>CAWVOJ010000006.1:0-1200000 GCA_963930925.1 Coccomyxa viridis | reverse complement strand
ATGACTTTAGACATGCTGGGATGCCTGGAAACATGTGATGCTGTGCAGACTCCCGAGATGACGATTGGCGGGTCTCCAATACTGCCGGAGGACGATGTTGGACTGTATGGCCGCTCTGTCACGTTCGTGCCGGAGTCTCCCTCGCTACCAGCCAATTTCCGATAGGGGCTGTGCCATGCCAGCCATAAAGTGCAGACACTGCTCTGCAGTGGGAGTGTGCAGCAGACCTGCAGTCTGATCTGGAGGTGCTTGTAAGAGGCAGGTCGCTGCTAGGGAACATGATATTGTGTGCCACGGTGCATTTTGCAGCGGATTCTTACTGGCACATTGCTTATGCTGATATTGAGTACACCATTGGAAGGCACTTCAATGCAGCAGGTGTTTGGGTGGGGCTGCTGTACTGTAGGGGTACTGCTTCAGCAAGCTACAAAACCTGTAGCAATGAAAGCACATTGGTTGTATCCGAATCATTTTAAGGCTGGAGAGGGAGGAAGCAGTAAAGCTGGGGGTATCTCCGGGGTAAGCTGAAAATATCTATCATGCCCAGCTTGCATCATATGCCATGGGCGAGGTTATGTCATGGGCGAGGTTCTGCAGCTGAACAGGGATGACTATAGCGCTATCAAAGATGCAACCAGCAATGTGTATCCCAGCGCTGCAAAGCTTTTTAAGAGCTCTGTTGAGAGCTTTGGTATGACGCAACAAGAGCCCTTTGCATGTGTAATGGGACTGGGATGTGCATAAAAAGCTCATTTATGGCATGATGCCACAGCTGCAAGTCCTTCTTTTACACACTTGAGGTGTACTTGCCCCGGGGCCCTGAGGCGCTTCATGCACATGAATAAAACCTTGCACAAATAAGCTTACGCACTCAAGATAGAAATCTGAATCCAGTAGATGCTATAAAGGTGCTGCTGCGCAGGCCCACCAGGCAAGGCACAGAGAGTACAGGATCTATTGATAACAGGCTACAACAAGACATTCCTTGTTTTCAGCGCCTCCCTGTCTTGCCATCCCTGCGTGAGCAGCTACAATCTGAAGCCTTGCAAAATCCAGCTGAATGGCTACAGCCACGATCCTTGCCTGAGAGAATGCGCACACTAGGGGAGAGAGAGAGATTGCATGATCGCCCGGGTCGTCTCTCCCTTGCACTTCACATGTTGCATCACTGCATGCTAGAGCTCTTGGACGTCAGGTTGCATGAGAGTCACCTGTCGAAGATTTTCTCTGCGGCTTGGGTACCTGCACAGGGAAGCCCAACCTCATTGCAAATGCTCAGCAATCCTTAGCTTTCTGTGCAGGCATGGAAGCAAGTCAGTACGGTATACGATGATCTCAGAGGCAGTCCTTTGGCACCTGGGTTTAGCAATGCGGGAATGCCTGCTGTGAGAATGAGAGTCACAACAATGGCCCTGCACAGCATCAGTCAGGAAGACTTTACTCCTTTGCGTTCAGCAAACCCAATCCGAGGAGCGCAATCAGAGCACCGATAATATCCCGGGCTGGAGGACATGCAGGCTGAGAGCAAAAAGCATACCCGGCAATAAGGGCACCTGCACATGAGAGCAACCGCTGTCAGTGTCACCTCTTGGAGACATCAGGCCAGGCTGTGCAAGACCACCCACAGCCTGTCAGATATCCCTGGCATCAGAACAGGGGTGAGGGAATGGCAGGGATCGTACCAGTGGGAGCTTCAACACTTCCAGGCTTGACTGCCTCAACCACGTCTTCAGCTGCAGCTGCCAAAAGCATTCCCACGTCCTGAAGGGATGCCCTGGGAGTCTGGGTGCTGCGCAAAACCCCCCTCCTGCTTCTTGGAGCCAGCATCACCCTCGATGAGAGCTTGCTCACAGGCCTGCAGGCCACCTGGACAAAAGGAAAGGAGGAACTGTGTCTGCCCAGTGCTGTCTCAAATACTTCCATATATGATTAGGAGAAGAGATTTGGATCGCAAGTATGCCGCTTCAGTGATCCATTGTCGTTCTCGTGACCGTCTGACCATCGAATTCAGCATTGGTAAGGAGTCAGCATAAGGGTGCAATCAGTACAGTGAAGTGCCCCCTTCTCATCCAATATATATATCTTGTCACTCGTTGTCAGAGGAGGTAGGCTGCAGCACACTATATTGAAACCTACCGAGGCCTGAGCTTGGGTGATCGTCAGAGAACAGCACGCAGTGGACATGTTGGAAGGCGTGTGTTCTGAGCCAGCAGAAGCAAGAAATGTTCTTCTGACACGCGATGTTGCTTCGGAATCTCGGTAACGGAAAGGATCCTGGATACCATATCTATGTCATAGCTCCTGCCTGTCCGAGTCAGCAATGGTCACTGGGCAGCCCGAGATGTCCTCGAAAGCGCATTTACTGCTTGCGCTTCTATCTCGAAGGGTCCTACGGAGTGACTTTAATGCCGTAGACTCTGCTGCTGACCTTCACTTAAGCTGTACCATCTCAGACCCAGAACTTCTAACAGGAGTTTCAGAGTTCAGTATCCAAGGCCTGGTCATGATCTGGTCGACGGTCTCAAGATGTACTCCGAACCACAGAAAAATCAGCCAACGCAAATACCCGTAGCAAAGCAACCTCCAGATGAGTGCAATCCGCTTCTGTACATCCTAAGAGGCTCAAAATCCACCTGAAACGCTTTTATGCGCGCTGAACACATCCTTGACAGCCGATCTGCGCAGCATTCCAAATCTCTACCGCGATTGCTGACGACAGGTACAGTGATGAGCTTGCCAACTCCAAAGTCCCACAAAGAGCGCAAAAGGCACCCTGCTCCAGCAGCCAATCCTCCCCAAGAAAGATGGCAGAATTCTCGCTCCATCCAGTCATTGAATATGTTCTGTCTCCCACCCCAATTCAGCAATGCAAAAAGCGCTTGGACAACTGAGATGACCGTAGCTCTTGTGCCATCTTGTTTGCAGCTGTAACATTGCATACTGTGACTGTCCTTATTACATACATGCCATTTCTGCCCATAGCGAAGCGCCCGTTGCGGCTGTTGGCACAATGATCTCTGGAGGAAAAAGCCAGGCTTGGCAGTGACTCAGCCTGCGCTGTTATACGCTGTTGTACAATTCGGAACGGGACATCAGAGGTCGAGAACGACGTTGCACTGGTCGAGGTGCAGGCGGAACGCCCCCTGGCCCACTGAGAGCCGCTGCGCATCGTCCCTCTGCCACTCGTATCTCGCAGCAGGTGCAGGCAGCTCCACATTTCCTGCAACCTGCAAGTCACATTTCATGCTCAGAAGACCACTCTCCATCTGCAAATGAAAGATAGGGCTTCAATGTGCATGTGCATCCTTTGCAGTAAGCCTACCCATGAACAGTCATGCGCCATATCAGACAAGGTGTTGGTAGGGCTAAACATGCTGTCTTTGGGCAAAAGGTGCTGATGAACAAATCTGGTTGCCATGCGGAGCCTGTTTCATCCAGGTCTAGATGGCAAATTTCACAAGCCTCTATACCTTTCGAAATTAGCCTTTCTCAACAGGCTGGTGGGCGAAGGCTTTCGAGGCTTACCTCAAGGCCTAGACTCCTGGAGAGCTTGTGAGCCCGGAACTTATGCCGCCAGTTGATGGCGTTCCCTGACCAGATGGCCGCTCCGCCCCACAGCTCATACTCAAAGCTGACCCGCGGCTGTATTCTGGCGCTGGCATCCCAGATCCCTGCAGCACCAATGCTGCTGAAGGACTTCCGCACTGGGCATGCAAAAGGACCGGCGTGGCCAGATCATAGCTCGGGCATCCCACATCCCTGCAGGACCACTGCTGCTGCCAATCATGCGCTGGACATGCGACGGGGCTAGCAACAGGCTGCATGCTTGCTGGTGAGAGTGAGAAGGTGCCGGCTACATGCAGTGCCAATCGAAACCTGGCTGTTGCCCAAGATATCATTTTCTTCGTCTTTCAATCACCTGCATAGCTTCCTCTGATGGTGGCACCTATCATGCCATTGCCAAGCCGTAGTCTCTTCCTGCAGGAACACATATTCGTGTGAGGTCTTTGACGCTCTGCTATAGCGTCGTAGAGGAGCGGCAAGATTTGGCTTCGCCTCATGAGACAGCGACTGCCAGCAGGAATGGGTCTATGTGAGGCTTCTGTCTTTGACAGTGCTGAAAACGCAGGCAGCCTCACCTGTACTCAAACTCATTTGCTGCGGCATCCAATCTGATCCTGCCGCCAAAGACCGCATCCTATGCACAACACACCAGCTCTTTATCTATACAGGTGAAACCTGCCATATGCTTGACGCCGATCTGCAACAGAGCCATGCGCCATAGCAGCTCACCTTGCACGAGCAGCCATATTCAAAGGCCCGCAAGGCTCGGCTGTAGTCTGCCCGCAGCTTGAAGCGAAAGGGCCAGAGAGGGATCTCCTTCCTGATCTTCAATTTGTCTGGAAAGTCCGATCCCCATGTGATGATAAGCTCTGGATGGTCCAGGTTCTGTATTGACACATAGTCGCTTCAACAAGAGCTGTCTCGGCCAGAAGGGGGAGAGCTGCCTGAACCTTCATATGCGTGCTGTCCCGGAAGAAAGCTCCTAGACAAGAATCAGCGCCTGAGTCTCCTTTCTCTGCCCTCGACAGCTTATTGAACGTACCAGGAGTTGTCTGGGCTGTCTCGGGACCCTTCTTGTCAATGCCCGGCCATCATCAGCTGTCTGCACGGTGCTCAAGGATGTCCCAGCAGTCATGGGGTCAGGGTCCATCCCCAAGAACTGACTGAGAAAAGACCGCCTGTAAAGTCTTGACGGCTCAGACATGCCGGGAAAGGGGAGTAGGAAGTATATTCTCCCTCTCAAAGCATGCCCAGGAGAAACAGACTCGAGGGACCGCAAAAATTCTCATGCCTTCAACGCTCAAGAGCAGCTGCAGCACAGGAGCACTATTCCTCAAGATAACAAAAGAAGACGCTGCTGGACGTGACAGTGCTTTCATCAGAGCTATGTTAGAACTGGCTGGACACAGTCAAAGCCCTAGCAGGGGACGTCTCAAAACCCTAGATACCTCCAGCTTCATCATAGCTTGACTTTGGTTCCGACAGCCTCCACGATACCTCCTGTCGAATAAGCTTGCGGGCAACGTCGACTCTTTTGAAGTCCTTGGCGACCATACTGAACTCCACCAGGAAGCCCCCTTCTCCCTCTGGCATCATTGCTCTCTCGCTCGTTGCTGTCGGGTCCCGTTGCACAGCTTGGAGTCTGGTTCTAGGCAGGTCGGCCCTTGCCACCACCCCTTCGACCTCTCTCCGAAGATCTTTCCCAGTCAGCATGAGCAACAACAAGGACATGAAGCCTGGCGACACAGCCGCATGGAACTGGGGAGGCAGCAGCATTGAAGGCACGTCGCTGGCTCGTTTGCCATTCCTCTGGCCATTCGTCTCGGGCAGTTCCTGCAAAGCTGTGATGAAAGCCAAACTCCAGCATCATGTCATCGTGCAAGGAGATAGGCCTTAGCTATACTCTTTAGAGACGAATGTACATATAGGATTAAGCAGACTATCTGCAAATCTTCAGCCAACGCAGGCCTAGGGGCTCCCCAATGAAGGTGATCGTCAGAGGTCCAAGCTATTGTGCACGTTACGCAGGTCAGGTGACGGAGAAGCATACTGAGACCGCCACCATCGAGTCAAAGGGGAAGCCCATCACCAAGAAGGGCGAGCCTGAGAACCCAGCCTTCAAAGTGGAGCGGAAGGGCAAGAACCCTGTCATCAAGAAGGCATGCACACGCCCTAGACTGCCTTGTGAATCCTGCTCTTGGCATGTAACACCACCTTGGGGCAAGGATGCTTGTTGCACCGAATGAGTGCAAGTCGGGTGATGCGGATGCTAAGCCAGGAGCTGCGCTGGGGTGCAGGGATCTGAGCTGCAGAAGACAGGAGATGCTGAAGGCGACGATGATGACGAAGAGGAGGAAGAGGATGACGAAGAGTTTGCTGAGGATGACGAAGACGATGATGAGGAGGAGGCGGGCGCTGATGTGCCGAAGGGAAAGACATCCACCAACAAGGTTCAGACACGCCGCCAGAAAGCCATGGCCGAGGGCAAGGAGTAGGATCCACACCTACGAGAAGTCGCCTGATGTCCAGTCTGGGTGTATGGCCTTGCCCGCGTTAGCAAGTGTAACAGAGCAATTGCAACAGTGTATCCAGCAATAAGCAAGAGTGGACACACAAGACTTGATGACTTCAGTGACAGCAGCAACCCGACACATGCAGGCTGGGCCCTTTTTGCAGATTTTGGATGATATCTGCATAGCACGGCTGGCAAGAGTTTTACACAGACACCCCAATTCCTGCAATTCTTCCACTACCGCAGCAACTCTCGCTTATTGATCTGTGCTCAACATCTGCTTCCATATTGTAAGCGTGCTCATCTCCAATGAATATTCCAAATACTTCTGTACCAGCTGCAATAGCAGTGGCATATGGGTCACAGCAAAGCTGTTGTGCATCCAGGACTCGATTTAAGGAGGGTCTCATGCCCTTAGAAGGTGCTGTTATTGTCATTGGCTGCTGAGAGGCGCCTCGCTGCCCTTGATAGTGAACACAAAGGCCCGGGCACTGATACCCAAGCTGAGGTGATCTTCCTGTTTGCTACCACAAGAGGTGTACATGCTACGGATATCAAGCGTAGGCGGTGTCATTTGCGGTGTACCGGGGCTGTGCTCCACTGGCTGCGCCGCTGGGAAGCTTTCCCTCAGCTGCCGGCCTCACAGGCCGGGTGCGGCTGTAGGCAATCAGCGCAATGCCAACCAGCATGACCACACCCCAAACCACGCAGATCCAGATGTACCAGTCTGCCTCCATATGCGCGGCGTACGCCCCAATGATGGCGTTTGAGAATCCTAGGAGCAACGCCAAGCGGCCGACATTGTGATGGACCGGGGCCCACACCCGCCTGCATGCATGCAGCAGATGCCCTCACCATCAGTAAGAACGCCTCCAGGTATGACACATCTTGACAGCTGCAACACAGCGTGATCTCCAAACTGCTAAGGTGCCCGGTGTGGAGATCAGGATGTCGTGCCCCTCTATGTGCTGAGCATTGCAAGGGCTATCATCAAGGTGTCCGAGCAGAGCTCAACAGGCATGTAGCCGAGCTGTGCCAGTAACGCTAATGCCATGCAGCTCTGGCGCAGAAGCCTCACAGGGGTTGGTGAGCCTCAACGCCTGCCAGATAAGCAAGCAGTGCTTCATGTGACTTGTCTGCAGCCTCCCTGGCATGACAGCATGAGGGAAAATAATATCTCGGGGGCCTGCTGCTTGGCAGTCAGAGGAGATTAGTGGTTGAAAACACGGGTCTGGGATATGCAAGAGTGGCCACCGCACCTCAGATTGGATTTGGGGCTGGGCCTTGCAAGCGCTGCGGAGACCTGGATGAGGACAAATCCAAAAAGAATGAGCCCGATGACCATGTGGGCCAGCAGAATTCTCTTCACGTGCCCCAGATTCTTGATCTGCACCCACCCTACGATGCCCAGGATTGCGCCAATGGTGATCAGCACGCTAGCCACCAACTGCAGAGCAACAGACCGTCAGTGTAATGCATGGAGCGAAACATCTGTCAGCCGAGTGCATTCGGCACCTGAGACAGTGCACAGCCCCAATTCACGCACTGAGACTCGAGCGCATATACAGGGAGCACTCACAAAACATCTCCTGCCCTTCCCAACCAGTCTCACTAACCGACTGCAGAGAGGACTCCCGGCAAAGGGAAGCACGCACTAATTGCTGTGTGAGGGACCTGTCATTGCAGGCAGCTCTTGTTTGTCTACACCAGATCCCTGCTCAGACCAAAAGGCAAAAAGCTTTAGAGTGGTGCTCACATTGAGTGCCCTGTGAGCCTGGAACCAGATCCGAGGCCCCCACAGCCGGTCCCTAGTTGCTGCAAAGATTACGCTGATGGGCAGCAGGGCCACGAAGGATACAGCCATGAATACACCATGAACCTGCAGCATGCACAAGCAGTTGGTCAGCCATGATACGCATGCAAATCCTCTGCATGACTACTATGCCAACGACACAGCCAGCACAGCTCCTCAAACATGCACTTGAGAGAATGCACACCTTTGACACATGACTTACTTTCAGGAAAAGACTCTGAAGCGAGGCGCACCTCAAGCATCCTGTCATTGGGATGGCGGCGCGCTGGGGGTGGTGCAGCACTCTGACCCTGCTGCTGTTGCTGCAGCTGCCCAGCCACCACCCTGCAGCGTCATCTCAATATCAGTGACATGACCCAGGCACCTGTACATGCCTGTTCATGGACCGCCATGGCCACGCAAGATTTGAATTGGCATGTGACAGCATCATGCTTTAGAACGGCTGATAGTCTCAGTGACGAGTCTGATGAGGAAACCACTGTTTGACCACGATCACAACATGGTCATCTGTGACATTATTGATGAGCTGCTTCTCAGACGTGCATTCTTCAGGTTGCCACGTCTATGACGTCCTGAAAATGGATCACGAAAACGGGACGGCAAACGCATATTTTTGTGTCATATTCCGCTACTCTTTACAGGACTCTGTTCTGATTTGCCTCTGCTTCACACAAGCATGACCTTTCGTGGTCTCATCCAATTCGCTCTGAGGGCCTCGAAAGTATACGCAAGACATCTATCCCAAGATGTACAGTCTGCAACGGTACGAACTTACTCAAGTAAGGCAAAAAGACAGCCGACGGCGGCCAGGAGGCCACTCCTGAGCGCCATGCTAAAGACGTGCCTAGACTCCGGGGGCCAGCTTCCTTCCGACTACGTTGGCACTGCGATGGGTCTCGACACTTGTTCTGTGGCTTTGAATGATACTGTCGTTATGATCGATTGTGACTCCAACATGCACGCTTGGCCCCCTGCGCTGTGTTGTCTGTACCGGGTTACTGCACTGTCTGCACGTGTCGTCATAAGCCAGCATGTGCGTCAGTCTCGTAAAATCTATCGATACCACCCTACAGGTGTCTCAGCGTGCTTTGACGCGCACACCTTGCTGACTTGATTCCCTCTTATGAGGCGAGCACTCAGGTCTAGGCAGTCTGAGATCAAAGTCATCCTTCAAGGAGTCTAACAGCAGGCCATACCTACAGAAGCCTGAACAGAGCTGACCCACCTCCTATAAGCGCTCAACCTTGAGTCTGTTCGCACGTGCGGCATGTAAAGCACAAGGGACCACATGTGTGGCAAAAATATCGACCATACATAGGACCCGGGCTGGAAAGTTCTCTTCTCTCATGATATGCATGCAGTGAGCATGCTTCGAGTAATAAGGCTGCCGCAGCTGGTTCATGCACACACTGCTACAGCGTCTGGGCTGCTCTGCTTGAGGGACAGGCTGGCATACTTCTTGGACGTGAATCTGAAGAAGTCCCGCCACAGTAGCTCGGTCATTGCCTGGCTGACTACCTTCTGATTATTCCCCTGCTGTTGCGCCTTCACCTGCATGACGATGCAGGTGTTTTGCAACAGTCCTTGATCACCTGCCCAGACAGGAATGCTGTGCTTACTGATGCTCAAACTACAAAGCAAGCCAGAAGCAGGCATGTTATCCTTGAGATGTCTGCAAGCTATGCAGCAGTGTGCGTCATTGCAATGCGTCCCTGCACGGGAGCATCTGCAGTAGACATGTGTTCCGAATTTGCTTTTGAATGATGTGGTGAGGCATCGAGCTTACCTCCTGGTACATGCGCCTGGGCGACAGGCAGCCCATGGCCAGCCACGGGGAGACCTGCTGCGAGAAGTTGGCTGCCAGGCTGCTGCTGCTGCTGTTCAGCATAGAGCTGCCCTGCTGCAGGACACCACTGAGCACACTCTTCAGCCTCGCCAGCCCCTCACTTTCCCCTGCGCATGCCATGTATTGGTCTGCTCTTGCCGTAGACTCGCCCTGCACTATATCTTCCATCTTGAGAGGGTATGAGTGCCAATACAGATACACAGGAGCCTCAGGGGCAGGGCCAGGCCATACTTGGCATCACTCTCCTTTTTGCCTGATAGCCTGCTCAAGTGATAAATTCGTACAGCCTCAAGGGTGCATACTCAAGTCAGTCAGCAGCTGGAAGTGCATGCCGCGTGGTACCATGGGATATACACAAGAAAGGTTGAAAGAAAGTCAGGCAGAGGCATCTGGCACCTCCTCGGACGTGTGATGTGCCAGGGATGCGGGTGACAGGCTGGAGGCCCAGCTGCGCCAGAGTAGGCACCTCGCCTGCCGCTACGCTGGCGCCCAGAGGCTTGCCCTTCAGCTGTCGAGGCGCCTGTGCAGGCTCCTTCACGCTGAGATGCGCCACCTGGGCCCTGAACTGACCTGCGCATCACGAAGCATGACTTGCCAGGATCCTCAGTGACTCCTGAATCTCTGTGCCGGAAGGCTGTGCGCAAATAGCCCTTGCTTAGAAGTGCTTTGTGTACCCGAGGATTGCCTGATCTAGAGGACAGATGAAATGACGGCACTGCAGAACAACTTGCAGTGTGCACAAATGAGTTTGCCACCACTCACTACCCAAGCAAAGCGGAGGGACGGGATTGACATTGCACAAGTTGACAACAGCCACGCACCATGGGTTGAGGGCAGGTCTGCAAGCTTGAAGGGCAGTGCATCGATGTCAAAGAGGGTGGAGCTCCAGGACGTCTTGAGCTGGGCATTCTCTGTTTTCAGGGCAGATGCCACGCGCCTCTCGACCTGGGCCTCCTCATAGGTGGCTTCGCCCTGGCAGTATACCTTGGATGCCCCAGTCTTCTTCACTATGTCCAGCAATACCTGCATCATAGATAACCTGCTCAGCCATATTGACATCTGCCTCCTCCGCTGCGTGTAGTGCGCATACACATCGTTTGCAGGGCAGGGACCGCAGCTGGACACATCACTCCTCCTTCAAGGTCGGTGCACGCCCTCCTGATTGCCTGCAGCTCCAAGTTCTCTTCCGCAAGCATCTGCATACCTGTGGAAAGGACATGAGCAGAGTGCAGCCACTGTCGTACCTCTTCAGGCTTGCCGCAGCGGACTATGAGGTTGGAGCCTGCCGCTCTCAGGCTCTCGCGGAGGTCGGTGACAGCGTCAATGACAAATTGCGCTCTGTAGGGCCCTGTGCTGCTGATGCCGCTGCCCGACTTGCTGTACTCCCGAGGGTCAAAGCAGTACACCTGCACGTGATAAGGTACCCTCTCATGGCCTGCTCATGCTCACCACTGGCGACTCATCATGGAATTATGTTCAGAGGCAGGAAGCACACCCAACTGACATGCCATATAAGTGGATACCATTGCAGCAGTTGGAAGTGTGGGTTTGACTCAAGATAATCAGGGCTGAATGACAGTCTCACCGCAAGCAGAGAGGAGCCTTCCTTGTCTGCGGCAGCTAGAGCTGCATTGTCGTGCATGCGCAGGTCGCTGCGGAACCACATCACTGCAGCAGCACCCTGACCTCAGGCCACACATCGTTTCAGCTTCACCTCCAGTTGCTAGAGGCCCCAGGTATTCCTGCCTCACTTCATCAAGTCACTGCATGGCAATAGCGCTCGTAAGCGTGAGTCAAATAAATCCAGTCTTCCGTGCAAATGGCTGTGGGACTGAGCGTGCTGCATTGCTGCTGACCTGAGACTTGACGAGCACCACCAGCGCTGGGCTCGCTGGGCCTGCCAGTCCTATGCCTCTGGCGGGCCTGCAGGTTAGAGCAGATCATACTACATCTCTCCAACTGCAGCAAGCTGACCAGATGCTGGCACCCCTAAAAGAGGGCGTTTCACCCTGTTGAAGACACACTTTGGCACCATTAACAGGGGCCTGCTGAGACATGCAAGGCTGTATTAGACGCAACAGCTGTGATTGTGAAGCAATCGCAAATCACGAAGAGGAAAAGTATCCATTGCAAGCCTGTCTTTCAACTGAGCTGGGGGATGCATAATCTTTGGCATACATGCGTGGTATCATACCGGGAATGGCACAGGGCCTTGATGAGTATTTGATGTCAAACGATTCTTCTTAAGTGTACTTGGAGCCTGCAAACGCACCTCACATTCATCGTAAGGGTTTTGTACGGCATGCCATGCACTCCCTCTTTGGCATTTTCAGTGCATACGCTCAAATCTGACACGCACACGAGGCGATTTCAAGCTATTACCAATGGCCATGCCTGTGATGCCAGGTTGATGTGCAATCGAGCGCGAATAATGGTAATGATACTCCTGACACCCGCTGCTGATGGCGGAGCAAGCCATGATGCTGAGGCACTGCGCAGGGATCCGACCTCCTGCATTTTGCTCCCTCCTGATGGTGATAAATATTTCCTTCAGGCTGTCTAGGGCCTCCCTCAAAGCTCTGGCCATGAAGTGCACGTGCAGGAGTCATGCTATCATGTGCCTGTCCCCCCGGTGTCCTGGCAGAACTCCTCGCCAGAATGTGTGCCTCATATAATGCCATAGCACTTCCAGACACCAGGAGACGTCTCTTACCTGCGCAGCACTGAACGCCTGAGAGGCCTGAAGGCATAACAGGGAGTTGAGGTGTGAGACACATTCTTGCAGCTTCTTGAGCTGGGGTGTAGCGATGTAGAGCTTTGCTCGTGTTGATAGATAGTATCTCCTGTAAGTCTGTAAGGCTAAGACCCAGGTCATCTGACAGACAGCGGCCTGATAGCCTTTCTCCAACTCGGCCTGCAAAAGGCACAGAGAAACTGGCAGCGACGGTAGGGCAGCCAGGCTCTCGCGAGACAGTCTGGCTGCTATTGCAATGTAGACTGGTGCAAACTTTAGGAAAGGAATTGCACTAACCATCAGATAGCGGACGCCTCAGTTCTGTGGCTGCTGCAAGCAGACCAGAGGGAGTGTGAGCCCATAGCCAGCCGGAGACTTACGTTGCTGTCAGGGAGGCTGTCCGATCATCTTGACCGCCTTGCTGACCCGCCGGTTGTCTCGTGGATTCCACGATGCATAAGGCACTCAGGGTGATTTCCGCCTAAGGAGCTTTTGCTGAGGGCGACATCGAGGCGCAAGTGAGCTTCGTAGACTTCACACCTACTGTCCACCTTTCACCTTTGCCATTGCTGTGTTTGTGGAGGGCCTTGCCGTGCATCAACGGGAGTGAACCCCTCAACCTCCCAGACCAAGTATGCCGAGGAGGTGTTCACTTGCAGGAGTGGCTCCATTAGCAGGCATGGGTCCCAAGGCGTTTGTCCCATGCATCTACTGCCCCTGGCCGCTCTTCACTCAGCAGGACCTGGCAGAGAGATCTCCTACTAGGGTGTATCGCAATGATGACGGCGTCTTCAAGGGCCAGTCACAGAAAAAGGAGGAGCAGGAGATCAAGACAGTCCTTGACCTCATGTGCGGTGCAGGTGAGGGTGTTCTCTAATCAGTTGGGAGTGTTTTTACACATTGAGGCCCTGCCTGTGTGTTGGCCGTGTGTAAGCATGCCAATTTGCAGACCGCAGAAGCTTGGTGCAAAGTGTGTCAGTGTTTAGTGCGCAAAAGCTTGGTGCCTGCCCAAGCCAGAGGCAGCTTCAACAGGGCAGGCACCTGCAGTGCGCGCCTCCAGAATGGCCAGAGAATGCACTGGACGTGGTCACATTTGGCCTATGTAGCGTCCATTGACTATGATGGCCAGATGAGACAGAAGGAGGCGTCCTGGCGCAATACGCAAAAAGGTGTCTGACGGCTACATGCCCGTGCAGGTGTTGTCCTCAAGCTGCACCATGCCATGCCCACGGCCATTGTCTTTGCTCGGCGCTACTACTCGGTGAAGTCGCTGCAGGAGAACGACCGCTTCATCGTCGCCTGCGCCTGCCTGTTTCTGGCAGCCAAGTGCGAGGAGGAGATGCGAGCCCTCAATGATGTCTGCTACCAGACCTACAGGTCCAGGCAAGTCACAGCTGCTTCATGAGCGCCTGTGAAGCCTCATTTCTGGCTTGCCTCTGCATCCAGCGGCAAACTATGTCTGCAGGCCCGACTTCATGAGTGCTGTCATGTACGGCATCTGCCATGCTGTCATGGTAGTTGTGCCTCTCTCACGAGGATGTATGATAAGCAGGCACTCTGATGGCCAACAGCTTCAGGAGGAATGGCACAGGCATAGCAAGCTTCAAACAATGGGTGGATCAGGTCAGGGAAGACTTGCAGATTGCAGGGCTTTCGTACACACAGTGGAGAAAATTTCAAGCCAGGGCAGTATGGAGGGCTGCAACGCACCTGATCTATGGCTTGGAAAGCGTGTAATGATTGAGTCACTGAGGAGCAAGCTTCTGCTGTGCAGGTACAAGCAAAACCCGGAGGCGCTGAAGAACATGCAGAACGCTGAGTTCTTCAACAGCTTCAAGGAGATCGTCCTGACGGCCGAGCGCTCGCTGCTGTATGCGCTGGGGTTCCAGCTGGACATCCGGCACCCCTATTACTGGTCCACCACCATCCTGAAGAGGCTGGGCAGCCTGCCGGGCAATGGGCAGCCCGGGGATGGGCCCTGGTGGCGGGAGTACTCCCAGAGGACGGTGAGTCGCAGTGTACTGCATCCTCGAGACGTATATTACAGATTCCTGAAGCTTGACAGTGATTTCATGACAAGTGACAGTGCCGTGACGGCACCACTACTGAAGCCTCTATCTGATGCCGAAGTCATCGTTCTGAATCAAGGCAGGCAGAGTCCAGTTTCAGGTATCAGATAGGGCCCGCCCAGGCTGCCCTAATTATAGCTGATACAGAATATGTGACCGCACCCCTGTAGCGTATGTCTGCCTCGGAAGTCACAAGCTGGCACATGTCTGCGATTGCGATTGAGGGGCTTCTTGGCTGTGCAGTGTGCCTCGCGCACCAACTTCATCAATGATCTCTACCGGAGGACCACCCTGGTGCTGCGCTACGATCTGCGCATCATAGCATTCGCCGTCATCCATGTCACCATCCCCATCATGTACCCTGACATTGGACGACCCACGGCAAACCATGATAAGGTAGGAGACTGGCCCTGTCGTGGCACATCCCTCCTCGTCGTTGTCTGCAAGAGTGGCATTTCAGGACCTACTCTGTGCAGAATACAGGCAGCGGAGCTTCATACAAATTGCCCGGTGGCAACGCAGTGCCGGACACTTCCTGGGCGGGGCGTTTTGAACACAGGGACATCTGCCTGCATGTCGCCCCTCGACTTGGTCAGTGCTTTGAGAGCCAGCTCCATTCGCTGCAGGTGCCCCTCATAGACCTTGAGCCCTGGTACAGCTATGTGCTAAAGACAGAGAGGCCCGAGGTTGTGGAGGGTGCAGTCAGCAGCACTCCAGCCAGGGGTTCAACCACCTACGAGCCCGAGCAGAAGGTCACCGTCTCGCTGCTGATTGAGATCAGCAAGGAGATCATGAGCCTGTACGGCAAGGCCAAGAAAGGTGCTGCCTCTTTTTTCCCACCCATCCTGCTTTTGGTGACGGTGTCTTAGATGGCATATGCCAACTCAGCAAGTGGTTTGCGGCTGGCACCTCTGGCAGATACTGAGCACTGCAAAGGCCGCCAGCTGTGATAAGCTGCTGAGATGGCATATGCCAGCATATGCGGATTAGCTGCAGCTCGTCCTGCTAGGATCAGCATTGTTGTGTTTTACGAGCCAAGCCCTCTGCTTAAATCCGCAATAGGCACTAGGCTTGACAAGAGTCCTGGTGCAAGGACCTCCGAATTCTCCTTGAAGGGTGTTCCCAGCCGAGCAAGCAGGAACATCCCTCAGAGGAGGCCAGGGAGGTGCTTGCACCAAAATGCTGCTTAGTATTTTGCATGCTGGCAGTGCTCTGCTAAAATGCTTCAAAGAGGTACCAATTGGCGGAGGTCTCTCTCATGCCCTGCTGAAAGCATCAGGCACAGACGCTGTGAAGCGCTGTTCTCCTGTGCAGCAGGCCCGCCACAGGCGCCTGGGGCCGCTGCAAAGCCCAGGGGCCCTGAGATGGGCCCCGATGGGCCCATCACCCCCCTGGTGGAGGAGTTTGGGACCCCCCGCTCAGATGGCTCCCCCACCCAGGTCTGCAGTCAGATGCTTGCCCCTCTCATGTATGTCTGCAAAGTGCTATGGTCTTCTGGGTTGTGCCATGCATAGGTTCCTGCCACCCCGGAAGCCATGCATGCATTTTCAGAATGCTAGCCTCTGGCTCAGCAAAAAGGCACCTTTTCTTTGCACCTTCATCCTATACTGGTGGCAGATCATTAGGGGTGCCTATTGATACCTGCAACCTTCACCAGGTGGATGCCAATGGCCAGCCTGCGGCAGACGCTGCAGAGCCTGGTTCTGGGGCTGCCGCCCCGGCGCCTGGTGCCAAGACAGGCCTGAACCCTGCAGCGCCCAACTTTGTGCCCGGCGCTGCCCAGGCCCAGGCCGACAGCAGTGCAGCACCTGCATTGGCCTCCGCAGACGTAGCCAGGCAGCTGCTCAATCAGCCGGCTGCAGAGCAGCCTGATGTCAAAGTGAGCAGAAAGCGCTCCTCAGATGATGCCAGCCTCCAAGGGCACTCCTCCCCATCCAAGAGGGCAGCTCCAGCTACATGCAAGGAGATTAGCAGCAGCGGCTCCAGGAATACGGAGCCGTCGTCAGCTGGTAGCGCGCAACCTGCACAGCCGCCATCAAAGGAGCAAAGCCATGAGGGCGCCAGCATTCCTGGAGTGGACATGGAGGTGGAGCCCTCTGCAGCCACAGCAAGCGCAGAGCCCCAGAGCAATGGCGACATTGCCCAAGCAGAGCCGATGGACACGCTCCCGTCTGCGGCCAATGGCGTGCAGCCGGATCAGTCCAATAGCGTGCTGCCAGCTGGGGCGACGGCTCTGACCAATCATGCGCAGCCATCTGGAGCCTCAGACCTGGCCAATGGGCTGCCGCCAGCAGAAGGCGCAGAGACAGCGCCTGCCGTGGCTGGCGACCGGCAGCAGGCACCCTCGACAAGCTCTGGCGCGCAGGCAGCTGGGTCTGCAGCGCTGCCCAATGGCGTGCAGCCAGGTAGCGCGCCCATGCTGCATGGGCAGCCCAGCGTGGCGTCTGAGGAGGGGGAGCTTCTTGCCGAGATGCAGGCCTTGGAGGAACCCTACCAGCCTCAGGCAGCTGCAGACCCCGCTGCAGCCAGCGAGCGGCTCAAGAAGTGGCAGGCAGGCCAAGTGCAGCAGAAGGCTGAGGTTGAGGGCTCTAGCAAGCCAGAGCAGCCTGATCAGGAGGCAGGCGCTGATGAGCTGGAAGCTGCGCTGGAGTGCCTGGACAGCCCTGCGCAGCCCAAGCAGGCGCACACTGACCCTGCTGTGGCCAGTGAGCGGCGCAAGAAGCTGCAGCAGCAGCTGCAGGCTCTGAATGCGCAGAAAGCCACCTAAACACGAGTTTCATACCGAGAGGGGATTGAACACATGCACTTTGCCAGGCGGCAACAGCAGCTGTTGCTATGAGTCGATCTCAGAGGGACTGTCTTTTCATGGCGCTGCAGCACAACATAACGAATGGGTGCTCCAGGTGTGAGGGTCCTCAGCAGCGTATGAGAAGAGCATAGACTGGTGTCTGCGACATAATGCCATGTTCTGTACAGGTGTATCTTTGGCAAGGGATTGTCAAAGCATACTGTGGCACTTGGCTGCATCAGAGCAGCGCTATCAATTGAGCACTGCTCTAGCTTCATTCCACGCCAAGCAGCTTACGTCTCTGTAAAGGCTACATAAAGAGTGTTGCCAATCTCAGACAATTTGCACCTTGTAAGGATCCAGTGATGACTGCCTTGCAGCCTGTCATTCAGGCATGTACCCTGAGTCTAGCAGTTACACTACTCACAATCTTATATGTGTCGAGCAGGTGGGTACCCTCAAAACTCAATTCACCCGATGGTGCAATAAGCACTGAGAGTCCTACACACTGTCGTGCCAAGACACCTTGTCGCTATGTCCTCACAGATTGCTAGGATCCTAAAAGACAGTGAAGACGAGATGTTCGCCTCGAGCATAAGGCGAAGCTTCTGAGGCCCATGAGCACCGCATGGGTCAGCGCATGTGCTGACCTGGCAAGGAGCTGCGCTTTGCACCAGCTCACTCATTTGCTATCTCAAACCGACTCTGCAATAGAATCTATCTCTTGATCATTGGGAACGATGTCTGCTCTTAAGGGGGCTGTGGACATGCGGGCCTGTGTATTGAAGGGGGCATCCCCTGCTCTGGTGCTCAAGCCAGTGTGCAGACGAGCCCCAAGGAGGAGCCTGCAGACCTCCAATGCTGTCAAGGAGATTTTCATGCCTGCTCTGAGCTCCACCATGACAGAGGGCAAGATTGTGTCCTGGCTTAAGGGTCCCGGAGACAAGGTGTCGAAGGGAGAGTCAGTGGTGGTTGTAGAGTCGGACAAGGCTGATATGGATGTCGAATCCTTCAACGACGGGATCTTGGGTGCCATCGTCATTCCTGAGGGCGGAGTAGCCAACGTGGGAGACCCGATTGCCTTTATCGCTGAGACTGCCGACGACATGGAGGAGGCAAAATCAAAGGCGGGCAGTGGAAGCAATGGTGCAGCGCCCGCAAGCGTTGAAAAGCCTGCAGTAGCGGAGGTGCGCGGCTTTGTAACTCTCATTCCTGCTCTGAGGCTACGCAAAAGCTATCTCTCAAAAGTCCAGATCAAGATGGTCCATGACCTTACATCTTTGGCTGGGTGGCATCAGCATGCTGGAGGGCGTGCACGCATCCAAAGCGTTTGCATTGGAGTGTATAGGCATTCTTTTGACATGCAAAGCACTCCCTCATGCACAAACCCAGGATATACATGTACTGATGCAGACACTGGAGCAGCCCCCAGAGCCTGCAGCTGTCGCAGCTGCACACGCCACAGCTACAGCGCCTCCACCACCCCCGCCACCGTCATCTTCAGGTCAGCTGCAGCCCTACAGCCCAATCACACACCCTAACTGTTCCTGACAGCATCCTGGGATGACTTTCCCTGAGCGTTCACCTGTTCCTCTATATGAGCCAGCACGGGTTGTAGCATCGAGAGAGACGCCTCATATGACTGATTTCCCTGCCGGCTGAATGCCTGGGATTAAACACTGCATACCCTGCGCTTCTGCATGGCACCATGAGGCCTGCTGTGAAGACCGAGGTTGCCGTGTGCAGCGCGACGTCGCGGTACTTCACAATGGATCTCATGTGCAGCGCCGATGTCAACCTCAAAGCTGTGCCAAGAGCTGTGCATGGTGATGATACATGTCGATACCTCATGTGGGCCGACTAGTGCTATCTGCGTCCTTGCATAAGTCTAGAGTTACGTGACAGAAACATTATGTGATGCGCAGCGCCCCCACCGCCACCCCCGCCGCCGGCCGCGCCAACGAAGCGCGCTGACGGGCGCGTCATCGCCACGCCCTACGCCAAGAAGCTGGCCAAGGACATGGGCATCGACCTGGCCAACATCGGCGGCAGCGGCCCCAACGGCCGCATCACCGCCTCCGACGTGGAGGCGGCCAAGAACGGAGGTGCGCCTTTGTGGTATCTGAAACCCTGAACCCTGTGAAAGGCTCCCGTGCTTCAGGTGCAGCTGTGCAATAGCTTTCAAGAGATGTGGAGCAAGGACACCAATGGGCCCAACCTGTATACATCTTTGTTTTTTGCAAGGTAATGCTGCTGTGCGCTGAGACAGAGCAGTGGCTGACCAGATTGAGCAGGCAGCAGCATCACCCTATGCTACGGCTGTGCCTTCACCATCAGTGGGAAGATTCACCTTATGAAATTGCCCTGAAACATCCAGCCCCGTCTCGAGTGTGTTGGGCCGCTGCGCAGGATCCAAGACCGCCCCGGCGCCGGCAGCTGCCGCCCCGGCGGCGCCCGCTGCGCCCAAGGCCGCGCCCGCGCCTGCCATGGAGGCGGCCGCCAAGTCAGCGGGCACCACTGTCTCCGAGCTGCGCGGGACCACCGTGCCCTTCACCTCCCTGCAGAGCGCAGTCTCCCGCAACATGATGGAGAGCCTCAAGGTGGCCCCCTTCTTTAGGCTCATCGCTCTTGCTCGATGCTCTGTACTAGGATGATGGGTTCTGCCTCCGGAGTTTGCATATGTGGGCATGTCTTCAACTGCTTGCAAGATGTCCTTTGAGGATGCTCTAAGAACTTGCAAGCGGTCCTTTGAGGATGCTCACATTTGCAGACACAGGCATGCGTCATGAAGTGCTCAGAGCCAATCCTCTTTACCATGTCTCCATTCCCCTCATCGTATAGCGAGTCTAGATCAGCTGGAGCTCTTTGCACAGTCATGCAGCATGCAAAGAGCTGAAGAACGCTTTTGGCTGCACCAGGTACCGGAGTTCCGGGTGAGCTACACCATCACAACGGACAAGTTTGACGCGCTGTACAAGCAGCTGAAGCCCAAGGGCGTCACCCTGACCGCCCTCCTGGCCAAGGCAGCCGGCGTGGCCCTAGCCTCGCACCCCGTCCTGTATGCCTGTGAGCCCTCTTGCCCACGCCGTCCCTTTGACATTTGACATTTGCATCTCAGCTTGTGTCTTGCTGCCTCTGCCAAGAACCGGTGCCAATCTGAGAGCTCTGTGACTTCACCCACACATCCTGCTGAAACTTGAAATGATACCTCTAGTGGCCCAGAAGTCGTCCTAGAGGAAAGTCAACCTGGCACAGCCTCTGGGAGTAGGCGTAGTGACTATTCTGAGATGTAGTCTGTCTGGTGCAGCCTGTACAGCTGACGGCAATGGCATCACCTACAACAAGAGCATCAATGTGGCGCTGGCGGTGGCAATGCCTGACGGCGGCCTCATCACCCCTGTCATCAAGGATGCCGACGTTACTGACATCTACCAGGTGATGCAATGCCCCTATCATTTCCGCCAACAATGTCAGTGCTATATATGCGGCATACTTGTGGGCCAGTCTAGGCTTGGCAGAGGTCAGAAATGCAGCTGCACAGTAGCTTTACACTGCAGCACATTCCCCTCTCCCCCTCTTGTTTATCTGCCAGGGCTATAAGGGTGACAGGGCTCTGTCAAATGTGCATACAGACAATGCTTGTGTGACCATACTGTATGCGCCAAGCACAGGCAGGGGTTTCAGCCGTGGTCAGAGAATCCTAAAGGAGCACACCAGCACATAGCATCTTGTAAGATGCAATGAGGCTGACGGGCTGCTGTGCCGGCGCAGATAAGCCGCAACTGGGCCGACCTGGTGAAGCGCGCGCGCGCCAAGCAGCTATCACCTGACGAATTTCAGTCCGGCACCTTCACCATCTCCAATCTAGGCAACTTTGGCGCTGACATCTTTGACGCCATCCTCCCTCCAGGTATGGACAGCTCAACAAAGATCATGGATGTGATGCAGCTTGTTGGACATCTTGCTCTGTCTGAGGCTGGAAAGTAATTCACAGCCCCAGGCATGGCAGGAAGTTCAACAGCTCAGCCGCAGGCTCAGCGCATGGTGCATGCGCCAAGAGGCAGTCCGTGACATTCAGTACCTGGCAGCAATGCCTCCAGAATGCTGTGGCGCTCTGTCGGCGGCATCAAAGCCAAGGTTGCTACTGTGCAGTACAAGCAAAATATCTGAATTCAGAGCGCCTTCTCTTGTTATGAGGTCAAGCAACAGCAGGAAATCCTTGTTCTCTGTGCAGGCACGGCAGCCATTCTGGCCGTGGGAGGCAGCAAGCCCACAGTGACCGCCGATGCCAACGGCCGCATTGGCGTGCAGAAGCAGATGCAGGTCAACCTGACCTGCGACCACCGCATCGTGTACGGCGCGCAGGCCGCCGAGTTCCTCGTCGCCCTCAAGGGCGTCATCGAGAATCCCGAGCAGCTCACGCTCTGAGCAGTCTTGCAGTTGCGGGCATCGCGAGGAGCGTTTGTTGATTGCAGCACAGAGGGTCTGGGCATGAGTGAGGAACGACGTTGACTGCTTGCCGAGCAGCACAGACTGTGCAAGCAAGAGGGAAGGTTCCACATAGTGAGAGAGGGAAGGAGAACCTGAGCTGCCATGGCAAACAGGCTTGTGCTGCACAATGAGGGCTCAAGTTGAGGCGAGCAGCCACTAAATAGTGTGAGGATCAGCCTAGATTTGATCAAGATCCTTCTGTACCATGTCGGTGAGAGGAGAGACATTCATTGGGCTGCATACAGCAGACAGCAGCCAAGATGCCACAGCTAGGGCGTCATGGACATTTGGTGTCAGAGTATAAGATACAGACTGTCATGGTTCACTCTGTAACTAAACACATCTCATACTTTGCTTGCACAGCACTGCGCTGCACTGCTTAGAAAATTCTTAAGGCACCATTGCCAATCCATTGACACTAAAGTAATTACTTATAACCCTGGCCTGGTTCTTGCGCCCCCTTCATATATGTGCTCAGCAACCCTTCTTCCCTATAAGCACAGACTAACGACCTAAAAAAGGGGCCCTGTGGTCAGGCGTGCTCGATACCACTGATGAAGAGCTTCCCCGAGCACCAGTTGATCAGAGAAGCAGAGATGCGCGCCTACATGGGCAGAATTCACTTGGCACCTCTGCTATGGTGCATGGCAGACAAGACTGCGCTAGCCACACTCTCACACACGCTCCTCCGCGTTAGACTGTCCAAGTGCCAGGGACAGTATCATTACACTCGGCGCAGCTCTGAAAAGCTTGTACTTGCAGCAGAGGGGTCGTGGCGTACCAGCACTAGATGGTTGGAGGTCATAGAGATGAAGTGGTGCAAGCTGCCATCATCCCCTATAGCATATCGTGTGGCCGCCACAAGGGTCGAAACGCCAACTATTGCTATATACAGCAGCCACATTGTCATGTAGAACTGACGTCGCATCCGCGCCACCTCTGTCTCCTACAGCCCAGATGCATTTACAGGATATTCAGCCGAGTACGCACATTGCAAGGGCATGCGTACTGCTACATATTGTGCAACACTGATCTCGTCTGTGGCTCTGGCATAAGGGCCTTCAAGGTGTTGGACAACGGCTGAATAGAGTCTCAAGGGTATCCTGTTTTTGTGTGCATGACCACATACATATGACAATGGGTGAGCTTTGCTCACCCTACGGTCTGGAAATGTACACACATCAGCACAAATGTGCAGGGGTCCAAAGCTTACCGCAGTGCTGCTGTACGCCACAGCATGTCCCCACTGTATGATGGGCGACAACACAGCGGACGCCCCTCCAATCGTGACTGCGTTGCTAATCCATGGCTCGGCCTTTGGATGCCTCTCAACCTCGTTCAGAGCCCAGTCAAAGAACAGCAGGCCCCAGCCCAGAGCTAGGCAAGAGATGTATGATACTATCATGTGATTAATCATTGTGTCGGTCTGCCGCAGCTCTGCTTCACCTGCATGTAGGTCACTGCCTGTTGAGGTCCAGCCTTCAGATTGAAGCTTTAGGGACTACCGAACTGGTCTTGTGA
This sequence comes from Coccomyxa viridis, assembly GCA_963930925.1. NCBI lineage: Eukaryota > Viridiplantae > Chlorophyta > Trebouxiophyceae > Coccomyxaceae > Coccomyxa > Coccomyxa viridis. The sequence goes on along the minus strand of CAWVOJ010000006.1, from coordinate 1,176,662 downwards.
ATTGTCTCAAAGAGCAGCTGAGGTCAAGCCGGCTCTTTTCACTGCCGCTCGCATCTTAAAGAACGGGCCTTCAGGGGATCTAGCCAGCCCTTCTGTGTTCCACGATTCCCTTGGCATGAGCACCATTCTGAGAAGGGATGTTCCTCTAGTGAGAGAGGAGGCATGGGAGCTCAATGTAGGGCAGGTCAGGAGTCTTGCAGTTGCGAGGCAGGTCATCGGATTGCATGGCTTGAGGCCATGCCATGCTGCTCTTGGTGGCAGCACTGGCATGCAGTGCTACAGTGCTGCCCTGTGCTCCCTTGAAGCCTGCATATAGTATGTTGCCTGAGCCACCTGCACGTACGTGCACATGAGGGCGCAGCTTGTCAAATAGAACGGTAAGGGCCCCCTGCAATGCAGCTCTTGGCCAGCAGTGAACCTGCTGTGCATGCCAATCAGAGAATGTGCAGGACAGGCAGGCACAACAGGTCAGGCCTGTGTGTGATGAGAGACACACAACGCTCTTCTGTACTGACGCACGAGTCGGAAGGTCAAACAGTCCATCACAAACAAGCAGCCAGCCTGCATGCGCACCTGATGCCTGAGGATGCACCGCCTTGCCATGGTCTGCTGGTCTGTCTGTGTAGCTGCTTGATCTTGGTAGCAGATGGGCTTGATCTTCGATGGCTGAGTCCATTTTGGCCAGCCTGCCTGCCCCCATGCTCTCCGTAGCAGCTGGCTGACACAGGGCGATGGGCTTAGGGCCGTCCGGCAAATGAATCTTCCAGTATGCCGGTGTAAAGATCTCGAGGATGGTATCGCTTGAATGCTACGAGAGGAAGCACCCCTTAAGGGACGATCGGCTAAGGCGCAATGTGAGTGCAGGCCCTATATATACTGTGCGCTTTGGCGGGCCATAATTGCTTGTCAGGCCCAGCAGTGTCGCTCCAAAAACGTAGAGAAATCTGTTGATCGGCTTCGCAGCATGTCCAAGGGCTCAATTCTACCAAAGAGCCGCTTCAGTTTTCCAGGAAGCTGATCCTGTTTTGAAGCAGTGAACAACACAGAAACTCGCTCAGGCCTGAGGCCATGGCAGTGCCACACTGTGTCCTGATGTTGCCCTAGTCTACGGCTCTTTGCCTTTGCCAGGCACCAGGGTCAAGCCTGCTTTTGCTGCACGTGTCGACAGTTGCCGATGGTCACCTCATCCAAACCCTTGTATGACAACTTCTGCTGAGCTTGAAGTAAACTGCCTGGGATCCATGAGGGTGGCGTCTTTGTATCAAGTGTTGGTATATTGACATCTCAGCCGGTTGATCATGCAGAAGCTGAGGTCAGCACGGTATGCAAAAGCTCATCTGTCTCATCAGATTGTTACACATCAGGAGGTACGAGCCCATACACGTTTGCCTTACAAGTGACCAACAAGCAGCACTACAGCTGTTTCGTTCCCTAGCTGAGATTAGACCAATCTGGGCTTATACTTGCCAGGGCGCCAGAGATTCCCACCAGAGCAGGTGCAACAGTCACACTGCTGTGTAATGGGCAGCCCACCACCACGTTCATCCTAAGAGATGCTCTGCTGTACTTGTGTGATATGTCAGACCTACACGTTCCACCTCTGCCCAAAAGCACAGAGTCTGAGCTCATGCTGCTAGCCAGTGTACCCTCGCTAGCATTGGCCAGATGCGAGACCAGCCAGAAATTGCCAAACAAGCACGGGGAGTCTAAATCAGAAGCGCATCAATGTTTTTGCCTCTTGCATGAAGATTCCCACTTCTTGCAGCCGCGCCCAGGCCTGGTTGATCCTGATTGAAGGATTAGCCGCCACAGTTGTAGTCTACAATGCGCTGCCATGCACTGCTGCCTCTGTGGCAGTGAAGTCTGCAAGAATGACTTCAAGATCCTTTGCGATGTCTGAGAAGGACAGCCTATCTGCAGGCTGGTAGCTGCAGCAATCATTCATGAGCGCTGTCCTACACAGCACAATGCTTGCCCGGTCAGGTCTACACCCCCAATGCTCATGCCTAGAAGCCAGTCAGCCGGCCTTGTGTCATATGTCTCAGAGTGCAGACATCCATGGGAAGTGAGCAACGTACCAGGCCAAAGGGCAGCATGCGGGCAGTTCTGGGCACAGCGTGCCCTGCATGGCGCCGTTAAAGATGTCGGGCAGGCTCAGATCAGGATGTATCTGCTCGCCCAGCATCCAGATCTCCCACAGGCACACACCAAAGGAGTACACATCCACCTTTTCTGTGACCTGATCCTCTAGCCTTCCCTGCATCACCCAAGCCTTTGTTCCTGAGGCTACTTTCCAAAGGCTCTTGCAAATCCTGCGCACCACCATAGTACTACGAGGATTGCCCAGAGCAGCTGAGTCGATGCACACTGCCTGCAATGTTGAGACGCGTCGGGATGATCATCTGGCACCGGACCTTGGACGCTGTTGCGGCAGCAGAATTACAATGCGGGAAGATGCGCACCACACAAGATGTTGGACACCTCATACAGCTGTAGGTGAAGAGCTGAGGAGAGGTAGACCTGTTTGCCGTCAGGGTTCCTGGACGCTGACATGGCGGGGAACATCTCCGGGGCCATCCAGGGCAGCGTGCCGCGCATGTTCCCGGACATCGCCGTGGCGGCCTTGTGCTTGGAGAGGCCCACGTCACCGATCTTGACGAGCGGCTGCCGAGGGTCGCGCAGATCAGCCAGCAGGTTGTCGCACTTGAGGTCAAAGTGCACCACCTGTTGGCTGTGCAGGTACTCCATGCCTGCACAGCAATGTTGGGGCTGGCTGGGCTGGCAAATTCACATGCTGTCTCACCGCAGGGCTAGTGACTAAGATAGGCACCGTAGGCGGATCTCGCTGCCTATCTGGCCAAAGGCAGCCCAGGATCTCACAATTGCCCATGGAGAGCGTATCTTGCCTGCGCCGCCTGCATAGCAGAAGCTGCTGCACTCAAAAGCACGGAGGGGGAGACCACATGGCAGCTCAAAGCAACCTCGGGTGGCATGAGGTGTGTACAGCAGGCTTACCGCGGGCTGCCTGCAAGGCAATGCAGGCGCGCAAGCGCTGGCTTGCGCCAGTGCTGCGCTGCAGCTTCTGCAAGCCTGACCTCAGGGAGCCGCCGGGCACATACTCCATCACAGATGCCAGATTGCCCTGCACCCATGCACGCATCCTTGCTAGCGCTCCAGCGCATGGCGGTAACGCCAAGAGATTTTATCATTATAGGCAGGGCATGTCCTGTCTGGCTCCCCTACTCATAGCAGCGTACATTGTAGGGGGTGTCACAGGCTGACAAACGTGCTTGTCTGGGGCGCCACGCTCTCACGTTCTCGAGGAGGATCCCGAAGAGGGCGGTGACGCAGGGGTGGCGCAGCGACGCCAGCATGGCGGCTTCTGCCAGCGTCTCTTGGCGCGCGCGCGCGCAGGCGCTCCGCCGAGGCTCCTTCACCGCGACTTCCACGCCTCGCCACCGAGCCAGCCACACCCGCCCAAACTGCCCACGCCCCAGCTCGTGCACCTGCATGCACCCAAACCTCACCCGCCCATGACATGATCAGCAAGCATTGCTGATATGAGCGCCAATGATACCATCATGAGGGGCATTGAGGGAAGCTCACAGAAGACGGCATATTATGCATCATAAGCCTGATAGCGAGGATGTGCCGGCATTGTGCATCTGCAATACATTTCAGAAGAGGTAGAGCGGCCAGCAGGTGATTAGGAGATATCCTGGGATCCGATGAGCTGCAGGCTGCCGGCCAAGCCTCCTACCTTCTCCAGGCTGTTGGGGTGAATCTGGGGCAGGCTCTTGGGAATCTGCAAAGGACCCTCTGGAAGCTCCTGCCAGCCTTTATCAGATGTCCACTCTCCAGCTCTCAGCATACTGCCGAGCTCCAACCTGCTTTTAAAGGTCATAGATTGAGGCTACCATATAGCAGTGGCCAAGAAGGCAGACCTACGTGAGGGCTCTATCAGGACGTGCAGGTGACAAAGCTGCTGTGTTGAAGGCAGAGGCAATAAGACAATAATCGTCTGCTGTCAGGGCACAGAGGGCGTACCTCGAAGGCCTGGGCCCCTGCAGGTTTGGCGTGGTGGGCAAGCCGGGCGACTGGGCTTCTGCCTGAGCAGGCTCTGCAGGTGTTTGCAGGGGCAGCACAAGCCGGGCAGCTGCCCGGGGCTGGGAAGCCATGTCTTCTTGGGAGCTCTGCCGCCGGAACTTGCCTGCTAAGCTCTCGCTGCGCTGAGGCGAGGCTGGCTCCAGCTGCAAACATGAACAAGGGCATGGCCGCGCGCCCAAGTGCAAGAGGTACATGCAGTGCAGAGTGTAGTAGTTCGCAGGCTCATGCAGTCACAGGGCCACGAGAAGAGGACATGAAGACAAGATGTAAGATGCTGCGCTGCAGGTCCTGAGGTGACTTGGAAGGCCTTGCAGGATGATAATGAGCCCGTTGCTGACCACACCTGAGCAGGGCCAGCCTGCGCTGTCTGCTGAAGCCGGCAGCTGTATGCTGCATCGTCTGCGGAGCTTCTCCTGGCAGTCCTGAGGACAGCCACCCTCAGACTCTTCTGAGATCGTGGTGACTCTGGCACAGCACACTGTAGCGCTACGCTACTCAGGCGCCGCCCGGACTGCAAAGAGCAGGGTTGTGGCCCTGGTGGTACCTGCATAGGCGCAGGCTGTCAAGGTCCTATGGAGACCACTACACAACTGCAGCCTCGATGTCTCGCCCGCTCGCTTGAGCGCGGCTCAGGAGTGGTGGAATGCACAGTCCGCATCAGTACTACGATAGGGTATTACAAGTTGTCTACATTTCAAAAGATGGCATGACACTACATCCCTCCAGAACTTCTGACAAGGACAATGTGAGCATGCACAAGCTGTGCGCACCTTGTTGCACGCATCCTGTGAAGTGGTGACGCCAGACTTTGGGCTTTGAAGACGCCTGCAGGAGGGACCCTGCCCGCTGCCCTGCCCGCTACTGCCCGAGGATGACGCCCTTTGCAGGCTCATTGCAGCAAAAGCTGACATATGCGCCTGCACAGGCATCTGCATGATCGCAAGAGCTTTCTGTGTGGAAGCGGTGCATGCATGTAGGAATGATGGCCTCCTTGGGACCCTCCGCTGACCACCAGAGGTCTTCAATCCCGAAACCTCTCTCAACAACGAGACAAGCAGCGAGGGTAGAACAGCGCACCGCAGCGTCATGAGTGCTCGAGTGAGCGGATGTCTCAAGAGGCCTGCATCTGGCATTACGGCTGTCGGGAGCTTGCCGAGAGGACACGCCTTGCAGAACTTGGCCAGTGCGGGCCCCATGGAGTAAGGAGTGTGCTTGGAGTGCTTGCTTGGGTGGTGATGCGGCAGCCCGGGGCAAGTCTACTTGGCGTGGCTTGCCACAGATCATGTCCCACTGTGCCAGCTGCCCAGGTGCCGTGTCTGTACAGGTAATAGCAAAATTAAGAAGGCACTTAGGCAAAGAGAAACTTGTGAGTTGCTGTAAGATTGTGGACAAAATAGACTGCAAGTGATGGCATGCAGGCAATCCTGATGCTGGTTATACAGATGTGCACAAGCAGGAAAGATTGCTCGGAGGTTTTCCCGTACGTTGGAGACTTGGATAGAGGGGACCTCCCACAAATTGACCACTCACCTGCATGCTGTAGACCGGGCAGCAGAACACCACGGTGGCTCCTATATCCTGCTGGCGCATCCGTGCAGCCTATTGGGGAATTGTCCGGGGAGCACAACATTGCAAGCGCACCAGGCGCTGAGTCGTGCACACCCCTGCGGAGCTGCCCTGCACAGCCACAGCGTGCATAGCCTGAGCCCATTGAGCACTAAAAGCCTGCCACAGCTTCACACCAGGGAGGATGGGTCTTGGGGCTTGAGCCGGTCGTAGTGATAGGAATATCACCCTGAAGAGGCCAGAGTGGCTGGGATGCTGCCTTCTGCGTTTCTCCTATGGGGTACGCCGGCTCGCAGCATGGCGCAGGGGGCATGCTGTGCATGCTGCGCAATTGCGAGTCAGCTGCTGGCATGCCCTCTTTGGAGCTGTGTGTTCTCCCTTGCCCGCCTCTGCATATGGGAATGCCCCATCTCCCACACATTCAGGCTGCCCCCCACACTCAGGATGCCATAAGCTGTATGGCCTCATCATTGCAGGACATACACAGCACTGCAGATGGTACAGGACAAGCCTACTACAGAGACATGGCTCCCACAACCTGACGCTGACCAGCACCAGCATAAGTAGATGACGCGGTCACACGAGTGGCACAGTGCAGCTGTCTCAGGCTTTGCGGAGACTGAAGGGACCGCAAGACGCTGGAGGAACACATGGCGGCTCTCACCTGCCAGGATTTGGCCAGGCAGGCTTGCCATGCTTCCAGTCAGCCCATGAGTGTCTGTCAGCCTGGTGCGCTGGCTGCATCCAGTCCTGATGTGCAACGCTCAGAAAGGGCGTCGGAGGCAGATTGAAGCTGCCAAGCCCAGCATCCAGACTATGCCTGACTGCAGCCTGCCAGCTTGCGGGGCTACTTGCCTCTGCATGGCCAGCGCTGCCATCGCAGCTTCCTGGGAACGAAAATCTGCCTATATGCCTTGGTGCCTGCGCATTCATGCATTTGCTTTGTGGCTGCGCTGAGCATCTACAGGAGGTGATGTCGAGCATGCAGCCTCGGCGTGAGGCGAATGTGACACCAGAAGGAGCTGTGAGTGTGCTACTAATTCCTGTGGGGTGCACCTGTCTGTACAACTCTAGGGCTCTGACCACAAGTTACTCGTGTACAAAGGGCTTGCGCTGTTATCCTGCTGTAATTATTGTGCGCTCGTCGTACCTAATGGTCTGTGTGATGTGTCAGTGGCATGATTGTACATGCTCACACATGAAGTTGCACTTCAGGCTTGGAAGATACCCGTGGAAAGGGCTGATGGCTCTGGGGAACTGCTGCAATTCGCCAGTCGGGGAGATGCTGGCACGCATGGCTCAGCACTGATCGAGCCACCGGCGGAGCCTTTTGCACGTGAGGCATGATGTAGACGTGCACTGGTCCCTCACTCCCTAGCTTCCTGCTGCACAGCACCTGCATCCAGCTCAGGAATCTGCAAACGCGAGATCACAGGAATGCTCACTCCTCCCTACGTCCGGCACACGCCCAGAGTTTTCTCAAGTCCTCGAGTTCACAGCAAGTCTGCACTGGCACTTGCAGGAAGCCTGCTGAGGTGGCATGTCACAGGTGTTGCAGCACCAGGAGAGGAAGAACGCGCTCTGGAATGTACCCTCAAGACAGTCAACACGTCGGGGATAATACATACTGCCATCATTCTGGGTTGTATTAATTGTCACATGGGCTACACAGAGGCCATACTCTAGGTCCTGCCAATCGCAGCCATGCGTGCAGCATCTCTTCACTGTACCTCTGGTTGCTATGCGCTTGCAATGCATTCCTCAGACAGAAGCTCTTTGCATGAACTTCTATATGCTTGCAATAAAGGATACACCACACCTTGAGGACATGCATCTCTGCGTCTGAGGCCAGGGGCGCCAGGCTACCGATTTGCAGGACGCTGTCCATGAAGAGATCAAAGCCTGGGTGCCATGGCTCGTCTGCGACCCTGCAAGACCTCACAGCTCAGCTTCACCTCCTGCATGCCATCGAATACTGACGACACTGCCAATACACGCAATATCTCAGAACGTGACGTTCTGCAGGGAAGCCTGCACAGGAGGTATTGCATAACATCTGGGTGTACTGATCAGCTGAGTTTGGCAGTTCAACAGCTGTGTCATTTGCAGAGGAATCAAGCAACTGGCTCACCCTTGACGCTCTGCCAGGAAGTGCCTGAGCTGAGCGTAGGAGGTGTGTAGAGGCAGATCCCAAAGGTGCACCTCATCTTTTGCATGAGGGTCCCTGTGATGCCTTTTGTGGAGGTTGGACCCCAGGCAGCAGACCGCTGCAATTCTGAAGCTCTCATGCTGGCTGCCCACGCCAAACATGTCATCCAATTACGGACTGCACTGGTCGAGATTGCAACTTTGGACTGTGGGCTGATATTCGGTCTTCAAGCGCAGATATTGCGCTTAGGGCTTGACATACTACGTCTAGGCCGTGTCCTGCTGTACTGTACATCCGCATCCAGCTCAGGTCAAACGCCACTCGAGGTAGCCTACCCTGCATAGTATGTGCCGTTACTACACTTCTTGAGCACATCCGACAGTATCTAGCCGTTCAGTGAGCCACTTCGATTACCTAGATATCTGGAGCCATATCACAGCCTGTAACGCCAGCCAGCTCTCTTGCATATTTCCCGCTCGGATTTGGGCCCGTCACTCTGCTCACAGCTGTTGAGATATGTTTTCCTGCGTCTCCATTCCATGCTGGCGTTCAGGGGCTATCGCATCACTGATCTACCATGACGTCACAGCTACCTCCGATACCTGGTATCGGATATGTCACAGCATGGTTGCAAGCATGTCGGGGATGGCACGTACGTAGCCCAAGACAAAGATGACAGCATTGAACATACGCTGTGACGCTGATCTAAGGTGTGATAACGATGGAAGAAGTATGTGCCACGGACTACCCCGGGTGGGCCACTCTGTAATCAGCTGAGCCACGTACACCTGCCCACTGTTTCACATCATCTTTCCGCCAAAGCATTGCAAGTCAATGTAGATAAGCTCGCTACCTTTGCAGATCCAGCTCTCCTCAAAGCAATGTATGAGGGGCCCAAGCAGAGCTCTGCCTGGCAAGGTGGTGCTACAATTGCAGCAATAAATCAATACTTGGGGATGCATAGCTGGACAGGTGAGTATAAACCCACTGTCATTTAGGATCACCCCTTTAGGAAGTGCACACAGTACCGGGTAGCCCTACGCAAGTTTATTGTATGAGGACCGCTCCGCCGTGCGCTAGTCCTCTCTGACTGCATTCATGAAGCAGAGTCTATCCTAGTAAAAGATCCCGTTTAATTTAAAACCAGAATTTTTGCTTGGACCAGTCACCTCAGAATGGTCCTCACTTGAGTACTCTCAGGATGCGCCCTACCTGAAATTGCATGCCAGTCACCCACAAGACTGGTGTTTGCATGCTGAGTGTCTCACTATGAACCTGCAGACTTTCACGATTCCTTCACAGAAGCTTCACCAGCAAGGCTGCTCGTGAAGCTTTGGTGAAGTTGGGGTGATGCTCTGGTGAAAGTTTGAGCAGAGTGCTGTGAAGTGCTGGTGAAGTACTTGTGAAGGCCCGGTTCTTATTCACAGAACTTCACAATTCCTTCACAGATTTGAAATATGAAGTGATTGTGAAGCCCTTGTGATGCTGTGGTGAAGCAATTTGGATATTTATCAAGGGCGCACTTCACAAAAGCTTCACATAGTGCATATTCCGCTCTGAAGCATCTGTGACGAGTCTGTGAAGCCTTTGTGATGCTATAGCGAAGTGATCTAGATACTTGCGCTATTAACTGCCAGTATTTCTATGGAGAGGTTGCGAAGCATCTCTACAGCAGTTTGATGGGTGTATAGAGCCCAGTGCTCTAGGGCCACGATTGCCGCTATCGTTGTTTGCAGCACAATAGCTGCAAGTGCCTATATATTACCATGCCGCACTAACCTGCACACAACACCGTGCTTTAATTCATACTCCAGCGTCTTTGGCCTCCGACTGCGTCCCGCCATCGATCATATGCGCCTGCATACAGCAGCAAAGCTTTCAGCGGGCCGTTCACATGACTTGTAGAAAGGGATGAGGCTACGAAGTTTGAATGTGTGTCCTTTGAAGCCTTCTATTTGGCACTTCGCCTGGGTCTGCAGCAGCTGTATCGATTACACATCTGCATAGCACAGATTGGAGCTCAGTATACTGTAACTTTACGGTAGGGCCTGACACAATATATCAAGATGCAACGTGGATAATGTTATGGCCTTGGCGACTTCATAGACTGCTGGCCGTCTACCGGCACGTATGAAAGAGCGAGTAAGCTATGCTTTGTTGGCAGTAGTTTACTGCAACTAAGGCAAGCGAATGCTCAGGTCAGCGCACACTGCGTGTGCCACAGCAGGACTACCACGTCATAGACCGGCGTCCTCGTTCTTTTACAGCAAGACGATTCTTCTCAAGTACTCAGCAGGTCCCCCTGTGTGGAGGCTTCTATACTGCACCTCACATTGTGTGCCAGATATCGATAGAAAGCTGAGGTGACGAGGATGCCAGAACTTGCCATGTCCACAGCTATATCCGTCATCCGTCTTATGGAGTCACAGCAGCTGTTCCCAGCTCCTTCCCCAGGGAGTGGCTTCACAGTTCCTTCACGAGCACGGCTGACGTGTTGGGGATGTCCCTGTGAACCCGGCCGGGTGTCCACAGCAGCGGTTGCCCAGAATGAAGTATGCGTGAATGTGCTATTGACGACTTCACAGATCCTTCAAAGGTAGCGATACTTCACTGTGACCTTTCCGTGAAGCCTACTGCGCGCGGCAGGTGCTTCACAGCCGCTGTGAAGCATACATGAACTATGTGTGAACATGCATGTGACACCTTCACAGATCCTTCATGAGCCAGCTTGTGTCTACACCCTCTTGTGAAGCATTTGTGAAGTGTTTGAGAAGGTTCACCAGATCTTCACGGGCTGTGAAGTGCTGGTGAAGTGTTGTGAAGCCACTGTGAAGCCCTGTGAGGTGTCTGTGAGCTTCCTGTGAATGTGTGCAGGTTCATAGTGTCTCCCCCTCATGTGTGTCATCCAGCCTCCGTTTTTGTGCATTATATCTGCAAAGCACAGGCATGTAGCTACTAGGGTGGTGTACAACAAGAAGGAAGGACCTGAAAGTTGCCAATTCTTCAGACATGAGCCAGGCCTGAGCCCTAGGGTAATAGTGAATACCAACGCCGGCTTTGCCATGAGGTCATTGCTCCTGAGTTGGGGAGTCCCAACCCTTCTCCAGCAACCGGGATGGGACCTCACAGACCTGACGGCAAGTTGCATGTGATGCAATGGCAGCTGTGTTCCTCCAACGTCGTGCAGGCTGGACTATCGCCGAGCCCTATGCTCCAGTATCTGTGCTGGCCTCACCAGAAAGTGAATAGTGTATACAACGCAGAATCCACTGAAATGGAGGCTACTTTCCAGGCCCGGGCTCAGTCTCAACATTTCCGGCGCAGCCCGACTGCACAGCGCAGAGAGTGCACCTAGTGCGCAAAAAGCTCAGCCTCTCGCAAAAGGCCCTCTGGAGTGGCAGCAGGAGTTCCTGGCCATGTGTCGGTGTTGGACCAGACCGCCGATGGTGTCACGACCTTGCACAGCAGAGCTGCCCAAAACCTCACCCATGTGTTCAATGTCGGTCGACCTTGCAGCGAAAGGCTGACCTGGCCCGTTCACTCCTCCATAGCCAGGCTGCGCATTTGACGGCCCGGCTGGTATTGCTTGGGTGCGCGGCACTCCTGAATGACCTGGGCAGCTGTTGGGCGGTCATGCGGGTGGGGCTCCAGCATCCACCTGATCAGGCTCTGGAGTGGTTGGCGGCGCTCCGGCACATTGTACACAGACTCCTTCATCTGCAGTAGCAGCAAAGCCTAGCACTGTTACATGGCATTTTAAAGCTGGGGAAGCCGAGCATGAAGGCAGCATAGAAGGTGATAAGCCCAGTCCCTGGGGCTATCAAACAGAGTCAATTTTGTTTTAAGTTATGCAGGTTGCCTTACTAGGGCCAGCCTCGGCCCCTGAAGCTGATGTCCGCAAGGCTGCAGAGATGGACATGGGGTGTCACTCCGAATGCTCTGGCGGAATCACCTTTCTGAGGGCTTGCAGCTGGGTGGTTCTCCTGTTGTCAGGGTAGAATGGATGGTGTAGTTCGCACATCTCAAAGGCGATGCAGCCCGCAGCCCAGATGTCGCTGGCAGGACTTCCTGCAACGCCTTGCTCGATCATCTCAGGCGCCATGTACATTGGCGTGCCGCAGCTTGTCGCGTAGGAGCCTTCAAGTACCTTGGCAATCCCCAGGTCACCTGCACATGCCTCACATCTTATTACATAGGACATGCGCCACCTAAAGGACTTGCTGGACACCATTCCTCACACTGCGCCATTGTGTGCAATTCTCAGGCAAGGCAGTCACAGTGCTCAAGTCTGTCCAGCCTGCCCCCAAGGGACTCCCTGTTTCATGCTGCCATGAGTTCTGGGGGTCTGTTCCTGAGAACGAGCTGCGAGGACCGCAGAGGTGCGCAGACCTATCTTGAGGAGTCGTTTCTTGCGGTGGAAGACCAGGATGTTCTGCGGCTTGATGTCCCGGTGGACAATGTTGCGCATGTGCAGGTGTTCCAGACCCAGCATCAGCTGGTACAGCATATCAAAGACCACCTCTGTGTCCATTCTCCTTCTATTCTGCTTGAACACCCTGCATGCTCACCCTGCTTCACCGCAGGGGCTTGCAAATCCCTGTGGGCACGTGCAGCGCCTTTCACAAAAGGTGCCTATACCTTCTCTCCCCCAGCGTAATGCAATTACCATTATCGAAGACCCACTGAAGCCTACATGACTGCTGATAGAAGCTGGGCCACCTATTGCATTACAAGAGATCGGAGAAATGCCCCACCTCAGCAGGCTGGAAAGGTCCCCGTGCTGTGCCAGCTCCATCACAATGTGAAGCTGCCCGTCGTGCTGGAATGCTCTGATGCAGTCGATGATGTGGGGATGCCGGCACTCCAGCATCATCTGAGCCTGCGCATGTGCATGCTTCCTGAGAGCTGGTTGGAAGGCCTCGCTGAAGGTACAGATCAGAGCACTCACAATGACAGGCTTGAGCCCTCTGAAGTCTTCCAGGATAGGCATGAAAAGGCAACGCAGTGGTTTCACACAGTGTCCTTTCCTCTGCATGCACAAGACCTCAAGTTGTGCCCATGCAACCCTGCAGGTGAGTGGTACTACAAGCTCTTCCCTCCCTCGTTGCAGCCAGACAACAACCATGTCATGCTGTCTGAGTGCATGCAGGCGAGTGGAACACGCGTAGCCAGCAGGTGCGCACAAGATTGTGCGGACAAGCTTCACAGCAGGAACGTGCACCTCTAGCAAGGCGCACCGCTGCAACTCTGGCTCGGGACTAAGATCAATCAGCTTCAGTGCGTACTGAGCGCCACAGCCAGGCCGCTCAACTAAGACCCTGCATAGGGCAGCTGCATACATATAACCGGAACGACCAGGCGGGGCCCGCTAGCTTCTGCACAAGTGTAAAACGAGTCCTCATCCCTTCAAATTGCCTCTGGCAGAGTTTGCACCTGTGCCAAGGCAACAACCCCTGACCAGCATGCCGTCCAAAGATAGCAAAGTGTAACTGGGCGTGAGGGACTCACACTTTCCCGAACGTACCCCGGCCCAAGATCTTGCGTTCCATCAAGTCGGTACAGTCCAACAACTTGTGCCCTGCATGTTTACAAGCACCTTCAACACATACGATGAGCTCAATCAGAGCTCTGCAGACTGCATAGTAAACAGGACGTTCTCAGGTTGTGATGTAGCACCCACCTCCAATGCTATATCTGAAGAGGCTCTTGATGTGGCCTTCCACAGCCTCAGGTGGGTTTTCCTTGCAGGCCTGGCATAGAGAGTAATTCAAGAGGTAGGAGCCGTCTGCAAGGCAAGATGAGGTGCTTCTGCACATGTCGCACCGCCCGCCGCCCTCTGTGCCTGCACCGATTGTGACTAAGTCAAGCTGGCTTGCACTGACATCCCGATTTCGACGCAAGCATGCATATTTCCACAGCACCGCATGACATACACGGGAGACAAAGTTGAGCTCTGGGCTTCACAGGGTATCCCGGAGGGGGCATTCTGGTGGGCCGTCTGATCCGTGCTCTGAAACGAAGCTTGAAACTCAAGGGTGCTTTTCTCTGGTCACGCAGGGCTGGGGACAGGTCGTACTCTGGCCCCTGTAGAAGCGGCCCATGTGGGGCAGAAGTCCGCACGTGAGGCCACGTGTGGCAAAGGACATCATGCCGGGCCTGTTGATGCAACTTTGACACCCCACAAAAATCGGACAGTAGCCCTGCTGCGACGGCCCTGTCCCGCAGCCATCGCACGTGAAGCCTGCCCCGCCCTCTACATCCCGAGAATCTGCAGTGCATGGGGCCTGTCACACACCACGCAAACATGCAGAGGACATTACACAATTGGAATGAAACAGCGCTCCGTGTGTGGTTGCATGTCGCACCACTCTGACACACGTGATGTGCACCACTGTGTGCAAGAGATGAGCGGTGGCACCAGCAAAATCTGGAGTATTCCTGCATGCATGCATGTGCAGGGGAAAGCTACCTTCCATTGCGCTTGTAAAGAGCAATGCGCGGCAACGGCCAGCACAAAGAGCCCAACAACCAGGGACTGAGTAGGATTGCTGTTGCTTACCAACCAGAACCAAGGTCTCCATGAATCGCCTCATCTCCTTGCGAGGCAGACATGCAAAGCAGCTCGTGCACAAGTCATAGTCATAGGTCCAGCAGCGCCTGCCCCTGATCATCTTCAAGCATCCATCGCACTCATGGGTTTCCACCCAGCCACCTGCGCCCGCATGTCAGCTGGTGGAGTCTGAGGCTGAGAGCTGTTCTGGTTGACAAGGAAGGATTGAACTGCACGTCTTAGATTGTAGGACCTGACTTCGAGCAATGAAGGTCGGTCGACTGACCTTCGCGCTCAGAGGTGAAGCAGTGGTACGTGAAGGGAAGGCGCAGCACTGGGACATCGCCCAGTTTGCGATGACAGGGATCGCAAAGGTCAAAGTTGAGTTTGCACCGTGCCTCCTGCTCGCTGAAGGTCTCGTGACAGCCGTCGCAGGTCGTCATCTTTCCGACCTGGACGCAGGCTATATATCCTCTTCAGTCTCACCGCGGCAGCCGACGCTCTTATGAAGGAGGAAGGGGCACACTCGAGCCTGCCATAGATCATAAGGCATCTGTTCACTGCAAAGCACGCAAGTACCGCGTGCTGTGCTGGGCTCACGCTCATAGTTCGTACGCAGATTGCATCAGCACAGTGTGTCCCATCGGCACATACGTCAAACATCAGCATTGAAACTCTCAACTGCGTGTAGACGCAGCATCTCAGCGGAGAGGTACCAATGAAAAGGGACCAGATCACCTGCTCGCGTCAGCAGTCGGCACGCACACGTCGTGAGGCAGAGCACAGCGCTGATTGTCTTCTACCCTTACGATGCCTCATATGCGCGTCGTTTGGATTAGTATGTGTGGAAGGGTACCCTGGGAAATGGACCTCGACCCGTAGATCGCATGTATACAGGATTTGAGAGGGGTGTTGGGACTAACAAACAGGGCAAGGAGACACCAGGTCTGCAACTTTAGAGCGCAGGTAGATCAGCACAGAGGATTTCCAGCATGGATGCCGTTCATTCATGGCTCAAGGCGTTGATGCTGGCCTATGGCTAACATGCCCAGGGTTAGAAGGTACATGTACCGCATGTACCTTGCAAATTGTGCACGTGTCTACAGGATCCAAGGAAATTATTGGCTGCAGACTTTCCCAGCCAAGAGAGCTCTGTAGCATGGCGTTGTGAGAGAGTTGGCTGTATCCAATTGCAATTGTATGCACTTTGCAGCACGCTGCGCAGCACATTTGGAAGGAACGCGGCAAGGCACATACTTACGCCTCCTCCCACTCTTCCTCATCATCATCCTCATTGTCAGCTGCCTGCCATTCCATGCCGCCGTCCTCTGGCTTTACCACCTGCAAGGCCATGCGCGCGGTTGGTCATCACCATGATTGACTGCATCGCTCATGGTGGACGCCCTGCCCAGCAATAGTCAACATGGGTCAGCTGCAGAACAACTAGAGCCTCGTCTGGGCTGTTGCATGTCTGCATGGGCGTCCGCCGAAGGGCCAGCTCAAGCGGGGACTTACCAGCTGTACCTCCTGCTTGGGCTCTGGTTTCACTCCACCAGTGAGCTGAGGCTCTGCAGTCCAGCCTCCCTCTCCCTTCATCTTGCCGGGGTCGCCAGCCTGGCCAGCCGCTGCGTCAGCCCCAGCGCGGCTTGCCAGCTCAGCCTGCCTCTTCCGGACCTGCTCCTCCCACTGCCGTGCATATGCTGCCTGCGCATAGCCATCCTTGCATGTCAATGATGATCTGAGTCGCCCATGGCACGGTCGACTGCAGCAGGCCTATCAGCCAGGTGAACCCCTGTGGGACAGACATCATGGAAGGAGCATTCAACATGTGTGAGCGTCTGCCAGACCATGTCAAGGAAGATTCATGGTGCCAAACATGTGGCAGCCCCCTGAAGCAACACACCCAACAATTCTGACCACACTGCCCGTCATGAAAGCCCTTGTAAACAGGACACCACAGGAAGGCGCCCTGAGTGAGCATCTCGCAGAGGGGCTAGGCGTCCCACCTGCAGGTCTTGCTGCTCTGTGCTGCTGGCATGCTGCTGCACGCCCTGCTGCGCTGTGACCTGGGCGGCCCCAGTGCTGTCGGCTGAGCGGCTGACGGACGCAGATGCTTCTGCGCGCATCCATGGCGGCAGCTCTCTCAGTGCGGCTTCCTCTATGGCTCCTGGCAGAAGTTGTTGCCCTGCGGGAGAGAGCAGCATTGTTGGCTGGGGTGGGTCTGCAGACGCTGATTAGCGTTTTACGGTGCCTTGGCGCCATTCCTATGACCAAGTGTTGCGCAGCACGTCGCAGAGTGCCATTCCGTCAAGCATAGATCTTCCTGGCAGTACAAAATTCCTTGACCATTATAGAAGCACTTGGCAATGGCTCGCCTGTTGCAACGTGCGTAGAAACCTTCCGTGCAAAGCTCTTGCGGAGCAAAAAGCTGGGTGTGTGTGTGAGTGTGTATTGGGTGGACTTCCTACCTGACAGATCCACCTCCACCTGGGCAGGCTGCAGCACCCCGTTGCCCCTCTTGGCTCCCCGGGCTGCAGCCACTGCCATGTCCGCCCTGGCCTGAGCCCACTCCTTGAGGGTGCCATAGCTGGGCACCCTCTTTTCTGAGGCAACCTTCTTCTTGACCTCCTCCACGCATGCAAGCAGTGGCGCCAGCTCCTTCTCCATGCGTACCTGCATGCACTGTCCCACTTCAGCAGACAATCTTTCCCGACGTGAGTCATGCGATGACAGTATATGAAAGAGTATACTCTGATGTCACAATATGCTTGCGGTTGATTGAGACCTGATCTTGATCTGATGCTTGGAGGCAGTCGAGGTACTGTGAGACCTTTGTTCAGGCTTTCCAATCCCCTACTGTCTGCTGAGAACTGGGCCTGTGTCCTATCAAGTATCTCCAGTAAGGGCTTTGGAGATACAAGAAGACGACAGGACGAGCTCTCAGCAGACAGGTCACATCACGAGTTTGTGACTGACAGGCACATTATTCCCACCTGCAGCTCCTTCATGGCTTTGAGGCGCTCCCGCCTTGCGCTCTGGCTGCTCTGTGTGCCGTCAAACGCTTCCGCGGTGATCAGCACAGTCTGGCAGTGCTCGCAGTGGAACTGCCCGTCCCTGAAGTCTATCAGCGCGCTAGCCTGCAGCGTGGTGTAGGTGGCCCCGCACTTTGGGCATGTGTACTCCAGCACCGGCTGGCTGCAGCAGACAGTCAGCTTCCCATCAGGACATATCTGCTCATGTGATGACACTGCCTCAATGGCAGGTCACACAGCTGTTTAGACAGTGTGCTGATTTGGCATGATGGCAGGGCAGGGACCATGTCAGTCACGTTGATCCCAGGCTTCAGTCGGCTTCACACTACTCACAGGGTAAATCATCAAGTACGTGCCAGCACAGCATGTGTGCCAGCATTGGTAGCTTGAAGACGGCATCTTGACTGGACGGAATGACAGTTCATGAATGATACTAGGCTTAGTGTTGGCGGCAGCCGCATGTGTGACAGGCTTGAGACTGCTCACCTGTTCTGCACACGGTCCTTCATGAGCTTTCGCAGCCTGTACAGGCGCAGCTGCGTGACGTCCAGGATGCTGGCAAAGTCCAGGCAGGAGTAGCTGTGCAGCAGCGCCTGCACCCCAGGCCCTGGTCCTCTTCAGAAGACTTGCATCGCTGAGCTCAGGGTCAAATAATTTGACAAAGCTCAAGTTGACTGCCTGGCGCCTGGCAACTCTCTGTGAGGATCATCTAAGTGCACGTGCATGCTTTGGCATGCTTCCAAAATGCGTAGGTTGCTCAGGCAGTATGTTGGTGAAGGTCAGTGGAGGACAGATCTGCAGACAAGGGTCTTCCGGAGCCGAAATGGCTCAACCTGGGGTGGCAGCTCATCTGCATTCTCCACAACAACGTCCTTCTCTGTACTGCCATTTGCAGCAGAGCCTCCTGGCCCGTCTCCAGGCTGCGCCCCTGAGGCCTCGCCAGCTTTCTTCCGCTTTCGCGCCTCTTTCCTATGCTCCCGAGTAACCAGCTGCTCCTGCACCATGACGTTCCATTTGCACATCTCAGCCCGCCTCAGCACAGGGCATGAGTCTCACCCCTATCATGCGCAGTGCCATAAAAAGAGGTTAGGCGTAAAGCTGTCATTAGGCGTTGGGGCAAGGGTGATGTCAGTGGTACCACCAGCAGAGTGAAATCGCGTAAAGGCATGGCTGCATGCTCGCTGACCTGCTCAAACCAGCGCAAGGCCTTGCGAAGGATCCTGGGATGGACTTTGAGGTCAGCTGCCAGCTCATCTTCTTTCACCCACTCTCTGCGGAGCAGGCTGTCCAAGATGATGACTCCCAGGCCTATGATGGGCGCCTGCGACATCTCATTCTGAATAGATATACCAGAGGGTGATGGCTCGACATGTTTGGCAAGTGCATGCAGCATCAGGCCGACATACCTGAGCCTTCCTGCCTGACTTCTGCGGAGTTGGCTCTTCAGCATCTTTCGGCGGGCACTCGCCCGCATAGAATGACCGGGCTACCAGCTGGACAAGCTTCTGGAAGTGTGACGGCACAGAGGCCATACTGCCATTACAATGCTGATCAACTCAGGCTGAGATCTGTGAAGCTCTGCAGCATGCTTGGACTATTCAGGGGGCGGGCAGTATCGCCTTTTAACGCACCAAGACACAGCTCAATGGCCTGGCCCATGTCCCAGATCACATGCTGTCGACTTCCAGTTCTAATGCCTGCTACCCAGCATATTATACACAAATTGCAAAATATTAAATATTTGCCTGATACAGATTGGCTTGGGAGCTATGAGCAGCGAAAGTCCGGGAGCACAATCGCTGTCGCTTCTCAAACCTTTTGGTTTGTCTGCAGCCAACGAAACCTTTGCTTGCTCTATGATAAACCTGCCAGCAATATCCGCATTCACATTTGTGTGCGGATGAGGCGCTGCAAGAGCTCCTGCAGCTGTATGCCACATCAGATGAGCAGCACAGCACAGCACTCCCAGCATGTCGTCCAATGGCATGCTGTGGGCTTAGCTGGCTAATTGCAGGTGCAACGCCAAGGGGGCAACATAGGGAGAATACAAATAAGTAAAACTTGCATGTGTGGTGCGAAGCATTCCAATCGAGACTGGTGCAGCTTCATATAAGCGCCTTGAACCTGGTGCCTAAACATCCGGTTGCTGCATGCGACATGTCCGGGTTGGCTCATCAGAGGCTGTCTCAGGTAGGTGTTGCGGCTTGGAGCCGGTCCATCATCCTTCTTCCGAAGCAATACTTTCCAGAAAGTGTTTCTGCCTTTTATCACAGGAGCGCAAGGCTTGGCGGAAAGATCACCCCTTTGGCTATGTTGCCAAGCCAAAGACATACGCAGACGGTGCGAGTCATTTTCTGTTGCAGTTTGCGTATGTTTGCACCCTACATAGCAAAATTGCACCACCTCTGACTATATTGTGCTTGATGCAGGCTCCGTGGACATGCTTCGGTGGCAATGTAGGTAAGGCCCAAGGGACTACATGACATTGCTACCAAATACATGACCGCTCAAAGACCGAGTGTCACAGGGTGTGGTTTCTTGTTGCAGGATACCCGGCAAGAACAGCACTATATGGGAAGGTACACACTCAACTTGACAGTCAGGAGATGGCCCACAGCGCTGCGCTATCAATGATGGCATGAGATGGCATATAGGAGTCAGTTGCAGGATATCGTCTGTGGGAATTGTGGCTTTTGTCACCCCTAATCGCTCCTATGTCTGCACTGTTGCTGACTCTCCTGCTGATGCCAGTGCACTGCCCGAGGACCTCCTCCTCAAAGCAGTGACTGCAGTAGCAATACATATGGAATTTGAGATGACATGCAGGAGGCCTCTACCCTTTGGAGTTGGAGTTCAGCAAAGAGTACCCAGCACACCCTCCAGTTGCCAGATTTCCTGCAGGCTTCTTCCATCCTAATGTGTACGACAATGGAAAGGCATGAAGCCACATCCCAGCCTTGCTGTCCTGTCATCCTACTGATGTCTGTCTACACTCTGCTCCTATGAACGCCAGATGATGCCTTGATTGATTGGCCCCAAGTTTCAGGACAGCATGATAGGTGCTGGATGCCGTGCAGGTCTGCCTCAGCATTCTCAACCCAGAGAAAGCGTGAGCACCACCCCCCTGAGAGGCACGGCTGATATCTGTACTAGTAGGCCTTGCTTCTAGTGTTGTCAGGATGCGAGAATTCTGGGCCCAGTCCTGTCACAATCCATGCTGAAACTTGGCATTGCCTGCAGGTGGCAACCATCAATCTCAGTGAAGCAGGTGATCATGGCAGTGCCTGCTTCAGAACAGCTCTCCAAGCTGCTACTGAACAGGATAAATCCTTGTGTGTCATGGCAATCATATCTCATAGCCTGTGCATCTAAATCAAGGGGGCATGTTTTGTAAGGCATCACAGAGCAACACCTTCTTGTACTGCAGATCCTGATCGGAGTCGCAGAGCTTCTCCTGACACCAAACAACTCAGATGCTGCTCAGGACAATGCTTACAGGATCTTCAAGAAGAAGGATAGGTCAGTCTATGAGAGGTGAGTGTCAAAGTCCACGCATGAGACAGCCGAATTCATGCATGTAGGGAAGTGACAACGTATGAGAGACTGTCTGCCAATGCCACAGAAAAGACATGGCTTCTGTGCAGGATGGTAAGGAGTCAGGCCCAGAAATATGCTGATGAAAACGTCCAGCCTCTATGATGCAGCCGCTGCAGGGCTCTCAACACTCAGCTAAGCCGATTCGCTTATAAGAGGAGACTGTAAAGAATGGACATGCTCAAAGTAAATGGATGGTGGCCATCTACATCAAGCAGCAGCGACGTGATGACCATACACATTGTCTTTTACACCAATCTTGTGGGGCGCCCAGGAATGGAGGCTCATACAAGATGCAGCTAGCTTCTGCACCACGTGTACAATGCATTCATCAGTTAGCAACTATGTACTGGTCTGACGCTCTCAATGCATATAGCTGTCTCTGTGCAGACATATGTCAGATCCCCTACTGGCCACAGGTACATCAGCAATCACAGACATAGGTACAATCTGGGGCTGATAGCTTGACAAGCTACAAGCAGCATAGAGTTTTGAGTGGTTACCCGTGCTAGCAGCGCTGCTTGTTATGTAAGGACAGTGCTCTGTGTCTGTGTGCCACCACAAAGAGTGGCACCTCCCTGGCATTAGGATCTGAAGCACAAAAACTAATGTGTCCTCTGATTGATATTCTTGCAGCAAATGATGCTCACACGTGTGCAAGTGCCTACCTGCCACCCGCCAAGAAAGGCCTGCCTGTGGCAGCCTGCCACCGAGTAAGGAGCTGCGTTCCTTATGTGTATGTTGCCTCCGGATGCATCATATGCCATCTCCCCAGCTATGCAGACTGTCTGATAGAGGTTCAGGCAGCTGCCTGCGGACCAGGCGCTGCTGCTGACTTATTGACTGCCATTCGCACAAAGAGGGCTGCCTGTGCCAAAGTGGTGCCCTGCTACTCACGACGGACAGCGCTACGCACTCTTTGTCACGTGGTGCACATCCCTTGCAACCCAGGCTGACTTACACGGATCGCAGCTAGCTCGTCTGCCCACTGCAGACCAGGTACATGTGAAGGCCTTGCGCAGAAATGAGGGCGTCCTCTGAGCTGGGTCACAAAGGCTGCGGCCGGCTGCCTCGTACTAGATGCAGCTGCTCACTCATCGTCTGCCACCTGCACAAATAGGGCTGCCTGTGGTGCCAGGCCCAGCTGCTCCAGCGTGCCGCGCAGCTCCTCCTCTGTGAAGACCTTGCGTGGGAAGGAGGACGCCAAGTGGAACTTCACCGCATCCACCTCTTCCAGCGATGCTACCCAGTCCCATGCTTCCTGCTCATGAACGGAGAATCCTATCAGACAAACCCTGTGCATGCTGCGCCACAGGATGGTTGTCTGGTGCAGAAGATGAGACATAAAAGCATATATGTTACCAAACACGACATATCGGGTACCACGCCTAGCTGATGCGCTGGGGAGCTCCTTTGACCAGTTTTCCACCAAGCTCATCTGATCAGGCTGGATGCAGATTTCAGCTTGCGCTGCACACAGCCTGTGGTATCCAGATAACGCGCTTCTTGTGTGCAGGGGTCAGCATCACTCGTTGGCAGAGACATACCTGTAGAGGGGCTGCAGAGGAAAAGGTGCGGTTGTGGTTTGATCCGTTGGGCAGCCGCACGCGGAGAGCCGTGCTGCCTGGGCTCCGTGCAGCAGGCTCCTGCTTCAGGGCTGCCCGGTTGGCGGCCCGCCTGGCCGCCAGCATGGCTGCCCTGTCAGCCACCTTCTTTGCCTCTGCATCCTGAGCCGCTCTGCACGCACAACGATGCTCAGCACCACACTGCAGGCTACTCTCTCTGCATGACTTGCTCCTAGAGCCAGATCAATTGGACAATCAGCAGAGAGAACGCACATCTGGCAGCTCAAAGAACAGCGTAGGGAAAGCCCCTGCACAGGAGGAGCGATTATGCAGTGTGCAAAGGCAAACTGAATTACAGATCGAGGGATGCGTACTTGATCTGGGCAGCTTTCTCAGCAGCCGCCCGCTCGGCTGCTTCCTGCTGCGCACGCTGCGCGCTGCGCTGGCGCTCACGCTCCTGGTCCTCCCTCAGCGATTCTTGGTACGCTGCATCCTGCTCTTCCCGCAACCGCCTCGTGAAGTTCTGCAGCCACGATCTCAGGCTCTTTAGATGTATGTTGGCGTGCCTATGGGCACTGAGTAGAAGCAGGCGCAGCTTGATTTGAAGCCTTGCAAGCTGTATGCCAGGATCTCGCAGCATATAAGCAGGGTAAGTGCTGCTCAGGTGCCTCGGGACATGGATGACCGCAGGTAAGCTCATGAGATTACAGACGGAGAGGTTTGGGCATGAGCCCATGTGGGGCTGCAGCGCACCCTCTCATTTGCATCAGCCTGCTCCACAGCCAGGTGCCCCTCATGGGCGGCTACAGCCTGCTGCAGCGATGCTTGCAGCTGGCTTACGCTGGTGCGTCCCTCAATGGTCACTATGAGCTTTGTGCGGTTGCCTGAGAACGCCAGCAGAGCCACATACGGGTAGCCCGTTGTCCGCAAGCTGCATGCATGCAGAGGAATGCCTTCAGCCCTTTGCGTCTTAAGTCTGCCACATGGTGTCAAACAGCATGTCAACAGTGTCTGGTCATGCCGCATGGAGGCTCTGGCAGGATACCACAATTGTGCCAAAGCCCGGATTCCTCAGCGGATATAAGTAAATGCACATGCTAATCTCTCAGAACTCTGCTGTGCAGGAGCGATACCCATTTAGCTCACTTGATGCACACCACGGGAGCCATACCCGCTCCCGAAGCATGAGATGCGCCTGACAGATTATTCCAAATGCAATGGTCACAAAGCAGGCTGCTGGCATCAGAGCATGCGCACCTATTGCTTAGCTTGTAGGCGTCCGGGTACCGCACGTCTCCTCCCCAGGACACAAATGTGTGGTTGATGTAGTGGGCCAGATCACTGTTGCACAGTGTCTGCCTGCAGAAAGTCTCAGTGTCCTGCAACCGCAGCGAGCCATATCTTGCCTGCAATTCTCAACCTTACAACTCCATCCCGGCTATGTTTGTGAACACTGTGAGCTATGAGTTGCTGCACCAAGAGCGCATGAGCCTGCTGGTAGACAGCAGAACAGAGCATTGTGACTGGGGAATATGCACCTGGTGGTAGTGTGAATGAAGGTACACGAATAAGAACTTGTACTGCCCGTGAGCCCTTGCTGTGGCCTCCTGCCAGCCCACTGTGACCCACTGCGGCCCGTTCTCCCCAAACTCCTTCACGAAGGACTGCTTGAAAGCCTCTGCTGCTTCGACAGGATCCATTGGCCGGGAGCCCTGTGTCACTGCTCTGATCCCACCTGCAACCGGCACATGCCCCTTTTACAATGACATCACATCAATGCTTATAGGCATGGGCATGGGGAGGATCAGGCCAAGGTGCCATGTCCTTACGTATCCTCTCCTTCGACTTCAAGGTCAGCCTCAAGATGAGTGCACATCATGTCCAGCCAAGATGGACATGCCTGTGTGCAGCGGCATATGGCAGGGATATGGTGCGCGAGTGGTGGCTAGTGCTCCATTCACCCCCCATATGCATTAGCAGACAAGATGGGGCCTAATGTGTTCGAAGGCAACCCCCTTGCGTTGGACTCATCAGGTTGCGCTGCAATGCTGAGCAGAAGGCATACCTCGGATCCTGTTGTACCATGACGCTGGCAGGAGCTGGCTTCCTAGGTATGCTGCTGCGGATGTGCTGAGTCCTATGGCCCCAAAGAGCAGCCCAAAGCTGCCGGTAATTGCCACGATGGGGAGGTTCATGAGAGCGCCCAAAAGGCCCCGCTGCTGCATTGGCTGAGGAGGCTGCTGGGGTGGTGGTGGAGGCCTGGGTATCCTCTGGGGAGAGGACGTTGGGTAGGCCTGCGCTGCTCTAGTGATGGTGCTGGGAGGAGCTTGATCTGCACACAAAAATTGCTCATGACCTCCATGCATTGCCAGCATGGACTTATCGGTGAAAGCATCCCGATCGACGATGCAGTACAATGTTCTGTTGCGTTTAAATCGACTGTACAAGACAACTAACCACGCGTTCGTTTTCTGCTGCCAAGCTTTGTCATTGGTGGTGACATGATGCCTATACATAGTTGACATTTTGCAGACTTAGAGACGCACCATAGTACATCTCGACGGCTTGATCAAAGTTACCATTGGTTGCTTCAAGGAAGAAAGCGGCTTGCTCTACTGGGCAGCTGGTCAACGATACAAAGTGGGCGACATCGGAGCTGCTCGCCCCATCTTCCCCTGCAGGAGAGCTGCTGGACTCCATGCCGGATTAGGCCACCTTATTTATACTTCTGTGTCCGTAGGATTGTGCAACGCGCATCATGCAACATTAGCACATACAGGTCCCCGCCAAGGAGGGCCAGTTGGCACATGCACGCATGTGCCGTCCTTTACAGCAGAAAGGGATGTAGTATGAACAGCTTCTTCAAAGCTCTAATCGACGTACAGTGGTAAACTCAGGGTAGCAATGCAGTACCTGGCCATGGCTGCTTGCAGAGCTCGCTCACCAGTCGGCGTATAGCACTAGTACTGACCATTTCGAAAGACGGAACCTGCCGAGCATTGGCATGTGTGTCTGCTGCACGACCTAAACAGCACTTTCAAGAGCTCTTGCTCCTCTAGTCGTCTTGCGTGCCGTTACGAAAGTTGGTATTTTCGTACTGAAATCCTGGCTTATCACCTGGGCAACTCCGCGGAATCGAGCTGTATATGCCCACATGGTGGCCCCACATGGAAAAAATATCATGCGGAGGGTACATGATGGGTCAGTCGCCCCTGGCAGGACAGGCATGAAATTCTCAGGAGCCAAGCCAGGACAGCCTGCAGCCCTGCGTCCTATCAGGAGCTGCGGCTGTCGAGGCAAGGCGGTGCTACAGACAGTCAATACGACAGAGAAGGAAACACAGGGAAGCTGCGTCGTCAGCAGGCGACGTGCAGCAACCTCGCCACAGTGCAATAATGACAGCACCCGAATGATTGCCCGGAGGATGCTTCAGGCATGCAGAATCCTGACTGCAGCCACAGCTGCTGCTTTGGCACTTCAGGCAGCGCCCGTCAACGCTGCTTCAGCCACCAGGTGGGCGCAAAGCTTTGACTCCGATTCTATCAAGTAGCGCTTGCGCCTAGATGTTGGCCTGCAAGTTGACAGAGCGCTCTGAAGGGGGGCAATGGCATGCATGCACACATCAGCAACTTGAGATTGGTGTGAAGGACCGATGTAAGACGCGCTGCCTGCTGTGCAGAAGTGGTGGAACGCTCAGCATTGACCGGGCATGGATGGAGGAGCTTCTGATGAATGAGCTCGACACCAGGTGGCTATCCCAATATTCTTGATGCATGGCTTCATCAGCATTACGCAACGCAGAGGATATTATATGGCAAAGATAGAACAGTGCTGTGTCAAGGTCTCGAGGAGCAGTCTGCTTCTGCCTGCTCGCAGGATCACCAGAATGAGCGATGAGGAGCTTGTGGCCGCTTTCAAGGAGGTGCTTCAGGCCAAGCTGCCATCAAGCCCGGCTGCCAGCGCTCCAGAAGGGCCCCTCAGCTCTCTGCAGCAACTTCCAGCCAGGATCCAGGGCTTTCGGCTTCAGCTGCCATGGCAGCAGGCTCCGCCCACTGCAGACAGCGGCAGTGCCAGCATGCTCAGCAAGCTGTTGCAGACCGGGGGATCTGGGGCAAGCGAAGGACCTGCAGCCGCAAGCAGCAAGTCTGAAGCCAGCGGCGCCAGTCGCTTGGAGGCCAGAAGCAGCAGCATCCTTGAGAACACCCTGGCTTCCACCAGCTCTGAGGATGCAGGATCCAGCAGGCTTGGGAGCTCGCTGAGTGAGTCACTAAGAGGCCCTCAGACCAGTGGATCTGACAGGAAGAGGAACAGCCTGCCGGCAAGCAATGAAGCAGTGCAGCTTGACCAGCCTGATGGACAGAGCAAAGCTGGACCGACATCAAGACAGCCGGAAGAGCAGAGTGATACGAGCAGCAATCAAGCACAGCCTGGTGAGCCTTTTGAGAGCCTCTGCTCGCCCGTGACCTAATAGTCGTGATAGTGACTCTGCACGTGAAGGCTTCTGTAAAGGGTCATTTTTGGCAGCAGTTTGGGTTTATGAAGCGCTCTGACAAGAGCATGACCTTCAGGGTGGTCAATGTTGGATCCCAAGCCCTAAGGGCAACATGTGCCTTGTAGGGCGGGCAGGGGAAAGAGCTCGTGGCTTAGGGTCTGATGAGGGCGCCGATGAGACTGGGAGCCTGCTGGATGCGTTTGGCCTGCCACTGCAGCTACAGGATGATAATCTGCCAGAGATTGCTCCTGCCTCGCAGCCTGACAGGCCAGGTATTGTTTGCTACCATATCCTTAGCTCCTGCGAGTGCTTTTGAGCCTGCAAGACAGGGGTAATGGAGAAGTAGCTATGAGAGTTGCCTTGTGATGTGACGTATGCAGGGAAGCCCATACCTGCATGACTGGCTGCCTCCCCTCATGGAAGTCTGGTTTACTGGCTGCATACATGGTCCAGGGCTGCCCTGAGGTTTGCGTGAGGGGCATGTGCTGTGCAGGGGTCAATGCCGTTGGCAGCGCTTTGCGCAGCGCAGCCACAACAGCTTCTTCAGCAGCTGGAGCTCTGGCAGAGAGGCTGCGAGGGCTTCTATCACGACCAGGAGAATTAGTAGAGCCGCAACTCAGCGAGATCCGTGAGAGCGTTGGTCAGGTTGCCGTTGTGACTGGTGAGCTGGAGCACCACAAGGTTGCTGCAGTCACGTCCTGTAATCTACAACACTCACACTCCTGACATGTGGGGCAAGCACAAGATTCTAGGCGGAAGTGACCTGGGATGGCATGCAAGATTGAGCTGCTTTGCAGGCGTATCTGGAGGCTTGTACCTTCTGACTCGGGACAGGCTTGGCAGCAGCGAAACCCAGGAGACAGACCCAGATCCTGTAGCCCAGCGGCAGGAATATGACCTGCCAAACCCAGAGGTGAGACGCGTCCAGCACATGAATGGGCCCCAGCTCTACAATCAGCAGCTCTTCCCAATGATGCCCGCCATCTTGAGGCAGCCATCCTGGCACTCAAAGAAGGTGGCGGCAGTCATCAGTGAGATGCCCTGCTGCTCGTGCAGCTGGCCCTCCCAATTACATGATACGAGGGGACCTCCTAAGTTCAATTGGATGCAAACAAGCAGCCTGGATGGCTCTAGACAGAGGGTGGGACAGGAAAGCCACTGGAGTCTGGTGCCCTACTTTACAGTGCTCTAGAATCTGATGGCAGAACTTTGTGGGTTGTAGGTGGCTGGAGGGAGTGTAACAAGTGGCATTCTCTCCTCTGCAGCAGCCAGTTTCCAGCTGCTGCCACACCTGCTGGGCTTCCCCATTGGGCTGATAGCCTCAGAGGAGGTTCTGCCCCTGCCCGAGGCCCTCGTGGACCCGCAGCAGGCGCCCAGATCGGCGAAGCTGAGCTACAAGGGCGCCATGCTAGATGGGCTGCAGGCGTCCAGAACCCTGTACAATGCGCAGCCACCTGGCAATTTGCCTGGCCGGCAGGACATGGAGCCAGATCAGGCCCCACCTGGTGAGGCCCTGCTGCGTGTACAACAGCTGATAGATATCATGTTTTGGAAAACACAGCTGAATGTGTACGAAAAGCTTCTAGGGCTTCAGAGCCCTGTCAATTCCCTGTCGCCCAAGCTCTTCATTTGGTAAAGCCCCCTATCAAAGGTACATGACAGGCAAGTACTCTGTGCAGGGCCGCCTGCAAGCGATCCTGGCGTGCTATGGCAGAGGAGCGCCCCAGAGCCTGAGTCACGTAATTCATCTCCCCCTGCACCATCGGCATCCACTGATGCAGCGCCTGAGGGTGAAGTGCTGTGGAGGAGAGCTGAAGCTGGGTCGCCTGCTTCTATCACATTTCCAGGAGCTAGAGAGGAGTCCCGGGCGCCTGAGGGGCAGGCCTCGGGCCGCACTGGGCAGGCGCCAGCGCAGCGCCACGTCAGCAGGGCGTCTGCGCTGCTGGACAATGTGGCGCCTGCAGCAGCGGTCCTGCCTCCACAAGTGCCAGCTCGGCAGCATGCAAACCGTGTAAAGCTGCAAGGTGTCACAAGTTCAGGAAGCTCCAGGGTCATAAGGGAAATCACAGGCGCTCCAGCACCTGGACTGGGTGAGCATATCTCTTTCTTGTGCAAAAGAGCGCTTGGTGTGGGTGTGTAGTGGCTGAGATATGATGGTGTGGCTGCTATGGTGCAGCGGGTCATGATGCAGATTCTACAAGCTCTTCATTGATGTTAAGCATGGGCTGAGTCTTGTAGCGACTGAGGACTTGCTGCTTTGCTGTCTGCAGGGTCTGCTCTTCCAGATGAAGACCCCTGGCGAACGTCGCAAGAAAGCTTTGAATTTAAAGATGCGGGGAGAGGCAGCGACAGCCCAGAGCATTGGATTGCTGTGCACCAAACGCTTCAGGTCTGCCCCAAGATCATTTCTCACCTTTGAGGGCTGGCTCCCAGCAATGCCACAGTGCTCGAGTAGCTATGGGACCTGCTTGTGGCATTGCAGGACGGCTGCAAAACACCTGCAGCTCCTGGTGCTTTGGTACATCAACGCCCTGCTAGACTGTACCCAGGGACAAATGCAGAGCTGCTTGGAGTCTCTGTAGGTTTGTAATCTTTGCCTGCCCATGTGCAGGAAAGAGGGGAGGATCCTTGGAAGGATGAGCAGCGAGGGACTGTTGGCAGGTCTGCTCCTGAGGCTATAGCAGCAAAAGCAGCGGGACCAGACAGCAAAAGCATGAGGGATGCATCAGATGCCCATCGGGGCAAGCAGAGCAGAGAGCGCAATGGGAGTGGGAGCTCTGTAAGGCACACTGGCTCTGCAGGGTTGGGCTCGAGAGGCTTGTATGACAATGTTGAGATGGCGAGGAAGTGAAGCTTTGGGTATCTGCTGCAAGGGTGTATGCACTGCCGTTCTCCGTCTGTCTCAGAGGGCACCTGCGGAAGTCTAGGATTGAAATTTCACACATTCATGCAAGTCAGGCGGTGGCTGGCCCATCGATGGATATCCAGGGTATCCTTGGGAAATAATCCAGCTGGGTTTGAGATTGGTTATTTGACACTCCTGTAACAACGTCGCACTGCCTTTACATCCCGATTGAATACAAGAGCATTGCAAGCGCCTGCAGGCCACGGCTGGTCAGCTGGCATATCAGCCAACATTTATCACATTGGATATCTCTGGCTGAACAGGCGCTGCACTGTAATCCGCCCTCAACCATTTGGATGCTCCACTGCGGCCCTCGCTGCTGCCTGGTTTGGCTCCCAGCGCCTGTGCCAGGGGCGCTCCGCTCAGCTGTCCCACATTAGGCGTATTCGCCGCACCCTGAACGCAGCACTAGCCATTACGGCTGCATCACTATAGCATGTCTCAGATGAGACACCCATTCATGCGCCACCATACTACACTGTTCTACCAGAGATCATGCCGCCACGAGAGGACATGGATGGCTTTCCTGCAATCCTCGGGGTTGCAAAGCTTATCTCACCCCATCACTCGGTGCTCGTCAGCTACCGGCTTCAGTCACAGATGTAAGCTCTGCTGAGCACTGAAGCAAAGGTATCCGAACTTCTGAGGGGCAAGGACAATATAGCCAAGCATTTGATCGGGATCTGGGCACTTACCGGATTTGTTGAGGGCACATATTGCATGGCGTTAGGGCACAAGCCCTGGCACCAAGAGGCTGCTAGGGGTATGCATCTGCTGGTGCACTGCCCGCTGTCGTCCAGGCATGGCGTGTTTGACGCGCACATGTAGCCCTACACTGCTCAGGGGCCTCATACATGACTTTTCAATCCTCAGAAGCTCTGCGTCAAGCCCTTGCCGTAACCCTGGGTCACAGCAATGCCAGAACATGCAAACGTGGCATCATAATTCATGTGAGACTGTGCTCAGGAGGACTTCATACAGGACTGCATCTGGGAGGCAGATGTGAGCACGCATCCTCATGGTGAGGAAGCATCATATTTGGAGTTTCAAGGAGCACATACTATGGCTGTGCTCTTGCATGCTTGTGATCACACAGAAGGAATGCAGAAGTATGCGCGCGCTTACCACTTGGCAGTCTCCATCCACCTTGCAGGGACTGGTGGCGCAGGTGAAGTCCAGCGTCAGGTATCCCATGTTGTCGTAGGCGTTGGATGCGCATCTGCCCGCTGTCCCCAGCCCCTGCCCCTCAGGGTTGAACCCTTTGCACTGGAATCCCATCAGCTCTGGGAATGCCCCTCCACCACATGTGTTGTTTTGAGTGCAGGACCCTGCAGCATGCCATGTTCTTATGCCCTTCCCCCTTCACACTGTTGAGCCTCACACACAATCTGCTCATGACCCTCACATCATGCAAAGCACACGCAATCCTCAAAGTCGCAAAGCAGGATTCCCGTATGGTCTGTTGACATAGGTGAGGCATCACGCATGGCTGCAGTCAACATGCCTGGGGTAACTCAGATGATGGGGGTGAGCAAGAGAGGGGTCACCTGCATTAGCCACACATGACGCCCCCAGGTCACCCCCATTGAACCCTGGAGGGCAATAGCGCGCTATGACATACTCGCAGCCTGAGAACGGCGCCCGCAGGAACCTAGAGGGGCTGGCTGTAGGGATCTTAATGCCCGGCTCTGGCTGGTAGATGCACAGGTTCCCTCCCACTGCTCCCAGCATGTCCTGGTTCTTGCACCCGCAGGAACCGTCCTGCGCTTGACTGCAGGAGAAGGATGCGAGGGCGATGTACACCTGCGCATGAGGTGCCTGTGAGTCTTGCACAAACCCTGACTTCCT
The DNA here is from genome assembly GCA_963930925.1 of Coccomyxa viridis. NCBI lineage: Eukaryota > Viridiplantae > Chlorophyta > Trebouxiophyceae > Coccomyxaceae > Coccomyxa > Coccomyxa viridis. Next base: position 1,144,854 of record CAWVOJ010000006.1, on the reverse strand, counting down.
TACAGATCTCAACGAGGCAATTTGGAGACATCTGCTTGCCATATTTAGGCTGGATGAACACTGAAAGACAGTCAGGGTGTTACAGGTGACATGTGGCAGATGTTGCAAAGGCTGCACTTCCTGTCTTCCAACCCTGGCAGCATCTCTGTGGGTACTTCAAGGTGTTCCTTAGCAGTCCTAGCAGGCAATGGGTGTGCAAGATGTTGGGTGAGGTTGTGCTACCAAGCCCTGCTTCTCAGGCATCCACTACACTTCTCAGTGCTGTAATGTGGCCCAGCAGCATGACAGAGGGCTGTTCCTTACCTTGTCACCATACTGCAGGGGTGACAGATCCTTCTTGTATGATATACAGGAGGAGTATGGGTAGTTGAGCAGGTCCCAGTTTGGATCTGTCCCAGCTGCATCAGAAATTCCCTGTACAGGGCAGCTGCTGCTCTGTCCTTCCAGTCGAGACATTGACAGCATATCAGTAGCAACCTGGAAATCTCATGCACCTCCTTTCTTGACAGTCGCGCAGCTGTCAGTGGTAATCTCATCTGCATATGTGTGTGATGACATATAAAGAATGAGGACACTGATGGGCTCGCACCACCTCTTCCAGCAATGAAGTGTTTTCTAGATGGTATAACCAGAAATATGGACCGCGTGGTGCTCTCCTGGAGCGCATGTCATGAGTTGCGTCAGTGGCGCGCTTACCTGTGTGTTGAGCTGGGCTGGAGGTGCAGTAGGCGCAGTGGTCTTGTTGACAAAGATGCCCAAAGGCTTGCTGATCATGCCGGATGTAAGGTTCATGGTGATGACGATGGAGCTGCCCTCAAACCAGTAGGACATGTTTCCCAGGGGCAGATTGGACACCGCAATCGTACTGTCCAGCTGCCCTATCTCTATCTGCAGGGCCGCGCCAAGCTGATCGGAATTTTGCATTAGGAGACGCATACCCTCTGACAGTATGCACGTCCCTATGCAGCCGATTACATTCAGATCCGACACTTCTGTCCATGAAGTCCATGAAATGTTGGCTCTCAGGAGAATCCCTTGCAGAATGATGCACTGTGAAAACCTCATCCAAGTGTGGCGACAAGCAGGGGCAATCAGAAATTGACAGAGCAGGCTGGTGGAATAGATGCAGCACCTGCTTGAAGCCATTGCAGAGGCCGTTCACTGGGGGCGGGATGCACAGAGGGCACCCTTTGTAGCACTGGAAGCGCTCCCCGCAGCCGGCAGGGCTCCCGCTTGCGCATGGCAGTGGGCACGCCTCGTTAGCCTGCAGGGCAGTCCCAGATCATTGCATGGCAGAGCATTGTCCAGGGCGGCTTGCACAAGGCTGAAAGCAGGCGATGTGCGCCGCTGAAAGTCCTCAACAAGTCCGGCCTTAGCGAATCACATGCAGAGACTTTGAGAGGGCACAAGAGGTCACTGCTATATGCTGCACCGCCTGTCAGTCCACAACTGTGTTGCCAGGGATTTTAGCGCAGCGCTTTTGAAGAGCCCACCAGGGGAACCCACAATCTTGAACAGTGCCACAAGGCAAAAGTACAAGACTGGGCAGGGTGAAAAGGCAATTGCCTGACCTGCGGAGTGATGCAGCCATTGAGAGTTGAGTTGCCGCTCCAGGGATTGCAGCTCAGCGTGGGGTTGATCCAGCGTTTGTTCCCGCCGCCTACCGCTGGTGTGTTGATGAGCTGAACGGCCAGGGGGTTGACGTCAGGGTTGGGCAGCGTGTTGGCCATGATGCTCTGGGACGATGACTGTGCTGGCTGCGCAGCAGTGCTGGGCGTCTGCTTGCTTGTGTCTTTCCCAGAAAAGGATTGCCATCCTGCGCAGGCATGACTCGTATCGGAGTCGGCATAGCATGGCAGCTTGCTTGGGTGACATGGCAGTCAAGTCTATTGGCGAGGCTCACCTGATTGCTGCGGGTCACTCAGAAAGCTGTCAAATTGCTGCAAAGACCGCTCATGGCCGGTGGCAAGGATGCAGCGGCAGCACAGTACGGCGATGATGCTTACGCGTACTGTGCTGCATCTCATCTGTACAGACTGGTTCTGATGCTAATACAGTCGTCGGAACCGTGAAGGGTCTATACAGGGCCTTAGTCAAGAGTCTTTGCGTCAGCAGCTCGCTAGCTCCGTCTGTCCTAGAGCTTCAAGCTCGCTTTAGCGACTTTCGCCCTTGCGTCACACTGTCAGCTTGAGGCTTCTGCCAAAGTGTAGCATGTCTCTGCCTTGCATTGGCTGTGCCAATTTTTACAAGATGAGAGTCCAGGAATGTGCAGGGAAGAGACTAATTGCAGTCAGATATCATTATCGTGTGCCAACAACTATTATCGAGCCAGCAGCCTGTCTTTGTGAGGGTGCAGCACATGCTTGCTGTCGGGAAGCTGCTTTGAAAACCTGGCCATCGCTGACTAACCCTCATCATCCTGAGGTGTCAAGCCGCACACACAGTCTCAGTAGAGACCCAGGCAGGATTGGAGCTAGGCGTGGAACGCACTACAATGTCTTTCAACATGAGCGCTATGCGCGCTTCAGTTGGGAGCATACCCCTAAGGCAGTCAGTCAGGGCAGCACAGAGGCCAACAGCTCTCAGCATGCCATCGTACACAGGTCTCAGCCTGTCAGGCAGACTAAGCACACAACCGGAAGGTAAAGCCTTCTTATTATAGTCTGGAGTGAGTCCCGCTGCAAGCACAGGTCTTGCTATATACTAGGGAGTAACCCACAGATCCAACGTCCTGTCATTACCTGCGGCGTAGGGCTGGCTGGCCGGCTAGCTGTGCGCAGTGTGTTATTTTACCATCCGCTTCACGCTCGCAGGAAATCCTGCCCTCGATTGGCATCACAACAGGGTTTTTGGAGTGCTTTACAAGTGCACTTCGTGCTATGTAGGATGCTCGCACTGCAGCATGGTGGGGCTTCCGCAGAATGGCGGCAAAGTGTTCGCCATGAGGCACCAGAAAAGAGTTGCCAGGCTTGGAAGGCCTGCAGACCAGAGGAAGGCTCTTGTCAGGAGCCTGACCACAGAGGTGCTCCGGCATGGCAGGATCACAACAACAAAGGTACCAATCTTCATCATGCTTGGCTCCTACACAGCTACCAATTGGCTTGCGAGAAACCTGGCTGCAGCCTGAATGGGGTATGCAAGATCAACTTTGATACAGCAGAGCAGCCCTCCATGCGGTGTGCATTGACGGGGTTGCTTTGCTGTCTCAGACGCGAGCAAAGGCGATCAGGAAGCATGTGGACAAGATGATTACTCTGGCCAAGGACGGGTCTCTGCATGCAAGGCGGCAGGTGTGTCTCTTTCCTCCTCCTGAGACACTCGACCACTCAGCATACGCAGTAGAGTGGGAGATGTGGAATTTTCTCCACCTCCCCCAAGCCCTCTATTGTGTGCTGAGTGGTCGGGTAACATGCATATCTCCTGTAGGAAGGACTCAGTGACTTCTGGACACTCGACATGCTCTGTAGGGCAGGCTTGTGCTAAGCGTGCTCGCTCGGCATCAACCTCATGCGTGTGAAATGATGCTGTACACCATTCCGCTGGTGTGTGATTGCCAGGGGCTGACCCCCTGTGGCGCTATTGCAGGCGCTGGCATTTGTGTACGACCAGTCCATTGTGAAGTCTCTGTTTGACGAGGCGCCCAACAGATACCAGGACCGCACCAGTGGCTACTGCAGAGTCATCTTGGAGCCCCAGGCGAGAAAGGGAGACGCAGCTCCGATGGCAGCCATCGAGCTTGTCTGAGACAGCTCTAGAATTCTGCTTACAGCACTAGAGCTATCACAGAGCCCAATTCTCCATCTTAAATGCTCTAGATATTCTGTTTCCAGCAGTAGAGCTATCACTGAGGCGAAACTTCTGTCAAAAATGCTGCGTTCTTGGTCCAGTACTGACAATGCGGGCTGACAGTCAAGTGCAATTTGCTTCCCTACCAAGGTAGCATCGAGAGATATGTCTTTTGCCCGTGAGCAGCAGTGGTGTAAACAGTGATGAGACAAGATGAGATTCTCAACCACCCCAAAAAGACTCCATGCAATCTGTCATGTCTCGTGCAGTGCTGTCATGTCACGTCTGCTGTCGACACGTCACTCTGATAGGTTGCAATGCTCAAGTGGGTTGTTTGCAGCACAATGCGACTGTTGGTGAGCTAGCTAGTAACTACAGTGCAGCACATCAGGCATTCCAGTCCCGCTTCTCTTGTGAAAGTGCAATTGCCCTGTCGTCCAGAGCAGCTGCCTCCATGTCCCACCAGCTGCCCTCAGAAACCTGCACATTAGCAAACCACCCCTAGAAACCCTTGACGTCACCAGCTTGGTGTTGCGTCGCTGTGGGGCTGGAGTATGGGGGCTTTGGTGTGGGGACACCAAGTTTACCCAGGCTTGAGTATGCCTTAAGAGCTTGTGTTGTACATGCTATCCCAACATCATGCAATTGGGCTGCAGACTGATTGCATGGTGACTGTGCTGGCCCCCGTGGTTGAGGCTGCTAGAATCCCACGTGTATGCCCTATGGCCCTAGGCTACGGGTTACCTCCCTTGTAATAATTGCACAAGCAAACCACAGCTTCTCTGATGCTACGCCAGAAGTCTCTTAACTGCCCAGCTGCTCAGAGTTGTTGGGCTTTTCTTATGCTAGCACTTTGGTGCTGTCTCGAGGATGGCTGGTCAGCTGAGACGCTGGACAGGCACAGACGTGCAGGCACTCCATTTTGCAATTGCTACCGCAAATCTCCTATCTGCCAGCCCAGCTGCTTGCATCCTGTGCTTGTATTGCTCAGGCTTTGTGCCTTTGCATTGATAAGGAGCCTCACCTGAGTGACCTTGGACTTTTTGACAAACTGCTCCCAGTGCTTGAGGGCTTCTGCATCATACTCCCAGGGCTCCTCTTCCTCAGCCTCCTCTGCGACGGTCTCTTCCAATTCAAGGTCCTCTTCTCTGCAGGTGTGTTCCAGAGACACTCTAAGTGTGTGCGCTCTGCACCGCAGCCTGACTTTCCAGAAGGCAGCGCCACAAGTGTCAGGCTCCCTAACGGACTTGACAACATAGAGCAGTAAGGTAGCGTAAGTGCCATGACCCAGCTGTGTCTCCCAAGGGGCACAAAGCAAGCTGTCACTTTCATATGCCACAGCTCAGATGCACTCTGTTTAGTTGCCCAGTCTTGTTGTTACCATGACCTGATAAGGCGGATTCAAGAGCTGAAAGTTTGCTTCACCTGTCGGCAGGCTGCGTGAAGCTGTCCTCAGGCAGCCCATCATACTCCTCCCCATCCAGATTTGACACGGATGCTTCAGCGGAAGGGTCGCCCAGAGCGCGCTGGAAGCGGCTGCGGTGCCGGTACGAGGCCTTCTGCGCCTGCAGCCGCGCCTCGCGCTGCGCCTCCTCACGCTGCTTCCTGCGCGCCGCCCTTCCCTGCACAGTGAATGGGGCCTCATCTGCAGCCCTGACCCTGGCTCCCTGGCATGATGAGTGGTGTACAGTAAACTTTATTGCCATGGCGCTTCCCTGCACGGTGGGCGAAGACCTATCTGCAGCGGTGACCCAGGCTATTTGGCATTGGCATGATGAGAGGTGTACACCGAACTTTGTTGCCACGGCGCTGACACAGCCACAGGTCAGCCTTTGACAGCTCCACAGACAACACAATAGGCCGGTGTGCAGAAGGTAGACCCACTCTGATTGCTGCTGCCACCCATTGGAAGAGCATTGCCAAGAGGAAGCCCCCTACAGCAGTCCAGGCCTCCACTGGAATTACTTCCTGTGCGCCTGCCACTACCCCTGCATGTGTAAAGTCTCTTCACACCCCAGGTGTGGCTGGGAATGTACACGAGAAGGGGTGTAATGCCACATCAGCTGTCCCGGCCATGATTACTAGCATGATTTGCATGTGAGGCTTTCAGTGCCGACGTGTCTTGACGATGGTGATCGCTAGGAACCAGATCTTGCTATTGTCACTTTACAATAGCGCTGTCATGGATTTGCTGCGATGCTTTGAGGTAACACTCACTTTGCAGCGTATCCAGCTGCTGAGTCTGCCCCTCCACTACAACAAGCTTGCCAGGGCGCAGACCAAACCAACGCCGTTGCGAGCGCTCGAATCTCGGCTGCGACTGTTGTCTGTGCAGGACTGAGAGGCTACACAGGCCAAGCATTGCGATCCGCAGCTCGCCCTGCATGCACGCACAAAGTCTAAGTCCGGGCTGATGGCATCAGTCTACACCAAGCATGTGTCAGAGCAGAAGCCGGTAGAGCATTGGTACCTGCTGCTTCAAGCTTTGGTGCTCTGCTGCTGAGCATTCAGCTTTGGGTGGGCTTGCAGAGCATGACTCTGTGTGGTCCCTGCTGGACTCTAGAACAGTATGCTTGCGTGATGTGCTCTTTGCTGATGCATGGGATGGCTGCAATCCTGGGCCAATCAACCTAGGACTCCTGGTGTGTCCAAGTGTCTTAGAATGTCGTTGTGTGTGCTGACAAATACTGTCACTAGAGGCTGAGTTGCCCTGCACAGCATGGAAGGAACTGGCTATATTGCTCATACTGTGAACTCCCCTGCATGTCAGAAGCTGAGCAGCCATGTTCAAGATGGCGAAGGTGTCTGAACTCACCGGCCGTCCAGTTGTCCGTGCGCTTTGCATTCCAATATCCATCAAAAAAGCCTCCTGGTTTGCGTCTATTCAGCCAAGGGCCTGCTTGTATATCAGCCCTCCATTCAGCTATCTCAGCGGGAGAAGGGAAGGCTCGGCTGGCACTGCAGCTTTTCTCCCCCCTTCAAATCCGAGACCTTCGTCTTCCGTTTCAGTTGACCTGTGCTGCTGATACATCGGCATTCCGAGCAACTGGTGCAGCTGTTGTACATTAAGTCGTGTTATGAGGTCCTGAATTGGAAGCCGATGTTGAAAGTTCCGAAAGCTCTGACCGGTCTGATGTCCGTCTAACTGTGCAGCCCTGTCCGACAATCATTGCTATCTGCCATCGAGGCTATCCTCTGTACGCGTTGTCAGAGCTGCTGGAGTTTTGCTTCATTGCTGCATCGTTTCTATGCCACTATCTAGGGCTTTCGGTCTCTTGTTATAAGTATTTGTAGGCTGTCAGGTTCCGAAATAATTCTGCCGCTAGCAAGGGATTGCTATTTGCTTGGGCTACGTAGCTGCTCATGCATGTGAATGGTGCCAGCACCGACCAGCAGGAGTGCAGCAGAATGGCGCGTCTTGGCAGCATTTGGAAGTCTGGGCCTCCTGAACAATGCAGGTAGATAGAGGAACTAATAAGAGACATCTATACTTTTACCACCAGTCAATACAAACTACACAGTTCTGCCTGCATGCAGCCCAAGAGCTAAGCACACAGCATGCCTTCTGCAGGGTATGTCATCATGATTGCTGGAGCCAATGAGATCAGCCAGAGCTCCGTTGGCCTGGTGTACTTCTGCGCTATCTTCCCCACACTTCTGGTAAAGCTCACCGGGCCTTACTGGTGAGCATCCTCGTTGATTCATTGCTTTGTGAGGGGCTGACCCTTGCACCTTCGTCTCTGTCATACATGCCCTTCCAGTCCAGCAATGTCCCTGAGCTGACACGCAGTGCCAGATACACTCTGCTGTTCTCCTCCACCAAGCATGCTCTCGTCCATCCGGACCATAACAACCCTAGCACCCACGGAACGTTCCGTACTCTGACTGCAGGTTCCACTACGTGTCCTATGGCGCGCGCATGTGGGCTTCTGCGGCGCTCATGTCAGCAGCGTATACAACAGTGGCCTTCTCACAAGATGTGGAGTGGCAGCTGCTGGGAGTGGTGCTCTCAGCAGTGCAGGGAGGCCTCGGGGAGGCGTCCTGTCTGGCTATGTGCACCTTCTTCGACAGCCGCGCTGCCATCACCCTCTGGTCCAGCGGGACAGGCTTTGCCGGTAAGAAACGCAGACTTGCACTTGACAAGGGAGTGAGCGCAATGCTGATGACCTGCCCCCTTTTAAAGAAAAGAGAAGCAGAGGGCCAGCATGGCCCTTCCTCCCATGACATGTACAAGGACAGCACAGCTATAGCTCGGGGAGTGGCTTATTACATGGTCCTCATCACTGGTCTAATGGCTTGCTACTTCACAAACTGGTCTCATACCAGATGCCAGATTGGTGAAACGTGCGTGCTGAGCAGGTGTGGCGGGATACACATGGGTGGGGGTGATGCACACAATCCTGGGCTTCAGCTTTGCGACCACGCTGATGATAGCCAACGCCACCTCAGTAGCCTGGCTACTGTGCTACTATCTGCTGCTCAAGCCTGCGGTGAACACTCTCTTCCCCCTCAGTAGTCACCTGAAGGGTTCTGCCTGGCAATTATTCAGGAGCTGTTGTCTTGTGGCATCTGCATGAGAGCAGCATACGATAGCCTGGAGATTGGGGTGTGCATGTGCAGACTGGAGCCCCGCACAGAAGCAAGTCTGAGGAAGAACAGGGGTTTGCCGAGTCAGCAGCCTGGCAGGAGCCTGTGGTAGCATCTGAGAAGGCGCCCATTAATGAGAATTCTCAGGCCTCTCTGGCTGGCCTGGCAGCAGGTGAGTCTGGCGTCTGTTCCACCTGTGCTGTCCCTGGCAGATTCTGAGATACAATTTCCTGGACACATGAGCTTGAAAGTGGGGACAACATGCAATTGTGGGTGTGGAAAGTGTGATAGCTTGCCTCGATCAAACTTGAGCAGACTGGCATTGCAGGAGATGCTTTAGAAGAGGGGGCTCCTGTGGGAGAGCGGCTGCAGCTTCTGGTGGAGGAGCAGCCTAGCAGCGCTCCTGCTCCTGTGTCCAATGCCTGTCCTGGTGGGTCACGAGGATCTGCCTCGCATGCGCTGTGTTTGGTGCTGCCCCAATAACGCTAAGAACTCATCCACATCCATCTCTCAGTTCTCACCAAACATTGTGATGTACCGGACATTTGATGTACACAACCCTGCGATCATCACAGTAGCTTGCGTCCATGCTTGAATGGTCAACAGGGCATGAGAGTGCACCCCTGTCGGATACAGATATAAGGTGGTCAAGCAATGTCTCAAGAGGCCTTGCATTGTTTCATGACACAGCTCGGAGCATATGGGTGTGCTTCTACCCTGCCAGTAGGTGCACTTACGATTCCTTGAGGTTTTGAGTCCCTGTTTAGGCCCGCTGGCGCCTCTAGCGATGACGCACCGGATGCACTGGCGGGAGCGCTTGCAAAGGACATTGGACTTGTGGCCCTACATGGCGCCTCTCACGCTGGTGTACTTTGCAGAGTATGTGCTTCAGGTGCTGATCCTGCAGAGGTACACTTGAGCTGGTTAAGGTCTGTGTATGTGAGAATTGCTGCTGGTCATGAGCACTGTCACACTGGAGGTGCCAGCTGAGCTGTTGGAAAGTCTCCATCCTGCGGAACCAACACAGCTCGACCTCTCAGATTTGCAAGCAGACAATGAGAATTGAAGTCTGCCTTGCAGAGCGGCGCATGGACAGCGATAGGGTTTCCAGTGGACAGTCCAGACGCCAGGCATACCTTTTACACCTATGCAAACTGGGTGTACCAGATTGGTGTCTTCACATCCAGATCGTCTGGCCTCCTATTTCAGGCATGCGCATCCCTTCCAGTCATACTGTTCAGTGGGCAGCCACGCACAGACAGCACAGTCTGCGGTCATCACCACTCAATCATACAGGAGGCGCTTGTGAGACCAGTGCACATGAGTGGGAAGCAGCTCCTCAAGGTCCTGCACCTTAGGAGGGGAGCAACTTGTGGATGTGGGTGTTGCGTGCAGGCTGACAGAGGAGTGCTACTTGCAATGCCACTTCTGCAAGTTGGTATGCTGGTCTTCTTTCTGCTGGTGGCTGTGTTTCACTTCATGTACAGCTGGTGGCTCTTGTCCTTGTGCCTCTGCACAGGTGGGTTTCCCATTCTCATTTGCAATCTGCATCATGATGTGTCCCTCATGACGCATGGTTAGAAACTGCTGTCTGAAGCATCAGCATGAGCACCTTGCAGAACTGATGTCATCAATAATCAAGCGCAGAAAAATTTCACAGAGCAGTGTGTAGAAGTAGTGCTCTATGCAGGGCTGCTGGGTGGGGCAGTGTATGTGAATGCCTTCACACTGTTGGCCAAGGAGGTGGAGCCTTCGCTGAGGGAGTTCTCCCTATCAGCAGCCTCCCTGGCAGACAGCGTGGGCATTGCTCTTGCAGATATCTGCGGCATCATGGTTCAGGCAAGCCCATTATGCGCTTCTGATACGTTACTAGTGCCTGGCAACTCTCTTTCTCATGAAGTGCTCTGATAGCTTGCAGTCTGTGGCAGCTTTGAGCTACAATAGGAAACAATGAGGCAAAAGGTGAGATGAAGCATGATCTCAAGGAGGGCAGGATCATGCACACCGTTTGCACAGTGGCTCTTAAGAATGCAAAATATTTGTTGTGTGTTCTGCGCAGGGATGTTTATTCAAGGCGAATGGTCTTACTGGAGCCGCCTTCAAGTGCAGCACTAGCTGAACAGTTACAGCACCCCACTTGGGATCAGATTGCCTCACAGCTCATGCCTACTTGTGTGTGCCGCAAAAGTGCCACTTAAGAGTCAACTGGTAACGCATGCGTGTACATCAATACACGTGAGGAAAGAATTGCAGTACTTGGTTGTGATCGTACGTCTCCAACTTGCTAGGATCCTGACAGATCTGCTTGCTGAGCTGATTAGCTGATCTTGAAAGGCTGATGAGAATGAGCCAGGTCCAGAACACAATCTGGGTCACAGCGCTTGTCATTCAGTCAGTGAGGTTAGGTCCAAGGTCCTGAAGTTGTTTCTACTCTTTTGAGCATCTCAGAAGAGTGAAAGCTCCTTGTCCCGCTGCGCTGCTGCAGCCTCCTTCTGCTTGCGCAGCCGCCACTTGTTCTGCTGGAAGATCTGATAGAAGCCACCCTCTGCATTCCTCTCCGCCCTCCTGCACATCGTCACAGTCCTCACCTCCCGAGTCCTGTCATGCTATGGAAAAGCGCAGGGGTTCTGCATTGCTCTTCTGTGTGGAAAACAGGATGTGTTCTGCCATTTGACATAGCACTATCATGTCTACAGGACTAGGTCTGCATACAGGATTATAGGAACTTTCATGACAGCACGCCCAACATGGTCACAGTATGGTCAGAGGGAACGATGTGCTTACTGTTGGGTTTTCCCATGTCTGTCTTGGCGCTCCACTGCAACAGCTGCTGCGCCTGCTGAGTCGCTGGGGCCGCTGACTGTGATTGGAGCTCCGCTGCTATCCACCAAAACCACTCTGTCTCGCTCGCCTGCACAGCAGAGGAAGTGTGTCTGAGGCCCAGACCTGAGACAGGCATGCTTTCAGAGATGACTGGCGTGCATAGCAAGACCAGCCTGTATGATGATGCCTCAGACAGGAAGAGCCCTTGCATAAAGTATGCAGGGGTGTCTTGACTCCGGGCACACACAGAAGGCCTGTGTCACAGAGCCCTCGAGCCTGTAATGGCATTGTGACTCTTCGAGAGCGTGCATTATTGCAGTGCAAGTGAGAGGCCTGTCACTATACTGGCTCACCTACGCTAAGGAAGACCGCTCCTATGGGCGCTCGGGAGGGAACATCATACTCCACCAGCATGCCCTCCTCGATCGACAGGATGCGCTGCTGCCCGATGGGGATCCACCGCTGCTGGTGCCGCGGCCTCTGCTCAAATCCAAAGTGCTCGTCGTCCTTGCCGCTCCCTGCTGGCCCAAATCTCTTCGTCAGCCTCCCACATCGCTGCTCATGTTGTCAGCTCAAGAGGGCACTACCAACAATTTGCAAATTCATTTACCAGAAGCCGACACAGTCAAATGACCGGTCGCACCATGAAGGCATCCCTTTGTGATCAGATGACACCAAGTGTAAGATGTCATACTTGATGTCCATGCCAAGAGCTCCCTTCATTCATGGCTCCAGCAGTAGAGAGTATCAGAGGCTTCAGTCAGGGGGTGATAGTACTGCCGAAGGTCCCCACCGTTGGTGTGGGATCTGCCGCTGGTGCTTGGGCCATTCTCTGAGATGCTGCTCAAAGGCCATGCCTCCTCATCCTGCGCAGATACAGGCCCACTTCTCATGTAGATTGTATGCTGGGTCCAGATAACACCTCCTGCGGCTCTGCTCGAGGAGCAGTGTATATACTGCTATACATGTGTTGTCAGCATGTAAAGCGCACAGATTGCTAAGGTGTGTCACTTGCTGCTTCAACTCACCCGTTGAAGCAGCAATGGACAACCTCCTAGCAGTCTATGCGCTGTGCCCTCTAAGCAGATTCTGAGCTGCTCAGAGCTATGGTCTCAAATGGAGGTATAAAGCATTTTTATTGCATGGCTGTTGATCCTGTATTGCATAGGTCAGGGTGGCTGAGAGCAAGGGCTGCACCTCGTCATCGCACATCTGGTCGGGAGGAGGCAGCACAGCCTGGGGCGGCTGTGAGCTCTGCCACTTGTGCTCTAGATCCAGGCGCAGGCTGCCGGTGCTGTGGTCCATTGTGTACAGTCTGTAGCCTTCGTGGTCACCTGCAATGCAACTCTCCCATTTGGGGCCTAGGAAATACTGACAGCACAATCCAGCATATTCCTCATTGAAGCAGCTACCTTCTAAGATGAGATGCACGCATGCAGATATGCAGGTCCTGCAGCAGCCCACAATCTGTGCGATGACTGCTGAGTTGGCCGGTTCAGGAATTCGGGCCCTGCATACTGCTTGATGGAGCAGCTTTATATGGCACTGCAGCTGCTACAATGTGAACATTTCAGGAGCCCGCATGCTATACTAACGGTGCCAAGTTGGGTTGCACCTTTGAGGACCCTGCTGTGCCGGAAGCCGTCGCGGTTGCAGTCGCCGATGACCCCTGTCTGGACGAAGGCGCAGTTGCCCGCTACAGAGATTGACCGCATGTAGTTGTGGCTCAAGTGGAAATGCCCCTGCATGTTGCGTTTACCCCTTTACACCTCTCCTTTACACCTCTCCGGAAGCTACCCTGCTGACATGGGAGGCACCAGAACACAGCATCTCAGGAAGAAGAATCTCTGAGAATCAGACATGGATCTTTCTGCAGTGAGAAGTATGACTTGGATGGGCAGCTGGTGAGTGCTTACTGAGAACCAGAGCGCAACGTTTGGGTGCTCCTCCACAAGCTGCATGAACTCCCCAGAGTTGCTGGAGTGGTTCAGGAACGCGCAGCGGTTCTTCACATGGACACTCTGCACATCAAACACCCCCATTCATGCACCGCTACTTCCCTTAAGATTCCGAGAGCCTTGCCGCTGCAAAGCAAATTGACAGTATTGTATCAACAGAGTCAAGCATGTGGTGGTGCAGTGGGGGCTCACAGGCTTGACCTCTTGGGGAAGGTGCAACGGGAGTTGGGGAAAGAGCGCACAGGAATGACAGTGAGGCCACAGCCTTGCGGTGGAGCATGAGAGAACACGATGACTGGGCGCCCTGCAGCTTCCCGCAGCGCCTGCTTGAACCAGCGCATCTGCTCCTCATCGATGTACACCTCATGGGCGCTGCGCAACAGGACCTCATTTCATGAGACAATGGGATGGCGTTGGGCCTTTCTAAGATTCTGTTCTTGTAGTCTTTCCAGAAATCTGTTCTTCTGGCCTATCTAGAATTGTAATGCAAGCCGGTTCATGTACCAGCTGAGCGTATTGAATGCAAATCTGAGTCTGAGGCTGCAGCAGTTGTCTGCCACACCTGAAGGCGTTGGATCTGAAGCGCACAGTAGAGATGCCCAGGCACACAACATTGCCAAGCTCCATGGACCAGTAATGCCTCTGCTTGAACACCTGCACGTAACTCACTCCATTGTTGTCTTTTAGTGCACCTCTAGCAAGAAGACCCGGACTCCTAGCAACCATGCTCCCAATTTCGCACTCATGGTCAAGACATGCAGCAACGCCACCCTCCCAGCGCAGTCAGGGACAGCATCAAAGTTTTAATCATGCCACTCCCAAAGCTTCAGCAAACCATTATTGCACTCACGGGAAGGCCTATGAATGGACCAGTGTTGCCTGGCCAGAACACAGGTGAGCTGCTGACCTTTGTCCATGCTGCCAAGTTTGCCTCATCGGTCTCAAAGTCTTCGCCCTCGAGGTCATGATTGCCTGTGACTACGGCTGACCTGATGGGGGAGAAGCCCTTTAAATAGGCGTCTGCAACTCTGAAGCAGTACATGGACCCTGCACATGCAAGAGAGATGCTGGGAATGGCCTGCTGCTTTGAGCTGCTTGCAGAGTAGAAGTCCTTGACTGCGCAATCCCCTTTCTGTGCACGAAGCAACTGGCCTGGCCGCACACTGCACATTGAGTGCTGAGACACTGGAGGTATGGGCCGCCACAACTGGCTGTAGGACAGGGCAAGCTTGCAACTCAGCGCATGTCGCATCCCTATAGAGTGGTGCTGTGAATAGCAAAACAAAAGATGTAGGTCGCATGCTTAATGTCCATGCATCGTCTGTGATTCCGGTGCAGAAATGACGCTACACACCTGGCTTCTCGTTGTAGCCTCCCAGATCGCCCAGCTGGACGACTCTGGGCTCGCCAGAGTCCTTGCCTTCAAGGACGCCCTTCAGCTGCTGCCGCGCCCGGTGGAAGTTCTGCATGCCCTTCTGCTCCAGGTGCAGATCCCCCACAATGGCTATGCTGAACGGATCTGCTGCCGGGCTGCTGAACGCCAGATCCAAGCCGCTGTCTGTAGCCAGCAGTGCACCTCCTGTGCAGCAAATTCAAGGTCAGGCAGCCTCCCTTCGTCCAGGGCCAGGGCCACTCAAAAGTGCACTGGCTGAGTGCGCTCCCACAAGGCCAGAGCAAGAGCAGTCCCCAAGCACCTGAGGGAGCTTCTAGGCACACACTATACAAAGGACATAGCCGCATGCTGGCCATTGTTCCGGGTAGAGAGACCTGGCAGTCTATCAGGGAGTCCTGGAACACAGATTGTGAAGATATCTTGCCTTGCTGCATGCTTGCTGATGTGGTGGCTGGTTCTGCAGGTGCCTCTCTTGCCTGGCTAGAGGAGGCACCATTTGTACCGCTGGAAGCTGCATGCATGGCCACAACCTGCTGGTCCCTGGCTTGCTGCTTCACAAGCTTTCTTTTTGATGTTGCGTGCGTGTATGTGCCCTTGAAAGTGACTGCAGTCCCAGGATAACGGCAAAGAGATTGCTGTGAGCTTGCTGCTCTCACAAGTGCTCTGTGAGCTGGTCTATGCCAGCTCTCATGTACGAAGCTGCGGGTGGCTATCTGTCTACCTAGAGACACTTTTGGGATCTGTCCAAGCATAGCTACCTTACCAAGCCAATCGCAGCCCCAACGATACGAGGGACTACCAAGCCTGTCATACAGCTATCTTGGACCGCTAATATCGAGTTCGTGCCTGATGAGTGTAGACAACACCCCCTTGCTACTTACTTCATTACTATGTGATGAAGTTATTGCTCAGTACGTCCTGAAACGAGGCTACAAACCCAAGATCTCAGCCATACAAAGTATTGGGATGCCAGTTTTGGCAACGCAAGCTGCATGGCTTGGTTCATGAAGAAGTGGCTACACAGCACGCCTTTCACGTATAGCCTTCAGAAGAGCTACTTTGCTGAGTATATACGTTGCTGTTGTCCAGCATCTCAGCGTCTCAAGTGCCCGGACACCTAGGACTACTACAGCAAGCAAGGCGCCATGGCCGTCACCTGCAGCGACATTATCAAGCTCATCGCAGCTTTCATCATCCCCCCTCTGGGTGTATTCCTGGTGAGTGGCACGCTTCGGCAAGCAGAGGGATCCTTGTCGGAAGCGTTTGAATGTGCCTACTCGGACTGGCGTATGCTCCGCTTCGGTTTGAGCGGGATGCACGTCCCTCTGCGCGGGGCCTTGGGAGCAGCCTCAAATTAATCTTAGAACGGAGCTGATGCCTCCGGGGCATGTGTTGTCCGGGCAATTGTGTAGTAGCAGAGTCTGCAACGGATAGCATTCCGTACAGTAAAGTGCCATTGAACCGTCCTGGGACTCATCTTGCCATGAATATGTCGGCGGGAACTCTCTAGGCTCATATATCCTTATCTGAATGCGAAGTTTCCGCTCGCACGCATTTGAGAGCACTAAAGCGGCCAGCTGTAGGAGGAACTTCCTGACAACTTCAGCAGCGACCTCTTTGCGTTGTGTCCAGACGCTTGCCCAGGGTACAAGCAACTGGAGACGCTGGGGAAAGATCTGAAAGGAAGCCGTAAGTTTGTACCAATTTAGTTCCTTACTGACACATGCATATGATTCTGCTACAGGAGAAGGGAACCTGCGACAAGGACTTCTGGATTGATGTCCTGCTCACCATCCTTGGATTCTTGCCTGGGTATGCTGCTCTTGCTGTTCTTCCATGACATCTGTGCTCCAGTAAATGTGCATGATCTCCACCGTGCGGTGCATTGTACTGGACGTATGAGACAAAGTCCAGAGGTTCAACCTGAGCGAGTATCAGCATGTGAAGAGTGAGAGTATTGGCAGCCCCTCTCTGATGCACTGGGACTTGGCAATGATTCACCCTTGAAGATTGAAGCATGTCTGTGGTCGGTGGCTAAGCGCGGGGCCTGAGAAGATGTTTCCCTTTTGCAGAATCATCTACGCTGTATGGATCATTGTGCGCTACTGAGCACGGGTGCGGCCAGGGCTGAGCAGATGTTTCCCATCTGCAGAATCATCTACGCTGTATGGATCATTGTCCGCTTCTGAGCACCAGTGCCGCCAGGGCAGCAGGAAGCAACAATGGGAGGATGCGCTATGTTGCTGATGACACACTCAGTAAACCAAACAATACGGCAGAATGCAGAGTGACTGGAGAGCAAGGCTGTGAACTGCGCCGCCACCTGGAGGCGTCTGCTGCTTAGCTGTACTTTTGGTATTTGATCCGCATCGGGCAGATGCTCTTCGCCGTCAACGCATGTGGGTCCAGCTGAAGTATGTCAGTGTAGTGGTTGCTACTTAGATAGCCCCCGCCCGAAGGAGGAGAGTGTGCTGTGTTGCATTTGTCCTCCTTTCAGGACGCTGTTTAATAGCTATTGACACAGGGCATCTCGGTCTGTGCTTTCCCTATTCCTGTTTGACAGCACATGCATGCCATACAGTGACTCTTGCAGTGCGCACCCATGACACAGGCTCAAGCTTATTTCGTGACTGGCCCTTACCCTGATCAAGCCCTGCAGTACCCACTGCTTGGTCTGCCAATCTCTATGACTCATATGCCCCATAAGCAACTAGCTCGCTGTCTAGCCTGCCACGTAAGATGCTGCTATCCAGCCAAGGATGCATAGGCCTGCATACATTACACAGTGTTCTGCAAACAGAATGCCAGAAAGCTGCTGATCTGTCCTTCAGCTGTAAACACCCACATTGAGCATCCAAAGGTTGCTTGCATCAGCTGTGCTCGTGCTCTAGCAACAGCTTTGAGATGCTCTGCTGCAAGATTTTCAGGCCCTTGGCCTCAGCAGACCTACCTGCAAGCATGCACGCCAAGTGGCCTGACAATTTTGGAGGTGCCAGGCATGCACAGATCTCATGCAGCTGTGCACACACTGCTACCAATGTGGCTCCTGCAACCGGTAACGTGGCTCTTTCAGAGTGGATAGCAGAGACACAACATGCGCGCCTAGAGTCCAGGACTGCTGCAGGCAGAAGAGGGCCAGTACAAGTGTCATACCAGTCTGCTTGGCATTATGTATGAAGGAGAGGATGCTACCACGGGATTGCTGGGTGAGGCTCCTCGCCGTATTGTTGTCTTGCAGATGATCCTGCAGGGCATCACCGGCTGTCTCAGTTCCAGATGATTGTAGATCGAGAAACTCGCGTGGGCGCCTTTTGCAGCCCTTGCAGCTGCAACGACAGCAGCATCCCAGCAGGTGTGAACGTGCTGCTGAATGCTGATCTGAGAGCGTCCACCATGGCAGGATGTCTATCGGTGCAAATTGGCCTACCTCGAGAGTCCTCAGTAGTTTGCAGGAGGGTTGCATGCAGGCGAGGAGGGTCAGGGCAGCTGCCTGGCTCTCACAGCAGGGCGCCAGCATGTACGCCTGGAGCACTGCGCCTGCCAGCTTCTCCTGGCAGAGGTCCTCTGGGCCGAGGAGATCCTTCAGGAGCACCTGCACACCAGACTGTCTTGGTATGGCAGGCCTCAGTGCTTGTTCATGGACAGACGACTCACAGGCAAAGAGCAGGGACCATGCAGCTTTAGAGGGGGTGATGAGCAGAGTCTTCCCCGTTCAGCAATCACACCTTCGCAAATCTGCGGCGCAGCGGCAGCGGTGTAGAGGCGTAGGCGCTCATGAGGACGCTCCAGGGCTGCGCATGAGCGCTGGCAGTGGTCCTGAGCAGGTGGCACATGACCGCCTTCACCTGCGCTGCCAAGCAGAAAGGTGAATGGGGACAGGCCCAGAAGAATGTTCTGGCAGGGCTGCCCGATGCTGCATATCAGGGACCCTGAGGGCACATATAAAGCCCTGGTGCATCTTTCTCATAGGAATGTTTGCAGCAGCAGGCCCAGAGATCGGTACTGTGACAGCAGTCCGACGTCATGTGGGTTGCTGACCAGAGCAGCATGGTGGAAACTAGGGTCTGAGGATGACTGTACCTTGGCATTCTCAGCGCAGGCACCCGCTCCCACGTGGCACAGAGATGAGGTGGCGCGCACGCTGGGCATCAGGAACAGCCTGCCAAAGGTCAAAGCTGCAGCTTCCTGGACTTCCTCTGGAGCACCTGCGCCAGTTGCCGACACATTCATTTGCCCTCTCTAACGCCGCCGAGGACTTCCATTTTCCATTACACCAGAAGTCTTTTCAGGAAGGCTTCTGTGTGTTAGCTCAACAGAGTATCATCAAGGCATCACTTGGCTGACTGTGCATGCAGTGACATGTGCATGCCGCTCTGCAGAGGGTTGTTATCCACACCTGCGCAGCATGCCAGGCTGCCCACAGGGCCTAGGATTCCCTCCTGCATGCCCGGGAAGCTCTCCAGCAGCTTTCTGCCCGCCCTCAGCGCTTCCAGCGTGACTGCCAGAGGGGCAGGTCCGAGGCATGGACTCTGCTCAGCGTGGCTCCTCAGTAGAGTGGCCATGACGCTGCAGAGCTCCCGGCCAATGCCTTCTGACAGCACAGCGTACTCAGTCGCTCCCCGCAGGGCAGCCACCTGTGCAGGCAACAACAGTACTTTACGGTCATCCACCTTTTAGCGGCCTGTTCTGGTGCCCTTCCTCAGTCAGCATGTCACGCACGTCAGCCAAGTGATAGGGCCAAGGCCTGGCACATCGTGGCATGACAAATACACTCAATGGTAGGCCACCTGCGCAGGCAGTACCAACACCTCAGTGCATTTTGCCTTGCGAGCATTTGGTGTAGTGATGCTAGTCAGCCAGCGTACCAAGCACCTGCTCAAGATGGCACGGCCAATGCCTGGCATATTGTGGTAGGCATCATTCACTGTGAGCACCTGGATCTCTGGGCTCTGGCTCTCAGCAGCAGCCTTCAGGACGAGGGGCATGAGCTTGCATGGCTCAAATTCAGCCAGGAGCTTCTCCATGCAGCTGGCAGCTGCTGCCTCGTCCACACGCGTGGTCTCTGCCTTCTGCATGTAGTCAAAGCCCGCATCTGCTGCTGAGCCTGCAAGGCAGAACATGGCCTCTCGGATCCTTTGCCTGTGGGCTAGATCACATTAGTCATGGTGTAAGCTGAGCCCGTTTAATCGGGTTTTTGGGCATCCCTGACGACAGTGTGCTTGTGAGGAAGCTCCCGTCACCACACAGCCCACGACTTCCTGAGACTGGTTGATGCCAGTAGCTTCCTCACAAGTGCTGCACTGCAGCAATGCATGCAATGTCCAGAGCAGGAGACGTGTCCATTTGTCACCTTCAGGACAGGCTTCATCGCCCTGCTCTTGATCAGTCTCCCTTGCGCTCCTGATCATCGCCAGAATGGCGTCTGCCTCCGCCCTGAGGCACTGCGGCATGCCCCCCAGCAGAGTGAAGAGGCTGCACAGTTGCGCCACGTGCAGAGTGCCGTCCTGCGTGGCGGAGCTCAGCCTTGTGGCCTGGCCGGTGAAGAGCTGCATGGCTGTGCTGGCACCATTTGGAGCGTGAAAGGATACCTGCGCCGACAGACGGCGTGAACCAGTTGCAAGCAGAACCTACCGGAAGAGCTGGCATGGATGCGTGTGCAAGTCACCAGTACAACTCTAAACACTCAGCAGGCCTGATTTGCATCACAGCCAAGGTGCTATGCTTCTCTGGCAGGCACTTGGAAGCATGGAATATTGGGCGCTATATGCCATGCTCCACTAGTGCTCATGCCTTGTGTTGCAGGCCCCATTTCCACTTGTGGTACACAGGTCTTGTGGTACACAAGCACACGCCGCCTGGTGATCAGCTTGTGAAATAGTGCGCCTGAGGGCAGCTTGTGTACTGCTTCTGGATCTGGTTGTGTTACAGTGATGCCTTGCCGACAAGGACCACTGTCCTGTGTATGGCATACACTGTTGCGAGACAACAAGCAAGCATTTCTCCGGCGTGGGTGCGGGCTATCACCTTCAGAAGCTCAAGCCAAGCTTCAGAAGCAAGCACAGAACTGTCACTGCTGTACTGGCTAATGATCCACTCAGTGACGATGTCGCCGCACTCGCCACAAGTGTTGCCCTCCCGGCGCAGACCCACTGTCAGGCAACTGAGCGCCAATTCGGCGCATCTCTGTCCCTGTGCACTCTCCTGCAAACGTACGCATAAAGGGTCAGCTCCATAAGCATGACATTGTCACCAGTATTAGTGCACTCCAACTCGCTGTCGCGGCGGGCAAAAGGCCTGTAGCATGTCTCATGTGCTGTGCTGTCTCATGAGTCCCTGATCAGAGCTTACCTCCAAAGCCTCTGCTGTAATGTCCTGGTGCTGGGAGGAGCAGAGCAGGTCCACGAGGTACATCAGCATGGCTGCCTCAGCGGGAGCATCAGTGGTGTCACTCGAGAAGCCTCCTACAGCCCATGCAGCTGCCGGGGAAGCACACCTTACACTTGAGCATTTGCCTGTGCGAAGCTACGATATCTCCCCAGAACAAGTGCATCTAGTTGGGATCACATAGAGCAGTAGGTAGTCAGAATGAGCAGGAATAACTGTGTTTTGGGGCTCACCCCTGAGGTAACATTGCAGCCTCTTGTGGGCAGCGCTGATAGCAGGCTGGACAAGGTCAGCCTCAGCTCTCTCGCAGAACTTGTATGCCTCAAGAAAGGCGTACTGAAGGACAGCACTAGCATCTTCCTGGCTCAGCAGGTCTGCAAGGGTGGCAGCCTGCATGAGAGAAGACCTTTGAGAGGCTTGGCATGAGCTGTTCATAGAAGTGCTCGCGCTGATCTGGCAGCCCAGCATCCTGTCAGCATAATCTGTATGGTCTGTATGCATGTGCGTCCCACATGACAGAGCTGCACACTACCAGCTTGCACTGAGACTGAGCCATGCTACTCTTCCCACTGACATCAACTGCTCCTGCCAACAGGAGTCCCGGAATCATTTGCCACCCTAGGGGTCTGAGGCCATGCGCAACCACATTTCCACTACTAGGATCATGCGCGGTACAGAGAGTACCTGCTCCTCAGGCAGGCTCCCTTCCTCCAGCAAGGCCCTGAACTCATCTTTGCCGAATGCCAAGCCCGCGGCCTGCGCTGCCTTGAGGAGAGGCAGAGGAGCGATGCCAGCCTTCCAGGCGTGCTGCGCAATGGCCGCTGCCGCCGGTCTGCTTTCAGAGAGCTCATTTGCCAGGGCCAGCATTGCTCTTGTCGCTTCCTGCATACTGTGCATGCATCTCAGCTGGCTCTGCCAGAACTTGCAGCACGCCTACATGGTGACCCCTTCTGTGCACATGGCATACGTGTGCAGACACAGCAGCTTATAGCCCTGTGAACGATGCAGTCATACAAGCCAAGCTGACTGTCAATGCAGAGCAACCTCCATGGAAATTCCCCTGCATGGTGGGTCAGTCTGTATTGTGATGGTGATCACCTTTCGCTCCTGTTCTGCTGTGACCATGGCTGAGTCATCTGGAGGACAGATGATGAGGCTGAGGGGCTTAAAGAGAACTAACAGGAGCCCAGTTTCATCATGTGTATCGTCATTGGCGCCTTGCGATGCAAGCGCTTCACAGGTTGAATTCACCACCTGGACGGCTTTCCTCCTTACACTTGGGCTCTTGTCCAGCAGCCTATAGAAGGTAGAAATCATTGTTACAGGGTTAGGCATGTACAAAATAAATAAAATATTGACGCCTTGTCGAGATCTGGGGCGTGATTGAGGAATGCATCGTGCTGAAGTACTTGGCCTCCTGCACAATGCATACCTTGAGGTGCAGTTGAATCTGCACCCCTAAAAACCACACATCAGGCATCAGATGGTGCCTGTTTTGTATGCATTATTGGTTGTGTGGTGGCGGCGTAATTTGACAAATTCATCTACCCACAGTGCAGAGTGCGTGTGCATCTTTAGCAAGCATGTACACAAAAGTTGCAAGGGCCGAAAAGCAGCCAAAGCTCTGGGAAATGTGCTGGCAGACAGAACGACCCATCTTTTGCAAGGCGGGTAAGCCAAGTAATGATGTTTACCTGGCTGCCAGGTTTTCAAAAACAGGCTGCAGCTGGTGGCCTGACTTCAGCAGGGCGGGAAAGGCCTCTGACAGATGCTGCGTGGCCTTAGCTCGGACCAAGGCGTCCTTGTCAGCTGTGCCTGCATGCACAGAGCTTTTCCGGCACCAGATGACAGAGGCAGCCTCCATGGACACCCAGCACACGATTAGCATACACCGTTGAAAGCTGTCTGAGCGAGTTGTCAACTTCTCTCAATTCACAAGGGCTGAACACATGAGAAAAAGTCAATTGACAGAACCATAAACAGGCTTTCTCTATGCGACTCACACTCACCAGATGCCACCAGGACAGCTTAGCTGCAGGGCCAGTGTCACTTACCGGAGAGGATGAGCTGGGTGGCTGCTGCAAGGACTTGCGCAGGAGGCATTTCTGGCCCAGGATCGAGTGCGGCCGCAGCTAGGTCAAGGGATAGCTTGCGGATGCCCGGCTGTGGGTGGGCTGAGTAGCCTGGCAGATCCTGCGCAAAGACACCCACAGTACATGCTGGTTCCCTACAGACTCCCATCGCAGAACCTCATGTCAGACTGAGATAAATTCTCAGTCCTGAGAGCTGTGCAGCCTTTTGCTGCAAAGCTTCAGTTTACTGCAGCCCATGCTGAGTCAGCAAGTATTAGCGTATCATCACAGGATGTGAAGTACAGGCAGAAGCATCAAGTAGTCACAGAGCGTATATGCTGTACCTTGGCCAGCATAGCGAATACTAGCCATGCCACAGGTGCGTCAACAGCACAGAAGCCCAGAAGAATGGACAGTATGTTGTTCAGCTCTGCAAAAGCCAGCTGCGCAGCTTCCTTGGAGGAGCCCTTGCCATTCTGCTGCAATGCACCTGCAAGACTGTACACCCTTCCGAATGTGCCACAGTCACAGACTGTGCTCACTCTGAGTACAGTCTGTTGACCACGTCATGCAGCAAAGAGACAGCATGGCCATGTCTAGCAAAATCCTCCTTCTGCAGTCTTTAGCGCATGATCTCAGAGGGGGCATTAACCGCCAGATAGCAGGTCAGGTTTCGCAGGTGGTCACACCAGTGTCCAGAGCAACATTTCTGGTGATGTAGGCTATGCTTACCTGCACTGTGGACGAGCTGTGCTGCAATGCTCACGCAGGCCACAGGAGGGCTCTGACATGTGTAGAGGCGCGCCATGACTGATAGCAGCAGATCCGCTGCCAGAGATGCATGCTCCTTTGCATGGCAGAATGACAGGAGCAGCTGCAGGTGCTCTGCTGCCCAAAAGTTCCCATGCTCCTCAGTCACCATGAAAGGATCTGTCAAGATCTCTGCAAGACACACTATCTAGCCTGAGCTGTTTTACTGACATCTTGTGACCCTGTCACCTTGCATACTATGTGATATAATGCTCTGCAGGCCTCTCAACTGGTTGCCCTCTCAACTGGTTGCCCTCAATAACACAAGTGCCTCTCAGATTGAGAGCAACAATACAAGGTATGCAGTCTGCTCTTAGTGCTGGAGATCAATGTGAGACCCTGCAATGCAGCTTACCAACAAGGTGTTGCTTGAGGGCCTTGGATGCGCTGAAGGCCTGAGCTGTCTTGCTTGTGGCATCCAGCCCAAGCTCCACAGCCGTCAGCTGTATCAGCTGCAAGAGCAGGTCGAATGGACATATGAGTGAACCCTAGCATCAATGCGGCCTCGTCATTTGACCAAACGCGATGCCTGGAGACTGATGCCATCCAAAGAGCAACTTACTCAGTCAAATCAATAAAGCCTACCCATATCGGCTGCCAGAGCTTGGGAGGATGAGCTGCTAGGCATGGTTTCAATCTTGTACGGGAGCAAGCAGGGATTTGATGCTTGATGCTACACCTTGTGGGCTGCATTCTGGTCGTAGGCACCCAGGGCTATCTTGCCCATCCTCAGAGCCCGATTGATGCTGCAAAGGCGGCGTGCTCCTGTCTCCTTGATGCTGAGCCACTGCACCGGTGTCATGCCACTGCCGCCCTTTCTGCCCGCTCTTGGATCTTTGACTTGCTCTGCCCATTTGACCTGTGCGCACACAGGGATGCATGGATCAACAGAAAGTACAGGCCACACATGCAGGACAGGGACTGTTCAATGGGGTCAGAATGCAGAGAGGAAGCTTGATGGTGCGCATTGAAGCTGAGCCGAGCTCAGATAGCATGCAGACTTCTGTGCTCAGCTTGTAGCTTGTGGGACAGCTCATACCTGAGAGCGCAGGGCATGGCAGAAGAGGCTAATGCAAAGCCTGAGCTGCTCTGACAATTGCTCCCTGCTGCCAGTCTCTTCTTGGTCCATGTCATGGTCCTCTGACTCTGCCGCTGTCCTGCCAGCTTCAGCATCTGTCTTCCTCAGGAAGTCTGCAGACGTGCCCCAAATGTGAGCTGCAGAGCTCAGCATTGCACTAAAGCAGACAATCGATGCTCACGTACCTTCCACTCCGTTGAATGAGAGTTCCAATGTTCTCAGCAGCAGCTTGGGTGGCCATGCACATGACGCAGCTCCTGTGGTGGCGGCAACAATTGCGCCAGAGAGGCTATCGTCTATGTCCTTGCTGTTTTTGAGTGCGGCTTCTAGCTCTGTGTACGCTGCAGACGGTGAGGCGCTTTCGATGCCGGATGGAAAGGCATGGTTCTGCAGCTCCTCCAAGAGCCACATTGGGGAAGACCTACTCGCTACGCAGCAGCATCCTGACCAATACAGAGTACAGGAAAGCCCACAGGCACCTGAACAGTGGATAAATAAATGCAAGGAAAGCCAGTGCAGCCTTTGCAGCATCTTGCAAATCGGATGCCCAAAGATTGCCCCACATTGGCAGAGTGTGCATGCATAAAGTTGTGTGAAGGCATGCATCACAAAAGTAGACAGAGGGCTTTCTGCTTCCATTTCACTTCATCACGGACTTCTCAGTCATTCTATAAAGACGTATCTAGATCCGTGCCGTGGATGTCCTACTTGGCAGAGACTATTGCGATTGAGATTCAATGCTTCAAATTTGGGGCCTCCACAAACCGTTGAGGCTGGAAGTCTTGGCACCGGAGCAGTGGCAGGTATGATTGAAGCACTTGTGGCCTCTTCTAGATCAGCAGGTTTTCAAGCCACAAGGCCACACGTGCTGTAGAATCAGTGGTTTACCACATCGCAGGTGAATTCATCACACATCCACAGCGAGCACACTGTGACAGGTAGCCTGCCTCAAGCTTGACGTGGGTATTTTTGGTACAGAGCTGCAGCTCCAGCCAGGTGGAGCGCTCATGCGCTGTTGCAAACAGCATGATATATCAAGCTTCAAGAAACGTTTCTTTTGCAAAGCTCTAGAGATCTGTCTATCATTATCCACCAATTGCGTGGTGACTCATTCAGAAGGCTGAATCGTCCAGGTAGATTTACTTTGCTGTGCTTGGTACTGCGATTAGGAAAATGGTAAAGGCGGGTGAAAGCCACTTATCTGGCAATTGTCAACGCCCATGTTCACAGCCTGCAACAGCAGCAAAGCTCTTCATGATTGTGAAATCACTAACATGCTAGGCATTGTATTGATACCGTCAGGGCCTAGAAATTTACTTGTACGAAAGCAACAACAAGATGTGACTGAGATCACACCGCATTGATCAGATCAGATTACATCTCTTCCAGCCACACCAGGCTGATCAGATGTTTGACCCATTGGGTTCATCTTATGCAGGCAAGCATTGATAAACCTGACAATTCCAATCAAGTCCTCTTGCCACATGAATGCCTGCATCGTTTGATGTGCGTGCACCCTGTTCTTTGCTTTGGACTCACCAAGCTGAGGTCTGTGAGTCCACAACCCCTCACATCCACTTGTGCAAGGGACTGCTTGCTAAGGGGAGCCACCAGGGCTTTAAACCCTTTGTCTGTGATGTTGTAGCAGTTTACTAGGCTGAGTGAGCGCAGTGATGTGAGCCCAGTGAGCACGCGCAGGCCCTTGTTGGTGAAGCGGCCTCCGCCTAGCTTCAGGCTGCGTAGGCTCTTCAAACAACTGCACACATAACACCCCATTCTTCTCCAATTGGGCGCTTGTACACTGGCATGCAAGGTATTCCACTATGTTTTCAGGCTGATCCTCCAGGGAATGCCAGCACCATGCTCACTGCCAATGCCCTCCAGTTCAAGGGCAAAGTGCAAAACTATGGTCACAAGAGATGCAAGGCAAGGGAGCTGCTCCAATGAGCAGCCGGAATTCTACCTGATAGCATCAAGCCCAGGTTTCTGGATGCCCATACATGCAAGTCCCAGTGAGGTGAGCCCTGTCAAAGCTGATAGAGGGCGCAGATCCTTAATGGGTTGCCTCATTTGTCCTCCGGGAGCGGGCAGTTCTGCCTGCAGCACACAGATGCGTTCAAGTAAGACACCTGACCGCAGTAGTTTACAGTCCCCTGATTCTGGCAATATCCAGAAGCCCAGATAGGCTGCATACTATGTATCTAGTAGAGCTGCCTTGGGAGCTGCAGATTGTTCAACTGATGTCTGGGTATTGGTCCAAACCCACCGGATATGTTGCTGACAGGTCCAGGTCCTGCAATGTGCTGAGCTGAGCCACCTGGCCCAAAAACTCCTTTGTGATTGGATACTGACAGGGCATGACCAATGTCCTCAGACTGCTCAACTTGCCCAGAGCCGGTGTCAAGGGAACATCTTCAGGATCTGAGATATGACAGAGGTAAAAGCGTAGCGTCTCCAAGGTGGTGATTGTGCTTAAGTATTGCCTCACTTCAGCACTGCTTACTTGGCACCTGCAAATGAATGACAGGTTGATTTTCCACAGAATGTCACACATAACCGCAGGTCAACTCTGTGCCATCTGTTGTGCTGCTCACATAGCCTAAACGTACGGATAGACGGCCTCTGCTTAAAGAGTGACACAGGTTGCACAGTGAAACAGCATTGCAGAGGACTGCATGGCACTGCAGGGAATGAACCTGCTACATATGCACCGAGGAAAGTACTAAAGCGTATGCATCACGTGCATACTTCGAGTTGTGGCTCGCAGGAAGTCATACAGAAGGTGCAGAAGCTTACCGGTAGAAAACGAGGCTCTTCAGCTTTGGTTCTGTCTGTAGCTCTTGCAAACTCATCCCATCGCAGGTGCAAAATTCCAAGCGAGTCAACATGGTAGCTCGGGTCCATGAGTTTGGGATGTCACAGTGACGGCGACGCCCATGATACTCCAGATCACTTAGGTTTCCTGCATTAAGAACGAGCCATTCTGCGCCTGCCATGCGTCTAACATGACCAGTTCACTAGGTGTACATAGGGCTCGTCCTTCATTCACATGTACGAGCACCATAGTACCAGGACTTGACAGATTACACTGACCTGTACAAGCGATATAGTCCTCAGACACTGGGAACCTTCAACTAGCACACTGGCATCTCTCACCTCCGCGGATGGCAGCTTTCAGTAGCGTCTCATTGCGCTCCCAGACACATACATGTAGCTCTGTCACTGCCAGCTCAGCAAGCCCGCTGCCATCAGTAGAGGCCGCTCTGGGTATGAGATGGATACGCCATCCAGCGACGCCTAGGACCGTCAATTCTTGCAGGTCGAGCAGTGCTGAGCCCTCAATCTGTATGGCAGAGTTTGTAGGATCGCTCTCCATATCTGCATGCACATGACCTGAACTCCTTCCACTGTCTGCTGTAGCAAGCTGCAGATGCTGGCAATGCTCAGTATGTTGCTGTTCAAAAGCATGTACTGTGTAATGATCAGCCATGACAGTCGCAACATTCTCTTGACTCAGCTGACTAGATAACCCATCGCAGATGTATATATGTCCAGGCCACAGCATTCAGCAGTGTAAGGCGAGCGTGACGCTTTTGTACTGATAGTGTTACCATGAGCAGGAAAGCCTTGTCCAACAGCCCTTTCAAAGCTCTCGCCTGATGTGAATGAGGCAACAGTCCACGCCTACCTAGGTAGAGAGCTGTGAGCCTGCTCAGCCCTGCTAGTTGCCTAAGTAGGTCCTGAGAAGGTTTGACGCTGTCACTGAGGTCCAGCTTCTGGAGACCTGCACCTTCAGTTGTAGGCTGTAAGTTGCTTTCTACCAGCTCTGCAGACAGCTGTATGATTTTGATATCTGACTTCACTCTAGTAATGTCCTGTGTGATGCTCCAACTATACTGGCCAAATGGCTCTCAAGCAGCTGCCAAGCCATGGGGATACCTCCATATCAGCTCGCTCTCTGTGGGATGACCCCAAAATATTTCAAATGATATGTTATCATGCAGTTTGCTGTATAGAGCGTATCAATAGATAGATGGATAGAGAGCAGCACCTGTCAGGGAAGAGAGGAGGCCAAAAATGGTGTGAACTCCATTCAAGATCCTTATGTGTGAGCGGTGATTGCCACACTTTGGTCTGCAGCTTGCATCAAGAGCTGTAAGCTGGGTTAGGTCAGCCAGGGTCTGTAGCGCTTCTGCGTTAATCTTGCTATCAGGGTAAATATTGGGACAGCAGCTGTGACCGCAGCTTACGTCCAAGCTCTGCATCAGAAAGAGTGCTGCTGAGGGGTCATTCAATCCGGATTACCCCATCCAGACAGGGACTTTGGGCTAAGAGCACTTCCTCACTGGTGGCACCCTGCTCAATGAAAATGTGCTTCTGGGATGAGGGAGGACAACAGCTTGCTGCGGCAGGAGCTCCCAACTCTTGCAACACCACAGGACAGGTAGTGGTACAGGGTGATTGGCAAATTGTGGCTGGAACCTTCTACACAGGGAGGCTGCAGTGTTGGGTGGGTCTGGACTTGTGATCTTCCAGGTTTCAGGGTCCAAAATTCGAGGACTCTACCCGGAAGTGTGGGAGGCCTTTCAGGGTTGCCCGCCCCTGTTCGCACAGGGCAATCGCACCACTCAACGACAGCTCCCGTAAGTTGACCAGGCAACTGAGAGCATGAAGCGCTTCAGTACTCAGCGCCTGCGGTCAACAGCGTCAATCAGTACTGACGTCGAGTCATCCAAAATTTGATGGAGTGTAAAGTTGCAGAGCGCCACAGGTGGCCGACATCTGAGGGTGCTAAGGGCTCTCCTGCTTCCAGTAATCCCTTTGGCCCTATCAGGAATATCGACATAAAGCATTAAATTCAATGCAAATCAAGGCATGCCTGTGGTTTAGAGTGTTCTTTCAGCAAGCGGCATGCTGATCATAGAGTAGATGCAAATGCACTCAGCCGCCTTTTCTCAAGATAGAGGCCCTCCCCCGGGAGAATGTGTGCATTAATAGATTTCAGAGTTCTAGCCTACTTCTGGGCAGCAAGGCAATTGTTTCGAGGTTCAGCACTGCAGTCACCTTTGCACGCTTGAATTGTAAGTGAGGCGTCAGGCCTGTCATTCCCTCAATCCCCTGCATAACACCGTAGCAGGTCATGCATGACAACCAGCAATCTGCATCGCAATATGTACCTTGTCGAATTGCCCTCCTCTCAGAGCTGCAGACCCACATTACAGCTTTTACTAGTGCGCATCGCAGACCATAGACACTGCACGATGACTCTGATAGCTCACACATATCTTGACAGCGTCACACTGGCTACTAAACTGCATGCATGATCAAGGCCTCTTCACACAACGCTCAAGTCGCACAAAGAAGAAAATGGTAAGGGCTGTAAGCTGCAGACAAGAGCAGTGCTTCTGTGGCATCACTAGCCTGATACCTGCATCACAGCGGGGTGGCGAAAGTGTGCATCCAAGTCCAGCTTCAGGCTGGTCAGCCTTGTGAGAGCTGTCAGCTGCTCATACTGCGACTGGTACTCTTCAGACGCTGCATGGGTGTAATGCCTTAGGTCCAGCCTCTGGAGGTTTGGGAAAGCCTTCACCAGCCCCAGCTCCTGCATGTTCAGCAGCACTTCCCACTGTGCACAACAATATTCTCTCAGCAGGTGCTGCTCAGGGGCAGCTTAACAAAAGGCGCTTGTGATTGGGGTAATGTCCAAGGTTAGGCCAAGAGTCAGGCTCAACGCCATGTATGACTGACAGGAGCTGGGGATGTGTGACATATCACTTTTGTGTCGTCAAGCTCTCTGACAGACTTACCTGAGATCTTGAGAATGCTCTGGGTTTCAGGGCTGTGAGGTTTGTGTCTATCCAGAATTTGAGTCCCTTGCTGACTAGCCGCAGGGTTTTCACTTCCAGGTCGGTTAAGTACTGCTCGATCAAGATGCTGCATGCAAACTCAGGGAGATTTTGTAGCATTGCTATCACGTCAGGCTAGGCTCTTGCTGCCGTTGGAGCGATTGGCACAGCTTGCACTGTTTCCGGGATCAACAGTGGATTGACAAAAGGCCGGCTGTCTGAGCCTACAAGGAAGTCGCCCAATCTCAGGCCACAAAGGCCGGACAAATTGTAAGTACTACAGCTGTTGTAAGCTCTTGCATGTGGCGCGAATGAGCAGCTATGTCAGCTCACGCATACTGATGGGATGCACAACGCGGCGACAGAACTTCAGCCTAGCCTGTAGGTCTTCCTGTCATACTATAAGTCTACAGGCACATGTAGTGAGTTGCTGGGACTCTTCCTAAGCTCAGAACGATGCCGCATCTCTGAAAATGCACATGCCGAGGCAATGCGGATACACGCCATCATAGCGAGGGCTCAACCAATAATGGGCAAGGCGAAAGCATCAGAAAAAGATTGGAAGCCAAAGCACTGCAGCACTGTAAAGGCAGCCGGAGGCTGGCCTCTGAGGTCTGCCATAGCTGGGTGCTGGAGTAGAGCACATAACCACACAGGAGCCTTCATGCATGGCATATAGCTATAGCCTGAAATCACTGGTTTTTGGCCATGGCTTTGTGATGACATTACAAAGCAACAGATCAGAACATGACAGCGCATTGTGCGAAGCGCTGCTGGCATACTGGCACTGCAGAAAAATCCTACGCCGCGTGCTAAGGGCATGTGCCACCTAAGACGCGGTACACCTCACTGCCGCACTGCAGCAGCTTACATGCAGCAAAGTTGCAAATCAATGTACAGGTAGTGTGCCTCAAGCTTGACATGCAGTTCAATGGTAAAGAGTTGCAGCTGCAGCCAGCCAGATGCTAGCAAAGATGCTTGTGCGATTGCATGCATATATCACGTTAGCTTGAGCAGGCACAGGCACTGCTACAGGCACAAGGCTCCACCAACTTGGTGTACCTAACCCAACCCTTGAAGGTTCTCTTCTGTGCCACTAGGTGTATGGCAAGTGCTGGGACTACTGGGCAGGTCACTTTGCTGTGCTTGGTGCGGTAGCTCAGGCATCAGCGCAGATGTGTGATGACGCAAGTTCTGTCATGGCAGCCCGCTTACGAATGTTTCAGGCCATCAAGAATCTGGCAAGCCACATATCTTGCAGCAGACCACGCCCATGTTCGCGGCCTGCAGCATGAGCAGAGCTCTTCAATATGATAAGCCTGCCAGCAATCTGCTCTGCAGTTCCGGAGGACCCAGAAAGCGCACTTCAATACTGCAGAGCTGCCAGCACCTTGCTCTGCAACATGAGGGAGTCTACAAGGCTCAGAAAGCGGTGGTACCAATGCATCATGTTGATTACTCAACATCACATTGTTCACTGTTTGCGCACTCTGATGTTGCTTTGGACTCTTGCTTTAGACTCACCAAGCTGAGGGATGTGAGTCTGCTGCACCCCTGTACATTCACCTGTGCAAGGGACTCCTTGCTGAGGGGAACCACCACAGCTTTGAGGCCTTTGTCTGTGATGTTGTTGCATTCTTTTAAGCTGAGGGATCGCAGCGCTGTGAGCCCAGTCAGCACACGCAGGTCGCCGTCAGTGAAGCTGCCTCTAGTCAGCTTCAGGATGCATAAACCCTTGAGATGCCTGTGCGCATTACAAGCCATTAATTCTCACTTGTGCATAGGAGTATGAGGACATGTACTGCCATGGTACACTGTGACTGTATTTGGGAGGTATCAACACTGTGCTCACTGCTGCTATCAAATCTCCCGATAATCCGCAGAGCACTGACACGCTTTCATGGGTACAGGGCATGAAGGCAAGGGAGAAAAGAGGGTGATTGCCTGACAGCATTAAGGCCAGACCCTTGGATGCCCAACCGTCCCAGTCTCAAAGAGGTAAGCTGTGTGAGTGCTGAGAGAGTCCGGAGATCCAGCATTGGCTGCAACAGCAACAGGTTACTCCAAGTCTACCCTACGCAGATCCTTACCTTCATGGCAATCAGCTTCCTTTCCCCTACACCGGTGTCCTATGGAAATCACAAGTGTATATAGTCTGTTGCATTTGAAGCTGCAGGCAGGAAGGCACTCAATGACTCATGGAAGGCGAGCGCACCGGATAAGCCACAGCTAGCAGATCATGCACACGATGTAAGGAGAGGTCCAGATCCTGCAGCATGCTCAGCTGCGCAACCTGGGCCACGATGTCCTTCGTGATTGGGTCTGCTCGGGGCATGACGAATGTTGTCAGGGTGCTCAAACTCCCCAAAACCACCAAGAGATCTTCTGTACACGCTTTCTCATGTCCAGCTTTTCCAGGGTCGTCAGGCTGCTCATACGGTGGCTGAAGTCAGCACCGAGCTGCCAGCACCTGCGGTAGTCACGACACAACAGTAACTTATATGCTTCACTCACAGGGCCTGCCATTTCCATAGAGTATCTTGTGCTACCTCGAGGTACCGCTAGCCAGGAGCTGTCTGTAGAGCCTTGAGGTACATATAGCCAGAAGATGCCCTCTCCTTGGAAATGACAGAGAAAGCCAGGCATCATCCAATTGCAGAGAGCTGCACGCCACTGCTTGGCCTAAAGACTAATAGTGAAGGTGCAACAGCTGCCAGGCTCGTGGCGAGGACAGAGCATGTGCATGTTGGGGGGCTGTCAGGAGTCATACAGGGGTGGCGCAAGCTTACTGAGAGAATGTCAGGCTTTTCAGCCCCGAGAGTCTATGCAGCTCTGGCCAGTCGTTGTATCCCAAGCCAGAAAAACTCAGGCAAGTCAGCGTGGTGGCTGCAGTCCATAAGCAAGGGTTCTCGGGTCGATGGGGCCCTATGAGCTCCAGTACCCTCAGCTTGCCTGCAGTATGAAAGGGGTTCAGCTCCTCTGTGCCTGCAATGTGTTGAACATGACGACTCCGCAGCGTGGGCGTACAGCCTGTGCTCACTTCACATACGTAGGGACCTTGCATAGGCCGTACATGAGTGCAATCTGACCTATGCATGTAGGACAATGACATCCTTTCAGACTTTGCGGGTATGCAACGTGCATAGGAGTACTCCTCACCTCCACGGAGGGCAGCATTGAGCAGCGTTGTTTCACGAGGGTCAAGCAGCCACATGGATATGCGAAGCTCTGTCAGCGCCAGCTCAGCGAGTCCGCTGCCATCATAAGAGCCTTCCTGGGGCATGAGGTAGATATACCATCCGGCAACGCCTAGTACCCTCAGCTCGCGCAGGTCAAGCAGTGCCGAGCCCTCAATGGCAGGCTGTTGACTGTCTCGATCTGCAAGAGAATGACAACAAAAACGAGTGAGCTTCTAGCATTCATCGCTATAGCAGGCGCAGATGTCAACAGGAACCACCTACTGTGTTGCAATCTGCATATCAACACCGCACAATGATCTGCTAAGACCTTCAGAGTTTAATCAGAACTAAGTTCCTTTGATGCCCTATAATTCTGGAATACACTTGCGTGATGTTCACAGTGATTAGCACGGAAAGGTGAGCGGAGTTCTCCAGTATGCATAACGGTACTACCAGTAGGCAGACCTCCCCTAATATGCATATCAAAGCTCGCCTGAATCTGGCTGCAATAAGAATCTCAACCTACCTATGTGGAGAGCCGTCAGCCTGCTTAGGCCTGCCAATTGCTGTAGTAGGCCATGGGAAAGATCAACGGTGTTTCTCAGATCCAGTCTCTGGAGACCTGCACCTTCAAACTGCTCTTACCCAGCTCTGCAGACCTCAAGTGTGAAAGGCAATATGCTATCCAAGCCTGAAGATGTCTCTGAGTGACAACCGACTACTACCGTTTATAGTACACTAGCCAACTGACTTTCAGGCAGCTGCCAAATCACAGTGAATCTGCCTTTGCTACATTGGAGCGACCTCTGCATCACCAGACAGGAAACCTGGCATTGCAATACAAAAGACACCTCTTACATCAGGTTGCTTTCTGAGGACTGACCCAAAGGGCGTCATCGCGACGTCTTGTACCCCTAGTGTTGTGTAGCAGACGTCACTACAAGATGGGTTGACGCAGCACCTGTCAGGCAGAAGAGGGACCCCAGGATGTCGCCAGCATGATTCATGATTGTGACCAAATCATTGTTCACCTCAGAGCTTCCATCAAAGGCTGTGAGCCGGGTCAGGCCTGCCAGGGTGCGCAGCCCTTCTGCATTGACCCTGCCACAGCGGCTTATGTCCACGCTCTGCATGGGAGTTGCGCCTCATGGGGGTATCTTGATCAGGCGAAATGCTTGCAAACACGGACTTTTGGGTATGCAGTGATCCAATCAACCATCAGCACCCTCGACACGAGTGAGGACAGGAGACAAGGATCTCTATTCCATCAATGGCATGACTCAGCCGCGAAACCGTGACTCGCATCACCTTTCAGGGGTGCTAAGGGCAGAAGACAAAGACCTGCTATGTGGGTATTGTACGGAAGTTGGGTGGTTTGAGGTGTTTCAAGGTGAAGGAATAGTGACCAGTGCACTACCCGGAGTTGTGGGAGGTCCCTCAGGGCTGCCATTCCTATTCCATCCAGGGTAAGCGCACCACTCAGCGACAGCTCCCGCAGGGTGACCAAGCACCTGAGAGCCTGTAGCGCCTCATCACTCAGCGCCTGCACTAGAACAGCTTCGCGGATCAGACCCTGGCCTCCACTCGCTGAGATTTGACAGAGTGTCAAGCTTCGGAGCGGAATGTTAATGTAAATATTGGCTGGCATCCGCATGAAGGTTGTAA
The DNA here is from genome assembly GCA_963930925.1 of Coccomyxa viridis. Lineage (NCBI taxonomy): Eukaryota > Viridiplantae > Chlorophyta > Trebouxiophyceae > Coccomyxaceae > Coccomyxa > Coccomyxa viridis. The sequence goes on along the minus strand of CAWVOJ010000006.1, from coordinate 1,109,273 downwards.
GCACCGTGAGGAGTAGCATAATAGCGGGTACCCAAAGCCACTGCTTGCATGAAGGGACAAGGCAGGGGCCATACAACACTTTCTACTTTGGCCTCAGGCCAAGATAGGCTACTGCTATCATGGAATGAGATGACTCCAGTGTTCTTTAAGCTTGTGAGTAGTCACCTTAGCACGCTTCAACTGCAAGCTTGGTGTCAGGCCACTCAGAATCTCAACTCCCTGCATTGCAGAATCGCAGAGCCCGCGTGAAAATTAGTGTAGACTGCAGGAATGTAGGCAACCAATGGCTCCGTGGCTCCTCACAGACCACAGACACTGCATGATGAGTTTGACATCCACACTCAATGCCTTGCATCCATGGTCAAGGTCTTCTCAGGCATCGTATTAGGCTGCTCCAGCAAGTACTGAAAACAATGCTCCTACGGCATGGTAGCGTGATACCTGGATCAAGGTGGGGTGGTGACAGTGTTCATCCAAGTCCAGCTTCAGGCTGGCCAGCCTTGTGAGAGCAGTCAGCTGCTTATACTCTGACATGTACTCTTGGGGCGCCGCATGGGTGTAATGCCTGAGCTCCAGTCTCTCGAGGTTGGGGAAAGCTCTCACCAATCCAAGCTCCTGCATGGTCAGCTGCCGTCATGACACTTTCTTCTCCAGAGATGCTGCTCAGGCGCAAGTCAACAGACGATGCTTGTGCTTAAGAGTGCCGCCGTATGTCCAAGGTCAGGATGAGGGAAGAAGCTGGAGCCATGTATGACCAGAGGTGATGCAGGACAGATCACGTCTGAGTTAACAGGTCTCCTGGCGGCATCGTCACCTGAGATTTTGAGGATGCTCTGGGCTTAAGGGCTGTGCGGCTTGTGTCTATCCAGCACTTTAGTCTCCTGCTGACCAGCCGCAGGGTTTTGACCTCCAGTTCGGTCAAGAACTGCTCCACCATGATGTGGTATGCGGCTTCAGGCAGATTTTGCAGCATGGTAAAGCCCCTGATTCAGGTCCTTGCGTCTGTCACCGCGATTGGCACAGCACTTACTACCTCCCGGATCACTACTTAGACTGATGGCCAAGTGGTTCTAAGTCCACAGGCAAATCGCCCAAGCTCGTGACTGAGAATGCAAATGATTTCAAGGTATTACTTTATGTCATGAGCCTCTGCTAGAGGCGCAGGGAGCAGCTATGTCAGCTCATGCATATTGATGGGATGCATGACACGGCTATGAGACCTAAGCCTCTTCTGCAGCTGCTCATGACACCGCATCAGTCAATAGCACGTACAGTGAGATTCCAAGACTCTGGCCCTGTCGATGATGTATTCCGTATCTCTCAAAGATGCACACTTCGAGGTGACTCGGATACGCACTTTTTGGTGACACAGCAACCTTGGAGAGGCCTCAGAGTGAAGCTACATGAAGTGAGCGCCAGAAGAGCAGTCAGGAGTTTGCTCACTGTACAACAATGTGAAGGCTGTCCGCTGCTGGCATCTGCAGCCTGCCATGGCTGTGTGTTGCAGATGCCAACATCTATGCTCTGCAAGTTCTGTGTATAGCATCTCCTGATCAACCTGTATCCCACCGTCGGTGACCATAGACTCTGGATCGGTGTTGAGGGTCAACGGAAGATGCCAGTCACCTTGGTTGTGCAGTGTCAGATTGCCTCATACCCACCACATCATACTATGCCCTGGGCAGCCCAGACTCATCAATCTGAGCATGGCGGCATTGCGGCATTTCTATGTTCCATGAGCAGCAGCAGCTGCACTGTACAGCTGCAGAGCATGCTGAACCTCACATGCCTCCTGTTGAATCACGATAATAGTCAAAAGCGGAGTTGCTCAAGCACTATACAACTCCAGCTGGGAAGGACAACGGCACATTGTGAACCACGCCCAATCATCAGAGGTGCAGCAGTAGTGTCGCACTCCACACTCAGTTTCTCTGCGGCACTTCCTCCCTGCTACCTGAGCTACTGTCAATGACAAAAGTACCCTATGCATGCAAAGCAATGCAATACTGGCTCTTGAAGCTTGATCAAGACCTGAGGTACACTGCCTTTGTACATGGACTGAGCATGGCAGCATGAGCTGCACATGTGCAAAAAAACTGCATAGGCATCCTGCATCACTGCTGTATCACAACAACACTTTCCCAGGATAAAGCTGAAATGTGTGATATGTACACCCGTGAGGTCTTGATCTGAGTCAGGACATGCTGCGTGTTCCCTTTTCTGCAGGTTCTGGGCTGTTTGGGCAGTGACGCATCAGCCGCTGGAAGTGCATGTTCTTCAGCATGTTGTTTGCCTCCTCATACATTGAGTCGAACGAGGACTGGCCAGATTGCAGCGTGCTCCTCTGCACACACACACACAGTGTCAGTCTCCAGCCATGTTCTGCCATGGGCCATGTTCTGCCATGGGCCATGTTCTGTGCATGCGGTAATTTCCAAGGCGAAAAGAGTTGCGGCAGACTTTCAGTGCTAGCAGACACCCCAGATGTCTTTTCTCATAGGTATCACAGAAGACATAGCTTGTTTGTCGGAGGCTATGCCAAAGCCTGAGAGCCCCACTGCTGTTCTCTGACATACATATGCATCAAGTACAGCAGACTGAGGAAGGTCTCAGCAACAGGGAAATCAGTACGTAGGAAGGCAGCAAGCAGCTGACCTGCTGTGCTGAGGTTCCGGTGCTGCGCTCTGTGCGGCCGGGCGTCAGAGGCTCCTCTATGTCTGCTGAGCCGCTGCTTGCGCCACCTGCGCACGAAGGCTGAAGCCTGAGTGCTTGCATACCTTCAGCAAACTCCGTCCATAAGCAATCTCCTCTCAAGCGCGGTAGGACTCAGTGTGCTCAACACAGTTCACAAGGCCGCATCCTGGGCATTGGTTATGTACAGCTTCTCAGTGCTGCAGCTCAGCGTGACTTCAGTTTATGGTCATTGCTAGAAGTGCTACACTCGGCTGCCATCTCTTCTGTCTACATGCAACCCTGCCTGGGAGCTGGTGATCTGCTATCTCAAGAAGGCTTTCTGCAGGAGCCTGTGCTCGTCTCTATTTTAGAAGCGCAGCCCACGCACCTGATAGGTGCACATTGCTCAGCCTGCTTTGTAGACCAGCAGCATCCGGCAGTGCTTGCGCTGTATCCACACGGGATGCGCCTCCTGAGTCTGTACCAGGAGGCTGTGTGCTGGAGCCTGCCTGGCCTGCAACTTTGGCTGGAATGGCAGGCAGAGATCTGGCAGCTGCTCTGGAAAAGGCACCTGGGTCATGGGGCGCAGGTCTGAATTTGAGAGTCCACTTGGAGCCTGTTGGAGCTCCCTGCTCCGGCTGAGCCTGGCTGCTGACACTGCTGCGGGACTCTGCTGTCTGCGCATGCTCTGGTATGGAGGGCTGGGCCCCGTTTGGTGGCGCGCTGCCTTGTGCTACTGTGGCGCTTGTTGGTGAGCTGCCAGGCAGCAACGGGCGCTGCGCACACTCCTGTGACAGCGGGATGTCCAGTGGCGCTGAGCTGGCGGGCCTCCTGTAGCGCCGCAGCGAGGAAGGCTGGCTCTGAGACGGAGAGGGCTCCTGCGAGAGCTTGTCTGTGGGGCTTGGCCCGCTGTATTCCGGGGGCGCCGCCCTGGGATCCGGGGTGTCTTCCCTGCTGCCCCTGCTCCTGCCCAGGGACATCCTGCTCGGCGGGCTGCTGCCCGAGCGGCTCCGGTTCAGGCTCTGCTTGCGCCTGAGGGCTGCTGGCGAGACCGGCCTGCTGCTGTCAGGCTGCGGCAGGCTACCAGATGGCCCGGGGCCGCTCTCTGCGCGCCTGAGGCTGGGCTGGGCTGCTTCCTTCTGAGCTTGACCTGCATGGCCTGCTGCTTGGCTGAAAGGGCTGCCAACATCATCCTGCACAATACACAGCTGTGTTGATCACCCGCACATGACAAAGGCAGTGGTGAATTTAACAGTAGACAGAGCATGGCAGTCATTGGGATCCAAGTTGGGTGAAACCCGCAGAAGTGCACCTCTGATGATGATGATGGGCTGATCTCGGTGTTGCCAGAGGTCGTGTGAAGCCTTTTCACTGCTCTGCACAGCTTTTCCTCCTCCTTCTCCTGTGCAGACAAAGCATGAGCTTTCGTTTCTGCGGGCAAGCTGGGAACATGGCAACCAGCAGACATAATCGAATGTCTATGAAAGATCTATGTGCCACATATACTCAACTCAGGGGTGACGTCCCTTTACCCTACAGATCCCCCCTAGGCATCCCAGGCTGGCCACGGTTCGTTGATCGAGGATCACAATGAAGACAGGAAAGCTTTACACCTTGGACAACGAGTGTATCCACTACAGAGTGTTACGGACGTCGCGTACGGGATGCTCCTTACCCATGACTTCCCGATGCCATACTTTCTCTTGGTAGACATTGCCGCCACCCGATAGCCAGCGCAGGCCTCACGGGCTCTATAACATCTACCGGCGTAGGAAGAGATCCCAGCTGTTGCATAACAGCAAGATGCCAAGCATCCTGTCATGGCATGACGCATCAGTGATTCACCCCAGCACACACCCTTCCAGGAGAAGTATCAAATCTCATGTGCCGTGAGGTTCGACTGTGGAGGCATCAGTGACCAGGCTGTACTCCCGTGTTGCAGATATGTAGGGCTCTCATCAATGGATTCAACAGGACCTCATGTTATGGTGTTCAGGACACTACATTGACCATGAATGGGGCCCGCAAAAGCCCACTAGGATCCTGCACACAGTGCTGCCAGCATGTACATAGAGGCCTGATGAACTACTGCTAGGCAGCTACACAGTGTGCTTTTATCATCTATTCAGTGGGATCCCATGCAGCCACATGTATAATTCTGATGATACACAGATTTACAGATCGGTAGCTAGCTGGAAACGTGTCAGCTGCGACAACAGCGCAGTGCCTACCCTTTCCTTCCCTATCCAGAACTCAATTGTGATGCTGTGCTGGGGCCAGACTGGCTCTGTCAGACACACTGAACCTAGCTCTGTGTGCATTATCTACACATGCCTGTCGCTAATGCTTGCTGTACACCAAACCCTGGACTGTACCTCCGCTGATACCCTCAAAGCGCCCATATGTGATGCGTGCAGGCCGTCGTTGGTGCCTGCTTACACTGTTGCCCTGCTGCGCTTGAATATCAAGCCTTCAAGTGTACCTCTGCTGACTACCTAGAACCGCCCATATGTGGTGGGAGCGCGAATGCCGATGTGGGTGGATCCATAGGCTCCGGGCAGTCTGCCGCCATAGGCGCCCTTTATGGGCAGGATGGTTACAGCCTCTCCTATGTCCTCCGGCAGATGTGCAACACGATGACTTGGCTCTGGGCCGCTGCCTGCCACAGCACTTAGCAGAGCTCAGCAGGATGCTGTACCATGCATTTGCGTGACCCTGTGCTCTGTGAACTTTCATGTGGCTCCCGTGATGCCCATCCGCTGCGTGGTGCTCTTCATCAGGAGAGGCCATTGTGTGCTTCAGCTGATGCCAAGTGATGTTTGAGCAGGCACAGAGCATCCGTCATAGGCCCTCAGACTTTTACACCCTTATGCATATGCTCAGACCATCGCGCGTCAGAATAAGCCAGGAACACGGGATTGGTTGAGAATGCACATCTCACCTGGCAGGGCAACTGCTCCGTATGCACCAGGACGAGTGGCAGGTGCTGGGGCATCCAAGAGGCGCCTCCTGTCACCTTGAGAATACTTGAGCCCCATCGTCTCAGCATTGAACTCCTGCACTGAGTAGGCGGCCTGCAGGAGCGCCCTGTTGCCATAGGCTAGCAAATGCCTGGCGCCCTGCATAGCGCATCATGCAATCACTGGACTCTGTTGCAGCTATGATGCACCTTCACACAAGGCCTCGCCAGCACCAGTCCAGTCAAGGTGTGCCTGGTCCTACACAAGATCCTATGAGCTACACTGGAGCAGCAAACCCTGCTGTCGACAATGCTGCGCAAGCTTGCACTTGGCAAGAGCTCTGCTTCATCCGCCTTTGATTGCAAGCAAGCATCCATTACATGTTGCTGGCTTGCAGACATGTAAATCAATGTTCGCAACGCCTGTGACGAGGTATTGGGCAGAGTTGAGGCCTCTACCTGTTGTTGGCCAGCTTCTTGGTCTGCATCATAGCCAAGGTCTGGCATGGGAAGGATGCCGTAGGATCCCTGGATCCCTCGTGATCCTGCAAACAGTCAGCTGTGCGTGCAAAGTCTTTGAGAGTACAGCTGTGTACAGCTACACACTCAAAGAAGTGTGTTGGCCAAATGTCTGAGTCCAGGGGATGCTGGGCAATTTGGACCTGCCTGGTGTGCCGTATGCCTGTCCCGAGCACATGCGAACAAGTGCAAGAAGCAGCGTTTCTGCTGTGATGACATGGAACAGGCCCATCTATCAGGCGATCTGCACAGCATGCATGGCCGTGACCCTCCAATGCTCAATGACCTTGCGGTCGTTGTGGCAGACCAGTGCAAGTAATGCTTAACGTATAGCCCATAAATTAGCCACCGGGAACATGATATAATAGCTGCTGGACCCGTCATCCAAGTGGGCCTAGTCCAAGGAAATGGCACGATCGACAGACAGATGGTGCTATATATGGCCGCGTGTGGCGCTCGAGTCTGAAAGCTCCTATCGCCATAGATACGCGCCTGTGATACTTGAGATGGATTTTGTAACAGGTATACGCACCTCAGATGCCCTGCGTTTGCCGGTGCTGTCAGATGCGTAGCCTTGTAACCGTCGCGCTGAATGGAGGCTTCGATCCACTAATGTCAGTTACAGGTCTTAGAGCAAAGGTATAATCTGAACAATCTCCTCGCCAGAGGCTGACCGGGGTTTGACTTTCAGCACCGGGCGAGAAACGTCGAGGGTTTGGATTTATCGCCTGCCCATGGTCTGCAGCTGCCTTCCAGACCTTCAGCCACTGAGGCAGTCCTGGCTGGAGTTTTGCTGCATGTCATAGCACATGAGCAGGGGCTTTGGGAGATGTCTCATGGCAAGTATGCTCTTGTGCTGTAGCAGCTACCGGGCGCCTTTCACCGACAAGCCAATTCTGAGACAATGGTATAAGAGACAGCAGCTTTTTGAAAGGAGGGTATAGATCCACTAGTGCTTTACAGTGGGCCCAGACTGAAATCTGCAAGGCACAGCTGGACTGGTGCTTGACTCAACAGCAAACACCATACAGGGCCATACATGATGTCAACTCACTCTCACCTTCTCTATTTGTGGTTCAAAATTGTCTCTCTCATGTCATTGGCAGGCAGTGGGCCTGTTGTTGTGGCACTCATGCTAGCCTTCATTCAATAATGTCTGCGGGTATTGTAACCTGGTGTAGACCGCAAACCAGAAACAGGTTCTTGATCCTGTCGCCCTGCCTGCGGTGTGTATGTCAATCACAGCAAGGTCTTGCAAAGGCCCTGCCAATAAAGCCAGGCATGCGCATCTGTCCTCAAGAGCACCTCTGCACACTCAGGCTCAGCAGCCTCTTCCCCAGCTGAACGGCCGCTGGTATGGGCGGTATGCAATCTACAGCTCCAACCATCAATCTCCGAGCAGCAGTCCGGCATTTTCAGTTCAACAGAAGCCTACAGAAAATCCGTCAGCTGTGCCGCCAAGTATTCATTGACTATCTGCTGTGTGTAACGACAGCTAGAGCGCGTGGTGTCAAAAGACGGTGTATGCCATGAATGGAGGATGGCCTCATCGAGAAACGTCTAGACCATGTAACATATTGCAACAACAGCTGTCACAGGCTGGCCATGGCAATGCCGCCTGATGTAAAGCAGTGAATGCCACCCTGAGAAAAAGGTGATGAGCTGTCAGTGCATGCCAGTCGTGGCACTGGCGTGTTCAAGGGATGCCATGCGGCCACAGTAGAGCAGTATGAGCTTGTGTGCTGAGCAAGGCAGACTCCCTTCCTATGCGGACCCAATAAGGACGCAGCGTGACATTTGCTGCATGAGCTGGCGTATCGCAGGGCTGGTGCCACTCCCACAGCTCATGCGAGCGCCCATGCCCATGTGGCACTCCAGCGCTCATCCAGTGAGGACGCGGTCGGACCACTGCAGCATGAGCTGGCGCGACAGGGACGGAAGCGTGGTCACTGTCTGCGTGACCAGCTTGGAGGGATCGATGTCCCCCTGAATCATGCGCACCAGCTGGGCCACCTCCTGCAGGAGCACACATATACATCCAGTGCATGTAATCAATGCTGTGAGGAGGTGCATACAAAGCTTCGCAGTAGCTCAGATCTTGGGCGTCACTGCAGAGGAACTGCCCTGCTCCTCCTCTACTCCTGATCCTGCTGCCGCTTTGAGTCAGCCAGAAAGCTGTATGTGCTGCCGGCTACCCCTTTCATCATGCCTAGCGAGCTGCATCCATGCTGCCAAAGACTGCATCACTGCCCCAGGCACAGCAGCGCCAGCTTTCCCAATCCTCGCTGGGCAACTCACGACCAGCTCATCCTATAGCATGCCTCATCTTCACTGAATGTGCTGCGAACCCATGCTATGCCATGCCAGGGGGCAGACTGCCGTGCACACGAGGAACATGGCACAGGCGGGAGCGAACAACCACGCACATCACAAGCTGTCTTGACTATGAGAACGAGTTGCAGACTTCTCCCAAACTGCATCGCCTGCACTGACCATGGCACCCTAGGAGACCATGTGCCCTCCCACATATATACATGTGTATATATGTTTGCAACAAACTTAGCCCTGCTAAGCAAACCAGGAATCATCTGCAACACTTGAGATCGAGCTGCGGTGATGTGTCTGTTACTGGCTGGGCGCTCACGTCGATGTGGAGGCGATTGTCCTCGGTGAGGGCCTGCAGCAGCTGCGAGCGCAGCTTCTCGTCCAGCAGCACCACGCGCGCGCCGCTCGCCACGGTGTCGCTCAGGTCGAGGCCGCCGCTGCCCTCCTTGGCCAGCCTAATCAGGTTCGACAGCCGCTTCCACTGGAACTTGCCCCCGCTGAACAGCACCTGCAGCACATGCATGATGCCTTGCTCAGGCTCCTTGTGAGAACCCGTACACAGGAACACCAGAGCAGGCAGGTCTCACTCACAGCAACAGAGTGCCGTGGAAATACCCAGTGCAGAGATGGGCGCATGGCGCCCGGCGTCATGATGTCAGCAGTCATGTAAGGAAGGCAGCCAGGTCAGGTCGCCTCAAAAGTGTAAGCTCCAACTGCTGTGACAGCACTTTTGTCAGCACAGCTCAAACAAGTGCAGGGCACAGGAATGACCAGTAAGCATGCAAGGGGTGTACCTGGAAGAGGCGCTCGCGCAGCGCAGGGTCCTCATCAGTCAGCAGTCTGCGAGCCACATACGGATAGGCCACCTCCAGAAAGCGGAAGTCGGGCTGCAGCTGCATACAAATGCCCTCCTGCGTGAGCAGCGACCTGCGCAGCCGCAGCACAGCTTTCTTCAGCACTATCCTTCTAGCACTGATCACTTATAGCCCACACACAACACATTCCTTGCATGAGGCGCCTAAACCTCAAGTGCACTGCAGTGGCATCCATAGAGCATCCTGTGCTTTGCAGATGGCCGACTGAACAACAACGGATCAGCGAGCCCCTAGAGACCCTGTTCCAAGGCCTTGGTGCGACGCCAAGAAGGCTGTACATCTATGTGCACAGCCTCTGAACACCCTCCTCCCATTGGTTGAAGCATGGCCTTGAAGCAGGGAAGACATCAGGCTCCCACAGATCCCGCGCATAGTCAGCTGGCCACTTGCAAGTTACAGGCAAGGGCTACAGCATGACTCAGCACCTGATGACCAGAGCGTAGCGCTCAGGGATGCGGATGGGGTACTGGAACACGAGCTCGTTGAACTTGGAGGTCACAGTGCGAAAGTTGAAGTCTGACAGGCCGCGGCCCATGCTGTCTGCCCAGATCTTCTCCAGCGCGGGCACGATGGGCCTGATGTCCGTTCCCTGATCCAGGAACCCCTGCACATGACCATAGCTATCAGACCTGACATGCCTCACAAAGATAACAGTCCCTAACCTCATTGCAGATGTGATGGGAAGTAAAAGCTTTGTCAGGCTCTGCTAGACCGCAAGGCATGCACGATTGCCTCTTACATCTGCGCTAGATGCCAATGGACCTCTCACAGAGTTAAGCATGCACTGCAAGCAAGGCAGAGATAAACAAAAGTTAAGGCGCACCAGCTTGATGAAGTCTTTGGCCATCTCCTCATAGTCCTCGTTCACAGCATGCACCACGGCGTCGATCAGCGTCTGCTTGTTTTGCTGGGACACCTCGGCCACATTGCCAAAGTCCACGTAGGCAATGCGGCCGTCCTCCAGTGCAAAGATGTTTCCAGGATGTGGGTCCCCATGGAACAGCCCAAACTGCATCCATGGAATCTCACTTGAACCAAACCTAAGTCACCCATCTGCACACAGCCACCACCAGGCTGGGTTGTGCTGCATCTACTCATCAGGTTGCAATAACCCTTTTGTGAGCACCCAATTGCGCGCATAGGCTCAAGCAGCACACGGGTCTCCTGACCATCAAGGCAAAGACAGCTGATCACATGCGCTGCAGCATCCCCCGTACTGACACCACACAATGATAAGTCTTGGTCAGCGTATGATGACGGAATGATGTTGTTACCTCAAGGAGCTGCCGCAGGCCGGAGACAACACCGCAGCGGATGAACTCGTTGACATCAATGCCGGAGGTCTGGATGCCGCGGATGTTGGTGCAGCGCATGCCGTCAATCCACTCCATGACCAGCACGCGTGCGCCGCACAGGTCCCGCCGCACCCACGGGATCTTCACCTTGCTGTCTCCGGCGTAGTTGTTCCCGAAGTCCTGCACAACGTGAACACGCCTCAGCATAAGGCAGCACGAGCATGCATGGCCACGCAAAGAGTGGGCTCTGTGACCCTTTGTGTGCTTCTGCATAAGATCTTGACTGGCGGTAAGTTGCTGAGAGCGCATCTTAAATGAGAAGCTTGACGGCATCTGGCAACAGGAATGACGTGGAGCATGTATGCCGTGCTCCTCTCCCCATCATGCCAGTGATGAGAGAGAGCGCCTGTGCTAACATGCTGCGCGTCAGACCTAGAAATGCACATCACCGTGCAAGGTGTGGCAGTGGGCCTCACCTCAATGTTGCGGGCTTCCTGCTGGTAGTCCAGCTCTTCCAGAAGCTTCTCGCCAAACTCGTCCAGGATGAGCTCCGAGTTGCATCCCAGCCGCGCCTGCACACAGCACCCAAAGCAACATGTCAGCACCCTGACTTTCTTATAATGGCACAATGCTCGTGACCGTAGTTTGCATACCACACATTCTTATCGGCGCAAAACAGGGTTCACATATTCCCTCTTGATAGAGATGCCAGATCCTTAGTATCTGCCAGGCAATGTCCAGTTGAGAGTTACAGCAAGGCACCTTGCAGACGGGGTTGATGAAGCGGGCCATGGATCTGAAGATGAAGAGGTCGCGCAGGATTACAGGCTCCACTCCCGGGCGCTGCACCTTGATGGCCACGTCCTCTCCTGTGTCCCTCAACACCGCCTTGTACACCTGTCAGGGCACGCACCTCCTGTCAGGCATCCCATCTGTGAGCCCCGACCCATTCCTGCCCACTCATGCATGTCTTCAGGTATCTCACCTAGTCCCCACCTACGCCTTCGATGGCCACCACACCCTTTTGTTCAAACGCTCTGTTTCCAAAGCCCCACACAGTACAAGTTCTGACGTGAAGCCCGCGCTTGGGACTGTGCCCATAACAGAGTACGGCTCGATTTGCAGGAATGCAGCATTGCTGGGGCTGTACAGGGCGGGCAGACAGGCTGATCTGGAAATACACAAGACAGGCATGGTGAAGGGATAATGACCTGGCCGAGGGAGGCGGCTGCGATGGGGCGCTCTGAGATGGAGCTGAAGACCTGGGCGATGGGGCGCCCCAGCTCCTTCTCCATCATCTCAAATGCCTGCATTGTCACACAAACTCATAGCCTCCAGCACGTTTACATGCAGCTCATGATGATGAAGCCCAATCCACAGCAACATGACATGGCGCTCAAGGCCTGGGTTATGAAGTCACGCTGCTGATGATCTGCTGCTTGCGCAGCCAGTTGTGGATATCTTCAAGCATGTAGAGGCTCACAAATCAATAAATCCAAGCACCAGCCCCAGAATATGATGCCTGAGCCTCAGCAACATGATTGACTTCCTCCAGCATGCTAGCACAGATGAGCAGCGAGCAGATGTGCTACAGGCACATTGAACGGCCACATGCATCGGCAAAGCCTGACCAAAGTCTGTACGAGCGGATGATTGTTGGCCAGGGCTGTAAGGGGAAGACTCACAATGTCGTCTGGGAAAGAGGGGACATCGTCCTGCAGTGTGCACAGCTCCTCCATGTAGTCTGCGCGCACGATATCTGGCCTGCTGGCCAGCACTTGGCCCGCCTTGATGAAGGATGGCCCCAGTCTTGTCAGGGTGCGCCTGCAACAGCACAAAGGTCTCCAGTTTCCCCCTTGTCAGCCTTCTGATTGACGGCAACATCTGCACGTTGCCATTTTAAGAGGCGGAACTCAGGCGTCAACATTGCAGCACTGCTTCTGGATTTGAGGCATGAAGACAGGTGTGCCAAATAACCAGCCCAGGACTTTAGAAGTTCCCTTACATCGGTTGTTCCTGGTTAATTGTTCCTGGCTGCTGAGCAGTCAGCAGGAAAATACAACACCATCAGCTGCTCTGATACTCTGAAGGCAAGGCTTCCTGCTTCCTGATCACCGACGCTAATGCCAAAGTGCCCAAAAACTTGAGGCCGAGCGGGATGATCAGACGCAAGAGCCCGCCTACAGAGCATTAGAGGAGCACATCTTGGCATGACTGGTTGAGAAATTGAGAGCACCTAAGCTGCGCTGCTCTATATCTGACTCGGGAGCTGTTGTCTGCTGCGCCAGAGAGCTGGTCAAAGAAGAGGCTGCCAAAGAACCAGCCCAGACTGGTGAACATCTCCACAAATCTGGCCAGGACCTGCAAAAGTAGCGACTGTCACCGCCACAAGACGTCCTTGCACAATGCAGGCTCTCAGAAGCCATTGAGAATTTGGCCAGCAGCCATCTGAGCTGCGAGGCAGAGCGTATGCAAGGGTAAGCTGTGAGCGGATGTTTGGCAAGCTCTGGGAAATTGGGCATGCCTTCAGGGTGGCCTGCGGGCTGCTGAGCGCCTGGTTGCGGATCAGCGCAGGGCTGTATCTCGTGGCCACTGCGCAGTACCCCCTCTGCATCTCAAGCTCCTTGTAGGCATCCTCCCAGTCCCTGCAAAGACTCCCTGTTCACCATGCTGAAGGTGGCGAGTGTCACAAGTTGTTGGACTCGAGTGTCATCAAGATGCCCCAGACCAGGAATGAAGCAGCACAAGTGCATGCAAACTAGCAAGAACAGGACTTGCAACACAGACACATCAGGTGAGTGTCCATCGTGTCTACTGTGCAGGTACGTACCCTGCCAGAACTTCCAGATTTGGCGCACTGAGGACTACTCGAGGTGCAGCTGCTGCAGCACGCGCTCTGCATGGCCTGGCTTGTCTCCTGCAAGGCTTCAGGGACCTTCTCCTGCTGTGATGCACCAAGTCATTGTGCTGTGTCAGATTCCTGCCGCTGAAACCAGCACTAGCACTTGTGAGTGCCCGTCTCTCCATGGTATTGCAGCGCAAGTTGGGCTTCCAATCAGGCAGCTGTCGTAAATCTTTTCTCTGGAGCATGCACGACTGATTGAGAAGCCAATGCTGCTCGGTATTTGCACTGGTAAGCTGACAGCTCCAAAACTGGCCGAGAACAAAATGGCCTTCGGTCAGGGTCACAACTTGATCCTCACTCTTATACTCGCCCCTGCACTGTCGATGTGGCCAAAATCAGTATCGTTGAGCATTCCAGGGCTGCAGTGCAGCACGCTTTCCGACCGCAATCGAGCCTGCCACGTCAAAGCTATGGGCATTTCGGTCGCTGTGGGCAGATGCCCTCAAAGCAGTAGCTGGCCTTCCGGAAGAGATGGCTCCGACATCCTTTACACACAGCCTGTATGCCCTTGGGTCCTGCATCACAAAGCAATCAGTTGCAATTTGACAATTGTGGTATCCTGAGGCTCAGAAGTGGCGGGTACGTGCGTCGTAGTTGAAGTGCGGAGTTGTAGCTGGCACCCAGCGGGCATCACATAAGCTACCTTGAGACCTGCAAGCTCTGATCTTGGTGATGGGTATAGAGCTGCCAGATGTTAGAGCCCATTCGATACAAGACGGCGCCTCTGGCAAGACGTACCATTGGCTGGTAAAGCTCTCGGAGGACCAGGCTGACTTTGAGAAGAGCACCATTGACCTCCGGGTGACAGATTCTCACTCGTGTTGGGAATTAGCAGGCGTGTTCCGCAGGGCACCACTCCCCCGTCATCCATGTTGTCCTGTCGCCTGCTGAGCACTTCCATGTGATGGCAAAGTCTTGTGTACCAGACACACAATAATTTTGGTGGCCACCTCCACCTCCTGAGATGAGCAACTCAGACTCCGCGAGTATCGCAGGAATTCGGGGCCAGCCAGCCCCAAAGGACTGGATGCGCAATGTGAACAGAGCGCTCAGCACCAAGCAAGGTTCCTATGACATCCAGGCCCAGAGCAGCTCAGATGGCCTGAAGGTAGCGCCAGCCCATACTCTAGTCCCCACAATCACTGCTGCTTAACTGTGTATCAACCCCAGACAAGATAACATGCCTTTTGAGCTTGGCTTGCAATGTATCTTGGCGCCCTACCTTCCTACGCTCTTCAGCAAAGGATCAATTGTACCCCCGCGCCTGAGTATGCATCTCTGATCTGCCTTTGGTGGTTGTGCTTGGCGTTTTGCCTGCCCTGGCATGAATGCATTATCGCAGCTTGCTTGCTACTAACCTTGTCGTGCGTGGTGATGACACGTTGCACTCAGGTGACCATACGGTGGCATGAGGCCGACCTCAGAGTACGAGCAAGCCTAACACTGCCTGTAGCCAAGGACGAGAATGCCATGGCATCCATGCTAAAAGTGGTCTGGAACAGCCTCGAAATTACCCAGGTGCTTTCCTGCCTGTGCGTGTGCCCTGCCGGGTTGCGATGCCTTGCATGGCCCGCTTCACAAATGTCTGAAATTTTTGTGTATAAAAGCTCTCAACAGGATGTGCGGAAGCTGGAGCTGCACTAGGGCAATGGCATGGAGGTCTAGCAGCAGTGTGCGCATGCAGGACGCTTGCGCGGAGCTGACATCATCAGACGCGAAGCGACGGCAGCAAGCTGACAGCTGCCAGGCGGAGTTCCGGAAGGTGGTCGACTCCATCCAAAAAGACAAGCAGGAAAACTACATAAAGGTATTCGTTTTCCTATCCCTGTCCCTATGTGTATCAGAGTGCCTTGATCCCTAATCCCATGCATCTGAGCCTACATACCTACCATTGCACACAACACAGCACCTGCAGGGCCTTACTGCAACTCTGGCAAATGGATCTTTTCCCTATCCCTGTCCATGTTCCTGTCGCTTATGATATCCTCTGCAATAACGCAGCCAGCACATCTAGGACAGAGGGTCACTCTTTACAGAGAGTAGCACTGTCACCCATAGTGTCTGTCCTTTCTGGTAGTGTGCAGGCGGTAGCAGAGCATGCACTGTGCTCAGCTCACCTATGAGCTGACATTCCAGCAAAATTGTGAGGCCCACATGGTGCACTTGCGCTGACTGTCTGCTATGCGGGATAGTTTGCAGCAGTGGTGAGTGAGAAGCAGCAGAAGCTGCAGGTCTGCATGCTGCAAAGGTACTGACAGTCTGCTGTGTGGGACAGTTTGCAGCAGTGGTCAATGAGAAGAAGCAGAAGCTGCGGGAGCAGCAGGAACACATCCAAAGGCTGGAGGAACGCATCCAAAGGCTCGAAGGAGGCCTTGACCAGGTAAGCAGTCTTTCCATTCATGATATACCTGAGCTGTCAGTTTAAATATATTTCAGGAAGGTGTCGACACGCTTATCATACCATAAGAAGCCTGGAGAAGCAGCCCGAGGTGGGTCCTGATTAGGCATGCTGTCATTTTTGTAAGAGATGTCCCTGGTCAGGTGTCAGCTGAGCGTGGAGGGCTCTGATTAGGCACAGTGATGTGTCGGCCTGAGGGGATTGCAGCCACTGCGGCGTGAAGTCTTGAAGCTTTCCCAGTAAGCTGATGGGCTGCACAGCAAATAGTGAGTCCCTTGCTGCTCGCAATGCCTTGCGCATGGATCACTACTTTGGTCATTCATCCTTGACTACATGCTGCAGGAGGATGGCTCTGGAGCAGCCAGCCCGCCCAGGGATGTAGCGGAGCAGGATCATGACAGCGTGTATGATGCTGAGACGGAGCCTTCAGCCGGCGAGGACGAGGTCGAAGCTCAGATGGATCTAGAGGACACCTACCAGACGCAGCGGAGGCGTCCTGCAGGTATTTTCAACCACGCGCACCCTCTAGCTTTAGGAGCACCCATCTCAGTGATCATTACTAACTCAGAAGAGGATCATAGCTCGGAAGACCATTGTACAGGAACTTCTGCGGCGGTCGAATCACCCTGATGCGCAGCAGAAGAGACGCTTTGTGGCACGCTTGCGATGATATTATACTGCTCAGACAGAGGAGAGGTCAGTTGTATTGAATGGCATGTGCAGGCACCTTTGGCATTGGCGATACGCTGGCAAGCCATGACAAAGCGCAATGCCATGCCAATGGGAAAGCACCCACTACCCGGTCACAGGCAGAGAAAGGTACTCATAACAATCCTGTCCCATGCCCACCCGTGCAGGTGCCTTAGCAGCATGTTGTACGGCCTGAAAGGTCACAGTTGCACATCGTGGGGGGATGTCAGCGCATGCAGGGGCACTGTTGTACCTCTTATCTGCAGTAGGATCTCGTATACAAGACTGTCACCTGCACTGCAGATGCGCTGCTTGCAGCAGTCACGCAGCCAATGGAGCCTGATGAGGAACACAACAAGGATGAGGAGATGCAGGAAGTCAATCCTGAGCCTGCAGCCGCGCCTCAGGAACAGCCAGCAAATCCTCATACTCACCCAATTTCTCATCAGACTCAGGAACAGCCAGCGTTTCCTCACCCTCTTCCCAGTCCTCGTCAGGCTCAGGAACAGCCAGCCCCAGCAGCAGGGCCTCCTGCAAAGCCGAGTGGCGGCCTCGCCAGACGCAGGAGGCGCTAACAGCGGCTGCAGAAGCATGCAATAGAACGGAGCAACAGGCCTGTAAGTCTCTTCATCAGAATGGGCAACAGTCATTTTCACCACTTGACAGGGTTGCAGACTGTACAAATACAATGTTGGCCCCGAGACTCTGCCTACAGATAGGCCCATGTATGCGAACGGCCTGTGTCTTCTGGCCGCGACCCACATGTACATGTGTATATTTGCAGAAGCCTGCAGGGGCTTGCCCGGCCGCCTGCAGGGTTGGTGTTCCCAAGAGCCTCGCTGGCGGGCATAGCGGGCGCCTCGACACTCTTGTTGGGCAGCTGCTCAGCCTCATCTCCCCTGACAAGGCCTGCCAGAGGCTTCTTGCTGAACGTTCCATGGCTTTGGATTTCATGAAGTGGAGAGGTGGGACCAGCGCATGCTGAGCCCTGAGACGCGGCCTTACTGCATAATCTGATGCCTTGAGGATGTGGAGTTGTTGTGCACAAATGCGGCAATTGTGGAGAAACTATGCGAGCACAGGCTGACTCCATGCAAAGCAGTGGCATGAACATGAGTACTGAGGGGCCAGAGGCGAAGGTGAACCCCCTCTTTCAAGGGGTTCAGCATCTGATCAGCCTCGTGTGGCTGGAAGACATATGTATGTACATCGACGTAACTTGATCTGAGATAACACGCGGGAGTCTGGCAGCCTCAATCATGGGGGCCAGAACAGCCACCATATAGCAAGGCTGCGGCCCAATTGCATGATATTGGGACGGCATGCACCATATGAACTCCAAGACATACTCAAGCCTAAACTAGTGTCCCCACACTACAGCATCATACTAAAGCACCCATACTCCAGACATGAAAGCCCCGTCAAATGTCATCCTGTGACAGATATGACACTAGGGCAAAGCAGGTACTGATTCAAGTCTCCGAGGAGTCCTGTTCCAGCCTTTTGAGCTTGCCCTGGGCTTTGCTCGGCCTCTTCTGTTCAGCCTCCCTGACCTATATCTTCCTTCTCTCTCGCAGCCGCCTCCGCATCTCGATGCTGCACGTCACAAATACACCTGTGCATCGTGGCCACATGGGTCTGCTGGCAGCTTGGCTGACAACATGGCGAGCATTCAGCAGCCCTGACGACAGCATGAAGAGGTATGCGTGGGAGATGCTTAAGGATCTGGCCATATGCCATGACAGGCCTGCATGTGAGGGCCTCCTCACCTCCTTTTGGTCGATGGCAGACATGTTCCTGACGAACCATGGTAGCCAGCTCCCGTCAGCGCAATCCTCCAATCGCATGCCCAGGCCTGGCATGTCCTCATCCCGGACTCTGCATGCGCAATGTGTGTCAGCTCACACAGCAAAGTTCAGCTGCGCGCTGAGAGAATGTGCAGGGGGTGCTGAGTGGACTGCACCCTGCAAGGACGGAGTTCCGGCCTTTGCCCACTTGCAGGAAGCGCAATGCCAGCTGGTTGCATTGGTCGGGGAGGTTGGACACCTGTCAGCTGCTTGCAAGATCCTTTCCAGGTCAGCCTCGGGCTTGCTCGAGCTGGAAAGGCCAAATTTGGCATGGTTGCGCACGATGCGGCGGAAGCCTGCAAAGGCTTGCAGAGCAGCCGCCCTGCTCCCTGCATCCCCTCCTACCTCGCTGGATGTGTAGCCTTCGCCGCCGATCTGTAAGATCTTCTCGGTGGTCCAGCTCCCGTCGGCATGATCCTCCAACCGGACGCCCAGGTCTGGCATGTCCTTATCCCGGACCCTGCAGGTGCATTTTCTGTCAAGTCGCACGGCATCCTTGAGCTGCATGCTGACAGTGTACGCAGGGGGTGCTGACCAGGTTGCACCATGCAAGGACGGAGTCTTCGTCATCTGCCCAGTCGCAGGAAGCGCAATAACAGCTTTGGGCATTGGTTGGGGAGGTCGGACACCTGTTGACCGCTAGCAAGATGCCTATGAGGGCATCCCTGGGCTCGCTCGAGCTGGCGAGGCCAGACTTAGCGCGGTTGCGCACAGTGCCGCGGAAGTCTGCAAGGGCCTCCACAGCAGCCGGAACGCCTGCTGTGTAGCCTTCGATGCCGAGCTCTGAGAGAATCTGGGCCATGTATGCTGTTACCTTACTCAGCAAGACGAAGCGAGGCACATCTGCAGGGACCCAAGGAAGAGGGAAACTCAACGCTCGAGCACAGTATAGCCGTCACAGTATCACCAGAGCATTGGACATGAGGCCCTCACAGTGTTCAGTGCAATCACAAGAACCCTCAACAAGCATTGGTACCGTGGGATGGTATAGGTGGAGAGCAAACAAGATGCCCTCCATGCAGAGGGCGCACACCTTTATCTGTCTCAGCTAGGGCATCTCTCTCGCGCATAAAGCGGTTGCCACTTTCCACAAGGTCGAATAGGGCGTCCATGGCACCGGACAGGTTGAGACTGTCCAGCAAGGCGGCATCCACTCTGCTGCGAGCTGATGTCAGGTCTGCAAGCAGAGCCTCCTCCTCCTTGTCCTGTGTAGCCAAGCAAAAGCCTCAAAAGCCACCCCTGATAAGCCTAGAGGCGGCCTGTAGGGCTGATCAGAGGTACTTAAGTCTGGCAGCCCGGTCGAAAGCACCTCTGGAGCCCCATGTGTTCAAAGCAGTGGCCATTCTTTGGAGAATATGATGGAAGGTGGCAATGAGAGGAGATAATGGCCTTTCTTTTAGACTACACTATGGGAGTGGCTACATGAGGTGCATGCTGGTGCATGCATGCTCCATCGTCAACGGAGGGTCATGCGCGACGCACCGGCGACGTCACGACCGGGCGGCGCGAGACGTGCGGAAACTTGGCGATGAGGGCCCGAGCGCGCGCAAAGAAGTTCATGAGGACCTCGTCCCTGCGCCGGGCCTCGGCCTCGGTCTGGCCCTCAGTGTATGACATGGGCCGCTCCCAGGGGACCATGGCAAACATTAGCCGCAGCACGCATGCATCCGTCCGCTCCAGCGCCTTCCTGCACATGTCCCATGAGTCTATGATACAGGGTGCCTTCATGAGTCACACTCACATGCGTTGGTCTCCATAGCCTGCCTGGCTATGCCAGCTCAGGCAGCATGCAGGGCTATAGGCAACAGAGCTGGACCTGCAGTGTCAACTCAACACTACCGCTTGGAACCTATCTTATAGAGCCCATTCCTAATTCTGGCCTACTGACTGGCAAAAGCAAGACATGGCTTGAGACACAGCTCAGTGATGTTCCTGCATGCTCTGACTTCCCGATAGGGGAAGGCCAGAGTAAAGAGGCCTTTCAGCGCAGCTCACTGTGTTGAGACATTGATTGTACAGTCTCACCAGAACCCAGACCCGCACATTCTCTGGCAACCAAAGCCCAGCGACTGCATGAGATGCCTGTAAGGAGGCCGTTGATACTTTGCCATTAACCAGATCAGGGACAACAGGCATGGTGGCTGGTTAAGAAGATTGACCTGATAGTGATGAAGTTCTTCAGGCTCTTGGACATCTTGGAGCCGTTGATGTTCAAGTGCCCTGCAAGGCAGCTATCCGTCCTTCAGCTTTTGTAGCAGACCATTGCCACATGGCTCATAAGCAACTTTACTTGAAGCATTTCCCTTGCCCATCACACGCTCACATGATCACTGCCAGACGTGCCAGCCCTTACAGATGTCTGCTAAGACCCTGATACTGCAGAAACCGTCATGTCACAGCAGAGCAGTACTTTTCGGCCGCACCTGCATGCACGAAATTTTTGACCCATTGATTGCAGCCATGCTCGCTGTGCTCGTGATGGAAGTAGGCCTCAGCCTGTGCCACCTCATTGGTGTGGTGAGGAAATGCCAGGTCTGCCCCGCCGCTGTGAATATCCATGGACTGCCCAAACACGCGGCTGGCCATAGCCGAGCACTCAATGTGCCACCCTGCACGCCATGCCTCGCAACATTAGTGTGCCACACGCACGCCTCTGGTGTTTCTGAATGCCTGCTGATTTCAATTACGCCTGTTGGCGCCCTCACGATGAGCTCTGACCTTCCCTGGACCTACTGATTAACATTAAGGAAGACCTTGTGCTCACGTCAATCTCCTCAGAGAGCCCTCCTTTGACACTGGAAGAATAGCAGAGGGACAGCAGTCTGACCTGGGCGTCCTCTGGCAGTGCCTGCTGCGTCCTGAGCGCATTTGGGGGAAGGCCAGGAGGGTTCCCCGGGCTTGGCGGCCTTCCACAGGGCGAAGTCTCTGGGGTTCCTCTTATCTGTGGTGTCAAAATTTGCTTCGCCATCCCCCGCCTGTGACTGCGACTTCTTTGATGAAGGCTTCAGCTTACCATACTTGTGATTCTTGTCCCTGCACAGTCAAGGCACAACCTCAAGCAGGGTTTGCCTGATTTGGGCGAGCGTGGCTGAATCACGCTCAGCAGCATTGCGGTCAACCCTAGTGCAGCACCAGATCTGTGATGGATGCCCAATTGTGACAGGATGGCCTGTGGTGCTGTGCTGCAGGGCACTTCATAGCCCACGATACAAGCCTGCTGCTGGAGTGGGAGCACGTTTCTTACTCAAAGGCGTGGGTGTCAAAGTAGACAGAGCCATTGCTGCAGTATGCCATCCCATTCTGGTGGATCTTGTCAATGTAGTCGTTGATGTCTGGTATGTTACCAGTGACCTGCATCAGCGTGGTAGGCATCTTGCAGCCTAGCCTCCCAAGGTCCTCAAAGAACTCTGTCTCAAACTTCTCTGCATGATCCCTGTTGAGGCACAAGCTCACTCAGTATATTGAGAATTCTGCAGAATGCAGTCAGCCAGGCAGGCTTGCATGCACATACGGACAGAGGCGTGTCAGACGCATGCTTAGGCACCGTCATGCCAGTCCTGCTTTTGGAGAACACCTGTTGGTGGGCATTGTTCAGACACAGGAAGTGGGCGTGCGATTTCCAGAATCTGAAGGACTGCACCTTATAACAGAGTGGTCTATGACATCGTCCCCATGGAGAATGTCAAGTTTCTCTGCAAGGTCGTCTCCTCCCAGCTCTATCAACATGTCTCTCCTGCCTGGGCTATACGAGATTTCTGCACAGACAGGAGAGTGCTTGGCCAGAACAGCAATAAGATTGCTCAGTGCAGAAGAGACGTGACCATTTCCTCTAGACCACAGGCTGTCTGCATCATTCAACTGCTGCCATGCAGACTTCCACATTGCAGCTCTGGTTTAGCTCACGCTGGGTGCATGACATGTTCTTTGCCTTTCATGCTTAAACGCTCACCTTGCCATCTGTCTCTCAGGCTCTGAGCTTCCTTCAGGCTGTGCAGCTTCTTCTGGAGCTGTGTGTCCTCCATGCGAAGGCGCTTTTTAAGTTCCTTCAGGCGCTGCTTATGGCAGCCTTGAATGGAGGTCTCCTCCTCAATGCGCTGTTGCACCTCATCCCTCGTTTTCTGCTGCTTCTGCACTGCCTCAGTCATTGCCTCCAGCACGTCTTGCAGGACCTGCAGAGCATGCTTGACCAGGTTTGCATGTATATCTTACACACTGCAGTGGCGAGCTTGGCATGCGCAGGGCAAGAGCCTCAGGCAGTTTGAGTGCTTTCTGCAGAATCTGGGGCACTGACTGCAGGCTTTGCCAGAAGCAGGATGTCCCACCTTTGAGTCGTCTGGAGTGCTAGAAAGGTAGCGATCGCGCAGGTAGTTGCGGCGAGCACGATTGATGATCTTGTCATCAATGTCCGTGACATTCATAACGAACTGGATGTGGTAGCCAAAGTGTGCCTCCATGACGCGCCTCAGCATGTCCATGGTGACATAGTAGCGCGCTGCAGAGAGCATTTGCTGTCAGGGCACTGCGCGTGCTGTGTTGCATCATGACGGCGTGAAGCGTAAGGAAGAGCGGAGCTAGGCGTGCGTTGCTGCCTACCGTGACCGAGATGTGCGGAGTCATAGACGGTTGGGCCGCAGGTGTACCATGTCACGTTCTTGCCAGGCTCGTCCAGGGGCTTAAAGATATCTCTGTGTTTCGTCAGAGTGTTGTACAGAGTCAATTTCTGCGCCGTCTCCATCTGACGCCCTTGCACTGGAGCTCGCCGTGCTCCTGAAGTCCCAGTTTCTGTCGCAGCCCGAGCCTCGCTAAGGCCTACAGCAGATGCTAGGATGTTCATACTGCGCCTCACCCAGCTTTCGATGGCCTCGAGCCCCTTCCACATCACTACAGGACCTTGAATCGAGTTGCAGCAGCGGGATCCGGCCTCAGAGTTGGAAAAGTACTGGAGCAACGTGCTTCCTCTGAAGTGCTGGCTGCCCCAGTATACCTTCTGTCAGCCCCTTGATTCTGTCTGAGTGCTGATAGAAGATGTTCCCGCAGCTTCTATCGGCTGACTGAAACCTAAAGCAGGGTTTTTACATATTCTGCCCATGTGCACAAAAGCCGTGGGCCTTGATCGATACGCAGTGATCTGCAAATTTGCATAGCGTCTTTTGCAGTGGTATACTGGGAGTCACAGGGACGTAAAGGGGCGCCTCCACAGCATGGGAGGTAGGTCCAAGGTCGCGCCATCAAGCTGATCCTGTGTCTTACTTCTTCCTGTGTTGAGGCTCTGCAGCGATGTGACCTACCTCGGACACCTACATAAACAAGAATTTTAATCTCATGCAACTGGCATGGGCCGATGTTTCGTAGACCTACGTGACAGGGATCTCACAAAGTGCAACTTACAGGTCGATATGAGAACCTCCACATCATCAAGGCCGGTTCTGAGAAGAAGGCCCTGAAGAAGGTGGCAGTTCGATGGCCCAAGGGGGCGCGCTGGATGAGCCATGTCGCCTTCTACACTGGTGAGGGCTGACCTGCTGTCCCTGTAGATTTCAGAGGGAGCTGAGTCGTTAACAGGTCCAAGGCAATGATATACATGAGCAGAAGAGAAAGGCATCATATTCCTGTCGTCCTGCAGATCAGCGTTGAGGCATGACAGCAGCAGGTGCTTGCAGTGTGGTGCTAATGAGGTAGGCATTCTGCAGGTGAGGGATCTGATAGGGAGCTGCTGGACATGGTCCCTGTGAACTGGTGGACAGGCAAGGTCAAGCCCAACTTTGAGAAGCTGAAGGACTACGGAAGGACAGCTGAAAAGCCTGTCTTCATGGAGCCGCGTAAGTGTACCTTCCCTAGGGCCTGCACGCCACCCAAGCAGACTGCCTGGCTCTGGAAATCTGGTCAAGATGCTCTGTGGAAGTAAGCACATGCATGCCGCAGAGCGCTCTTGCGTAGAGGTGCTGTTCTGCGGCGAGTGTGAGCACAGGCTAGTAATGCATGCGTATCTGTGGCAAAATGATCTTATTGGCGCTGCAGAGTTTGTCAAGGCATGTCTCCACAAGGTGTACCCCTCTCTTGTGGGGGTGTCGCTCTACCAGTGATGATCTGGATCTGACAGAACCATTTGCTGATCCGCTGTCAGTGTGTGCGCAGGCTACAAGACCATCTTTGACGCGCTGGGCCTGGGCCACCTGAATCTGATCATCGGCACAATTGAGCACGAGGACCCTGCTCCTGAGGAAGCTGAGGCCAAGCAGCCCGTGCCTGAGGAAGCTGAGGCTGAGGTGCCCACTCCTGAGAAGGCTGAGGCTGCAGTGCCTACTCCTGCCAAGAAGCTGAGGGAGAGCAGGCAGGTTGGGCTCTCGGGATAGGATCAGGGGTGCAGCTGGGTGCTATCATGGAACAGAGCCAACAGGACCAGCAGTGAATGCATATGTAGGCCCAGAGCACTGCCAGGGAAGGCCTCGTAGCCTTCATAAGTAACGCGAAACTTATGCCATACTGAGTCACCCCGAAGTTCACAGTAGTTCTGAGCAGGATCAGTAGTGCCACAAGCAATTCAGCACTCGCAGATAGTAATATGGTGCTATTGGGCAAGCAGTGCTTAGGGGGAAGGTCTGTTACACGGTGCAGTCATTCGTGTCAGCAGCAAACTCCATGCATGGTGTGACTCTTGCGCTTGAGATTTTTGCAGAATTCAAGAGGATAGCAGACGTCTTGGCATGCACAACACCTGTGCTGGGTCTACATGGAGGCATTGTAATGGCCATGCATTACACTTTAGTCAGGCGCACGCTGAGTGTATGACTGGGCAAGTCTCACTCGTTTGTCACAGTCGAAAGGCTCTTCTTTGGCGGCTATTGCATTGAAGTATTCATGTCTTTGGTGAGCTCATTGACGGGTTAGTCAGCAGGCATTGTCTCAGTCAAGTCATTGTCTGTCTCAGAATGCTTGCTGCTTCCATCGAAGAAGTAGCAGCCCTCCCATGTCATGCTGCGTTTTAGCAAAGATTTGTCAAAACTGCTGGAGCAGCTTGCTCCTCGAGACCCCCTACTGAGGTCCCCTGCCGACCCCTCCTCTGACATCCTTCTTGAAGGGATCCTTCAGCATGTTGCCAGCCTTCCCAAACAGCTTAGAAGCCCTGCAAGGAGCAAGTGATACTGTCAAGCACAGCAGCCTCCTTCCACACCTGCTACCATTAGCATGCATGTGCTCAGGTAGACAGCTGGCTTGAGTCCCTGCTGAACCGCCTGAACAACAGACGCATGCACACACCATGAAGCCATCACAAGGGGAGCCCTGAGTGTGCTCTTTAGCTCAGAGGCAACCCCTGAGGCCATTCACTTATGTCCAGCACATCAGTGTCATCCACGACATGGCTCTAGCGGCAAAAGCACAGTAATCAAAATTTACAAGTCTTGAGCTGCTGTGACTTACTGCTTGCCAGTTTTGTTGGCGGAGGCTCTGAAATGGGCCATGTTGGCAGAAGCCTTCAGGAGCTCTGCCTCAGCCTTGGCCCTGAGCTCTGCCATGCTGTGCCTGCTGCCCTCCATGGGCGCTGCCGGCCAGGTGCGCTTCGCGCCCCTCGCCAGCGACCCTTCGCTCGGCTCTGATGCTTCTGCATCCTCCGAGGCGTCATCGTATGCGCCTCCTGACCCTGCAGGGCAAGCTATCATATCTGCCTGTGCTCACTGCAGACAGTTTGTGATCAGCACCTTCCAAAGCCCATTGGTTGGATGAGGGCTCAGTATGGCGTCCCTGTGGGATCTGGGGCAGCCATGCAGTCATGGCCCATGCCACATTCCCCAAGAGTCTGTCATGTGGATTGTCAGTAAGTAAGGCAGCTCCTGCAGAGACCATGGCGCACTTCTCTCATAAGAGAGGCTTACCAGGTTGACCGAGCAGGTCCTCCAGCTTCAGCCCAGGCTCCCCGCTGCTGCCGCTCTCCTGCCTGTCATGCCTGGGCCCACCGCTGGGTCCACCCCGGAGGTCTTCCAGCCTCAGCCCCGGCTCCTCGCTGTGAACACTCCCATTCGATCTGGCAGAGTCATGCCCGGGGGTCCCTACAGAGCCATGCCGGGGTCCCCCCGCAGAGCTGTGCCTTCGCTGGGAGGGGTCCAGAGCCTCAGGCGCACTGCCTGGGCGGTCAGACCTGCAGGGACCACAAAATTGTCATGAAGAGAGCCAGAGTGCACTTTAAGCAAGTGAGCTTCTTATTATCACGCATGGCTATGTTGCCCCAAGCCCTACAGCAGGCATCAAGGCATTGACATAATCAGATTATCACCCTGACGTGAAGGACTGCTGCATTTTAAGAGGTGCACACTGGCAATGCATAATAAGTATGATAGGTCTAAGAAACTCACCCTGTAGCTTGGCTGTGCCTGCTGACATAGCCAAGGCTGCCGCCATTGCCATAGTAAGCCGGCCCAGGCTCGCTGTTGCCCGAGGATGACACTGTGTGAGAGGCCGCCCCATTCTCCTGCAGCAGATAAGGCCTGAGAATGCTGCCATTTGATCTCTGGTATGGCTTGCTTCAGTCGCAACAGTCCAGATTGGCAGTGCAGGTCAAACTCCAACTCATGCTCATCACCCGCAACATGTGCTGTGCCCTTCGCCATGTTTACAACTACAAGGATCTGCACACTTGATGGGCTTGTATGCCATTGCTTTCTCTAACAAGCATCCCTATCAGGCATGAAGGAGCTTCTGTTGTATGTCCTCGTTGTGTGGAGGCGCCCACCTGCAAGCCCTGCCTAGAAGGAGAGCGCAGCTCTGCCAGCAGCCATGAAGGCATCTGGGGGGCAGCTGGCACTGCTGGCGGTGAATCCTCTCGCAAACCTGCGCCTGCACTTCCCTGTGCAGCTGTGCTGCTCATGTATGCTGACGGCACAGGAGGGCTGCTCTCTGCTGCAGCTGGGGAAGGGTCAGCTTCCTTCTGAAAGCTTACGCGCGCCTCAGTCGGCTGTGCAGGCTGGCCGATTGCTTCTGGGGCCCTTCCCGAGTCTGCGTCAGGCGTTGGGCTGCTGCGGGCGTCTTGGGCAGGTTGGGCAGGCTCGGGCGGCGCAGCCCGCTGCCTGGGCGTGGGCGGGCCGCTGTCATCCGAGCAGAAGGGGCTGCGCAGCGGGGCAGTGCTAGTGCCTGTCACCCTGAAGGCTGTGTCAAGCCGAACGCTGTCCGTGGCAACCTTGCTCTCTGCAGGCTTGCTGCTCATGTCATCTGCCATGGCCCTCTCCTGCTGCACGCCCGGAGCGGACCTGTCTTGCTTTTCATCTGCATTCTGATGGAGAGGTAGGTCCTCCTCACACTGTAGGCGCCCTGATTTGGTGACATTGGTCTCAACGACGCTCGGCCCTGCCTTGGCGTCGGATTGCTTGCTGGTACCTGCTGCCTGATCATGCTTGGCTTCCGGACTTTCTGCATCTGAGGTGTCCCTCCCATGAGGGGTCCTTGGACTGCTCTGGGTGCCTGCATCATAGCATGCTCATTCAGGAAAGTGCAGCATGTGTTGTCATCTCTTAGGCAGGAACTCAAAGAGGCAACCTTACACAGCAGGGCAGGTCACTACAGGGAATACTGCTACTCGATAGGCCGTTGATACCCACCTGCACGTCTGGGAGAGCATGGGTCCGGTGGCCAGGTCTGCGAGGAGGGGAACGCCTGTGCAACTGGGGACAGCGGCAGAGGCAATGGGCTGCCCGGGCTGGGCTCGGTGCTCGTGCTGATAGGGCTGGGCGCGGACAGCGCGCCCTTGAAGCCGTTGTCCCCACCCACCAGGGCGAAGCGCCCGCTGCGCAGCATGTTGTCCAGCGTCCTGCTGCCCACCTTCAGTTCCTACAGTCACAGTGGCACGATCATGCGTGGTCATTGCATAGACCACCTTCCTCAAGGCTATTCAGCCAAGCAGATTACTCTTTGGCCACCATATGGCCAACAGCATTCGCTGGACATTTGTAGCAGGGTGTGCTCTGCGGTAAGCATCTCACGGGCATTCCAACTTCTAATGTCATTAGTGAAAAATCGCGAAAGCAGGAGCATGCCCTTAAAATGTTTGAGCAACATGCAGCAGAGACACAGCTGAGGACATGACGCTTCTAAAACTGCCACTTACCTGCGCGTTCTCAAAGTCTGCGTCTGTCGGCTCCTCCATGGACGCCGCGCCCCCGCTCGGGGGAGACGCCTCCGCGGCAGGCTCTGCATCTCCAAACCGCACCGACTTCGGCCGCGGCGCTCTGCTAGCGGCGCTGTCGCTCCGTGGCTCCGCCTCTTTAGCGCTGCCAGGGCGGGGCATTAGCGCGGAGCTGAACCCGCTGTGCATGTTCGAGGCGCGGTCAGGCTGTGAGACGCCGAGCAGGTGCTGCAGATCTGTCACCGGCACCGTGCGCTGCTGGGACTTTGACTGGGGCGCAAAGACAGACGCAGGCGGCTCCAGAGAGCTCTCCATGTCACCACTCCTCAGACTGCAGGTACTCGGTGTAGTTCAGTGCCCCTCCTCAACTGGTACGAGTGATCCCCCCACAGCTATGATCACATTGCATTCAAATCAGGAGTGTCAACACTCAGTAGCTCCTGCGCAGAAGGCCGATCATAATATCAGAGCATACAACAATATTGCGCGCATTACTTTGTCAGTATGCCAACCTGTTCAGTTGGCTGCTGCCAAGCTGGCTGCTGAGCTGGCCGCTTGTGTTGCCCGATCTGGCCATGGCACTGCCATGTGAGATCGGCATGCCCCCAGGCACCTCAGCGTCTGCGGACATGCGCGGGCTGATCATGTGGGATGTCAGCTCGGAGCTCCTGGCACTGCCTGCGCTGCGCAGGATGCCCTTGGGCGGCCGCGCGCCACCGATGCCTTCCCCATCAGACCTGCAGACACCATCATATCTTCAGCACGCACATAAACTGCTGGATTGGACATGAGAGGCAGGTGACTTGTCTGCATACTTGATGCTTTTCTAAGGTGCCATCTACAGCTCTCCCTGCACCTCCACGTTCATGCATCCTTCACATATCACACTCACTACCATCCAAGGGCCATGTAATAGATAGTACAGCAGGCTGTTTTTGCACAAAAGGCCAGTCAAGCGGAGAAGATCAGCACACCTGGGGCTTGTGAGACGGCCCTGCTGCAGGTTACTGAAGCTGCCGTGCAGGGCCTTCTGCGAGCCGAGGGCGCCCTCGCTGCGGCGGGGGTCTCTTGGGTCTCTGAGGCCCTCCTCGCTGCCCGCGCTGGGCACCGTGGGCAGCAGCCCGACCGCCGTGGACGAGTGGCGCAGCACAGCCGCGCTGCTGCGCTGGGACTTGCCCAGCAGCATGCGCTGCTTGTGTGCATGCTCGCGCTCCCGCAGCTTTGCCTACAATCAACGCACCAGGGGTAAACTGGTGTGCCTTCATGCATGATCACAACCTCAGGCCTGCAAGGTGGTGCAGATACTGTGGCAACCTGTATCTGCTTGCAGATAATTGGAGCGTGCTGGCATACGAAGCAGGACCTACAGCCAGGGTATTGCCCAGGCCTTGTATGCCCAAGAATCCAGAAGGCGCACCTCCTCGCCCTCAGCCTTGCCCTTCTTGCCGAGGCCGCTGAGCCAGGACTTGAGCTGGGAGCTGCTGCTGCCCTTGGCGCTGCTACCCTCTGCAGAGCTGCCCGGCATCAGCTCCTGCACAGCACTCAGCATCATCAGTCTTCAAACTTGAATGATCATCAGGTGACAAGGATGCTGCAGGTTCATGATGACACTGACAATGATACTGATGGGAAGGAGCCTCAAAGTCATCAGATTAGAAACTCTGACGTCAATCTGGCCTGGCTGAATCTGTTGAGGAACGCGAGACATTCAATTTGTGCACCATGTCAAACAGCAAGACAGGAACATCCGCAAACACGAAGATCCACCGCACGTGCTCTGCTTGCATGGCATCCACAGGGTGTCACATACACAGAAGCAGCACCTTGAACTTGCGGCCCTGCAGCCCTGCGACGGACTTGAGGGCGGACTTGACGGTGTCCCACTTGAGACGGTTGAACAGGTCGCGCCACTGCCCCTCCAGGTTGTGGTACACGCGCTTGTCCAGCAGCACCTTGAAGTCCTTGATGTTCACCGGGTACCCCTGAGCACCGCAATGTGAAGTAAGCCACTGGCATGCATGTCAGGTTGGATGCAGCAGCCTGTGCGTTTTCGATGATTGCGCGTTCCTGGTCATAACGTAGCTACATCAAGCACAGATCTGTCTGGCCCACTATACAGCAATTTCGACAAGGGCGTTCAGCTTCAAAGCCTGGCCGAATTGCCTGTAAGCACAGTGTGGAGTTTCTGGAGGGGATACGAGCGACACTTGGTGCTTTTACAGAAGTTCTGGGAGCAGACAATACCTGGTAGGTGACGCGGCAGTGCACGCGGTTGAGGCGGACGTGCACAAACATGGTCTTGCGCGCCTCCACCTCCAGCTTGCTCTTCTCGCGGCTGACTGCCTTCTTCTCGGCAGCCGCCTGCAGCAGGGCCTCGTCCAGGTCCAGGTCATCCCGGTCGCTGAAGGACTCGCCCAATGTGGACCTGCCCGGGCTGGGCCTTCCGGGGACCTTCTGACCCTGCATTGACATAGAACTCAGCCCTCAATATCTGTTCTGATCTCTCTGTCCCTGAGTGCTTTGATAGCAAATTGAAGTATCCCGAAAGCTGTGTTTGAGGTGTCAAGGAGCAGAGGACAGCTACTGAGATGAGGCTCAGCAGCAATGCAACTGCCTGCGTAGGTGGCGTACCTGCTTGAGCAGCTCTGCAGCGGTGTTGCCATCCCAGAATGGTCCTCTCCTGTGCACCTCAGATGCCGAGAAGGGTCTTCCGGGACCTGCAGCAGCAACAGGCAGTAAGAGCAGCAGTCATTGTCCCCACTTCAGTTGTTCGCCAACACTTTTGACCAACATGAAAATTTCCTTGCCTACATGATCTCCTCAAGTGGCACACACGATCACAGACAACCCAGGAAGCTGGCCATTGAGGCCAAATACCCGATGACACCTGCTCTGTGTGTGGTGGGCTGGTGACTCACCTGTGGCCATGGACATGACCTGCGGGGTAGTCACGGCAGACTTGGAGCCGTCCGGGCGGCCCAGCTTGAGCCCAGACAGCTCGTGCGCGGGCAGGGCGGCGCCCGCCTCGCTGGCGGCGCTGCTGCGCTTGGAGCGCAGCTTGCCGTCCATGTTCTTGCGCCAGGTCTCGCGCCGCTTGCTGGCCTGCTCGTCGTCCCCGGTCTTCTCCTTGGGGAAGAAGTACTCCTGCACCATACAGCAACATCTTAGTCCTAACATCGAGACTGCCTGCTGCTATTGTTGATTTTTCCTTTGGGGAAACAGTGCTCCTGCAGCTCACAGCAAAGTCTTAGTAGGTATCGAGGCTGCCTTCAGCTGATTTTCCTGGGAAAGTAGTACTCCTGCAGCTCATAGCAATGCTGGGATACCCCGGCAAGCCTGCCCTTTGCGTACAGCCCTCCATCCCGTACCGCAGCAGGTGATGCAAAGCATGAGATATATATCATCCCGGAAAGATGTGACAGCAGGGAACACCTCATCAAGCCCGGGACTGGCACTGCATGGGTGTGAGTAAAAGCAGAATGAGTCTTGTCAAACATGACCAGACCATACGTGACCTGACATGACCAGGCCACCCTCATATATGCATCTATTCACGCCGTGCCTTGCCAGAAAATAGGAAGGGCTGTGCCTATTGGCACTACTGAGGGCTGTAAGAGCGCTCACCCAGAACGCTGTGGCCACAGCTTCGGTCAGATGGACACCCAGCGGGTGCACCACCACCTCAATGTGCTCGTAAATGGTATGCGTCCGGGTTGCGGGGCCCAGCACAGCATTTACCTGCACTCAGACCTTCACATCAGCCATTGGGGTACTTGTCCACACTAGCAATGTCAGCAACTTGTCGCGAGTGCCAAACTTTGGCTCACACCTTGCTTTAAAGTTATTGATCCCCAGGATTGTCCGAGAGGACAGCAATGAACAGAAAGCACTGACCTGCACTAGCGCGTCATGCGTCCAGGACTCATTGGGGTTCCAGGGCGTCAGCACCATGCCGGCTTCCGTGCCTGCCGCCGCGCCCAGCGCGCCCGTCGCGTCCCGCACCGTCAGGCTCTGGATCACCAGCTTGCTGTTGCCTGTACCATCAGAAGAACCTATCAAGTACCACCTGGATGTTGCCTGTAGTCAGTGACTGGTCTCTGTAGTGGGTAGCTCTCAGCAGTACCAGCTTCACATTGCCTAGCCGAGAAGACATGATGGCAGCAATCACATCTAGGCTGCTGATGCTTACCAGACTGGTCGCGGTTGCGCAGGTTGGTCAGCGAGATGCCGGTCAGCGCCATCTCGATGAAGGGCGTGCGCTCATGGCACAGGGCCCAGCTGACTCCGTCAAACTCCACTGTCAGGCGGCTGGCCCGCTCCAGCTGCACAAATTGAAAGGGTACTCAGCCACCTTATTGTGTGAATTTTACTCAAGACAGGGCCACCCTTTCATTCTCAAACGTCAAGATGGGTCACACAGGAGGGTTTAGCTGATTGTGACAGGACTGTGACTGTGGAGACAGCCTTCCAGGCATGCAGGTCATCAGTAGGAGGATGAAGGGGTGTCTCAGCTGCAGAAGGGGCATTGAGCTCAGACCTTCTGCTTGCGCTTCTTTTCGATGGCCTTCAGCTTCTTGAGGGCAGCCCGGGCGGCGTTGAGGGCCTGGCGGGCGCCCTCCAGCTGCTCCGCGCCCCAGCGCAGCGCCAGCGCCTGATTGCTTGCATCATCCCTGCGTGCCAGCATGTCTCTTACGCCTTGCCTTCCCAGCTGCTGACGAGGTAGCCTTGAAGACACAGTCAATAGTCACTCCAGAAAGCATATGCCAGCATGGACGAGTACCTGCCCAAGCCATGTGGTATACTAATGGCATGTGCAACGCAAGTCACAGACAGGCGCTACATGATGTGCATGGCTTATTGCCTCACCCGGTGCCGTTTTTCATGTCCTGGAGCGCGTCCTGCAGAGACTGGCCAAACCCCTCAAGGCCCTCCTGGCCCGCACCCACCTGCACTCACATGTCATTTTTAATGTCACGCTAGGGTTTCGTATTCAACGGCTTTTGAGGCGCTGCATTTCAACATCGCCTGCTAGCTGAGCTGGTGCACTTTGACGTGGAGAGCATCACCGAGAAGCACTCTGCTGAGGAATATGCATGCTATTTATATTGGCCTATTCCACAACAGAACCATTCCCTTTGACATGCTCCAACAGAAGCTTGATCCTCGAGCCAGAAAGGGAGGGGCTGCGGCACCTGGAGCTGCTGGATGAGCTGCACGGTGGAGAGGCGGGTGGTGCCGGAGCTGGAGCGGAAGGACGACTTGAGGCGCTGCAGCTTGCGCGCCCGCGGCCCGCCCGCGCGCCCCGCCGAGCCCACCAGCAGCGTCTGCAGCAGCAGGAATATACCTTTTCAGCACCTCAAACCAGGTGTCCTCAAGCAATCAATAAGCCCTGCAAGAAGCCAACTGCAGCCAGCTTGTGGTTCGGCATTGGGCTCTGGCGAGAGTCCACCAGCAGCGCCTGCAGCAGTCGTGACTTGCAAATCTGACGTGATGAGGATCTCCGGGTGGACGACTCATGCTTCCACCCCTCACATGTCACACCTCATAATATTGATAGTATACTAGCTGCTAGCATCAAGCTAGCTGGCTGGGCATGGCGATAGCCAACACAGCCAGAGAAGGGGCAGGCAGCAGTATATCCAGAGCAGGTCAGTGCGCAGTGCCTGGCACCAGTCTGTGCATCAACGGTCTGAACACTTGCAGCCTTCTCACCTCTTCTTGTAGGGTCACCAAGTATTGCCGCAGGGAGGCAAAGGTGTCCCTGGCAATGAGAACCTCCTCGCTCTCAGCCTCATACAGGAGCGCAGAATCCCGCCCTATGCCTTCCACAGTGGGCACCTGCATGAACGCTGTCTTTAAGATCCTGATTATGATGCTGGCATGTGCCAGGTCAGCATGTGCATGACATCATTGCATACATCCCTGCTCATCAGAACCTGCAGTAGTGCCAGGAGAAGCTCTCTTCTCTTGGACTCCCTGCAGGTATGGGAATGTCTTGTGGGGAACATGTGATGCATATGCCAGACATTGTAGCAAGCGCACCTGCTCAGCTGCCAGGTGTGCAGCCACATCCTGCAAGATCTGGAACTCCTGGGCGTCCATGCTCACTGCAATTTCTGGCACAGTGACTCGCACCTGCACATTCACCCATCTCTCAAGCCTGCGCTCGCCTGTCATGCATGCATGCTGAGACCATGAAAGACATCTATTGTCATGCCAGACGACTGTGGAAAGATTTGTCCTAGGCCTTGCAAACCCCGAAGGAGGTCTGCATTGCAGTAGTCCACAGATAGAGACCTCTCAGGCATCACTTTCTTGGTCATCCCTAGCGCCATGTATAATCCAATAGCATAAAGGGAGACCATCGTGACATTCAGAGATTTGTGCCGTACCTCATCGCCGCCAGAGCCAGCAGCTGCACCGCTGGTGCTGCCATAGATGTGGGACTTGCTCCTCGACAGCAAGGGCTGCATGCCTGTGTGGCATGCAAAATACGTCAGTCCAAAGGTATAAGGCACCAGACCCTTGCTGCCAAAGCTTGCAAGCCTTCAGTAGCCTGCTGGTCCCTCTTCAGTGCACTCTGGTTGCGGGGATTCTGGACCATAGATCTTCCAGGACATGCCCAGAGAAGACCCTCGACACTAAAGCAGTCACTTCCTGCACAGAGCTGTAGGGACGTGATGCTCACCATTGGGCGCAGCGTTTGCTATGGCTGCGCTGTTGTAGATGCGCAGGTTCCAGTCGAAGGGCTTGAAGACCCTCTTCAGCGCAACTCCTGAGCCGGGGGTGCTGCACAGGAGGTCACTCTCGATAGCCAGCCATGCGGGGGACGCGCCAGGGTCGATGTCTGTCTTGGCAATGTGCCCCTGGACCTCCTACATGTCTCCCACAAGATAAGTCCAGCTGCTGAGGTACTGGGAGCATGCCAGATTCGGCTCCACCATCCTCTTGTGTGGAATATAAAACGACAATCCATATCAAGCAAGGTGCCAATGCGAGTGTCATGACAACTGTGCTGTGGATCATTTCTGACTGCCTCATGCTTACGCAGTGCAGTGCTTGTCAAGAACACTGCTGTCCAAGGCATTCCAGCATAGTGACAGGTATATTTGGGCTGGCAGGGCAAGGATGCAGACCTGCATGTCGATGCACAGGGCCTTGCGCTGGGAGGAGGGCA
The DNA here is from genome assembly GCA_963930925.1 of Coccomyxa viridis. Lineage (NCBI taxonomy): Eukaryota > Viridiplantae > Chlorophyta > Trebouxiophyceae > Coccomyxaceae > Coccomyxa > Coccomyxa viridis. Next base: position 1,073,499 of record CAWVOJ010000006.1, on the reverse strand, counting down.
GCTCGCTGCCGCTGAGCTGGCACTTCTGCGCGGCCAGCAGGAAGCGGCCGGCCGCGGTGTCGCTGCACAGGTTGATCTGCAGTAGAGACACCTCCACCTCCCACTTGACTGTGCCCCGCTTCAGCTCCACCTCCTCGTCCCTCCTCGTCTGGTCCCGGATCTCCTGCACCGGCCGCATGCAGCTCATGCCCACTCGTATCTCAAATTCCTGGTGTACCCATCGTAAAGTCATTGACATCACGCCCAAGCAGTAGCCGGGTGCTGGGTCTTACATTTGACAGCATGTGATCATTCCGGAGCCAGGATGAGTGTGTGAGGAAGAATTATTGTGCCGGAAAGACTGGGAGTCACAGAGCCCACGCTCTGCCAATGGGACTCGGGCAGTGCAGGTAGAGCTTCAGCATACAGGGCACCACTCCCAAGACGCTTGCAATTAGCAGCAGCGCACCTGATGCCACTCCTGGGCGCCTAGCATCTCCTGCATGGCCTCCTGGGCGTCGTCCTCAAAATCCCGAGAGCCGCCGGACTCCGACAGCGTCCGGGAGCCGCGGCTGCGCAGCCCGTTGGCGCGCCTGGACATCTCCTCGTCTCCCTCGTCCTCGCCTGCAGATGCTGAGCATGTCATGACCGGTGTATATATAGCTGATCACATCTTTAATCGCCTGCTGGTAATCTGATGGGTTTACAGGAGATACTCATGCCTTCACTAAAGCTAGGCGCAGAGCTGTTCATGTCATAGGCTCGAGTACAGACATTTTCAACAGGACTGAATCTCCTGATCTTCAATTAGCACCAGAGTGCCGCTCTCCTTACTACCACACACGTTCTCTGACACTTCTTTATCATGAGAGCCAACCGCACTGTGTCTTTAACCATGACTTTTGGCAGAAGCTGACCAGCAACGGCAGAACAGCACAGACTGGGGACTGCTGATGAGGCCTCACCGAGCATGCTGCTGACGACGGAGTCCTCCGTGATTCTGCGGCTGGGTGACATCAGCACCTCAGTGTCAGCTGAGGTTGTCTCAGCCTCGCCCTCATCACCCTCATTGATGCCCTCTGCAATGCTGGCCGTCTGCCCTGACCCCTCAGCACTCTGCAAGCACATATTTCATGCATATCAGTACCTCACATATGGGACAAACATGCAGCAGGTCAATGACGTGACATGCTGCACCAGTGCAAGCAGAGCAAAATGCTCCCCAGCCAGGTGATCTTGCGCTCAGAGCTCCAAGTTGTCATATGCTGAGTCTTTTAAACGCGTCTTGGCATCAGGGTCTGACCATGTGTTGCTTCAGCAGGGTGCGGAGCAGATTGCCGCCGGCTTCCAGGGAGGCGGAAGGCGCCAGGGACATCATGGCGGGCGCCTTGTGTCTCCTGGGGCCGCTGAGAGGCCTCGCCATAGGCGTTGTTGGTTCCACAGGGAGCTCCTGCACGGCTTGCAGGATCATGCATCTCCCGGCATGCTGGGCGTATTAAGCAGAGTGCCATAGCTTTACCTTCGTCACATGCATCAATGGCTGGATGAGCTTGCTCTTGATGTCTCATGGTGCTCACAAAAGATTTCCACTGTCAAATGTTCAGGTCAGGATAGACAAGCTCTTCTCCTACTTGTTCAGTCTGGAAAATTCTGCAATCAGTAATCTCCAGTGAGCACCATGGACATATCAAGCGACGTGGATGTGCATGCATATCTGAAAGTATGGAAGAGAATCAATGTGAGTAGCATGCCTGCGGGGTGCGGGGCCGGGCGGGCATCTTGAAGGCAGAGAGGAGGTGCATGACCATGGCGATGATGGCGTTGCGCGCCTCCACGTCAATCATGACCCTGCAGTCCTCCACCAGCACCCGCAGCGGCCTGCATAGAAGCCCAACACCCTCAAAGGACAACATCAGCTTCCCATACATGCACATGCAGAGGTATATCCTGTTCCTACACCACGTGCGATGAGAGCAGGCATGCGCTGCCAGACTCTGGCGGGGCAGTGGCAGTGCAGTACAGCACGTTTCACGAGCAGGGGGTGAACATCAATATCTGATAGGGGTCAAGCCAGGAGGTTTGCCAAGGAGTATGATAGTGAGAGGGTAAGTACCTCTGCTGCTCTGGTGTGGCAGTGAGGGTGCTGGGATCCTGCCGCTCCTCGTGCACAGTGCATGAGGCAATGGACAGGATGAAGGCCTCCTCGCTGCCCTTGGCCGCGCTGGCCTCTCTTGCAATGCCCTCAGGGCCGTCACTCAAGCCCGCGACGTTGTCGGGATCGTCGCTGCGCTTGCCGGCCACGCCGGTGGCTGTGGCCAGAGCCGCCCCGGTGTCCATGAGGGACATCAGCCTGTCCTGCTCCTCCTGTGCATGCGATTCACGGTCAGGGGTTCAATCTTGAGGAGGTGTCCCTAGACTGCAGTCAGGCTGCTTTGACCAGTGCCATTCAAGCACTAGGCGCTTGTCCGAGAGCCTACAGCTCTCCACCACATGTTGCCATGGGTCACTGCAGGCTCTTTGCACAGCCTCCAATCGTGCTTGATGGGCATTGGCCAAGAAACATCGTTTGAGGGTGCTTCATGAGAGCGTATGGCGGATACACTGGCACAGCAAATTTTAACACAGCAAATTTGGATGTGCTCAGGTGCACAGGCACTGACCTGGACATTTCCTCCGGGTGTGCGCCAGGCTGTGGAGTCGCCCCAGTGGAACCTGCCCTTGACTGCCTGCACGTCTGTCAGCATGGAGATGGTCGTTGTCCTGGCCAGCTCCCTGCAAGCAAGAGCTGCGCTCAGGAGGCCAGATGACATTGCTACAAAATGTGCCAGGTGCAAATGATTATGCCAGAAATTGCGCTGGTACATGTCAAGAAATACCATGACAGCAATGCGCGCACTTACTCTACCTCAGCACCATGCAAAGCCACACAAGGTTTTGGCAGATACAAAAACAACAATTGGCATGCTTTGCTATGTACTGAGGTACAACCCAGTGTTTGCATTGCTGTCATGGTTAAGTGCGACGACTTTCATCAGAATGGTCTGTAAAAGCCAAGCACCTCTTGCGGGTGATAGCAGACATGCCGGGCTTGAGCTGCCCAGGCGCAGGATGGTTGAGCAGAAGGTTTCCGCTGTACGCCACCCGGTCCGCGCTGAAGGTCAGGCCGCAGGAAGCATTGTCCAGGTCGACTGTGTAATGCACCACTGACAGCGGCGTAGCAGCCACGTCAATCGTGAACCTGCAGCACGACAATACTGCTGAGTAATAAGTCCATTGTCACAACTCAGCTGGCACCTGCAGGATAGGCCTCTCAATACCAGCAGCCCTTACATTCTTTACAGGGCATGGAAGCCCCACTTTCTTAGATCCAAAAGTGAACACTGAACAGGTGGTTCAATGTTCAGAATGACCCTTCGGACATAACCAGCATTCACAGGCTGCCACTTGCGCTCTTGTGCTGACACTGCAAAGTGCTAGGATAGGGCTGGACACGCCTTTTCAGGAGCTTGGGCAGGGAGGCGGAGGGGGTCCTGCGGGGGTCCAGGGGCAGGAAGAAGGTCCCCCGCTTGTTCACCATGCGCAGCCATGGCGGGGGCGCCTTCGCTGTGTCGATGAACCCCTTGAAGAACGCCACCTGCAGTGCAGACAGTTGTCACCGGGGGTCCTCCAGCCCATTTCTGACTGCTTCATGGTAGCAGAGAGAGGCTAAGTAGGAAGCTGTAGCCCTTGAGATACTCACATGAAACTTCTCCGTATACGTATGTTCTATGGCATCATTCCGGCGAGAGAGCGCACGAGTCCCTTACCTGATGGTCTCCAAGATAGGCCATGACGCGGTCTGCGGCAGCGACCCCTTCGCTGGCTGAGTCAGACGCCCCGCGCTGCCCGGCTGCCCAGGCATCCTCCTCCCGGGCGCCCAGGCAGACATTACTGGCCGCCACCAGAGGCTCAATCTCTGATAGCTGCCCTACAGTGGCCTTGAGGTTTGCATTGATGGCGCTGCACTTGTACTCCGCCACCGCATCAATGGGCTTCTGCTTCTGACCATTGCCCTGCAGATTGCCAGGACCAGCAGATGAGACCTCTTGAGCTCATGAACCTGACTCATAAGTCACATGATAGCCCATACTTGCCATAGCATACAAGGGAAATGGGCACCATTCACAAGCACATTGCGGTCCCAGCCTGACCGATCCTGATGCTTAGGCAGCGCGGAGTCTGCACCTCCTGGAGTACATTGCAGCGTTAAGTAGCATGCAAATCTCAGAAGGCGGGGATTCTACAAACGCGCTGGCTTTTAGGCATGAGGATGTGTCCAAGACACTCACCAGGGGCACAGCAGGGTGTAGGTAGTGGTCGTCCTGGTGGCGGCCCCTTGGAAGCTCCCAGTCGATGAAGGCCTTGATGAAGCCGGCCGGGAAGTCAACCAGAGGCAAGGCAAAGAGGGTGCCAGGGGTGTGATTCAGACCAGCTGCCTGCACAGATGGCACGAGTGAATGAGCCAATGATCGAGCCAGTGGGTGTAGAAGACGAAGTAAGAGTGCTTGCTGTTTTCTTGTCATGCTGTTTTGATGTCACTGCAACTCCACAGAATCGTTGCAACAGGCAATTCGCCGCAAGGCAGTGACAATTGCATGCAGCTCTGCGCACGGTATATTGTCAGTGCATACATCACGCACAGAGCACCAGGCTGCCCTGCTGTGTTCGCGCAAGCATGGATGTGGAGGGCTTACCCTGTAGGCAGTGGACTTGACGCCGCAGAGCGCAACCACCAATGGAGCGCCAAAGGACAGGCGGATGCGAGCATAGGAAGCCATGACTTGCAGCCGTTCTGTGGCTGCGCTCGCATCAGGGCGGGGCGCCTTGCTCATGCTGAACTCAAAACGCCTGCAGACCACAAACACTGACTTGAAAAACCGATCAACGCCTGCCGCTGGAGCGCTCTTTGTCAGCGTGATATGGCATGCACCGGTGATGCAGAGTGAGGAGGAGCAGACGGCTGGTGCTCTTGCCGCAACATGACAAAGTGACAGCAAGGGTGCTGACCTGGCAGTGAGCCCGATCTGGCCGCGCCACAGCATGCGCATCATGTCCCAGACTGGCAGCGTGACGCTGGGCGCCTTGCTCTTGTCCGGGTCTGAGGGGCTCAGCCGCTTCCCTGCTTGTGTCAGCTGCAAAACAGAAGCTTTGAGTCAAACTCCACTCAAGGCGCGGTATGTCCTGGCAAATAGTCCATGTTGACGCGAGACAGTTGGGCCAGGAGAGAGCAGGTTGCATGAGGTGTGAGTGCTCACCAGGCCTATGATTGGCTCCAGGCCCACGCTGAACCAGCTCTGGACGTCCTCCAAAGATGCTTGCAGATCAGTGAAGACCTTGACGAGAGCCCTGGCCCCCTTCAGTGACACCTGCTCGACACCACAGAGATCAGACGCCTGCCACCCTTCGAGGTTCACTGTCACTTGCAGGTGGGAAAGTTGCCCTTGCTCCTTCACGCCTTTGCTCCTTCACGCCTTTTGGGCAAGAAGAGAAACTTACTTATAGCTGTATGAACGCAAAGAAGAGGCATGTAGATCGTCAGAGAGCTTTGTCTTGTGCAGGGCTTGCTCAAAAGGTAGCAAACCTCTCCGGGAATCCACTGTGTGCGGCAAGTTGCATGCAGGAGCATCAGTGAGTGCAGTCTCAAGCTAGAGGGCACACCTCAATCTCAACATCCCTGCAGCGCCCCACATCCAGCCGGCGCTTGTACGTCTCAGGTGCGGCCGTGACCTGCCGAGCAACCGCAAGCTTGCCAAAGACGGCGGTCTGGCCGGCAGCTGCAATGGGCTCCTTTGCCCCGGAGAACATGACCGAGACAGGGCCAACAGCCGCATCCACATGCAGCATTTGCACCTGCAGCATCATTGGGCAAGGTCAGAGTTTTGGTAAGATAGGTGCAGGGCTAACGATGTATACAGATGAGGGTTCACTAGCCCTACAGCTCTGTGGTAGTCCATAGCGCCCCAGGCTTTCCACAGCGAGAGAGATGTTTCTCGCATACTTGGGTGTCCATACTTGCAACAATATCTCTGAAGTGCGCCATGATCACACAACCCGGGCATGTCAACATTGCGGTCCATTCTAAACAGTACCTCCTTCAGCTGGACCTTTGCACTGGGCGGGTCCACGGCTGTGATGTGGTCGAGGGTTGCCTTCTCGCTGGCAGGCCCATGGCCGCACACCACAACAAGCGCCTCAACAGTGGTCGCCAGCACATGCATCAGCGCGCCCTGGTCTGTCGTGCGAACATCGTCCGTCTTGGCCTGCACCGCGTCGTTTTGACTAAGTGCTCTGCACTGCATCTTGTTCCCGCATGGTTTTGTATAGGTATGTCAGCTCCTTCGACCGGCATCACTGTTTGCGCGCACACAGCCCCGCAAATTCTGTAAAGGCTATTGAACCATGAGTCAGCAAGGCAAGAATGATGCCAGTATGGCAAGCCCCTTCAATCAGGCCATGCTGGCACACTCCACTCTGGAATATTCAGCCCACTCCCATTTGGGCTTGCATTGACTGTGCAGGCCCCCATTGCAAATTAGCACAGGCTTGCCAGAGCACAATCCTGTACCCTCGGTATTGTCAGGGATGAACACTACCTTGTTGCACTGGGTCTTAAAGTTGCGGAAGGCGTGGCGCATGACAATCTTGGCGTTGCCGCTCTTTTGGACCATGCCCCTGGCAATGTCGCCAGCTGTAGGCGGCGCCAGAGCAGACAGGACTCTGTGCCAGAGGGAGTCCTTTGCCGCGCTCCTCTGCAACAGCGGGCCATGCACAGCGAACCATGCCTGCGCACCACTGTGCATGTCAGGGGTGAGGGACTGACGCACAGATGAGCATGCCCAGGTACGGAAGAAGACTTGACAGAAGGTGAGGAGGCTCATTAGAGGCTGATGTGCATCATGCCGTGATGACAGATGGTCTCTCCAGTCCTGAAGAAGTATCAGGTCCAGAGCATGCCTCATCATCCACCGTTATGCGTGACTTAGTGCCTCAAGAGTTGGGTGATGTGACAGCCGTCTACCTCCATGGGATGGTGGTCCATCTTGAAGAGGGCACCGTCCAGGTACACCCTGGCCTCCACCAGGGCTTTCTCGCTCTTTGTGCCGTCCTTGGCCTTCTGCTGCTTCTTTGGAAGTCTGGCTTTGACCGCTTCAAGATGCTCAGACAGTGCCTGCACCACACCAAAGCCTCTCGTCAAGCCGCGCCTCATTCTGAACAGCATAGGTTGCTGTAACTGCGGGTAACACCGTGTCATGAGCACTTGTGGTTAGCCGTGACACCATATAGCATAGATGTGGCAGGGTGAATCACATGAGACCTGCACCACTCCTTGCAGAGCTTGATTCGCATATCCCATCTGCCAATCACTGCGTCACCTTCCTGATACTGTGCAGTTTGCAAGCTTCCCTAGCAAGCATGAGAGCTGAGCCAGCGGCTATATGCAAGGGCACACACCTCCTTGAATGCCTTGGCCCACAGCTCAGTGAAGCGCTCAGCAGTGCCCGGGTCCTGGTCGAAGGGCAGGCTGACTGTGGCATCGGACAGCCAGGCCTCCAGCACCGCAGCAGCAGGCTGCGGGGTAGCGGGAGGCCTCTCTTCCCTCAGACAAAACTCCTTGGGCTGGGCCTGCATGCAGCATACTGGCTGAGCGGTCTGTGTACTTGCGGCTGCTTGGTTGCCGAAGCTTCAGCAGTGCAAGCCCAAAAGGCTGATGCTGGACTGCTATGAATGTAGGGAGTCACACCACTCAGGTGCACTGTCAGAAGGCCAGGTGCACTGTTGGCCTTCTTGCGCAGAGCATCAAAATGGGCAGGTTAGCAGCAGATATGGTGGCAAGCTTCTACCTCAGGGTTTGACTCCTTTGCCCAGAAGCCCAGTCCTGCCCGCTTGTATGCTGCGGGAAGGCCCTCCAGTCGGCTCCCGAAGGGCCGCTGAGGGGTCTGTAGGGGAGGAAGGGGCCCGGAAGAATCTGTCCCCTTCAGTGGGGAGGGCTCCGGCAGGTCTGCTGGCGCCATGTCAGCAATGTCACGCCAGCGAGACGACATTGAGGTCCCCTGACGCGACAATGTCCGGGTCTCATCTGCACCGACTGCAGGTCAGCATATAAAAAGCCCCCTTCAGACCATGGTGCGCTGAGACCGTATCACTGTAGGCATATGTGATGATGCAGAAAACCTCAGGATGTGTTGATGCACCAAAATTGGGCATGGCATACCCAGTCAGACACATGCAGTCACCACCAAGAGAGCGTATAGGACCGGCATTCTTCAAACAGGCATGACGTGGCATAAGAAGTCTTGCCTTCTGCATCCAGGTCAGTGACAATGGAGTTCATGTGGCTTGCAGACTCCAGCAGGGACGACTCGTCAAAGTCAGGAGTGCGCTCCGGAAAAGGCAGCGTACGAGCGCTCGGCGGCAGGATGGCGCCCGTCAGGGCCCGGCCCAGATCCTCTGCACCCTCAGCCTTGGCAAAGATCAACCAGGGGCTGCTCTCTGGAGCAGGCTCCTCAAGCACTCCAGGGATGTGAGCGGTGACCACCGCTGCCCCCAGGGAGATGAGCTGCGCGGAGTTGAGGCTGAGCGTTGCGCGCTCAATCACCGCGCAGCGCGGGCCGAGGGCCGCGCTCACGGTCTGCACATGCACGCCCCAGGAGACGAGCTCGGACAGGCGCGCCTCGCCCTGCAGGTCGCTCAGGCGCGCGCTGACCACAAGCTCATATTTGCTGCTCTTCAGGCTTGGCCCTGCCTTCTTGGGCGGAGCCGCAGCTGTGGGCCCTGCCTGCTTCAGCTCCTGCCCGGGGCTGCCCAGGCTGGGCAGTGGCCCCGCTGCAGCACTGACCTGCTGTGCTTGAGCTGCGGGGGTTCGCTGTGGCGCCAGTCTCTCGTGCATGGCGACAGCGTCTGCAGCAATCTGACAGGCTGCAAAGATCGCCTCGGCATCGAAGATGGCCTTGAGGCCTTCCAGCTCCAGGCCTGCCTTGATGAGCTTCCGGGCAGGCGCCTCCTGCTTGCCACTTGGCGACACCGCAGCATGCCTTGCGCCTGGGCCGCTCCCTGTGCTGCCCTTGGGAATTGCTCCTGCAGGGTTCCGGTCAGCGCTGGCTGTCCCTTGCACTGCCTGCTCATGCTCTGGCTGCCCTGCTGCTTCTGTTAAAGCAGGTGCTGGCACTGGTGCCGTAGGGCTTGGTGCATCTTGCAGCTGCACTGTTGCCAGAATGTCCTGAAGCGCCAGCAGGGGCACTGAAGGAGATGCATACTGTGACTTTGGTGTACTGAAAGGTGAAGCGCCTGCACCCGAACAATATATTGCTTACCATATGTACTGCTTGACACACTGCTGACTGGTAGGCAAGGTAATCACAGCATTTTGCAGACCCAAGCACTCGGCAACCTTAAAATTACTTATTTCGAGGACATCAGGGATGAAGGCATGATGTTGGTTGGGGTACATACCAGGCACGTCGGCAGGCTGCTCTGAATATGTCAAGGTCAGGTCGCAAAGCTCAATGTCAGCTTGCTTGTCGAGTGGCTTCACAGCGGCGGCAAAGCGGGCAAGCCCTAAGCACATGCTGCAGTCCCCCTCAGGGTCTGCGCCAGGCTTGCGGAAGCGTTCTGGGACCACCACGTGCGTTGAATATGAGACCGAGCAATCCTGCGCAATCAGAGACTCTTAATTAGGCAAGGCCGACACTGCCTGCACTTGATTCTGGAAGGCAGCCTCTGCACCGCGGCTGTTGATCAGAGAGGAATGCACTGGGAGGCAAACAAAAGTGATGGTGACCATGCTGCAGCTACGGCGTACCTCAAAAACAATAACAGCGTTGGAAAGGAGCATGGTGGGGGGTCCTTTGGTGCTGCGGGAGCGTCTGCTGCTGCCAGGGGTGGCGCTGCGGGACAACTTCTTCAGCTTGGGAAGCCGGAAGTCAGCCGGGGGCAGCACAGCGGCTGCCACTGTCGCGATGGCCTGCAGCATGGCTGCATCTGCTGCGACGCTCAGCGCCTGTGTTCGCACCTCGCCTGCACCTCACTCAGGCTAAAACCGACTGCAGCTCAGCTTGCCTGAATGTGAATGCAGAGGACTACTCAAGTCAGGACGAAGCTTTGAGCTGCACCTCATGTGGCCCTGAAAGCAGAATGAGCTGACTGGCCAATCAGTTGGCAGTGATGCTGACGTCGCGAGCGAAAAAAGTCTTTCATCAAGAGGGCAAGCAGCGCTGCTGAGCTGGCGGTATGATGGGGACTGACTCACCCTCAATGTGGAGAGGGCCAGCATGGTCATTGTCAGAAGCCTGTAGCTCCTTCTCTGCTGGCTGAATACTTACTATGAATAACTCTGCTCCGATTAGCTTGAGCATGTGTGCCTCGTTAGTTGGTGCTCTGACATTGAAAGAAATATTCTGCACACCAAGCACTTTCCTTCAGATGTCTGTGCGCAAGACACAGCTGTATGGTGGAGTGCAGGACATAAGTGGGCCCATGACCAAGTACTGCTGCAAAACGTCACATCACAAGACATGGATCAGAGAAGAGTGCAGCAATGAGAATAGTGGACGACTTGGCAGCATACCTGTACGGTGAAGGCAGCAGTGAAAAGGCCCTGTCTGGCGAGCAAATCCAGGTCATTGTCATTTGAGTGTCTCCTAGCCACGCCTTGAACGGGAGAGGATGGCTCCTCTTTGGGCCTCTCAGGCTTCACGATGCCTGTACCCAGACATGCAGGGGATCACATGACCCTGCTAATATTCCTCTTGATGTGATGCTGAACGCACTTTCGGCGGTTCATGCTGTGCCATGGTCAGTATCCAGTATAGCAACACCGTATACCCCCAGCAGCACAAAAGACCAATGACGAAATTGTATACCTGATGTGCTCAAGTGCAGCTTGGTGAGAGATTTGCCGCTAACTGCCAGACTGTCAAAGCCGATGACAAGCTGCTCCTCACCCCCTGCTGCCAGCAGCTGCAACCTGCTGCTGGCATCGACGCGCATGCAAGCCTCCCACTCTATGACAATAATCACCTGCAAATGATACGATCTCCATCCAGATGCCCCATGCTAGGCTCCAGACGCTATAGTCCTTGAGCAGTGTCTTATTCAACCATGCAGCAGTACAGGTCGAGAGGATTGAAGGGTGCCAGGCAGCAGTACGGGGCAAGAGGGTGAAGATTATGTGACGCAGCAAAATAAGCCATGAGGGTGACAAGAAGAGGGCATGCCTACCTTTGGAGTGTGGTCAATGTCGTCTGCGCCTTCACTCAGCGCTGCACTTTGCGCTCGGCCGGCGGAGATGCGCCCCATCAGGCGCTCTGCGTTGCTGCTCACTGACATGCTTGGGCACAGCCTCAGCCCCAGGCTGCGCTTGTCGCCAGCTGCAACAGACCAGAAGATCATTAGCTACTCTTGCAGCAGACTGCAAAAGGCTGCGCTGCAACGGGATAGGGCCATAGCCAGCTTCTACCTTACGCTAGAGAGTCGGAGCACACCTGTTGAGCGGCTGCCAAAGGAGCGCCTGCTCCCCAGTCGCTCCAACACGTGCTTTGCTGCAGGTTCACTCCGGAAGGAAGAGGCCCATGCATCTCGTGCTGCCTGTGCTGCTGAGCTGGACGCTGCGTTGCCAGCTTGTCCTCCTGCTGCGCGGTCCCCCAGGAATGTGTCAAATTCTGGGTCCTCTGGCGACGTGGCAGCCGACACACTGCCTTCGGGATCCAAGGAGGGCCCTGGGATCAGGCTGGGATTGATGCTCAGGCCGGACATGCGGGCGCTGCCTGCCCTGCGCATGCTGCCTGGTGGCGCTTCACCGTCTGCGGCGTCCGCCCCCGCTGCAAGCGCCTCAGGCACTGGCTCACCTGCCGCCCCTTGCAGCGTTGCTGAGCGGGCGGCGCTCCTCCAGCGGTCTGCCGTGGGGAGCCGCAGAGGCGCTGCCGGAGACTTCTTGGCGGGCGCAAGAGCCTTCTGCAGATCCGCGACAGCTCCCGGGAGCGGCCACAGTGTCTCCACGCAGCAGCTGGTGACCAGCCTGGAGAGCTCGGCATCGGCAATGACCGTCAGCGGGATGCGCGGGACAGCTGCAAGGCCGTCGGCATCGTCCAGACCGGCCGATGCAGACCTGTGCTCATGCTCCGGTTTCTGCTCGGCAGGCTTCATAAAGCGCAGCTGGGATGCAATGCTTTGGCACTCCAGTAGTGCTGCTGGCCTCAACCCAGCCACTCCAGCCCCGGTCTGCACACAGAAAACAAATAGCTGAGTGGCTTTCAACACCAACCCTATTACACTATATCTGTATGCGTTCTTGAATCACAGGGTAATGAAGCGCTGACTGGCACACAGAGTCAGCTATAGCTCGACCTTGAGCTATTGCAGTATTGCGCACCTGCAGTGTGCCTGTGGTGAACTCGACAGTATACAGGGTTTGGGCCTCAGTGGCATGCTTCTGCCGCTGCCTCCTGAAGCGCTTCACCCTCACAGGTTTCTGGGCCTTCAGTTGCAAAGCGTTCGCCTCTGCAAAAGCTTCCAGCCCGTGCTGCGCCCCAGTGCCTCCGCCCATGAAGTGGCAGGACAGCTGCTTGAGCCCTACATCCACCTGCATATGGAGACACAGCACCCTTATGACCACGGAACACTTGAACTGGGTATCTATCTTCTTAGGATTTCATAGCTAGCCTGTACATCCACAATGACACTATGAGTGCCCCAGGTAGACCACAAGACATGTTTTCTGACACAACAATCCACCTTCAACCAGTGTATGCTCAGTGGACTTAGAGCACTTACGTCACAGCACCAAAGACAATGGCCTTGCCCCACAGTAAGGGAGTACACGGCTTAGCACATGCCAGCATGGACCAAATAAAAGATTGAGATCAATGCCACTGTCAAATCGTTGCCTCCTGGCTGCTTGCATTTACAGGCACTGAGAAGTTTGAAGAATTCAGGGTCTTAGAGCACGTACCGCCTCTGGCACAAGGTCTCCCAGGAAGCCCAGGTCTGCAGGCAGCTTTGCCAGCAGGGGCTGCTTGGCAGGCTTGGGGCTCTTCAGGGCCTTCTTGGCCTTGGGCACGCTGGGCTGCATGGCCAGCAGCGCTGCCAGGGCAGCCTGAGTCGCCATGACCACAGCGTCCCCGAGCTGTAGCGACACCAGCTTGCACCCCACAGCGCTTTGCCTGCAACACAGCAGCAGATAGCCTGACAACTGTATGTCCACACCCTTCCTGCTCAGCTGTGGCAACATCCATCGTGCAGCCATTATGAGTGTCGCACATACATCTGACAACCCAGGCAATCTGGATGTTGGAAAATGTCCTGCAGCCTAACACAGCAGGACATACATCAAACAACCAGGGAACGCTTGGCACCAGATATATGATGGAACCTGTTTGTGTCACTGCCTGTGTGCTCACAGGCTAAGTTGCTACTGAGACAAGGAATGGCTCACCCCACAAGCTGCACAGTCGTGGAGAACTCCAGTCCAGACAGCTCCAGAAGCGGCAGCCGAGACGTTGATTCGCGCGTGTCTAGTCCCTCTGCGGCAGCGGGCTCTGTGCTATCGCTGGGAGCGCTGCTGAGCAGCGAGGCCGACACAGGCAGCACGCTGAGCGTGGCGGTCAGGCTGGAGGCCAGCTGCGCCAGGGAGGAGCTGCAGAGAAGCTCGATGCGCCCGATCTCCGCCTCAAAGCCCTTCCTCTGCAGACGAGGCACGCCTCAGGAGAATCTTGGGCATCAGACAGGAGGTCACTAGACAGCAGTGCTCACACTTCAGTATGGCTTGAGCGCACGTGTTGTAAGCTTCAGTCTGCCGCTGCTCAGGGATGCCGAGGTTTCCTATACCCCCCAAGTCATGCACTTTGTGCTGCTCACCTTGCTGATCACCGACAGGTTCTTGACCCGCAGCGGCAGGAAGGGCAGCAGGAAGAAGGCCACACGAGCTGTGAGCGCAATGAGGAGGTTCCTTGTCACACTGCGGCTCCTCTCCTCCAGCTCATTCAGGGCAGCCTTTGGGGGCTTCACCTTCTTAGGCTTCTGAGGCAACCTATACACACAGAAGACAGGCGCTCTCCTCACTTCATTGTAACACAACTCTGTAACACTCCTTGCACATGTACAAAGGGAGTTTCCTGCTGCTGCACTGCAGTCCTTAGTAACATTGTTATGCAAGAGCAGACAGTGAGAATATCGTAGCAGCCTTAGCCTATCAGGCTGTGATCGAGAAGTGGGTGCATGGCAAGTGTCCACATGCCAAGGTTATGTCAAAATCAGCTGGCTACGCTAGTCTTGCCGGGCTTAGCTCCGCACACCTGGCAGCCCATGCTGGCAGTTCACTGCCCTCTCGAAGCTCGATCTGCAGTCCTCGAATAGTTAGGGGCAGCTTGAGCCGGAAGGTAGACCAGAACCTAGCCACCCCCTTGACAAGCTTCTTGGCGGACTTTGTGCGCCCAAAGCTGACCTCCGTGACGTAGATGTGCTCCACAGGTCCCTGGTAACAAGCAAACCCTTCAGGAAGCCCCCTTTCTGCTGCAGCTGCAAGCCCTGCTCCCTGCACAGATTCTCCACCAAGGCAGCTGGGAATTGCGGTACATGCCGCCTTTGACGGTCCGTATATGCTACGAAAGGATAATGCTTTCAAAAGAGGACGTATGTGTGCTGGCAGGCCGGTGAACAGCCATCATGGGGGAGAAAGCCTGACCTTGGCCAGGTGCACATGGATGCCCTTTGTGACCAGCAACCCAATCTCCTTGATGTCGACGCGGACATGGCGGTTTCGTGCAATCCGGGACAGACCCAGACCCAGGAGCCTGCAGAGTGGCGTGCATCTTCACCATGTCTGGTAATAAATTCCTGCCTAACAAGACATTCATCGTCAACGCGAAAACTTTAAATCTGATCATCTAGTCAGGTATATCATATCATAAGAAGTCCTTTACCGCTTGAGGACATGATATACGACGAGCAGAATCGCCACATATATGACCAACCGTAACAGCATTGGCTCTGGTTATATATACGTTTCAGGGGCAGCTCATCGCACGGAGCGCACAGTGCCCTGATAGCACGATAGTACAACCTTTCCGGTGCATCAGAGGCCAGGCAGCACTCTTCTACGCACGGCCTTCCTGCAGGCTCTCCGTTAGGTGATGAGTCACCAGCGTGACAACTAGCTCACGTGCGGACCACAAAATCTGACGTGGCCGCTGTAGAAACTCGTTTAGAGACCCTTAAGTCTATCTGTGGGCCACAGGCGTAATTCTCGCAGCAGGGAGAGTAGGGGCCTTGTGGAAACAGACTGTGTGCAATATTGCGATGAGCATGATGGGGAGCCTGAATGCGAGTACTTCATCGTGTGTCTGCCAGGGTCGAGGTGAGGCCTACAGATCGCTACAACCTATAGCTCGCAGGAGGCAAGCTACCAGCGCCTTGCTCAGGTCAGTCAGACATCACGGAAGGTCAGCGTCCTCCAGAAGGTCAGCTTTCACGACGTGCGTGGCAGCAGTAGAGGAGGAAGCCCCCGCAGCCTCCCAGGAAGCAGCCACAACCAGCAGCCCAGAGGAGGACGATGAGTTCAAATTCGCCTTCGACTTCACCAACACAGACGATTTGTACAAAAGATTCAATGAGCTCATAGAGCGACAGGCGCCGGAATTGCAAATGGGCGACAGAGTCATTGGCACAGTGGCTAGGTGTGCTTCTTTCCTGTTTTGAGCAGGCTTAGACGGGACACTTCTGTTGAATTTCCGCTCTTTTGAGGGTATTCTGGTCTACTGGGGTGCCTGTCGGAGCGCAGCAGGTCTTGAGAAGCGTAGTCTCTGCACCCTACGTTGGACCTTTGACTTACACCTTTACTCTGTTGCAGTGTCGACCAGGCAGGAGCCTATGTAGATTTTGGAGGAAAGATGCCCCTCTTCTGCCCTCTTCAGGAGTGCAGCATCCTGAAGCTGCAGAGTGTAAGCCTCCCACTTCACCAGCAGCCTTGTTTGTATCCAGCTGGGGTTCCTGCTCTACCATGCTCAGTGACTGGCCTGCACGCCTTGACTGCACCTCATGCGCATGAGTGCTGTTGCAGGCAGAGCAGGCTGTGGCCCCCGACCAGCAAAGGGAGTTTGCAGTCAACTTCCAGGATAGGAAGAGCGGAGAGATGCGGCTCTCGATCAAGGTACCTCATCACTGCCTAGCTTGCCTGCCAACTTGGCGCTTTTGGCCATCGATGTGCTGGTACAAGCAAAGTTATCTGGATGAGGTGCTACATACGGCACTGGCCGGAAACAGCGCTGACCTAGGGACAGTATTATTTTGCTGTTGGCGTTCATGCTGATGCCACTGCTGTTGCATACGCGTCCTCACAGAGCATGTGAGGGCACATGAGCATCACGGGCGGGCCTAGGGACGATTGAGATGAAGGCATTGCTGTGCAATGACTTTGGAGCCCACATGTGAGAAGGGGCATATGTGCTGAGTCATCTGCATGCACCCCTGTACTTGATTGAGAAGGAGCATGTATCGCAGCAGATACGCCAGACTGCTGAGGAGCAGGACTTCATCACAGTTGGAAAGTGGTCTGGATGTGTGCCATTGCCGTGTGTGCTGTTTTACATGCCTGCATAAATGCCTGCAGGTGATCGAGAAGGAGCTCGCGTGGCAGCGGATACGCCAGATCGCTGAGGAGCAGGCCTTCCTCACCGCCAAGGTCGAGAGCGCTCGCCCCGCAGGTCTCATCGTGAAGGTCTTCGACTCGATCCAGGGCTTTGTTCCTGGAAGCCACACGCTCGAGGTACCCTCCACAGTCCTAAGTGCGGTGTTTGCCTGTAGTAAGGTTCACTATGCAACTCCCTGAGTCTGTGACCTCTACTGAAAGCTTTTCCGTTGGCTGTGACCTGGTTTCCTGCGCCACCTTACATGTGATCTGGATCAGACTCTGTCTTGTGTACTCTGCGTCCGTCTGCCAGAGTTCTAGCATCAATTACTGCCAAAAGCATGTTTCTGTGTGCACCACGGCACAGGAGAGTGTTGCAGCATGCTGACTCAATTCTCACAATGTGCAGTCACCTGGCCTCCCTCACGTGGATCTTGAGGAGATGGTAGGCCGCGAGATGACGTGCAAGGTGCTGGAAGCGATCGAGGAGAACGACCGCCTGGTGCTGAGCAACAGGAAGAGCGCCTTCGGCCAGAAGAAGCTCTCCTACAATGTAATACTCTGCAACCTGTCTCGCGGCACCGCTGCACCAGCCCATGAAGTTTGGGCGAAGACATCCTAGAGCCCCACAGACATGCCTGCGCTGTCAGGGCTGATTGCAAAATTTCTGTGTTGCCTGAGGTGTTCACAGAAGGGAGCATGCTTTAGCAGTCAGGCGACACACTGGCGTAACGGCTGGCAGACGCTTTTGCAGCGCTGGCAGCCAGCTTACCTTCCAAATGGGACTGCACAGAAAGAGGATGGGAGCTGGGCCTGGGAATGGACCTGTTGTGACGGTACAACACGTTGCTGTGCAGGTGGGAGATGTTGTGGAGGGCACAGTGGCGACCATCCAGCCGTACGGCGCCTTTGTGAATCTGGGCTCGGACCTCAATGGCCTGCTGCACATCTCGCAGATCTCCCACGATCGCATCAGCTCAGTGGAGCAGGTTCTGGAGGTTGGCCAGAAGCTGAAGGTGAGCATTCCCCTCAGCTTTGTGAGGGGTTGACTCAGGGATATCGTTGGCCCTTCCTTCCTCACATCCCATGTAGCCAGGCACAATAGTCCTGTCTGGTGGCTTATTCTTTGATGACTGTCTCTCTGTTCTGTTGCTGATAAAGTTCGTCTATCTCCCGCCATGCTTTATAGCTAGACCGGGGTCTGTGCCCGCATTGCAGATCCGGTCCTTCTGTGCAGAATGAGAGTTCCGGAGCTTTGTGACCTTTGTGACCTCTGTGATCTGCAAGATTGCTTCAGGATTTGTATGGATGCTGAGGATTGTGCCACAATCGCAGGTGATGATCCTGACACTGGACAAGGAGAAGGGCCGCGTGAGCCTGTCTACAAAGAAGCTGGAGCCCACGCCCGGTGACATGGTTCGTGACCCCAACCTGGTCTTCAGCCGCGCAGATGAGATGGCCGCAGCCTTCAGGTGGGGCTTGCCTTTCACTCTTGCCTTGTCACAGCCAGCAGACGCGAATGTCTCCTGTGCAGTGCAGATGCTCATCGGTCTCTGATCTTGAGCCCAAACCTCCTCTGTCTCTCTCAAAATAGTGCAAATATCCTTGGACGCTCGCTTTGCCGTCGGCGCATATACATGTTGCGCTGCATTCTGCTGCTGGCTGCGGGAGCCCAGCTTTGTGCAGGCTTTGGGGCAGGTGGCCCCAGCACATGCTCCCTCTTGCTGTTGTCAAGCTGACTGCCAAGTCTGCAAAAGCCATAAGGCAGTGGGATGGGGGTGTTTGCTATTTGCACAGCTGTCATGCTGTGCTCTGGCAGGAGGTCAAGCTCATGATGGCGTGTGGTCCGTGCAGGGAGCGATACCGGCAAGCAGAGGCTGAGGCCCGGGGTTGATGCTCAGGATTTGTTTGGCCATTGAAAATTACAGGAGTGGCTTATGAGAGCTACACCAGCTCTGTTGGCCGGCTGACTATACTTTTGCACAGACTCAATGATGCAAGAAACACGGCGCAGAAGCTGCAATAGTACCAAAAGTTGAGAGCACAGCAGCAAAGCCATAAACGGAGTGCTTTGAGCTATTTCAGTTGAGGATATCCTCGGTGCAGTGCTGCTAGCTGTCTGCATATCTTGAACGCATGCGAAGATGCAGGCAGCCCAATATTGACAGAATGAACTATGCGGGAAGGTATCTATGTGAGCAGTCGTATCAGATACTCGTGACACAGAGGTAGCAGCCTGAAGACGTTTCTCCTGCACTATGTTTGTGCCGCAAACTTTGCGTTACTATAGTAGTAGTTGTTCTGGAGTGCCCACCTGTAATGCTCTGAGGGACGTTCTTGTCCTTTGCTCATCTATATCTAGGGCTATGAGAATGCAGAGAGGAGCTGAGTGGCAGCAATTATTTTTCTCAGTTAGCAGGGCTGCAATCAAGCTTGCATCCAATGTCAGCATGTGAGATCAGAGCAAACTGCAAACACCATGCGTCATCTGTATGCACCCTGGTGTGCATACTCACCTTCGTAACACTGCATCAGTCCTTATCAAAAGTCGTTGAAAGGCTGGCGAGCTTCTAAGGACGCGATGCCTGATAGCGATGCAGCTTTGAGATCAGGGCAGGCCAAAGGGTGCATTGGATGGGGCTGCGCGCCCTTGAGCGGCGTTGCTTTCAATTTACTTTGCAACAGCTTGACCTGCTTCGAAAGCAGCTTTGCGCGTTCTCCTCGCACACAGAACTCATGCGCATTTACACTGCAAAGGTTGCCTGCACCAGAGAAGCACAGGGTGCTACGGCAAATTTTACTACCTGAGAACTATATACCACCATGGGGAGGAGTTGAGGATCAGCCATGGCTGAGGACGACTTTCGACTGTGTACGGATGAGCAAGTTGACACATTCGTGGATGAACACACTCCTGGTCCATGGGAGCAGCAAGCCTACCACAGCGCTGCAAAGGTGCAGTGACCTGCTTCGAATGCCAGCTTGGACCAGGATGCCTAGCTCCGTGCTCAGATGTCGTGTTAATTGCAGAAGGAGAACTTCCCTCCCACCGTCGACCTGCATTCGCCCGTGACCGTGGAGCATCAGTACCAGCTGAAATCCCCAGGCCATATTGCCAAGCTGCAACTAGCTCGCGTGGCTGCTGCCCAGCAAGCCCATCGATGGTCTGCGTCACCAGCTCCTGCTACCAGCAGCGAGAGCAAGGCAGTGCAGGCAGTGTCCAGGAGGCGTGCCGCTGCAGAGTGGGTGGAGGTTCTCACAGGCATCGCCCTGCCAACAGCGTCAGATGCTGCGCTGCGTGGGGCTCTCCGGGATGGCATGCTGCTATGCAAGATTCTGAACATTTTGCGCCCAGGCATCCTACCAAAGGTATCAATTATTGCCATCTGACACCCTGCTCTGCTCCACAGTGCTGCAGGCAGATGGACCTTTCCTGGAGCAACTAATCATTAGGTCAGAAGGCTTGATGTCCGAGAAAAAGAAGGTGACGCGCTTCACAGGTGTGGGAGCTGCCCAAGGAGCGCAATGCTACCAGTGAGGTGATCTGCATCAACAACAATGTCACCAACTTCATTGCCACCCTGGAGGCACTGGACTTCCCGCGCTCAGCCATCTTCTCCCTGTCAGACCTGGAGAGCACCGGGGGAGAGGAGCGGTACAACACTGTGTCAATCTGCTTATAGCGTTGCCTCTCACGCTTATGTTATCATGGATGCACTGCCCTCCTCTGTAACCAGAGGTGTACCTGAGGGATCCGTTGGGGACTATGGCCATGCAAGTAACAACTGACAGTGCAAGACAGTGTACTATCTAAAACGCAGTCCGGTGCCATGCCACCAGCAAGCGATGAGCGATGTTGATGCACACGCCTCTAGTGGTGAGGGCAACTGAGATTACGGGGCTGCTATGAGTCTCTCACCGTGCATCGATCTAAGACTTACACATGCAGGCCGCGGGTGGTGGAGTGCCTGCTGACGCTGCAGAGGATCTACGAGGTGGAGCGCAACTAGGGCGAGCAACAATCCGCGCTGCCGCTGAGCGTTGGGACCGCAGAATGCCACCCTTGCTCATATTGCCAGTCGCGGCTGGGAATGACGAGCAGTATCTTTGTGCAGGCCGCGGGTGGTGGAGTGCCTGCTGACGCTGCGGAGGATCTACGAGGTGGAGCGCAACGAGGGCAAGCGCAGCCCAAGGCGCCCGTTTGCGCTGTCGCCGCGCGCCGGGACGCCCGATGTGAGCGGCCACCAGCCGCTGCGCCTCAGCCAGCGCCACAGCTCGCCCTTTACCCCGGACGTCAACTACCAGGCAGTGCAGCAGGTACATTCCGTGCTTGCAGATGTCCTTACCCTATGCTGCAGCCAGTAGCCAGAGGTGAGGCACCAGGTAGTGAAGCAGGTACACCAGCCAGTGATACAGCTTGCTTTTCGCCCCGGATATTGTCCACTGGACACAGTCCCCTGCTCGCAGCCACCATAGTAAAGGCCCAGAGATAAGGCCCCTTGTCGGCGCAGCAGTGGTATATTCACGAGCGCTTTCCGTCGATCAGCAGCCTCTGCATTGCAGTTCTCCCAATGGAGTGGCATGCTGGAATGCTTCCAAGTGGTGTTTGCGCTTCTGAAGGCTACATGCGTCTGTGCAGCGCTACTTCGGCAGTAAAGCTGAGCAGCAGCCGGGCAAGGCAGCCAACCAGGTGGAGCAGGCCAATGGTGTGACGCGCATGATGCAGCAGTGCACCGCCATGCTGCGGGACAGAATGGGGGACGACGCCTGCACGCCCCTGCAGACAAACAACCTCAGGTACTACCTTCGCAATGAGAGCCCGAGCTTTGAGGGCCTCTCTTATGCAGGGAGTATGCACGTTCTGCACTTTTGTCCAATCACAGAGCGCTACCTGCCCAAGACTGCCATTGTAGGATGCCAGCGTATGGGCCCAGGTTTTCTGGACTTTTCTGGTGCATGTGCAGATCCAGCCAGGAGCTGAACTCTCCCGGGACTGACTACTCCATGATAGCACCCGTCTTTGAGACAGTCCTCAGCAGCCTCACTCAGGTACATACTCTGCAGCACCACTGTCTCCAGACCTGCACCCTCTGCTTTGCCGGTGAGGTGGCAATGACAGTCTCCACCTAGGACTGCATCCTGGACTAGCCATGCATGTAGCAGGGATCAAGCAGGAGCTGCCTCACCTGAACCTGCAGATGGTGTGCATTGGACCTAGCTATCTCTTGCAAGGAGACACTTCCCTGGACATGCAGGAGTACGAGAAGCGCCTGCTGGCCAAGGACCATGAGATCAAGGTGGCCCAGGCAAATGCCCGCGAGCTGCAGAAGAGGCTCAATCAGGCGAACGCTGAGCTGGCAAACTCCTCTCGCATGGCCACCCCTGAGCCCGCTCCAGCCCAAGGTGCGCCCACGTGTGCCACATCTTGATTACCACTCATTTCCCTACAGCCTAGCATGATATCCTGATGAAAATAGCGCTTCAATTTCACCTACTCCTGAGCGATGCAAACTTCACATTGCAGTGGTGAGAACTGAGCATGTGTTGCAGCTGGCAGCCCTCAGCCGAGCAGACATCTTAAGTTGTCTACAGGAGTCTCTATTGGTAGGCCCTGCCTTGAGCAAAGCCTGCGCTTGCAGGGATGACTGACGAGGAACGAGCAGAATTTGAGGCCATGCGAGCGCGCGAGGCCGAGATGGAGGCGCACTTCCACGAGGCGGAGGCGCGCGTGGCGCAGAGTCAGCGCGAGCTGGCGGAGCAGCAGCAGGCGACCGCACGCATGCAGCAGGAGTGGGAGGTCATGAAGGCTGAGGTGAGCATCAAGAGGATCCCTAGCTCTGGAGAGCATAGAGCAGCACACTATGACAAAAGGAGACATGGGCAGGAGCAGGGCAGCATCCACTGGGCTACTGCGCACATGCAGTAAGATCGGCAGGAGAGGTGCATCAACGTGGGCGGATGCATCATGACATCAGTGTATCATGCAGCTGTGTTCATGTCTCTATACCTCACGTGGCAAGAAGGCCATAGCGGCTCCTCTGTAGATGACAAAGAAACCTTTGACATGTGTTTCTCTAAGGGCGGTCTGACCATACATGGTCTGAGGACAGCACAGCCGTCATCTACCACGACCAGTAAAGTTGCATGCCTACTACGTGCCCCAGAGCGGCAGCAGCACTTGCTTGGCTTGACCTGGCTGCCTGCGCAGGTGGCAAGCATGCAGGGCATCGCAGAGAAGTACCGGGTGACCTCGGAGGAGAACCGGCGGCTGTACAACGAGGTGCAGGACCTCAAGGGCAACATCCGTGTCTTCTGTCGCGTCCGGCCGGCCGGCGCTACCGGCGATGGCTCAGCATGTGAGCTCTCTGCGTTTTCCTGTGGCGTGAGCATGCAAATTGGGTTGAGGCATTCATGAGGACGTGTGAGTCATGATGGTATATACACGAGGTTTGCCACCAGCGATGGCTCAGCATGTGAGCGCGCTGCCTCCCTGTGGCGTGAGGTTCACGGTCATGGTCCCTCTCTGGGGAATGCCCATGTGCATTCCCTCTGCTGCCATGCTTTGCCAACGACAGGATCAATTTGACATGTGAATGTGCACAGCGCTTGTGCTCACTGACCCATGAGCCGCTTAGCGTCAAACTTTGAAGCCTGCAGCATGTCTGGGCAGTGTCGGAGAGTAATTTTCAAGATGTACCATAATCCCTCCGCTGTCACTATGTAATACAAAATGTAGACGGCTGCAGAGCGCAGGCAGAAGAATTTCCAAGACAGCCAGTGATCCTGGCTTCACTGGCAACACAGGCTGCACAGAGATGGGAGAGGATGGCGAGCTGGCGCTGTACAACCCTCGCAGCGGCGGGCGCAAGCAATTCAAGTACGATCGTGTCTTCGGCTCCAGCAGCACTCAGGAGGAGGTCTATGAGGACACCAAGGCCCTCATCCGCTCAGTTCTGGACGGTGAGTGATGGGCATTCTGACTAACACTCATGCGGCAGGTGCATCATGGGGTCTGGATGTCCATGAGGGAGCTTGCAGGAGAGACCTGTGTACAGCCTTGATGTGCACTGGTGAGTAGGAATGCATTCAGCACTGAGTGCTGCAGCAACACTTGAGTTATCTAGACCGTCTGGCATGTATGGTGGAAGCAGGGTATACTTCTGGATGATAGCTAAATCACAGGATGGTGCATTGCAGGTTACAATGTGTGCATCTTTGCATACGGGCAGACGGGCTCCGGCAAGACGCACACCATGGCCGGGAGCAACATCGAGGAGTACTCCGGCCGCGGCATCAACTACCGGGCGCTGGATGATCTGTTTGCCATCAACGAGGAGCGCCAGGGCGAGGTGTGACCTCCCTCTTGTCCTTATATCAGCGTCTGCACGTGCATTCACAAGGTGCTGCTGAGCAGGCCACCCTACCGTTTGCATGTCCAGCATTATTTATGGGATCCTACAGCAGAATTTCCCAGGCCAACCCTGCAGGTATGGCAGGCCATGGATCCCGGAGGGCCTGGATCCAGCAGCTCACAAAAAGGGGATGACTGTGCAGGCGGAGTATGAGGTGCGAGTGCAGCTGCTGGAGATCTACAACGAGCAGCTGCGCGACCTGCTGGACAGCAGGCGCTCTGGAAGGCGCCTGGAGATCCGTAACACTGAGCGCTCCGGGCTGAACGTCCCTGAGGCGACCCAGGTCTGTCCATCTTGCCAAGCTCCAAAGCTAGCATTTCAAGCCCTCTGCTCAGCATGCATTCAGTTATGGCGCGATGCGAAGCTATGTGTTATCTGTGCATGTCTGGAGCTGCCTGATCCCACAGCAGGGCATGTGGTACTTCAGTGAGCTGGGGCTGGCATGCAACTCGCTTATTGACTTAAGTAGACTTGGTGTAGTACTTGACTTGGAAGCTGCAAAAGCACACTGGTGAATTACATTGTGGTCCATGCATGTGAACATGTAAGCAGCTGTGTGAGGGTGGAAGACGGCATCTGGGATATGGTGATGTGGCAAACATACATGAAGCCTGTCTTGGCTTGCGCAGGTGGACGTGAGCAGCCGGGAGGAGGTGATGCGGGTGATGGATATCGGGGCGCGCAACCGCGCGGTCGCGGAGACCAAGATGAACGAGCGCAGCAGCCGCTCGCACAGCGTGCTCACCGTCATCGTGGACGGCATCAGCCACGTCACCGGCCAGCGCACCCACGGCTGCCTCCACCTCATCGACCTCGCAGGTCTGTTGGCTGCTGGTCAAAAATCAAATTGCCAATGATCTGGAGACAGGCCTGACAATGACACATACTGTGATTGAAGTGGGCACTGCCTGCCACTGCCTATTGGCCTGATTCAAGAGCCTTTCAGTGTGATGCCTGTCACAGCAGTCATGACCACATTAGCCAACAAACATTCATGTCTGCCTCTAGCTGATTATACTTGTAGACTCGCCTAGGTGTGCTGGGAGTCCAGCAAAGCCGGTAGTAGATGCCGCTCGTGGCAATGACAACGTCCACCATCCCTGCTTGCCCGTAAGAGACGTCAGTATCACGTGCAGGCAGCGAGAGGGTGGGGCGGAGCGAGGCGACGGGGGACCGGCTGGAGGAGGCCAAGCACATCAACCGCAGCCTGAGCGCGCTGGGGGACGTCATGGCGGCGCTGGCGCAGCGCAACACCAAGCACGTCCCCTTCCGCAACTCCAAGCTGACGCAGCTGCTGCAGGACTCCCTCTGCGGCCAGGCCAAGGCCATGATGTTCATCCACATCGCGCCCGAGGTGCCCGGCCGCCTGCCCTGACTGCCCTGAGAGCATGCATCACACTACTTCAGCTTGCCAGCAGCCTGAGACCCTTCCATATCAATATTGCATGCGTACTGACTGCCCTCAGGGCATACCATTATGGCAGTACACAGACAGGCAACAGCCATTCCTATGTCACTTGACGCGCATGATCAAGTGTCATGCCAATGGAGCGCCATATCAGCCGTTGATACAAAGGGTGTCGGTGGCTGGACATGAAACAGGTTGTCCAATGTTTGCAGGAGAGCAGCTACGGGGAGTCCATCAGCACACTGGGCTTCGGGTCACGGGTGAGCGAGATCACGCTGGGCCCGGCCAAGCGCAACACCGAGTCGGGCGCCATCTTCGAGGCCAAGGAGACCGCTCGCCGCGTCGAGCAGGAGTCCGAGCGCCATGCACGGGAGGTAACAACTCCCCTGCTCACACAGCATGGTCCCTCTGACACACTGGACAGGATCGAAAGCACGCGCTGCCATTTGAGAATACTCCTGCGCGCTGTGTGCGGGGCGGCCCACTGTAAATGCATCAACAACAATGCTTGAGATTGAGCTCACAGAGCCAGAAAGCTTCCTGGGGTTCTAGGGTTTGCCAATCTTGTTGAAGCAATGCGGCTGGTGTGCTGCAGGCACAGAGGCATGCAGAGCACAGCGCGTCTGCAGCGCTGCAGATCCAGGACCTGCAGGAGCAGCTGGCGGCGGAGCAGAGCGCCAAAGAGACCGAGCGCCAAGTGCGGGAGCGTGCGGAGCAGCAGGTCACGGAGCTGAAGGTACCGGCTCCAACTGCACCTGGCAGAATGCAGCAGATCATTCCTGTTGCTTCAGCCATGCCAGCTGCAGTCTGGACTGGCTTGCTCATGGCTTGTGAGTGCATATAGCAGGCAGCTGTTCAGCAGGACTAATTACAATTTTCATGCGGGCTGGATGTTGCCATGCTCAGGCAGAAGCTAGCAAGCATAATTGCTGACATCTGCAACCTCTTGCAGGCAGCACTGGCAGCTGCTCAGCAAGGTGGGGGCAGCTTTCCAAAGCCACAATCCAGTGCCACAATGCCTCAGGTGCCGCGGCCGCCAATTAGCGCGGGCCTCGGCCTTGATCTGTCCTCTCTGCGGCTGCAGACCTCCTCGCCAACACCTCAGCCACAAAGAGTGCGCCACCTCACTCCATTGGCACTCGCAGCATTGCCTAGAGAGTCCTGCCCTATGCCCTACCTTTTCGCTTGAACATAGCAGCTTCTCTCATGGTGTAGCTGAATGTGCTCAAGTGCAGCCAGTCTTGGTACACTGCTTTGTTGAGGTCTACTTCTCATCAAGGATCAGACACATGCAAGCATTCACATGGTCTAGCCGGCGGAAGTCGTGCTGTGGGGTGTCGCTCTCCCAGAGCTTTGCTGTAATGAGTATGCAAAGAATAGCCTTTCTGCATCTAGAAGCTGATCTGATTTGTGCATCTGGCGCAGTCTCGTCTGCCGAGCATGTCGCCGTCGACGTTGCCGCGCGCAAAGGTCACACCGCTAAATCTGCCGCAGCAGCAGCTGCGCTTCTCGCCTCCCCAAGACCCCCCCTCTCTCTCCCGGGGGTCCCTCACCCACAGGGGGTCCACCACTCCCCGCAGAGACTCAACCACCTCAGGCATTCCACGGTAACAGCTCTCACCTTGGGCGCTAGGCTGGGCAGCACCTGTGCTGAATCTGCCACCAGCACCTTTACAAGGGTCTGCACAGCTTGCCTATGAGATGCGGGTTGCGTGCCAGGAAAGAGGTGGTGTACTCTCGCGGGAACACCTCTGTTGCAGGGTCTTTCCTGTGCATGAGGTTGACAGCTGGTATGCAGGCCGCTGACAGCAAGAGACTACGGAGTCTCAGCAGGCACTGCCACCAGGAATGCTGCAAGCAAGGCATCTGATGCCAGGTCTGGCGACGCCAGACCAGGCAACATGCTCCGCAGGGTGAACACATTTGGCTCGCTCTGTGCATGCAAAGCCACCCACTCTATGCTCTCTCGCCTCTCCGGACTCTCACACATGCATGAAACCTCCCAGAGCAGCCATTCTAATGCGTACTATGCACTCTCTTCGCCTTGAGCAGAGGTATCACACTGAGCCCATGCAACATTGCTGAAGCCTTGCTAGCATGTAAGAGGCCTTCTGAATTTCTTGCATGCATTTGCAGGGGACAGAGCCCTCAGGTCTGTCAGAGCTCAGGCGTGCAACCTCGCTGTCTGGTCCCAGTCAAGGAACGCCCTCGGTGAAACGCAGCCACAGCACTGCCAGCAGGACAAGCAGCGGGCGCTGGCACTGAAGAGTGTTGTGTGGTTACAGTGTGCAAGCTAGTCGCTTGACATGCACACAGGCTTCCGCTACGGAGATATCTTGAGCTGTTGACCTTGCAAGTGTTGTTGTAAAAGAGAGTGTGCCGGCATTCAATGCAATCTGCATGGCTTCCACCATCATCACCTGAGGGGTACTACCGGCTTGGGCACATCTGATCCTCAAGCGATGTAAGGACGTCCGTGTCTCCCACGCTGTAATATACGGGCCAGGCCTTTCAGGATAGAGAGCTCGCACATCACAGTAGGGTGTCGCAGGTTTCAGAAGCTGGTCACCAAGTCATGAAGCCTGTGCGCCTTGTTTTATTTATAACAACGCAGAGTATCGCATAGCTTGCTTGAGTATCGATAGTAGCCATCGTCTGACTATAGAGCGGCTATTTGACAGCATGCCAGGTATGTCCAAGGCTTAGTCGCCTGGCTAGCACGCTCTGGGCGTGCTTCTTTCTTCCACCTCGGGCTTAAAGCGTCATCTTGTACACAAGGCATGAACATCTTCCGCGGGTCTCGCATGCGGCCTCTCCTCTCGTGTCCTTCTTTGAGGGCACCTGACATTGAGGCCTCACAGCAGGTGACGAAGTTGTGGAGGAAGGCAGGCACGCTTCGGAGGTGGCCAAATGGCCTAGGGGGACTTACTGGATCAGCCATCTCGCTCTGTACGTAGGTATGCACACCTCACTGCTACCCCACTGTCTTCCTGTAGTATTT
The DNA here is from genome assembly GCA_963930925.1 of Coccomyxa viridis. NCBI lineage: Eukaryota > Viridiplantae > Chlorophyta > Trebouxiophyceae > Coccomyxaceae > Coccomyxa > Coccomyxa viridis. The sequence continues at coordinate 1,045,042 of CAWVOJ010000006.1, read as the reverse complement.
AGCATTGGAAGCTTTGGGAGCCAGATGGCCTCGGATTGCTATGTGAATGGATGCAAGGGATCCGGAAATCACACAAAGCCATACAGTGCTGCTGTTGAGGAGCCCCAGTCTGCTCAATGTGCGGTGAACTGCCCCCTAAAGTCTGTGCTCATGTGCTCTGTCCTGCAGGCACTGGACCTGACAGGGAGCTGCTGGAGATTGGCCCTGTCTACTGGAAAGGAGGCAAGCTGGGTGCCTACCTGAGCTACAGGAACCTCACTCCTAAGAAGCTGAGGGGACGCGGACAGACTCATGAAGACCCCATCTTCCTGGAAGCACGTGAGCCTTTTGATGGACCGTCCTGTGACAACACTGCATGGCCATGCCTGCTCTCCGCCCTGCTCTGTGCCCTTGATGCATTCTTGGTCAATGTAGCACATTCAAGGCATCGATTACCCAACTCAATGCTATGCAATACTGCCATCTTCCTTGCTTGTTGCCTGGCTTCGGCCCTGCCATGCATTGCTCTGCCATAGTAGCGCCCTCATCCTGTGCAATGCTCTCATCAACACAGGCCTGCACAGGTGCTGAGCTACTGTATGCATTGAACAGGCTACAGCACCATCCTGGACGTCCTGGCGCAGAGATTCAGCGCCCTGGTCAAGACCAAAGCAAAGATCATGCCAGTGGACAGGGAGAAGGACGCAACAGAGCTGAAGCAGCTGCCAGCAGCAAGCCCCAGTACAGAGACAGTGTTTGCAGATGGGGAAGTGGAAGAGGAGGCTGAGCAGCACGTGGCAAGGATTCACATCCGCAGCTGTCTGAAGAGCACCGTCATGTGGCAGGATGTTCCAAAGTGAGCTCACAGTAGGCACCATGTCTCAGCGCTTTGATTCCCAGAACATGGCAAGAGCACTCAAATCTCGCAGACGGAGTGCCTTGATCAGTTCATCATGATGGACAGGTGCCAGAGCTGGCTAATAGCAACAGCCCCTGTAGGGGGAGCGCTAATCTTACAAACCTTGCAGGAAGCACTAGCTACGGTGCTTCTTCCACAACCTGGTGCTTGTTTGCTGATGTCATGCAGTCGTAATAGAATCCGCACAAATCTGGCAGATGTGACTTGCAAGGTGCCACAGCATGCATGCTGTGCATTACTAGCGCTCGAGCTCTGAATTCGAATGGCCATGGGAAAGATGCAGATTTCTTACTCACTTCTGTCTCAGCACTTATCAGCTTGAGAATGCATATGGTTTCACATTCATGCTTTTTGGAGCTGCTTCACATAATCATCAAAGCTTGGTGATCAGTTTGTATGCCCTGCTGTGCTTTGCTGCCAGAGCAGCTTCATACTGACTGGGAACCTGCTATACCTTGGCCGCTCTCCTAAGGCTTGACAGGGTACAAGGGATTTCGTAGTACACTAGAGTAGACTCGTTTGGAAGTCAATGTGCAGGATCGTCATCCTGTGGCATTAATACGACGTCATGCTGTGAATTTATGCCCGACGTCCACCCCCGGTCGTCGGGCTTGAGTTTAGTCGCTGAGGTGCCAGAGATACGACCGCCTGAGATAGGATGAGCTCTGAAGAATTAAGCATTGAGCTTGAGGCCCTGCGATTCACTTATGCTGAGGCACTGACGCTTATACAAGAAGAGCCAATGACTGTCAAAGTTGCCACTTCTCCCTACACAGGTATATGAGGGCTGCTATCTATCCGATCCTCATCTATAGGTCCTGCATGCGATGCCCTTGCTGACAAGAATGATCTTGCGTTCAGGTGATGACAGTGCAAGGCAATTCGTTGCTGCTGACCTCATCATCACAGCGGGTGATGGCTATCCAGAGCGCCCACCACACATCTCCCTGCGCGAAGTGAAAGGTACGCTACCCAAAGGAGCCTCCCAACTTACTGCAAGTCGCAATCACATGTAGAGACCAAGGTGATGATCATCCACCATGCCCGTACAGGTCTTGGAGACAGGAGGACTGCAGAGCTGCTGCAGCGGCTGCAGCAGGACGCTGTGGAGAGCTCAGGGAGCATGTTGCTGGGCATGTTGTGCGAGTCAGCTCGGGATCAGCTGACCGCCATGAACAGGCCGGAGGGGGCCTGCATCTTCTGCCTGGACGAGCTGTGCGATGACAGCAGCAGCGCTGCGGAGGCAGACCTGCTCAAGCTGCCCTGCTACCACTGTTTCCACATGTGAGTGACCACTCTGTATCCTGAGTGCAGCCACAGACTGTTTTGCCTGCTGTTCCTGGGAATGTATCGGGCTACAGCGGGAGAGCAGCACCAGAAACACAGAGAGGGTGTGTCAAGGCTAGACAGAAGTGGCGCTGGCTGTGGACACATAAGTCAAGACTGGACAGTGTGCTTTGCGTGATGCATGCTTACGGTGCTAAAGCAATGCGTTGCGCTTATCCTTCTATGGTGTCTAAACTGAGCTCGTGCAGCAGGTACTTGCTGTACACGGGTACGCTGTCCGATGCCACGCTAGTCAAGGGCTACTTTATACATATTCTGAGACCTTCAAATCCACTTTACATAAGGAGCATTTCTGCTGCAGGGACTGCTTTGCGCGCTGGTGGAGGTGGGAGCAGCGCAGCCTGCATGGCAAGCGCAAGCAGATCCTGGAAGACCTGGGCGCCCGAGCAGCCCCGGTGCTCAGTGAGCAGGGCCTTGTGCCGGATGCAAAGGGGCTCTTCACCATCCACTGCCCCTCCTGCAGGTGGAACATGCATTGTCAAAGTGATAGCAGCAATCAAGTGTGGTCGTCATTACACCCAAAGATTAGAAGGTGACACCATGAGAGAATGCGCACCAAGATGTCAGATACCTTTCCTGGCAATGAAGGACTTATGCGAGGCACTTGCCATGCCTGGAGGTGCTGCACAGCACAGTACAGATTAGCAAGCCTGCAGCTGGCTCCGCCTCTTAAGTGTGCCTGTCTCCTGCAAGCAATGTGTGTGGGCGTTGAGTTTGCAGCAGCATGTCTTGGCCAGGCTCATTTTCTGGCCGCATGGTGACGCGGTGACTGCACGATGCAGACTCAGGGTGACGCCTGCTGACCTGGCGCATGCGCTGCCCACGCTGCTGCCCAAGAAGGGCACGCCGGCAACTGAGGCTCTGGAGCGGGCAGAGGACTCCAGAGCCCTTGAGCTGCCTCTAGAAGAGCTACAGCGCCTACGCCTAAGGCAGCAGCAGAACGCCCAGATCTTCCAGCGCCAGAAGTCCAGGGTACACTTCCCTTCACCTCCCTTTCCCTGTCTGCTAGATCCCTCACATGCACCACTGACTGCCAGTGCGCGTGCTGTGTACCGCTGCAGCCCTTGAACTGCTGGCAGGTCTTGCCCAGGTGTCTCTTCAGGGCCTTCTGTAAGGAAAGGTCACTTGCAAGGTTGAGTGTGATGTCACGCTAGTGACATCATGAGTATGATGGTGCAGAATGGCATAGTGGATGACTCTTGGGGAGTCTCACTTGGCCCTTCCCTAGAGCCGACCAGCCACAAAGACAAGGCGGAGGGGGATGCGCATGCCTCCCAATGCATCAATGGCCAGCCCAAGCTGCCCGACAAAGGGCAGTCAGGGCAGGGTAGCCTGAGCGGCATGCAGCAGCGCTCCCTGAAGCAGCTTCCACAGAAGGGCAGCAGCAGCAGTGGAAACCAGGCCGATGGGCCGAACAGCGCAGGCCTCAGACCGACAGCGCCCCACAGTCAGAGCACGGGGTCTAGATTAGGCGCGAGCAGCAGAGGCCGGGGGCAGAGGGGCAGTAGAGGCTTGCATGATCGAGGGCGCAGCTCCTCAGACTCTGCTCTTTTGGGACGTGGGCAGCGTGGGAGACACTCCAAAGCAGGAGGTGCTCCGCAAGCACGAGAACATGAACTGGTCACTCAATGAGCAGACTCAACACACCTGTGGTAGGGCTATAGCACAGCTTGCCCCAGCTGAGACCGGGGCGCTGGCACAAACTCGTAGAGAAACAACCTGAAAATTCGTTGTTGTGTTGCAATATGCAGCTATGTAATTTGCACCATACAGAGGTGGCACTGGTGCCCCAGGCTGCTCTGGGAATTGGTGTCAAGGCATGACGCGATCAAGAAATGAGAGATGCAGGTTGACTGGCTCACTGGAAATGCGAAACACTTACATGCAGTTCAGAAGGAGGGCTGTTGTTGTGGCATTTTAGTATGACATCTCCTGCAGCAAACCCAAAACCCACATATCACCTTCTAGAGAGCAAAGAGCACCCACATGCCCATGATCACTGCGCATACACTAGGTCTGTGCTGCCTTGTGGACAACTTGCTCAATAACCTTCAAGGGGGCATGCCAGACCAGCCGTGCAGTATGCACCACCTTGAGTTCCCCACAGACAATGTCATAAGATGGAGCTTCAGCGGCTAGCCTAGAGGGGAACACCCAAATCTTTTGGCTTCCTGGATCAACAACCCTCCTTGAAGGTCATGAACACAAGCAGGTTTCCCATCAATGGGATTTCTAAATTGCTGAAGCCTGAGGCTGCAAGCCTTCATGCAGCTTTGCTCAGTCTGAAGGGGCTGCCATCTCCCTGTTCTGAAAGACACTCTAGAGATCTGCTGCAGATCTGCTGCAGAATGGTCCGCCTCTTCTTGCTTCCTCCACCCTCATCAGTTGTCTCATTGTGACGAGAAAGGGCTGATCTGATGTTAGTGCTGCTGAAGCTGCTGTACGGCATATCCATATCCAGCAAGGTCCCGTACATTGACCACCTCTGGAGATCTGAAAGTGCCGGCCCCTCTTAAAAAAGCTTTGCACTGGGGCTGCCTCAGCTTGTCAGGCACTCCCGAAGGCAGGTGACTGACTTGTATGTGACCTGTGACTTGCCTCAGCTCCCTTCTGTCCAAGCGGAGCATCATCAGAGGAGCAAATGCTATTCATGGAGCTGGTCTCTATAGCTATAGTGCGGGCTCCTCCTATCATGCTATTGGCTGCTTTGAGGATCATTGGAGTCCATTACGGTATTCATGCCAGCCGCTAGATCCTCCAGGTAATGGCTCCCAATGACCACTCAAGGCTCTGAGGGGCAGATGTACAGACCATGCCTGTGTGTATCTGTGCCCATGACACAGGGCATGCTAAGATGCCCTGGAACTGAAAAGCCTCCCTATGCGCTGTGGAGAAACCCCTCTAACCACTTAGCTATCCCAACATGCAGCTGCTACAGCCAACCTTCATCCCCTGTGAGCTGCTATGCATGTCGGTATGAGCGTCCTGAAACTGCAGGACCTGTGGCAGGCCGTGCCTGATGCAAGCAGCCTGCCTGTGCTTGGAACACAGCGCCGGGTATAGATGTAGATGTGGGGAGAACAGATTGCACCAAAGCCAAAGATTGAAAAACCGGAGAGTATTCCCTTGTAAGCAATATGAACAGCAAAGAAGGCTGAGCCAAAGTTGAAGTGATGGCACTATCCTGTGTACAATTTGTTGAGGTAATCCAGGCCACCCGGCCAGCCTGCCCATGGGGCGGCCTGCCCGGCCCAGGCAAAGGGCGGCCCTCACACGTCGGCCGTCATGCGCATCTGCGACAGCTTCTCAGGGAGCTGCGGCGTCCCGTCAGGGCCAAAGCTGCATGGCGAGGACGACTGCCGGGTCATGTCCAAGGATCTGGGCTTATGCCTGGGGTGGTTCGGGGCAACGTTCTCGCCGCCTTCGTCGCGCAGCTGCTCCAAGATGCGCGGCAGCATGGGTCGGCTTGCGTCAAATATGAAGGTGGTATCCGTTGGGTCTCTAGCACCTGCATATTTTGGTACAGGGTCAGAAGCGCAACCAGCGTCACAGAAGTCCCCCATCGCCCTTGCAACAGGGTGTTGCGGTAATGAACTAATTTTTTTAGCACTCGTCTTTACATCTGCATTGCCAGTATTTCTGGTTTGCCTGTATTCAGGTGGGTCAGCTGCTCATTGGCTGACAAAGCACTGGAGGTAGCGCAACCTTTCTAGGTACTGTGCAAGGGTCATTACCTCATCAGCCTGGTGTGGCTGGGAGATATGTAGGATTATATGACCTGATCCGATCTGACTTGACACGGCAGGTCATACAGCTGCTGAAGCCCCTTGTTGTTGGATTCCGTGTACTCGCATTGCCAGGCCACATTTGTGATCAGGAGAACTTGCGAGCTGACAGCGCCACAACTGCTCAAGGAAGGCCTACTTGGCATGTAGAATCCCTTGCTACAGCACGGCAGAGGCGCCTAGGGCTAACGTACCAATCTCGTGAACAGCTGCAGCCTAATTGGGCAGCTTCCTGCCCGTGTCGTTGCCCTCTGCTCATATAGCCCTTGCTCGCCTCATCCCGCACAAAACACACCACAAGCAGAGATCAACCTCCACACTGACTTCCAGAGAGGGGCCGCTCACCCAAAGCACGCAGCACCACGATCTGGATCTCCAGCTCGCTGATGCGCTTGCGGTCGCGGGTGTAGGCCTCCAGCTTCTGCAGATACTGGCGCACGTGCGAGGGGATCTTCAGCGTGGTATCCGACCGCAGAGAGCCCGGCTCTGCATGGCAGTGTAGAAAGCTTGAATAAACAACCAGACTTTGCCTGCAGGCCCTGCGCTCCTCTGTTGCTTGAGGCTATGTGATGCTGGTACTCACGGACATTGTGGCGACGCTAGATTCCAGACGCCCCACGGCGGCAGTCACAGTGCATGTTGACAGGCACATGGCAGAATGAGGCATGACATGCCCTGGTGCTGGGGGTGTGGAGATTTTGAGTTGCCGAATCTGCACGGGTGCTCACCCACTCCCATGCGGTCAGCCAGGCGGGCAATGGTCTGCTGGAGGCCCTCGGACTCGTCCAGAGCCTTCATGTAGCCGTTCAGCATGTTCTTGCGCATCTCGCTCTTGCTCTCGATGATGCGCTGCAGCACCACGTCCGGCGACTCACCCTGCATGCAGATTTTGGCCGTCATTGAACCGCATGCTGCTGGGCAACCCCATATGCACAGGAGCAATGCGTGCCTCACATACATGCTCTCGCAGCTTACACATAATTTTGCAGCCAATGGGGGTTCTTCAGTCATCCGACCTGCACACGTGGCACTACCCCTGCTGCTAGATGCACTATGCATTAGTAAGCACAGGGAGGCTGGAAAGGCAGGTGAAGGGGCCTGACCTGGCACAGATCAGGAAGCAGCTGGTTGACGACCTTGCGCACATCCTGCTTGCCCGCGACAGAGTGCGCGAGGCGCGCCAGCAGCTTGGGCGACATCCGCAGGTTCTTCAGGTCCAAGCACAGGCCCTGCGCATTCCAAGGCGCCTCAGCATGCAGCAAATGCAAGTGTGCATGAGCATTTTACATAGCAAGTTTGTGCTGCAGACGGCCAAGCACACTTGGAAGAGTTGTGCTCAAGGTTATGGACTCAAGGGCTCTCCCTGCCAGTGTCCGTGATACAGACCTATACAAGCACAGCACACAGCTGCGTAAGGTAGCTTTTTTTTTTCACAAGATCAATGAATCTCTCTCCCCTTGTATGAGCTGAGATTCACACCTGCCGTGCAGTGCACTAAGGCTGGTTGTGCCCTGAGATATATTCTGCAGCAAACCGCGCATGATCACAGAGAGCCATGTAGGCAGCAGATACTCACCGTGTACCACATCTCCTTGACAAACAGCTCCGCTGCAACCTTGGCCTGCTCGCCCTTGCGCACGCTCTGCAGCACCAGGTCGAAGTAGTCGCTGGCGTCCTTGCTGGACAGCAACGCGAAGGCCTCCACGTGGTCCACCCCGGCCTTGATGTAGCTGGTGAAGCGCGCGCTCTGCAGCGGCCTCGCCTCCTTGACCATCGCAAAGTTCTCCTCCGCCTGCAGGCATGGCTGCAAGACTGTGGCCTGGTACCATCTCAATCTGCGGCATGGATACCGGTCCTGTCTTTGGGTTGAGCGCTACACGGCGCATGCAGCGCTGAGACAGTGGGGTGCAGGGCCTATGGCATTCCCTGCCACTTTGTAGGTATCCTGCATCATGTCTCAAACTTGCTTTGTCCTGTCTTGGGCCTCACAGGGGTATGATCAGGTGCTGATGCAGCCTGTGGGCAAAGGTAAGACATTTCCAACCCGCACCTCTGTGGTCTGCTCGAGAGGAGCGGACAGGGCGCGGCTGAAGCCTTCATTGCGCTGCGCCGGCATCACAGGAGACAGCAGCAGCGTGTCCAGGATGGGCCGGATCATGGCAAAGTCCTCTGCAATGGACCCCGCGCTGTCCAGGGTGGCCCTGGAGAGGTGCATGACGTCGCCACTCGCCAGCTCGTTGACGCGCTCCAGCAGCCATGTCACCCTGCATGCATGTCAGTCTGTCAGCGCACGGCGCTTCTGAAGGGGGCATGGGGGGCATCCTGCCGGAGTGGCCTGAGCTTGCCTTCACAGAGGATGGCTTGGTTGTCTATGTTGGACAACAGAGCTGGCAATTACTGTTGCCACTCAGAAGACAGGCAAACTCCCTCTGTAAGGCAGCCCACTGGTGTAACTTGATGCTGTCGGGACTCAGGTGCACAAAGAGCATTTTCTCTTTCGCAAGCGTCAGAATACATATGCAGCCCAGCGTGATGAGGTCAGGACTGCAAAAGTGTTGGGCTACGTTATCAGTGATTTGCTGGTACAGATCTGCCTACACACCCGTGCTGCACAGAGCCCAACATGCACAAGTGGCTGCTTACAGCACAAGGGTTGCGTCATACGAGCAGGAGAGGTGAGGTCAGCACGCATCACCTGTCGAGAGTGCCCACCAAGCGGCTCATTGTCAGCGGTGCCCGAGGAATCTTTTGGTGGGAGCCCCCTTGTATGCTACACCTGCACCTTTGTACGGCACTACCGCTGTGGCCACGCCCTTTGTTGCTGTACGCGGCACTTTGCAGCACCAAGCCTTCGCCGCGTACGGGAAGAGAGCGGGAAGTACGACTGCTTCCAGTCCACAGATTCTGAACGCCCGCTTACTTCTCTGCCACAGTACCGTCCCAGGTCCAGGACCCCAAAGCTGTAGTCGCAAGGAGGACTCAGCCGGGCCTGTTGCACTTCTACGCGTTGGCGCAATTACAAAGCGCCTTAAGGCCTTCGAGTGTACGGCGGCCTGCGCGGGTACCCTCGCAGGTACGACGATGGACACGAGCCACTCCAGAAGAGCTGTGACGCTCTTCAGGATATCAGGCAGCGCCTACGTCATGCTTGCTGGCGTCATACTGTATGCAAATGACGGGGCTTAGGGTTTCCTTCTAGGGTATCTTGAGAGATCTGACCAATGCAGTGACTGGTGGAGTGCGTAGGACTGAAAGGCGTTTTACGGGAGCAACGGCTCATATGAGGATGATGGACACCCGTTGCACTGTGTCGATGAAAGTTGCAGACGTCTGTATCCAAAATTCACTAGTGTGAATGTAGACATGAAGGGCCTCTCATCAGGGACCGTTCCGAAAGCAGAGTGAGGGCGTCAATGTAAGTAAGACATGCTGAGATGGCCACACTTTTTGGCATCCTGCGCAGAGCTGCAGCAACAAGGCAGTACTGGGTACAGGCTCGCCTCAGCTCTACTGCAGCCTCACGTCAGGGAGAGCTCATCGACTGGGTGAAGGTCAACGGTGGGAGCGTCTCTCACGCAATCAGCATATCGTATCCCAATGCCGCGACCGGCGCAGGCCTTCAGGCTGCGCAGGTACGGCGCACTTGTTATGACATGCCATCACTTCCGGAATGCTGTATCTTTATCACCTAGACCGCCACAGCGCGGTGATGGCACATGATCGTCTTCAAAAGAAGCATTTGCAGGCATGCAAGGCTGGAGATCGATTGGTGCATCTGCCAGCGCACTGCCAATTGACATATGGGGACAACACAAGCCCTAAGCTGATGTCCTTGATAGAGAAGGTGCCTCAAGAGCTGTGGGGGGCAAAGCTCGCCCTTCAGGTGAGCCCTCATCTGCTATTCTGTTCACTTGGCAGCAGGACGCTCACACCTCCACACCAGAAAAACCACATGGGTGCCTGCACTCTTCAGATCATTCCGCCTTCGAACTAGGCTGCATCCATTCTTTTTTCACTTTCACACACATACACACACAGAGAAGGATGGCATGCTGCATCACAGGTGCTGCAGGAAAGGTGTCTGGGCACGAAAAGCTTCTTCAGACACTACATCAGCAACCTGCCGGTGGGCGTGCCAGGCATTCCGCTATTCTTCTCACAGGATGCTATAAAGGCTCTGGAGGAGTATCCCCCGCTGAGGTGACTCAGTCCTGCTCCATCCTAGGGCTGCATTTCCGTGCATACGGAGCGCATGTCACTTGCATAAGGACAGTCAGGCAGTCCGCCACTCCATTGCACCGGGCATGCAGACCCCCGCTCCTGCCTGTGAGACTATCAAAACACAATCTGTGATGACACATGGACGAACAGCTGAAAGGAGTGCAGGCCACTCCTAGTTTCATCCTGAGTTCACCATCTGCAATGAGCAACATGCCACAGTTCATCGCATAGGTGACACTGCAGGCCACAGAGCATACACATGGCAGGCGTCACAAGACCGCTAATTGCATGCTAAGGGAAGGTGATCTGAATCATGCATGTGCTGCTTTGCAGCCAGCAGGTGAAGCGGCGGTGTCGCTGGTTGGTATCATTCGCTGATGGAGAGCTTGCAGACGCGGCCAGCAGCTCTGGGGACCCCTTTGAGGGTCAGCGCATTGACGCCAACATGCTAGGTGGGGCCCCCTTGTGCCTGTACCCCATGCCAGCAGCCTCTCTGTCAAACTCTGCTGTCTTGGCCAATCCTAGGGCACTGCAAGCCTGCAGCCAGTGCTTGTTCATGTGGTGCAGTAGAAAGAAGTTGAGTTCTGCTGTCTTGGTCAATCCTAGGGCAGTGCGACCCTGCAGCCAGTGCTTGCTTGTGCGGTGCGGCAGAAAAAGTCGAGCAGAGCTGCGAAGACTGGCTGAAGAGTGAGCTGTGTTGCCACCTGAAGTGCAGGCTGGGCAATGGCAGTGACGACTTCCAGGGCCTTCAGAGTGCGAGGTCCTGACAAGCCGGCTGCGCAGCTGCCGCTGATCGACATGTGCAACCACAGCTTTGCCCCCAATTGCCAGGCATGGTTCAGGCTTGTGCCATGACCCTCTTTGTGACGTGCTGTATCCTTGAGCACACAAAATGCATGGTTGTGTGCTCCATGTCTTCTGTGGTGCAGTATCTGCTGCTGTGTAAGGACCAAATACTCTGCACACTTGCGTGAATGCTGCTGTGCTTTGTAGGTTTTCCCTGGCCAGGATGGGTCAGTCGACCTGGTAGCCAGCAGAGACATCCAAGCTTCTGAACCCCTTCTTCTCTCGTATGGCAACCTCAGCAACGACTTCTTTCTGCTTGACTATGGTGCGCATCGTGTCGTGTCAGCTGCCTGTCGTGCACATCTACAAAGCAACCTGCAACTGCCCCTGTCAGGAGTGCAGCCGCCTGACGGCCTTACATCGATTGCTGAGCACGCGTCTGTATCGTGCATTGGCCACCCGTGTATATGCTGTGCCGACAAGAAGGGCCTTGAGGTGCAAAGGCTGTTCGTATAGCGCGCCACCCCAATAGCCTGCACTACCGCCACCAGGCTGTAGACCTCACATTACCCCGGACTGTGTGCAGGGTTCCTGGTACCACTTAACCCCTTTGATGCTGTGGCAGTCCGCTTTGATGTTGCCTTCTTTCAGGTGAGAGGCTCCTGTCCAGCCATTGCTTCACAGAATGCCATCACGTCATCTGCACGCTTGTGTTCCCTTGCCTTCAAAAGCCGGGACGGCTGACAGAGAAATCTGCATGATGTACTAAGGGTATTGCATGGCAGTGCGCTCTCCGCCCTCAAGTGACACGGCGGATTTCTGCGGGGCTTGATCTGACCTTGACCAGGGGTGTATCATATTCTCCCTTGCTTGATCCTCAGGGCTGATGAGCAGTGTTTTACATGCTTGTGCTGTCCATGCCCGCAGGCTGCAAATGCCCTGTCAAAGCAGAAGGTGGACGATGAAGCGCTTGACACTGTGGAGGACTTTCAGGAGGCGCTGCTGGCAGAGCTCAAGCTAGCAGGCCCTGAGGTGAGCTGACCCTCTGACTCATAGAACTCATTGACTAGGGATGTCAGACATAGCGCATGATGATGTCTGAACACATCCTGAGGCTGCTCACTGCAGGGCAGCCAAAGGATGGAGACGTGTCAGAAAGGTGGCAAGAGGAATATCATTAGGCCAGCAAGGACTGGCACATCCAGGAATTGCAGTACTGGTCCACCAGGATGCGGCATGGTGGACACTGATGCACTGCTCCTGCAGGCAGATAGAGAGCTGATGGTACGGCGCAGCCTGCCCAGCTGCAGCCCGCGGGCAGTGGCGGCTGCCCGCATCCTCAGCGCACAGGATGCTGCTGAGCTGGCGGGCCGCAGCGCAGAGTCACTGGGGCAGTGGAAACAGGCGGTGTCTCCCATCAATGAGGTAAAGAAGCCGGTCTGTTTCAGTCACAATACAAGCGTCATCAGCATCACAAGGCAGCCACAGGGCATGCTTGCTGCTTGATACTTAGGTCAGGCAGTTCCCAGTACTTGTGTTGCCCCTATCTCATGCACACGTCGTCAGGCAGCCCGAGCTAAGCCACCCTCGCACCACAACCAATGAGCTGAGGAAGCTCTTCATGAGTATGAGCATGCTCTTGCCGCAGGCTATCAGCATGTCAGTAGCTGTTCTTGGGAGGGCACAAATTTCAGAGTCTGCCATGAAAATAAGCAGTGGCCTCACGGGTCATGTGGGTGTCATTCATGCAAGGTCTATGCTCTCCAGGTGAAGGCACTACGCATGCTCGCTGGCGTGGCGTTCTTTGTGCTCAGCCGCTTCCCCGCCACGTTGGAGCAGGACAAGCAGCTGCTGGCCGGGCAGAGCGCGGGGCCCCTGCCCGATGACATGGCGCTGGCGGTGCAGTTCCGGCTGGGCAAGAAGCAGCTTATGGCAGAGCTGCTGCATGACCTTGCCAACCGCATCAAGGTGAGATCTTTCTTGTCTCCTGTTGCGATGCTTATGTCCCAGTACGGAGTCCTATAAGCGGTATCCTGCAGTATCTGATAAGCTAAGGTATGAAGCCACTGCGATCAGCATGAGGGCCTGCCTCAGCGGCAGCGCTCTAGAGTTGAGGATGTATGAATTGTGCATAGGGCATCTCATACATGAACGCAAAAAGCGACTTCATCACAGCAGGTACATCTGACTAGCATTGAGCAGTGGCTGTGACGTGCAGGCTCTGGCAATGCAGCCCATAGGCAGGCAAGACAGTACGGCGGCGGCTCATCATAGTACTGGAAATCCTGGCAAGAGGAGCTACTCCACCAGCACTGCAGCTTGGACAGTCAAAGACGTATTGCGATAGCAGTGGCTTCCAGGTTGGTTGCGCCTGGCATGTATGACCAATATTGAGCTGCTGTCAAATTGAGACCACAAGATAAGGAGCCCGCAGGGAGTTGCAGTTGACTGTACATCAATTCATAACGACGGCGGCGTTTGCCAGACTGCCGCATTGATTGATATTCCCCAAATGTATGATACAGACGCAATATGTCTTAAAGAATGTACTATCAATGATGCATCCCACCTCACACAGGGACGACAAGTGCCCTTGTTGTACACGTGCCACACCACTGCAGTCCTTCTCCTTTCCTGGACAGCTCTCTTTCACCGGCACAGCAGCACGCTGCTGGATGCTACAAGACCGAGATGACAAAGGCGTTGCTGCAGCTGGGCAGAGCTGTCCCGGCTCTCATGTCTCTCAGCGGCGACCTCCACAGGTTCAGTGCCACCTCAACTTTCCTGCCGCTGCTGCACAGAGCCCTGCACATGTCTGCTGCCCTCTCTGCAGCCTCCTCGCAGTAGTCTGTGAAGAAGCAGGCAGGCTCCTTGGACTCCAGCAAGAGCTTCACAGTAGGGATCCACGAGCTGTATGCAGCCAGACCTGCATGCATGCTGAGGCCTGATACTCTCCAAGCATTGTTAGCGAGAGTGCGCATTTCTCTCTTGTGCTGGCATTATGCCAGATTATGTCTGCAAAAGCAGCAGGACAGTACAGGGCGTTCAGCGCATGAAATTTGCCCAGAAAACGTTTGTGGCACACTCTCTGTATGGTCTTCAGTAGCCACCTTAATTGCATTGGCATGACCTCCACATGCGTCGGTGGTCAGGACGGCAATACAAGGCAACTTGGGTGTGGCTCTGTATGGTGGCTAGAGCTCACCAGCATTCGGACAGAAAACAAGCTGAGGCTGGCCAAAGTCCCTACAGAGCCTGGCCGCAACATCATGGTAGAGACCCTGGCAGAGGGTAATGTGGAGAGACCAACATCCACTTGGTGAAACCTGCACATTGACAAGATCTCCTCAGGCCCGCACACTTGTATATGCTGGTACCCTGCCTTGTGACGAGTCTGGAAGTCTCAATCCCACTCTGCCAGGCTTGGAGCTATGGGGACAGGCAACATGCAGGAACATCGGGCTTTCTGCACTGAGGCTTGGGCGGGGAACTCACCCAATGACCATGCCTGCGTAAGGCGGCAGGCAGGCTGGGAGACACCATGACGATGTGCAGATTCAAGGCAGGCAGCAGCCAACAGAGCTCCATCAGCAAAGGCCACTGCAGTGCTTCCTTGTGCACCCCTGCAGGATATTCTCACTCAGCCCATCCATACATTGCTGCCTTTTGACATGACCTTTACCGCCAGATCCATGCCATGCACACACCTGCTTTGCCTGACCTAGCTGCCGTGTTTAGACTGAAGCGTAAAACATCACCAGTATCTCTCAGATTGAGCAAGTAAGTGTGAGACAGGCCAGAGACTCACCGAGCATGTGCACCTGGACTGTGGAGCCCTCAGAAAGGCTGAAACGCTGTGCCTGTGCGCCTGCGCTACTCATAATTGCATCGTATAGCGTCAGCACCGTGCTCATCACAGCGCCTGCAATGCCGAGGCATATATCACATCATCCGCTTCTGGAGTAATGTTGATATGACTCACTGTCGGTCAGAGAATCCAGCTATAAGCAAGCACTTACCTCACACTGACTCGCATTGCATGCTCAAGCCCAATGTGCCTAAATGTGAACACTGCAGCTGGAGCATGGACAGACAGGACCACCATGTTATGCAGCTCAGGGCAAAAGTACCTACTGGAGATCTCAGGGAGAGCTTTCGCAGCCTATAGTAGTCCTCCCAGCCAGTCAATTTTGCTGCATCAGCATGGGCCTGCTGCAAGACACTCAGCCTCAGTATGGAGCATCCAGAACGCTCAGCTAGCATGTCAGGATGAAGACCTGCGGCCTATATCTCTCTCAACACACGAGCTGGTGCCTGATGTCTGTGCTCGTGCAAGAGGTTCCTGACGCGAAAAAACATGTGTTGCGGACGCAGTATGCATCATTGATTGTTTGCAGGGAAGCAGGATAGCTGGAGTGCTGGGCAGGGCGTACCGGTTGGGACAGACTTGGGACCATTTCCTCTGGCAGGCCCCAGAGCTCCGTCGCTTGCCAGAGTGCTGTGCAGCTGTCCTCTTGGTTTGGCCAAGGCTCAAGGGCTGCTCGCCAGAGGTCATCTGAGCCCTCTTCAGCGCACTGTGGGCACTCTGCCTGCCAGATGGGGGTCGTGCGCCCTCCGTGATCCTCCACAAGCTTTTCCACAGCTTCTGCGTCCGCATATGCTGGTGTCCATGGAAAGGGCGTGCTGAAGACCTGCTGCGACAAGCCACAAGAACGTACTCGTGCTTTGAGCGTGTGCAGCAGGTCTCCCTGCCACAGATCAGCAGGCGCCTGGGCAAGTAGAAGGACAGACAAATGAGGGAGAGGCATGAGTGTCATAAGCTGTACCTCAGACCTTGACATCTGGGCAGCCATCCGGCTGCATTCCTCGGCATGGCACAGCCGAGAGTGCGTCAATCTGTGTGCATGCGAGCAATAGAAGAGAGCACCGCAGCCTGTGCAGGAAACAGGGTCTGATGGTTGCTTTCCGCAGAGCTGACACATCATGTTGCCCTCGCTGGAGATCTCAGCTCAGGTATCCAATTTATGGTACAGGTGAAGCCCTAGGCCTGCTCCTCCGGTGCTATCTTTGCGCAACCTCGTTTTTGAACATTCAAAGCAAATGTCGTTTCTGTTTTGCCTCCTTGAGCGCCGTTGTGGCGCACTGGCGAGGCATCTCAGGTCGATGGGCACCTTGGGCAGCTGTGTGCTGCCCAGGGCACCAGCAGATGCCGCTCTTTCCTCGGCATGGGCAGCACAAGCAGCAGCCTCCTTGAAGCCACAAACCGTATGAAGGTCCTTAACTCTTTCGGGTTTCACATCAAGCGGATGTCCCCCAGGTGTCAGAGCAGAGGGGAATCCTTGTCACCGAATAATTCCGGAAGCTCAAGCGTCCTGTGACCCACCCCCAAGCACTGAAGTAGGCTTCCGCCAGCTTTTAAATTAGCAATGGATGCTTCAGAGAGATGGACCAGGGCATATCAAAAGGTGCGGCGCGTGCGACGGTTGTCGGGCTTTGATGACACAGGGCTACGTCATGCAAGAGCGACATATGTCTAGCACCCAAGTTGCATGTAAATTTGTTTACACTCCCTGCTGTTCGCGCAGATCCGGACGGGACTGCTGCTTTCCAACAGCCTGGATACGCTCCGTGACATGACAAGTAAGGACTGACATTCATCACATATAGCCCATCATGGCCATTTTCCCACTTCACAGCATAGTGGCTGATGCTCGAGATGATAAGGCGGCGAAGGCAGATGATGTGTGAGCGAGTTCATGCCATGCTTGCGCAGACAATGATCACATGCAGCCAGATCAGGTGACAAAGGTGAAAGAGCTTGGACAGGGGGCATTCGCCACAGGTAAGGCTCTGACGAGCCGAGCATGTGATCAGTCTTATCACCAGCAGCCTGCAGCCCCACATGCATGTTGCGGTGCTGGACATCCATGACATGCTTGGCATCTGCCCTATTACAAACCCTTTGTGCTCTGTGAAGCCTCAAACATGTGCAGTGGAGCTCTGTAAGCACATGTAGAGTCAGCAGGTTGCACCTGTACATACCTTTGCCTTGACTGGTCATCCCATGCTCACCATGTGCACTGTCCGAGACGCCAATGTAGAGCTTGCAGAAAGAATGAAGAAAGAATGTGCACGCATGCAGTGGAGCTCTGTAAGTATAAGCCGCCAGGTGGCGGCGGCGAGGTTCTGGTGGCTGTGAAGCGTCTGCTGCCCAGCATTCTCAAGAACAAGGAGGAGCTGCTCGCCTTTGTCGAGGAGAGCAAGCTCTTGAGAAAGCTCCGACACAGGTGTTTCCCTGCATACCTTTCCCCCGCAGCACAAAATGTCTGGACCCTGTATTTGCGGCACCGAGACCTCCTTCAGGAAGCTTTGACGCCTGTCTGCTCCCCAAGCTCTGTGAATCTCCAAGCATTCGGGCTACGACAGTAGGCTCTGGCCTTTTAGTATGCAGCAGAGGGACATATCAGGCATTGCGTACGCAGCTCTAACAGTCAATGACATGTCGCAACAGGACGCAGGTGCCGAGCTCTGAGAGGGCCCTGTGTCCTTGCAGGTACATCGTGTCCTACATTGGCGTAGGGGGCTCTGGGGAGATGTCCCTGAGGAATGCAGATTCCGCCAGGAAGGTTCTCAACTCAACCTTCCTGGTCCAGGAGTACGTGGAGGGCGGCAACCTCCGAAAGCAGGTCCTGGAGCAGGTGCGCTTCTTCCAGGGTTCCCCTTTGCACGCTCTTTCACCGGTTGTAAGACTCAGTGGCCTTGCGACCAGCACTTCATGCAGCAGGTATGCATGTGGCCCCTGTCTTTGACAACCAGCCGGCCATGTGCAGCCTGGCAAGACAGGCGGCTGAAAGTTGCAGTACACATTGCAATGCACTGCATGCACTGTTGTACCATCTACTGTGAGCTTCATCAAGCTTAGGCAGGATATTGCAGCAATGCAGTAGAAGCTCAAGGCCTGTATTGCCATGCCTCTGATCAGGCATTGCTGCTGCAGATGGGCCATGCGCACCATGCGCGGAAGCACTACTCCCAGGAGCAGGCGCTGGAGTGGATCATCCAGATCGCAAAGGGACTCAGATACCTGCACACCTCCAAGCCCAAGGTGCATGCTCTCTCAGCTTTACAAGAATCTATGCTGACGCTGTCTTCTAGCAGCTGCCCCTGCTCCGGCAATTGTACAGAGATCATGCATGATATGGGGTTATGGCGTCATCAGGCCTAGACCCCCGCAGCTAACCAGACAATGCGTCACAAGCATTCATTTGTCAGTGTGGCCGTTCGTGTCTGGGTGCTTGTGAGGACATCTGTTCTGCACAAACACCGGCACCATGGCGCATTTCTTCGGCAATGTCCTGAATGACAATGTTCAGCGCTTCTTGTTATGTTATTCCATGCTTTGCTGAGGCGTGCTGCATGGCGCAGATTGCATGGAGGGACGCAAAGCTTGAAAACATCCTGATGCGAAGTGCGTCCTTCCTCGAACCTTGCTGGAAAAAGCGGCTGTGGTTCCTGCCGCAGCAGTGTACTGGCGCAACACCTGCATAGATAGCTTCCAGCATGGGTGCAGAAAGCCTTCGTCGTCACATTCCTCACCTCTCAAGGTCCTGGCTGCACATGCAGAGGTGGATGGTGGCAAGAAGTTGGAGGCATGCCTGGCAGACTTTGGCCTCTCAGCAGTCCTGCCCGGGCCCAAGGAGCATGTCAACAGCAGCCTCCTGTGAGTGCCTCACCCTGAGGGCTGATCCCCAGTCACACTTGTAAAATCTTGAAAGGGCAGGAGCTTATTCAGGGGGAAACATGCTTTTGACAAGCCCTTTGACTGTCAGGCAGAAGGATTCAGCCGCGGTGCACTTCCGTTGGGAAACAGGAAAGAGACAGATGTATCTTCTGGGTTGACATTTCCATGCCAGAGGATGTATGCTGCATGAGTCGTTCAGGAAGTCTGCCTTCTCATCCTGAGGGAGGGTGCCAACACAGGCGTAAGAGCATGAAGGCGAAGCAACCAACTGGGGACGCTGATTTGGATGGCCTGTCATCCGCTGTGGACGATATTCTGACAGGGCATCAGCTGGAGGTAGAGCAGTCTGGGTATGCCACTCTGTATCTTGGCGTATCATGTCTCAGTACAGTGCGGCGCTGCACCCGACGTGTCTAGAGAAGTAAGCGCAAGACAGCGCTTTGACTGCTTG
Organism: Coccomyxa viridis; assembly: GCA_963930925.1. NCBI lineage: Eukaryota > Viridiplantae > Chlorophyta > Trebouxiophyceae > Coccomyxaceae > Coccomyxa > Coccomyxa viridis. Next base: position 1,025,813 of record CAWVOJ010000006.1, on the reverse strand, counting down.
CTGCCTTTGTCTGCGTACCTTTCGCCTCTGGCAGTCCATGGTGCCAATCCTGCAGGCCTGAGGACTTAGGCACAGAGGAGCCTGAGTAATAACCTGCTGTTTGAACTGCCTGTTGGCCTCTGCGGCAGTGTGATGCAGTGAGTAGGGGTTTATAGCCGATTGTGGCATATGTGCAGGCCGTCTGTGAGCCAGGAGGGTGTGTTTGACCTCACGGGCAGGACTGGCAGCTACTTCTACATGGCGCCGGAAGTGCTCCACAATGAGGCCTACAATGAGAAGGTGCACAACGTCATGCACACCCCCTCAGCACGTCTGATACAAGAGCACTTGACAAACGTCAATCAAGCAGGTCGATGGCTGTGGCAAGAGCCTGCAGTAACCCATGGCACCATGTCTGGGAGTTTCGCAGGCTCTTCCCCCGATCGTCATGCTGGCTTGGCATTTGTCCAAATGCAAGATCCTTCCTGAGACTGCATGCTGGTTGACGATGTCAGGGTGTCAAGCAGATATTACCTGGCCTCATCTTTTAATTTCATAGCCGAGAGGATATCCAGCACAGACCTCATGCCATTAACTCCTGTGCAGGCGGATATCTTCTCTTTTGGGGTGCTGATGTATGAGCTGCTGTGCGGGTGCATCACTTCCCAGCTGGTGGTGGGCCCCACGGGCAACATGCGGGCAGCCGAGGTCTATGCTGCAAAGGCAAGCTATTGTCCTCTGTAGCTCTCTTTCTCCCTCACAGTAGGTCTGCATCTTCCCTGGCGGCGAGTGCATAGTGTTTGCGGAACAACAGACTTTGTCCAGTATCCATTGTAGACTCTATATCTCCTGCTTGTGTCTGTATGATTGGCCAAGTCACTCTTGCCTTGCACCTGGGAGAATGGTCTGCCGTCTTGCACTGAAAGCGTTGCAGTAATTCCTACGTCAGGAGCGGGAAAGTGGACCATAGTGAGTGGGCTGCAGTGTGAGCTGTCTAGCCGGTGTCGTCATGGGCCTGGATCTGCAATGCAGGTGGCAGGGGGCTACAGGAGGCCCCTACCCAGCTTCATCCCAGAGCCGCTGCGAGAGCTCATCACAGAGTGCTGGGCGCAGAACCCGAAAGACAGGCCGCCCATCACAGAGGTGGTGGATAGGCTCACTGCCTTCCAGGAAGCACCACAGCAGCTCTCAAGTGGTGCTGGGAAGAGTCACAAAGGGGAAGAATCAGCGAAGAAAGGCTGCTGCGGCTGCAGTGTCATGTGAGAGGTCGCCGCTATGTTAGAAGCGCAGAGTGACGTCAAGGGCGCAGGAGAGAGAGGGAATTGCTGCATTGTTTTAAAAATCTGCCAGAATTGCAATTTTAAACAGCCATGCAGGTCCTATACATACCAAGTCCAGACCAGGACTCAACCAAACAGGGTTGTTGTGCAGCATGCAAAGGAGGCAGCACCCTGATTGCAGCCATGACTTGACGGGAGCTGCATATGACAGGGATATTTCAGCACAGCTGGCAATGCTGGGACAATCTTTAAGAAGCACTGTGAAACCCTTAGGCTTGAGAAGAAGTACTCAATCGCACCACTTGCAGGTATGTGAGCATTTCTGAAAAATTTGAGTGGCACCGACTACTGATTTTGTCCACACACAAGTGATGTGAGGGCCATTCACACATTTCCTGACTGTGATGTAAGGTCGTTGAGGCTGCAGAGTTTTGCGACCATCCAGCAGCTGCAAGCTTGAGCTTGAAACTTAAGTGTGCATGCTGTGGTGGAATCTTGCACAAGGCACATAAAAGTAGAAGACCTTGCAGCCGGCTGCGACTTCAAGAAAACTACAGATGTCACACGACCCTGCCTGTGAAAGTGCAGATGCATAGGTCTACTGCCAGCCTTCATCTGATGATCATGCTGTTGCAACAGCGTGCGTAGATATCGAGACAGAAGATCATCTGTAAATGCCTTGCTTTCCCTAGACCCGCTCCTCAGCCGCATGGCTGCTTGCAGTCCTGGCGCCAGAACGGGCAGTCCTGAAGAACCAGCTCAGCCCCAGCACGTCCAGTATGTTCCTCCAGTCTGCGCGCGCACACGGACTTCTGATCAGCACCTCCAGAACTTCAACTGCAAGCTGTCATGCGGCACTGCAGAGCGTAGACATGCCGGCGATCAGAAGAGACCTAATGCATCATATGACTGGATTAACTGATAGGTATGCAGTGGTATGCACGTGGTGTAAGTGCAACCGCCAGATAAAGGTCACAGAGCCAGGCAGATGGTATGCGTGGCGGTCCACAGATGTACTTACGGTATTCCATGAGCAGGGGGTCGCTCATTCGCTTTCCGTGACCCTTCCACTTCTTGGGGTCCACCCTGGCCTGCTGCGTCCGCCAAGACACAGGGGCAACTTCCAGGAGCTCCATATCAGGCCCCTGACCTGCGACATGCCCAACACATCAGCCTTTTGCTGTGGTCACGATGTGCTGTCATACTGAGCATCTGAAGCGCTTATTCTGTTGCGGATATGCTGTCATGAAGATGCGTCTGGTCTAGCCTTTTCATACCATCTCATACAGCATGTATGCCCCTAAACCCAATACTGCTGCTGAGCACAAGATCGGCCCTCAGAATAGCTTGCCTGCATAGATGTTGACGTGATCGACCCAGCAGATCCACCTTGGCCACCTCCACACCACCTCCACAGCGTGCGTGCCTTCGGAGAACCTCTGCCGAATGTTGAGAGCTGCACATGTTGGTTGGGAAAAGGTCACACAGCGTCACGACGATGGAGTGCACTTTCGAACCAAAAAGCTTCCCGTAATACTTGTCACGATTGAGGAGGCGATTGATGCTGCAATGCTAAGAGCATTCAACAAAGCAGATACATGATCAGCCTGATGTCCCAGCCTTGGACCTACCTGGCATGCTGTGAAGAAGCCCCTCGACGTCCAGTTGCTATCTGAACATATTTTCAGACACCATGCGGACGACTTTCTGCGTTGCTGCATACTAAGAAGGCGCAGGGCTCCCATGGTATGATGGGCAGAGGGTCGAAGATTCCAGGACCCTGCGAAACCCTAGTTTGGGTTTCAACTCAGCTCTGCACAGCTGTGTTGCCTGGTGTGCCTGCGCTGGACACCTATAGCAGTGCGCCCTGGACAAATATGACGTGTTGCCAGATGACTACTACATTACATCTGTCCGATGCGCCATGCAGCTTAAGGCATCCACTGACGTTCATAGATCTAGAGCATCCAGTGATGCCCACTTGAGCATCCACCACGACATGGAAGACACCTCTATCTGACGTGCAGCACATTCATCTGTGTCACTAGCGTGCAGCTGAACGTATAGTGGCCTCTGATGCTTAGGAAAGCACCCCCACACCTGCTGCGACAGCATCTCCTATGCGCACACTGTATTCCTCTGCTGTCAGGATGAGGGTCAGACAAGGAGCCTACTGGCGCTAGTCATCATGCCATCTACAAAAGAATGCCTGCTTGTCCTGTTGCGATTTAATGCAGGTGTCATTGTACAATTATTGCAGTTGCCCTGAAAAGCATATTGTGCTAGGCAATAGTGTCAGCTTGCTGCAGGAAATAAGCGCTTGGTCGCTGTCATGCCCATGCGCCTCAGTCGGTCTCCAGCTCATCAGGATGTATTCGCGTCCTTCTGGTCTGCAGGCTGCGCTTGTGAACATCCCTGGACATGGCCTTGCGCATGTCCAGCGCATCTTCCTGCCCGCTGTAGTACCCCACTACTGTGCGGTACACGCTGTAGCCCATCTGCAGTGCAATGCAAATGATATCAGCACTCATCACCATGATTATTCAATGATGCTGTGACGTCCTTGCATATCCCTTACAGGTGTCCCTAGACACAGAGGAGCATGACACTGTATTGATAACAGCTGGTGCTGCATTCATTGAGCAGCTGTAGATATCTTTAGAGGAGGGTTTGCACTCTGCAGCGGCCAGCGCTCCCACAGTCTGCAATGCAAGCCGCAACGAGGTATGCTGTTGATGCGGAATTGAGTCTCACCTTTTTGTACATGTTGATGGCATTGACATTGGACTCCCTGACAAACAGGTCCACAAAGTACCCCTCATCTCTTTCTGTGACGCTCTCTAGATGGTCCATCAGCTGCTTTGCTAAGCCCTGCCGCCTGCAGACACACGCCACTTGTGGTGGGCCAAGTGTCCATCCTGCCAGGGAAGCAGAGCATGCAGTGCACTTTAGCGCAAAGCTGCGACGCCATGCTATGCCATGCAATGCCGTAATTTGTGGCCTGTTCCCTCAGCACAGGCAAGGTCCTTATCAATCAAGGAGCAATGGGAGATCATGTTTGGGGAGGTTGACTCCCTAGCGCTGTCTATGATCTTTAGCGCTCACCTGTACTCAGGCGCTACAGTGACTGCTGTGACATGGCCATGCCAGTCAGTATCTGCCCCCTCCACTTTACCAAGGATGTAGCCCATTGCTTGGCCCCCAGCGCACTCAGCCATCAGGCAGTACTCTGGCCAATTTGCGAGGTATTGCAGATAGAAGGGCAGGTTGTACTGCAAACGTGTCAAGGTCCGTTCAGTCCCAGCTGTGCTCCTGTTGAAGCCCTAGTCGTGGATTCGAAATTTCTGGCGAACATCAGTATATGCAGCATCATCATCAGCTCCATGAACCTGCTCAGGTTGTGAGGTAGCTTACAGTCTCTGTGAAGTAGTCCAGGTTGACGTTGTTGAAGGTGAAGAGATCGTCGCAGGTAAAGCGCCTCACAGAAGTCATCTTTCAGCAGTTGCACAGGCTAGGCTAAGCTTCAGCCTTCTTCATCAGCGACCAAGGTCAAGTGTTCCATGATGCCAGACGTTTGTATCACTTCAGAGCATGGGACCGCGGTATTGACACTGCACACTACGGAGTGAGATATTCAGACGAGTGATGAATGCGTACACATGCCTGCGAGGAACAGCTTGTCTTCGAGGGAGCAATGACACAATCAATTCCGGTTAAAGCATTTCCCCTCCGAAAGCCCAGACAGCTCGGAAATGGTGTCGGCTCCCCTACCACATACAGTTCTTTGGTGAGGTAGGTGGCGGGATCTAGCGCAATTTATACACCTGTGAGGGCTCAGTTTAGGCGGACATTGCTTCAGTGTTGCATTGCGCCTCCACAGAAGCAGAACTTCCGGAAGAGCTTTTATGTGTCATTTGAACCCGAGCGCATGCTAAAGTCTCTTGTAAGAATAATAGGAAGTGATAGCAGCTCCTTAGTATCAGCATGCAGCTTGATGGGATGCGGGGCAAGCAGATGTTGGGGAGGCTCTCAGTACACTAGAAGCCTTATGCACGGCCATCAGATGTTTCAGCACGCCTGGGCTTCAACTGGTGCTGTCCCTTGCACTCGTATCTTCTTCCAACGACGTCCAGCCAGCGGAATGTGCCAGGCAGCTCTCAGGATGAGACAAGTGTCTATCAGAACAGTCTCATTTGGGTGTCAACGACACCTGTGTGGCTTCTCATTGCGCCCCTTCACATCATCTCCTCGCCTGTGTTCCATCCCAAAAGCGAGACCAGCCCTCCCTGTGAAGGACTTTGAGGGGTCCAAGAGGTACTCCTTCAGGCAGAAAAAGTGGCACAAGAAGATAGACAAGAAGAGGCCAAACATGCCTCCTCGGGAGCCCCTGCCGCCCAAGCACCCTGCAAGGATCGTCCAGTCAGAGCGATGTGAGCAGCCCAACCCCTGCTACTCCTTTTACTATGGATGCGCCCTGCCCATCTGCATTCTGCATCCTCTCTGGCTTTTGTGTATATGCATGCTTATTGTGTGGTCCCATGATGTGCACACTATATACTGGTGCAAGAAAAGCAAGCGACCTGAAGTTAGCAGCACAATAGTACATATAGGAGGGGTGAGGAGCATTTGCAGCAGTGCAGAACGCCAGAACCGCACACAAGCTGCTGTGTGCATGCGCGCAGTGCGGGAGTCATATCTGGACAGGTCACGGACACTGGATGCCAGCCTAGTGCTGGAGGACTTGCCAGAAGAGGAAGAAGACCCCTGGTCTGAGGGAGATGCCTCAAGAGGTGCCAGGGAGCCTCAGGAGTGGCGGCCAGTCCGGCAGCTGCATGTCTCTTCGGAGGAGGCCCTGTCGAACAACAGCGACATGCAGCTGGTGTTCTTTGGGACCTCGGCTGGCAGGATGTCCAGATACAGGTGCGCCCTCTGTTGCATGTGCCTGGCTGTTGCTGCCCTGTCCCTTCCCAAGTCCTGGGGTAAGAAACTAGTCCGCGAGCTATCATAAAAAGAAGCTACAAAACAGTGAAGCAATTCACAATTCTTCACTGCACTGGTTAGCATACGCTCTTCCCATGAGGCCTTCATCTGGGTGATGAAGCAGCTTTGCCAAACAGAGAGCAAAATTTTGGCGGCATCCTTGTTGTTTGCACTACTGTACATGTACACGGTGTAAGCATGAGGGTGGCATCGAACTTCTTCTCTCTCCAAAGGGCAAAAGTGGTCCTGCTTTGAAGATGGCCACAGTTTGCATCTGGAGGGCCTCCAGAAGAGAATATGTTGTGCCAGGGACTGTAGAGATGACTGACCGGGTTCACTGATATTTATGGCTCTGAGCCACTGTGGTGAGCGCTGTGCTATGCTTTGTGCTCAGGTCTTCCCCAGCCATAGCGCTGCGCAAGGGCAAGAGCAACTTCCTGTTCGACTGCGGCGAGGACACCCAGCGGCAGCTGCTGCGGCAGGCGCTGGTCAGGCCGGGGAAGATCGACCGGGTGTTCATCACCCGCGCCCTGGCTGAGACCTCATTTGGGCTCCCAGGTGTGTGCTGACACAAGCCCACACCTACACCAGGCTGCTCACGGGAGGCATTTGCTCACAGCTGGCACTGCCCTTGATGTTGCAGTCCATTGGCACTGACACTCATGTGGTGCATTTGCATTGTAGGTATACCTCATGGATGCTCATGAGACGCTCGGTAAATGGATTGGAGCGCTCACTCTCGGGTATAGCAGGAACTGTGCAGCAGACTTCTTCATGCAGGCTTTGAAGGCACACGCATGGCATGCAGGGATGATGTGCATCATCAGCGCCTCACGGGAGATGGGACTGGACACATCAGATTTGCCCCTGCACATCTTTGGTCCGGCTGGCCTTGCTGAGTATCTCAGGTGCTGCCTCATCAGGACCTCTCACTGGCTTGTAAATCTCAGAGATCGCATCACAGCAGTGTTGTCTCCCCCATGCCATGTGTAGCTCCCTTCACAGGCTGCTGAGGCAGCAAATGACCAGTAGTGTGTTTACATGATTGTAAATGGCCGGGCCTGAGTGGGACGTCTGTGTGACGCAGATCATTCCTGACGCTGTCAGATACCTACGTGGTGATGCCCATAGTGGTGCACGAGTTTGTGAAGGAGGCGGTGCCGGAAGAGGAGCTGCGCAGGCCGCAGCAGCTGGAGCGGCGTGCCTGCCTGTTCAGGCAGCGCATCCCTCCAGACCAGCTCAACCCACAGGTGTAGTCTCACACATCCCAACATCGGCTGGCAGAAGGGACTGCCCTGCTCATCTGAGACATCTGGCATGTCTCGCAGCTACAACAGATCTACTTGCATGACAGGCCTTGCATTGTAGCACAGCGGGAAGGAGCCTGATGACAGACTTTCACATGATTCCTTTGCCCAAGATCATCTGGCAGCACAACTGCTTGTCTGGGCAGTAAAAGTGTTTTCTACACGATCCTTGGTGAAGTGGGTGGGGGCTGATAGGCCTTGGCGCCACGCAGGGGTACTATGATGGGCAGCTGGCGCAGCTGACTAAGCGGCACCAGCAGCGCCAAAGGAGGCGCAAGGGCCCTGACGAGCGCACCATTATCACAGGCCAGCGCCTGCCTGAGCCCGGTAAACATCTTCCTCATGCACTCTATACCAGCTATCAAAGCCTGGACAGCAGCTTCAAGCAATCTGCCCGTCCTGCTCTCAAATACCCTATCTCTTATTTGTGTCCCTGTCCTGGCCCACAAAGACTACGTGTGGAAGGAATTGTCTCACACATTCTATCACATATCAGGGATGGTTGCGTGGGTACAAGCTTGTGACCAGTCTGTGGATTATCAGCTGCCTGACAAGAGGAAGTGTGAGTGTGCAGGGGATCCCAGCAGGATAGACGTGGCAGAGGAGGACATGGAGTGGACCATCAAATGTGATGACCTGACCACTGTGACGGCGTTCCCTCTGCCAGGAAGCACGGCCGCTCTGGGATATGTCACACGCGAGAGCGACAAGTGCGCTCTCTCCTGATCAAGAATTGTAGCATGGATATCAGAGGACTGAAGCACTACTCTCGCTAACTTGCACTGCCCGCTACTACAAAAGCCACAGCTGCTGCATTGGGAAGCACTTCAAGTTCTGATGGGCATGTCCGCAGAATTGCTGTGCACCTGAGCAACGTTAGAGCTTTCTCTCATCTGACCTTGGAGTCATGGAGCTGCAAGGTCCACTCGGAAAAGCTTAGCGATGAAATCCCAATGATGCACATGCTGCAGGGCGGGCAGCCTGAATGCTGCCAAGTGTGAGGAGCTCGGTGTGCATGGGCGCTACAGGACTCTGCTGAAGGAGGGCGAGACCATCACCACCAGGAGCGGCCTCACAGTGCGCCCAGAAGAGGTTAGCACATTGCTCTGTAGCAGATGCACAGACATGCAAGCAATGATCCTTGATGGGGTCATTGCATTTAATGATACCTCCAGTGCGAACTTCGCAGCTGCCTGTGAGGCTCTTGCAGGCCTTGGCACGGCTTATTACAGGCACATGTATTTGCCAATGATGATCTTGAAGTAGGGGGCTGATAAGGCTGAGTACATTCGTCATCCCTCCTCTGTCCCAGTTGAGAGGTTCATGACCAGGCGCTGGCTGTGCAGGTGATAGGCGCCACCAAGTTTGGCAGGAGTTTAGCTATACTGGGTGGCCCAGCGTCCACAGCCAATGCAGCCAAGCAAATAGAGGGGGTGGATCTGCTGGTGCACCCCGCCTCGTCCAGTGCAGACGATATCAGCTGCAGCCATGCAGGCCCAGCAGGCCTGGCAGCAAAGCAGGCCGACGCCAAGCACCTATGCATATCAGGTGTGCGCCTTTTAGCATAACGGACGCACTGCTCTATGTCTTTGAATTTTGGAAAAATCTATTTTTTGATTCTGGCGCATCCAAATTATACAATGCCCTTACACTCGTGCACAGCGGGACACGCAGGGCGTCTGAGCACAACAATGTGCATATTAAGGGCAAAGCCTCGTCTTTGTGGGCATTGATGCAAGCCGCTCTCCAAGACTCCTCTGATGCATGTCATGCTTCAAGAGATCATCAGAGACCTTCTTATAAGCTCTTGCGTTCCCACAGGGTTCCCGGCATCTGGGACCAACATTCTCCCCATTCCAGTGGACTACCCCGACGAGAACACAGAATTTGCCATCCAGCCGGGCGTGCCTGCCCAGCCCGTGCCCAGGGCCATCGGCAAGCGCCACGAGAATGCCAGCGCCAACGCGCGTGCGCTCGTAACGCCGGAGGAGCCCCTCGTGAAGCGGGCCCTCGCAGCAGCGCAAGAGCAATACGAGAGCGCGTCCGTCACGGCGGCCCATGATCTGATGGTGCTCAGCGTGGAGAGGAGACAGGAAGATGACATGCCCGGTGAGTCAGAGGGCCATGCAGCATCAGAAGCTGCTAGCCCTGACTTCTGGGCTTCAGAGGAGCACACCGAGGAGGCAGCTGCAGGAGCTGCAGCTGAGGAGGCAGCTGCTGAGAACGGGGCTGAGGGCCATGCCCCAGCTGAAGCAGAGCCAGCGGAAAAGCAGCGCTCGAACCACAGGCAGCGGGCCCCGGTAGACGAGCTGGAATGGGATCCAGTACCACAGCCCCAGGAGGCTCATCTCTGATTGGGTTTTGACAACCTTACATAACACGCTCTCGCAGGACAGAATATGTACACTGCGCAAGCTCACGCTCTGTCGTTTGCGTCACGATCAGTGTGCAGCATCATGCTGTGTTGGGAGCCTAGAGCTGACAGGACTCCTGTGCTTTCACTGTAAGTGCAAGCAGCATGTTCTGTGTTTGCCTGATTTCTTTGAAGCTGTTCCATATACTTGCTGAGCCCATATCATGCTGAAGCCAATTTGAGGTTTTGCACTCCACTGCTGACGCCCGATACGCCAGCACTGCTGTTGTATTCCTTGAGCCTCGCTTTGAGCTCTGCGTTCTCGTCCCTGAGCTTTTCTACATAGGGAAGGATATGACTATCCACCCTGTATCTCTGCTTGGCAAGCTCTATCTTTAGCGCCTCCTTATCCGCCATAAGCTGCATGCAATTGCATGACTGTCATGAGCAGGTCATAGACACCTTCACCGGCGCCATTGGCTTGATGCCAATTAAGAGGGGTCAGACTTGTCAGGCTTCAAAGTAGCCACACTGTACTGTGCTCTGAACAACAGTAGCAAATGCTAGATGTGCTTACCTGTGCCCGCTCTGCCTTGGCCTCAAGGAGGTCTTCTTTTACGTTGTGCAGCACACTGCTGACCTGCTCCAGTAGATCAGAAGGACCTGCACACTATTTATAGATGGTGAAGCTGTGGACATCTAGTCTGACCAAGGTAATCCTCTTGAACGGGAACATACCTGAGGATGCTTGGCCCCCTTTCTGCTCCAGGAGAGCCAGTCTCCTCTCAGCCTCAGCAGCTCTGACCTCAAAGGCATCTATATCAAATGCAGTCATGTTACAGCGCCACTGTAGTCTCCTGGGTACTCTTTTAGTACAGTCGATCCCCAGATCAATGTGGCATGCAGACTCTTCCCTTTCCAGCAAAGTCTCGGCAAAGGTTGTCTTACAGATGGCGTAAATACCCAGAAAAAGGAACACGATTGACAGATTGCAGGAGGAGAAAACACTGCCTGCAACGGAATGATCCAAGTTTGGAACAAGCCATGCAGCCGTTGGCTGGTTTCGGAGAAAAGGCACAATGTCTGTCACACACCATATCCTCAAATACCGTCATATCAAGTCCATCGTTAGCGTTGGCATCTCATGAAATCATACGGTCAATCTGAGGCTGAACGAAAGCGTGGTGATACATAGCCATCAGCTCTGATCAGAACCAAGTAAGTCCCAAAAAGTCTCAGGATGTCGTCTGTCAAGACGCTCAATCCGAAGGCGGAAGTAATGGGGAGGGGTGCTGCCCTCTTCATGAACATCAATGCAGCAAAGGGCTTGTACGATGTCATGAAGAGCAATCTGGGGCCCAAGGGAACCATCAAAATGCTTGTCGGTGGCTCGGGAGGTGACTGCAGCTCTCCCGTATATTCTACAATATATTTTACGGGCTTATTGCGGAAAGAACTGGTCAAAAGGAGTCTGTTTACACCCCGCTTGTCATTCTGACTGCAGACATCAAGCTCACCAAGGATGGGAATGTGCTGCTGCGGGAGATGCAGATACAAAATCCTACAGCAGTCATGATTGCTCGTACAGCAGTCGCCCAGGACGACATCACAGGGTCAGTCATCAGGCATCCATTCACATGCCACATGCCTGTGCACCTCACCATGTACATTAGAGCGGAGACAGAGGCTCTCTGTCGATAGAAGGCCAGCAGGCTGCCAAGCATCGACCCTGCCTCTGACACACAACCTTCAGCAGCCTTGCATGGATGACATGAGGCATCTCATCCCCTCTTCCTGCCCATTGCAGGGATGGCACCACATCCACAGTGCTGCTGATAGGAGAGCTGATGAAGCAGGCCGAGCGGTACCTGAATGAAGGCTGCCATCCTCGGGTACTCGCAGAGGTATGTACCTCTGTCATGCTTCTCTGATGTTCAGCATAGCCGTAATGTGTGATGATCCCGGCACACAGCTGTGTGAGGTGTGGAGAGCAAGGGCACTCCTCACACCTGTCCTGACGGTGTGCTGGGATCAGTGCATGTTGTGATGGGCACCAGGTGAACATCATTGTACTTCTCTGCCCACATGCGTGATCTGAAGCCATAATATAAAACCATGATGGTGCAGGGGTATGAGCATGCAAAGCGGGCCACGCTGGCCTTTCTAGACAGCTTCAAGGAAAAGGCGGACCCCGATGACAGAGAGCTGCTGCGCTGCGTTGCGCGGACGTCCCTGCGGACGAAGCTGTACGAGGACCTGGCAGACCAGCTGACAGACATTGTCGTGGACGCTGTGCTGACGATCAGGAAGCCTGAGGAAGCCATTGACCTCTTCATGGTAGGCGACCCGCATCACTCCCTGCAGATAGCATCATAGCCTGCATTAAGGTCTTCTGGGTCTCAAAGCGGCCCAAGAAGTTGCTTTGCCTCTGAAACGTTCCAGCCGTGAGGATAAGGGAGTCTCATAAAGAGCTCTCCCGCATCCACTGCCTATCTGCGGTGGGTAGGACTGCACAACATAGTCTTCTGGCTGATATTTGATGGCATTTTTATGCCCACCTTTGATTTGTCAGGGAGGCTGTCATGACATGCAAGGCACTTGCAGGACTCAGCGCATGTGATCTGCACTGCATTGTATGACCTGGATGTCTCTCTGGTAATTCTGATGTGAGCAGACCTGTGAGTGGACATAACCGCGCCTTCCATGTGCAGATGGACTTGATGCATTTGAAGCGCAAGGGGCTCAGTGAAGGACATGGCTCTGCAGGTGGAGCTGATGCACATGAAGCACAAGCTGGATAAGGACACGCGGCTGATCAAGGGGCTGGTGCTGGACCACGGCTCGCGCCACCCGGACATGCCCAAGCGCCTGGAGGACGCCTTCATCCTGACCGCCAACGTGTCGCTGGAGTACGAGAAGAGCGAGGTCAACAGCGGCTTCTTCTACAGCAGCGCCGAGCAGCGCGAGAAGCTGGTCGCCGCGGAGCGCGCCGTCGTGGACGCGCGCGTGCAGAAGATCGTCGACCTCAAGCGGCAGGTGCTGCCCGTGCCCGTGCCCATGCCCGTGCCCCTGCCCACCTTTATACCAATGCTTGTTGCACAGGCGCCTGTGGCGCCTCTGCAGATCTGAAGACCAGGAATCGTTCTGCAAGTCGGGGCTCCTGGGGTTGCTGATCCAGTCTTGAGGCTTTGAGGCTTGAGGACGCACACATGCAGAAGTCCATCAGTCACAAGGCTAAGCGATACCATGCTCAGGCTTTGCGGAAGGGTGTCTCAAGAACTGATTGGGTGCTGAAGTGTGCTGCACTCTTCTCATCCAGGGAGCACCAATTATATCGACACGGCCTGCTGGGGAAGCTTCTGTGCTTTGTTCATGCTCAGCCTCTTGAGCGCATGCAGGTCTGCACAGAGGGGCAGGGCTTTGTGGTGATCAACCAGAAGGGCATTGATCCCATGTCGCTGGATCTGCTTGCACGCGAGGGCATCCTTGGGCTGCGGCGAGCCAAGCGCCGCAACATGGAGCGCCTGTCGCTCGCCTGCGGAGGTGGGACCTTGCTCATATCTATCATGGCAGGCCCAGAATGTTAGCTGGTGGAACTCCTAGGCTGTTCATGTATAGTGAACAGCTGTCGGGCACCATATCTGACATTCCTGGCCTGACAATAAATCCGTATGTAGCAGCACCTGCATGTGTGTGGGCGAGCAGAGTGTCAAGTATTTCACATACTGACTCTTCCCGATGGTTGAAACATGAACACCCTGGAAGGCTACACATTCAGGATACGCCTCCAGTCTGATGAATGGAAGGCTCAGATTCCATGCGAGCACTTGCCTGGTGATCCGTCTGGGTGGTACTGCTCTTTAGCTGGCAGGGTCTGCCAGCCAGCGCTCTTTATCAGGCTCAGTGCGTCGACCAAAACAAATTCTGCTGCAGGCTATGCCATCAACAGCGTGGAGGAGCTGGAGCCTGGTGTGCTGGGCCACGCCGGCCTGGTGTACGAGCACGTGCTGGGGGAGGAGAAGTACACCTTTGTGGAGAACGTGAAGAACCCCCACAGCTGCACCATCCTCATCAAGGGCCCCTCGGACCACACCCTTGCTCAGGTCTGGCCACCTTCTCGCAAGCCCTCACCTTCTGCAGCACTAACCCTCTCAGCTTATTCAGGTGCCCATCGCATCTGCAACCTGCCCTGCAACCAATCCCAATATTGAACACTGATGCCCAGTAGAGGGGGAGGCCGGTGCCTGATATAGGGTGTGAATGTGCTGCAGATAAAGGATGCCATCAGGGATGGCCTCAGAGCAGTGAGCAACACTCTCCTAGACGGCTTTGTTGTACGAGGAGCTGGAGCATTCGAGGTAGGACTTTGGCGCAACATCCCTTCCAAGATCCTGCTGTACATATCTGTCATACTACTATGTCCTCTGAGACCTCCCCATGCAAGGGCTTACTAACTATGCATGCTCCCCCAAGTCTGTACATGAGTTTGGCAGCAGGCATCGTTTGAGATGTTTGTTGGGAGAGGTCTCAAAGGGACGCCCTTACAACTTGTGAGTCAAGGATGAATGAATGCTTAGTGAGTGCTGACAAGGCCATGACCCGCAGGTGGCGGCAGCGCACCATTTGCAGGAAGTCACACGGAAGGAGGTGGAGGGTCGCGCCAAGCTAGGCATCTCAGCCTTTGCAGAGGCCCTGCTCGGCATCCCCAAGATCCTGGCAGAGAACTCCGGCTACGATGCCCAGGTAGGCAACATTATTTATGAGAGAAAGCACCCTGTTCAGTTGGGGACACGAAGGGCAGCTGCCACCTTGCTCACAGTATGGCAGATGGTTCCAGCCCAAGATCTGCAGAAATCCTGGTTGCTCATGTGGGTTTTGGCGCAGCCCTGCGCAAGGCGTAGGCAGCTGTATTGCCATTGCCAAACATCCCCCTTGACAATGACCTTTTGTGTTCCCATGTGTGCCAGCACAGCACTTTAGCAGAGTTGGCACATGGGTACATGTGCCAGCACAGAGATGTGGGTGGTTACAGACACAGGCATGTACTGGTCACATCATGTACAGGATACCATCATAGCTCTGGACGAGGAGGTAGCCAGAGGCAACAAGGTGGGCCTGGACGTAGCAACAGGGGAGCCCATGGATCCCACGCTGGCCGGCATCTACGACAACCTGTCGGTGAAGCGCCAGATGCTGCAGAGCGCGCCCGTGGTGGCCTCGCAGCTGCTGCTCGTGGATGAGGTCATCCGAGCGCACATCCGCATGAAGCAGTGACCTCGCAGCAGCATCCTGTCAGAAAGGTCACAAACACCTAGTGAGCTGCAGAAAATGCCCATTACTGAGTGTGTCTGGGACTGCAAAAGCTGAGTGCTGCCAGACAGAGCAGACGCTGAGGCTCAGCTGCACATACGGCATGCTGTCGATATTCAGCTGTATACCCACATGGGTACACGACTCGCCTGGAGGGATCATAAATCTTAGCTTCTGTGCACAGGGAGCCTGTAAGAGCAGATGCTGCCTACACGAGTGACCTGAAGTGCTGTGCAACAGTGTGAGCCTCAATGGTGGATTCAGAGGCTGCTAATGTATGACATGCATGGAACATGGCAATCACACAGTGCATGTAAATGGCCATGGGTAGATACATGAGGAGCACATGGAACAACGGGATGCTATAATTTCGCCACCCCAGTGTTGTGACCACGCCCCATCTATGAGCTGAGAGGAGCTTTATGTAGTACTGGATATATCCTCAACATATTTACTTGACTTGCAAGACAACCGGATTACATAACCTGCTGTCGTTATGGCTTTGCTAGAACATTTTGTCTCTAAGGCCACACAGAAGCTGTACTCTAGGTCTTGCCAATGACAGCCATGTGTGCAGCATTTCTTCACTGCAATTCGAATTGCTATGCGCTGGCAATCCACTTCTCTCACAGAAGCTCTTCACGTGAAGTCGCTGTGCGCTTGCAACCCACCATACACCAAAGTAAACTCCCCCGCTATGTGTCGGCTTTCGCTGTCCTGAGTGGTCCTCCGTCACCTTTTGGGGCTGCTCAATGTTACAGCTGTCTCTCTACAGAACGTGAAACAAGTTCTGCCAGGTCATGGCCTGGCTGCTGCAAATGGCTAAGCACTTCGCAGATGGGACGGTTTGTGGGAGCTGTCAAGCCACTCACTTCTTGCCCTTCTTGTACATCCTGCAAGCAAGAGCAGTCCTTGTTAAGACAGGAGCACCGAGCAAAGCTGCCTTCCTTGGAGCCCTGGAATTTCACCTTCAAATAGCGCATAAATATATACAATAAATCTCTTAAGGCGTCCACATTGGCACTCAAGCAGCACTTGCCAGGCATCATTTGCTCAAGGTTCACCTCTCCCCAGGTTGGTATCAGGCCCCATGACAGGTTTCACACATGACCACAGTGGCTCGTGAAGGATTTATTCCCATCAGAGGTATTGCCTTCGAGTACTCCCATAGACACAGATAGCTATCAGCACATCAGAGCGAAGGGCTCACTCGTCGATCTGCTTCTGGTAGTGCTTCTGGAGCTGGGGGCGCTTGAGCTTGAAGCTGGGCGTCATGAGGCCATTCTCCGCGCTGAAGGCCTCTGACTCCAGGTGCACCGACGCGATACGCTCAAACCCCTTGAGCTTGCATGCCTTGGCTGTGGCTGCCAGCTCCTTCACCACGTACTGTGCTGCCTGCATTCAGATGTCACACACTTGTCGCTTCAGCTGCATGTCTGGCCTGCTAATGTGGCCAGAAGTAATTACTCATATCGAGATATGCAGAGGCATAGCAAAGGCTCCAATGTCCCTAAGGCCACCACAGGCAGGCTTAAAGACATTGCAGGCTTGGATAGGCACACTGCATCCTTTTGGGAAGCCTGTAGCCCCTACATGATGCTTCTCAGCACAATCCTTACTCTCGTATGCCACAGAGCAGGTCCTGGGTGAATGGCCACATACTCACCGACCCTTGCTTGTGTATCTCTGAGCATCTGTATACCTAGCTTCACCAACAGGTGTACATGCCCACAAAGGGTGGGGAGTAGGTCACTCTATAGTCCCCCCAACAGGCTTCGTATCCCGAGTGGAAGCCCCAAGGATCCAGGCTGCATGCCTGATGGCTCATAGCGATAGCTCACAGCGGGGAAGTTAGTGAGTGCTCACTAATACTGGTGGTAAAGCATCTGGGGGCCTCACCTCCGGCTTCTGGCAGACGGCCTTGAAGTCGCTGCCCAGGCCGTTCTCCTTGGCCCAGCCCATGAGCTGCTTCTTGTCCGGCACCACAATTGCCACCAGCGTGCTCTCGTAGCTGTTGCCGTACACCCATATCTGGTCCACCACATCGCAGCCCCTGCATATAAATGCACACGTTTACAGCTCATTCTGCCCCCAATGTACGCTCGGCATCTTTGGCATCTGACAAGGGGCTTTCATGGTGTCCTCAAGAGCGAGCTATATGCTTGCAGACTCCGGCTACTATCAGTAGCTGACACTCATCAGCAGCTGTGGCCTCATGAGATCTCTGCGCGTGTCTGCTATAAGGTGGTGTACCACGTCTGTACAATGGTCAGAAGCCGAGTGCCCGGGAAGGGAGCAGAAGCTCACGTGAACTTGTTCTCAAGGTGCTCGGCCGCGATGTACTCGCCCTGCGCCAGCTTGAACATGTTCTTGATGCGGTCCACCACCTTCAGCGTCCCCGCCGGCGTCAGCTCGCCCACGTCCCCCGTGTGGAAGAAGCCATCCGAGTCTGCATGCAAGCAGCACAGCTATTAGCGAGGCATATTAAGCATGAGCAGGCTTGCTCAAAGGGTCCCTTTTGCCTAGTCCCAGCTCGCCCAGAAATCCTCCCGTGGACGATCCTGTCTGAGTCTGCACAGAGAATAATCTTGGCCAATAATGGCCTCGGTGATCATCTGAAACTTGTGTGCAATAAGTGTTTGGCAGTCAAGCACAAACGTCGCAAACGTGCCAGCATTAATATACCCAAGCGCCTCACATGGGAATGTGTACTGCCTTTGACGTTCAGTAAGTTGCCAAAGGCTTTGCCTCTCTTGATGTTGAGGTGCCTTCAGGCCAACAACCGGGCGGGGAATTGTCTGGCAAAGGTGCCTCCAGGACCACAACAAGAAAACAAGCAGCAGTAAAAATACACGCACCAAAGGCCTCGTCGGTCTTCTTCTTGTCCTGGTAGTAGCCCTGGAAGATGATGGGGCCGCGCAGGCAGATCTCCCCCTTGGGCGGCGTCCCCAGCGGGTCGTACCCCAGCTCCTCCGACCCCTCGAACCGCAGCTCCACAGCTGTGCCAACAAAATAATTGTGAGCTGCTTTCTGCCCATAAATTCCCATAGCAAGATTGGCTGGAAGTGAACACTGCTTTCCACAGTACTTCTCAATACTGTAGCCTTCCCTGGCGCGCTCTTGGTCATGTGCTGAGGTTAACCGCCGCATACTTCACAGCATTCACAAGGGTCTCATGTGAATACTCAACTTGCCAACCAGTATCTCTGGAGTATATAGAACAAATCTTCAGTATCGACCAGCAGGCCATATAGCCCATAACCTAAGCCCCTGCTCTGCTTCAGTTGAGGCTATTCTGCTAGCATCTCACAATCTGACCCCATACATGTTTCACGGTTGGCTTGTGCCGTGCCTGACCATGTCTGGCTTCAGAGTTGGAAAGATACTAGCACAAACCCCTTACTGAAGCTTTGGGCAGTGGCAGGGCGCACCTGCAGTGGGTGGGCCCACAGTGCCGCTGTTGTCCTGCCTGGGCAGCGCCACAAAGGATGCTGCGCACGTCTCCGTCAGCCCATAGCCCTGCACATCCATGATCATCAGCACTTGCCTCCGTGCAAGAAAGTAAGCGCAGACATGAGGATGCTGAGCCTCCTTCACTATAGGGAAGACATACCATTCCTGTGTGGCACCATCCCAAGCCCAAGCCAGAACTCTGCCCTGTAGATGCTATGATGACAGAGTCTCGACGCAGCATTGGCCGACTCCTTGGCAGATGCCAGTCCAAAGCAATGAAGTTTCACCTATCAGTCCTGTTGACGCACATTTCAGAGACAGGCAAAGGGTCGCCGTACCTGGAATACAGGCGTGCTCAGGGCGGTGGTAAGGTACTCCTCCACATGAGATGAGAGCGGGGCACCGCCGCTCACAATGAAGCGCACGCGGCCGCCGAAGGCCGACTTGAAGGGGGCAAAGATGAACTTGTCCAGCAGAGGTGTTGCCTGCACCCACACAAGACTACTGCTCAGAGGACCAGATTGTGTCCGTCAGATGGCTATGTTAATTCCCTCCTTACGCAGAGCCCTCAACAAGAGATGCAATTGATGCTCATGATATGGTCTGCAGGCCGAGGCCCACAAGGGCATGCATCCAGTGCTTCAGGCCTGCCAAATGGACAGCATAGAATTGTTGTCCTGATGACGCTGGAGAGATGGGCCTTGGAGTTAGGGGCTCACCTTGTGCAGGGGAGCGCCGGACTTGATGCAGAACAGCTTCCAGCGCATGGCCAGGCCGACCAGGGTGCGCATGATCCAGGGCTTGGCGCTCAGCTTGGCCTGGATGCCGCTCTGGATGCGCTCCAGCACGCGCGGCACCGCCACAAAGATCGTGGGCTTCAGCGCTGCTATGTCGTCCGTCAGCTTCCTCACATCCCCCTGAAGTTCACATCCAGGAATGTTCAGACCCGTACAGCAGTGTACTGGAGTGCAAGGGAGCATCAAGCTTCGATGCTGCTGTGGATATGCTCCAGCACATGCAGCAGGCCATTGAATCGTGGGCTTCAGTGCTGTAATTTCATCCCTCAGCTTCCTCGCGTTCTCCTGAGGTGCTGAGTACAGAATATTAAGTGCAGCTCAGCATAGCAGCATCTCTCAAGACGTGCAACAGTCGACCACTACCTCGCTTGATCATGGTCACTTCTGCCCATTGTGCTGAAGCAAGATAACACAAAGCCAGGTTGCGACCGCAAAGCAGCCTCACGAAGATCTTTTCTCCACCATTATAGTGTTGCACAGACTGCAGCGCAGCACGTGACCACGATAGAAAGGGATGCACAGATGACTCACCGACCAGTAGCCCACAGATGCGCCCAGCGAGAGCGCAAACTCCTCCAGAGCGCGGCCGAAGATGTGCGCCAGCGTGAGGTAGGACAGCGTGGAGTCGTCCTCGCGAACATCCAGGCCCACCTCCTTCACATAGGTCTGCAGCGCGGCAATTGTCGCCAGCACATTGCTGTGTGAGAGGACGACACCCTTGGGGTTGCCTGCACAGGCAGTCAGCATGCATGTCATCACCCACGCACTGAGCAAGCACTCAGAGGCCAAGCATCTCATGTAGCCGCAGCTGCTTCATCGCAGACGGCAGCATGCCAGATCCATCTGCACAGCTAGCCATCCAGACGATTGAGCCAGAGGATGCGCCATCAGCAGTCAGCAGCGCTTAATGGCGCTTCCTACTGCTCGCGTATCTGGATGGTATGCCGTAATTGCCAAAGACCCGCTCATCACTCAATCATGCATCCAACAGGACGTAGGCGGTGACAGGTAGCAGTATGGGACAAACCTGTAGTGCCAGAAGTGTACATAATGGTAGCAGGGTCATCAGGCTTGGGTGGCACAGGCTCGGCTGGCTTGCCCTTGCCCAGCGCCAGGAAGGAGTCCCAGTCATGCACCTCAATGCCCTGCAGCAGAGACTACACCTCACTCTTGTCCACTTCCATTTCTGGAACTTTAGAAGGGCACTGCTGATAGCATGTGAAGCCTTGGTGGAATATAGGGACACAGCATCTTGCACACATCTGAGGACACCTTTTGCGTCCACCTCTGATGTCCTCCCCTATTTACCTTCTGATGTGCCACAGGCTTCAGTGGTAGGAAGCCACTGCATCTTCTGTGTCAAATTAAGACATTCTAAGCGGCTTGACAGGTGCCAATGCGGATGACAGGTGAGCTGAGGGCTACTGGCATGTGCAGGGGAGAAGTGAGCTTGCCTCCTTCTTGACGGTTGCAGAAGCCCCATCAGTGCATGCGTGGCTGCCCCAGAACACCACTTGCTTGACGCTCTTCTTGATGGCTCCCGCAGCCTTTGCAATGAACTCCATCTTGGAGGCTTCCGCAAAGATGATGCTGGTCTCTGAATGGTTCACAGTGTACTCCACTGCTGACTCGCCCAACGAGTCGTACAGAGGTACTGCACGCACAGCCAAATTGCGCCTGAGAAGCAGCTCCACCAGGCAAAAGGACTGCAGCCTCCAAGATGGAAATCAAATTAGGCCTTGATGGCAGCACCCAGTAATTAACCACACTGCAGAGGGGCCTCACACACTGCTTCTGCAACGCAGAGTTTTAAAAGGCACACAGCTGCAGAGCAAGTCCATGTTGTGCAACATGCCCATGCTAAAATCTATGGCGCGAGTGCACAAAGGTTGTTTGAGATTAGAAGAGGGCACTGTGTCATGAAGAGCTGGCTTACCAACTTGCAGGGAGGACCGGTTGCAAGCCTGGATCACAAGCATCCAGTTGGGAACATTGGGAGCATAGATGCCCACGCGGCCGCCTGCTTTGATGCCTGCAGCCTTGATGGCTGAGGCAAGCTCTGCAGCCTTCTCTGCAGCAAGAGCCGCAGTATCAGCCAGCACATATTGCAGGCACCTAGGGTTGTTGTTCTGGTCGCTCATGCAGAGTGTACAGCTCGAGGTGGCCTTGCATTCATCATATGGGAGTCCTCGAGCCGATGCAAGTACTTGTGAATGCAGAATCCCAGGTATGTGAATCTGATCTGAGCTCAGCACCTCTAGTCTCGTTGTAGGTCCAGAACTCATACGGCCCTGGCTTTCCGTTGGACATCGGACGCCATCCAAGGCACTTCTTGTCGCCATGCCTCTTCACGCTGTACTCGAAGACCTCGTAAAGGGTTTTGGCTCCCCCTTCTACTCCAGGAAATCCGTCCTTTGCAGCCTTATTCCTGCATACCACTCTGAGCGTCACGGTCGCACTACGGAAGGATGCTTGATGCGGTTTTACTTTTCAATAAAACCATGGGGGCCTCTGTCATGGCCAGGAAAGCCAACTGCAGTTACTATTAGGCAAGCATAGGTTCCGCTACATGCTGCTTCACTGCACCCAGCCAGGAGGCCAACGGACCTGTATATTGGAGACAAAGCATTCTTTTCACCCTGCTTGGGCTTGCCTTCACCGATCGCTATAGTGTACTCCCCAACCTTTCGCACTGCTTCCGGCATAGGGGCAACCTGTCACCGCTCCCGATCTATGATGGCCGACACAGACTTTGTTTACTGCTTGTAGAGGTCGACCTGCCTCATGTTCAATAACTTTGCATCATGACATCTTCCGCATGGTGCCATCGTATGACGGATACCCGAGTGGTGGGAAGCTGCTGACGTTAGCATGGCACATGGCATAGGCCATTTCTGGCTCTGAAACTTGTGCAAAATGTAGGTTGGTGCATGGCATGGCCATATGATTCCAGGATCCTGTGACGTCGGTGTTGAGCAGCCCATGCTCCAATCAATGGGGCAGAATATCACTTTGCACCCCGGAGCCGGCTGATGCTGGCTTGCCGCACAGAGCAGGTTGCATATGCATGTGGTCCCTTTTAAATTGCACAGACGCATTTGAGCCTTTGTTCTGCAATCATGGGAGCACCGCTCCTTAGAAAGAGAGGCACCAATGTCTCAGCCATTCGGAGCTGTGGCACAGAGTCTATTCATTCATTGAATACGCAAGTGTCTGCAAGGTGCAAAGGTGTCCTGCCTCCCTCAAAACAGCAGTCCAGCTGCAGCTTTCTGCTCAAGTTCAGACAAGGCAGATGCTTTTCCCCGGCAAATACTTGCCACACCGCACAGGACACTGCAGGTGCCGCACCATTGAAGCTGATACACAGCCACCCTGTGACGCTCTGGAAATGCAATGTGCTCAAAAGTCACATGGCCGCCAGCAGTGCTTGTATGTCTCAAGCAAGCTCCTCATCTTCTGGCTGGCCATCTTCCTGCTGGCCCTCTGCATACATGCCCATCTGCACCTTGATGGTCTCCTGCCTGATGGCCAGCTCCTGCTTCACAATGTTCCCATAGCCCCCTCTGCCCGCATCCCAGTCCGTCCTGTACTCGTCTCTCACCTGCCAGTCACAGCACATGTCAGCAAGCGATGCAGCATGGCAGCACATAGCTATACCAGCACAGGCCGTCAAGCAGCAAGCCAGCTCATAGGCATACGCCCTGACCTTCTTCAGCCATTGAAAGTGAGAATTCTCATTGCAACCCCTTAACGAGGAGCACTGATCAGGGTGCCATTGTATTGTTGTTAGGTCCGGCACAAGCAGACTGCGCTACACCCCTGCCTTTTTTGCAACCAGCCTGCATTTCCATCAGCCCTGTCCTCCCACAACATCTGCCTATACTGCACAACACTGCCAGTACCTATCTTTGAGAATGCCAAAATCGTGGATGTGGCAGAGCGCAAAGGAGCCATGGTTGTGAGTAACCTCTGCGCGCTGCCACATCTACAGTTTTTGGCAGGCAATGCCGGGGGGCCATGCAATGTACCCACCTGCCCTCCAGACCTGCCCCGCCCAAACTGCCTGCCGTCCTTGAAGCCCCAGTCAAAGTCCACCCGGATGGGTCTGTCATCCATGATGGTCCCAGAGATGTACTTCACTGCATCCTCAGCGTCCTGGCGGGTGTAGTACACCACAAAGGCGAAGCCGCAGGGCGTCATCTGGTGCTTGTCCAGGCCCATGATGATGCGCTTGACATCCCCTGCTCGCGAGAACACCTGCGCCGTGTGTGCTGCTTTGTGAGTGGCATGTGCATAGTACACCACAAAGGCGAAGCCGCAGGGCGTCATCTGGTGCTTTTCCAGGCCCATGATGATGCGCTTGACATCCCCTGCTCGCGAGAACACCTGCGCGGGCGTGCAGCATCGTGAATGGCATGGGTGTAAAGCAACGGAAGGCATTGCTGCAGCAGCTTTATCTGGTGCCTGACCAGGCAATCATGAATGCGCTCGACATCCCCTGCTCGCGAGAAAACCTGTATGGCCGTGCAAAGGCCCTTTGTGCTGCCCTCAGGGAGTGTCTGCACTGTTTGCTGACCAGAAAGCACTGGCTGTGCCAATTGCTGACAGCATGCCCGTCCAGTCCATGGAAGAAAATTGCTTTTGTGGTCATCAGGCTGTCACTGCATGCAGCACTCCTCTGAAGTATACTCCTAGCCAGGAGCTTGGATATAGGTGTACCTCAAATATCTGCTCCTCGGTTGTGTAAAATGAGAGGTTGCCCACATAGAGGGTGGTCGACTTCTTCAGGCAGTCCTCGAACTCCTCTTGCGTGCCGTTGAATCTCCGGTCTCTGTATTGGCTGATGGCAGGATTGAGCTTCTGCGCAGGAAGTGGTCAATATTGCCTGCCAAGTCTGCATTCACCCCTAGTACCATGCCATGCTGTGAGTGATGGCCGAGGTAAATCCGCACCTTTAGTAGACGGGCCATTCACCCATGCAAGGACATCCTCATTGCCTTGCTTGCACCATTCCCTGATTATCGAGTTACCCCTCTGCAGCCTTCACTCGATCAGGGTAGGCGAGCCTGGGTCGAGACAGCACAGAGGCTTGGGATGCGCACTGTTCCAAAAATACCAAAGCTTCTCTATATATACGGGCAATGGAGACCTGTCATGAAGGGAAATTGCACGGCCCAGTCCCTGAGGCGAGCAGAGCTACCTACTGCTTGACCCTGAGGCCTGCCATTGACCAGCCCTCGTTGACTTCCCAAGACTTGCTTTTTATGGATGCTCCATCTGATCAGCCTGGTGTGGCTGGAAGAGATGTAACGTTATCTGAATGCTCCAATAGCTTGCGCTGACTTTAGCAGATGCTTACATCATAATTACAGTGCACTATTGAGCGTTCCTGCCCAAGCTTGCAGGGCTAGGGTTGTTGCAGGATGGTAGCTACAGCATCTGAGAGCACTTGCATTGATCCTCATGAAGCTTCTCAAGATCAGGGAATTACAGCGGCTGGCATGCCATATGGCAGTGCCCAGATGACAACAGCCTCCACTGCATTCCCTGTTACCGCCCTCCTAAAGAAAGGGCCTTTTGCCACAAATGCCTTGTCTGCTGAAGTGCTTCCCGCCAGACGACTCAGTGTCGCTGTAATGCATTTGCAATCTCAGCCACGATTCTTGTTTGGCGACGCTCAAACTGGCGTGACGCCCACTCTGTACATAAAGCCTAGGTATAGGCACCATGCCTGTAGCCCATGTTCCAGGGCTGGAGTCGCTGGGAACAGCACCCATTGCGAGACATAGCCTACGCTGCACATGTAGCTGCTCCTGGGATGGCTCTCCATACTTCAACACCATACACATCTCCCAAACACAAACTGAAGGTGACTATGCTGGCAACGCATTGGTCAGGTCTAGCAAACAGGGACGACATGCATGTCACATGAGGCGTCATCTCAGGCAGCTTCAGGATCACTCTGGCCTAGCCCGTCAGTAACACACAGGACCTTGCAGAGTGGTCAGCTCAGTGCACTCTCTATCAGCAAGGGCCATGCCGTGGGCTCTGATAACCAATGAGGAGAATGCACGTTGGTCAGCTGAAATATGAGAAGTGGGTCATTTGTTGGGAACATCCCAGCTCCACTGGCCATGCTGGAACGGCGACTGTCACAGTTGCTACGATGCAGTATCTTGCATCAAGCGAAGCTCGAACTCTCTCTTGCACACACCTGGGCTACAGGCTGAGAAGACTATCTCACTGAGACTACAAAGACGCACAAACTGCATCACGCAGGGCGTCAGACTGTGTTACTGCTCATAGGCCTTTGCGCAGCAAATCTGCGCTGACTGGGTCAAAAATGTGCTTTCCGCAGGGCAGCAAGCTCTGTGCCGCACTCTGCTGAATCAGGTTGAGTTCCTGCTGGTTCTGCTCTGCTCCTGAAAGGTTGAGAGCGCCCTTGCACCGCTGGTCAGGCGCTGAATGCTGCCCACCCCACAGAGGGCCCTGCTGGCCCGCTGCTGCCTGCTGCAGTCGCCGGGGATTGCGTTGCATCTGAGATGCTAAGCTCGGCTCTGCCGCCTGGGCTGCTGTGATTGGACGACATGGCATCAGGTGGAGGAGACGCATCCACTAGCGCTCGCGGTGCACCGCCAGGTGGATTCCCTGGTGCCAGAGCCCCCTGCATACCCCACGTACAGCTCAGCATCTGACACTGCTGCTGCTCCTGCCTAAGCATGATGCCCTCTGCAGCTCACTTGCGTGTTACACCAAGCAGCTGCATCTGCCACAGACTGCACGAATGGAGACGAGCACTGTCCTGCTGTACAGACTGAAGGACAAGACTCGGCTTTTGTCCTGTGCTAAAGAGTCTAGATGTCTACTGCAAGTAGATCCCTCCAGGGTGTGCGAATGGCCTGTCAAGAGCAGACAGTGAGGCGCAACTGTAACTCGAACTAGAGCTGTGCTGGGATGTGCTACCTTGAGGAACCCAGATTTTGGTAGATACAGGCAGCTGACGGAGAGCACATCCCATCACAACCTCACATGCAATCCTAGCGCCTGTGAATCAATACGGCAGAGGGGTGATGGGCACAACCTTGTAGGTGAAGAGGATGTTCTCGGGCAGCTTGGGCGGGGCGCGCTCCACCATGACCTCAAACTTGTCGGGGGGCAGCGTGCACCAGGTCGGCTGCTTCAGCGCCTCCTGTGTGGCCATGGGGATGGCGCCCCGTAGCCGGATGGACCGCGTGATGTTGTGCCAGCGCTCGTCGCACACATGCCTGCGCGCATGGCTGTGACTTCATCTGAGGACTTCTGACTTAACCTGAGTGCTCCGCATTGCAGGGAGGCCATGACAGGAAGCAGGCTGCAAAAGTGGACTTGCCACACAAAGGTGACATGCACGTCGTCCTCATGCAGAGATCTTTCTGCATGCATCGGCGCATATGCCACCCTCGTCGGGCGACACAACTACTGCGGCCTACTAAAGGTCTTCAAAGATTGATTTTGCCGTGCCGTCCTTACAGTGTAAGTTGCACCTGCCTTATACTGACAGGCCTCTCTGCAGGAGGCAGACAGGTGACAGTGGCGGGGCGTACCCAGAGTGTGACACATCCGTGTAGCCCCAGGAGTGCATCTTGCGCAGCAGGCCCAGCGCGCCGCCCTCGTAGCCGTTCTGCCTCACGGCCTGCGGCTGCAGCTCCAACAGTACCACGCCCGGCGGCGGTGTGTTGTTCCGGAGCATTAGATCCTGTGCATGCAACATATTTGGCGTGAGCACAGCATGCTGAATGCATCTGACAGCCCACTGAAATGCGAGGGGCTCCCAAGAATGTAGACACTGCTGTCCAGGCCACAGGAAAAATGTGGAATGTTCAAGTCACAAGAGCAGTCCAACGCGGGGACATTTGCAGCTTCGTGTATTCCTATCCGTCTCAGCTTGCCTTGGCATACAACCAATCCAGACGTCACAAGATTGCAGGCAAGAAAGTGGCGCACCCGCAACCCCTCCAACACCCAGCCATCCCAGCCTGTCACGCTGACTCTGACTGCCCCCACCTCCACATCCTCCGGCACCAGGCTGGCGCCCCTCCGCCGCTGCACCGCCCTCACGCAGTTCATCCCCAGCGCCGACCTGTTGTGCACCTGCACAGTCCCATCATCACTCAGCAGGGCCGCTCCTAACCTGGCACCACACAGAAACGCCTCTTGTCCTGCTATAGTGCTGAGCCACAACGGTAGGATCAGCAGCATGGCATCGAGATAGTCTACTGCTTGTACGCTTCTTCTGAGGCAGTGTCAGTGATTGCCTCCCATTCATGACATGCTGCATAGTACAATACGCAGAGAGGGCTGGATGAAGCACCTGAGGATGCCCATAGCCGCGCGAAGTCTCCAGGTCTGCCAGCCGGATGTGGCCTATTTGTGACTCTATGCACACCTCCTCATCCATCTGCCCCAGTGGCACCTGCAGGCAGCACAGTGCACATGCTGAGTGAGTAGCTGCATAAGTCACCTCTGGGGGCACATTGCGCGACCTATTGACACCTCAGCTTGCTAGAAGTGTCATGGGAGGTCCATACCAGCCTGCTGTTCCCATGGAAGCAGCGAATATGGTAGGCTAGTACTTAAGAGGGCTCAACAGTGCGACGCGGAGCTTCTCTGCATTGAGGGGAATATCCTTGGACAGGGATAGTCACCTTGTGCAGCGTGATGGCCTTCTGGAATCCATTGTACTTTGCACTGGCCTCAAAGGAAGCCAGGGACGCATTGGACAGCTCAAAGGCTATCACATCATGTCCCCGCGCAGCTGCGGCCAGCGAGAAGTAGCCATTCCCAGCACCCACATCCAGCAACACCTGCGCACAATGGGGACAGGTTTGAGGGATGTCTACCATGCATGATATGTCAATGGTACTTATACTCTGGTCAGCTCAGCAGCATCACTTTACAGGTGCATCCAAACTCCTTGACAGGGAGATGCAAAAGGCTGGCGATGAGAGCACCCAGACGAGTGCGCTCGTCACCTGCCCTCTCCATGTCCTTGTCAACTGCACTTCAGTGAAGGGCATGACAAGGCCAGAGATTCAGTGACAGGGGAGGTGATGCGGTGGGGTTTGCATACCCTGCGGTCAGCGCCTTTGCCTCCCAGAGACCCTACAAGGGCCTCAGCCACTGAGGGCCCCCTCCCAGGAGCCAAAGCAGGCTGCCACCTCCCCCAAGCCGTCAGCGAAGCTGCTATGTCAGACTCCGCCTGCAAGCACTCAGATGTCTCACCAGCCGGTCCCAAACTTCAAGAGAAGAGAATTGTTACATCTTCGCCCCAGCTGGCAGTGTTCTTGTCCCATGAGGTCCAGCATGTGGATCTCTGCCATGCAAAGGGGCCAGACAAAGAGCTGCAAAGGCTGGCATCTATGAGTTCACAGGTAGTAGCACCCTGCAGCTGAGCTAGCAGAGGCTTCTGAAAGGGCTATTCAAGCTGCTCAGGGAGCCCAGCTGCAAGGATATCTCAGCAAGCCATGATGTGGGAGAGGCTATCACACAGGTGCTTGGTTATTGCACAAGGGCACTGCAGCCAACACAGATATGCTGTACAATGCATACATCAGGTGATGCTGTGTGAGGCGGAGAGCCATGCCTGCAGGTCGCCATGGCCCTTCAGGTCCACGAGCATGGTGAAGGGCGGCTGCCATGTGATGCTGACGGGGTACAGCTGCTTCGCCTGCCTGTCAAAGGGCAGCGCAGCCTCCATCAGGGGCTGGCTCCCCTCATCCTCCTCCACCGCAGGGTCCTCCCTGTCACATCACCTGATCACATCACATGCTGTGCATGCGGTCCCAACATCATGCAACTGGGCTGCAGACTGACTGCATGGTGACTGTGCTGGCCGAGGCTGCTAGACTCCTACGTGTATGCCCTATAGCCCTAGGGTACAGGTTGCCTCCCTTGTGACAATAATAAGACATGCATTGAGACAGATGGCACGCAAGGAAGTGGCAGGAGGGCTTGACTTCCCTCCAGCCAGCGGCCATGGTGCACCATCTGCGTCAATGAGCTGCAACACTAGCACGTGGCATGAGCCTTGAGAGCGCCCAGATTGTATGCCCTAGTGAGGGAAGGCGGAAATCGGCAAAGACAATGCCCTGTCTGTACATTGTCCAGCTGCAGAGCTCTGCACAAAAGTAGCGTGTGTATAGCATGAGCCCTACAGATCCTCAAGATGCTGAGAAGGACTGGAGCATGGGACGCACTCTTCCTGGATGTCAAAGAGGCGGGACAGCAGCCTCTTTAGGATGCGGGCAGGGCTGAGCTCCCGGGCAACGCCCCAGCCCCCCTTCTTCTTCCAGGTGCCCACAAAGTGGTGCTGCACCACAATGTCCGGGCTGTCTGGGCCCATGTCATCCAGGCCTATGGGATGCACCCCGAAGTGCACCTTGGGCATGATGCGCACATTCCACGGGTCATCCTTCTGCAGGTGCAAGCCAGGCACTTAGCAGGTTGTCTGCAATTTGTGGTATCTTGGTATCAGCAGACAGGCTCACGCTTCCGACCCCACAGGGCACTGCAGACTGTCTGGTTTTGTCTGCATCAGCATGCAAGGACAGGTGTATAATCCAGCAGTAGTGTACACTGCCGAAGTACATCCCACGATCGTGGTACATGGACACTTGAGGCGTGAAAAGCTTGTGCGGGAGAAAGGGATGGCAATGTGGCTTGCCTTGGAGAGCGGATGCAGCTCCGCATGCTTCAGGATCACATCTGTAAAGGCTCCCGGGCCGGTGCGCTCCAGGGTGTCAAAGTTCTTGTTCCCGGTGAACTTCGTGTCTACGCTGCCAGCGATATGGTCGCAGATGTCCCGCAGAGCTGGGTGCCCGGGCGCAGCTGCAAACATCCATTGGAGCACCTGCACAATTGTCGTTGGAGCCTTTTTAGATGGCACTCACTCAGCTGAGATGCACAGCAAAGTGGTACGAATGAGCATGATGGTCTCTGGACGGATCTGCCCTGAAGACAGCTGTCACACTCGTTGTGCAAGGTACCAAGGAGTGTCGGTGCCTCTCCTACTCTGAGACAAGCCATGATCAATCGCTGCTGCGGCCAGGTGCATGAAGAGATCCGCCCACCTGGCGCTTCCTGACATACTTCCTATTCCTGGCCTCCTCAGCAGCCGAGAACTCATTCTCCCAGCCCACGATGAGGGTGTCCCGCGGCATGATGAGGCTGTTGAGCGGCTTTCGACACTCCACATCAATATCCGCATAGACTCCCCCAGACCGCAACACCACCATGTACCTGTATGTACATGCACAGGGTCAGTCATGACATGTCTGGAGCGCTGCCACAGAATCACACTTCTTGCAGCAGCTTGGCAGGGCGCAACTCAGGCTCAAGGTATCGCTGTTGGCAAGCGGTGTTGTGCGACCTGTGCAGCTTCTGACCGGCTCAAGATGAGCACATGATTGATAGGAGCACTGGGGAGAGCAGTAGGACGCGCCTGAAGAAGTCGGACCGCTCCACATTGGTATCCAGGGACCGGTAGGCGTCCAGGTACTCCGGGAACTCCCACTGCACAAAGTTGATGCAGGCCTCGTCGTCATAGAATCTGATCTCCCAGTCCTCGTTCAGGCGCCGCCAGGAGTGCATGAAGACCTTCAGGTCTGCAGGGACGCTGCTCGACTTGTAGGTCTGGTGTATGACCCGGGGGATTAGCTTCGGGGACTTGTCGGCCTCTACAACCGCTCGCGACATCCACCTCGGCCCGCCTGCACATTGTCACGCTTGTCAGCTCGGGTGCCTGCAGGTTGTGGTGCTACAAGGCTCTTTGACATATCCTGCACCAGCGCAGAATCCAGCCACAAGCCCACAGCAATCCAGCTTTGCGGTATGTTGCTGCTGCAGCCTTACGCAGCATTGTGGGAGGCATCTCCCTCAAAGCAGTGCATTGTATGACTGGGCTGGCACCACAAGATTGCCTGGCACGACAGGCTTATGTATGCGCAGTCCTGAGACAGGCCAAGGGACCTGCCTGCCAGGATGTAGATGTCCCGGATGTCATTGTACATGTCGTGCGGGAACTCCAGGGCGCGCGGGAAGCGGATGCAGAAGAAGAAGCCGCAGGAGGCCGCATGGAACAGGACTGTGAGCGCTACTAGGCCCGCCAGCAGCTTGCACAGCGTCCTGGTGCGCGGTAAAACCCGCCACGGCGGCGCCCGCCTCATGCTTTTGTCGTACAGGGGAAGCTCCCTGTAGGTCTGCGGCCGTGGCTGCCATGCTGCTGCTGCTGCTGCTGAGGCATGGTGTACCTCTGTGTCAGCGCCTCCTGCATGTGCAGAACGAGGTTGAGTGTTCCACTAAGACGCTGTGAGCATCTCAGGACACGATGCTGGGCGTGTGCTTCAGCTTGTGAGGGCCACCTGGGACCCCACAAGCACAGTTGAGCTGGTAGATCTGCGTGCAAGAAGACGCCACACGGCGCTCAGGCGGACGTTCCTCTGACCGTGCAATGACGAAACTTTGACCTGCCTCAGAAGAACGAGCTTATGAAGCCATCAGGAGGCCTATTAATGCCAAGCTCAAAATAACCTTGCAGGGCAAGCAGGCCATAACAACTCCAGGTGCTAATATCTACGCCAATATAGTCGCCCGATACGGTAGATCCTACTATAGTGTGCCCTTAGGATATTATCGGTGCATGATAAGTGGTAGTTAGGATGTTGGCCAGGCGCGCCCTGGCCCACTCAGTGAGCTCAGGAATCACACCTGTACTGTATGCCGCTGCATTCTCAATCGGTACAGCCTCATCTTGAAAGGCCGTATATCGCCGTCCATCACTGGAGAAATCGCACATACACCCCCTCACGCCAGGCAGTTGAAGCTCCTCGCCTTAATGCCTACAAGCTGTGACTAGGACGCACAGCTCCCGGGGCTGAGAAGGCGTAGAATGTGTGACTTATATCAAGACATCACACGGCCGCTCGCAAAGCATTGAGATTGCTCCTATGAGTAAATGTGCTCTGCAGTTGCTCTGCCTTAGCCAAAGCTGATACGCTCAGCTCGAGAGGCACTGCTCTGCTTGTTTGGAAGATTTTCTTCCTACAGGGCAATGCAGATGGTACGGCAAGGAATGGGGCACAGATCTGCGCTAGAGCAGGGCTGGGAAGCTAAACAGAGGGAACGAGGCACAGAGAAGCTACGCTCGAAGCGAGCGGTACAGCTTACACGTGCCAGCTTATCAAGGTTCTGCTGAGACACTAGAAAAGCCATGAGGAGTGTACGTAGGGAGCTGGACGATGCGGGAAAAGTTTCATGCCGGCTCTGCAGACATCTCTTACCCTACAGAGCAAGGCAGCAATGGCAAATCTTGCAGATCTGAGGAGATGCCCTTTAAGATCTTGATGAAGCTCCGAAGCTTGGGATCCCTGTCTGGCTAGACACTGCAGTGTAGCACACCAGCAGGCCCATCATACCGCGCATGTTTGGGGCGGCCACAATGTGACACAGATAGCCTCCACTACATGGGAATCCATGCACCCTTGGACGGTTCACTAATGGGAGCAGCTAAGAGTCAGCCAGAGACATTGCTGGCTGGCTCTCGTTGTCACTGCCAAGGCCCGCAGCAACAGCCTAAACACCATACTGACGTCACCCTAGCCCTGGTCATAGTGTCCGAATTACAGCCCAAAGTTGAGAGACACTGTCACCTCATCACTTTCACCGCGCTGCCTGCCCATAATATGTGGTCATCCCGGGCATGCGCTTGGAGCCTTACAAGCCGTCCTTAGAAACGCCCAGGCACAGCCAGACTTGGTGTAGCCCCAGCATGCTGCTGCTGCTGACTGACACCCATCATCCCTCCAGAAAAGTCTGCCCTCTCCTGATCAGCTCTCGCAGAGAGCTGCCCCGGCTGAGAATTGCAGCCCCTCCTCCCCGAGCCGTGTCTCAAACCCCTGCATCCTTACAAGATAGACCTGCCTCCAGCCCATGCTGACATGCTCTGCAAGCCAAAGCTGCCGCCCGCAGCAGCCAGCCCCTCACCTCTGCTGTCTACGAGTCGCCTCGCTTGCAATGATAGTCTGCAGGCTCTCCTCCACTCTTGCTCAGACTGCCAGGCACAGTGAGTGCCTGCAGCCGCCAGGCCCTCGCCGCTGCTGTCTGAAAGGCGGACTCGGCCATGAGGGCGATATGATCAGAGCTGTCGATCCTCGTTTCCCGCCAAGGATGACATGTTCTCAAAACCAAAGTCACCACCCGCAGCCGCCAGCCCTTCACCGCTGCTGTCTGTAGGCAAACTCGGCCATGAGGGCGATGTGGTCGGAGGACCAGTGCTCGTTGGGCAGCCCGCTGTTCTTGGTCTTCTGCACCGTGCTGTCCTCGGGCAGGTCCAGCAGCGCGACTGGGACCAGCGACTCGTGCGTGTAGAAGATGTAGTCCAGGGTGCCCTTGAAGTCCTTGCTCACATTGGTCCACTGCGCAGCACAGGCAACCGTCTTGACACGCTGCTCTATGTTGAATAAGGCACAATTCCTTTCATCCGAATGTACGATGAGGATCTGACAGGGAATACGCAGGCTGCCTGACCATCTGGCAATGCCAACTCTCTCAGAAGATGAGCTGCCAAAAGCGAATTGTGGCAGCCTCGTCTTGCTGAGCAGGAGTCTGCATGGACAGGATCTGAGTCCAGCAGGTTGCACGTAGCTGTTTCGGTATGTGCATTTTGGGCAGCCCAGGTAGTCTGTGGGCGGCCCAGGCAGTGTGGGCGGACCTTGGGCTCGTGTGGCTTTGCGTCATGCCGCCGCCCCCGTCTGTTCTCGTTCTCGTGGTGCTCGGGCGGGCTGCAGTAGGCGCTCGCCAGGTTGAGCGAGTGCTGCAGCTTTGTGGATGGCCTCAAGATGTTCAGCGGGTCATTGCTCAGCTCCTGCAGACGACGGGCATGTTTCTGTACATTTTTATCCTCTTGAAGCATGCTGCCTGACACGCAGAAAGTTTTCCTGTAGCTGGCATGAAGTGCTCTGTTCCGTGACAAGCATTTCAAAAGGGACACTCTGCAGGTGCCTGATGCGCAGCAGAGCATTTAAGTTAGAAGTTCAGAGTTCGATACTTACAAAGTATTGGGCGCAACAAGCAAGGGCAGGGAGGGCATACCGGATGGCCCTGGTCGACCTGCTTCTTCACAATGAGCCCATAGGCTGCGGAGCTGGGCACAGAGTTGAAGTCACCCGCCACCAGCATGGGTATGTCTGCACTGTGGGCAATCTTCTCCAGCCCCTTCAGGAGCGTGTGCACCTGCCAATGGCATGTGAAGTCAGTACCCCATGGTCTATGCTTTGACCGTGCAATACCTCGATTTAATCAGGTCTATAGAGGCCCTATCCAATTTCCAATGATCAAAGCAATTTGGTGATGCTACAGATCTGCAAGGCCTGCCGTGTTACTTCAGATCGGCTGACCACCCGCTGTCAATATGTGCTGGCATGTGTGTGGGGTTGAAGTATCCCAAAAGCAAAGCAAGCACCCCTTGTCATCCACACAGTACCTATAGAGCTTGGTGAATGCGCGCTCCGAGGGTTGCGCTTTGCGTTTACCTGCCACAGCTTGACATCGTTGAGCTCCGGGTTGGCATGGATGTGGGTGTTGGCCACGCAGATGAGCTGCCGCCGCGGCGCCTCTGCGGGCTTCTCCTGCCCCTGACCCTGCCCGGCCGTCGCGTCCAGCACCACAATCAGCGCCACATTGTCCTGCAGCAGTCTACTCTCAAGGCCTCTCTTTGTATGCATAATCTTGTGCATGTGATCACAGGTACGCATGGCAAGCTGCCATGTCACAGCGAAGCAAGGACAGATCCATGTTCGGACTGGCACAGCCCACACCTCCTGTGTGCTGACTAGCTGCAAATGCAGCTGCCCGTCTCGGGGGGTGAAGGCTGGGATCAGAAACAAGGTCCATGCCCGATGTCACAGACTGTTTCTGCATGTGCTGGGCAGTGTCAGTGTGCAGATGGCCTCACCTTGAGCAGGCGGTTCATGGCGAGCTTCTTGTCTCCAGGCAGGGCGTCCGAGAGTGAGAGAGCAGCCTTGTTGAACTCCACCTGCATACAATCCCCATAGCTCTGAGCTCCCGCTCATGTCTCAGCCTTCAAGCAGCCCCCCGCAACCATTTCGCATCGTGGAGCCCTCCCCCACCTACAGGCCAGCAGGAAGTGCAGCATACCAAAGCCTCTGGGCAGTCACTGTCTCTGCTGCAGGGCAGCAAGGAAGCACCCGTTCCTTGAGGCCTGCCTAGGTACAACTTCCGCAGGGTGATGCTGTTGCTAGGCAGCATCCGTCCATTGCTCACCTCGTACTTCTTGACAAGGCCGAACTTGTCCTTCTTGAAGAAGGTGGCGCATCCGTCGATGGCGTACAAGTTGCCGGTGTAGATCTCCATCGTCTTCTTCTTGTACACCGCGCTGTAGCCGTGCTTGGTCAGCTCCGGCTGCAGGAAGTCGTAGAAGTGGTTGCTCTGCACCTCCTGCGCAACAAGCATGAGCGGCTTGGTAGGTAATTTACTGTAGTCCCAACCATCAGGAAAGGCCTGGCTAGAGGCAGCCACGGTCTGCGCCGGCGTCCCGTTGCCATATGCAGCTCGGAAGATGCATCTTGCTTAGCATTCTCTTGCTATGGGGCTGCACTGCCAGATGTGCCAGCCCCAGTATATCATAAAGCTCTTGATTGCAGCAGAAATGAACTTTCAGATCCAGACACCGTTGTAGACCTGACTGCATTTCGCCGGTATGGAAAGGGCGTCACCCTTCTAGAGCACACAAAGGAGCAGTAAGGACGTCCTTCGCCCTGTTCAGACGGGCTTCTGGGCTTCTGGAAGCTAGTACAAAGCAGGGTAGGGATGGATGGAGGGGCAAAGGGGCATGCAGCACACCTGGAGGCACATGATGTCAGCGTTGTAGCTGACGAGCTCCGCGATGAGGTTCTGCTTGCGGTACCCCCACGCCAGCATCCATGGCTGGCAGTAGCTGAACTGCTCCGCCTGCAGTCATGCGCCAGCTAAGCACATGTGGCATTACTGCTGACGCACACCGCTGCCACTCTACTGGGAGGCGCGCCAATGTGACTCTCCCAAAGAAGCAGCTTGCGTGAGGCGCTTGCGCCTCCTGAGCGGGCAGTCTCAGGCCGCTGGAAGACAAGCCTGAGGCCTTGAGCTGCATTATGGCGATGCCATGAAACCCAGGCAGTATCCTGACAATTTCACATGACTCCACTGGCAGGCACTTCTACACTGTATGCAAGTATACGAGGGCCGAGGTCTGCACGAAGGATAGGAGGCCCACCGTGGCATACAGGTCAGCCAGGAGATTGTAGGTCAGGGCGGTGAAGCGGTTGGCGCTCTGGGCGGTGTGTGGGGCGGGGCTGATGGGTGCCAGGGACCTTTTGGGCGGGGAGGGGGCCGGCCTGACCCGGGCTGTCGAAATGGAGAACGTCTTGCCATGCTCGGCGAAGGGGGAGGCCGAGTCGATGGACACCACCTCGCACTTCAGGATGCTCCCGATGTCGTCCTGCAGCGGCAGGTACAGCCGC
This sequence comes from Coccomyxa viridis, assembly GCA_963930925.1. NCBI lineage: Eukaryota > Viridiplantae > Chlorophyta > Trebouxiophyceae > Coccomyxaceae > Coccomyxa > Coccomyxa viridis. The sequence continues at coordinate 988,802 of CAWVOJ010000006.1, read as the reverse complement.
CCCTTGCCCACCTGCAGCGCACCCTGGCACTCACCATCTCTCCCTTTAATGACCCACACGCCTCGGACATCTTGAACATTCAAGCGTGTACAGCGCCCCTTGCCCGCATGCAGCATTCCGGGCAACCACGATTGCTCCTGTGATGACTCAAAGTATTCTGTAATGACTCAGGACTGCCTGACAGGCCTTAAGGTCTCGAGATCATAGACATGTCCTCATGTCTACGCAGCTGTAAGGACATTTCAGCACAGGCATAGCGCCTTGGCACAACCGAGAAAGCCATCCTTGAGATGTTCTGACAAGCCTGGCCAAGTTGCTGCAGTTTTGAAGGATCTGCAGTTGTCAGGCTGGCAGCCATTTCCTGGATGTATCCCCATAGTGCCTAGTTCAAGGCGAGCAGGAGACAGCTGACTCAGCCATGAGGCTACAGGGCGAAGTTCGTAGTGCCCACCTCGATCCACGTCTCTCCGCCATTGCTGAAGGTGTGCGTGTCCTTGATGTTGGCATGGGCGAACCCGTTCTCAGCCTTGTAGCCATGCTGGTGGGCTCCTGCAAATGCAAGAAATTGTCCCGCTTCACCTGACTGGTCTCCACCGTCCAACTCTTCTGCACCAGTGGAGTTATTGGCGTGCGGTCTCACCATTTTGGTGCAGTGCCTTGTGCTCGCTCCAGTGCTGCCGAAGACAATCTGTGGAGCATGCGTAGCTCTTGCGCTGCTCGACCCTGGCTCTAATGCACAGCACGCACTGCAAGGTCGCCTCTCTATCCTGCAGAAAGCACAGTTTGTCTGAGAGGACTGGCATGAGTGTCGTAAAGGTCGCATCACCCACCCCTCGATGATAGGTTGTGGTGATACATACAGCAACATTGAAGCACGGGCTGCACTGCAGGGCATAGCAAGGGCTCAAAGATTCACGCCCGAACATCAAAGCTGTGTTCAGGGGGTCCCGTCACCTGATGGAAGAAGCACACCGCCCCTCCTTTGTTTACAGTACTGCGGTACCATCTGAAGCGCAGGGAGAAGCGGGCATCGCCAGAACCCTCCTCCGCACAGTCTTTGGCGTCGATGCTCTGGTCGCCCCGCCTAACGACCACATAGGGCTCAAGGCAAACGCCACACACGGGTGAATCTCCAGAGGGGATCCTTGCTGCAGTGATGGTTAATGGTACAGCCATTTGGCCCTCCCATCTTCAGGCCATCAAACAGCTGCGCGCCTACATGAAAGCCCCTATTGCACTGTCATCTCAGGCCCACTGCGGCCAAGAAATGGTAAATCTGTGACCCTTGTAAAGAGGGAACAGCCGAAGCATGCAGACCGACACAAGCCACTAGATGCAAATGTCACGTCAATGGAAGCATTGCACTCTGGACATTATAGAAAGCTCTGCATCTGCCACAGGTGCGAAAAAGGTGTAGAGTCAGGATTTCGACAGGGCTGGCAGGGGGTAACTCAGAGCATTGGCTCTGCATAAGGGCTGTGACTTCGTAAAGCAGTCTGCGTGTAGTTGATGGCTGCAAGCACTGCCACAGAGCTTGCAAAAGACATTGACACAGCTCTGGGCCTGAGTGACAAGGCGTTGGAAGATCCTGACGCAGCACAGCAGTTGACTGGGCTGATCAAGGACTTGCTCGACTACAAGGCAAGCACACAGGCATCAAAGATGGCATATGAAGCAGTAAGACCATGAGTACTTACACCACGATTGTAAACATCCGTCACACCAACGGCATACTACATGTAGGTCACAACAGACATTCTGGTCTCCACGCAAGCCGGCAAGAAGCTCAAGAAGCTCACAAAGCACAGCAACACAGCTGTAGCGCAAGCAGCTGCAGCAACAGTAGCCGCATGGAAGGCGTCAGTGACGCAAGAAGTGGCAGAGCAGAATGGATCTGCAGGTGCTGCTCCTTTCCATGTCCATGTGGCTTTGCGCTCATGAACGAGTTTTGCGCCCTGCTCATCATCCTATGTGGCATGCTGGGGCAGATTGACGGCCTGCCTGCCCAGTCCCCATACCCAGAAGCATCTGTGTTTGCGCAGCCACGAATGGGGTGAGCCACAGCAGCCAGCTCTCGTCCCAGCCTTCCCAAGCATCAGACAGCGACCAGCGCCCTGCCAAGCGCCAGAAGTCTGTGTCGGGCCCAGGTGCTGACCTGGCAGGCGTTGCCACAGCAGGCAGCACAGCAGCTGCTGACAAGGAGCAGGTCCCTGCCAACAGCAACAGCAGCGGCCCAGCACCAATCTCGGCAACAGGCGACTCCACTAGGTGAGAGCAGCGTGAAGCTGTATACGCTGCTTTTTCGGTTAGTCAGCCCGTCTATGGGACTGGCGCACTCTTCGCAAGCTTAGCATCTTACCCACGTGAATGTCAATAGTGGCGAGATGTGATGGGCAAGTCTGCAGGCCCCAAGACTTTTCCAGGCCCTCTGACTTTCTACTAATGTAGAGCTCACACACTGGGCCAATGGGTGTTAGAGGGCATGGCAGATCATCTGCCGCCTACCTGCTTTGCTGCACCAAATGGGCAACACACCGCTGCTGCGATGCAGGGACAAGGCTCGGCAGCTGTTCTCGGATGGGCTGCAGATGGCTTTGCCAGATGTGCCCGGTGGAGATGTGGCGTTTGCTTCGGCTGAGGTGGAGTGCGCGATGTATGCTGCATCAGGGGGCGTCAACAAGGACTACAAGACAATCACCCGCAGGCTGTCCTTCAACATCAAGGACCCCAAGAACCCAGACTTGCGGAGGAAAGTCCTTGCGGGAGACGTCACAGGCAAGCACACACCCCTGTAGAAGCAGCCACAGTCCATGTGGCCCATCTGAAACATAAGCCCTGCCCTGCTGTGTTACAGCCTTACTGAAAGCTCGCCTGAGGCCTCCGTGCTGCTCTGCATGATCCTGCCACCATCGGAGCTGACCAAGAGAAGATAGCAGTGTATGACCCAGAGATCTGTGCAGGGGAGGACCTCATAAACATGTCTCCGGAAGAGCTGGCCAGCGATGCCCGCAAGTCCCAGAATGCGCAGATCAGGAAGGAAGCCCTGAAGGAGTCTGAGAGAGGGCAGCATCTGAAGAAGGTACAGGCACTGCCATCACCCTGCAGCTCTATGTTCAATGTGTTGCCCGCAGGCGAGTGACCTTGCATTGTCATCCTGAAGATTGACACTTCTGCTCTTTGTGGCAGCGTTACAAGGGAACGGAGGTGGTACAACATGTACAAATCAGGGGCTGATGACAGCCAAATAGCCATTCAGTGGGCTTCTAAGTCAGTCTCGAGTTGTGATGGGCCTTTCCTCAGGTCTTTGAAATCGTGCAGGCAACAACGGACCAGTTCCAGTGCGGGAAGTGCCGGCAGCGCAAGACGCAGTACTATCAGATGCAGACACGGAGTGCTGATGAGCCGATGACGACCTTCGTCACCTGTGTCAACTGCGGCAACCGCTGGAAGTTCTGCTGAGGGTGTAGCGCAGCTGGGAGTTGGTGCCAATGTGGTGTCAGTTGCCTTGAAGTGTCTGTCTGGGCTATGAGGTGACTAGTATCCTGGCAAAGAACGAGCGTTCTAAACATATGCTATGCCTTGCAATTGGATAGCTCGCTTCAGACCTAGGACAACGAGAAAGAGCTGTGGGGATCCAGATTGTCAAGACACGCTTCAGCCTATATCACAAACACGGAGTTTTCTCTGAGAGACAGAATCTAAAAAAAACTATAGGAGGCTATTTGATGCTCCCTGCATGTCTATGGGGTGCAGGGATGCTGATGAGCTACAAGAATGCAGAGAGTAAACTTTCGGAGTTGTTTGGCATTGGAGTTGTTTGGCATCAGAACATCCGCTTGATGCAGATGTGCTCAAGTGTGCTGCGTCCGAACATCAAGAAGCCCTGCAGCACTCTCTCATGGGGTTAGGTTTGCTCTCACAAGCTTGTTTCGCCGAATGCCCTTTCAAGAGATAGCTGGCTCATATTTTGGACAGAGGTATGTGCCATAACAGGTCTGGGGTTGACAAGAGGCAAATATGGTAAAGTGACATGATGATGCCGACATGCTCTCCTCAGGCCAGCTGCCGCTAAATGGCGACTGGATAGCCCAGTGGCATACGACCATACTTTCACTGCGATGACAATCTTCTCCGGGCCAGGTTCAAGGCCTGCGCAATACTCTCCTCATGGCGCGCAGGGTTGCGCGCGAGCTATGACGAGGGGGCCTTGCGAAATGTATTATAGCGGGGGGTCCCCCGGACCCGTTGATGCAACTCTGTATTCTGGCAATTGTCGGCATGTTCGCAGCGCTCTGCGGCGCGATGCTGTGCAGCTGCGTTATTCATTGATATTACATCATATTGGGGGACGCGTATTCGAGTACAAGGAGGCGTGCCAGACTTGCTCAGAAACAGCTGGCATCAGAGCAAGGACCTAGCGATGGAATACATATGGGCATCTGAGTAGCCCTGTGGAGAAGAAAAGCTGTTCTTAGTCGTTTAAGGCCAGCCGCGAAGCGATATTAGCAATCATATGGTGCGGGATCGCGTTGCTCTCGAGCTTTGAACCTCATACAAAAGTGACGCACATGCGTGTACTGAGCGTCATCAGCAAGTGGCAATGTTTTCAATATGGAAACAGCGCCAGTACGCAGTCGTGATACAGAAGCGGTGCCATTAGTGTCAGCGCTAGTCAGGCTGTGTAGCGGAATTTTTAGGGCCTGGAGTCGGGAGTCTGCTAGCTTCGACTTGCGACCGGAGTGGACTGTGCAGATCAGCCCCTGTGTTGCCAGTCTATGATCCTGCAGCACGGACAGGACATCTCGGCTCCCCAACGGGACTAAGCCGCCTGAGTATTCACAGCGAAAGCCCGAAACTTAGGTCGGGCTTTCGCTCACACCCAGCAGCCCAAGACATGTCCTTTGCTGTGCAGGGCGAGTATCAGGATTATTGAAGAGCCTCAGCAGCCATCACCGCACGCTTGGCGAGCTGAGGTGAGCGGCCGAGCCCTTCTTATCCCTTACGACAGCCTGGAGAGATGCTGCCAGGATTTGGATGGCTATTGCCTGGAAAAGGCTGTTCAGACCATTTCCACACCATAGGACCCTACGAACTCGATTTCGGAATGCATCAATGGGGTCGATCTGTTTTATTCTCTTGTACTACGTTTTTGACACATTCTGGCATAGCCATCGATGTATCCGAGCAGTTCAGGAATGAGACGAACGAAACCCTTTGCGGCCTGAGAGTGCGCGAACTTTGACGCCAAAATATTGTGGAGGTGCAATGGCATAGGGGGCCTGCTTTTCACAATGCAGCTGTATTGCACCTTCCAATGCATGGTGCTCCTGCAAAAGGAATTACTTGCCAGTCCTGTTGCAGTCATATGGCATGCTGCTGCAGGTCCATGCACGGCCAGAGGCAAGCATGCATGCAGGCTGCATGCATAGCAAGCCTCCTGCTGGCCTTAAGCGCGTGCAATGCTGCCGCTGCTGATTCAGCGCGGCTGCACGATGACTGGCAGCTGCTCCAGACCCAGCATGCAGCTCGGCACCTGCTGCAGGGCCCCGGCTGCACAGGGCCAAATTGCCCGGGCGGCCCCGCTCAGACAGGGCCAGCGCAGATGGCAGGTCCGGGGGGTGGAGGGGCAGGTGCGGGCAGCCCCGCTGCCCGAGCTGTCCCATCAACCAGCCCAGCCGCAGCATCGGCAGCAGGCGCAGCCTCTTCACCCGGCCTGTCTCCTGATGGTGCGCTTCCGCTCGTGGCGCATCATTCTGAGACCCGTTTGCATGCACTGGCTGCCGTACTCCCCGTCTTTCCGCTCTGTGTGTCGCTCCGGACATGTCTGTTCTATGTCATGGCTTGTGGGTCCTGAGGGATGCTGTGCATGCTGCAGCCTCGGCGCTCCAGTTCTTCCAGCAGGGCATAGCAAATTGGCGGGATCTGAAGTCTTGGGGCTTCAAGGGGTGGGATTTTACCAGCAGCCCATGCCAGGGCTGGAGCGGAGTCTCCTGTGATGCAGCGGGCCGCGTCAGCAAGCTGTGAGCTTCTTCTGCCTCATCTGGGGAATGTGCAGGGTTCACCCTTGGTTCACCCTCAGATATGCCTTTTCATGGGCCAGCTCTGCAATCTTGCAGGCGTCACACAAGTGATAGTCCATGGGCCTGTCAGGCAGAGCATTTTGAGGCCAGGTGCACAGTGATCATCATGTTGCCGGGCAATATGTGTATGCTTGTTGATGGCGCTCTACTGCTCTTGTAGGGATTTGGCAGGATGGGGAATTAAGGGGCGCCTGGCGCCGGAACTTGCTGGTCTGGATCATCTGCAGCACCTGTGAGTCTCTCTTATGCGTCTTTCGCCAAAGTCTGCAATTTCTCTGCTGGATTGTTGCACAATCAGTGCCCTCCCTGCACGACAACACACTTGGCTATGCGCTTGGCCACATTCGATCCCTCAGCATGCTCATGCAGGACACTTGAGAACAACAATATCACGGGAGGGCTTTCATCGACGTGGGGTGCCCCCGGAGTTTTTCAGAGCCTTGTAGAAATGGACCTCAGTCATAATTGGGGCCTCAATGGCATTCTGCTGAGCCAGTGGGGTGGTCCGGGGGCATTCCCCCTTCTTCAGGTCAGCAGGCCGAGCCCACATCTTTTGAAACCCGGTCATCTGCATAGTCTTAGTCTGCCAACATGGATCGCAAAGACGCACCTGCAGTGCCTGTATCAATCGCAACCGCTGGGCACCAGAAATGACCAAGCTTGAAGTCTGCGTGGGATGTGAGAGTGTGTGCCCGCTGCAGACGTTGAATTTGAGCAACACCGGTCTGACAGGCGAGCTGCCAGCACTGTGGGGGGTCAATGGCAGTCTGCCCTCTCTCACACTGCTGGACGTGTCCCGAAATGGCGTCTCAGGTGACTGTCGCTCCCCAGTAGCTCCTCTGCTCTTCCCATGAAGATCAAGCTTGCTGCATAGGATTTTTGCAGAGGTATCTGGTACATAAGAGCTCTCAGTAGCATTTATGCCATTCAAAGCAATATGCCCACCACCCACAAGGAGTCAAGACTCTTTGTCATGTCAATGCCCACCTACTTGAATGGCTGCAGCTGTTTGAGCAAGCCGAGCACGCAGCGGCATGAATGCTCCTACACAGGGAGCAGGTGCCAGCCTTCGGAGGATTCTGACTCTTGCAACGGGTCTGTCCTGCTCTGTAGGCCGGACCTTGTGAGGGAAGTACGACAAGCTAGCAGGACAAGAGGTGCAACAGCAATCTCTCAAGGAGTTTTCTGAAAGAGCGCGCATGCTGTGCAGGCTCTCTGCCTGTTGCATGGGCAGTGCCCGGGGCCCTGGCCTCTTTGGAAACACTAGTGATTTCTGCCAACAACCTGTCCGGGCCCCTGCCAGTGGAGTGGGGCGCCAGCCCTGGGGCGTTCCCAGCGCTGAAAACCTTTGACGTGCGCCAGAACGGCCTTGAAGGATACCTTCCAGATGCGTGGGGTACTGGCTTCCAGGTGATTGCATCTGCACAGCCATGTTTGTTCAACTGCTCCCGACATGCAGTCTCGTAGCACACGTCGATCACCCTATTCCAGTATGTATTGGCATGGTGCTCCCATTGACCTATGGACCAGTAGCGTGAGGAGTGGCGGTGTAATACGCAGAACGTATCAGTGCTGGGGCTGCAGCAGAACATCTTTGAGGGGCAGCTGCCCATGGACTGGGCACAGGCGGGCAGGTGGCCCAGCCTGGGCTACCTGCAGCTCTGGAACAACAGCCTCAGCGGCTCTGTTCCCGCCTCATGGGACAATGCCACAGCTCTTCCAGCTCTGAAAGTCCTGTGAGTTTCCCACACCCCATGCTGCAAACTCTGCTCAATCCCTGCAGTTCTCTCAGCCTTACCCTACTCCCCAAAAGTAGGAATGAGCGTCTGAAAGACCTGATAAGCAGAAACAGGCTTCCTTATATGACCGCTTACCCTTGCCAGGCTCATTTGCAGGAGCTTTGGCTGGTGTTCAGCCCAATGAGGGATAAGTAGCAGCTTGTCTTAAATGGGATGCATGTGCAGGACGCTGAAGCCAGGGAATGGGTATTTGTGCGGGACTGTGCCCAAGCGTATCATGAGTACCACGGGGCTGCCCTCCAGCAATCTGGGCAGCTGCACAGGGCTCCCGCTCCGGCCGCAGAGAGCGCTACCTCCTGCTGCAGGACTCAATGCCACTCTGGTGGCACCTGCGCAGGTGATCGTCACTGCCTCCAGTTGTACACGGGCGGAAAGATTGACATGAGTGCTACCAGATCTGGCTATAGCGCATATCATATGTCACATCTCCCATGGAAAAGCCTGCTGGGCTGACAGAGTCAATCAGATGGACAGGAGCAGGAAGGTGTTTGAGGCTGATGAGAGTATTAGGGCGTCTTGATGCGGGGGACCATGCAAGATCTCAGGACGTCAGGAATGGCATCCAGTACCCGTTCGGCCTTTGCCTGTGATTGTACGTACAAAGTCAGCTGACCAATGACGCGTTGGTGCAGGCTCCTGCTGCCCTGCTGGCGAGGCTGCCTGGGGCACTTCCCGCCAACGTTAGCGCGCCGGTCTTGGCGCCCAGCGCGCTCATTGCGCCTGCCAGTCTGGGCGTGGCCCCTCGGGCAGTTGTGGCACCGCAGCCAGCTGCAGTCTTACCGGCAGCCAATGCTACAGCTCCAGCAATTACAGCAGCAACCACCCTCCCAGCAGTAGTTGCAACATCGCCAGTGCTGGCACCCGCAGCTGCTGTTGTGCCCGCCAATGCTACGCCAGCAATGGGCAAAGCCGCTGCCCCAGAGTTGCCGCTGCCTAGCGCTGCTGCAAACAGCACTGTCGTAGCGTTGCCAGCCAACAGCACAGCACCCGCGAACGCGGCAGCGCCTGCAGCAGTCATCCCCACTACTCCCGTGCCCGCTCCAGCTGCGGCCATGGGCGCAGCTGCTCCCAAGGCCACAGCAGTGGCACCTGTCGCAGCTTCACCGGCGCCAGCAAATGCCAGCGTGCTGCAGCTTCCTGCTGCGCAGCAGCCGCCTGTTCAGGCGCCGGCAGCGGCTGCGGTTACGCCGGCTCCTGGAGTGGTTACGCCAGCGCCAGCGCCAGCCCCAGCTTCACAGCAGCTGCCTGCTGTCCCGCCCACTGCTGCGTCCAGCGCTGTGCCTCCAGCGCCGCCGGCAGCTGCTGTGCCTGCACCCACTCCCGCGCCCACCAGACCCCCAATGGTGAGCTCTTTCAGCTCTGATATCATGCATCTCCGGCCCCCATCCGCCACAGTGCACCTGGTACATCGAGGTTGTCAGGATAATCTCTAGGGTCACATTGGCCCCCGAGTGGCAGTTGTCCTCTTGCATGGCGCAAGTGGGTTATGCCAGAAGCGCTCAGGGCCCCATTACATTTGCCATGTACGCTTGCTACAGAGCTGCGCCGTCCTTCCATTGGACTCAAAAGTCCGAATTTATGCAGGGTGCTGGGCAGGCAGCAATGGCCGCAGCTGGCTCTTCACTGAGCATTGGAGTCCCAAGTCCCCCACCACCAATGCCCACCTCAATGCCAACCCCTCAGTCCACCCCGGACACCCAGCCAGCTTCCCCTGCCGCAGCAGCTGGGCCATCTGGCCCGCCAGCGCTATTCATTCCCCCAGGCAACAGTGATGGGACCACCAGCTACCTGCAGGTGTTGCCCTTGTTGTGTTAGAAGTGGAGGGGCCTTCCGCATATGAAGCAGCATATTCACATGCTCTCGGGCTTCCTTCAATCACAGGCCGTGAAATTGACACACTGTATCCCTTGGCAATCCCTGCAACAGCCCAAGTCTTGACTCTCTCTACCACTGCAGGCCGCATACAATCTGACTGGCGCAAACCTCTCGCCCACCAACATGACCCTCACTAGGCGCATCCAGAGCGCGATGCAGAAGGCGCTGGGCACCAACGTCAATGCCACACTCTTGAGAGTTGCTGCAGCTGGGGGAGCTGCTGACTCATCGCCAAGCCCCTCAGACGCGCTGACTGGACCCAGTCTGACCCCTGCAGACGGCAGCACTGCTGGTGCACATCCTGCTGCCTCCTTGAGCATTTCTGAGTGACAAACCCCTTACCCCATCTCCTAGCATGCAAGGGTCTCAAGCCAGCCTCCTGGTGAGGCAGACGCTTGATACTACAGTTGTCTTGGGTATGGAGACTCCATGATATGGCAATCTGACATGTGTAAATCCGTGGGATTGTGAATGCAGGCGCGGGCAGGAGGCTCTTGGCGCCTCAGAACTCAGCTGGTGTAGCAGGAGTGGGCAACACGGACCTGTCTGCAGACAGCTCAGCCTCGAGCACAGGGACAGACACAGCTGAGACTCCTGCTGACACCACCGTCGGGGCCGGAGCTGGGGCTGGGGCCGGGGCCGGGCAGGATGGGCGGGCCAGCTGGGCCGGAAGCGTGGGCAGCAGCCCGGCTGCCCAGTGGGCAGGGTCAGGTGCAACGGGCGCTTCGCCTCCAGCACAGCGCCGGCGCGACGCCACTGTGGCGGCATACTTCCTCATTACCACCTCGCCCAGCCAGATGACGGCCGTTGCGCGCAACATCTCCCTGACGCAAACCGCAAGCAGATTTGACCAGCAACTCAGGCTGGCAGGTCAGTAACTTTCCTTAAATGTTGAGCGCGCAAGCTCAATAAACTCGGACATGCATGCCACGTGTATGTTTATCTCAGCGGATGCCTTGCCGGCCTGGTCCTGCACTGCCTGTGCATCTGAAGTTGCATTGCGTTTGGATCCCGTTGTATTCTTTGAGTGTATGATTATTTCAGCTTTCAAGGCTCAAGGCTTCAGAGCTGCTCTTGCAATGCAGGCTTGCCCATCATGCACACCAGGTTTTCAGGCGTCTCACAGATTGCGTCTGATGGGAGTCTGAAAGCCGTCAGTGGAGCCTCCCCTGCAGCTGCAGCTTCTCCTGCAGGCGCAGCCGCAGCCAGCCCAGCAGTGTCAGCAGCGCCCACACCCATCATCACTCCTGCTGCAGATACCAGCGGTACGAAATCATGCGCGTGTATGCCATCTAGAGCACTCACTGTAGCCCTCTCAGCAGTGCCCTGAGGTGCGTGACAATAGCACCACACTTTTTCAGGCACACATGCCTGCAGCTGCAAGTCACTTAGGCAATAATCTTGACGCCTTCCTGCAGGCTTTCTGACGGGTTCCCAGACTGTTGCATCAGCCAGCCCCGGGCCATCCCCAAGCTCAGGGCCAAACACTGGAGCCATTGCAGGGGGCGTTGTTGGGGCAATTGCAGCTGCTATCATTGCTGGTGCGCCTCCTGTGATCTGCAAATTGCAGATCTGCTCTCGAATTCACGCCCATCCGGAGTGCAACATCATGAACAGCAATGCGCAAACTCCTGTTCAACGTGATCGGGCCTCACGGCTCTGGCGCGTAATCAGCACACCTGTTGCGCAGTATCCTGATGGTGCTCTTTTGTGTCCTGCAGCTTTGGTGGGCATGTACATCATGAAGAGGAGGAGGCAGCAGCGCAGCAGCAAGGCTGCTCTGGCCAAGGGCGGCAGCAGCGGGGAACAGGATATGGAAGCAGGAAACAGGGGCGGCGCCTACATGGGGGACAGGCCCCATGCGCAGCCTGATCAGGACAAGGTGGCGGCCATGCTGGCGTCGATGAGAGCGGACGCAGCGCGGACGGTCTCCAAGCGGCAGCCTCCTGTTAAGGAGGATTGTGCTGGTGAGTGTATGACACCGGAAAATAGGGATCATGAATTATTGCCTAAAACCTGTCACCTGGGCTTAATTGTGCCATGCCACTGCTTGAAGCAGTAGAAGGGATGCGAGGAGTCATCCCAAAGGTGGCTGGCTTTTGCAAGGTGTTGTGTGCTGTATGTGCACCGTAGGTGGTGCGTCTAATAGGCAAAACCAGGCTGTCAGGCAGAGAGACGTCTCCCTGATGCAATTTTCTGCCTACAGGGGGCAAAGCCATAGGCGGCAAGAAGGGCTCAGCTCCGGCCGCCGCCGGAGCTGCAGGAGTTGCTGGGAAGCTTGCTGAGGACTCAGCGCATGAGCGGGACGACAATTCTGAGTCCACTATCTCGGAGGATTCTCTGAACAGGATGGGGCCCCGCCATGGCTCAGGATCCATCGAGGAAATCAGTAGGCATCAGGGGGACCCTCAAGCTCCCGAAGAGCAGCAGAGCTACCTGGAGAAGGGCAAGGGAAAGATGATTGAGCGGCGGCGTACAGACTCTGCAAGCTCTCTCAGGTGTGCTTCGGCAGCTGTAAGCCCTCAGCCTTGTTCAAATGTACACCACAGCCACTCGGTGGTTTCCCCTGCAACCAGGTGAATGCCTAAGGCTGACGCAACACGGCAGTGACTACTTTTGCAACTTAGCCTTCCTTGCACAGCGCAATGGACGTGAGCAACAGCTGTTCAGAAACCAGAACTACAGCCTAGGACAGGTGTGAGTGAAGTCCTCAAACGAGACCTTGTGCATTGCAGGTCGGTACTCAGGGGCAGGGATGGGCATGCCACTGCAGATCCCGCAGGGCCTTCAAGCAGCTCAGAGGGTGGATCAGGGTCAATGCCCGGGTCTGCACCTGAGAGTCTATCTGGCTCGGAGGGGATGGCGCCCATCAAGACGGTGAGCGCTGCTGCTTACCACTTGACTTCGCGAGCTGCGCTTCTGTACACAATATTTGAGTGAAGCAGCATGCCAGTATCTTATCTCGCAGTTTCTGGTGGGAGCCAAATTGAGTGAGCCTGCTGAGGTGTGCTGTGTGCTTTGCAGATGTCACGCATGGCACCGCAGGGGTCCGTCCCTGTCGCAGAGAAGTACATGCGCGGGGACAGCTCCAGCGGCAGGGGACAGTCGGACACGCCCCCGCTGCGCAGCCGCCCGGGGCTGTCCGGGCCGCATCACTCCGGGCCGTCCCGGGCGCCGCTGTCGCCCTACAGCTCCGGCAGCAACGGCAGCCGAGGCCAGCACTCCTCCTCCAGGGTATGGCCCCTGGTCATGCAGGACCACTCCTTGCTAGATGCCAGTCCTTAACACCCTGGACATGCCATCAGTGTGGATGGTCTGGAAGCCATTGTAGACCAAAAGTAAGCGAATGAAGTATGACCCAATCGTCTTGCACTGCAGTGGTGTCTGTGAGGCAATCAAAGAGCTGTGAGACTGCAGTGCATGAGTCCCGAGTACCCTCTTGTGAGCAGCAAGAAAGAATGCTGTTAGGGATGCCGCCTGTCTGTAACAAGGCTTTGCCGTGTGTGCAGAGCCGCTCCGGAAACATCCTGGCGCACCTGGCGGCGGAGCTTGAGAAGGCGGAGGCGAGCGGCGGGGTGGATCGCCTGATGGGCTCACATGGCAGCCAGGGCAGCCGTGGCGGGCCGGGTGGCGGTGGAGCCAGCTCTGGCCGCAGCCGCCGCAGCTCTGACCCCGACCTGCTCAGCGCCCTGGGCTACAGCAGCCAGCGGTGAGTCATCCCCTCATGACATGCATGCATTGCCTGACAACAAGGAGCTCGGCTTGCAAGAAGGAATGTCTTCCTCCAGGTCTGACGTTTCGGCTGCATGATTACACCTGCCGTGCGTGTGGCCTTCTCAACTGATTGACAGCCAGAAGCACAATGGATCAACCTCGGGCTGCCAGAGCAGCTCTCTGGTGCTCAAGCTGGAACATCAGGAAGGACGAGAGCCTCACACTCTGAGTGGGATTATCCTGGCTTCTGCAGGGAGCAGCCTGGGCGTGCGCTCACGGCTGGAGAGTATGCGGCTGTGCTGGCTGCCCGGGACCGGCAGCGAGCAGGGCAGAGCCGGGGCGGCTCCCGCCACAGCTCCGCGTCCCGCGAGCACATGCGCAGCGAGTCTGGTGCCCCGCTACAGGTACAGAAACACCTCCATGCTCAAGCCCCTGCTAGGTGTTGCATTAAAAAAAAGCCCATGGACAGCACACTTCCCGAGAAGCAAGGCCCATGCATCCTGCATGCCAAGCAGGCTGTCCCATGGTGTCATGTCTCAATATGTTGGGATCTGGTGCTGCTCCCACTGTGGTCCACAGCTGCACAGATGATGACGAGTGGGGAAGTTGGGCTAACGCAAGAGAGGTCTGCAGGAGCTGGTAAGGAGCATCAGCGGGAACCGGGAGGGCCACGGGCAGTCCCAAGAGCAGCTTCTGCGAACTCTGGAGCATCGGCTGGGGCTGAGGGGCCCCAGCGGGGGGAACCAGGGGGCCTCCCAGCACCGGGGGGCCTCCTCAGGGAGGTCCCGCAGCAGCAACGGGAGCAGCCTGGAGCGGGTGGGCTCTGCCGGCTCTGATCAGCGCCTGTACAGGGGCACCAGATCTGACGGTGAGCCAGTGCACCCACCCACCTACCAACCCCGCCATCTCCTGATCTGTCACCAATGCCTCTGAGAGACAGCACATTGTCGCTTTCAGGGTTGCTGCAGGTAGGTGATCCTTGGACGGTCTCTGCAGCCCAAGCCTTGTCCAGGACAAGACTGAAGTATCAAAGTTGCCTGTGCATGAGCGTTGCGCCTGTGCATGAGCAGGGATTGACCGCGTCAACAGTCAGGGCAGCAACATATCAGGACTAGGGGGCCCCATGGAGTCAGTCGGGGAGGATCAGGAGATGAAGGGCAGCGACTGGGCCAGCGCCATGCGCATCCTCACTGACATGGAGCATGACCAGCAGCATGACGGCCACGACAGGTGCGCTGCGCTGCGCCTTGTCACCCGCATTGATTTTGTGTCTGACACGAGCTGTGCCACAGTGCATCCTGGCTGAGGGGACACATGTACAGTAGCCGCATTTCTGATCATGGCGCGCGCTTGACTGTATCACACCTGTTGTCAGGCAGGCTGGCACAGTGAGTCACGAGGAGAGCCTGTGAACTGAGAAGGAGGCTGTCTGTTTGGGCAAGCAAAGCCATGCCTCAAGAACTTGCCTGTGCAGGCGCCGGACTCGTGAGGACGCTCCCATGAGCACCGGCAGCGGCCGACGCAGGGGCGGAAGCTCCCGCAGAGAGTGAGCCAGCTGCCTACTGGCCCCTGCCGAAAGTATGTTTTCATGTCAAGGCCAAAGCAAGTGCCTCTGCCAGACCCAGCTCCAGCAGCCGGCTCCTTTAACCTGGGTCAGGCGATCCTATCCCAGGCGAAAATCCACAAGCTTTTGGCGGCAGCCTCACTGCAAGACTGTCTGTACGTTTGTGGACTGTCTTATAGGCGTTTTGGTGAACCGAGGCGGTCACCCGTATTGCATGCTCCTCACTGCACTTGCCCAAGGGCTGCAGTTATTGCTCGAGATGTCGCAAGCAGATAGGGGTTGCACGTCAAGAGTCTGCTGAGACCTTCCTGCGATAGCTTAAGGTGTGGTGCTCTCGGCTCCGTCCCTGTGCAGCCTGACAGATGAGCACTTTGACCAGTCTGTTGTTGCGTGCTATCTTTGATAGTGTTCCCTGTTGGTGCTTTGCAGTTTCACTCTCCGGCTTATTGGCCAGGGAATTTGTAGGACTTAGACTCTAGACCCAGGTTTGTGCTTATGGCCCGGTGGCCGACGGAGGGCTTAGTGGGTAACGAGCAAGCAACGCATACCCGGTAGAGTCGGATTAGGATGGATTGAGGCAGGGCATAAGCCCTGTGGCTGCCATGCATGCAAGGGCATCGTGCTGCCTTGCATGGATGCAGTCTTGGGATAGCACGCCGAATTGCCAACAAGCTTCCTGCTGAAGCACAAGACACCCGCTCCTGTCCAGCACTCAGCACCCATTTTGTAGCCAGGCGGCGCAGGACAATTCATTGTGCACTAGCACGCTCCATTCTGATTTCTCGGGTGAAGGTGGTGTGATAGGGAGACACCCTTCGAGGCATGAGGGAGGAAGACTATTCAGGATTAGACAAGTGCTTGAGCAACAGCCCTACATGCAGGGGAGTTGCAAGGCAAGATCCTGCGATCTTTTGTCGCACGGCGTAGTGAGCGCTAGCTGCAGCATGAACCCGCTACAGACTTCTTTGCGCACTGTTCCATTTGCCTTTCCTGTAAACACTTCCATGTAGAACCTTCTTTTCCCGGACTCATGCTATGGTGCGAGAACTTGAGAGTGTGCTGAAAGGTATTGTGCAGGGGTATCCTAGGGCCATAGGCCCGATGTAACTTCCTTCTTTTCCTACCTCTGGCATCATTGCTGTTGGTGCTGAGAACCCCAGACATGCAGCCGAGTTGCCCAGGTGTTCTGCAGCACCCTTTTTAACTCTGCTGAATGCCTTGACACCCCGGGTGTACTACAGGGGGTCCCAGACATGTGGCTGAATTGTCTGAGTAAGATGCAGCAACCCTACCAGCTCTGCTAAGTCAAGACATCAGCCAGGAGTCTGATACTGTCAAGCAGCTTCCCTTATGTGCGCTCATTGCTCCATTATGTGCTCTACTTCAGCCTCTGTTTGCTGCAGACCTCCCACCACCACGTCAAAATCCACGTCCAGGCAGAACAGCTGCTTCTTAGCCCCTCCCTTCCCAGACGCTATGAGCCTCACAGTGTAAGGCCCCTGCATCAAGACAGGATATGATTACGTCAACAGGAAGTGCATCCTGCATCAGGCAGGAGCAACACCAAATTTCCTAGTAAGACTGTCCCGCTGCATGCCATATCCCATATGACAGCGCCATGACTGAGCATATGGAAGGAGGGCTCAGAATACAGGCATGGAGATGAACACAATCTTCTCTCCTGCGCGATAAATCTTCACGGCAAGGGTTGAACTAGCTGGAGCCATACCGGTGGTGTGATGATTGGGAATGGTTGCTCAAGGTCGACCTTCACAGGCCCCTTCTTGACAGGGCATTCTGTCTGCTCGCACAAGTCCTTCTTCTCGGTGTAAATTGGGAAACCACGGTACGATACAGCCAGGCTGAGATCTCCTGCGTCTACCTGCTCCTCTGCGAAAGGCAGGAGAGTGACTCGGCACTCGCTGATCGCCTTAGCGCATACAGCTCCGCCAATTATCTATAGGAACACTACAGGCACACTGCTGCAGCAACACTCCTAAGTGAGGAGCAGGAGCTCAGTCTATAGAGCACGTGCCTACTGTGGCATCTATGCTGAAGGTCACTGTCGTGCCGGGCGATGGAGTCTCTGGTGAGAGCTTGACATCGTCAATCTTTCCAGAAGCTCCCTCGCACTGTTGCCAATCGAAAGCTGCGCAACTCTGCAGCAGGGCAACACAGGCGAGTGCACATATCAATCTGTTCATCTTTGCTAGTTAGTCCAGCAGCTGGGACCTCAAGTCTCTGTAGGTCTCACAGAAACAACTGAGCATGAATCACTGCTCATATGCACTGTGAGACAGAGGTGCCCGATATACAGTACTAGCTTGTTGTAAGAACAATTCCCCATGAAACCCTAGGGTGAGCTGCTCCAGCTCACAGCGATCAACAACATCTGCTGAACGCCATTTCTGTAGATATATAACGTCCAGCATCAAACGCAACATCCATATAAACATCAGAAGTATGTGAGGATTAACGCTCTGAGATTCGGCGAAATTCTGCCAATTAGCCTGCATCATCCTCGAGTTGGCGGGAAGGCAAGTTCAGGGTGCGAACAGGCGTGCATCGCCCGTGGGGCCGGTGCCCCATCGGACGTGGGGATGTTGAAGGGGATGCGTGGGAGGAGGAAGGCTCTCACTGTGGAGCCCGAAATTCCTGGGGTCTCGTCAAAGTGTCGCAGTCAAACGCCAACTCAGGCCCTCACAGCCATCCTCGATGGACAATGCGGGACCCAGACAAGGTGAGAAAATAAGTAACAGAGTCCAGGGGGAAGTGCAAGGGAGCTTCAAGATACTACACCATTCATCGGATTTACAGCAAGGACTGTCACCTTTGGAGTCTGCATAACTCATATGAGCAGAACCAGTCGCCTCGTACGATTTTGCATGCCTTGCCTGTAACGATCACTTCAGTATGACTGGGCAAACAGATTGGGCGTGCTCTGCACGGCCAGATCGAAACCCAGAACTGAGTGCAGCCTTACCACTCTGAAAAGGCTCATGCAGCACCTTAGCGGGCGCATATCACGAAGCTGACGTCGTTGCTGCAGCCACTGCCCGAGTGTGATTTCTTCTCAGTCCTTCCCTTCATCTCAAGCCAGGCGATCAGAGATCTGTCCATCTTAGGGGCTGATCAGGGACTGTGCCATGCAAGCAGGCGACGCAATCAGAGGGAGGTCAAGGAGGCCCTGCTCAACAAGGTGCCCGCCTGCCTCCAGGAGAGCGAGTTCCCCTGCTGGCGGTGGCAGGAGTATGACAAGGCCTTTGCTTGCGTGAGGCCCCACTCTATCTCTGAGTAAAACGTCCATCAAAAGCCCCGCAGATGGGTTCAGAAATCAGGAAGCAACACTCAGTGACCTTGACTTCCCTCATCAGGCCCGACCCGTACCGTCCGCAGCATCAATCTGTGAGTCCAGACACTACTTCTTGCCCCAGCATCTTGGCTGCCACAGGTGGGAGTAAATGGGCGCAGTGCATCTCTGTATGGAGCAGCGGCATCAAGACCGATGGCACTTCATGCACCTGCAGGAGTGGCTGGACACTGAGAACGTAGTCATTGGCACAAAGTGCAATAGGCTGCTCCTGCTCAATACCACCACCAGGAAGGTAAGACTGCCACACCCTGCCATGCCTGTGTCTCTGCAGATGCTGCTCACTAGGCTTTCCTAAACGCCTCAGATACCCCTCTGACTCACTCGATCACGCAGAGAGTACAGTGACCTTGCGTGGCATGGCTGGGACATCTGCTCAGGCGGAAAATTGACAAGTGTGCGCTGAAGTTTAGCGTCGCATCAGTGACGCGGAAATGGGGCCCGCACAGAATGGGAGGCGCAGCTGCTTCTATAGAGATGAAGCTTTGAGAGTCTCGGCATGCGCTGCAGGTGACTAGGGTTCCCATTCCGCCAGCGCCCCCGAGGGCTTCTCTGCAGCAGGCGGCCGCAGACAGTAATTCTGCCTATGGCAACTGCGGCATCCACTCCATCAGCATCAGCCCTGACAGGTCAGCGCTGCCTGCGCCCTGCAATGACAGCACCTCAAGCATGACCTGCAAAGGGCTGGACAGCTGCACCATGTGCACATGTTGCCGCATCAAACAAGGGCGACCTGTTCCTCGCATGGTGCTTGGGGAGAAGTCCAAGCAGGTGGAATGCATGCACAGCGGCATCTTGGGCTTGCAGGCTGCTCCTACACCACGCCGGTAAGCCTGTAGGTCCATGCTCCTTACAGAGGTTAAGGCAGGGTGCGCTTGCAGAGAGTTCCTTGCAACTGGAGGGAGCAACCCAGCCGACTGCCAGATCATGCGCATCCGCGATGGCGCAAATGCCTGCACCTCGCAGCCCACCCTTGAGCCTGTGCAAACGCTGGTGGTAGGCTGCTATCAACAGATCAGGCGCAGATGAAGGTCTTCAATGCTGTTAATCTGATGCAGCAGGGTGTCTGTGTCCCTTGTGTCTTCCAAAAGAGCAATTAAATCGATTCCTGATGATGTCCTGCATGGAGTGCAGGGGCACACGGACTGGGTGTTTGGCGCAACGTGGGTAACGGACCGACATGTTGTGACAGGTAGATACAATATCCATGCCTTCACCAAGACCCATGACCTTGGCTGATGTTTGACCTATGCGCCTGGTGCAGGTAGCTGTGACTGCAGGCTTGCATGAATGCTCTCCCCTGACAGAACAGCATGCGTGCAGGGTCAAGGGATCAGCAGATAAAGCTTTGGAAAGTGGATGCTGACGAGCCTGCTGCCAAGCCCAACACGCAGCCGCTGTACTCTGTCCTCCCGCTCAAAGTAAGCCTGTCTTTGTGCCTCGCCTCTCCATGTCCCAGGACAGTGTCCACGTGTATCCCTGCATCGAGCCAACAGATCAGGCAGCAGCTGCAGCTCAGCTGTCCTCTGGCATGCATCAGCAGGTTGGCATCACTGGATTCCCCCTTTGTTGGGGCTATGCATGACTTACTCACACCCATGGAGCACTTGCGCTCATGCATCTGCTGCTGACACGTGGCGTGCCTGGGCGCAGCCGACAGGGCGGGAGGAGAACTACAAAGTGCGGGATGTGAAGTACGACCGGCAGCTGGGGCGCGTGGTCACGCTGACCACCAACGGCGCTGTTCAGCTGTGGGACCCCCACCTGTCCCACATCCGCACGGTGAGGTCCCCTTTCCCTATGATCTGCGCAGCCATGTGAAGGCTGCTCTTCACACCTTGCAAGTGAGAGCAGCTCACCCCAGCCAACATGCTGTGTGAAAGCTCAGGGGCCCCCGCCTGTCCCACATCCCTCCTGTGAGCCTCCCCGCCTGAGCTGCATGACACTGGCCTGTCTTGTGACAGCTCAGCATTGGCGTCATCACCAGACGAGCACTGTGCATCAGAGGGCCTGCTTTCCTTGTGCGCTGTCCGCAGGACGCCTGGCGATGTGTCCTCAGGGCAGCAAGAAGAGGTGCTCGCAGACCATTCTCGTCCATTGGGTTCCCCATGGTCAATGAAGCTTTGGCCATGCAGGTGAGGTTGAAGCACAGCAAAGAGGTGGTGTGTCTAGCCATGACAGACTCGCTGGTGGCAGTCGGGAGCCAGAGCCACGTCAGCCTCATAGACCCCCGCAAGAAGACGCCTGTTCAGGAAGTGGAGTCCCTCGATCACTCGCATGGTGAGCTGCGCTGCTCTGTCTCACTGCTTTGGAGGATAGAAGGGTCAGCATGCAGCTGCGTCAGCGCATCTGGCCTTATCATGGACTCAGTCATTGCCAAGGTGGCGCTCACCCTGCGCTGAGTTGAGCGATGCGCAAGTGTCAACTCTGTGGCGTGGCAGTGCACTGGTGTATGGTGTCCTGTCTCGCCTGCAACCTTGCTTTGTGAGTACAATCAACCAATGGCATGTCATACACAAATTTTGCTTGCAATTTCTCAGACCTATCAGGTCTCGACAGCTTAGATCCCTTGGGAATATGCTTGCGCAATGAACGCAATATTTTTTTGCAGGCGTGCGGTCTCTGACGTTCTTGGACCACCTGCTGTCCTGCGGCAGCGGCCGGGGGCGCATGTTCTTCTACGATATGCGCGCTGCGGCCTACCTGGAGCTCGACCCGCTGGATGCGCCCCCGGTGAGCCAAAACAGCCGCCCCGGCAGCACTCTCCCGGACCGCACCACCAACTTCCTGCAGTGCGGCCCCGGCTACCTAAATCAGACCGACGCTGTCTACCTGTGAGCGATCCCTCCCATTCCAGCTCCTTTGCATTCTTTGCGCATCCTCTTTGCTGTCCAAGCAGCAGAGATAGGCCACACATGCGTGCCTATCACTAATAGGTCTTGAGAGCGTGCCCTCACGCTATTGCTCTATGCCACATGGCCTGAGCTTTTCAGGTGCCTGGCTACTGGTTGGATTCAGGCATGCAGGCTGAGGGTCACGCTACTGCCCTATGCAACATGCCCTGAGTTGTCAGGCACCTCGATACTGGTCAGGTTCAGGCATGCAGGCTGGGGTTTGATTGTGGGCACTCTCGTGTGTATGACCGGTGTCTGTGCATGTATGCAGGGAGCACTTCCATGGGGAGCAGGTGTTCAATGCCTGCTACTCGCATGCGTGGGACCCCACAAGCACGCGCCTCATGTGCGTGGGGGGTCCTCTGGCCTACGGCCTCCGAGGCTGCTACATGGCATTGTGGGACTAGGCAGCACATTTCCTGCTGCCTTGCCCTGTTTCCGCACTTTTGCCTTGCTGACTGGGCTGTTGAGCTGGCCCTTCTCGGCTCCACAGATAGCTGTGCTGCAGCTGTCACCTTGGCTTAGCTGAGGCGTGAATTGAGCAATAAGGTATCACTACCACTTTGGGTAGCCCGAAGAGCGGATATGTTCAGCGCTCGAGCTTAGGCAAGGGTGCCTGCCAGGAGCTCTGTACAGATAGAGAGCTACATCACATTTTGGAGGGAACAGAGCCTGAAACAGCAGCCAGCGCGGCGGCAGCGAGGCACACTCAGGGCTACCCACAAGCTCAGCATTTCGCATTGATCTGCCTGCACAGTGTGCTTTCCAGCTGTCCATAGCCCTTTGATGGCGAGCTGGACTGAAGTCCATATGTTGCTTACACCTGAGTGCAATTGTTTCCTGAGGCCTGCCGGCTGCAGGGTCTTTTGTGCGTGTATCATAAGATCTGAACAGCACCTTCTTTCTCCCAGAGATCTTGCACATCTGCATCCTCAGATGCATGGAGATCTCCTGCAGCCAAGCTTCAGCAACAGGCCCCAGGTGACAGAGTCTAAGGAGCCTGTAATAAAGACCCGCCACAGCCCCGATGCAAGTAGCACCTGTGATGGAGCTCTACCCCCGCTCTACTGCTCTAGATCAGGACCTCACTCAGGGCATGGCATGGACGCATTAAAGTAGAGTCGCAGCACTGGGAAAGCAGATTGGCCTGTGGCATTTGTGCAGGTTGAGTTTTAGATACCATGAGACTGTCTGATGCATGAGAGAGACCATGGATAAGTCCTATAACGCATTGAAGGATAAGGGGCCTCAGGATAGTTCAGCCAGGCAACTTTCAAGCACCATATCTTGGCTTCTGTTTGGACAGGGATTGCTGTAGTGAGCCCTGTTGGCCAGGGATGACATTGCCAGGCAACGAGCTTAGGCTCGTGGTTGCCATTGACGTCGTGTCTCATCTTCACAACTTGTAAGTAATTACCAAGTCGTACTCTTTGCAAATGCATTTCACCGCACTCCTAATTGTGTAGTCTCATGTGCTCAGTCAACATGCATTTGTGAACTGATATTGCATATTTCTCCTGAGGCAAGTCATGCCGTTCTGTCAATTAATAGATTCACTGGCAAATCCCCAAAGCTCACTTTTGGATCTAGCCAGACGCGCCGAGGACAACCCCTGGACTAGTCAGTACTGTATGCGGCTAGGCATACAGAGCAATGCGACTGTTGTCCTCGAGCACAACAAAGTACGTAGACCCCAGATTGGCATTTGCCCGGCAGCTGCATGCTGATGAATCATGTATTTTAAGCTGACACGCCGAAATTGCACTGTGCCTGTACAGGCGCAGTTGACGCAGCCAGACCACAGCTTGCACATGCATTAGTGAAGGCCACTCACTAGATCGACGGCAGGCACATACACCTTACCACCTCTAGGTCATTTCAGGAGGCAACATGGAGGGGACTGTCATGGTGTACATGATCCTCAGGGCGCAATGCTTCCTAGTTCAAGCTGCCCCGGGTGCCATCTGGGGCGAACAAGGCTGTCTGCTGAGATGACACCGCCTGATCTCACTCTCACAGCCTCTTGAGGAGGGTCACTCCTGGCATGCTTGTGGCTGCAGTCCTACCCTGCCTCGTGGTCTGCAAGCAAACCCCTAAACAGAAGCAATTGGAAAAGCCAGCCCAGCTGCGTGAGAAGTGCAGCACGAGCGGGTGACACAAATGTAATGCTACAATCTCCCGCAGCCGATTTCCTCTGTCTGTCTGGCCTCAACATGCACAGATGTGGAGGCATGCTGCCATGATTCTGGCATTGCAGTGCATTGCCTCTGGTGCACATAAAAGTACCCTTCACAAGCCCAGCCCCGGAAGACCAATATGGATGGAATAAGGTAGGGACTAACGTGCTCATGCCAGCTGAACGGCACCATTTTTGCTGTGGATCTAGGCGAAAAATGAACCGTGCAGCGGTCTTCATGTTCACTGTGCTGCCCATGATGCACACAATCATGCACCTCCATGAGCATCACCCTGGGCAAAAGTTCTGGAAAGCGCCAGGAAGGGACTGTTATTGCTTATGCCAGCTGTGCAGCGCCAAATGTGGTGCGGGAGAGCATCTGTGCGTCGAAAGCTAAGATGCCGTGCGGCCCGGTGTCCATCTCGCTGCCCTCAACCCCCACATATAGGCGCCGGCCATTTGGCGCAAAGGCAAGGCCGGACAGGGCGCAGGGCTCCCCGGGCAGCGCTCCTATGGCCGCATCCACATCAATGATCTGCACACACATGGTCAGACTCAAGCCTGTGCGATGACATGGACGGTCTGCGCACAGCTTTCAAGACAGCAATTTCAAAGTGTCCACACATCTGATAGACTGCGTTCCGCAAGTATGGAGTCGGTGTTGTAAAATTGGGTAAGATGTTGTGAGGCTTTCAGAAGTTCAATCACAGCATCTACCTGCTCCTGCTGGAAGTTCCTGGCATCCACAACATGCGTGAAGCTGCAGTGCTCATTGTAGGCGAGAAGGTCTGCGGGGCCGTTGCCAAACTTGACACAGCGGCAGGCGCTCAGCCCAGGCTCCTGCCCTGCCGCCTGCAGCCTAGCCACCCTCTGCATCCACCCACAACTCCTCTCAGCTGCTTCGCTGGATTGCTTCGCGATGCAGCATCAAGGGATACTTCTGTCAGCCTGGGAATTTTGTAGCAAGAAGTTTAATACCTCTTATATGCGCTAGCTGGTGATGACCCCAATCACAGTGCGCTGGATGTATTGCTCAGGGCATCTACAAAACCCTACCCTGTGGGCTCGAGGGTCCCAAATGACCAGAGACCCATCCTGATATCCAGCTGCTAAGAGGGTGCCGGAGGGATTCCACGCGCACGTCATGCCTGCATCTGTGGCTTCACAGAAGCTGCTGTACTCCACAAAGCCTGTATCGACACCCAGCCGTTTGAGATGACGCCTCCTGTACTACTCATGGGCATGGCCTGTCACAACACTAGCCATGCAGCACCGCGCCTCATCAAGCTCCGCCTGTCTGGTAGTTGTAGGAAGTGCTCACAGGGTGGGCAATCTGCTGAAGCCCTGTCAAGCTCATGGCATGACCCGCATTGACTGTCACCAGCTCACCATTGATATGTGGAAAGAAAACTGGATGGGGTGAGTCACCTGAGGGGCCTGCCCGGTAGAAGTGGGTCTCGTCGCTGTCGCCAACACAGGCAAGCAGGTCGCCGTTTGGGCTCAGAGAGGAGTAGTTGACGGGGGCCGGGCAGCAGATGGTGTCCACCTGGCGCATGCTGGGCAGGTCAAATACCCGCACCTGCCTGTCGTTGTTGCTCACATACAGCCGCAGCTTCCCTGCAGACACCAGACGGTGGCATGAAAACGGTGCTGGCATGCAGCAGCATCATTCCAGCCCTACATGTCCTGCGGCGTGTACTTGCGGGAAATGGCAGCCCAGCAACTGCAATGCTGAGCACTTGCAGTCAGACAGTCCGCAAGCTGATCAGGAAGGAGACAATAAAAGCAGGAGCGTGCAGGATAGCCTGCTGTGACAGCGATATGATATAGGACAACAGAAACACCTTCTAGTAAAGATTAGGTCATCGTGCTCACCTCGTGGATCCTTGCCCAGATGCAAGGCATTCACAACGCTGCCTCCCACCTCGCCACAATGCACGTATGACCCATCCACAGTGCTTGCCACCATCAGCTGCACCATCACCGACACCATCAAGCTTCTGTTTGCAGGGACGCACACGCAGATGCCAGGGGCTCATATCAGGACAGTACAATGTCAAACTCCGGCACCCGTATACACACACTGGTCCGTACTGCCAGGCTGCATGCACCTTGCCGAGCAGCAAGCCAGTATAGGCAAGGTGAATGGCACATGAGGAGGATGACTCATACCATGCCTCGCTGTGCTCCCGCTGCGATGTAGCCGTGGTCTGCGGTCATGGCGGTTGGCGCAATGCCATAGCTCTGCATTATTTCAACCTGCAGCGCCACATGCAGACTGATCAGAAGGTGGGCTGGCCCTTTTGGTTGTGACGCCGGCCTGTCAGAAATGTTGCCAGGGCAAGAGCGTGCCAGGCCCGCTCATCTGGGACCTGAAATTCATTCCCAGATGCCTTGTGAGGTGACCTGGCATCAGTCATGGAGAGAGGCACCCAAAAGACCGCTCCGAGAGGTGTTCTGCGCATGAGTCTCCGAGAAAAGCAGAGCCCCGCAAGCTTTCAGCAGAATGGGCTTGGGCCTACCTCTCCCTTCTCAGTGTGCAAGCGCCTTGTGGCGCCTCCACGAACAAAGTACAGACAGTGATCGGCTTCTGGCACATGTATGAGATCCCGCAGCTGCCAATGCTGCACTGTGTTGGCTTCTCCTGCATGCCGGCCAAGAGTTTGGTCCTAAGCACGTACTTGCTGGACATTCACAGATGCTGTCCTGCTGATTAAACAATACAGTAGCTTTATGTCAGTGACCCTTAGCGTTGCTCGTGATCTGTGTGATGACAAGTCTAGATAACTGTAGAAACAGGAGGATGTGTTGCGCTTTCGAAATTAAATGTCGGGCTCACTTGATGTTGGCAACTAGGTGGCGGGTCACAGTCAGCAAAATGAATTTGTCAAACAATATTCCTGTGCAGCCAGCGTCTGTGCGAGGAGCTGTAGGTTCGATGATATAGGTTTTGCCGATGATACTGACCAGCCGTGCTTACCGCGACTGTATGTAGGATTTGGCGATACCAACGTGTGCTCCATAGTGCTAAACGATGTTTGCACCTCGCTGGGCACAGCTTCCTGACGGTGCGAGTTTCCGATCTGATCGTTCAAAGTGCCTATGTGTGCCCTGCGTATCTGATCTGCATCATTGCTAAATCTGCGTAGGCCGGCAGCACGCGGCGAGCACAATGGCAGTGCAGCCAACGCCAAATCTGCCCTTTATATGACTTCCTAGCGCGTACCTCTACTCGTTAAAGGCCGAAAGCGACGAGTGCGACAGTGAACGCGGCCATTGCGACACCCGCGAGAGGTGTAACCGATGGTAGCGGGAGCTCCAGCGACTTGAGGCTTAGGTTTTTTTCGCCTTGTAGCATTCACTGTTCGCATCCGCTCAAGTTTGAAGCCTCTTTGAGGTGATGCACAGCGCTTCTCATCGAGGATCTGGGATCTGAAAAGTGAGTGCCACATGAAAGGCGTGCTGTGCTTTGCCAAGCTGGCGGTTACAAATCCTGTGTAGACAGCCTTTGTTTTTCCGTTGCCACACAAAGGGCTCTTTTGAAAGGCTAGCAGCGAGGCATGCCACTACTGTACAGTATGCATGTCTACCAGATATGAGACAGTGCACAGCCTCAGGACATGTCATTAGCCCATCCACTCCATGCAGACGGGTGTGCATAATAGTGCGGCAGCTATCTTTGCCTAGGATTAAGCAAAACTCGCATAGAGAACGCCCTGCGATTGCCCTTGGCACCGGTGCAAAAAAAGCTGCCGATACTGTGTGCCGATCAAGCTTGCGAGACCACAGAAGGTCAGCAGACATTTCCTCTCCGGCCAAGCATTGACGGAGCTGTCCAGCGATACCGCTTTTAAACAGCATACTTGCAGGGCCAGACTCTCCTCCAGCACCCAGGACCAAGTCAGTATATCGAACAGATTTCAGTGCTTGATGAAGGTCCGTGACTATGAGCTCGATCAGTACGGAGTCGTCAACAACGGCGTCTATGCCCACTACTTGCAGCACGGTGTGGTCAGCGCTCAGCTGCTTCTTGAAGCTTGCCCCTCCATGACTTAAGTCCACAGCCAGACTGGATCCCACGCTCACAGTACCTTCCTGCACACTGAAGCTGGACTCTGCAAGTCTAATATGCTAGAGGACATCGTGAATATGCCCCAGGCATCAATCCTGATGTGGCTCTTGTTGCAGTCAGGCATGAGTACCTGGAGCACATCGGCCTGGATGCAGATGCCGTTGCCAGATCAGGATCAGCGCTCGCCCTTTCTCAGCTCAACATGAAGTTTCTGGCGCCGTTGCGCTCCAAGGATGTGTTCTGTGGCGCCATGGAAGTAACCAAGGTGTCTGCAGCGCGCTGCAACATCCTGCAGGAGCTCACCAAGATAGATGCTGAGAAGGATTTGACAGAGGTCTGCTGCTGTCTTCCTAGCCTTGGCCTGCTGTTTGCACTTGTCAAGCATCTGCTGCATGCATGTTTGCACTACCTCTGGTTTCTCTCGCTCCTGCGGCTGGCACCGTGTCAGGCCTGCAAGCCTCAGGTGGTGCAGCACAATGGGACAGCTGCAGTGCAGAGCAGACCGCAATGGAAGCGTTTGTGGTGTGATGCAGGTGGTGCTCAGGGCAGAGGCTGTAGTTGTTTTGCTTGATGAAAAGTACAGGTGAGCGACATTGCATGCCTATCTCGCATGCGTGTCTCCTGTCCAAAGACTCGACTTGATGCAACACCCCACTCATCTCGCAGCCATGTATGGTAAACGACTTGCCACAGTGCCTGATGAGAGCTGGTATTACTGAGAGTGGGATGCTGCTGCCACGTGTTCCCACGCTACCACTCTTTGTGCAGGCCGAAAAGGATGCCCGCCCATGTGAGGGACTTGCTCTTGAGTGGGGAGCCTGTCAGGGACGCTGCAGGAAGTCGTGTGCAATCCCCTTGGATCTGAGATGCCAGGATCTCCCTGCAGAGCAAGATCTTGCACTTGCGTATTGGCGTGCAAGGGGCTTGTTGTCATTGCATCCAGTGCACGCAGTTTGCCAAACATTCTGTACAGTGCAGCAATATGGGCTTTTTGTACAGCGCTTGTGACAACCTTCAGTGGAGCTGATATACTGTCACTTACAAAGTGACTGTCAATTCTTATGGTTTTAGAATATCCATGCTGGCCATTGCTGCGCTACCCTTACGGACCGACATGATCTGCTCATGTCACTGAAATGTCACCTTCTGGTTACATATGCTTGCGTCCGAGGTACGCCTAAGCAGCTGCTGGAGCCAATAAGCACATTCCATCCCCTGGGTTAACACAACGTTGGCATAGTGGACATAGCTGTGTGGTGAACTTGTGCACACACTCCCACCATCTTCTCCCGTCTGCTCTTGCAAAGAAGGCAAATCCCTTGGAAACACTGCATTTTATTGCTATCTTTGCACACAAGGTCTGACAACAGAGACAGAGCTGATACACGCACCGCAAATATGTATTGTGTCTGTCACAGGCCTCAATGGCATGCTGCCAGCTGCAGGTGCTCAGGTCTGGCTGACTCCGCATGGGCGTGTCATGCTGGCAATTCACGGCAGCCAAAACGCCGATTCACCGGCAGCTGGCTGCAGCTGCACGCAGTCATCATGGCACAAACAGGAGCTGATATGTTGGGCGCTGGTCATTGTCTGGGAGAGGTCTCTAAGGCCCTTATGACTGCCTCTATATACTCAGGTGCTGCCATAGTGTGGCCTTTGAACGGCATGCGTTGTCGAGCTCTGCACCTCACAGGACTGCAGAAGCATTCTCTGCTATAGGGTGTCTGACAGTCTGCTGCTGAGGGGTGTTACGTTAACAGCCTGCCCGGCAAAAGTCTCCTTAGCGGCAGTGCTTTGCCGTGTCACAGCCATGTCGCCGGATAAGAAAGGAGCACCTATTCCTCTGTGGCCCGTGCTTTCTGTACTTGCCTTTGTTCTGTCTGCACATGCCCCTGGCTGGGCATGGTGCAGGCAGCCCTGGGCACAGCCCCTGACATTACAAATTGGAGGAGCACCACTTCAGTGGCACTGCTCCCAGACCAGCTGTACAAGCTCTGGCTTCTCTGTAACACCTGGACAGCATCTGATTCGTCACAAGCTGATATTCTTCCCGCTGAACAGAACCTCTCATGCAGGATACAATGCCATCCATTCTCTGCTGTGTCTGTCTCGTCAAATTAGCTGATGTCACAACCAGTTGCTCATGCAGGCAAGTCAAGAAATGCGCGGGCGTTGCTAACGACAGACTTGTCAATGGGACTTTCGCAGGTAGATGCCAGAAAAGGTGCAACTCCACCTGCAAAGCTGATGTTTCTGGACTGGAGCATTGTCTTCAGCTCTCTGACAGGCATCCCAGACAGCTCTTCCCTGCTCTGTTTGACAGCCTGTGGCTGCGAGGACTTGTGTGACGCCACCACCTGTGATCGACGCCACCAATTAAGGCCTTTGACGTACTGCCATGTGCTGGTCTGTAGGCTGTCATCGCACCATGACATATGCAGCCAGTGTGGTGCACAGGGAACCCAGAGGCGTCCCTAAAGCATGAGAGTCGATCTTAACAGGATCAGGAGCAGTTTGTCCCACATGCTTGGGAAAAAGGGAGAGTCATTGGGCAGACCTGCTTCACCGCCCTCTCAAACTGTGGGTCTGCGGGATGCCCATGGTACTGCACAATCCCCTTGTCATCCAGCACAAAGGCGTGGGGAATGCCGGAGACGCGCGCAGCTGACATGAGCACCTGCCCTGCCCGCCCATACTGGTCCACTGCCACCTGTAGCATCATGCACCTTGTCATGCTCTTGCCCAGACCCTGGGTTCCACTTCAAGAGAGTAGCATCATGCACCTTGTCATGCTCTTGGCCAGACCCTGGGTTCCAATTCAAAACACCCCCTGTGTGTAGCTGAAGAGGTGACGCAACCTGCACTGTATTCGCGGCTGACTGCTCATCCAGGGTATGCAGAATGTGCGCAGGCACATGCCAGACGTCCGTACGAGCCGGGAAAATTGAAGAGTACAGCGGAAGTGTAACTCACTGTGTAGTCCATTTTGTCCCCCTGGCTAGCGACGAATTGGTGCAGGGTGGGCGAGACGTCGTCCAGGCTGAGGCCCATGACCTTCAGGCCCTTATCCCTGTACTTTCTGGCGATGTTGGACAGGTGCGGAGCCACCTGCCGACATGGCCCACACCTGCATGCTGCACAGTGGTTTTGCCGGGGTCATTGCTGCGGTCCGTAGGCAGGCACAGACGCTTCTCTGCAAGCTTATGGCCTCTGTATGTAGGAACAAAGGATATTGCACATATTGGGACACCACAGAAGGAAGGCTGGAGGTTGAGGTGAGCGTGGGTATGTGCCGCGCTCAAGGTGCCTCGTGCATGGCAAAATGCTGAGCCATTGGATTTCCTACCATGTTGCCCACAGCTCGATGACAGCAGGGTATCCATCTGGAGGCAGGTCCAGAGGCTCCCCCTTCAGCACTCTCAGCTGGTCTGTGCAGGCAGAAGGAGGGTTAGCCGAACAGGCAAGCCGTGCTGAGGATGGCAAGGTGCATTATCTCTGCACAACTCCACATGACTGAAGACTGCACTTCAGATTACATTGGTGTCCAATGCAGCCCCTCATGCCACAGCGTTGTGCAGTAAAAAGTGTGTTGCTGCTTTGTCACCAAGGAACAAGGCTTTCATCAGACGCCCGCACTTAAGCGATGCTGCAGCCCTTCAGGAAGAGTTGATCGCAATTTGTACATCGACTACAAGCTGTACAGGGCTGTCCAAGACACCGGTACCCCTTTCAATACTCACCTGCTTTGTACTTTGGAAGCGTCTTGCCGATCAACGCCATACTGCATGCCCCCGCAGTCCCTCACTGTCAGCTCCACATCATTCTTCTAGTGCCTCATCGTTAAGATGGACGTCCTGCTATAGGTGTGTGAGTATTGCAAATTCGCCCAGGGCCCAGGATAGTTGCCAGAAATTGTGGCCTGCCCATGCTACTCTTTGCTACTTTTGTGACGCTCCGATTGTGGTCAGAGCAGTGTCTCCTGCGATAGCGTACGAGACTTATCAAAAACTTGAAACTGCGAACAGAGTGAAGGCCGCGTACTCATAGCAGAGCGGGAGCAGAGGACGCAATCATGACAGAGGTGGAGAAGCCTGTTCCAGCAGACCTGCTGGTGAAGGGCAAGGACAAGGTCATAATGGATGAGCCCATGGACATGGACCTCGAGACTGGACCTGAGGAGGAGGACAATGACCTATACACGCGCCTGAAGACGCTGCAGAGACAGCTAGAGTTCTATGAGATCCAGGTGTGCACTCCTCGCGATGCGTGTCTTGCATTGGAAGCGTGAACATGCTCAGTGGATAGATGTGTTGTGGTTTTGCATTGCTCATCTGGCCTGTGACCACCTGTTGAGAGAGTCAGCATGGGCTAGCCTGGGACATCAAGGCGCCTTGTCAGAAATCCGTGCGCGCACTGATGCTGGGTCACGCTAGGTTGCGATGTTGTTTGTCAGTCTTTCTCCTGCCTCTTCGCGTGTGGTGTGGAACGACACGCAAACGGAGTGCAAGGCCAACGAGCGCAAACCATCTGCACTCCACTCCAGTTCTGCAGAGAGAACACTCTTGACCTCTGTGGCCTCGTGTATTGAACAGGAGGAGTACATCAAGGAGGAGCAGAGAAGTCTCAAGAGGGAGCTGCTGAGAGCCCAAGAGGAGGTCAAGCGGATACAGTCTGTGCCGCTTGTCATAGGCCAGTTCTTGGAGATGGTGGATGGCAACTCTGGCATTGTGGGCTCCACAACAGGTAGGATCATGCTGTCCACCAGGTGGAATCGAGAAGAGACAGAGGATTATGTATTTACAGGATCTGGATCATGCTCCATCATTTGCCCATCTCCTTTTTGGGCACATGCAGCGGGGTTGGCACTGCTCCTGCGGCCCGTGCATGTACCAGCATGCGCAAGCACCAAGCAAGTATCATGCTTGTACCTCGCGTTGTTTGCAGGTTGCAGTGCCGGCTGTCTGCTATATACAATCGTGGTCAACAGCCTTGGGGCCGCTGACAGCTTGTACATTGTACATTGTGGATGAGCCACACCTGAGTCCAGCCATGTCCCGCCATCCGCTCCTGCCAGCGCTTTGATAGGCCCCATATTGTGCAGGCTCCAACTACTACGTGCGCATCCTGTCCACGCTGAACCGGGAGCTGCTCAAACCGAGCGCCTCCATCGCGCTGCACCGCCACTCCAACGCCCTGGTGGACATCCTGCCGCCGGAAGCTGACTCATCCATCTCCCTGCTCACCCAGTCTGAGCGCCCTGACGTGTCCTACACGGTGCAGCTCTGACCCACTTCTGGCTTACAGACTTTGCCCAGTGTACAGACGCTCCTTTGTAGGAGGTGCTGCCACATACGTCTGTGAACAAGTATCTTGTGAAGTGTTTTTGGTCAAGAGTGGGATTTCTTTGAGGCCACTCTGCAGAAGGCCTAGAGCTTCATCTCTATGGATGACAGCAACAAGCATTTGTCCCTTCCCTAGAGATGCTGAAGTCAGATGCTGAAGTCATAATCACCATCGAGGTCATGCAGCAGCTGTCCTTACGTGTTCAGCTGGAATTATGAAGCACATTCATACCATAGGTGAAAGCAGGAAGCCATGTACAGCTGCTTAGGCATTCTTGTACTGCCTCAGTGTAGCATTTCCTTTGCTTTGAGCGCTTGAGGCTGGCCTCAGACTGCTGATTCCTTAGACACATATGAGATCCTGTAGACATTCTGACAGGGATGCAAACTGTCGTGCAGGACATTGGCGGCAATGACATCCAGAAGCAGGAGATCAGAGAGGCTGTGGAGCTGCCTCTCACGCAGCACGAGCTGTACAAGCAGATCGGCATTGACCCACCGCGCGGGGTGCTTCTGTGGGGTCCCCCTGGCACAGGTAGGGGCTCCTCCTGCTCGCTAGTCTCTTGCATGTGGCCAGGCTGCCATTGTGCACAACTCGGGTAGGTCATCTGCCAAAGCTCTGGCAGATGACCATGCCTGAGTCCTTCACAATGACGACTTGGGGCTGTGGCTTCTCTGCTGTCATGTAAATGGTTCCCTTGAGAGCTGTTCACGCTTGGTCCACTGCCAACATCTGTGTTGGAAAAAGTGAAAGTGTTGGTGGAGGTATGCGCTATGAGGTTTCTAGCACATGTCGTCCAAGCAGCTCTCAATGTGAGGACACATGCCGTCTGAGAGCTTTGCAGCTTGTGGCTACATCTATGGCTTGTAATCGATGTGATTCTGTCTCTGCAGGCAAAACTATGCTGGCCAAGGCGGTAGCGCACCACACAACAGCAGCCTTCATCCGCGTGGTGGGCTCGGAGTTTGTGCAGAAGTACTTGGGAGAGGTGCGCACCGCAGCCTGCTGCAAAGCTCACCACAATAACTTATCATATCTCAAAGCAGCCACCTGGAGGTGTGAAGGAAGGACATACATGGCATTTGAGGCACATTTTACTATGCGTCCTGCACTGCTCATTGCATGCTAGACACTCTGTGGTCCCTTCGTGCTGCATGCCAAGGAGGATGTGGATGGGACTGTCTGCGTGTGAATGTGATGAAAGCACATCATGGTGCACCGCATGCCCCCTACAATGTGGCTCCTGTAGCTTCCACTCTGGTACTCAGGGATGTGCTGAATGCATGACTACCTGCAGGGCCCGCGCATGGTGCGCGACGTGTTCAGACTGGCCAAGGAGAATGCGCCGGCCATCATCTTCATTGATGAGGTGGATGCCATCGCCACCGCGCGATTTGATGCCCAGACCGGAGCCGACAGGTCAGTCACTGCTATCCAGCGCATGTGCGAGCAGGGCTGAGGGTTTTGTTTAGGGCAGACCGTGCACAGACCAAGCTCCGCCTACCTTGAGGTCCTGTACACCAATGCAGAGAACAACATAATTGGGATTCTCTCGCACACAGGTATTCAGGGTCACAGAGCCTGTCTGGGGCCATGATGCGGGGTAATGTACAGAGGTTGTTTCTGAAGTGGTGGCCCTTGTGCGCAGGGAGGTGCAGCGTATATTGATGGAGCTGCTCAATCAGATGGACGGCTTCGACCAGAATGTCAATGTCAAGGTACAGAGCGCCCCTCTCAAAGGGACAGTGTGGTTGGCATAACAATGATGTCATCGGATACTGGGCTATTCCACTTGTAGATGACAGCTGTGAATGCTGGGCAGGCAGGTAGCTGAGTGACTCCTCTCTTGGTAGCTGTGGGTTGGCTGTACATGCTGCTCATGCGCTGGGTGCGCGCGTCCAGGTCATCATGGCGACCAACAGGGCGGACACGCTGGACCCTGCCCTGCTGCGCCCGGGGCGCCTGGACCGCAAGATCGAGTTCCCCCTGCCCGACAGGCGCCAGAAGCGCCTGGTGTTCCAGGTGTGCCTTCTCTGGCCACAAGGCATGCCATCAATACGTTCGCAAGGCAGTACAGGTCGGGGCATGCAGACGTGAGGTGGCTGAGGCACTGCTCGTGCAAAGCAAGTGCACCCGCGCCATAAGACGCTGCTCTATGGCAGGAACGGCCAGTGCTCAGTGAGGGCAGGCTGAAGTTTAGGCCTTGCTCTCATGCTGCAGACACCCCAGCCTAGCAGTGTGATTGTGACGCGATGGGCCATGCTGTGTCTGATGCTGTTCGAAGGACCTGTGCTCAGGGGTGCTGTGTGTGCAGGCGTGCACAGCAAGCATGAACCTGAGCGATGAGGTGGATCTGGAGGACTACGTCTCGCGGCCCGACAAGATCAGCAACGCCGAGATCTCGGCCATCTGCCAGGAGGCCGGCATGCACGCCGTGCGCAAGAACCGCTACGTCATCCTGCCCAAGGACTTTGAGAAGGGCTACAAGGCCAACGTCAAGAAGAGCGACACTGACTTTGAGTTCTACCAGTGAGGGATCTGTCAAGGAGGTGGCGTAGAAGCCTGTAGGAGGTGGGGGTGGTTGTGAGACATCCACAATGGGCATGCACGTCATGCGCAAGACGGCTATGTCGTTCTGCCATTTGACATTGAATGGGCTACAAGGCCAATGCCAAGAAGAGCGACACTGACTTTGACTTCTACCAGTGAGGAAGCTTTGAGGGAAGTTTAGGGCCTAAAAGCTTGGCGAGGGCAGCCTGTAAAGTTGAAGAGACAGCCTTGTCAGCTCCCCAGGCCAGGCATGAGCACATGCGGCCAAAATGTCTAGGGGTGCCTGAGGACTTGGCATGCGTGCCTGGGAGTAGGGATCTGGCATCGTTCAAGATGTGCTGAAGGCCTAGGCTTGCATGAGGATAAGAGTTGGCAAGATGATTGTTTGTCTGACCATCTTCATGTGACATCAGCCTGAGCCCTCTCGAGACCCGCTGTTCCCTGACATATTAGATGAGCGCATCAACATGCCATTTCGTACCTGAGCACCCTCTCGATGTTAGAGTCATCGTGATGGGACTGCATCACCGTATGGAGCCTCTCTGATCAGGCTGTGTGTGTAAGGACAGCTTCTACGGTATCGATGTAAAAGCGTCTGCACGTAAGGCACTAGCGTGGGAGTTGTAATCTCTCGGCTGCCACCGTCAGGAGCTTCGCAAGCCTTGCTGCCTCTGTGTTGGCAGCTTCTTACGGGCCAGAATGACGCGGCAATGGTGGGCAATGCTGGGCAGGGCACCCAGCACGTCGGAGGTTCCTTCGTGCTCAAGGTCGTCAGTTACCAAATAGTATGTTGCGGTAAGCCATCCTGCTAGAGGCGGAGCAACACACAATCCTTGAACCTTCATCTACCAGAGAACCCAGCTGCGCATATTTCGGGACCCACAGGTCTCTCAGAGCACTCGTGCCCCAGCCACTGTGATCGGCGTACAATGACAACATCAAAGGCGAGAGAGGATGTTCGTTGCGTCATGATGGCAGACTCAGGTGCGAACGCAGGGTTGCCCGTTGTGCCACTATCTTTTCTGATCTGGCAGACTCTGTAGATCTGAGATATGAAGGTACTCGACCATGCTCAAGGACTTCTTGGCACCAGGGTATATATCTGACAACCAACCGACATTACGCATGCTGTGAAGGCGTCTCGGCTCCCCCGTCGTTGGCTCCTCCTACGTCTAGAGACCTGGAGCTATTGGCCGTATACTCCAGCGTATATCTATCTTTCTGCCCATCAAGGAGTGGGCAAGACGTGTGACATGGACCTGTCGCAAGCTCAATGCACTGCCCCTTCCTGTGCTGAAGGTATGCTCATGCTACACCAAATACTCTCGGTCAAACACCATTTGGTACTTATCATTATCATCACAAAGTAGCCCGTGTGTTCTGGCCATGCTATACAAGCTTTATGCCTGTGCCCAGTCGGTGGTTAGAGATGTGTCTTTGCATCAGGTAGGGCATGAGAACCTTGCCTAGAGCCAACCAGATGTCTTTGCCTGGATGAGCAAGCGAATCGCAGAGACTACCCACCTGGCAATCGACCTGGACTGCAGAGGAATCTACAACTGCACATCTGACGACATCTTGCGTCTTCTTCACAGCTCAGGCCATCAGCTGAACCCTGACATGGAGATATTGGTCCTGACGCAGACATGCCGGTGTAATCATCGGCATCAGACCTTGGACCGCATTGATTGCAACATGCCCACAGGAGTGGTAATGGCACGCCTGAAAGATTTCGTGATGCCTCGCTGCCCCAAGCTCCACAAAGTAGGCTTGTCGCTTGACAAGGCTCCCTCGTGGGGGATGCACGGCCCCACTCTGAGGCACATGGGCCTGCAGATTCCTCCGGCCACAATCATTGAACAGGAGTGGCCAGAGGAAGGCCCGTGCGCCAGAAATTTTCTATGATATTATAGAGATGTCTTGTATGCACAGCCGCAACCTGCCAAGCCTGCAGACCCTGTTTCTACGAGGTTTGCGAGAGCCCGTACGATTGAGAGGCGTCGACTTTTGGAACTCAAGGACGTTGGAGGTTGTGAATGTTCGTGACTGCTGGGTTGACGGCCTCTCCGTCCCTCCATTTTGCAACGTCTTTGTGTCAGCTCAGTCAGGCTTTATTATCAGTCATCTGGATGGCTTTCGTGGGCATCCCTTGGTGAGCAGAGCACATCATGTGTGCCTGCCCACAGATCTTGGTGACAATATAGAGGTTGACAACTATTACACAAAGAGCGATGAGGAAAGCCTGAGGCTGCGCCAGAAATATGCTCTGGGAATTCCAAACATGTTTCCAGCCATGCGCAGCCTTCGCATGACGTGGCCAAGTGAAAGCACCCGTGCCGTAGTTACCGCAATCCAGGTGGCTTCATAAGATGCTTTTCACATTTCTCGGAGACGCATAAAGCGGTTGGGTTTGCCAAAATGAAAATGCATCACATGCGGGGCCTTTCACGCCATTGGCAACATGGGAACCTCAGGGAGCTGCTGATTGAGGGCCAAAGTCTGGGTGTGACCATACCACCGCTGCCAAGACGCTGTTGGTATATTGCAAAGAGAGCGTTGCTCTTGACTTTGTAGATGCTAGTAGCCTAGGGCATACCGTCACAAAGATGACTGTCATAGGAACGCAAGTTCGCTTCTGCCCGCAGCAGCGAGATGCCCTTTGCACGGCTCTAGAAGCCAGAGGTTTGGGACTTGTTGGAGATTGGGAGAGGTGCATAGCAATCCATAGAAGCAACAGCCCCGCCCCTACCGTGGCAGAGCTGGTCCGGCAGGCTATGCGCGGCTTGGCATGCCAATGCGGGGCTTGCCCTACTTGCCTGGGCATCGGTCAGACTAGGCTAGACAAGGGAGACTCTAGCAGCCAGTCCTAGACCTAGACATGCTAGTGTGTTGCTGATGATTCCCTACGTGGACAGACGTTGCTTGTTACTCTTAGTGTTGATTTTTGCTATCAGAAGTGCCAATTATGGCGCAGCTTACAGTGAGGCTAAGCTTTGACAGATCACTCCGATGCCCACACATACAAGGTTATTTATGGTCACAGTAGCTCGGTGTGTTGCAATGAGCATCAGATATGAGTAGCCGTATGAGCAGCTGTAGTTGATGCGCGGACAAGCTTAGGGTGCCAGCTGGGTATTCACACGACCCACACAGTATGTACGATGTGCTTTGTATTACACTATAAGGTCAAAATGCTCTAAGGTGTGAGCACAGCTGCATCCTACTCATCAATGTCTTCGGCTCTCTCTTGCTAGCGAGAAGTACGCATCATATTTTAAAGTTATCTCCAAGGTGCTAAGTGTTTGCTAGTGCTATCTAAGGTGACTCAACGCAGAGCAAATAGCTGAACAAAGCATGCATACGCGGAAGAAAATGAGGGCAAATAATTTCGCTGTTTGTCCAATGATGGGGACCTCCCTTCCCGCAAGGCATCAATGATATCAAACTGCCAACCTCTATAGGCAGCATGGAGGTATACTGGAGCTCTCTGGCTACGGCCTAGCCGGACCATGAAGCCATCAAGCTGTCTTGAAGAGGGAGGAGGTGCTTACCAAGTCATGTGACTACATTGTGTTTGTGTCATTTGAGACATCCGCCTTCAAATTTCGCAACCGGGGTAAAGTCACAAGTTTGAGAGTCTAGATACCCAAGGTAGCAAACGCCAGCAAGAAAGTCGAAAGTGAAAGTATTGCAAGGCTGCCCAACCACGCAGAGAACACCTCCCGTCAAGAAGGGAGGCAGACTCGGCGTGAAGGTGCACAATGATTCGCATGCTGTTGTTGGTGCAAACATCGTCAAGTTGACTCCGTTGCAGTAGCCATTGCCATTCTGGAGTCCTGGCGTGTAGGTGCTATTTCTAGCAGTGGTCGATGGTGGAGTTGTGGCTGGTGGAGTCGTGGCTGGAGCTGATGTGGTAACTGTGCAAGGGTCAAATACTTCAGTAGACCACCATGTTACTCAGCTTGGCTTCCCTTTCACTTCTGCAATAACCGGGTATGAGTGGGTTGCATGTTAGGGCTACCTCACCTGCTGATGTGGTGTTTGGGGATACCGTCGTCACAGGTGCTAGGGTTGTGATTGCATTTGCTGTCGTGGCTGCAAGGCAGACAACAAGCTACTCAGATGCACGCACCCTCTGTGTCCATGGTTGCCAGGCTCACCCTTTTGGTCAGATGGGTGAGGGAGGTTGCAAGCACCTGCTGCAGTGGTGGCAGGTGCCTGAGTCGTTATCGGTGCGGTCGGGGTGGCTGCAAGCAACAAGCGCAAGAATTTAGCAGCCTCATGTAGAGCTCCTTAAGCACACCAATGACAGCATGTGCTCGCAAGCAAGGGCTCGTGCTTTTTTGGTCTGCCATATATTTCACCTCGCTGAGAGGAGGTTGGTACTACATTGATAAAACGCATAGACATGTGCACCCCAATGCAAGTGGGCAACACGATCACCGGCTGCGGTGGTGGCTGGCATGGCAGTAGTCGCGGGCGCCTTAGTTGTGACAGGTGAGCTTGTGGTAGCTGCAAAAGAAATGAGCAAATTTAAAACCTGAAGTGGAGGTGCCCACGTGCATACGCATGTGCATGAGACCAGCAGGACATTGTGTAAGAGTGCAAGAGTTTGCCTGTGCTGCCAATAGCGTGGTGATTGCAATACAATTGCCATCAGTGAGCAAGTATGTACTCACGGTCCTTACGTCACAATGGAGACTTTGAGTACCTATTGCAGTTGTAGCAGGCGTGGCACTTGTTGCAGGTGCCTGAGATGTTGTCGGTGTGCCTGTGGTAGCTGCAAGCACACGACACGAGGATTAGTGACCTCAGATCGAGTGAAGGGCAAATGGAAAAGATGTCACAAGCTTTTCCTACGTGGCGCCGGGAGCCTTGTTGCTACATCTGAAGCTAATCCGGCGCAAAGGAGATTTTGGGCACCCGCTGTCGTTGTTGCAGGCGCGGTCGTGGTGTCCGGTGCCTGAGATGTAAATGGTGTGGCCGTGGCAGCTGCGAGACAATGAGCTGCTCATGTTACATTCATGTCAGTGACCCAATGTTGAGCTGCCAGCAGCGCTTGTACAGAGGCAGTCGCAGAACATGCTCTTGAGGCTACCTTGTTTGGCAGAGCTTCATCCCAAGCACGGTGACTGGCAACCGTACAGGATCTCATTTCGGTTTAAAGCATCAGTACCTAGCTAGGTTCTCAGCGCAGTGCTTGACAGAATACTGACGGGGGAGAAAGAAAACAGGAAGGGCCGCTCTGAACGGCGATCAAGACATGCAGCCTACGCCTTACTCGGATGGCATATACCTGAGTGGTTTCTGAAGGCTTTCTTCTTGTGTAGCAGCTGCTGGCCAATCTCGAGAGGTAAAGTCACAGTATCAGCTATGGAAACAACCTGGGTGCAGCTCAGAATTCACGATCCAAAGACTTAGCCATGATGAATTGGATTGTGTAAGATCATTTTGACTCTCTCCCAGCAAAAAATCCACGGAGATTGACGTCGACGAACCTGGAGGTTGTCAGCGTCGTCCTGTATCGCAGACTCCTGTGCTCGTGATATTCTCAAGCAGATGAAAAGGCCTGCACGAATATGGAGGCTTTGGTCTGTGGCTATAGCCGGCAGGCAATCAGGCGTTATCACCAATAAATGAAGAGCTTCGGAAGGGTGAAGTTTTGGGCGGTCAATTCCAGAGTAAACCCTTGACTGCAGACATGTTCACATCATCTGAATACTCCTACGCAGCGACTGGCGAGAGACCTACACACAAGTGCTGCCGATGTTCTCATGATGGCGCAGACTACCTGCTACGACCTGGAGGCACTCAACACGGATAAACCAAGAATAGGTTGATGCCGCTGCATGAAGTCTGTAAAACCGATTACTTACCGCACAGTATGAGAATGGTATCCAATCACAACGCAGCTGCTTAGGAACTCGCAGAAAGTTTACATGTCGAGCAGCATAGCTGAGCGCCTAAGGAACAAGGCACCATGTAGGGCTACTGCGAGAGGTCATGCATAGCGTCTGCGTTTATCCTATCGCTGCTGATCACTTCGAGACGCTTGCCCGGGTTGTTGCCCAACTTCTTGAGCTGGCGTTCACAATTGCATAATTATACAGCAGTGAGTAACCTAACCCTGTCTCTAGGGAGGGGATGACAAGACACACTCGCTTGCCATTGGTGCCCTCTGGTGGTGGATGTCGACCTGGCCATCCTGTGTGGCCATGGCGTTAGCTTTCAAAGCTAACGCCAGACAGCTAACACGTTGTTAGCTGCAAGGGCGGCCCAGCGGAAGGAACATCCTCAAAGAATGCAATGGGCCTGGAAGTGCAACCTGGGAGGAAACATGGCAGAAGCTTAGGTTTGCACAAAATAGCATTGGGCATGTTGCTGATGGAAATTGATTATACTCAGTGATACATCAACCTGCCCACAGGGCTCACTCAAGAGCTGATGCCATTACTGATCTCCTTGGGGTGTAGCATGGCTGGACGCATAGGTAAACCTGAAAGGCCCCCTATCGATGCCATTTTCCTGAGCACCGTGCACACATGTCTACTAGAGTAGTAGTGTCATGCAGGATGATGCCCTGAGGTTCAGGATCCGCGTGTTGGTGATGCCTTCATGAATGCGCAAGAGCATTAAAGTGGAGCATATGAGCAACAATGCAAAAACCAAAACCTATAAGGAACCCCGAGTGCGCTATGCTATGCTTCACGCATACAAGGCATTTGGTGAGCTGCCAGTGCCAAAGGCTATCAGCATTACATCACCTACGTACAACACATTAGCCCTTGTGCTACACAAGACACCAGTA
This sequence comes from Coccomyxa viridis, assembly GCA_963930925.1. Classification (NCBI taxonomy): domain Eukaryota; kingdom Viridiplantae; phylum Chlorophyta; class Trebouxiophyceae; family Coccomyxaceae; genus Coccomyxa; species Coccomyxa viridis. The sequence continues at coordinate 946,557 of CAWVOJ010000006.1, read as the reverse complement.
CCTTTGTGTGACACAGGCTGAAGCGCCGTCAGAATGTCAGCCCTTGTGTGACACAAGATATCAGCCTGAGCCTCGAGGAGCTCATTGTGTGACACAAGCCTACCACCATTAAAGCATCCGATGTCGTCAGAATAATGCGATAGGTCTAGTAAAGCTTACGGAACTCAACCCTTTGCTCATCCAGGAAAAGGGGGCATTCAAGCTGACTTTTTTGTTGAAAGCGCATAGGCATGCGAGCTGGGTGAACGTGTACTACATTAGTAATCGCCACACCACATCAAGAGATAGGAGCAAGAGGAGATGGGCGCCACTTCAGCTGCCGGCTTGCAAGCCTGAGCTTGAGGACTGATGCTACATCCATGTTTTCTGCCGAGTCAAGTGCAAGCAAAGGTTCAAGTACTACTAGCAGTCGGCAAAAGAAGACACCATGTCTCCTCTTGACGCCTAGCAACAATTGACTCCCCAAGACGAAGGCGGATATTGAGCAGCCTGAGCCATGCAAATGTGTTCCAAAACTTGCAAGCTTCAGCATCGTGAGAGCTCGCTAAAGCGCGCCTCGCTCCCTACTGGTAGTTCCCAAGCCAGCTTGCTTTTGCAAGTTGTGCTATGGTTGCAACAAACGAATTGCTCGGTATCTACCATTGTTGAGGCAACAACGTGTTGCCATTGTTCCTCCTGAAAAGGAGACATCTGATGGCACCGTCTGGTAAAGCTTACTCCAGAGGTCGAGTGCTATGTACGACACATAGGCGCACACCCAGAGGCAGAAGACCAGTGTAGGGCACTACTACCACGACCGGTTATGGCGGTACCACCATAATGAAAGAGGCATGTGCCCCAATCACAAGGGTCAAATGCATTCCTCATCATGCGATACAGTCGCCTTCATATCCTGGGGCAGCGACATAATTGCATTGCGTGGCGCCAAGGTCCCCAAGAAAGCAGCCAAAGGTAGCACTAAAGGTGAAGGTCGTGCAAGCCTGCCCAGCAACACAAAGAGCTCCCGGTGAGCCAGTAGTAGGCAAGCTGGTCGTGGCGAGGCAGAGCGTTTCGCAAGCCGCCGTTGTTGTGATGGTGCTGTTTGGGGGACAGTAGCCATCACGAAATTGTATTCCCTGCCTGTAGAGCGATACGGTGGTCGTGAGTGCCGGGGTTGTGGATGGAGCTGCTGTGGTGACTGCGCAACAAGTAGCAGATAAGCTGATGCGCACGCCGGTCATGTGTGCACCCCTTCTATTGCTACATTGACCTCATGATCGGGTAGATTATCAGCGCACCTGTTGATGTGGTGGTGGGAGCTGCAGTTGTCGTTGGAGCCAGGGTTGTTGTGGCTAGAGCTGTTGTGGTGGCTGCATAGCAAAATATAAGTGAGCCCGATGCAAGGCACCTGTCTGGGCTTGTATTTCATCATAGCCTTCGTCAAATTCACATTCATGAGGGGAGCTTCAGGCACCTGCCAAAGTAGTCGTGGGCGCAGGAGTGGTAGGAGGTGCAGTTGTTGTCACTGGTGTGGATGTGGTTGCTGTATTCACACGGAGCGGAATATAGAATCTGACGTGGAGCTACAACTTGCAGAGCAAACATTTGCCAGACATGCTTGCTCATTTGGCTCAGATGGCTTTGAACCAAATCAGCATGCAATCATGTGCAATGCGTCGCATGCGTATACATGTATGGCGCTAAGGGATAGTCTGGCACCTGCTGCAGTGGTGACAGGGCTGGCAGTGGTTGCGGGTGCTTTTGTTGTCACTGGTGTGGCTGTGGTGGCTGCAAAGAATCAACGAGACTCTGGGACATGGTGCAAAGTTGCCAATGTGCAACAAGGCTTACGGTGCATGCGCCAATGTCTAGCCTAGCTTGGCTGGCTCAACCTGCTCTAAAGACAAGCAGGCCTTCACGCCCAGGCCATATCAGAAATCAGCGCAGCACAAGCTTTGAGGGTATGTGAAGCACCTGCTATAGTGGTGAAAGGCAGTGCAGTGGTCGTTGGTGCTTTGGTCGTGACAGGCGTTGCTCGTGACTGGGGTGGCCGTGGTGATTGGTGTGCCAGTGGTGACTGCAAGCACACAGCATCAGACTTAGAGAGCTTTGGTGAAGCTACAATCGCAGAATTTGCACAAGTCGCTAGGTATACCTATGTTGCGCTGACACAGACAGCGTTGATGCGCTGCTACACTATTGCTAATATGAGTGAGCAAGCACACAGTCAAACTATGGCATGAGAGAGGCTTGTAGGTACCTGGTGCGGTGGTGGCGGGTGCTGCGGTGGTGCTAGGTGCCTGAGTTGTAAAAGTTGTGGCTGTGGTGGCTGCAAGCAGAATATTCAATGGGTGAGAATAATACGAGGCGCCATGTCCCTGCCAAATTAATCGAGGAAGAGAAGTGAGTGCAGTATGGCACTGTAAGACCATTCTTCGCATGTGACATGTCGAAGACGGTCCCATAGATAAAGGCCGTAGGTCGAGACACTGCATAGCGACATCACCTGAATGGTGCTTGAAGGATGTCTTGTGTAGAAGCTTCTGGCCGATTGCAAGGGGGACATTCAATGCATCAGCTATGGGATTCCCCTGGATGACAAATAAGAAGTTGCAGTTCGGACAGCTCTTTTGATAGTGCTCTCTACACGCGAGATCGCATGTGTAGAGCGGTCCATCCATGAAGAGATTGCATGTCTCTCACTTGTCATCAGGGAGGCTGATGCAGACAAACCTGTAGGTTGGCAGCGGGATCCTGGACGGCAGACTCCAGTGCGCTCATCGCTCCTGAGCAGAGGTAAATGCCTGTGCGGAAAACAACATCAAATCTTCAGGCAATTTTTGGTAGCGGGAGGCAGGAAGTGCACTCTCGCCAATGGTGATTGAAGATTCGCAGTATCGACGAATTGAAGATATGGGCGGCTACTCTAGAGTGCAAAGCACATGTAGTGTTGTGCGCCAACATTGATGTTGCAAGCTGTAAGAAAGCTATGCAGGCATCATCAGAGGCCTACAAATTGATGCTGCCCATGTTTTAATGGTGGTGCCGGCCATCCCTGTATGCCCTGAGTGCACCGTCAATACTTAGACGGAGCCATATGGGCCCCCCTTCGCACGAGAAATGAACAAAAATGGAGGCTTGCGTAATGATGGAAGCAGCCCCGCAAAGGGAGAGCATCACTTTAGACGCTAGCTCATCTGTCGAGTAGCGTGCGATGCCCTTAGTCTGATATCGTCACGCCCAGCTCTTGCGATGGGTGGCACCTGGCTCTTCGGCCCACTTCACGCAAAAGTATCTTCGCTATACGCCCTATTCACCTATATGGGAGGGAAAGGCTATTGAGCTGACGTTCACACATTTGTAATCACACAGGGGTGCATGAAGGCGGGGTTCTGAGGGTTTTGCACACGCGCCTACCCAGGCGCAACTGCATGACGCCGTCAGAGTCTGTCTACTTCTTATTAGATCCACAGGGACTGGCTCACACGCACACCTAGTCTGCATCTCATCTCTTCATCAAGAGGCAGAAAGCTGAAAAATCCACTATTGCCATGACTGTGAGGGAGGCGCTCCCAGCCATGTTCCCTCACAAGGACACTTGAAGAGCTAGTCCATGTTTGGTTGCAACTTCTACTCTATACTGTCTCTTTCAATACATACAAGCCCCATACACCATGCCTAAGCACGTTCAGTGTCACTGCTGTCAAGCCATGATGGATGCTTGGATCTCCCTATAGTAGCTCTAGGGTCCATCGTCACAGTTCTTGCAGTGTGTGATGTTCAAGAGCACTGCAGCACCTTGTAAGCTGTGGCGGAATGCTCCATTGCGCCTTGTCACAACCGGCTCTCTCGAACAGGCACATACATCAGTGTGTCTTCAAGATGTGTCTCCAAGTTGGCTCTGCCAGTAAGATAGCCCGTGCTGTGCATATTCATAGCTTACGAGCATGGACCAATGCTGAGTACCTATCAGGGCCCCTGCATTCATGGAGCAACTTACCAAATAAGAGATATGCGGGCCTCCCTTAGGGTCCAAGCACAGCATTGCAGGGAAGCTGATCTCCTTGGGCAGCATTGAGCCCGGTTGCCGAGCTAACATGGCCTGAGCTGGCCTATCAGTCATGATCCATAGGCGTGGCGGGTTGGGTGCTTGGCATGGTAGGCATTGTGGGCAGTAGATGGTGCTTCAGCTTGGATGGCTCGCCAAGGCCCCAATCCGCCTTCAGCCACTCGTTTAGGACCGCTACAAGCTGCCGCAAGACCATTTCTAGAGCCGCCAGCATGGGGTAGTGTAGAAATGCAAGAGGCGCGACATGAGGATGCTAGCTCCAAGAAATGGGTCATATGTGTGGATTCGTCTCAGTCCACACATGATGAGGAAATGTTTGAGCGCCAGCACAAGCTTCAAAACAGCAAATGCCAGCAGGGATAGGAGGGGACACGGACCCGTGGCGGGAAAGGTCTGAAGGCCTGCCCTTAGGCAAGGCGCTTCTCGCTGCTGCTAGATATGAGGATAGAGGCGTTGGCCACATCTGCAGAGGCGTCCCGTTGCGACGAGTGCGTGTACTAGGCCAAAGAGGTGTATTCATATCTACTTCTATGCTGAAGTAAGAGATGTGCCCAATGGAAATCACAGGGCGCGTGCCTTGGCTGGCCAGATCAAATGAACATTTACTCGAGACACATGCATCATGATATTGTAGAATCTTAAAACACGGTCTCTGATCTCATGTTAAAGGCAGCCCGATTTGCCTCAAGTCAAGCTTGCGGCCATTACGCTGTGTTTCATGCCATCCAAACGGTATTACAATCCCCATATTCTACATGTTATGCAGAAAGCACGCCTATCCGAGTCACACAATTGCTGACATTGCTTACAGGCGCATAGCCCCATTGGGCATCAAAATGGAATCCACCACACTATTGACTTATTCATCCGTTAGCGCAAGCACAACTTGTAGATCGTTTGTATTGCAGACTCTGATCATTTTAAGCTGCGCGCTCTATAAAGGGCCCGAGCCAAATGCAATTGCACAGCTTGCCATATCTCAGGGTCATGGTACTTTGTGGCCTAAGGGCACCGCACAAAGAGTAGTTATGGCAATTCCATATTTAGGATCCGCTCTGGCCTGGCACGTTCATGCGCGTTGTGGTGCCAAAGCCTCGGAACATCATGATGAACGAACTGACCACACGATATGCTCAATAAAAATCCAGGTCGTCTATATATCACCCCCGTTGATAATATCTGTATTATGTTGAGCAACATCAGAGCAAGAAGGGCATGCCTCTGGTTTAGCACACGGAGACTTTCACGGCACTTAGGAAAATCTGTGGGCATCACATGAAGAGAGCAAACATGTAGGTGCTTGACGGTGAAGCTCAACTTAACACTTTGCATGGGCGCACATGCGGATATGTGGGGCTTGATGTGGCCAGTATGCTTGACGCTTAGCACCCTAAAGGAGAGGAAAATCCCTCACCTTGTCATATGATACGCCGTTTATGGTAAGCAACCACCTTCATATGCTGCATCAAATTGGAAATTGCAAGGCTGGATTCCAATGAAGCCAATGAAACAAGCGCCACCTGAGAAACTATAGGTGTTGCAAGGCTCGCCGTTTACACAGATGGCACCCCCAGTGATGTTTATGTTGCTTATAGAAACACACAGTGCCTGGCACGCCGTGACGTTGGGCAAGAGGTATGACGTGCAGTAGCCAGCACCAGTCTGGTAGCCTTGCAGGTAGGGCGCAGCGGTGCTTGATGGAGCTAGGGTTGTGGTTGGGGCCGGTGTGGTAGCTGCGTAGAGATCAAACTAGAATCAATTCTCATGCCACTGCTTTGCAATCTCATGCTCTTGCGGTGGCAACATGCTCAAGAGCGGGCGACTCAACAGCGCACCTGCTATTGTTGTGGTTGGAGTGGTGGTCGTTGTGGGTGCCAAGGTGGTCGTCGTGGGTACTGGGGTTGTGGTTGGAGTTGTTGTGGTGGCTGCACAGCGGACACAAAACAATTTCAAATGCATGGCACCCCTCACAGCTCGCGTAATGTGACACAATAGTCATGCACATGAGATGACGGTCGGATTGGCATGAGAACGACTGTAGGTACCTGCTGCAGTGGTTGTAGGTGCTAGAGTCGTGACTGGTGCGGCTGTGGTGGCTGCAAGCAAGAAGACACGGAACTAAGCATCTCGGTGTCACACTCATGATGCGATTGTTTGAGGAAGACGTAATTTTGGTACACTCGGGCAAAGGGAATTCGCACTGCCATTCACATTTATTCACATTTATAAGATCATGGGAATGAGCGCATACTCATGATTATCTTGGCAAGAGAAATAATTAAGGCACCTATTGCAGTCGTGGCAGGTTCTTGAGTTGTGATTGGTGTGGCTGTGGTGGCTGCGAGCATAAAGCACTGAATTGAGTATCAAGCTGCGACTCACAACCGGTGAGGCCTCAAGCCATATAGACCATGATGAAGAAAGCTTGCTCAAAGGCAAAGGGTGCTAGGGCTGACATCGTACTTAGCGGACTAAGATGGGCTGAAAGCAGGAAGGAGCCGTCACAAAATTATGGTTAGTCTAGCACTAGAAATAATGTATGCACCTGTTGCAGTAGTGGCAGGTGCTTGAGTCGGGATTGGTGTGGCTGTGGTTGCTGCAAGCGTACAACACCAATAAATTACCATCCTGTGCTAAGATCATCAATGATTGCTCATGCATTTGTGCCAAGACAGAACAATCAAATATCCTACAAGGGGTGATGGCACTGTTGTCAAAGTCAATGGACTCAGACGGGCTATAGAAACAAGGGATCAAGTGCAGACTTATAGCTAGTGTGGCACGAGAACGGTTTCAAGCACCTGCTACAGTGGTGGCAGGTGCCTTGGTCGTGACCGGTGTGGCTGAGGTGGCTGCAAGCAAAAAGCACCAAAATGAGTATCCCGATCTGAGGCTGCAGACTTGGATGCATATTTCCAGGCAAGGGATGCGAGCCTTACCCTAACCCTCAGCGGGCTTGGATCGGTTTATAGAAACTGAGAAGCAAGCGCATTCACATCACAAGAGGGGGTTCAAGCACCTGCTGCCGTGGTGGCAGGTGTCTGAGTCGTGGTTACTGTGGCTGTGGTGGCTGCAAGCGCAAAGCATGGATGTAAGTATCCTCGTCTAAAGCCAGCCATGCCACGGAGTGTAAATTTACGGATGAAGCATCTTCTCCGGCCAGTGGTTGCGAGATGGCTTAGATGAGCTGTAGAAGCAAGCATCCATCTCTATTCATAGTCTTGCACCATGTGGCACAAGAAATGGTTCAACAACCTGCTGCGGTGGTGGCAGGCATGCGGGTTGATGCGAGCGCTTGTGACTGGCACGGCTGTTGTGGCTGCAAGTCAACAGCAAAAATGAACGCGGCCTGGATGTGGTGCTGGGTGTAGAGCACAGCAGAGTGCGTGCCCCAAGGCAAGAATTGCCATGCTCCCTGGAGATTCCAATGGGCTGCAACACAGGTGGGAAGCATACACTTATTGCCAACTTGGCATGAGGGCAGAGTATAGCACTTGCTGCGGTTGTGGCTGGTGCTACAGTAGTGGAGGGTGCCTGAGTTGTGATTGGGGCGACTGTGGTGGCTGCAAGCAGACGTGGACATCAAGGACCTGGTATGCGTTCGGAGTTGACAGCATGAGATAGTCATAAGCAAGGAATCAGCATGTATGCATCTGGGGAGATCATACTTTAGTCCTAGCAGTGAAAGCCCCATAACTCAAATTGCTCCTAATTTTCTGGCAATGGAATCCAGTTCCAGACCTCTGTGCAGTCCTGACCGAAGTTTGTTTGTCAGCAGATTGACACGAGCTGGAGAGGCACTGTGTCCCAATCAGTGAGATACGTCGTCCAAGAAATGTCCCGGGTGCCTGCATACCTGGATGGTATTTGTAGGCCTCTACCTCGTGCAGGAGGTCCTGGCCGATGTCAAGTGCAAGGTTGAAAGCATCACCGATGGGGAATGCCTGAATGACAGATTACTGCCTGTTATCGAGACTATCTCACTGAAAGATCCGCATTCTGATGGCAGTCATTCATATAAGTTGAGCTTCGTTTTTCCAAGGAAGGGCGCTCTGTTTCCTGATATCTTCTGCGATTTCTCACACTCACGAACCTGGAGGTTGTTAGCAGGACCCTGAACGGCAGATTCCTGAGCGCGCAATGTTCCCAAGCAGAAGAGAAAGCCTGTATGGACATAAATCTGAGTCGCAAAGTCTGGCGTAATGACTATAGGCATAGTAGCTCAGTATCAACCGAAGTCTTCACAAGAGCTTGAAGTTGTGGGCGGTCACTTTCGACCAAAGCACGCGCACTTTCAATCTTCAGTAGCGAGATTGCAAAGCTTGATAATCACACTACAGGGATTTACTGGAGGCTTACATGCAATTGCTGCAGGTATCTTCATGGCGACGCTGCAACCCTTGTACGGCCTAAGTGCAGTCAGCAAACAGAACCAGGCTGGCCCTGAGCATGAGGCCTTTACACAAGTGGTACCGCAGAATTATATGAGCAGGGCCCTAGGTGCACAGCATCTATTTGGGATACACCGTCGATCAAGTTATCACACCACGACAGAGCGGTCGAGGGCAACTCATCATGTGATGTAGATGCGAGGACCCAGACCTTATTGTTACGCCTGTGTCTATACCGAAGCTTCGTCTGAAACACGCTTTTGTAAGTTGAGATGTCGGAACGCAAAGCTGTCTGACCACAAATTTGCAGTTGCGCGGGTGACGGCACATGATGGCCGTTGGATCCCGGATATTCGCATGTTGCTGCAAACGCACAGCCATGATATTCCGCGGCTGTGCTGACAAGACTTTCACCATTGAATCACAATTATGCAATGCTTGCCAGGAAAGCTGTGACAGCCATGACAACGAAAGTCTGGATGGCATGCAGGATTCTACTTCACAGTGGCCTCATTGGCAAGCCTTGAAATGCTTCTGCCTGTGCACATCAGACATAGATAGCATGTCAGTGGAATTTGTCAAGCCATGCTGCCCCAGACAGCTGCATAGACCAGTGTGGGTCCCTAAAGGAGCTGCGAAATCCATAGCCACACTTCAAGCAGCAGTGGATGTAGTGTACAAGAGCACCGCAGCGCCCTGACATTGCAATATGGGCCTGCTCACCGCCTTGCCACACAGTCTCTTGACACAGGCATATACATTAGCGCGTCAGGTGTTAGGCTCTCTTGGAGACGCTATGGTTTGTCAGCCATGTCTTGTGCGCATTCCCCACGCTGACCGCTGCTGAGGTGCTCTGCACCCTCCTTGAGCTTGCGGCAGACATCTGAACAAGGCTTGATGGCCTGCATGCTCCAGCAGAGCAGCCCTGGAGGAGCGCTTGCCCTCCGGCAGCCCAGAGCTCAGCAGAGAATATGAGACACAGGCACGCGTCGCCCGGCTCAGAAAGGCCGCCAGAGCAAATGCTGAGCTGGCATGGCCTGAACTGGCGGTATCAGTCATGCTCCATGGGCGCGGCGGGGCTGTTCCCATTTGGGTGCTGGGCGGGGTGGGCGCTGTAGGCAGCCTTGCCGGGCACTGGCGGAAGCAGATGCTGCTGCAGCTTGAAGGGCTCGCCAAAGCCCCCATTTGCCTTCAGCCACTCGTTCTGCACTGCTACAAGCTGTTGCAGGAGCCTCTCTAGAGCCGCCTACACGAACAATGTAGAAATGCATGAGGCATGGCATGATCTTGCATCAGACCAGACCCTGGCTCCAGAACGGGTCAGTCTATCCATCTTGCAGTGAGTAGAAACCATCATGCCCAGTCCTTTCACCCCATCAGCGTTGCACAATGCGCTGCTTGATATCCACACAGGGCAAGGACAGGAAGAGCGCCAGCACAAGCTAGAAAGCAACAGACGCCAGAAATGGCAAGGAAGGGAGGCTGACCTGTGGCGGGGGAGGCCTGAAAGCCTGCGCCTGGGCAGGGCGCTTCTCGCTGCTGCTGGCCATTAGGATGGAGGCGTTGACCACGTCTGCAGATGTCTCCCGCTGCGACAGGTGCATGTAGTGCGCTAGGGAGGACTCCTGCACAGTTTAAAGTCATGTAGCTACTGGAGACTGCTACTGCAAACTTGCATCACTGCTGCAGTGCATAAAAGGTTGCGCTAGACACTGGTCAAAAGCTTCTGCACGCCTGCAGCTCTGATATGCAAGTGGCAAGGCCCAGAAGCAGGTGGCTCCCACCAAAGGATTTTTGGATGCACGCACCGAAACAACCCCATGCAGCATGCCATGACTGCTTGCAGCTACTACCTCTAATATGACAATGAATGGCACGCAAGCAGGATTTGGCTCTCACCATAGGGTTCTCATACGCCAGCAGCGCAATGACCTCGCGCAGCATGGCGTCACTCACACCCATCCTGCTGGTCATGAGGCCCCTCAGTGGCGCCAGGGACGTCTGTGCAAACACGACTGCCTCCTCTATCTTGCCCGCCCTGCACGCACAGAGACATGCTCGAGACATGCTCACATGCTTTGACATGCTCAGAACATGCTGGACATAGCATGCGCAAACAGGACCGCCTCCTGAAATTGGGCCCGCCCTGCATTCACGACATGTGCTGAGGCAAGCGCCATAAGCTGACAGGATCAAGCTCTGCATACATGATAGCTTTCATGACCAGGCCCGCAAGCGAGAAGTGCTCCAGTGCTCAAGCAGTGGCTAAAGGAGAGGAGGTGCTCACCTGATGAGCTCTATGAATTTCATGACGTTGACGTGGAAGTACACGATCAAGTCGGGCTTCGAGTCGCCGCCCTCTGCTTCGATGAGGTGCGGCAGGTGCTGGCGCAGCAGCTTGGCCACCTCATCCACCTTCCCCGCCGCGAAGTTCTGCCGCACCGCATGCCTCAGCTCCAGAGTCGCCGCTGCACTCCTATCCTCGCTGCTCTGACTGCCGTTGCTGCAAGACAAGCCCAAGAGTCAGCCGGGATCAGAGGCCAGCAGAGCATCATTCTAGTCTCACAGGCACAGCTCAGCAACCTAATGCGGCTGTTGTGATTGCTCTTCTTCAAAGACAACCCAGCAGCGGCATCAGGTCGCCGAGCAGAAGCTTTGCTGTGCACCGTTCAACTGTGGACAGCTTGAGGTGGATGATTGGTAGGCTCCTCACGATCCTCCATACAGGACGTTCTACATGCGCTCTTTTCTGAAAATGCAAATTATGCGATGATCGGGCAGCTTGCCTAGAGGAGGAGGGCTGGCTGTCTACGTCTGGGCTGACGCCTGCTGCTGAGTCGAAGGCTTGGAGCGTCTGTGCATAGCCGTAGTGCAGCAGGTAGTTGCGCACTAGGCGATGTGTGACGCCCGCAGGTATGCCAATGCTGCACAAGCACTCGCCCTGTCAGCACAGTCACAGAGCACCTGCACCCGCAAATACATCCAGCCTCCCATGTCAGCATGCTCTCGAACGCCATGACTTGAATTCATGTTGCAGCCTAAGGCTGAGTCATTCAGGCACCTAGTCTCGGCGTGCTCTCAAACGCCTGGATCAGCTTCATCTTGCAGCCAACCACAGGCCGCATCATGAGGCACAGTGTGGGACCCTCGGTCAGCATCACAGTGCCAGGATGTCAGGCAAAGACAAACAGGGTTACCTTTGTACTGCTGCATCTTGCCGCTCATCCTCCTCCTGGATCATAGCCTCCACGCTGAACTTGAAGGGGTGCTGCCCAAAGTTGACCGAGACGCACTCCCCCAAGCTGCATAAGCAGAAAATCAAGCTCTGCTCTTGGGACTTGCGGTATCAGTCAGGCCGGGTTGAGCCTACATCACTTTCTTGCATATTTCCGGGGACGAGCAAGGACGTCAGCACTTGTTGCATTGCTGTGGTGAGGGGCAGAGCTCACCTGTGCAAGCCGATTGTGGGGAAGAGAGGCATGTTGACTATGTTCCTGAACGCCACTCCCAGATACTTGCCATTCTTCCTGCAGAACCCAAAGGTGCAGTCCTCAGCATACAGCCTCAAGCTCCAGTATGGTCACTCTCGAAGTAAGGCAACACTTTACACCACCACAGCAAACCTGCATACGGGTACAGCCAGGAATTGTGATCCTCAAAGCAGCACAGAGAAGACTGAACAGGCACATCTGCTGCCAGTGCTCTTCTGTGATACCCACAGCTGAGAACGGCCTTACGTGAAGAATATCTCCTGCCGCTGGACATGGATGCCCGCCCCGACAACATCCCCGCTCGTGAACAGCGGGCCGTAGTCCTCCCCAGCCCCGTTCGCATGGAACTTCTTGCCATCGTCACCATGGTACCCATAGCTATTTGGCTCCCATCTGCGAGCACCACAAACGCATCAACAGAACATCAGATCGCTGTCTGTGAAGGCTTCGCCAGGCTTCACTAGCACCGCAAAGCCCTAATGGTGGCCTAATTCTATGATGTAGCAGACCAGTGGTATGCCCTTGAGCACACCGTATGCATCAGGATGTAATGCCCTGTGTTTATTTGCTATGGTGACAGCATGACTGTCTTGCTGCACTGAATTGACTAGGGCAAGCAAAAGAAGGAGCAAGCCCGGACAGATCTGCGCTGTGGAATTGTGCAGCTGCAGGCCTTCACCCAGGCTGCTTGCCCATACTTTACGAGCAGGAGGCAAGCCAAAGGTTTACAATGGCATGCAAAGCAAGATGGCAGTCCGTACCCAGGCTGCTTGCCCATCTTGAAGGCTTTGTCTGCAAAGCCCAGGCCTATGAGCCCGCGCTCCCCCGCCTCATTTACTTGCATCTCGTAGTAATACACCCGCCGGTGGCGGGGAGCGGGGTGGTCCCCTTGAATCGCCCCCACATCATTATTGTGCGCTCCTTGCCCGGTGTAGCGCACAGTCAGCTTGTCCTTGTCAACCTGCGCACAACGCTCTGATGATGAAGTATCTCCTGATAAATAGGAAGGGGTGCTGCTTTCCCAATCAATTGGACCGTCCCAAAGTGTCCAGCCATACAGTTGCTCCTTCAGACGTCTGCATGCAGCAGCCAGGAGTCTGGGTGCATGGCTGCCAAATTCTATGGACATGCCTGACGAAGACATCTCTTGCATGGTGCTCTTATGCATACATGTGTGCATGCACCTAGGCACCCCATAGGGGATGATTAGGATATCATGGGCAAGCTGCTGCCCTGTGAACCTGGATTATATGCCTCTAATGCACCAGATCCTGACTGAAATGGCATTGGCACTGCACTGTACCTCTAGGAAGTTCCCGAAATTGCTTGTGTTGAACTGGGTGGAGACTGCTTCCTTCTCCTCATCCTCATGTTCTGTACCATTCGAGCTGCGATCCATGGGTTCTGCTCCATTCTGTCGCCACATCGGGGGGTGTCTTGTAGGGCCAGAGCCCAGGACAGCAGTACGTTGCGCCTTGCCAAAGACCTTCCTGTAATGTCAAATGCAGCCCGTGTCCGGGCGTTCCTCGTCAAATTAGCTCTCTCCTATCATACAGCAGCATTGTGTGCTTCCTATCCGCTGCGCAGGGCTGCTTCACATGACGCGCGATGGATTGCTGGCAGTCACAGGAGGGTCCCGGCAGGATGTACAGGCGCACCGGCGTCAAAGTGAATCATGCAAATGATCTATGTAAGCCTCAGATCACGTTCTGCGTTGAGTGGATTCCCAGGCAACGTTATGGGGTGTAAGGGCAGTGACTGCCAAATTGGGCTCCTGGGCATGCAGAGCAACTCTTTGCTGGAGCTCATAGCAATCGCCTGATGCACCGACTTCCAACATGCGAAGCACACTTGATTGTTTTGTGCTAATGACAAAGAGTCAAGAACAGCCGCCTGACGTGTAGCATGCAAGTTCACAGCTCTGTCGATCTTGGATACCGGTGATACAGTATCGGTCTCATGGCTGGCCTTGGCATGCCATATGAGGTCGTGGATGATAAGCTTTCTGCTGGGAGGGGCGAAGAGTTCTCGGCATCAGCCATTGTAAGCTCAGAGGATCAAGGAAGGACACCATGCCACTGCATGTCTGTACCTCAGGTGCATAGTGGATGGCTCACTGGCCAAGTTCTGGTTGTTGCAGAGAGAGAGACGCCAGCAGGAGCTTCTCAGCGCAGATGGCGACTTCTTCCTTCCCATCAATCAGCGAGCTGATGACCCTTTGGAAACCTCTGGCCTCGACATCAAAACGGTCGACACCGCCATTGCCGCAGACAACAAGGGCTACCAGATGCTGCAGAGAATGGGCTGGGGAGGAAAGGGCCTAGGAAGAAACGAATCGGGTACGGCTTGCAGCTCCCACCCTTCCTTGGCAATGCCACCCCATGCATGATGAGGCTTGAGAGGCCTCATTCCCAGCTTCGCTGGTAATTCTCTGCGGGACAGGCAATGTCCTGTCACCCTGGTCATGCTGCAATGAGAGTATAGGGGATGCCATCGAAGAGGCCTTTGTGCTAACGCAGGCATTGCAGAGCCCATCAAGGGAGGGGTGGAGGTTGGCCTGCGCCTGGGTCTGGGAAAGGCTGAGGAGGACCGGCACTACACAGCTGCAGAGAACGTTGTGCGCAAGCGCCTTGAGGTGGAGGTCCAGGCAGATGAAGACGTTGAGAGGACCCAACGACGAGAGGTATGCAACCCTGTCACTAGAAGTGTTGTTCCCCAGCCCCAATCTACTGTTGGCTTCCTCTGGCCCATGTTCTTATTAGCTAGCTTTGAACAGTAGATGCTGTGCATGTGTGTGCCAGAGCTGGTTATTGCCCTGGTCAGCTTGTGCAACCTGACAGCATCATTTGATGTTTTCATGGTGTCACAAAGGGTCGGTGCAGCCCGAACCCAGCATTTGATGACAGAGCATTACCGGGTTTCCCTTGTGTGGCCGCTGCGTAGATGGCCATCGCTCAGCAGCAGCGCATTCAGGAGGATGTTAGCGTTGCCAAGCGCAACCTGTTCTGCGAGGTACGCCCTCTCAGCCGCATGCAGCCCCCTTGATGTGGCGTCCCGCTGAGTGGCTGGTGTGACGCCCCATGCATGCGTACAGAGCGCAGTGCACCAGACAGGCCCCCACGCATTTAGCCTGATCTTACGTGTGATTCCATGGCTGAGACCTATCTGCCACCACTGCCCACGCTGTATATACATTCTCTGAAGGCATGTGGTGCCACGCAGACATGTCAGAAGCAGTATAAGTCTGCAACAGAGATGGAGACACACTTGAGCTCCTATGACCATCATCACAAGAAGGTTAGACCCAAATGCCTCTTTGATATCCCATCCCAAAATTCCTACAGCTCTGAACAAGTCACCGGCAGCCTAAGATTGCCTGTTGAATTGCTCTGTAAGCCAAGTAGATGCGCAGAGACTTGTGGAGATGAAGGCCATGAACGCTGAAAGGACCCGGGGTGAGCGAGAAAAGAAGGAGAGGCGGCGGCAGGAAAAGGAAGCAGCTCGGCTCCAGCAGCAGTGAGCAATCTGACCTTCCTTGATTGACATACGTGCTGAAAATCTTCTGCCATCAAAGGAGAGTGGACTTGCGTGGCCTGACAACAGCCCAAATTCTGCGGCATGCTCCTGGCGGTCCTGCAAGGAGCTTTCTGTACTCGCCAAAGGATTTGCTGTGTTGTTTACTCCTTCGTCAGCATTCTGGCTAGTCGGCAGCGCAATGTACAGGCCTCAGGATCACAAAGGGTATGCTTGGCATGCTGGAACACCGCTTGAGAGGCTTAGCTCCAGTAGAGGTACCCTCGTCTGATCATGACCCCTATGCGCAGGATACAGAAAGCAAAGCAGGCATCCAGGGCTGCTGGGGGCCTCCCAATGGAGGAGGATCCGCCCCTTCCACCCTCAGACCCGCCACCTGTCCCCTCTTTTGCGCCAGATCTGGCCTCAGACCCCCCGCCCCCTCCGCCACCACTCCCGCCTTCGTTTCAAGCGCCTGCCGCGCAAGAGCCCTATGACCCTTTTGCAGCAGCAGAGCCGCAGAGAGGCGGGCCTGACATCAGTAGCATGGCAGCTGCAGGAGGTAAGCTTCAGGCTTGTAAGGAGCTGTCAATTCTATTTGCTGGACATTGCAAGTTCAAAGATTGGTATTACAGGCTTACGCAGGATCTGGACAGATTCTGAATGTCAAATTTCGTTCCAGGTCCAGCTGTCACTGGTCCGTTGCCAGACACCTTCCACGGCTTACAGCATCAGACCAGTAACTGTATGACCATGCTAGCGAAATTTGACATTGCCCAAGCTGAGACTGGTATTCTGCTGGGCATGTGGAAGGCATCTGTACAATGACTATCAGTGGCGCCGTTATTGGCAAGCCATGCCATAATTCAAGAGCCTGGCTGGTGCCTGCCAGGATGGGATGCGGGAGGTGCGGGGCCGCTGCTGCCGGACGCCAAGAAGCCGGCCATGGCCTTCAGCATGGGCGCACCCAGCAAGGGACCTGCAAGACCTGCCGCCCAGGATGTGGCAGCCCCGAGAGCCATGGGGGCTTTTGCCATGTCGATAGGACTGAGGAAGGCGCCAGTCAAAAAGCCGGTCGCAGGCTTTGGAATGGACTCAGATGAGGAGGAGTGACATGATCTGTGCAACTGTGCTTTCTAACACTGCATTGGTGCCCTTGAGACGAGGTTTTTCCAAGTGCTGGTATCAGAGTGCAATAAAGGCGTTGCCAGCTAGGCTTGTTACAGGCCTAGGCCTAGCTCATGCATGTGGGCAGTTGTGCACAGCTGCGCAGACACTCGTGCGGCCGGATATGCAGCTGCAATTGCAATCAGTGTGTTACTGACTGACATGCTGTGAATGCCACGATATCCCCAAAGCTACGCCTCTTCCGCCACTCCTCCAAAAAGCTTGCCCTTCACAGACACTTCAGCATTGCCCAATCTGCCCAACTGGAGTGCCCACGGTCAAAAGGTTCTGCATCAGCGTTGACCAATTGAAGGGATACGCAGACGGTGCCCTTGGCGCCACAGCGACATTCAGAGCTTTGTGCCGGCTCTCCTGGGACTACTATTGCGCACCTCGAGCGGCTGTCTGTGAGGGTATTGGGGCGACGTATGCCACATGCATGGGGTGTTTAGGACCCACACGGTGGCATGTAGCGAGGTCGCATCACAGCAGCGTTGATAAGGGTAGTCGCAGCCACAAAAATGTCAGACGAGCAGCAATAGTTGGCCCTGAGGGAGGCGAATACATTCCCATCAGAAAGCACAAGCGTCAGGACGGTGTTCCGAGCCTTGAGCTGACAAAAGAGGACGCTGTGAAGATACAGCTCGCGGTGAGTGGACACTCAGCCTCCTTGATCCGCGCAATTGAAGACCCTGTGATAGATGTGAGGTGTGTGCTCGTGTCAGGGCTTATGCAGGACCTGCCTTTGCTGACCATGCCTAAGATCTCCTGCAGGCCTTACAAAAGAATGACGACCCTTACCAGGATGCAGGGGTGGAATTGCTGTATAGGTAAGAGCTTTGAGCTTGTTTGCTGATGGAAAATATCCCGGGCATGACCTCCAAGGACGACGCTTGACGCTGCCTTGATGCGCAGATTTGCGGATCTAGATCCCTTCGCCCGCAGTAAGTACTTTGGATGGAACCTTGACCTGGTGAGTCCATAATCATGCGCAGATCCATCAGAAGTTTGCAAGCATGGATGTCATGTGAGGCAGAGTGTTATCTCCAAGTGCAGTGATTGACACACAACAAGCAGCTAGGAGATAAAATTGTGGGGTTCCTGACAGCAGATGCCGCCTCTTCAAGCGGTGTAATGGTATGTTGCAGGGGCAGTTCACTCGCTTCCAGAGGGTCTTCCACATCCGGCCTTTCTCCCTTCTGCTGCGGCATCGCACTGCGGAGTACCTCAGCTCCCTGCAGGCAAGCTTGCACAACACGCATGGCTGACGATACCTCTGACCTCATCAGCAGAGCAGTTGGCCTGTGGCACCTTAGCTCCCTGGATACCTGATACATCTTGTCTTGCTGCCTGTGCGTTGTCGATCTTCAATTACTTCCTATGTTGGACTGGTTGTGACGCTCCCGGTTTGCCACGTGCTCATTTGTAGCAGAGCTCAGCATTGCAAGCGCCTCAGGCTGTAGTTTGAAATGTGCCGTGATGAGTCATGTGACACATAGGTCAGCGAGCTGGAGTGGAGGCAGCGGGTGCGCATCACGTCTGTGGCCAAGGAGCAGGCGACCTTCGAGTTCACCCTGCGGCAGCGTCTGGGCGGCCTGTATGATGGCATCTTCTACACCCAGGCTCTGAGGGCTGAAGACCCCAGCGAGAACGCATTGCTCTGAAGCGTGGACTAGGGAAGTCGACTGTATGAAAGCGTTCCGTCAGCCTATACCAATTTTCAGTGGCACTTTTCCGGAACGTCAAGACACTTTACACTACTCACTCACTCTCCACCAGCTTCCTGTTTCTGACTGTGTCTTAGAGCTTGCTCTATGATTGAGCTCGACACATCCCCAATACCACTTCTTACGCTGAAAGAAGTGTCTGCTGATTGACAAATTTACAGCAGTGCAATTTGAGAGAGGAATGGCTGCTCAGATTCCCATTGTCTGCCCCGGCAGCTCCTGTACTGCAGCTGCACATGACCTCTGGCATGATATTTTCGGTTCTATAGGCTCTCACTCTGGCTTTAGAGCTCAGCCTTGTCCCCTTCCAGGATCCGTGCGAGCTTCTCGATGGTGACGCGTAGCGCCTTCTTCCTCAGCATCCTGAATTTCACAAACATCCGCTCCAGCTCGCCTTCGACCTTGCTCTTGCCGAGGACCTTGTCCATCCATCCCCCACCTGCATGTCGGCATGGCATGCTCAGCACTGCTGTCTATCTCTACCATCCTTGTCTCGTTGACAGGTTGCGGAGCACTCTTGAGCAGGCTATAATGCCAGGCTAGAGCGCAGAGATTGCTCTGGTGTGCAGTATATCCCTAAGGCTATACAGCATTGTTGCATTTTGAGTGCATAAGCCCCGCACAAAAGCTTTCTGGAAGGAGGCACATACATCCTGCGCAAGAGTGTATGGCATTCCCAACACTAAACGCTGTGTGGCTATGCACTCAGCAGCTGAGGCCCCTGTGAATCACCTGAGAGCAGCTTCTCGTCTTCTGCCTCTGTTGTGGGGAAGCTGGCCAGCAGCTCCTCGAGCCTCTTCTTCTCATCAGCCGTTGCCAGTGAGCCGCCCTCCTCTGCAGACCACCTCACAAATGTGTAATCATTGCAAAGTGTCTGATGCGTGGCAAGTCAACATAGCTGCTGTGCAACCTGACTCCAGAGCACCATACTGTCTGGCCCTTGTCTGACCAGAACAAGGCACTTGAGGACCAGGAGGTGACTCTGCTATGGCCCCGATACGCAGACTAGCAGCTAAAGTTCTGGTGCTGTACTGTCGTGGCCCACCGTAGTCTGCCTCGGTGTACTCGGCTGTGTCGTACAGGTTGCCGTTGGGCGTGTCGAGGGCGGACAGCAGGGGCGGGTCCAGGTCCTGTATGAAGCCGTAGTGGAACAAGGACTGGTCGTTGCGCTCGCAGACCTTGTTGTAGGCATGCACCAGCTGCACGGCACGCTACACCCACTCAGTCTGCTGGGTACCTGGGAAAAGCGTTTGAGGATCCCCTGCGTGCTGCAGATGCTAGCAGGTCTGCAACCTGGCTGGCAGCGCTGGACAGAGCATGTCTTTTTGAGGAGTTCATGGCGGCTACAGCCCCACATCCTGGCAGGGGTTGCCGACTGTAAAGGCAGCTTCCATGGCGCCTGTTCAGCGCTCGCTGTGCACACTCTGGTAGCAATGTGCTGCATGAATGCACGGTGTACTCCTACCCACTCTTCCAGCATAGAAGGCATACGTACAATTAAGTGACTGCCTGTCTGCCTTTTGACCCTCAAGACATGGGGAGGTCATAGAGCAGACCTCCTCTCCCTTCTTGATGGGCCTCTTTGCATATGCCAGGTAGCTGCCATCCTCATCTCTCATGATGCCTATGTTGGCCTCCCCTGCATCAGAAGCCCTTCATTGAATGGCAGCGCACCTCACATCCCATGTAAATCCTCAGAGAGAGTCCAACAGCAGGATCCAGTGTCCCAATACAGGAAACATGGACATGCAGCTCATGCATCCCTCTATATTGTGCATGAGTGAAGATATCCAGCTGTCAGAGCTGACATCAGGAGGCGGGTGGCCATGCATGCAAGCTTGTGCAGCCCGGTCACAGGCCAATACAGGAGGGCTGCCACACCTTCGTTTCCGTGGTTCAGCAGGTCCAGCAGGGGCAGCATGATGCGGATCTGCTTGCCGTCGTCGGAGGCCTCGTCCGGGAATGTGAACGCGTATGCTGACACCTGCGCGCCACAGGCCACACCTGAAGCTGAGCGGCCAAAACAGGAGCACCATGGCCCTTTGTACAATTCCATACAGTTCCATACAGAAAGAGCTGGAATCAGTTCTGGACCATGACGTCCGCATCTGGATACTCTCTGAGCTGACTAGCTTGGATCCAGTATCCCTTGCAGCCATGAGAACGCACTGCAGCAGGACACCGATATGA
The DNA here is from genome assembly GCA_963930925.1 of Coccomyxa viridis. Lineage (NCBI taxonomy): Eukaryota > Viridiplantae > Chlorophyta > Trebouxiophyceae > Coccomyxaceae > Coccomyxa > Coccomyxa viridis. The sequence continues at coordinate 926,030 of CAWVOJ010000006.1, read as the reverse complement.
CCTTGTTCTCTGGAACGTCAGCTGTGGAGCCCTCTCAGGTCAAAGTCAGGTCTGCAGAGATGGGACATAGGGGCAATGGCTGCAAGGCGCACCACTGCAGTCCAGTATCTGAACTCATCCAGGGACAGGTCCCGCTCAAGCTCCTCCTTGACATTCTTCACAATGTGAGGCTTCCCCCCGCGCAGCACATTCGCTGTGAAGTCCTGATGCACCCGCACAAATGCTGCCTGCACTCAGCCAAAAGCCTGTCAATCGTGGGGCAACCGTCCCTGTCATGGCCTGAGCGCATCATCGCCTGCCACTGCAGACACGCTCTATGCAGGCCAGGCGCACGCCTGAACAGGCAGGCGCATCGCACTGTAGTGTATGCCAGCAAGGACGTCCGCACTTGCTCAGGAGGAGGAAGACCTGCTGAGCAATTCCAGAGGCCCTTGCTTGTGTACGCTGCAGCCTGAAGCGCCAGAACAAACAGGTATGCGTGAAGGCCGGTGTGTTGATGGGGGGAGTGAAAGGCAGGACTGCCCAGGATGAGCGGGTGATGTACCATGGAGCCGTCCTGGAGCAGGTCCAGGCTGTCGCGGGGATAGGTCTCCTTTGTGTGGATGGTGCCCTGAGGGGGGAGGGAGGCCCAGTAGGGCCCCATGATCTTGTCCCAGTCCTTATTCACTGCCTTCTTCTTGAGCATCCACAGCGCATGCTCCTGCGTTGGCGCCAGTCACAGCTGTTACAAGATGGCGGAGCTTCCAGCGCATTGCAACAGGCCATGAGCTGTCAGCATGGCACCTCTGAAATGCTTGGGGCATGGGCCGGAAAGCTTGCTGCTAGCAACATGAGGGACCATCTTTTTGCTTCATGTGTGCTTGTGGCTTGAGGTGAGCACTCAGCCTCATCAGCATAGAGCAATACAAGACGACCAGGTCATGCACATGCGGCCGCCCTATCATCCCGCACCTTAGCTTGAGTCCCAATCTGTATCATAATATCCACCTGGAGCAACTGCATGGTCGCCCAAGCAAGCCCATGTACTGTGGGAAGTGTGTCTGTACCTCTGAGGTGACATTCCACTCCTTCAGGGTGATGGCCATGACCTTGGGCAGCTTCACCGCCACCTGGTGCAGCTTCATGTCCCGCCTGGCGCGCACACCCCTCAGCCCCTCTGCATTCACCTCGCCCACCTCGCAATCCACCTGCGGAGCACTCATGAAGGGGTTTAGCAGGAGCCTGTGCACCTTGATCAGCTTGGTTTCTGTAAGAGAAGGAGCGTGATCAGGGCATGCCAATCTGGTGCACACCCTGCAGCCGCTCCAGCCAACTCGCTTGCTAATGGCCTGTCTAAGTGGCCATGCAGCTTTGTCTTTTCAAAAGGACTTTCAGGGCTACCGATCCCTCTAATCTGAACAATAGCAGGCTGGAGCTTGCACACTGTGCTTTTGAGGGATTGCGCAGCTCTCCTTCATTCAAACCCGGATGATCACCAGCAGGGAGAGAAATTTGTCCTGCTGCGCATCTGAACACTCTGCTTTGCAGGGCAGGTGTCAACTCACCAGTCCTTCATTCTGCTGAATCCACATGAGCAATCTTGTGGCAGGGTCCCAAAAGTTGGGCATCTTTCCAGGGTTGTTAGCCTGGCTGGCCTCAGCATGCTCCTGGTCATCAGCAGTGGCACTGAGTGCAACTTGTGCGCCTCCAGAGATGACCAGCAAAGCTGCGACGACTTGCAAGCTGAGCTTCCTCATCATTGCGACCTGCATGCCCGGACACAGAATGTCAGCCAGAGGTGACAGCTCCTGCATGCTCCAGATTGAATGCCATGACGGCCCTCCCGGGGCGGCAAAGCCCTGGAAGGAGGTGCAATAAGTGGCATAAATCAGCTCCTCCATGCAAGAAGCTGTCTTCTACAGACAAAATCAATCAGGAAGGATGTACAGGACGAGATGCCGAGCACAATGCGCATGCGACCCAAAGTGCACAGGGCGCCAGACTAGTGGGGGAATCATCAGCACCTTAAAACACCGCAGACTGCCACTCGAAAGGCCCAGCGATGAGAGCAACCTAATTCATATATTGAGATGCCGGCAATGACGCTGATGAGGCACCACGCACGCTTCTGCCTGCGGATTAAGCGATGTGACAGTGTCGAACGCTTTTAAAATTACTGCTCGATGGGGTGACTGGCTGACAGCAGCCTTTCGCATTCAGGCAAATGGCTTCCCTCCCATTCTATGCGCCATCCATATGACGTGGAACACGTCATCCTGGTTGGGTCAAATGTTGGGTGGGTGTACATGTAGTGACCTTGACCTGGGCTGATATGAGATGGTATGGGATATACGTAAGCCTCAGAGCATGCAGCAGGCTTGCACACAGACAGCAAGGAGTACCAAGTAGGTTTACTTGAAGAATTCACGAACGTTGGTGCGCCAGTTCATTGTTCCACATGCTGTGGGGGGAAAGCATGAGGAACGGATCGCGTTATGGAGTCTCTAGGAGGGGCCGAGGTGCATGCGAGAGGAGACATTCAGAGACGCTGCAAACTGGCGTCAAATGCAGCTTGCAAGTGCTGCAGCGTCACAGTCTTGTGTAACACTTCACAAGTATTCTCAGCGTGCACATGCCAAACATGGTGTCACTATGCACAAAAGCCCGGGCCTATGACTCAGGCCCAAGATGCAGCCAGCAGGTCTGGCAACATACTGTACTGCTGCAAAATGACAGTCTGCTTGAGCGCGGCTGGGGCAGCCTCCATCTGCTACAGCAGCGCCATGCTGCCCATCACTACAGTGTAACTGCTTCTCCCTGAGTATGGCTCTCCTTCTGAGCTCAACCTCGGTAGGAGGGGCCTTGACGTAGGGGCCAGGTCAGGCGACATAGAGGGATGCTGCAAAGATGACGTCTCGTTTGATGGCGGCCGAGGCCGCATCCATCTGCTGCACCAGCGCTGTGTTGCCCATCACCTTTCCGGCGTCCCGGAACTCTCTGCAGGTCTCGTCCAGGCGCACAATGGCGCGCACGATGGACCCCTCCAGCACGTCCGTCAGCTCGCAGATGTCCTTGAACGGCATCCCCTTGGCCCAATGGTAGACCACCTGCACAATGGAGGAGAGCATCACTATAAGCTGGACAGTGTGAATGGAATGACCTATGATATACAGATCTGAGCGGGTTTAGCAATGGACCCCTTCAGCACGTCCGTCAGCTCGTAGCTAGTGTCCTTGAACGGCATCCCCTTCGCCCAGTGATACACCACCTGCAATGCATGCGCTTGCATTATGGTCCATGCCACACAGGATTTGGCGAGCCTGGTGTAAGGGCCCTCCAGCACGTCCGTCAGCTAGCAGCTAGTGTCCTTGAACGGCATCCCCTTGGCCCAGTGATACACCACCTGTGAATTGGAAAGACTCTCAGCAGGCCTACACTCCACTGACCACACACCCACATCGTAAACTCACGCATTCAGCATACACGCATCTGTTGCATGCCACGCATGTGGACTCGCCAGCCAATCACCACATATCCGTGCACAGGCATTGATATGGGGCCACATACAGTGTAGCTGATAGCTGCTGCTTTGCTCACCTCAATCAGGCCGAATTTGAGAGTGCTCTTGACAAAGTCCTCCGGCAGGATGTCCAGGCCGCAGTCCCTCTGCACCTGCCCGGCCTGCAGCGCCAGCATGATGGTGTGGTCCAATGCGTCCCCCAGCGCCGCTGTTGGTGCGGCTGGCTCCTCCTCCACCTTCTCCTGTCACAGAAGCCATGGCCAGCTCAGACGGGGCTATTGCATGAGACTAATATGCCATAGTGACTGGTCGTTCTCAAGATTGTCTCCCTTTTTAAGGTATGATCTGACGCGTCTCCCATCGCTGCAGTGGATGCTGCCGGCTCTTCGTCCACCTTCTCCTGTAGCAAAAGCCGCAGTCATTTCAGTAGGGCCTGTTGCATGAGATGCAGGAAGTGCCCATGCCATAGTAATTGGTCAGTCTCAAGAATGATTTCCTTTGATCTAGTGCGTCTCCCAGCACCGCTGTTGGTGCGGCTGGCTCCACCATCCACCTTCTCCTGTGATGGAAACCACCGCAAGCTCAGCTGTTGCATGAAATGCAGGAAGAGCCCATGCCATGGTGACTGCTCAGCCTCAAGAATGGTGCCCTTTAAGGGTATGATTCAAAGTGAAACCGAGCGCTGCAGTCGACACAGTTCAATAATCGTACACGTTCTCCTCTATTAGGTGTCGAGACCAGCTCAGAGAGGGGTACTGCGTTAGAGTGGTGCAGCACCTATATCGAGGTAGCCAAGCATCATGAATTGTGGCTCTCTGAGGGGATCACAGAAAGCTGGGCGTCTGCAATGTCCTGAGCTTGAATGAAGCTCCTCAGTCAAGATCATGGCATGTACAGATGGGCACCCCTTCGGCTCACCTGAAAGACCAGGGCAGACAGCAGGGCCACCGCCTCTTCAGGCTCCAGCTCTGCCAGCACCCCAGCAAAGATCACCTCAGTGGCTACCAGCTCATCACCCGAGTTGATCTCGCATGCTACCCGCCCCTACAAGCAGCTGAGCTCACGACTGGCATACCATTGTAGGGCCATGCTTACAGCAGCACGCCCCAGGGAGACCTGAATAATACCAAGCCCTTGTCTGCTGCCAAAGGCTGTATGTGTAGGAACACTGACACAACAGACATGTGGGGTGCATGCCTGGAGCTTACACGCGTAGTCCAGGCTGCGCAACATGTCCAACCGTTCGTAAGACTGTGCGACGCAGATTGCAGATGATGTGAACCAGAGAGGAGAGTCAAGTCTCACCTTGAGCTCGACAACATCCTCAGCCGAGATGTAGTCCAGCTGGCGGAGCACCTGCACACGCTGATTGAAGTCCGGCATCTGCGCCAGGCTGGCGTCGCTGACCTGGTGCTTGAGCCTGTTCAGGCGGTCCTCCAGCAGCGCCTCCGAGCGCACCAGCGCATACATCTCGCCCAGCGCTGGATCTCTGTGGCAGGCCATGTCAGCGCGGGCCTGCACAGTCAGCACAATGATTGCGCATCAATACCAGTGCATACCTGAGCAGGCACTAAGAGGGCCTACACAGTCATCAGTCATAACATTTGGCCCATGCCAGCTCTCCGTGACAAGCCGTGCCACCGTTAGCCAGCATGTAGACACCTCAAGGGTCTCGAGGTTCGACTGAAGGCTTTGTCGCATCTTCATCAAGAGCATGAGCACATGCAGTGCACTGTATATGTAAGCCGTTCTCCTGGCAAACCCAAATGCATCTCTCAATTTTCAGCAGAGCGTACATGATGGGTGGATATGCTAGATGCACACCTGCAAGAGGGCTTGGCGCTCCCTCACAATGTCCACTATGTCTAGCTGGTTCAGCTTCAGGTCAGCGATGGGGTCCAGCATGGGCGGCTGGGAAGTCCCTTCTGACTCTGCTTCCTCCTGCAAGGACCAGTGTGAGCGTCAAATGCCTGGGCCATTCTAGTGAAGGATCTGGCGATGAAGTGTTGTCTATCGAGTTCATCTGCCTGGCCACCAGGCATCTTTCAACTAGGCAGCTCACATTGCGTCCTCCTGATACTCTGCCTTTACTGCAACCCGAAAGTGCGCCAAACCACCTGAGTATAAACCCCATGTCACTGCCCGCCGAACCCATCAGTTGACATCGTAGTGCTGACTGTGACAGTGATGTCTGGTTGAGGGGAAACAACAGGCAGTGTCCAGGTGAGCCACTAACCTCAGGCTGGCGCCCCAGCATCCTAACGCTACCGCAAGACCTCGACATACTTGCAAGGACGAAGGAGCTCTGGCCCGAGTGGCTACTTTCAGGGATTGTGCATGTGCCGCACCTGCAAAGATTGCAGCTTCCGGACCAGTGCGATGAGAGACTGGGGCGCTTCAGGATCCAGGACGGTGTCTGGATCCAGCTTGAACTTTGCTCTGCAGATGGCTTCCATGCGTCCGACGTCCACCTGCATGTACCCGCCAGGCTTGCTCAATGAGCATGCCTAAGTTTGTTGAGGGTCTATCATGTCAGGTAGACTGTGAGGTCTGCCCCGGAACCCAGAACCTTGAGGTGTCACCTGGACAAAGCAATCTTGGCGCAGCTAGCTGCATCTGATAGGACGCAGATGGATCAGAAGCTTCATCACGGATGCCATAGCTCAACTAGCTTCCCTTTAGGGGGGAGAGACTGTGCAAGTGACACTGGCTGGGCAGGTAAGCAGACCTCCTGCAAGATGTACTTGACGTCTCCCAGGTCACCGCGCCTTGGTAGCTTGCCAGGCCCAATCGTGCCACCCCGCCCAGCAGTACCTGTAAGGCAAAAAGCATTTCACACCTGCACCAACGCATCCCTCCTGCCTTGACAATAGATCCTATCAGCATCATTTGCGGGATGCCATACCTCTACACTTGACAGCTGCCCCTGCGTGAGACGCCAAGGTATAAGGAGTCAAGGCTAGCCACAGGCAGTATGCCTTAGCTGCAGAGATGAAGCTAAGGGTAGGCCATGCTATCAGCATGATGCTACAAGGAGGCCCTGAGCAGGCACACGCCCAACCATGAGGGTTGCATGTACAAAGTCATGGCAAGATGTGTGGAGGGCACACCTTTGAGGACAAAGCCTGCAGGCGCCTGGAAGCCGCCAGGGAGGGCGCCATTGGCAGTAGCAGCTGCGCTCTGTGAGGCAGCTGCCTCCTCCTGGCTGTCTACTGGGGTGGGCTTGTGCAGGCTGACCACATAGTACTGCCTCCCTGTCGCGCCTGCACAGCGGATGTTATGCGCTTTCGATCATTGCTTGCAGGCAATACATATTGTCTTTCTTGGTGCTGCCACAGGAGCAAAAGCATGTTGATGCCTTGCAGAGCATGTCAGGACAGCCAAAACTGGACCAGAAATTCTACTTGCTCTGCTGTTCCACATAAAATGATACATCAACAGACGCACTGCCCTACTGTGAGATATCGTGGTTGGTCCAGTCGCATGAGTGATCCCTAGCTGATAGAGTGTCAAGCTGCTGTACACAGAGCATGATCTGGGACTGATGACACACCTGGTGCAGGAGAGCTGCCCAGCTGGATGCCTGTCTTGGCGGCAGGCACCGCCCCGCAGATAACCCCAAGCTCTGTGAGACCGCTGCTCTTGTCTGCAATCATGATAACTCTCCCAGGCACCAGTGCTTGCGCAGCCGCCCTGCTGTTCATGACGCTTTCCTGCAGGGCCAAGCATCACATCAGTCTATGTCTTTCGATCGATGCTGCCGCCAAAACCAATATCAGAGACACCATAGGTAGGACTTATTGATGATCACTTACACAAGCCAGAGAGATGTCTGCCGGCCTTTTGCATGTGCGAGGAGGGGATGTGTGCAGACACCTGAGCAGTGAAGGAAAGTAGAAAAGTCACGTGACGGCATGTAATTGAGATATGCAGACCTACCTGTAGCTCGCCGGAGAGCTTCTCGATACGCCTACCCACGCTGTGGTACTCCTCCACCTCCTGCCTGGAAGTCCCCTGGAAGCTGTGCGGCCAGGGCCGGGCGCGCAGCTGCGCCAGGCGCTCCTGCCCCTTTTGCAGCGCCTCCAGCGCCTCAGGCGCCGCCCTTTGCGCGTGGAACTCTGCAAAGCTCCGCTTCAGCATGTCCTCCACCTGTCGCCAGGGGCATACAACCATTCAGATGAGCACAGATGAGCGCGAGCAAAGGCTGTGCTACCCTTCTGTGCAAAGGCTGTCAGGGCAGATCCTACACCGTATAGACATTGCGCACATTTTGGCGCAGCGCTCCGCTGCGCACCCTGTCAACTGCCAGTGCTCTCCCCCTGGCCTTGCACCTGGCTACTCACATCTACAGGGAGACTAGGGGACAGTGCACCTTGAGGTCCTCGACACGCAGAAGGTTGAGGATCATGGAGTAGGTCAGCCTGAACTGGCTCTCCAGCCGGGTGGCCTTGCCAGTCAGCAGCCGCCTCATCTCGCCCTCATCGTAGACGTCATCCCAGCAGGCAATGATGACTGTCCCGACAGGGTCGAGACCTCTCCGTCCGGCTCGCCCGGCCATCTGGGTGTATTCCCCAGGTAGCAGGTTCCTGCATAGAATCCTGTGCTCAATCTTCTGACATGCCAAATGACAGCTCATGCCAGCTTCCATGGTCCTTACGTTTTCAGTCTGATGTAGGCTTTGCCGGAAGGTGTCCTTGTGACTGGCCTTCTCTTCTGCGGATGCTCCAACAAGGCTGGAAAATAGCGATATCACAGGCTACTCAGAGATAGCAGCCTGCAACATGTTCTAGCGGCTGCCCAGTATCGCGTGCCGATGTGCTGAACGCACCGGAACTCCTTGCCGTCATGTTTGCGCAGGGACTGGAACACAACGCAGCGGGCGGGCGCGTTGACGCCCATGGCAAAGGTCTCCGTGCTGAAGAGCACCTTGATGAGGCCCTTGCAGAACAGCATCTCCACAACCTCCTTCATGATGGGCAGCAGCCCTGCGCCCAGTTGCGAAACCTGAGAACACCATTGCATACTAGTTTGCAGTAGTACAATGCTGCTCCTTATAGATTGAAGTCTGTGCATTGCCTCTCAGTTGCCAGTGCAGTACCTGAACATTGCATGTCTGGTATGCTCCACTCAGCCCTTACCAGCTTCATTGACACATGATGCGGAAAGCATGCAGAGTGCAATGATGGCACAGATGACATCATGATAAGGGGCCACACTTGCATGATGCACACCAGGCCGTACGCTAGTTGACTGCGCAGGCCCCAGATCTACATGCCCGAATGATACATTTCCCCTGTAATGGTCTATGGATGGACGCCTGGATAACTGCAAGGAAGCCACACACCTGCGTGGTGCACACCCAGGCCACGCCCCAGCATCTCGCGCAGGCGCCGGATCTGCGGCAGCTGCCGGTCGGTGCCACGCAGGCGGCTGAGAGCGCGCTCGCAGAAGATGTGCACCTCTGCCTTCTCCGATGCGGTCGCCAGGTCCAGGCGGGACAGGTTGTCCGCCAGGGCATCCACCCGCTTCTTGCTGAAGCAGAAACAAACCATGGGCAGCAGCAGCCTGCGCATGGTTAACATCATCAGAACATCCACCGGCAATCAAGCAATCTTTCCGCGCAACGGACAGGTTCATGACGCGCGTGCCACATGCATGCCTTACTTGCTAGGATGGGCGAAGTCTCACTGCAAACCTGCCTGCCTTGCAGAGACGCACACACAGGGCTCAGATGTACATGTGGTTTTGAGTCTGTGATAAGACACTTGACAACATCGTGGGCACTAAGAAGAGGCTATTGGAAAGGCACGCATACTGTACGGCTCACCGCTTTTTGAGGTCCTCTATGAGGGCCATCCAGGCGGCCCTCTCAGACATCACGCCGCTGTTGCTGTTGGCCCCGCCGCCCCTGCTCTGCAGCTGCTGCATGGCCCGCCCCGCACCTCCACCCCTCCTGCCATGCGCCGGCGCACCCCCTGCCAGCGCACATACCTCTGAGCGAGAAGATCCACTCAAAACCCCGCATGCATCAGCCTCACCGCATGTTGTCAGCATGACGCAGAACTCAGACCTCTGCTGTGGCAAGATGACGTCCCACCCTGCTGAGGGTACATGCAGGGCGAGACATCTTGTCACCACTCTCCAAGGCTGCAAGAGCAGCCGCTGCGGTGGCCTTCGCAGCCGCAGAGCTCTCACAGGGGTGTACACAGTGACGTGATAAGAGACTCAAGAAGGTAACTTAACAACGAATCTTGGCGACCGCCGCGCTGCCCTTGGAAGATTGGCCAAGAAAGAGACACCACTGGAATATTGCATGTCGGCGGGTGCAGGGCTGCCCTTGGGTGTCGGGAGAGGGTGCCATGACGGGGCTATGACTGTATACCTTGGCGGCCGCCGCGCTGCCCTTGGGGCCCGCCATCGCCCCGCCCAGTGGGCCGGGCACGCTTCTCATCCTTCTTCGTCACTGGTGGCGCCTTCTTCTTCTTCCATGCATTCTTTGCTGCCGCTACTCCCTGCGACAGTGGCTGTATTCTGTGGATCTCTGCTAATCATGCAGTTAATCTGGCAGCCAACACCTTTTCTTCTGGCAGCATGAAGCTGAGACTGCTGCATCTGCAATGGGGTACATGAACGAGTCATCAGCTCATCTCTGTAAAGAAGGCTGCTGCTCTGCATAGCAACTGCTGTAAACAGAAACAAGGTCATGTGCAAGGGCATGGTACATGTTGACAGGCCAGCAAGTCACCTCTGAGAGGAACGCCTCTGCTCTGCAGATAGTGTACAGTTGGCCGTTGTAGTACAGGTTGTGCTCCAGGGGCACAGGCCGCCGGGTGGTGCCGGTGACGTGGATGACTTTGCGCTTGGTACGCCCCACCCAGTCAGCAAACTCCATGACGTTGGGCACAGTCGCGGACAGCAGGATGAGATTCACGTGCGCCGGCAGCATGATGATCACCTGCAGAGCAATACACAGCCATGTGGGGAAAGGCTACAGTTATTGTGCCGCAGGCATTCAGAATTTGAAATTTAGGGCTTGTGCACCTGGCAATTCTGCATGCATGCCGTTTTTGGCCTCACAATACAGCTTGATACAGCAGGGACACTATCCTGATCAGACGCGTCTCTATACTGCTGTCCCAGGAGGGAGTGTCCACTGCAATACCAGGCTGACAGAAGCTGGCGGTGCCCTTGACGCATGCCGTGACGTGACGTGACGTGACGTGACGTGACGTGACGTGACAGCAAGCAAGGCCTCACCTCCTCCCACACAACACCTCGCTCAGCGTCGTTGACGTAGTGGACCTCGTCAAAGATGACCCACTCGATGTCCCTGATGATGTCAGCGCCCTTGTACAGCATGGACCTTAAGATCTCCGTAGTCATGATGAGGCATGCTGACTCGGGCTTGATGCTCACGTCCCCCGTCAGCAGACCCACCTGAATCAAAGCATACCAAACTCATGCAATGAAGCTGCCATGCACAATCTTGGCCTGAAGGGTTCCTTTCTGGCCCAATGCTTGCACACCCTTGCATGCCAGCTGCACAATTGAAAGTTCTGTGATGCAGAGCACTTACAGCCAACAGGCACCAGAAAGCAGGCCCCAGCCAGCAGCAAGCATCACAAAAGGCTTTGCCCCTCAAGGCGGCCCATGTCAGTGGAGATGAGGTTGGTAGGGCCGGACCTCAAATTGATCGCCAAAGTCGCGGAACTTCTGGTTGGAGATGGTCTTGATGGGGGAGGTGTAGATGGAGCGCGTGCAGTGCTTGGCTGCCAGCGCCATGGCGTACTCCGCCACTGCAGTCTTGCCCGCGCTGGTGTGCGCCGCCACAAACACACTGTCGCCCTGCAAGCGCATGCAGCAGATGCCAGGCTTCCGAGGAAGGTTTTGTAGAGATCGGTGGAGTATTGCCGCAATGCACCCTTACTTGTGCTGATAAGCATTGTCACAGAGACACCATGGCCATTTGAATAGGCAGGAGCCACCCCTCAAAGCCACCTATGTATTTCACAGCAGCATAGACAGAAATGGTCAGACCGTTGCTCGCCACAAGCTCGCCCTAATCTGGCTGGCTACAGGTACATCAGACTGCCTTCTCATGTCCCTGCGTCTCATGCATACAGTGATGCAAAGAGCTTACAGAGCAGGTGTGCGCGCCATACCCTTTCTAGGTGTATGACGGCCTCCTTCTGGAAGCCGTCCAGCTCAAAGGGGAAGACGTGAGCCAGATCAGGCCGCAAGCGCTCAAACTCCGCGTTCACGTTCTTGATGTCCCCGCGCACTGCCCACTGTGTTCGGGCCCTCGTCTTGGGCACCAGCCCCGACGCCGCGTTGCGCCCTGTTGTTGTGGGCAACGACGCAGGCACATGCGGCTTCCCTGCAAGGGAGATGCGACTCTCTCATGAGTCGATGCTGTGTGAGTTCCTGTCTTCGCTTCATGGGACAAGCGATGAGGCTTCTCGTGAAAAGGTCTACAGTCGTATTGCACCCAGGTGTGAAATGATGCCAAACGCAGTGAGTGGAGTGGAGAATGATCAGGGCACACATGGTATCATGCTGAAGCTGCCTGTCGATGAATGAATCATGCATGCTGTCTTCACATCTAAGCATTTCAAGGGTAGATCACTTAGCATGTCACTCAGGATGGTGCCGGGCTGTGATGGAGTGTGTGTCACACCTGATCGGGCTGCTGCACCCTCTAGATTCAAGTTAGTGCCCTCCAGGGTGCCCCCTGCAGCGCAAGAGGGCTCACGCCACCTTCATTACACTCAACAAGCAAATCATCAGCAGTGGCCATCACTTGCAGGCAGGAGTGCTCCCAGCACCCCGGCACCCAAGTCGGCACAGACATGATATGCGCATGGATTTATCCACTGCCATACACAAGCAGCTTGTACAACGCTTGAGATAGGACAAGTATGTGCATCTGGTCCCACCTGAGCTCAGAAGGTCCTCTGGAAGGTTCTCAATGCGGGACAGCAAGGTGGGCTTCGAGCTCCTTCCATTCTCCAATGGGGCAGCACCAGCTGAGCCATCTGCATGTCAAACAAGTAACATCAGCCTGAGCACATGCAGTCAATGCTGAGCACTCATGCACCCCAAGGCAGTCTCCATCATCTCAGTAACCTGTGCTTGACATCACAGGTGTGAGCAGCCTAAGCCTCAGAACGGAATGCAGACCCATGATGCTGTGCATGCCTTCCTACGGTCGCATCAGCTTGCTGCTGCAGGGCATGCTGGGAATGATTACTGAACATGATGTTGGGGACATGCAGGCAAGTTGCAGGGTGATTTTAATGCCTACCAGCATCAGCAGTGTCAGCATCATCACTGTCCTCCATCCAGATGCCAGCAAAGAGGTTGCTGAGATCCACTGCTTGGCTGTCTTGAGCAGGCCCTGCCTGCTGAGGAGGAGACCTCCCTGAAGGCGCTGCATGGGACCCACCAATCCCATTTGCTTCATGCTTGACGTCCTGCTGTTCCTCTCCAGCCCCTTCATCCAGGTCTGCACAACATGGATCATCGTTCTTGAAAAGGCCTATACATGCCCTTGCTGGTGCTGGAACTTCTCAGGATGTCTGTAGTGACTGGGCTAGCTCCGGTGCACTGGGAAAAGGGACACTCACAAGGTGATAAAGCCACAGCAGAATATCAGGCAGATAACAGGCAGTGTCTTATGCTTGCCTTGAATGACCTTCTCTGCGCACATTGGGCGCACAGCCAGGACCTGGATGCTGGCTTGGTGGCGAGCATATCAAAGACTTTCTGCTTATTGGCCAATCTGCAGCGAAGCGTGCTGGGCAGTCACCTTCCGGTTTGGGCAGAGCCCAAGCACCAAAGGCGCCCCGCTCCATTCCGGGGATCTGCGCCCTGAGAGATTTCCCGCTCTCCAGCTCCTCGAGCCACTTGCCTGATCTGGCCTCCTCGGCCGCCCGCTGCGCAGCGGTCGTGCTGACCTGGAGTGCCTCGCCACCTGCCATGGACAGCCTCTCCTCAGATCTTCAAAACTGGTTTGAGCTTTATCAGAGGGAGAAACTTAGTGGCATTGGGGATCATCCAACAGCTTTGTCTTCTACGGTTCTCGAACATGCATGCAAAGATCCTCCAGTCTCCGTGCATGCTCCAGGCTACAGACCAAGTGCAGGAAAATATCCCCATCCCTCCGCATAATTAAGGGATGACTCAGAGAGATAACAGGGAGAGCGCACCTGGTGCAAAGGGCATGGCTGCCATGCTTCCCCGCACAAACTCCCGCGTCCCATGCGCTGCATGGGGGCGTTGCAGCAGGGACCCACCCTGCGAAGAGGCACACGCGCTGGGCCCCAGCATAAGCACAGGCTGCACCTTGATAGAGAGATGCGAAGAATGAGAGCATGCAAACTTTGTGTACACTCCAGGACTCAGAATACCCCTCTGTAGCCTGAGCAGAAAAAGGCCAAACAAATGACTAAGCGCCCAAGACAACAAGGTCCCTGATATCCTGCCGCTATATTGTGTCCCTTGCAGACTGGGGTACGAAGCACAAATGTATGTCTCAGAGCGTCTGGCAGCTTTTATAAGGGGAAGCTTAGCGTCCCATGCTCAAGACAAGGCCTTGACCATTTCAAACAGCAGGCATCAGACCGGGGATCATGGAGCAATCAATAGTTTATCCGATGTGTGCTGCATACCTCAGCACTGTCAAGCTCCACTTGCCGGGACCCCACATGGCCGTTCTCGTCTGGGAGCACCGGCTGAGACACTACTGAGGGCGGGAGCGGCTCTGTCCAAATTGTGGGCCGGTGAAAGGTTGTTGTGAACCTGTAGCCTGCAGGCGAGGCACCCCATTCTGTCCACCAATGCCTTCAAATTCCCAAAACCTCCTGAGAGTCCTCATTGTACACATGTGGCCAGCTTCTTTGAGTGCTGCTCGTGTACAGGTGCGATCGCTTGCAGGGAGAGTTTGCAGAGCATGCATATGAAGGTCCAAGATCTCGACAGGGCGCACACCAGCTTTGGTGACATCTGCTGCCGACTCGGCTAGCCTGGGTGCTAAGTACCTCTGATGAAACCTCTTCCAGGCTTCCTCATCGCGCACCTCTGATCCTGGGCTAGACATGATATTCTAGGCTAGGAAAGGACGCATACACGGCAGGTGTTCACGTTTGTCTGTGTGTCTGCCTGGCTGTCTGTCATCAGGAGGCTACTAATCCCAGCCTGGTGCTTCAACACGGGCGATATTACGTCGATGATGGTACCGATGGTGCTCGCTTATAGCTGTGTCCCCTTGCCTTATTCCTTCTATACTTGAGCGAGCATCTAGGTGCATGAGCTGCAGATGTGAAGCATGACATAGACACAGCACTGCCTTTGATGATACAAGATATCGCAAGCTTCAATGTAGGAAAGTTTAGACTGCATTAGACGGCTGGTACTTGATCATTACCATGCACAGGCCGTCCTGCCATGCCGAGGAGCTGAGCCGAGCTAGAGGAAGCTATTACTCATCTGTGACGTGACCTCCTGCCTTTCCTTGCTCTCTCCACCGTCAAGCATTGGAATAGCTGCAGTGAGAGAGGAGTCTGCCTATCCTACATTTATCTCGGCGTGTCAGAGCTCGCGAGACAGCAGTCGGATCATCTCCCAGCCAACCAACGTTGTTCACCACTCTAGTAAGTGCTGCCATTGCTGGAAATAGGAGCAGCCTTACGTGACAGCATCAGGCTTGGCCCGATAATTTTCGGCCCACAGATCTCCCAATAGTGCAGCCCGCCACTTTATGGTGAGGGAGCCAACCTTCATCAGGCGCAACCGCCTGCCAGCCCTCTGCAGGCCTTGACTTGAAGTGTGTCTGGCATGTCTACAGCACGAAAGGCTCAGAGTATCTGTGCGTGATTGCATTAGCCGCACGCCTGCTGTCCATCTCTATAGGTGGCTCGAGCCTGGCCCTTGGACAACTTGCGTCTAAGTCCACTTCCCACTTGCAATGTGACTCATGTAAGCTTCTGGCGCCCGCAACGGCCATTGCAACATTTATTGTCTTACACGTGCAGGCCGGAAGACTCATAGCAAATTTGATAGTAGCAGGAGGAGGCATCCTAATCAGAGCAGCTGCACAGGCATACCGCCAAGCACTAGTCAGTAAGTCCATCTTTTCGCTGTACAAAGCTGGGCGATAATCACTCCTCACGTGCAGCAGCAGGGATCCTATGAAGATGTCTTCGAGGCTCTTGGCCAAGTCGCCAAGCATAAGCTTTAGCAGAGAGGCTTGTAGCTCTTCTGGCCAAGCCTGACCGAGATTTGCATCTCCATAGATGAGCCAGATTCATAGTGATGTGCAGATGCACAGCGGCAAGGGGTCACACAGGAAACCCTCAAAGCCGCCACGCGAGCGCGGCAATTGACAGTGGAAGAGGCCGAGAAAATCCTTGGCATTGAGAAGAACATGAGCTATGAGGAGGTGCTCCGGGTGAGCGCTAAGTCTCTCCTGCACTGCTTCCAGTATCCTGTGGCAAACGTGGAAGCTGCAAGAGTCAGCCTGTGCCTCATGTTGTCTCCTCATCCGTCACTGTGTTGAACACCCTGTGGCAGTCTGCAGCTGCTTCAGCGTGTAAATGATACACAGAGCTTTCGTTTCCTCCAGCCTTTTGCTGCTTAAGTGTCCTTCCTCGTTTGCTGCGCACAGTCGAGCGCTGCGGTTGTCTGCCGAGGTGTTGGGTGACTCATACAAAACCTTTACTGTGTGGTGGTGTTTGCAGAAATACAACTACCTCTTCGAGCGGAATGAGAAGGATGGCACCTTCTACTTGCAATCCAAGGTGTACAGAGCAAGAGAGCGGCTGGAGCAGGAGTGGGGCGTGAATCTAGAAGAAGCCTCGGGGCAGAGACAGCAGCAAGCAGCAGAGGCGCAGCAGCAAGGCAGAAATTCACAAGGCTAGGATTGAGATTGTTGGGATGAGCGGAGGGCAATCAGTCAGACTTCTGACAGCGCTCAGCTTGCGGCTTGAATACAGTGCTGACAGCGCGTGCTTGGGCTCTGATGTGGTCATGCAAAGGAAAGTTGTCTGACCATGTCACTAACGCCCTTGCTTTGGAACAGAAAGCTGATGAAGGAGTCAGACCATTCTATTTTGCTGACGCAAAAGTTTGCATCCTTCATGAGGGTGTTGGGAAGCAAAGGGGCTGATCCCCCAGGTATGTGCGGGGTCAGAAAACAGCTTACAACAATCTGCCCCCAGACTGTAGCATTCTGACTGACTTGCTGGCAGTGCTCTCACTGCGTTGTGATGGCATGGGTTCCAGAACAATGAGGCCGCAGTTCCCAATGTCCAGCCCCCTCGCCATTGCATTTTGCCAAATTGTTGCCCGACGCCCAGACCTCTGGCTTATGGAGTTTTGTCAGGCTGGTTAGGCAAACTCTACCTGCTAGGGGCACATGCATGCACATCAGTGTCTGCTGAAGCTGATAGGGCGTGCGCGTCAGACATTGGTGAAGCCCAGTTGCCGTAGGAAGGCAAAGTATGCCTTCAGGACAAGTCCTGGGCTCTCCACCTGGGGATAGTGCCCTGGCTGCCCAGCAAGCAGCACCACCTTTGCATCAGGCACTGTCTCCTTGTACCTGCATGCGCAAGCACAGATGTCAGGCATGCGGGCTGATGGTCATGCGCACCTGCGGGCTGCCCAGGGAGCTTGCTTACGACAGATCCTCCTCATCTCGATTCCACAAGGGTGTGAAGCACTCCTGTCACAGCTGTATGCACGCAGTAGATGCTGCCGTTACTACAAGACTCATAGCAGGCAGCACAAGCCCTGTGATGGCTATAGGCATGTGCAACCTGGACACCAAAAGTTGTCTGCAGGACTTCAACCCCCCTTTCTGATGGAAATTCTGTTGACTGAAAGGGTGTGTTGGAGCAATGTCCTGAGGGAGCTCACCCTTCAGCAGCATGGGCCCCGCTGATGGGGTCTGACGGGCCATTGATCAGGATGCGCGGCACCTCTGAATTCTGAATGGCGCCCACCCAGCGCTCCTTGTTGTCCACCCGCTCTGTCATGTACTGGATCTTCCTGCAATAGGCAATACTTGGATGTTAGAGAGCACATGGCCAGACTTACCAATGTATCACCTGGCAGCAGGATGCATCACGCTGCTACATTCTGCAGTGAAACTTCTGCAATGCAATGTAGCTGTAGGACTGGAGTGCTAAGCGGATACATCAGCTAGAGTTGGCCCTTGCAAGACCTCCCTGGCCCCACTTGAGTACTATCACAGGCATGCAGCAACACTGCTGAGGGGGCTCTTCTGTTGGGTTGCATTGGAGTCAATTCTGTACGATTATTGCTGTGCTGCAAGTGACAGAGGCTTTGAGGCTTACTCATGCATGATCATGTGACCGCTATTGAACGTCAGCGCAGCATAGCTGTCCTCCACAAAGCCTTGTGTGGGCTGCGTGTGAGGCCCAAAAGTTTTTGCGAGCGCAGCCGAGAGCCGGCTCTCTGTCATGAGAGGACCCATCCAGGGTCCCACCCACTTGTTGTGCAGGATCCTCATCTGCAGGGATGGCTTGTGCAGGCCCGGGATCAGGCCGCCGTTCAGGAAGGCCACTGACAGCAGGTCAAGCCCCTCCGCTCCCCCTGCACAGTCACAGCACTTCTCATCGAGACTGGTAGCCCACGTACTTGCTATGCCGCGGTCATACATGTGTCTGTAAGCACCCCTCTGCGCATTTGCATATGCACAATGCAACATTGACCGTCAAGCCTGCATGGAGGATTTCGAAGGTTTCATAAGAAAATGGTCAAACTCTGATGAGCTGGACGGCTGTGTGTTGCATGACTTTCTTGTGTGCAACCATGACAATGCTGCCTCGTCGATTCGCAGTACCTGTGAGTCCGCCCTCAGCCTGCCTGCTGATGTGGCGTGCCATCAGCTCCTGCGCCACAGTGTCGCCGATGTCGTGTGCCAGCACATGCACCGCCGCCACGTCCAGATACTCCAACAGGCTCTCTGCCACATCAGCGTATGTGAAAACGCTGTAAGGGGTGGGAGTGAGGCCCCGTGGCTTGTCACTGAACCCAAAGCCTGCAAGCACAATTTTCCTCAGCTCTCCCCTGCAGTGCAGGATTTGGGTTTGGAGCATGTACTTGCCATTCATGCGTGTATAAAGAAGATAAGCACAGACTGTGGTGGTTCTGATGCACAGCCATGCACCTGTGTACCTCATCATGAAGATGTCAGGTGCAGAGCATTGGGCACCTGGGTAGTCAAATGTGATGACTCGTCTGAACTTCTGCTGCAAGGCGTCCATCACTTGCCCCTGGAAGTCGGCTGAGCTAGTTGGGAAGCCATGGAGGATGAGCAGTGTGTCTGTTGCAGTGGTCTTTTTGCCCAGCTCTGTATCGGACGCGGGATCTTGGATGTCAATATAGAACACATTCAGCTGCCTGCATCACAGCTTGAATCGAGACCTGGAATTGTCACATGCAGACCCACTCTGTAGTCTATACATGCACAAGATACCGGGAGTAAGATACAGCAATGGGCAAAATCGTACCAGGAACTCTTCCTGTCTGTGTAAAGGTAGTATCTGCCAAGGGTACGCCATTGCTGCAGGGACGTAGACAGGGCGCCTGTGTTGTAGGCGTTGCTCCACACGGAGAAGGGGTGGGCCGGAAACAAGGGAAAGAGGGTGCCCAGAGCCACAATCTGAGCTGCTGAGAAGAGGCTCTGTCCACTTATCATCGTCGAAGGCACAGGGCCCCCAGGGGCTCCCCGTGCGTATGGGGACTCTACTTAGGCCCCCATGAAGAGAGTTTACTTGATAGCTACACCCCGAACGCGTGCAGTATGGCTGATGGCACGCTCACAAACGGGTGTCAGTTTCTCACTAAGTTGGATGGTGGCGCCGTGAAGGGCATCTAACAACGAGCCAATCTGGTCTTGATGTTTTTGCATGCCAATGTCTGAGACGTACGGCAATGTTTCGTCCACTTCTTCTCTTTCATAAACTCAGCTTCCTCTAGCTTCCCCCCTCAGAGACTCCTCCCACAGGAGGACATCACACTATCAGCGGAAGGTCTGATGTCGGAATGACATCAAGGCTGTCTTAAAAGTTTCAGAGATGTCATCTAGCATGATCTGCCACATGGACGAGCACTCTGCGCTAGCACATCATTGAGGCTCATAGCGCCATGCATGTTATTCTGATACAATGTATCTCTTACCAAGCCTGAGGCCCAAGACGTTGGAGGAGATAGCTCGTCAGCCAGATGACACTGAAAGGCTGGCACAGCGTGAGGCCGAACAGATTGCTAAGGTGTGACACCTTGCAACGCAGGGGTGGTAGGCATGTCGTCGATGTGGCTGGACTCATGCTCCCGTACTCACGCTACGACACTTCCAACACCGTCAAATGCGGAGTCGAACCCCTCTGGCTACCATAGCAGCATGTGCAGAGCCAAATAAACGAGTGCTTGCCTGTGCAGCTTAAAGAGATAAGGGACTATAAGCGGGATGCTCTGACGCCTGGGCAGCCCCCCAATCAAGAGCCAGAGGACGAAAGCGAGGAGGAAGACGACGAGGGAGTGGAAGTGGAAGAGGAGGAGGATGATGAGGCTGATGTGACCGCAGACGAGGAAGAGGTGCAAACTCCTTTCACATGAATCCAGAGAGGCTGATCACTGCTGCGCAAATTGACTTGATGTCGAAAGAGGCAGACTGACCTGCTGCGTGTTTGGGGCCCTACGGATTTTGTTGCAAAAGGTCTCTTTCGACCCTAGTGAGCAAGCTAGATGTAGCCCTCCACAAGCTTCGGCTGCTCTTATAGACTGCAAGAAAAGCTGCCTACATTGAAGCAGCATGCACCTACCACTGAGCTATCCAGACCGGAGGGGTCCTGAGATTGTGATTCTGCGCAAACTGAAGGTGACTGGTGTGCAGGAGGATGCTGGTATCGAGATGGATGATCCGTCGTTGTCAGACGATGGGATGGAGGAACATGTATGAAGCGCCTCCTTCGGTTCCGTATGGGTTGCCACCATCTTCCCAGGGCTGAGGGGTCATGGGCTAGGCCTGAGGTTCCAAGACTTGACAGGGTTTGCCAGCTTTGCCGGGCAGGTACATTGGGTGATGAGAGGCACCTTGTCTTTGAGTGTCCAGAACTTTTGTGCTTCAGGGAGCAATGGTCTCACTTGTTTGAGGGGCCGCAAACGATGCAGGCATTCATGTGGCAAGAGGACTTTATTGGTGTTGCCAAAGTCGTCAATGCTTGCTTGCATAAGACGAGTCGGTGGAAAGCACGGAGAGAGGGTAGGACCCAAACTTTGGAAAAGTGTGAAAGCTATTGTCAAGAGACTTCTCGACTAAAAATCGGCCTTCGGTGTTCTGATTGATGCACCATCAAGAAGAACCAGTATAGCTTTGAGGGTCAAACATCTGATCAGCCCGGTGTGGCTGAAAGAGATGTAATCCGATCTGATCTGGAGCAGCTTCCCACATGAGCTACGCCAAAGAGACTTGCATGCAGATCAGCCACTACAACCGAAGGTTCACCAAGTTGAGGTTGCCAGGTGTCATGCCTATATCGAGGGGAGGATAGCACTCCCAAGACTGGGGAGAAGTGTATGCTTCCCATGTCGGTGGTTTTGGTCAGATCCTTGGGGGGCAAACCATGCTGGCAGCGCTCACAACATCTGATTTACAGCAGTGTAGACTATACAGGGAGCCCATTGCGACAGGCCACCCACAAGAGTGTGCCAGGCCTACCTCTGTAAGGCTGTGACATAGCTTTGATTTCCCAGTGTGCAATGGCAGCACATGTGGACCTGTGTTGAGATGTGAGTATGATAAGTCCATCTGACCAGTACTGCAGTTCTGAGTCCTTGAGAGAGGCTTCAACCACAACAGCGTGCAATCTAGTAGCCCACATTGTGACGGCCCTTCCCAGCACGTGTGCACACTATCTCCTGTAGCGGTTGCGCTTGAAGTTAAAGTACAGGTGCAAGATGCCGCGCTCGAAGGTGCTCTTGAAGCCCTTCTTGTGAGAGTACTCCCACTCCTTGTTCAGGATCTTGAACGCGATGTCCTCGTAGGGCGGCCCAGCCTTGAAGATCAGCAGGCAGGTGCTGCCATGCTCGTCTGCGTTGGGATCCTGCACAGCAAAACAGCATCCATGAGCCCCTATAGCCTGTAGAACGCCACTTGTTGCTATACAGTCATATCTGTTTGGGCCCCAGTGCTGCAGCGGATTACTCTGCAGAACACTGCAGCGGACTGCTTTGCAGATCAGGAGGCCGTTCATAGTGCCCAAAAGTGGTCCAGAAGATTGACAAGCTTTCATGATGCGGTATTTTATCTCATCAAATCAGCAATCAGATCAGCTATCTTATCTGCTGAGCAGCAGCACGGACCTCCTGAAAGGACTGGTCTTAGCATGAAAAGCTGGGGGAATAAGACAAGGACACACCTTGCTAAGGACATACTCTGGGGCCGCTTCTTTGTCCATGAGGTCCGGGTAGAAGATGTTAAACTTGTAGCCCTGGACCACCTTGGGAGGGGGATTGTCTTGGTCGTAGTGCGTCTGGTTGTACTTGTTCCACTCGTAGCCGGTGTGCACCCGGTTGAAGTACTTGGGCTTGCGCGGCTTGTACTTCTCATTGAGCCAGTACACCTGCACGTGGCCGCATCCATGTCAGAACAGTCCAGGCCCCAGCACATGAAG
Organism: Coccomyxa viridis; assembly: GCA_963930925.1. Taxonomy (NCBI): domain Eukaryota; kingdom Viridiplantae; phylum Chlorophyta; class Trebouxiophyceae; family Coccomyxaceae; genus Coccomyxa; species Coccomyxa viridis. The sequence goes on along the minus strand of CAWVOJ010000006.1, from coordinate 903,833 downwards.
GAGGCTGCTAAGCTGGCACGAGTCTAGTGTCTCTCATGTGCGCATAGCAGAGGTGCGAATTGTCATCTCATGCAGAGTATCCACCGCAAGTCATGCAGGTAGTACACGACCCACAGCGCCTTCCAGCAATGACAGGCATTCAATTGCATGTGCTTCCTCCAAACCTGTCGTGCATGCAGCGGTGCATGCACGCATAAGTGACAGCAGCGCGGGGCAAGGGAAGCTCTGCAAGGGAGGGAGCTGCTGACCTTTGAGTCCAGTTCAACCTCGCCTCTGAAAGGAGCGTCCCCGGCCTCCTTCATGTCTCCCATGAGCCGCGCAGACTGCGCCTGGAAGCGCCGCGTGTCGTCATCCACATCCTGGGAGTCCAGCCAGAGACAATGTCAGCGTCTCAAGAGCACCTCAGAAGGCCTGATTTCGACAGGCTTGCTGGGCGTGCCGCTGATGCTCATCTGCTATCAGTCAGCAGCGGGAAGAGGTTGCTATATACATGATGACGAGAAGACTGCTACAACTCTCATCTCGACACCGGCACGGCAGGAGCCAAAACAGATGAAAGGGTGGATAGGATCATCCTACCTCAGCATGCAGGCCAGCGCGCATGGTAGCTTCTCCAGTCTGGGGAGCTGCGTCGGTGATGTAGCTCATCATGCGGTTGGTGCCTGCGCCGCCCCGCGCTGTGTCCCGCAGCATCTCCTGCAGAGCCAGCCAAAGCGCGATGTCAGTCAATGCCATCTGGCAAGTGCTCGCAAAGCCTCTGAACTGCATCTCTTGCTGAACATGTTGTCATTGAGGTCTGATGAAGGAGCCCATGTCCTATGCTCCTCAGTTGTGGGTTCCAGGGGCCTTCAGACTCATGCAGCCCGCATGCCATGTCCCTGAATGGACCACAGCTCAGAGAGCTTCTCTCGCATCACGAAAGGCTGACCAAGGTGGCGAGGGATTTCTTATGCACTCAAACTATTCCCACTGCATTCTCGGTCGGTGGTCTGGGGCGCAGGGTTGCTGAGGGCACAGACTGGGAGGGAGGAGGGTACATCACCTGGTAGGCTCTGTCCTGGAAGGCAGCGCCATCGGTGCCCCCAGCGGCCTGCTTGGCTGCATGGGCGTACTGCCGGGCGGCCCTGTATTTGATCTGCGCCCGCAGAAGCTCCAGCAGCCGCATGTCCTCCTCCTCGGGGATCACTTCCTGGCCGGCCACATGCTCCGCATCCAGGGGCCTAGGAGACCATTGCCCTGCATTGCAAGCACAGGTCAATCACCCAGAATGCTTGGCATCTCAGATGCCACAAGGCTGCTTGAGGGCAGAGGAAGGCACTGTGCAATCTGAAATGTGTGCCAGTGTACTCCTATACATGTATGGAGTGGTGCTTGAAGGGGCTAGCAGCTTGAGGAGCCTGTGCTTGCCTGTATTCTCCTCTTCAGGCTCTCCTGCCAGCTCATCCTCCGGCTGTTCTGGCTCCTCAGCGGCCGCAGCAACCTCAATCTCATGCTCCAGCTCTTCCATCTCCACATCCTCAGGCTCTGCTGCTGCTGCTGCAGCTGCTGCCAACTCTTCAGCCTGCAGGCATAGTGCAAAACTCTTAGCAGTGGCAAGCGCTCACAGGTAGCTGGCAATGCAGCTAGGGAGCCTAGGAACACCACATCTAAAGGCGAGGCTTTGCCATTCTGACTTACAGCCCGAGGGGCATGCACCTCGAAGGGTAAGAGGGCTGCAGGCAAGCCTTCATTGCAATGCCCTAGTCTGGGGCGCAGGGTAGTGTGATAGGGCTGCAGGTATGTGCTTCACTGCATAACGGGGCATGAGGAGACAGCACTGCGGCAGAAGAGGTATGCGGCTGCGCATGGAAGGGCATATCGCTGATTGGACGCTTCACTATGATGCAGGTACACCCACCTCATCGACCTGCCAGCCCATGGCCTTGCGGACATCCATGCTGGGGTCCTGCGTGGCGATGATGCGCTCCGCATGCTTCGCCATCAGGCCTTGGTGGATCTCCTTCAAGCGCGCCTTGGCCTTGTGCAGCATCAGGCGCTTCAGCACGGCTGACATGAACTCCGGGTCAGCTGCTTCGCCACTGTCCAACTCGCGCTGGATACCGTCCTCTAAGTCCACCAATTCCCCGTAAGTCTTGCCTGCGCAGAGGGCATCACAGGATTACCAGCTTGGTATCAGCAGCCTGCTCCAAGCAACCTGCTCTATTTACACAAGGACATCAGACAGTTGAACATTCTTGCTCCAGGTGCAAATCCCTATACAGCTTGAATGGCCAGAGTACTGCTAGGCAATCAGCCATGTCATGCGAGATGATGTCAGCAGCTGTGCAGACAGCAGAATGCACAGCTGTCTACCTTCTTCATGCACGACAAGGCCAATCGTGACTAGCCTGCTGGTAGAGTCTGTCAAGACGCAATTTGCGTATGCACCCCGCTGGCATACAGCAGGTAGAGAGCTCAAGAGACGACTCACCAGTCAAGAAGATCTGCACATCCGTGTCCACGGCAGCCTGGACGCTCCTGTCCTCCCGCGCGTCCTGATCAGGCTCGCGCATGCCTCTGAGCCGGGCTCTGTCCACCTCATCCTGCTTTCTGGCCTCCTTCAGCTCAGCTTCCGCCACCACCATCAGCGCATCCCAAAACTCCTTCCTCTCAGTGTTCTTGTAGTCCAGGCTCTGCATGGACAGTGAGGCTCTCCATTGCAGGGCAGGTCCCCCCATTCATCATCATGGGGCTGTGCTATCAAGCTACAGCCTTGAAGCAGCCTTGCCTATTGCTGCACGCTCTATGGCATCAGCTGGTGGGCAATCAGGCAATACTGCTGCATCAAGACATAGTCAGGGAACTTTGCAGTGCTTCAGCCTCTTCAACGAATCAAGGTTCTGATGCAAGCCCGGCCCGGCTGACTGTAATTAGCAGATGTGAACTGGCATCAGACCTTGGACGCCAAAGTGGCTGAAGGGCGGTGCACATTGAACAGCAGGATCGGTCAGATTCTTGCATGACACTCAGGCGGCGCTGATCTGTTAGACATAGCTGCCACGTCAAAATGTTCTCGCGTACATCCTCGACCTCTGAGAGGGTGAGGCCTATGGGGATAGCGCGGGGCACATGATCAACATTAAGGACACACTTGATGATTTAGGAGGACCAGCAGTTTACCTGCCACGTCTGGATATCCTCGCGAACATCCTCGACCTCTGAGAGTGTGAGGCCAATAAAGATGGCGTGTGGCGCTGATACGCTGGCGTCAAACTCCGGCATCAGGAACAGGTTGACCGCCAAGGGATCCACCGGCTGCGGCCTGCCCTCCTTAATGCGCTGCTGCGCCTTGAGCTTCATGTTCTCGAAGTGGAACTGCGCAGGAACGTGGCGTCAGGCTAGGTGCATGAACGGACAGCAGATCAGCCCTGCTGCTTACCCTCTTGCATACATTGTCAATGAAGACTCTTGATGTGATCAGGCAGACTCTTATGCGCTCAGCAGGACAAGGCACCGCCTCAAAGCAGCCTGACTGTGCAGAGCCAGAGTTGCACAGCTTTTCAGACTGCAGCTCACAGGGACCTTTGACAAGAGCCACTGTAGCAGGGACTCCTTAGCAGATGCAGGTGTTCGCAATCTGAGCACGCCAGAGGCGACAGCAGGGATCACACCTCTTCCTCCTTAGCCTCTCCGTCTCTGCCCTCAGCAATGGCGCGCTCCCTGTCTATGACAGCCTTTTCCTCCTCCATCTGTTCCTTCATGGCTGCATACTCCTCCCTTCTCTTTCTCACTTTCTCAATCTCAACCTGCAGAGCAGACTCAGTCAGGAGGCCCCATCCTGTCACAACTAGCGCTGCGATCGAGTCGTGACGTATCAGTATAACACCATGAAGAGAGCGATGCGTACCAGGCGTTCCTCGTGCCGTCTTTTCTCGGCTTCAGGGCCAAGTTCCTTTAGGTCCCTCCCTTCCTGTATCTGCTTCTCGATCTTCTTTCCCCACACAAACTTCTGCTCCGCCTCGGGGCCATCTCCGTTCCGCAAGTCCTTCTCCAACTTCTTGGCCTGTGAGGAGCATTGAGACCATCAGTGCAGTGATACCAGAGATCGCCGCGGGTATCCTCAACCAGACTGGCCTGCGTAGAGAGTAATGATGGCGAAAGAAAGTGTATCCTGATGACAGCTCACCAGCCTCCTGGCCTTCTCTGCATGCTTGGACTCTTCCTCTTCATCCCTCTTCCGCTTCTTGTCTTTACTATGGTCCTTCTTGTGCTTTTCCTTCTTGTCTTTGGCCATGGTAAGGTCCTCACGTGTCTTTAGTCGTCTTTTCTATCCAAAGAGTCTGTTTCTCAATGTACAAGGCCTCAGAGCTCTTATATTTGGCTGTAGCAGCTTCTCATGTGCTGGTAGCTATGGGTGCAAAGGCTTGGCTGCCCCCAGCTTCTCAGGCCTTGCAGCCCCAGCATTCTTGCTCTGAAAACAGTAAGGAAGTCGCCAAAAGGCGTTCGGAACATTTGGTGCACTTGTACACACCTACGAGGCAACGTTGGGTTGGATTTTTGCTGGTCACACGACAGCATCCCGCCCTTGCTCAACAGCAACAGAGCCAAGCATGCTGGCCTCTCAGCTCTTTGATGCATGCTGAAGAAGAGCAAAGTAATTTGACATCGAAGGCGAACGATCTTGCAGATTTGCTGAGAGAGCCGCTCCTCTCTCCCAAAAGAAGGCCTAGCAGCGCCAGCACAGCCAGTGAGAACGGCAGCCCCCCATTGAAAAAGGTAACATGATTTTCAGAACATACACTTCAAGCACTACATTGGACGCACCCACCTTGTGTCTGATTTCGCGGCACATGGTGAATGAAATGGGAGGCATACCTGTGCCAGAGGACAAATGGATTGGCCGCATGCGTCTGAGGCTAGGTCTGCCGCTTGAGCATCTCGTCACCTGACATAAATCAATGATCTCTATGCAGAGGGATCGAAGACGCAGGGACGCTCCAGGGGGTACCAGGAACATCCAAAAGCTGTACAGATGGGAGGCATATCAGAGAGTGACCAAATTCAGGGCTCTGCTCCCACTCACAAACAACATGGAGCCCTACATCCTTGGAGACTTCAAAGAGATGCAGGTTCGTGACTCATCTGCTACATGGTTGCAAGCCATACCACACTCCGTCTGAGCGGCAATGATCCAGAAAGGGACCATGATGCTTGGCAATCTTCAGGATGTTACACATGGGAGCTGTCCCGCTGGCTCTGAGCAATCATCAAGCGTCCAGAAGAACTTGCATTGTCATGCTGGAGTGACATTGCAAGGCATGATAGGGAATTTTCTCAAGTACTCCTGAGAACACTGAGGCACACGTATACATGTATGCAGGGCGCCCTTCAGGCTGCAGACAGGGCTGTTCTGGCATACTACGGCCGAGGGCACCCTCTCGGTGCCACCAATCTGCCGCACGAGCTCTATGAGGTGTGCCCAAGGCTTTGCAGGAAATCACTGTGCTGCAGGGTGACTGACAAGGCTCGAGTCTGTGGCAATGCGGAAAGTCGCGGTTTTCTCGCATGCTGAGGAGTAATGCGCATCCAGCTTGTGCAGCTACACATGGCTCCTCGTTGGACAGCCTCATGCCACAGTCTGCAGATGGGCATCTGCAGGCCTGAGCCTGTCCGTGCTGGGGCGCTTTGTAGCTGCGCAAGCTGACTCCATCTCAGATGGAAGGCTCTGGTGCTTGCATGCAGTGCTGGGTTTGGGTAATGACAAGTTCCGTACACTGTTGCAGGTCGAGCAGCTTGAAGGTGCTGAGCTGGCGGACTTCCTTTTGTCTCTGGCGCCAGAGGGCTGGGATCGATCAAAGGCCATTGCTGACAGACCGCCAAAGCATGTCTCGAATACAGTGAGCCCTTGGCCACACCTTATACCTGTTCTGGCGCATCAGTGATAGTCTGTAGTCTGTCGCATGAGCTACAGAGGAGCTATCCTATTGGTTGCTGCCTCACACCCTGCGGCAAAGCTGTAGCTTCTGCGATTGCATCTCTCCCTCAGCCTCACAGTCGAGTCTTGATTGACCTTTCTCATGTCCATTTACTCTGTATGCAGACAGGAGGAAGCAGCGACACAGAGGAGGCATCGCCTGGAGCCGAAGACCATGCCAGTGCTCATAACAATGATCCCAGAGTAGCTGATGGAGATGAGGGGGGGGACGCAGAAGCAGGCCAAGAAAGAAAGTCAAAGGAGCCCAGAGGAAAGGTGCAGCCGAGCCTGAAGGCTCTTGCAAAGCACAGGAGGCAGCGGCTGAGGGAGCTGCAGGCAGAGCAGGACCTCAAGGCCAATCTTGGCACCTTCACAGGTGAGATGGCAGTGCCTAGGGCACCCGCCTGCAGTGCTTTGCATCTGATGAACGAGAACGTCAAAGCAGATCAGTGATCTCCTTACGACCAGTAGGTGTGCGGGGATGGAAGGGCAATGTGCTGTGTCTTCAGGTGTCTGCTGTGGGAGGCTCTGCCGACTGACAGCTGTAGCTCACTGCAGAGGAGCCAGTGTTCAAGGAGGAGGGTCACCGCGCAAGCAGCGTCTTTGAGGCAGATAGACCCATGACAGCTGGCCCGGACACCAGAGTGACGCGGGATCAGTTCTCCTGGGCCAATCCCTGGAGCTCCCGCTTCGCAAGGGCGTATGACTATGCAGCTGACCTGCGTCACATAGCAAGGTATTTGCCTTCCCCTCGTTCTGCTGTGCCGTGGCCCTACCATGTCAAACCTATGGAGACCATCTTGCCCACCATAGGGCCTGTCATGACAGCCTGGCAGCTGTAGCTGCTCTGAGCAGTTGCTGGGTAAGCTTGCACATCTGCCAGAGTTTGGATGGAAAATGTCAAGGATCTTCTGGACTCCAGCTGTTTTAGGGGCCCAACACTGCTTGCAGCCTGGTGGGGCCTCCACCACTCCGCACCTGCATCGAAAAGACTTTGAGCGAGAGTCCATCTTGCTCCATGTGCAGGTGCAAGGTGGCCGGGATCCCTGTAGAGGTGAGGATGAGCGAGGACCTGGCATGCTCCCTCTGTGGCATGGCAGGGCACGCTGCCCGCAGCCCGGCCTGCCCCATGCGGGCCTTCGCTGGCGAGCCTTCAAGTGCCGCAGATCAGAGAGGTGAGGAACTGCCTATCATGCCCTGTATTGGGATTGTGAGAGGGTGACAGTCCACGGCCCTCTGTAGCCTGTTTGAGCCAAGTGCTCCCTTGATTTGAGACGATGCTAGAGTTGCAGAGGATGCGTGGCTTCATGCGAGGGGTAATCCATGCATTGTCCTGCCAGCTTAGGAAGATGCTCTGGCTCCCCTGTTCTATTCCATCTATCTCAAGCCCACCCGTAGCATTTAAATGAAGGAAGACTGGGCTGTTGCAAGGTAGACAACAAAGGCACAGCACAGTGTAGGAGTGGTGAAGCTGGACTTGCATCACAGCATGCTCCACACTCTACAAGCCTCGTGCATGGCTGTCTGCAGGACCTCTGCCAGCATGGCACGACAAGCTCACGCCAGAGATGGAAGGCGTGCTGCGCGCTGTGAGGAAGGTGGCAGGGGCCTGCCTGGACGCTCCAGAGATGAGCCTCTTTCAGCCGCTCCTGGGCAGCCTGTCTCCGGATGCCCTCCTTGCTGTGGGTAGGCAAAGAGCACTTTCTCTGCATAGCCATCACAGATAGACATGGGTGTGCTTACCGTGCATACCATACCATACAAGGTATATTGTATGCAGAGAGACTTCCAGATACTCACTGTTTCAAATTGTCTGTGTTCAGAGCCTGGCTAAATCCAATGCAAAGAATCATCTGGTGCACGTGTGCTGAGCAACCTACATGACAGTGCAGGGTGCTTATTGGAGGCGCAGCTGATAGCGGGAGCTGAGAAAGCATGATTGATCCTGACTCCCCTGTCTGTAAAGCTCAGCAACAAGTCTGTTACAGAATTGTCATTGGGAGCATGTGTGCCTCCCTGAAGGCACTTAACAATCGCAAAAGCAGCTCTGAAGGTGAACGACATTTGATGCAGGAATCACACATGCGCTGCACTGCATGTCTTGTAAAGCACTTGGTGACAATCAAATAAAAAGCAGGCTGCACGCCTGCAGCATCTACTCTTGTCCAGCCAGTGGCCCCAATGCGTGACTGTATCTCTCCAATCTCTTGACTGTTTAGGAGCGCACTTAAGGAATCTTCACGCGTGCGCAAAGCTCAAAGGAGTCGCATTTCTCAGCTTCATGTCTTGCATGTTGTCAGAGGTGGTGGGGACTAGGCAGCCGTCATAGAAGGTCTAGTCCTGGTGCCTGCTGTGCAACATGCTCTAGTTCATGCTTGCCCGCATACATTGACGACCCGTCTCTTTCCTTTGCTGAGCGCATCTGCAGCATTCAGGTAATGTCTCTATAGGACCGGTGGTGCCACTGCCCTATATGGCAATAGCATATAGCCGTGCGGAGACCAGATATGACTCAACTCTGGTACCATACATTACTATCCACTCTCAAGAGGAGCTCCTCGCCAGTGAGCGCAGTGAGGTTGCTGAGAATCTTAGAAGAGCTGCATGTCAGCATCCTCAGGGTCATACTCGTCATCCCCGCCCATCTGCTCCGCGCTCTGCCCAAGGTCTGGGCTGGACTCCGGCTGCACAAAGCCTGCCAGCCCTGCTGATATGGCCTGCTGCTGCTCCTGCAACGCCACCGCAGCGCAGCATGTTAAGTTGCAGACTTCAGTGTAGACAGTCTGTGCAAGGCCACCAGACAGAGGCCCACTGACCATCTACCTGGACGGAATGCTCGAGGTGTCCAAAGAAGGCCCTAGATCCACCCTGTGCATAGTACTGCATAAAATTTAAACTATGAAAGCTTGTATCACAGGCAGATTTAGGGCAGCGTGAGAGCATGACCTTGGCTGATGCTAAAGATCTCGAAAGGGCAAGGGCCTCTTACCATAGGCAGGTTTGCCAAGATCTGCTGGAGTCTCATGGCGCTGTCCCCGCCCGCGGCCAGCTGCGCGGCCAGGGCTGCCGCATTGCCTTCCGGCAGCCTGCCGTCACCTGCCGGGGCGGACGCCGCAGGTGACGGCACCTGCTCCTGCTCCTGCTGCTGCGGCTGTCCCATCGCTGCTCGCGGGTCCCGCCGCGACTGCCCCATCTGCCCTCGTGCACCTGCAATCCACCCACGAACAGAATTGGTGACTGTCCTGTGCTCACCCAAGCGACGTGCAGCTCTGCAATTTTACGAAAGCCCTAGTATGTGGATTGCTGAGCCTTGTCAGCGCAGTCTGTGCAAGCGCACGCCAACTCTGTGACGCTCTTTCTGAGGGGCCATAGTGCTGCGGTGCTGTGTGCGCTCTGCTTAGGCTATGCTGCTGCATGGCTGCTTGTATGCTTCCCTATGGCGGTGGGGAGATTCCAGAGAAGATCTGGCATACAAGAAGGTATGTCCGAATCTTGCAGGAACTTGAGCCAGCGCAAGATGGGAGGTCCTATCTCTATACATGTCCTTAATATCAACAAAGGTGCACCTTGACAGACTACAAGGATCATTACCTGTGGGCGGTGTTGGTGCCGATGCAGCGGGCGACGCAGGCCATGCTGGAGTCGCCTCATCAGGCGGCGGCGGAGGCGCTGCGTCCACGGCAGCTGCGTCCCAGGGGTCCTCCCCTCCCAGATTCGCCGTCGGGCTGTAGTCATCCTCCTGGTGGCCTGCAATTCACATGTGGCACTGTTGCATCATCGATCGCTGTTGGCCCTTGGCGAGAGCGTTCTGTTTCTAGCCGCCAATCCGTCTTGTCATGCGCTGAGCGCTGAGGGCTGTAGGCTTGTGCCTTTGAAGTGCAAGTCATGGTAGCTAGGCTCTCACTGCCTCAAGGAAGCCTTAGTGCCGGGGCAGTGACCGCCTTGCCGTTCATAAACATGCAGCTCAAGAGCACAAGATGAATCCTGTCTGCAGGAGCAGTGCGGCCCAGCCATACCTGGCTGAGCAGGTGTGGGGCTGGCCATGCTCTCTGCCTCTGTCACCTGGGCTGACAGCCTCTGCATCGCCCCTCGGCACTCCTCCAGCTGTGACTTTGTCCTCTCCTCTGCTGCCTCCTGTACGGCACATGAGGTAATCTGGTGTGGGAGACTGCCTTTCATAGGCTTGAGTATGCCTTGGATGTCATGTTGTGCATGGTAGCTCAATATCATGCCATAAGGCTGCAGACTGATTGCATCATGGCTGTGCTGGCCCCCCCTGTTGAGGTTGCCAGACTTTCAGTGTATGCCCTATGGCCGTGAGTTATGAGGTGCCACCCACTTCAATTGTACAACTACTGAAAAGAACTGCAGCACGCTCAGGTGCAGCATTAGAAGCATGCAACAGGAGCAAGGAGTCGTTTCAGGAAGAGGGCTTACCTGCTGGGTGAGCATGTCTCTGAGCTGGCGCACGAGGCCTGACCGGTCAACCGTCTCGGCGCCCAGGGCTGCAACGTACGAGTTGTACTGCTGCTGGCTCCGCCGCAATTCGCTCACACTGGCTCCGCTCTGCATGCGCCCCCCACTCTGTCAGCTTTACTGTGCCGTGCACGCCGCAATGGTACCAACTGTATAAACACCGTTCAAGACACCTAAGACACACTGCAAGGCTCGCAATGGGTTGATGGAGGGCTTCCTGAGACTACATCTGGGAGTCATTGCAGCATCGGGCGCATGCCAGAGGTGCATGCATGACCAGACCTTGCCCTACTGGGCAGGGGAATCTGCCCCAGAGGACGTGCATACCTGTGCAGGCTGTGCGGGGATCATGGCCTCGGATCTGCGTGCTGCTGCCTCCGCCTTGCTGAGCGCCTCTGCAATGGGCTGCAGAGCTGGGGCCACGCTAGGCTGCTGCACTCCGTTGGTCAATCCCGGCTCCGCGCCTGCAAGCACGCAGCTGTCAACGTCAGATGATCCATAGCAGCCGCGTGTTGCAATGTGGATACTTATAACAGTTATGCATGCCCAGTCTGTCCAGCCTGGTACAGGAAAGCAAGTGCAACTAGCATCCTGCTGAACGTCCCCTCTCTCCATGGAGCGTGCAGCTGTCAAGGGCCCGCTAAGTGGCTCTGAAGGGGCTGAGTTCACTGTGCATTGTCTGGCACTTGAGCAATGGTTAGAGAGGTGGTGAGGGCGGAACAGCACCTGAGGCTTTCTTAGGAGTCCCAGCGGCATCGACCAGCTCTGTGAAGGGCTTGGTGCCAGACTGGCCAAACACCTTGCGCTCCTCCCATATTGCAACCAGGCGCTCCACCTTCTGCTGCACCTGCGTGCAAAGTGTAGTGCTTTCAGGCAGGACCCATTCAGGCCACCCAGCTGTCAAAGCCCCCTTGAGCGCACCTGCTGAGGCCAGCAGGAAACATATGTGTGCATTGTGCACAATCATGGTGTAGTTCAGCACCTGAAACATTGGCTGTACAAGATAGCAGAGCATCACGGGCTTGCAGCTGGTGTGCTGTGTAGGATTTGCAAGTAATCTCAAGCTTAGCCCAGAGAATTGTGGCACGCACTTCAAGCCATAGCCATACATGGCTGTCCAAGCATACAAGGTTGTGTCACGGTAGGTCAGCCGCACTGTTGTGCTCTGGAGCAAGCATGTGAGAGCGTGCCTTGTTGTCGCCATGCTTCAGCAGGTGCGAGATGGGGCGCGGCATGACATGGTAGAATTCATTGACAAACTCTGGCCCCTTCCGTCTGGAGTTCTGCAGGATGTCGTTGGCCAGGTACAGCAAGGACATCTGTCTGTCAATAGCTGCTGCCTTGGCGAACTCAGCCTCCCACAGCCTGACAACCCTTTTGGCATCCTGCACAGCACTCCCTTCGGTAAGTCCCTGTATGACTGGCAGAACGCTGGAGCTAGCTACTCCATGTGAATCGTACGTACACTGACGCATATCTGTCAGGGCTGTCAGGTCAAGGAAGAGCCGAAATTGCGTTGCCAGATCACCTTGCGGTAAAAGATGCACCAGCCTGAGAGACTCTCGATGCTCTGCTGGCTGTTGTTCAAACGAGAGATCTTGTCCGTAAATTGCTTCTCGTTTAGTATTGTCATGTTGGGGGCACTTTCTGGCAAGCTCACGGTAAGGACTGGACTAACAGCCTGAGGCCCTCACAACAAGAGCAGGTAACTCGGAATGGTCCTGCATGGACCTGATTGTATAAGCCACTCGCTTGTCCTTCAACTGCTTTCGTGCGTTCTGTGTTAAACTCAAAAAGGTGAAGTGAAACTTTTCGACGGGTAACAGCCTGACATACCCCGTTTCACCCCAAAGCCTCAGATCTTCTTTCTCTCTGCTCGCATCGCTCATAATGGTAGTCAGAAAGGACTCGTATATAAGTGACGTATTCCAGACACGGTCTTCTGATAGTATACCTTCACTTGAGGGATAGGATCACATCGTGTCAGCAACATGACTCCCTCCTAAACACCGTATGGGGTAGGGCGTGGTTGAGATGGCTCTGCACGCTGAAAGCTTTCCTGACGCACGTCTTCTATCGAACAATGGTGACAGCCAAGCGCCAACTAGAGCGTCCCTGGATGCAACGTCATTGCAAGCAGGCGCATCAAGAAGTTCATTCGGTCTGAAAGGGGCATCAGGATCCAATACGGGGCTATCTGGAAGGTCAGGATCTAATGCGATGTCCCCTAGGGCCAGGAGGGGGCCATCTATTGGCGGCAGCCTCCCCTACGGCGTCAGTGGAGAGAAGGAGCAAGCTGATGCCTACTTCTCAGACCTGCTGTCATATAGGTACGACACTTCAGCAATGTGGCGGGAAATTATCTACAGATGTCACAGATGAGCTACTGATGGCAGCGCATTTGCAGCGTCGTTGACTGCCTGCATACAAGAGTGTCTTGGGCACTGAGTAGTCACCTTGCAACTGTCTTGAGATCTCTTGCTGCTCTGTGCAGCTTGGAACGTTTGAGCAAAGAGCCAGAGCTGCTTCGGGCTGATCAGGAGCAGCTAAGACGGCAGGCTCAGGTGCAGACCACATATTGTCTTCAAAGTCAACCTGTGTCTCTGCAACTCGAGGTGACGCCAGTTCCAATGACGTCACACTTGGCTTGATCTCACCTGCAAGGGTCAGAATATTGTCCTGTACTGTGCAGGAGGCGTCTGTGACGCATTACAGAGCGTTCATCGAGGTGGCAAAGGGGCTCGGGACAACTCAGGAGGACCTGCAGCATGCAGACAGCCAGCTGGACGCCCTGCTGGCGGACCTCCCCGCCCTCAGCGCAGCGTGCGAGCAGTTTGCCAAGAGCACCGCGGCCTACACGGCCAGAAGAGCAGAGAGCAAGCAGCTACTCAGTAAGCGCGCTGTCGCCATGCTCAGTGCAGTGTTACATGGCACCCCGCACATCTGTCATCACAATTGCATGCGCCAATCCATCAGCACAGCCAACCAAATGCACGATCTTGCATGGTGCAGCATCTGTGCTGTCCCGATCTCTAAATAGCGGTGCTGATATGAGCAGGGGCTGCTGAAGGGGGGCTGACTGCAAGTAAATGCCCCTCCTGAGCGGCACAATATGTGTCATGCAGAGCAGCATCCAGTGATCCTGGAGCTGCTGGAGATCCCGCAGCTGATGAATGCATGCGTGCGGAACGGCAGCTATGATGAGGCTCTGGATCTCAAAGCCTTTGCCTCCAAAGTCGCACTGCTGCACCCCAACATCCAGGCAAGGCATTCCCGCTCTTCCTCACATCTGTGTGAGGGTGCCCTTTCATGCACAGCAGCACGCTCATACACATGGCGAGCACGCACGTCCATGTGTGCACGGCGTATTGTTGTGCATGCAAGAGCACACACGCTGCGCCCTTTGCGCAGCTCCAGGATCGATTTGCAGCGGCTGCTCAGTAGATCTGCACAGATCAAAGCACCTCTCTCACATTGACAGCACAGACACATAACCTTGTTGGGTCTTGACCGCTCCCACTTCCTGCGGTGGCTATCGGGAGGGGTTCAGATAGGTGGCGTAAATTTGACTTGGCTTACAGTAGCCGATCTGGCTGATTCCAGATCTTGTATGGCCGATGGACCCAAGTGCATCATGGGCACACCCTGAGCATTGTTGGTGCACGCAGATTGTGCAACAGCTGTTGGGTGAAGTCGAAGCGGCCAGCGCAGCTATGCTGGCGGGATTGCTGGCGAGGCTGAAGGGATCCATCCAGCTCCCGGAGTGCCTGCGCGTCGTGGGCTGCCTGCGCAGGCTCGCCGCCTTCCCTGAGCCTGAGCTGCGCCGGAGGTGTGTAGCCTTAGCAGTCCTGGGAAGCCTGCTGTCAAGGCCATGCATATTTTGCATCACCACGATATATGTAGGGGAGAGGGCAAGCTAGAAGCTGCCGTTTTGTCTCTGCTGCTGTCTACGTGATCTATCAAATGCTGAATGCCTATCAGGGCTTTGTGCCAGCACATCAAATTACAGAGATGGAGCTCGTCCCCTTGGTCAAAGGGGCTCTCCGCATTCTAGGGGATCGGCAAGGTGCTGACATGGCTTGAGCGTTGTGCACAAGTGCCTGCAGTGCCCTCAGCATACAAAGGGATGGCAGTGCGCTGATAGGCATGAGCGTGGTGCGCAGGTTTCTGCAGTGCCGGGAGCAGTGGCTGGCGGAGGTGGTGTCGGAGCTGGACGACGCCAGCATCTACGAGTACCTGAAGCGGCTCACGGACGTGCACCGCCTGCAGCTGTTCGACGTGGTCATGCAGTTCCGGGCCATTTTCAGCGACGAGGCGGCCCCCCAGTACCCCCCGCCCAAGCATGGCGCCAGCTCAGCGCCAGCCCCCGAGAGTGATGGAGGCGCAGTGTACAGCTGGGCTGAGCACCGCCTGTAAGTCCACTTGTATGACTCATGGGCTTGTTCCTTGCTCTTTTGAAAGAGGCGCCTGTAGATGGTGGGCTTGACACGTCAATTGTAGTACTCAAGCTGCGCAGCCATAGCCTAAATATTTGCTGTGATAGCATCAGAGTGCCCCTTGCTGGCTGTGCCTGCTTGATGCAGGGTCTGACCCTCATTCCACGCTTGCAGCATTGTGATCTTCCAGATCATTGCTGGAAGATAGTGATGCTGCAGAGCTCTGGGAAGCCAAAGTGCGACATTGCTGAGCACATTCACAGAGGGTCTGACATCTGTTGTGTGCGCCTGCTCAGGGTGTTCTACCTGGACACGCTGAAGCGGCAGCTCCCGCGCATCACCGAGGGCGGAAGCCTGGCGTCGGTGCTGGAGCACTGCATGTACTGCGGCATGAGCCTGGGCCGCGTCGGCCTGGACTTCCGCGGCCTCCTCGTGCCCGTCTTTGAGCAGGAGGTCCTGCGCCTCTTCAGCAGCTCAGTCAAGGTAGGCTGTGCGACTCCTCTGCTGCGCGCTTTAACTGTATGTTTCTGACATTCAGGGGCTGCAGCCGTATGCTTCCTCTGCACACTAGCGGTGCGACACGTATACTCGGGCTAAAGTTCTTTGCTGACAGCGCTGCAGAAGAGGTCTATTGCTAGCTGTGGCTGCGACGCACATGCTGATCCTTCAGCAGCTGGGCTTGCCAATAGTTGACAGGCTTGACTGTGTGCATGCCAGCCCGCAAGTCTTGTGCGCATGAACGAATTGCATCCAGTTGTGTCCATGATCTGTGGCAACAGCCGTGCCTGGTATGCCGTGGTACTATAAATCTGAACGCTGGATGTGATGCCTGCGCAGACAGCAGCGGAGATGTTTGTCATGGTGCTGGACGTCCACAAGTGGGTGCCAATGCCGGCCATTGCCGCAAGGGCCAAGCAGAGCTCCAGCGCAGCCCCAAATGCTGCTGGTGGGCTCCCATCCCCCCGTCTGGCTACTTTTGAGCGTCACCTGTGCTTTACATGGTAGTTAGCAGGCAGCCCGTCTCCCCAGGCTCATGGGCGCATGCCTCTTGCCAGTGTGGTATAGTTTGGCAAACACAGGGCTCTCATAATCTGAAGGGAGCATGTGTGCACATGTGAAAAGATGCCAGATCGCGCACTGTAAGTATCACATGGTGTCACATAAAAGGCATGCACTGTGCAGATGGGGAGGACGCAGGTCCCCCCTACTCGCTGCTGGAGCACATGCCGCTGGCAGTGTTCACCAACGGACTGCTCTCGGCCTTCAATGAGCTGCGGCACTGCGCTCTGCTGTCCCTGGCCAACCCTGTTGCGCAGATCGTGCAGGCAGGCACTTCAGCTGCTTGTCAATAACCTTATTTTTGAGCCAGTCATGCTGTCCACTGCCGTCCCTTTGCAAGGTGTGTGGATGCACGATAGCGAAGCATGTTTGTGGCTTTCACAGACCTCGCGAATGGCTGCTGGTGGATCATCCTGAGTGGCCCAAGTATGTGATTGATTCAGAGAAGCTCAATGGGGGTTCTCATGAATTGTGATTGTGAGCAGCTCAATGGGGGTTCTCATGAGCTGTGAGTGTGAGCAAGGGTCTTAAGCTACCACCTGTGTGGGCTGCCAGCATCTGCCTTTAGAGTATGCACGACAGGGTAGCAAAAAGGGTTGTCATTTGCAGGAAGCATTGGAGGGAGCGGTCAAGCTGATGGCGCACTACAGAGCAACCAGGATGCTGGACGACAATGATGGAGCCCTGTTCGAGGCAGCATGCAATGCCATGACGGGCAGCATAGCGCCCTATATTGCCTCCTGCTACACACGCATCTACCCAGGCCAGGGGAAGCTGATCAATGTGAGGAAGGCTGTCGCAGCACTGAGCTCAGTGCCGGAGAGCAGTGATGCCGGCGGTGCAGGCCAGAAGCTGAAAGACAGAACAGGCAGCGCTGCCTCGAGCTCAACGCAGATTGTACCCAGCAATTGAGGCTGTGCAAGTCCAAGGAGGAGCGGAGAGAAAGTTCAAAGCACCAGACCGTATTCTGGCTCGATTTAACTAGCAGCCCATGTGATGTCCTATACAGGGCCTTTGCGTGGTCAGGTGCATGCTTGTCGATGGCTCTGATGGTGTGTCACCAGGTGTTGCCCTGATACTGAGCCAGTACATGCACATGCCTGTGAAGGTGTCATGCCAAATCATGGACTACAGCTATGCACCCAGACATACCTGTATCTTTCGGTATCTCCTGGATGAGTGATGTGATTCAAAGATGCCTTTAGTTCTGCAAAGTGTGTGTATGTGAACTGAGCCGCCTCACATCTCGTCCCATGCACTCTCATGTCAGAGGTTCTACACTGATCAACATGGATTTTGTCTCTCTGCTGGGCACACATGTACTGGGCACAGTGCTCCCTCCTCTATTACAGCAGCTGCACAGAGCCATTACCAGAAAACACTGCACAGCCAAACAGTCGAAAGTCTATCAATACTGTTGCTGAACTGATCTGCTTGCTACCCAGACCTCTCTCAGATGCTCACTCCTACCCATTCATGAGCTAGCTGCCGCTTTTCCTGGTGTCTCTGCGGACCTGCTCAGACGCAAGAAGAGAGCGAGCACCCGCTGCCCAGGCAGAGCGGGCTTCGGGCACCACGCTCTCGCTGCCGAGATACGTCTCGAACAGCGCTCTGCAGAGCATGGGCGACTCTATCCGCAGCTCTGGCTTGGCCTGCAGCAGCATGCCGAAGCGGGATAGACTCTCAGGAATGTCTTTGGTCTTGTGCAGGATTAGGGCTGCATCACATGTATGTAAAGATGGTACTCAGCATCGTATCAACAGGAATATATTTGTCCACATTCCCGCTAATCGCCTGGAGAGCACCATCTTTACGCTGCCTTATACCCATCAGTGCACTGTCTATTCTGGTTGTTGCTTGAAAATCATTGTCTCATCAAAGCAGGACCAACCCCGGTTGCTGTCAGTCGCATAGGAATGCTCACCTGGGTGTACTCTGAGGTTCCTGGGGGCAGGATGGCAAGTTCCAAGGCGCCTTCAGGGCGGTACAGGAGGATAATGTCTGTGCCCTTCTCCATCGTTCTGCCGCTGAGGAAGTCCCCAAATTTTGTAAGGGATCCTGTGTCTCCCGCTAGTCTGAGCCGGGGCGCAAGCGCGTCTTCCAAAGCCTGAACACCAATAAACTCCAGCATTACTGCGGTACCAAGAGTCAGCACTGTATATCTTGGTGTGCAGAGTGCTCCTGCAGCAGGTACGTTCAGCGCCCTTGACATGCATGTCAAAGGTCCATGCACTCCTGATAATCCGCAGGGTACTGATGGCATGTGGACCATACCTCTCAGTGCTCTGCAATTGTCAGGGGAGTGGCACTTCCAACATGCGCGTCAGGTTGTAGGGACAGAGAGTGCTGCTGCCCATGTTATGGCCATGGGGTGTAGGATATGGGAACCGCACACCTCATAGAATTGCTTCCCCTCTACTTTCCGCACAAGCTGCACCACAATAGCCTTTGTGAATGCGCCATCCACCAGGGCTAGCGCATAATCCTCATCCCTGCACAGGGTGACCAGTTTCCCTCCCCACAAGCCACAAGTGAATGCCTCACTGAGGCGTCGACCTAGCACAGCGGGAACTGTACACAGCTTCAGTTTGTAGGTAGCTACCTCCACTGAGGACTTGCACGCTGACCAAGAGGATGCCCTCATGTTTGATATCATCAGCCTCTGTGACATGATCTGAGGATGCCCTTGTATATGGGGGATCGGATCGACAGGACATGTACGAGGCTGCCTGTCCTCCAAGTATGGGGGAATGGGCAAGAACATGTATCCTGGGGGCCTGGACCCCAAATATGAGGGCATGGGGCACCAAGCTATGCATAGTAAGGAGTAGGAAAGCACTCAGCAGGGTCGTTCTGCACCTGTTGTCGTCAAAGAAGCCACCTCTCTGGCGAACCCCCAGTTCCCGGGCAGCCTTCTCGCCCTCTACATACACTGTCACCGCATATACCTGCACCCAAAATGTGTCAGATGTTTCCCACAATGGTGCAAAGCAAAAGTGCAACTCCTCCCAGTAGAGGTCAGCCAGCCACAACACAGGTAAATAAAGCTGAGGCCACCTATTCGTGCCGGACATGTTGACCAGGCAGCCTGAGCAAGAAAGGAGCAGGAAAGGTGCCTCTCCAGGAACAGCTGTCTTACTGAGCACATAAACGTCTCATAGCTGAGAACGATACGCCATCTCAGCAGACAGCTGACCAAAAGAAGAACCTCCCCAGCAGCTTCTGCCTGGTATTGGCGGAGCAAGGATGGCATCACAGGGCATGGGCAGGGTGGGCACCTTGACGGGCAGGAAGCCAAACTTCTTTGCCCGCACACCAGCGCCAACAGAGCGCATCTTGTCTCCATCCCAGAGTGTGGTCACCTCTGGAAACTCAACGCCTGTCGACTGCACACATGCCATGCACTCAACAGCACTGCATGTTCTCCTTTCTTGAGATGCCCTTCTGTGGGCGATCTGATGAACTCATGCCATGCATGCCAGTCGCTTATGAGTACTGTTTCTGACTGTGCAGGTCATGCCAGTCCATCAAATTTAGGACCTAGCCAACATACTGCTGGTAAGATTATATTCATATTTCTGATCGTAGAGAGACACTTACGGGCTCCTTTACTGTGAGACCTGCTGCACAGCGAGTTGTTTG
Organism: Coccomyxa viridis; assembly: GCA_963930925.1. Classification (NCBI taxonomy): domain Eukaryota; kingdom Viridiplantae; phylum Chlorophyta; class Trebouxiophyceae; family Coccomyxaceae; genus Coccomyxa; species Coccomyxa viridis. The sequence goes on along the minus strand of CAWVOJ010000006.1, from coordinate 884,267 downwards.
TACTGTTCTCCGACACTGCCGCGTTTGTCTTTGCCGGGCTGATGCAATCTGTAAATGCTGTCTGCATATTGGCGCTCGTACTGGCACCTGCAACCAGCACTCTCGACAACATCAGCAGCATGGGTGAGTCGGATCGACAGGATATGCGGTAGATGCAGATGGCAAATACGTGCTCATGACTCGAGTCACTTAAGCGCCTTTCGAGATCATTACTTTAAGTGGCCACAGCAGGGAGCGCATACCTGACTATTGGGACACCTCATCTGCGAACACATGTGCATGGACATCAAGGCCATCTCCAAGTTCCGAGATATCGGTGGGTTTCCTGTCAATTCCTTGCCCTACTATAGCTTTCTTACAGTACAATGCGTTGGCATATGCGCCGCGGCATGTTCAGGAAGGCCCCCTCAGCAGATCCTCAGTGATGCTCCAGGTGGTGCCAAAAGTGGCTCGATCCCACGTCATTCGGTCATATTTGACCGGAACTTGACCGCAGCGGCGATCGGCCACTCGATGGTCAAACGAGGGCTTCTGCAGCGCGCCCCACATCGAACGTCTGTGCACCCCGAGCAGCCAGCAGGCATCAACTTCTTCAACATGAAGCTCTACATCCTGGCCGCAGTGGCCATCGTGCTTGGAGTCTGGTGAGCCATCTCGGAGCTGTCGTCACCTGTCTATTTTGACGGCCATGATAGTGGCTATGAGACCCCTTCTTGCGCATGCTGTGCGCCTGAAATGCTTATAATTTATCTTGTAATTAAGTGGCCTCTCGGCACAGCGTGAGAAACTGGGAGCACATCGCATCTGCGGCAACGTCACATGCCAGATCGACATTGCCGTGGTGTGCCCTGTGCTATGCGTTGCGTGCATCTCCTACAAAATATTGAACAGCTGATGGTATCACATGATAGGCAACGGCAACATCATGATGGTCGATACCAAAGGATCGTCGAAAACCTAGCGCCGCATGCCCACGCTTAGTAGTCGTGCTAAAGGCTCCACGCGACTCGTAAGGGCGCTGTAGGACGCTCTTGATGATGAATGCTGCTGCAAGCTCTACCTTACGGCACTCAATGTGGTGAAGAGGGACTTCAGCTCTTGCTCAATGTTGCAGGAGCTCACCTACATTTGCGCAGAATGGCACAGTAGAGATGCTGGTTGATCAGCCTATGGAGTGTATGCACGGATTTGCGGGTGCCAGACGCCTCCAAACGGCCGGCATGAACCAAACCATCCACCTCTCCTCCGAGAATGTGCACTGGGGCTACTACTAGTATGCCCTTTCGCTACCACTGTCAGTGACATAGGCCTGGCTTGAGCCAGCTTCACTGCGTTTGCTGTTGACACTTTTGTGGGCGCAAGCTTATGAGATGACAGGCTCTACTTCTGTGGCTACATGGCTCTCAGCTTGTGTGATCCTTCCTCTTGCTGCAGCTCTGCACTGAACCCGGCGGCTGTGGTTATGAGTGGAGAGACCATTGTTGTGGAGACTGCCACACAGCACGCTGGAGATGACTACGACAAGGTGCTCTCATCACCTATTGCCACCTGGCCAGCAGATGCCACATGCATCGTCAGAGCATCGTGCGCTGTCTGGCACTATGCACCATTTCATCCTGCAAGGGTCTCTATAGTTTCTGTAACACTTTCAACCTGATATGGCTGCCACAGCACACATGTGGAGCACTGCTGAAAGTCACAGCGCCCTTGCTGATCTTGGACCATGGCATATGAGCACCCACGGATGACTTGTAAAGCGACTCTTTCTACTGTTGTAATGAAGCACACAGTAGGACAAGATGCACTAGGTGACGAGCAGTTCTGCGTCTGTGCAGCTTCTGTCAGGAGAAAGGCGTCTCACCAAATGACAGGAGTGTATGCGATGCAGATGGTCAAGGGCGACCCTGGCATGGAGGACATCTACAAGTGGACACAGAACCAGATCAACACCCCTCTCCGCGGGCGCACAGGCCATGGCGATGGCGTCCATATCCTGACTGGTCCCATTTACGTCTGTGGAGCTGAGGCTGGCGACGTGCTTCAGGTCACTGCCTACTCTGCTCACATGAGGATCAAGTCCCCCTGAGGTTCTCTGCAGTCGCTGCGTAGAGCTTGTCAGAGGTTTAGGAGGTCTGTCATGGCAGTTGAGAGTGCTGCCGTGCATGCTCTCCAGAGCTTACAGTGAGCGCAACTGCTTATGTTTATGTTAGAGTTGCAAGCCTCCTGTGGTGTATGTTCTCACGTCTTGCGAAGCCAGATGCCAACCTTGGATCCTATAATCCTGTATCATTGCTCATATGTCACAAACTGTTGATGTGTCGCAGGTGGAGATCATTGACCTGGAGCCCAGGATTAATCCCTCCACTGGAAAGACCTACGGAAGCAATGCCGCAACCTCATGGTATGAGGACTGCTTGATACTCGCACCACCGCCCTGTTGCGCCATAACATGATCAGAGAAGCTGGCTTCATGCTCACCATAAAGTGATCATGTAGCTGTCTGACAATATCTACACACTGCTATGAGATGCCTCGGCATAAAGCCCTGCATAAACACTGACCTTAAAAGCTGTGCCATGCAGGGGATACCAGTTCAAGGCGGGCTTCCTGGACGGCATTAAGAGGGAGGTTATCACTATCTACGAGATCCTGCGCGACTCTGCCAGCAACCTCATGTACGCTGTGCCGGACTACCAGTTCAGGTGAGCCGCCACTGCCTGACTGCCATGCTCCTTGCCTGCTTCAGGGCCTGGCCTTCTGCAGACCCTGGGTGCTTGGTCTGCCCTGAAGCTGGTACTGCCTTGCGCAATAAGCAGCCTTGTGTTCTACCCAAGTGTCAATGGAAGTATTGCTTGCCACATGAGTGCAATGCATAGACAATGTCCCTGAGGGGGACAGCCTGGCCATCCTATCATCATCGGCAGTCAACTACGTCACAGCATGTGCATTGAAGTCACAAAGGGCCTACTGAGCGCTCACCTTTGCGACATTGCAGGTACAATGCCCCTGCTCAGGGCTATGTTGGTCCAAAGACCTCCTGCACGGACACATTTGGCCTGGTGCCCGAGGCGGCCAACGGCATCCACTATGAGTGGAACAACACCGGCCGCACCTACAGATGTAAGGCCTTACGTACATAGGTCAATCAGACTGCAGTGTGCATGCTGCAGCAGAGCATGACCAATATATTTCTGCATAGACTGTTGGCACCTCTTGATTCTGGGTCCGCACAGTGCAGGGGTACGCTGATGTAGGGTGTGGGAGAGGTGCTGTAATGTTGCTGTCACTTGGATATCATTGGACAGCCGCAAAAATAGGTATGTCTGATTGAGAGAGGCTGATCATAATGTGGTGCCGCTATGCAGACGCCACACCTATCCCTTGCGTGAACGGCACCCAGACGTGGACAGGATACCTGTACCCCGGAGTCATCACATCGCACCCAACTGGCACTGAGGACTACAGCATCCGCGGCAAATTCAAGGGTGGGTCTGGGAGCCCCCCAAACCCCTAGCCGAGCGCATGTGATGCGAAGCACACCGCCTCTCCCTGGAGATGCTCTGAAAAACATGTTGCTGAAGCACAGCCTGATTTGCTTGCACACCAGGACCACCAACAGCTGAGATGCAATCCACCTGGCTTTCCTGACTTGTGCTTGATGCTGCGCAGTGCCCCTGAACTTCCACATCGGCAACATGGGCCTGGCCTCATACTACCCCGAGACTGTGGACTCGGTGCCCCCGGCCATCCATGGAGGCAATGTCGACGACAGGCGCATCGGCAAGGGCGCCACCATGTACTACCCTGTCCAGGTGCGCCTCACTTGGATCCTCTATCCCAACTGCAGGAATTTTGATTGCCACTGCAGCATAGATGTGCCACGCAAGGATCTCGGAATGTTACACCATCCACACCAGCGTGTATCCAACGCGTGTAGCACCACGCAGCACACAAGCACGATTGCTGTTCCTAGCAAAGTCATGCATCTGAGAACTCTACACCATGCACACCATGGTGTAGTTTGCGTGTACTGTGTAGAGCGTGTAGAGTGTAGCACATCTATGCACTGCAGTGCCCGGTATGTACTGTTGCGGTGCAAGAGACGCTTGACGGTGCTGCTCATGCGCCCTCCCAAAGGCAGCAGCCGGTACATGCATGAGTGCCAGACCTGTCGTCAAGATTGAGACAGGCTTTGCTTGCAGGTGAATGGAGCGCTGCTGTCGCTGGGTGACTGCCACACTGCACAGGGCGACTCAGGTGTGATCGACTTCCTATTGCATCCAGTCATGCTTTTTCAATGTTGCTACCAGTACTCAGCTGAGGAATCAAACACTGAAAGAGCTCCCTTTCAGAACTCCTCATGCACACCTGCCACATACGCTGCATTCTTGTTGTATGTAAGGCCCTGCCGTTTAGCTATGGCACCAGATAGGCATTTAATACGGAGGCTCAGGTTCCGGGCTTAGCTGATGTTGCACTGCTTGCATTCTGGTGCATTCAGGACCGGCTGTCCCGCCCCACACGACAGGCATGAGTTGTCTTTAGGCATTCAGCTGGCTCAGCATCAATCATATCATGGCAACCATGAAAGCTGCTCTGTGCTTGCTGCAGAGTTTGATGGCACAGCCATCGAGACCTCCCTGACGGCTACCCTGAAGCTGACCCTGCACAAGAAGGGCGCTCTGCCTCTGAAGGTCTCCAAGCTGACCTTCCCGCTGCTGGAGAACGCCAACGAGTACATCGTGCATGGCTTCAACTACGGGGTGAGCTCTCTTGCCCAGCAATGTGCTCTCCTGAGGAAGCTGAGAAATCCTAAGTCCTTGCACGCAGAGCATCTTCCATTGCTTTCTGACAAAACGTAGCAAGAACCTGCGTGACCTGCAATGCATGCACAGCCTGTTTATGTACGGGAAGTCTAAGGCCATGCACGCGCCTGTGCTAGCAGTGGTGCCCCTCAGGCAGCTGTCGAGCATGTGTACATGCCGCTTAGGTCTTGCATGCACATTGCTGACTGCAGGACTCTGCTGTGAGATTCCACACCTAGCAGAGCAGGGGCCGGGCCTTCATGCCAGAACTCCTGCCTCCCTGACAGACAGAGAATGAGCGCACCTGGACAGCAGAAGTAGGTCGCACATCATGATCCCATGTCTGAAGGCAAGGCTTCATGGCTGCAGGAGTACCTGAAGCAGCTGAAGAAGCCCTCCACGGACATCTATAAGATCAATAACTTGACCAGCGCCTTCACCAACACCTACAACAATACCAGGTGCCCTAGCTGCTGTACTTCTCCCTGCAAGTGCAATCTCCAGTGTGCGCGGCAGAACCTCAGAGCCAATGGCAGAACGCTTCTGCCATGTGGCAGAACTCTTGGCAGAACACCTTCCACTTCGTCACTCGATCCGGGAAAGCCGGCAAACGGCTTCTTTTCACAAGCTGCCGTTTTGCCGGAGGTTGCTGAGCATGTCAGAGAAGCGAGGGAAGACATGACAAATGGCAGAACCTAGCTGAGATGGTTCTGCCGTTGACACTGGCAATCTCTGAACAACAAGACTGCAGGGGGGACAGCACGATTCCCCCCTCTGCCAAAGACACAGATGTTGGCAAGACCTGAGTCACGCAAGTAGGATGCTGGTGGACCTTCGATAGCCAGATCTGACACCAGGATCAAGTGAAGCTGTCATGGTCAGTGCCTGCGCCCCTTGACTTACGGGCTCCTGCCTTGATCACAATCAGGTGACGCGCGTCTGCACATGCATGAACCTGCTGTCAATGCCCTTGCAGGGACTTCATGATGACGGCCTTCAACCTGACAGAGGACCAGGCCATCACTGCAATCACTGTGGGCGTGGACTTCTCAGTCAGCCAGGTCGTGAATGGCAACTGGGGCATGCAGACCATCATCCCCAAGGTGTGGATCTACCCCTCACTGCCTTGGTGGATACTGTGTGTACTGTATCACATTTACTTGGTTGAATTCTGTGGGGGTTGGGAATGCTGACCACCATCCTCTAGATAGCTTGCTTTATATGTCACCACAGCATGCTATAACGACAACGCATGATAGTAGGAGGGTCACTGCCTCAGTCCATGACCATAAAGGCCAAAGGCCGCAAGCCATGAATCGCAGTAGCCGCCTGACGTGATATTGTGCGTGTGCAGTGGATGTTCAACATGAGCGACACCGCGCCCTACACGCCCAAGGTGATGTCAGGGACGAGCAAGATTGCCAACACCACTCTCATGACCAGCCTGTGATGAGGCAATACTTACATGGAAAGCACTGCAGCTGCCTCCCTGCCAGCAGCTGGGGGGTACACAGGTGGCTGCCATGTTGTGCGTGTTTCTCCAGAGGTCCGCATCAAGCCGAGCAGAGTCGGCAAGCAGGCCTGCTCTCTTGATGGGGATGCTATCAAGCCATGTCTGCAGGCACAGCACGGCACGGCAGGGTTCAGTTGTGAATCGGCCAGATTTGATGCCAAACCCGCTGCCAAGACTAGCTCCCTTTATATGCTTTGCGGGGCGACCCCCAAAGTCTACCCATGGTCAGTCTTGGTGCTTTCCAGATCCCAGATCTTAATGCAGTTCCAGCCAGCTAGATAGGCAGGAAACATTGCTGCTTCTCTTTAAACCAGAAACCTAAGCACTTCTCGGGGCAGCGTCCCCGGAGCGTAACCTGGGAGATGCACCCAAAGTGCTTATTGGAAGTCTGAACACTTTCAGGGGGTGGGGAGGCTTGGCATGCATCCTCCGCAGAACGCAGGGGGGTGCAGTCACTGCTCAAACTCGTGCAGTCAGTATGTCTCTAATTTGGGGCATTCCAGGGCCCTAGGAACTCTCAGCTCACAGCTGTACAGCTTGTGTGGCATACCTCGTCTAAAGTATGTTTGGGTTGAACAGTAGAGATATGCTATGCTCTGCAGCAGTCAATCCAACCTTGAATGACACTGAGTCAGCATGCCTGTGTGGCCATAGTGGTGGTCTCCCCAGAACGCTGCGATTCACACTTGCTGATGCAGGCTATAACACTTTCAACTCAAGGGTACGACAGCCGGTAGGACAGACAATGCCTCAGTGAAAATGCCTTAGTGGAATGCAGTTGCAACTGCTGTTGTGAGGGCGGCCATGAGCTCCCCCAAACTCTTGCTTCTCAGGTCGATACACAGACCTTGGGTCAATCAGTACAGAGGGTTTGTCTGTGTCTTGCTTACAGCGGTCCGTATAGTAGTCAGGAATTGGGCCTGACTTGACTTGTCTTGCAGCGCTCTAATGGCAATTGTCTTGGGCGAGTATGTCTTTTCCAGGAACTCATTCTTATCTATCGGGTTGATCGCGTGGTGTGTAACGCCAATCAGTGTCAGTGAACACGCCGGTGGCTGCTCTGCAGAATTTTGCTGCTCTGTATCTTCTGGAGTCCTGCAACTGCCTTTACAACAGTGTGCTCCTTACATGTACGCCTGGGCTTGCGTCCAGGCTGTGTACTTAGTTAGGCTGGTCTATCTGTCAAGGCGCCTCTCCATCTCATTGTCTTACTTTATAGACCTAATGTACTCGCGCATCTTGTTATGGCCGCTCTCCAGCACCGCCAGGCAGCCCATGCCTGCTTTGGCATCCTCCCAGAGCCATGCAACCGAGAGTGACAGACAAGGTGCCGCTACCTGTGTCAGATGGTTGCATTACCACAGGGCTGTGCATGACCAAGTCACCAGCACAACCCTCTTTACTGTCCACAAATCTCACTTGATGGACCTGATGTACTCGCGCATCTTATCATGGCCGCTCTCCAGCACCGCCAGGCGGCCCATGCCTGCTTTGGCATCCTCCCAGAGCCAGGCGCCCAGCTCCCGGGCCTTCTGGCAGGACTTGACAAACACCTCCTTGGCGGGGAAGTCGTCGTACAGCACCGCCCGGTCGTGCCTCACCCGCTGCGTGTCCGCCTGCCACAGCCTGACCTGGTCTGCCACCACCTGCACAGGAGGGTCAAGGCTTGGATATGTGCTGCAGGATAGCTGACCTTGAGAGCTGTTCACAACATCTCCTAAGGCTATGGCCTGCAACCACCTGCACAGGAGAGCCAAGGCTTGGGTTCCTTCTGCAGGATAGCTGACCTCAGAAAGCTGTTCAAAAACTCTCCCAAGCAGGCTTAGTGATTAGAGATAAAATTGCGGCAGCATGGGGCTATCTTACACATCAGCACGCAGGTGATCAAGCTGTCGCAGTAAAGTGGTTGGTGGCTTTACTGTCCTGCCAGTGGCATCAAGACAGGTGCTTGGACACAGCAATACCTGGTAATCACGAGTTCTATTCCCAGCTGCAAGGTATAAGCAAATGCAACGACAGGCACAAGATTTCTTCCATTGCTTGAGAGTAGGATTGCACCCTCGAAGCCAAGCTGCACACCTCTGGCACCACAGGGGACCTTGCTGCAACATGCGAGTGAGCATGCCGGCAAAATGTATCTCTTGGCATGAGCTCCAGCGACCGCAGCAATGGCACTGTGGCGCAGCGCACAAGCACAGAGCAGGCATGACTGCTCTGCGCTCTGGAATCTACAGGGTCGATGAAGGCAGATTGCATACCTCGGGCACCACAGGGGACCTCGCAGCAACGTGTGGGTGGGCGTGCTGGCGCAGGTACCCCACGATCTGGTCTGCGGACAGCCCGCTGGCCAAGGCCCCGACCACGCTCTCCCGGGTCAGAACGCCCACGAACAGGTTGGGCAGGATGCACTCGCAGCGCGTGAACAGCCGCAGGATGGCGGTCTGCAGCTGGGAGGTGGTGTATGCGTAGACCTGCAGTACCATTACAGGACAGCATCATACAGTATTGTGCAACCCTCCTGAGCAAAGATAGCTTTCAGGATTTATTACAATCCGAAACTTGTAGACACAGCTGGTCATAGGGCTGCATGCACACCAGAGATGATGGGCTGTGCTGACACATCCTATCACCCAAGATGCAGGCCGGTGCTTGTCCCTGCTTCAAGCACAGACAGCGGACAGCCACATGCAGGGAGCTCACCCTGTAGTTGGTCTCCACCACGATGAAGCCCTCATTACCGTCCCGCTTGGCCTGCCCTGCTCCGCCAGCTGCCAGAGCAAGCGCCAGGCGCGTGGTTGCCACCCACACATTGCCCCCAGACCTGCATCCAGCCAGGTGCTCTTATGCTGATATCAGGTGAGGTACATAGCAGCCGATATACTTCACAGCGGGCAATGAGATCCAGAGTACCTCTGGCGCCTTTCTAAGCAAGGAAGTGAGGTATTGTACACCCTCAATTGTGCGGCTCGGCCCCTAGGAAGATCAGCAAGCACTCTCCATGTGCTAGGAGATTAGATTGATGACGAAAATGTACGCAAGCTGCCTGAGCTCTGCGCCGCCTTGGCAGGGAGTCTTACAAGGCCCCCTTTCAAGGAGATCGCAGGACTGGGGGAGCTTGTGTACATAACCTCGTGCATGCATGTCGCGTTTCATGCTGCTTCAACTTAGAGGACTGACAGTGTGAGTGTGCCGTTGGCATGAGCATGTCCACTGAAGGCTGTGGAACACTTCAGCAGAACATACGACATAGGCCCGTCTCACAGTTCGGAATGTGTTCAGTCAGGGTGTGCCAGGCGGGTAAGCACACATGAAGGGCATGAGGAGGCCCAACACAGCGCAGCCCAACATTGCAAAAGGTCTGTGTCCTTGCAAGCCTGTAGACAGAATGCGCAAGGTGGGGAGGGAGTCTCTGACAATGCAAGGATTCCGAGGGAGCGTACATGAAGGGCATGAGGAGGCCCAGCTGCGCGACGTCTGCAGCGATGGTGCGCTCGACGGCGCTGAGGGCATCGACGCGGAAGGCGCTGCCCACCTTTCGGAAGCCCAGCTGCAGCAGGAAGTTCAGGATGGCGCCAAGCGGTGCCCCTGCACAGCGCAGAGAAATCCGGTGAGCTGGGGCTCACTGCACACTTTGAGGTGCTCCTGCACAGTGCAGCACTCCTCTGAGCTCCTAAGCACCGCAGAATGTGAATGACTCCTAGTTCTCTTCCAGTAAGCCCAGCTGCAGCAGGAGGCCTGTGCAGCCTTCAGGTGTGGAGGTAGCTTTAGTAGAGATGAAGCAGAAGAGATTTCACATGTAGGTCACACGCTCCCCAAGTATTTCCCATCAGCAGGCAGACCCTTTACTTCTGAGCTGCTAACTGCTGTGATGCCCTACTCCGTAAGCTGACGTGATACATACTGGCGCATGTCTGAGGCAAGCTTGGTGAGGCATAGTCCCGGCATTTAAGCTGCGCACCTGAGACCTCCTCGCCGCTGGCGATGTACTCTCGCAGCAGGCGCCACAGCTGGCTGTACGTGTCCAATAGCAGAAACTGAAAGCCCGCATCCGTGATCCTCCTCTCCCCTGCAGTACACAGAAGCCATGTCAGGACCCTGCACCCCTGGCAGCACTGAGTGATCAGCTGGAATCGATACAGTGTTCTGCTCTCACACAACCTTTATAAGGGTTATCCCACACTGCCGCGAGTCCGCTACCTGCAGCTTGTAGGTGTTGCTCTGCTGCAATGGTGCAATTGAGGCACTGCACTGCCCAAAGGGCGACACCAGTTGAGTGGTATGCATCCTTTGCAGCTGTTGCTATCTGGTCTGCACAAAATACAAGCAATGGGGCAAAGGGCAAGGGTGCGCACTTTTCTGGCCTGCCATGAGGCCGGCGCCCTCGAGAATGCTGTCCACTGGCAGGCGGGTGCCCTTCAGCAGGGGAGATGCTGGAGGCAGCCTGTCCACAGTGCCAACCAGGTAGAGCAGCATCGTCTGCAGTGCCAGCACCAGATCTCATTTCAGAGACAGCGCAGCATTCACAACATGGGTGTGCTTTGAGGGCTGCTTTTGCGCTCACTAACCAGAGCAAGGCCTGGTACAACAGGGCTGAGCAGGTGCACTCCCTAATGCACCACTCTCAAAGGCGCGGCCCAGAACAGGACCAGCACGCACGCAGTGGCGCCACATCTTTGCAGGTACTCCGTGGATTGGAAGGAGACAGACGTGCAGTCCGGAGCATGCTTTCTTAGGGGGAAGGCAGAACTCACCTCCCACTGGTCTTGGGCATAGTCGCTGAGCTGCGGCCTGCTAGGCACATCTGATGCATCGGGCCGCTCTGCATTGTCATCTGATGCGCCTGCTCTGCGGCCATGCATGTCACAACACTTGATACACAGACTTGGTCGCGCTGCTACCAGCGATGTCAGATATGAACAGCGGACCTTGTCAATGTGCAAAGCAGCAAGGTTCAAGGACAAGCATAGCAAGGTGAGGAAGAGCCTCTCGAGTCTCGAGATGGGGTGCTTCAAAGTTTACTCATGCACATACCTTGTTGTCACAGCGCCTTGGAGTTGCTCTCGGAAAGCAGGATGCAGGCTGTAGCCCTGCTCCTTGCTGGAACTGCAGGACAGAGCAAGTCTTCAGGGTCCCCACACCGAATTAGCAATCCCTTCAACCTGGACATCAGAACTGGGAACTTACTATAGACAGGCAGGTGACTCACGTAGGTGCTGAGACTAGAAGCTGTAATCGCTTCAATCTCTCTAAGGCTGCAAGATGCTTGCTTGCTGCTGCAGCAGTGGCCCATAGCTGAATGATTCCTGCATGACATGAGTATTTAGCAAACTTTGGTCTTGCGAGCATTTGATCCGTCGTGGTTGAGATGAGAGAGCAAGTCGCTTACTCGAGGGTATAGGAGTATCTACAAACAGCATCCTTGCCACGTACTGCTTGGCCAAAGGCGGCAGGCTGCGCAACACAGCCTGGCATGCCCATTGAGAGCCATACAGTTTTCCGACAGTCGCTGCTGGCAAGGCCTCAAGCCAGAAGACAAAGTCCATAGCATCCTAGTCACACCCTCTCGCCCTGTCGACCCTCCCTAAAGGGCTACATCCTGGAAGACATCCCGAAAGGGCCTTGATGGTGCCCGTATCGTATGACTGGGGGCTGGCACAGGGCGCCCGTGATCCTGAGGAGTATAGAGATGGCACACTCTTGTTTGTAACAAGCTTCGGAATTTGGAATGGCGTGAAAATTTCGCTGGGCTCTGTGCCCACTTCTGCCCAGAGCATTCCATTTCACCCCTAGGTTTTGCAGGTGACAGGGCATGAGGGTCTTTCTTTCAAAGTTGGGAAGTCTAGTTGCTTTCGGATATGCCTTAGGGCCTTAAAATGCCTTCTTGAAGCAACACCAGCCATACATGCAGTGGGCACTCCTAGGCCTAGCCCGCATCCGGTGTAATCACAAGCACATGATCTAGGCATATCATCTGATATATGATATACATTTCAGCTTGTGAGCAAGTAAAGTGCATTCTCTTCCAGCATTTCCGGAAGTCAGCTGATGTCAGACCACACCAGCAAGGATTGAGTCTCCACACGTGACACTGCTCGGTCACCAGTCTGTCAATTCCAGTCCAGAAGTCGCCATGGTCTCATTCTCACGGACACAGTGCTCTTGCTTGAAAGTCATGTCAGGTCTTGATGCAGTGTCGCATTCATGCGTTCTCTCCACGAGTGAGCTGCGGCTGCATTGGTGATGCAGATCATCCCCTCTCACTCCACTGGCCACAGCACATGCTGCTGTCAGTCAGGCTGTTGTGGTCATAACTTGATTGGAGGGTGCAGCTGGTCGAGACTCCCTGCTCTTCAATCTTGGACAATGGATAGGTTGTGATCTCTCTGCATGATTAGCTCGGCTGGCATCCTGGCCTGCTGCTGGCTGATAAGTGACCTCTCTTGGACTTGTAGTACACAGGCGTGCGTTGATTTCGCCTCAGGCTGCGAGGCGGGAACGTGAGCGCGTGCGCGCTGCAGGCGTGTCCGCTGTAGACAGCATGTCAATGGCTTTGCCTGCACACAAGGCAGCAATATTCAGCATCATGCCTTCGCAGTCCTCAGTGCAGCTAAGCTCCGTCTTTCCAGCAAGCCCGGTGCGAGATAAACTCAGCATCTGCACTGAATGGTCATGACAGGCATACTTGCAGCCGGCTGGGGCGCCATGAAAATGTCGCATGGGCGCCAGAGAACGCACTGGTGCTGACAGGCGCCGTGCGGGCAGCCCGGGCAGTCGAGCGGGCGGGCCGCGGCGTCGTGACGGGCATAGATATCGCGGCTGTGGCCTGCGTTGGCGCTGCAGTCCGCGGTGACTTTGGAATGTCAGTCACTCCCAGCCGGGAAAGCCTACACATGGTATTTCTCTCCTTGGTGTCTGTGTCGGGTGGCATACAGTAATATGGTGACAGCAGCTTATGGCTTGCCACAGCCACCAGACATCACACTTGTACTCTGACAAGCCACACACCTCTGACCGCAAAAGAACACCTGAGCAGCACAGACTGGCTGCCAAACCATTGGCAATGTCTGCTGGAGAGCCACCACTGCAAAGGCCCGCAGCGCCTGCTCGCAGACAATATTTACCAGAGGCCAGTGCTTGTTACCTGACTGGCCTTGGCGTGAAGAGCGGCACAGGGGTTGCCATGGGGGTGATGCAGCTATCCAGCTCATCGGCCTGCTCACGCTCAACCTCTGCTGCCTGAGCAGGCCACACTGTCACGGCGAGAAGCCCTGCCAGGATGCCCAGCAGTAGGGTGATTGCCGCGGCTGCCAAAACACCCTGAGGGTGGTCTGATGCACCCTGCATCAGAGAAGATAAGTAATATCAGCACGCTGTAATGGGCAAGCTCAGTCACCTACCCTGCCAGGATGATCTCACAGGCCTTGCACAGCATGCCATTCCAACTGCTTGCATCATCTGAGATCTTGTGTAGGACTAACTTAAGAGTAGGGCATTTGGTGCGGCCCAGCAATAATGCTCTGCTCGCTCTAGGCATACTGCCTAGCTCTGTCACAGAGGCTCAGGTTGCAGAAGCCTGCGGCATGCTTGGAAGGCACACCTGCTTTGCTGATGTCACCACGCTGCGCACGGCAGCCGCGCTGCGCTGCGCTGAGCGCATTGTGGCTGACCTGGCGCGGACTGCGGCCGCCTGAACAGGCACAGCCGCCTGCCGGGCTTGTTCGACGGCTGTAGACCATGTCTCACTTGCTGCGTCAGACACCTTCCTTGACATCAAGCCCAGTCTCTCCTCAGCACCCGACCTGGCCTGCTGCAGTGCATTGGATACCCTGGCTGACACATCCCTGGCCTTGGCTTGCACCTCAGTCTTGGCCTGCTTAGCTGGTGCGGAGGCCTTGTGCACTGCTATGTCTGTACCATCCTTGATTGTCTCCGCAGCCCTTTGGGCCTGCTCCGCTGCTACCTTGCCTTCTGTGGCGACCTGCATCTCCAGGTGCTCAGCAACATGATCAAGCACATCTCGCTGCATCTGGCATCAGACCAGCACTGCCTTGACAGAGAGCTATGATGCAGGATTGTCATGCAGCCAGTGCCGCATCACATTGAAATAGCTGAGGCCTAGCTGCAAGGAGTGTACCTGCTTCTTCGCAGCCGAGGCTGTCTCAGCCAGGGAAGGGGGAGCAGGCGCAGGGGCTGCCTGTATCTTGGGGCTCAAACTGCCTGTTTTGGCTTCCTTAGCGGGCTTTGGCTTGGGCAGTAGGGTGTCCACCACCTTGTGCACAAAGGCCTCGCCCGCATCAGTCGCCTGCAACGCAGCCAAGCACACTCGGTGCTCACACACTGTCTCACTGCTATGTGCAGACTAGGAGAAGGCTGACAGGCATACAGCGTGGCCCTGGCCATACATGGCAAGGAAATGCAGCAGCAAACCTGTTCCAGGCAGATCAGCAGACACCAGACCAGTGCTGTTGCCGACTACCTGGCCTGCCACAGGGTTGCTGTGCAGCTCCTTGCCATACCAATGATGACAACAGTGCATGGAGTTGTTAACGGACTTGACGAGACAATAGGTTTTGGTGTTGGAACATCCTGACAAACAGGACTTGGTCTCAGACCTTCTGCAGAGTGCTGCTGGCCTTGGCCTTGGGCGGCTGCAGGGACTGCGGCAGCCGGCCGATGACTGATGCAGGCAGCCGGGCAGCCGTCTGTGCCCACCAGGCAGAGACCGTGCCCAGGAGCCTGTCCAGGTGCGGGGTTGGCGCCGGCGGGCTTGGCTTCTTCAAAAGACCAAAGGAAGCTCCTGGCACCACAATCTCACATCATCACTTGTGCAGTGCTGCACCATGAAGTCTGTGTAGACGCCTGTAATTCCATCAGGGGTCGTGAATGACCAAAAGGGTTGATGGTCATCCACTAACAGCCTAGGCCGCGCATGCCATGCCAGCACACGTCCTGAGAGCAGGAGTCCACACAGGGCCTTCAGCAAGTGTACAGAGTACAACAGGGCTCACCCTGACCATCCTGGTGCAAGATGCTGTTCAGCGTGCTGCTGAAGGGCTTGCCCTGCTCCTCTGCGGGCTTCCACATCAGCTTCTGAGCATGTGTCCACGGGTGCCCGTGTGGAAGCACAGCCGCTGAGGATGTCTGATGCCTGGCCTGGAACAGTCACACCAGCCGTCATTACCTTTCCAATCTTGAGCACTGACATGATGATGCCTCTTTTCCTGAGAAGCCAGCTGCATGCGAAAGCTTCACAACAGACTGCAGATGCCCTGCCCGGCATGCACCTGACTTCACAGTCTGCACAGTGAGCTTGCGCAGGGACGCTTGCATGACCTGCTGCATGCAACTTGCTGTGCCGCACCTTGTGGGGCGCTGAGGGCAGGATGTGCCCATTGAAGTTGGGCACAAGGGCCATCAAGCTTGGCACCAGGAGCACTGCAGCCAAGGTTGCCAGGATAAGCAGCAGCTGGATGAGCGACCAGTAGTTGCTATCGCTTGGAGGCTTTCTGGCCTGCACACGCAAGGTGATGTGCTCGATATGAACACATGAGCAGGTCCTACACAGGGCCACAGCTCATACCGGAGTTGCAGCAGTAGCTTTTGCAGCTGGCTCAATTGAGGAGCTGCATGTGCAGATTTTACTGACTGGCAGGCATCATGCAGCGCCGACGGGCGAGTATTTACACAAGCGCACCTGCGCATGGCGCCTCTGAGCGCTTTTGATGACTGGAGTCAGCTGCATGGGCTGCGGTAGACGGGCAAATGGCGTGGCCACAGCCTTTGTCCGGTCGCCCTGCACAGGATGAAAAACTCTTGATCCCTGGAGCTATGCTTGTATATGCACACAGACTGCCTGCATATCCCGGTTCTGTGCAAGTGCCTACCTTCCGCATGTGAGCGATCTGCAATGTAGGCTCTAAAACAGGCGCACACACATTCAGAAGACTGAATAGTAGCAAGATGGCAACAGGCTGCACGGTGACGCCATCGAGAGCGAGGTAATGCTATACCTGTGCATGGGAGTTGTTTGCAGCAGCGATGACTGGCGTCAGCGGTGCTGGCTGGTTGAGCCTCACAAAGGGGGTCAGGGCCTCCGTGGAGACAGGAGCCTGAATGGACAACACAAGTCAGCGGGCAGCCCCTCTGGCATGCATGAATGGCCCTTGGATACGCAACTGATCACAGACACCAAAGCCTTCGATGGGTGTGACCATCTGCGACAAAAGGTGGTTGCAGGCAACCTAGCTATATCTTGTACGCTCTGACTTGAAACCTGTCACTGTGCTCCTTGATGGGTGGCACTATAACAAAGCAGAATCCCGAGCATTTCTCCTGATTATGTTGGGAATGGGTACATTTGCGCTGAGAGGCGAGGAACATACCGGCAGAGCCTGAGCCTCAGCAGAGGGAGGAGGTAGAGTGAACTCTGCTGTTTCCTGGACTTCAATGGGGCTTGCAAAGGCGCCCTCAGCCTTCTGTACCTGCATGGGTGTCACTGGTCTCAAGTTGTCTGAACTCTGAAATGGTATGCCAGGCATATTTGGGAGGTGTGCATTGCCTGCCTCTCAGGACAGATACTTGCATGGACATGTCAAGCGGCTGGGCCTGTGCATGTAAATGCACTGTAGCAAGTATACAGCCAAAGGTGGGATGCATGCAAGCAAACAATATTGTCTGCAGCGGGCAAGCCTGCCACATCCACCAGAGAAAGCTCACCGGTAGGATTTCCAGGCTGGCAGGGCGGGGGGTCTCTTGGCCCTCCAGCCACTTCTGGGAGGCAGTGCGAGCAAGCCAGTGCTTGGATCTGGTGCTGGAGGGGGAGCCTGCCTCGTCAGCAGCGCCCCCCGGCACCTGCCGGGGCGTCACAAGAACAGGCTCGCCGTCCGCAGAGGGTGCAAACCTGCTGCGTGCGTCCCCGGTGTTTCCTTCCGCGGTGCGCAGGGGGGTCTCCCCCGGCTCCAGGATCGTCTCCATCTTGCGTTCCCGCAGCGCGTTGCACTCGCGCTCGAAGGACGAGCCCTCCCGAGCCGTGATATCGCTTGTGTTGCTCAGCTGCACGGCAACGATAAATGTCTGACAGCTGGGCATGCGGACGGCTGCGTTCCCAGACCTGGTGAGTATGCTTGTCAATAATCAGCACCGAGAGTAGTTTGGTCCGGAGAGTATGCTGCACATGAGCCTTGTTCTGAAGGCGCACTCGCCGGGCGCCAAGAATGACACTGTAAGGCCGGGGTGAGCTTCAAGCACTTGGCACGTTGCCGGTGAAGCAACTCACCAGGCTGGCCAGGCTGTCTGCGGAGCCGCTGCGCTGGATGCGGAAGCTGCGCGGGAAGGTCTCCGCGCTCTGCGAGCCCGGAGTCCCGCTCTCCTCGGGCACCGCCTCGGGCGTTCCCTGCACCAGCGCGCTCGCCCCCGGAGCACTGCGCCGCCTCTGCGCTCCCGCCGACCCTAGCGCCTCACCCCCCGAAAGGCTGGATGCCCTGCAGACATGACCCTTTCAGACCTAGACATCACGGCACCGTAGCCTGTTCCCACATGCGCTGCACAACCCCGGCCTGTAAGAAGCTACCAGACATTAGCAGAGAGTGTCCTCTGCACACATGCACTCTCAAGGTCAGTCTCACAGCCACAATTCTTGCAGCTGGCCAGCATACGGTCCTGCGCATAGGGTGCGCATGTTAGCAGCCCTCTCTGCGCAAGCATGAAGCAGCGGCCTTGCATGCCTGTCGAGCAAGTGCAGCAGACCTGCTTGAGGTTGGGGAAGGAGTCCCATGGAAGGCTGTGTTGGCAACCCTCTGTCGCCAGGACGCGCTGTCTTCCGCTGCAGGCTGCGTGCTGATCTGTGTGCCTGCAGCGCACCGCTCGCGTCACGCATGCCAGCTGACTGGACTGACCATTGCCCAACAGTGCCCCTTCCTGGGCACAATGTCCTGTGTCTGTAGCAAGCATTCCCACAACAGGCAAGTCCCACAGAACTTGGCCAGGTGCACCCCTACCACCCATCCTGGCCTGCCAGGCATATATGACGAGAGCCTAAAACCAGAATATGCTGTAGGCATCCATCTCTCTGGACACACCACACATATGACTTGACACGTCGGGATTAGCTGGGCTTGCCTGTCCAAGTCAGCGCCATGTCAGCTGGCTGCAAGCTTGGGCTGTCCATCTCGCCATCTGTCTCGGCCTGCAGAGTACAAGCCAAAGTAAAGGTAAAGCTATCACAACATAGGCACCCTCACAGACTCCTGAAAATCAGCGTGGCATGCAGCAGGGAAGCACGTCTGCCTGCAATGCTGAGAGACCCTCGCCTGGTCATCGAGCAGCTTCTCAATTCTCCCGACAGCATCCCAGCTAGACTTCACCTCCTGAAGACTAACTTCTGGTGTGGAAAGCCACACGTTTTCCTCCTCTCTGCCACCGGCATCTGCACCAGGAATCTTCAAGGATGAGAGAATGATTCCTCAATCCTTTGCCGTGGCAGAGACTGCAAGCCTACTGGATCAGCGTTCCGGTCAGTGAAGGAACGGTAGGATTAGGGGAACACTTTCGAGCTTCTTGAGGCGCTTAGATCAGCGCACCAGCCATGACGTTTTTCACTGATCCTCCTGAGAGAGTGCTGTGCGTGCTCAATCGGCGTATGAAGCTCCGAGCTCCAGGAGTCCTCTGCGATGGCCTTTCGCCGAAGGGATTGCTGCGAGGAGAGTAGGGCTTGCTCCACGAGCCAGGGGGCAGCTCAGTCTCGTCTTTTAGAGCGGTGTCACTCTCTGGTGTGCTCTCCCGGACGAATAGGCTGTTGGGGCTCAGGTTCTCGTCCCCCTCGTCTGACCTGAAAGCCATCACTCCAGGCGTGTCTGGAACAGGAAGTATTGAGATTCTTTTGGAATCTCATCATAGTACGCATTATGTTCGCAAGCGCAGACGGGTTGGGCGTGCCAACTTACCGGATGATTAGACCCCGAAAGGGATATATGAATGAGACATCCAAAACGTGGGAAAGGCCAAGTACCAACTGATGACAGCCAATTGGAACACGATGCAGTGCAAAATACCTGTAGAGGTCAAATGTAGGGTTGAGTGCCTTCTTGAAGGCAGTCGTGTCGCCTTCCAAGGCCCAGGCAGAATCAGATGTTTGCCCACTACTTGCTTTCTGCTCCTCCCGATCTGTTGTCTCGTCAACCAGAGAAGCCATGCCGTCCAAGGGCGTCCATGCACAGCCCACACAGATACTACACGTCTTGCCGAGAGCACAGGGATTTCTGGAAACTGTCTGGTGGCCAGCTGCGTCAAAATTGAATCTCACGGGGGGACCCAGGACGCTTTCTCAGCGGGGGAACCCATGCACACTCACAGAAGCTATACTTGCAATGTCGAGGTGACAAAAGTGAAGAGCACATTGCAACTACTTAGCATCACGCTCAAGCTTCGTTTCAACTCCAACGACACTACGTGCAAGGGCCCCGTAGAGCCCTCCTGCCTTGCCACCTGCAGTCTCATCAGAACCACGGGCAGAGAGTCTTATTGCCTTGGACAACTTGTCTGCGGGGATTCTGTTGCCACACTTCCTGGGGTGCCACATCTGCCTTTCATGCTTGTATGCGTCTGGCAAGCACTGTAGCAGTGAAGTGATCGTACCACCATCAGGCCCTATATTGGGGATCAACAAAGCACTGCTCTTACTCTGGAATGGCAGAGTGGCAGCTGGCATACGATAGCTCAGCTGTACACAGGTGTGTGCCAATATTGCCTCTCCTGACAGCGAGACTGCACTCCCCATATCAGCAGCATGCATCATACTGTATTGCCTTGCAATCCTCGCACTCATTCGCAGGTCTGGGCCGCCATCGAACAACAGCGGAGTGGAGTGGTACAACACAGGCAGTACAGCAGATTTCCCATCGGCCTCCAGTCATGATTTCTCCTACAATACTATGCCAGGCTACAACACGGGAGGTGCAAATGGCTCATTTGAGGACGAGGCACCGCTGCTGGAAGGTACTGCTCCATGTTTGCAGCGCTCTGCGTGGCTCCACAGTTGTCTGCATGGAACACGCTACACGGCTGTGAGCCTGCAGAGTGTTCTATCCCCTAGAGCTGCACATGCTTGTACCGAGGCAAAACCTGTCCTTGCATCCCTCCTGACGTCACCGCAGGGCTTCAGAGACGTGGAGTTTGATTACAGCACTCAAGCCACATCGAAAACGTGCTGGCTGCCGTTAGATGATTGAGGTGTGTTGTGGATGGTGCAGAGCTAGGCATCGACCTGCAAGGCATCCTCAAGCGCTCCATAGCAATCCTCCTGCTGCGCCTGAAGAGCGATTCCCTCACAGAGCTGGACATGGGTGGTCCTCTGCTCTTCACCACCCTCTTCAGCGCAGTGCACCTTCTGGCAAGTTGCCCCCTTCCCTTGCCTGCAGCCCTGCATGCACATTTCTTCTGCCTATGGAAGTGCACAGAGGATTATAGGGCTTGCAGTGCATTTGCAGAAGTTGCGGGGCCTGAGGCAGGCACATTCTCAGGGCTTGTCTCGGATACTGCAACTTCCGCAAATAAGTAAAAGAGCGATTTCAGCATGTTGATGCACGGGCGCCTGTAGCTGTCTTGTGATGGCATGGTCAGTGCTCTAGCCCCTCAAGAGGATGTGCTCATTTTCTTCATCCCTGGCCTGCAGACAGGGAAGCTGCACTTTGGAGTGGTGCTGGGATGGTCTGTGGTGGGTAGCGCAGCAGTCTGGTTTGTGGTTAGCAATCTGGCTGGCCAGGCGGCGCATCACCCGGGCGGCCCGCCCGGCATCTATGACTGCTGCTGCCTGCTGGGCTACTGCATGCTGCCCATGCTGGCTCAGGCGCTGCTCTCAATCCTTGTTCCCAAGTGAGTCACCACACTGCTCTCTGCCGCTAGGCACGGTATGTGTCTGTGTTGGATGCATTCGGTCGACAGGGCTTGCATGCTGTCACAAGAGCAGGCTCGAGAGAGTCACATTGTGCGTAAATCACGGACCCTTGATTGGCCAACAACATTGCAGGATTGCCAGCTTTGTGGGATGTGCTTCAAGTAGCATCGTGGATTGTCTAAGAGGAGTGCAATTGTCTACACCGTAATGTAGACAGCAGAGGTGCTCCTGTTCAAGTATATCTGGAAATTCACGACACCATTGCTGCTACAGGGGAGCACTGACAGTGGGGTCAGCGGTATTGGCAGTGCTTTGGAGCGGGTATACAGCGAGCAAGCTCTTCAGCCGGCGGTCACAGATGCTGGAAGAGCACATGTACCTGATTCTGTACCCCTGCTTGCTCATGTACTCCGCCTTTGCTCTCCTGACCATCTACTGAGCCCATGGCCGTCTGTACAGCAGAGCACATGCAAATTGTTGGTAGAGTAGGCTCTGAGGCCTGAGCTGTCTAGGCATTCGTTACATGTCAGGATAGGATAAGTGAAAGGTGCTGGAGGAACGGAGCAACATGTACTTGTAGGCAGGGGTGTGAACAGCCAGACAATGCATAGGATCCAGCCATCAACAGGCTGCTCTCATCAGCCAATTGGTCAGGTTTATAGACAACCTTTTGGAACCACGTGAAACCGCACCCTCAGTATGCAGCTTTCTGAGAGAAGCCTTACAACTGTTCACTGCGAGTGCCTGCTTGCAGTGCTGAATGAACAACCTATATTATGGGGTTTGCAAAGCGTGCTTGGATCAGAATCCCAAGTCTTTCTTCCCTGCTTGCTTGCACCCAATTTGGCAGGTAATCTTTGGCTGCATATGCATGCATACTGCACATATTCTGCTGGCAGGCTGCAGTGTTTGTTCACCCTAATCCTTTCAATACGCAATAACACACATTGTGCACACGACCCTCTTGGGACCTACACACGCTTGCTTGATGGTATGGCAATGAGGGACAGCTGTTGAAGCGATGACAAAATGTGGCAGGCTGTGCACACCAAAACCAGCTCGCTCATCCGTTGAGCGCGACAACACAGCCAGTCAGCTCCATCAGGATTATATGGCACTGATGGAGCTGCACTCCATGCACTGTGCTGAATCCAGTTGCCCTGGAACCTTCACACTGTACCAGGCAAGCCAAAAGGACTGATAAAGGCATGGCCAGTGACACCTGAAGACCCAAGCTGTCTTCAGGCTTTTCAAAATGGTTGAGGCTCACTCAGGGCTGCCGTATGAAAGAGATGTAGTGGCAAGGAGAGGATAAGGTTGTACCCTGAGGAGATGCATTGCTATTCTCGAGTCCCAAGACTTTGCACATGGGCAGGACAGCATGCAGCCGGCACAAGCTCTGAGTGTACCATCTCGCGTGCCTTTGCCTCAACGACATCTCATGGTATACAGTCAAGCAGTCTGCAGGCCCCTGTTGCTGGAGATTCTGACTGCCTCAAGCTGAGGGAGGGCGCAGGGGAACGCCCCAGCTGCCCGGACAGGGCAGGGGATACGCAACCTCACTTCCTGCCCCTGATGTGTGCTGGGAGCTCCCCGCTCCTCACAATGGATATCTCTGCCAGCTCGGTGTTGGCAGAGTGTGCTCGGCCCATGCTGAGGGCGGCTGCGCTGGGGGGACCCGGGGCGTCCAGCTTGCCCGAGCCGGGCCGCCGTGGGGTCTGCGGGGGCTCCACCACATGCACCCTCTGCTCCCGCAGCTTGGCCTCTACCTGCCTCAGATTCTCCGCTGCACAATAAGCAAGGCCCCTCAGCCACAATTCGCTCAGGCTATGAGAATGGATGCCAGAGACTACTGCAGCCATGGCTGGTGTCTGTCATGATGTTGGGGTGGTCCAGCTCCAACAGACTTGTACAGCCATCTCCCTCGAGCATCAGAGGGAGCAGATTCACTCCTGGTGCTCACAGGCATCGCTTAAAGGCTGCAGGAGTGCAGTTACAGCAGGAGTGCTCACCTATCATGCTACTGTCGGGCTGCAGCGCAAGAGCGCGCTTGTAGCAATTCCTGGCCTTGAACCAGTTCTGGTTGATGTCCTTGTACCAATGGCCCAGCCATGCACATGCATCCGCCTGAACAGCAACACCACTGTCAAACAACACAACTCTTTGTATTCGCAATTTCATATTCAACATCACATGCCTGCCTGCAATATGGGCTGACTGCCATCTCCAAAGGAACATGCTTGAGGTCCCCTGCACCATGTTCCCAAGCAGAGATGTTGGGAACATGGCAAGGACGACCCAGGGAATGTTCGCAAGCAGAGACGTCTCAACATTGATCTGTCACTGCAGGTGAGGCAGCTATTGATATGCGCACACACAGGAACGGACATGATCAACCCAACTGTGAGTCACACTCCTGGAAAGTGGGAAACTGAAGGCGTATACTGCAGGCAAGCATTTGCATGATGACGCTCCACCCTCACCTGTGAGTCGCACTCCTCCTTGGAGGCGGCCTCGAAGTGGGCACGGGCCATGGTGGGGTCGTCGCGCATGTTGCCGCCCATGGTCCACAGGATGCGGCCCAGCTTGTAGTGGTGCTCCGCCAGCTCGGCCTCCGTCACCGCACAGCCCTCCCGGCTCGCCTCCTTCAGCGCCTTCTCCAGGTGGTCCTTGGCCGTCTGCACACAGAGCCATCATGTCAGCTGTTTGGCTAAGCAGCATGAGCCATGACCAATTGCCCGCCACAATTGACGTGTGCAATGTGGCCAGAGAACTGGTAGATCGGACTCTTACTAAGAGAGGCTGTAAAGACATTCGATTTGCTGCACCTTGACTTCTCAGGTACCAGGCACTGATTACAGAGGTCTTAGAGGCTACACATAGATAGTACAGCCCGGGCAGCGGCCGAGGGGCAATACTCCCACACCTGCAGGTCGCCGTCTTCGAAGACCAGCCAGGCGTACTCCGAGTGCGCCCAGTGCTCCGCGGGGCGCCCGCGGCCCATGAGCGCCTTGCCGAGAATGCGCTCATACTGCGCCTTGGCCGCCACGGTGTCGTTGCGCTCCAGCGCGATCTTGGCGAGTCCGCGCAGCGCCTGCTGCCGGATCGACACCGGCGCGCTGCCAGAGAGCTCGTCAAAGGCGCTGACGCCCTCCGTGACCCACCCTGCAAAGATGTACCTACTCTTATGCCAGACCTTACTGCAACTCTCTGTATGTGTCCAAGAGGGGTCTTGACCTTGTACTGGGAACCATGGCAGTCGGATACATCCTGAGCTACACATATTGGGTGCACACATCAGCCTAGTGGATGGCTGCTTTAGGGAATATGAGATAAGGGGGCAGGTGTGGCAGGGCATGAGGATCCCTGTGCCTGGATACACCCATGGCACAGGCGCAGACAGCAATGCTGTGCGGGCGCACCTGCAAGGACCTTGAAGGCATACTCGGCCTCGTCCAGGCGGCCCAGGCGGCGAAGGCAGCGTGCGGCGCACAGGCGCAGCGCCAGCGCAAAGTGCGTCAGCGTCTCGCAGCCGCTGGCGCGCCGGCGCACGCTCCACTCCAGGCCGCGCACGCTGGTCTCGTAGGCGGCCGCCCACTGCCTATTCTGGTACTGCAGCTCCGCCAGCGCCTTCCAGCCGGCTGCGCTGTCTGCTCCGCTCATGACGCCTCCCTTTAGGGTCTGCACCAGACAAAGAATTGCTTGTTCCTTGTCCCCAGCATCCTAGCAGCTTTGAAAGGAGCACTCATGCCCACATTTGAGCTCAGTGGAGGCTCACGGTGCATCCACATCTAAGCCAGAGCACTGACTGTGAATCTGCACCATGAGCCTTACCAAGGCTAAAACAAGGGGATTTATCAGCTTAAACACATAGGACCCCTCAGTGGCGTGCTGCAGCATATCGCTGTACAGGCAGCAAAGGAATCAGCACCTTTGTCACTTGCAGCCGACGGACAACGCCAGACGGGGCATCTGGCGAGGACAGGAAACGCCGTCTGAGCGCAAGTCCGACCGCTACAGCAGCTGCAGGCGTCCAGGGAAACTGGTGGGCCAGCTTGATCCCAAAGTCCTCCACCTTGGTCAGGACAGGCTTCCCATTCACGCCAATCCCATTGGCTGCTTGCTCCTGCTCATGCTGTACATTGGACACCAGCTGCGAAGGCAGCAAGGCTGTCAGACAGCTGATAAGCGCTATTAGTGATGAGCAGCATGCTCATGACCAAGCTCATCTCTGCACGCTCAGTAGAGGGCAAAAATATGCAGAGTCTCCCGGCGATTGGTCTCTGCCAAGTCTGAGTGCAGCCAGACAGCACACGCATGAACACTTTTGCCCAGCTGCATTGCTGGCCAGGCGCCTAAGGCACCCTGTGAGGAAGGTCTGTGAAGAGCAAGAGCCAGACCTTGTGGAGCTTCTGGACGGAGACAGAGCCGTTCAGGTTTTGCGAGATGGAGTTGCCCCGGAACCAGTTCAGCTGCGTAGCCACCCGAGGCGTTCCCAGGCTGCTGCGGTGCTTTGGGGACGTCAAGGGCGATGCGTTGGGGGATCTGTTTGGGGACCCCTTGCCAAAATCCAACAGGTCCTGCAGTGACATCAATCTCAGCCGGCCTTGTAGGAGAGGACACCCCAGTGGTACTTTCGATCTCGATCCTCCTGGAGCTACCCATCGTTCTCGGGCCACCTTAAGGACTGCACATGCAGCTGGCACTGCACATGCATTGAGACCGGGGCAGAAGAATGGCTGCGGGACGCGCAGGCTGCTGCTTGACTACAATGCTGACTGATGGAGTGATAGCACAACAGATGCGAGCACCCCAGGAGAGCAGCTCCTCTGGTAGACAGACTTAGAGGGACAGTATGGGGCTCACTGATGTGCTATTGTACACGGGGAGGGCACCGCCGTAGAGCTCCTCCTGCTCCTCCAGCAGCCAGATGGCGGCCTCAAAGGGGAAGGGCGTCGTGCAGCCGCCCGCGCTGGTCGTGATCATGCGCACGCACTCGCGCAGCGCCTCCATGCGCTTCTCGTTGCGGGCTGCGGACCTGCACATAACCTCATGCATCAGCATGCTTCATTGTCATTACAGTGAGTGGGCTGTTCTCAAAATTGGCTGGTCGTGATCATGCGCACGCACTTGCGCAGCACCTCCATGCGCTTCATGTTGCGGGCGGCAGACCTACACACTTTTTTCACTTTGCATGCAAAGTGATGGCAAGATGTGTGAGAAGCTGCCTTCAGCACCATGAGGACTGGACCTGCTTTGGGAGAGCACTAGCACCGCATCATGTGCCAAACTCGTGCAGCACCTACATGCGCTTTGCTGAGGCGCAGCATTATGCCTCAACAGACCATGACATGTTCATACCCTTGAGCAGGACCTCCATGTCCGCTGCCTGAAAACTAGTACTATTACACCCAGTCATACGAAGGATGGGGGTGCTGCTAGAGGAAAAGACCATGTCAATGCGCTACCACACTGACGCATTGCCTGGTTGCATGAGCGAATCTGCGAGGATCATGGGGCCTGATAGGCATTGTCTCCTGTGGCACGCCTATACAAGGGCAACCTTGTCTGAGGGTATCACTGAAGAGGAATGCATCACTGCCTGGCAGCCGTGCACCTCTCTTCAGTGTCGCCCTCAGGAAAGAAGGGCATCACAAGGGGGTATGGGTGCGCGAGGGCAGCCGCACCTGGGCGGGAAGGCCTTCAAGCGCGACAGGTAGCGCTGCACATGCGCCTCGTGGAAGCGCACATAGCGCGGGCTGGGCATGGTGCGCCCCACGATCTCCTTCAGCGTGTCTGCCAGGCCCCCCTTCTCCAGCTCCTGCTCCTCTGCTCGCTCTGCATCCACATCCAGCCGCACCCCTGCAGGAAGCAAATGTTGTCAGGGAACTCTACCCACTTGCTGTGCTAGTAGCCAAAGGCACAAGGAGCGCCCACACAAGTTTGAGCAAGGCCCCCTTCGCCACCTCTTGCTCGCTCTGCATCCAGATTCAGCCGCACCCTTGGAGGAACAGACTTTATTTGGCCTTGTATGGACCCCCATTATGCATAGCCCCTTAGGAGCCTTATGATATCCCTCAGTAACTGTCTCTGATCCCCAGCTCCAGCACTCACACTCAGCAGCAACACTGCAAGCAGTGCATGCTCCGCTGCACACCAGACAGATAGCTGCTTCATGCCCTTTGCTCTTGCTCCCGCGTGGTCAGTGTGCTGCCTCTTTGAAGCGATTGGCCAGACTGTACGTGACCAGAGTCTGAATCACTGCCCTCTCATGGGCTCAGGTCCATGCATGCAATGCAGGAGACCAGAGGCCTCATGGGAGTCAATTGGCTTTGCGCAGAGCTGTACCTGAGATACTCCTGGTGATCCTGCCAAACTGCTTCTCCTGCTCCTGGACTGCCTTTTGTACACGGGACTCCTGGGCCATTCTCTCTACTTTTATCTGCACGCAAACACAGCACCACTTGCCTCAATCCTCTTTCCTGACGCTGCCTATACCAGAGTGTCATCTACATTTGAGGATCTAGCAAGGGTGTCCCAGAAGAGGTGATTGAAGAATGCAAGCCTATAGGAATACAGGCGGCAGGAGGAGGGCAATTCAGAAGCAAGGAGCTTCGGCAGCACACCTGTATGTCTGCTAGGAAGCAAAGGGCTTCGAGTTGCTGCTCCGCTGAGAGCTCCTGTTCGAGCAGCTCTTTCAGATGGTTCTCTGCTATGTCCAGGTACCCTGCCTTGTCGTAGGAGTCTGATATCCTCCACAAGTACTCCCTCTGCTTCTCCTGAAGCCCCTGCTCTTTTGCAAGCTCCAGCTGCACGAGTGATACTCCCTCAGCTCATTGCCCTGGACATTCAGCTCACACAATGCAGTGGATCCCTGAAGCGTATGCAACGCTGCAATTCAGAAGGCAGCTTTTGCTATGCTCAAGCATGTCATGTGGCCATGAAGCTGCAAGACAGGTCGAGCTGAGGCACTCACGAGCTTTTCATACGTCTCTGCTGCCTCCACCACGTCCCCCATGTTGAGCTGCAGGGCAGCCAAGCTTTCCCAGGCTGGGAGGGCTGTGGCATCCAGGCCAATGGCATGGTGCAGCTTCTCCGAGGCGTGCTGGTCATCCCCATTGTACATCGCCGCCCGTCCGCATATTCTGCAGGTCACGCACTATGCTTCATGGTGGGTATTGCGTCCAAAGGGAGCTGCTGGGCACCTGGAGCCACAACTGGTCAAAGCACTTCTTCCAGCCCAGCGGGGCTCGCAGCGGGGCTCGCACATCCTACGACGACTTCAACAGCAGAATGTATACAGCCAAGGAATTGTGCGAGCTTCACAGGTGGGCATCCCCAGCTTCCTAGTCATCATCGAGAGGGTTAGAATGGATTTTAGGCCCAACACAGCACCAAAAGCATTAGGGAATCGTACACTATATCACAGCCGTGATGTATTCTAAAGACCTTCTACAAGATGGCGGCCATCTATTACTCAGCACATGGGCCAGGGAAAGGCAAGAGACAGGGCAATGTAGTGCAGTCTCATGGCCCCATCGACGCAGAACTTGCTGTGATATAGAAGAAGGGTGATATGAATACGTCCGACAGTGCTACAATGGTATGAGAACACACATGTATGCGTCGTACGATGGGCCTGCTGCCTTGGCCAGTTCCTGCGCCGCTGTAAAATCCCCGTCCCTAAGGCGCTGCTCAGCTTGCTGCAGTTTGTCGCCCATGGCTGCAAGCTGTGCATACTTTCGCGTATCGCTTAGCTGTTTTCGATGTCCCACAGAGAAGCCAAGCCTAACTCCAACATAGGGTTCCCCCGCTCAGGTCCCCCCAGATCAAGCTCTTTATATCAAAAGGTACGCTTACGCCATCACGATGCCCCTATTTACATCATACACAGCTGGTGAGACTTCTTGCGGATTCCTTACGACCGGGGAGCTCTGGACTGAGTCCTTTCAGTCGAATTCTCCTGGCTATGTCCGACGGCATGGCCCTCAAAATCTACCGGGGCCGTGGATCACCGTTCGCCTGGAGGGTGATGGCATGCGCAGAGGAGAAAGGAGTCCTGTATCAAGCAGAGACTCTGGACGCCTCCAAGAGTGAGTGCTTTCCGAACCGTGGTCTCTTCCCGGTGGAAGCCTCTCCCCCGAGGCTTCTTGAGAGAAACGCCTTGTGACTCGTGACGCGAAGGTAGTCAGCTAATTGTCAATCTAGAAATATACGACATCAGGGGGCGATCTTGTGGCCTGGCACCCGCATTCAGTATTACGAGACATGGATCGCCGGAATGTGCCTGCCATGTACATGGCAAAAACAAGTAGCAAGGTTGCAAACTGAACGCGAGGACGTTTCCTGAAGTCACTACAATGCCTGCGTGCCAAAAGGTCGAGGTTTTCATGCTCAAAGTGCACAGGGGCGCCAAGGGCGTCAGGTGATGGCGCTTGCTCTTCATGGTCAGGCGTCCACCTTGACATCAAAGTGTGTCGCTGTACCCAGGAGCCGCATTGCCCTGCTGATTATAGGGGAGGGTGTGTCGAGATCCTTGATGGTCTTTCTCACGACTCTGATACTGCTGCAGAGGAGCACAAGGCGCCTGAGTACCTGGCAATAAATCCTCGTGGCCAACTGCCAAGCCTGGTTGACGGGGACATTGTCGTCTGCGAGAGCCTGGCTGCCCTACTGTACCTGGATGAGGCCTACCCTGAGCATCCACTGCTGCCCAGCGAGAGAAAGGAGCGCGCCCTGGTAAGTCTTAACGCTGATCTGCAGCATGTGTCTATTGTGTGTACTCTCGACTTTCAGGGTGTGCAGCACTACTGTGATTGGTACCTGGGCTTGTCTGGACCCTGGAATACCTGGCACGCTCAAAATTCACACCATGACAGCCGAGCAGAAATAAGAAAGGTAGCGGCCAGAGTTGTCACATGCAAAGCCCTTCAGGGCTCACATCCAGCTGCGATGCCTTGTGTGCATGCAGGTGTTCCAGCGCAGCGTAGAAATTTCCAATTTGCAAGACAAGGCATTGCCAGTTCTTCACCTAAAGGTACGGCCCTTCTGTTCCGTCCCCTTCCATACCCCAGACCGAGCTGCTTTACTAGCTCGCCCAGGCTGCCAGAGCCTCCTTGCCCAGTGGATGTGCTATGACAAAATACACCATGTTAACAGTTGCACTCATGCGTCTGGGATGTAGCGGGGTGCCTGAGCAGAGGTGGCATGCTATGCAGAGGTCAAATGGAGATCCTGCGGGCGTGCAGAAGGCCATAGAAGCCCTGAAGGTATGCTCACCTGCCCGCTTACCAACCTGAGCAGAGTCCCCTGCTTGGACAATATGCCAATCCAATGAGGTGTTGTAAGAGCTCGGCCTGCTGGGACCTCAGCGACCTTGACTTAGCTGACCAGCATCCTGTGTCCTATATGTGCAAGGCAGCCCGGAACCTGCAGCGGCTACAGGAATAGAGGGGCGGACTGACGCACGAACTGGGGAAGTCATCAGCTGTGGTGTTGTGCAGGGTGAGCTGAAGCTGTGGGAAGAACACACTAAGCACGGCTTTGCAGTTGGCTCCAAGTTTACCTTGGCAGGTACATAACTTGATGAGCTGATGAATCCCCTCTCTTAAGCACATCCTTCTCACGGGAAGGTCCAAGATATGCGATGCCAACCTGCACGCCTGACGCCTGGATTACTGCTTGACAAACTTCCCTGGGGCAGTGCTTGGTTTGGAGGGGTTGGAGCCTAATTTTGTGGTGTGGCCTGCAGATACGGCTGTGGGTCCTTTCGTGCTCTCACTGAGGCGGTATGGTGCTTCTTTGAAGGACTACCCCAACCTGGCAAAGTATGATGAGACAATCAGGGTGAGTCACCTTCTCACTCTATAGCTTTGGCGGAAGGTCTTAGGATGCCGAGTCAGAGCATCCAAGGCTTCAGCTTTAATGTCGGCTTTGCAGACAAGGTTGCACACAGTGTTGGTACAGCAATGTAAGAGTGCAGCACCAGTGTTGCGTCCTGTGTTGGCACAAGCATGGGTGTGCTGCACGCAGGCTCGTCCTGCTTTTCAAAAGACTGTCCCGCCTCAGTGGCTGGAAAGCCCTGACCTGGATTGGCTCAGCGACGTGTGAGCAATGAGCTACCGGTATACCTATTTCTGAGATACCCGCAGATGGCGGGACATAAGGAGATCACTTATACTCAAACAGCTGTCACTTAGATTGATCTGATATCAGGCCCCTCGCTCTGCGTAGCTGTGTATCTGGTCAATGTATGAAGCATGGCAATGCTAGTGCCGGGGAGAGAGGTTTTGAAGATGGACTGCAAGACATTCACCTTCTTGGCATTGCCCTTGCAAATCAATTGCATATTTGATTGAATGGGTCCCTAGTATACAAAGTAGTCACTGTTGTAGTGTTCCTCCCCCCATTGTGGCGTCAGTCAAGTTACCGTGCGGTCAGGAGACAGGAGCGGTCAAGGGTACCCTCTAGGTGAATACACTGCTCCTATGACGGCTATCAGCTGGCCTGACCTAAACCTTCCCGAACATCCCAGAGTCCGATTGTTTGCCTACCGGAATCATGGAGCAGCAATTCTGAAGTCTAAGACAAGATGTGTAGCAAGTGTTGACCAGCTGCAGCTCCTGCATGGCAGCTGATCTCCCATGCTCCAGCGGCTTGAGAAGCTGCCTGGGGCATCGGCTGGCCATCTGATGGGCTTACGATGGAGCTCCCAAGTATGCTGCTAGTCTCAACAGGTCGCTGAACACTCCTCCAGCAGTCACCTCAGCGCCCGCACCAGGCCCCCTGTCATACAAGCATACAACGTCAGGCTGACCCTCATGCATGGCTTCAGCTCACATACAGATGGGGGCATCTAGAACATGTGCGCACGCCACTTAAGTGCAGTCAGCTGATGTGAGATGCCCAGCAGCCTCATTGCAGAGTGACAGTCCATAATTGCAAGACCAAAGCACAGGTCACCCACACTAGAAAATCATGTGTTGAGGGGTACTGGCGAATACCTGATGATGAGGGGTTGCTGGTGGTACCGCTGTGTGGTGAAGGCTATGATGTTGTCGGAGCCCTGCAGCTGTGCGAAAGGGTGCGAGCTGGGATACCTCTTGAGCTCCACGCTGCCGTTGCCTGCTTGGCAGTCGACAACACCTGCACAGATATTCAGAAGCCTTTGCTCAGACTCTCGAGGCCATAGCAGCTTTGTATCCAGGCCAAGCTCGCAGGCAGGTCAACTGCTGCCATCGCTTGCTTGCGGCAGACAAGGTAAGGTAAGGCTGAGGGTTGCAGCTTGCGCAGCATGGGCAGAGCGCACTACATACGCCTTTGCGCAGGGCCGTATCAATGTGAAGCAGGCGACGTGCTCCCCGCAAGCGGCCAAGGTAGATTACCCGTCGGCGCTCGTTGCTCTACATGCATGGCACGGTCGAATGATCCTCACCTACAAATCTCAAGCAGTCTCCTGCTGCGGTGGCTTCGTCCAGCTGCTGTGCCATGAGGCCGTCAAACTCCGGCAGGCGCGCCATGAACTCGTCTGCGGAGGCAATGCTCTGCAGCGGCTCCGGCACCAGGCTGTGCACCGGGACGCTGGAAAGCTCTGTCATCATGCCTGTCTCCCTGCGCACGACAAGTCTCAGGCAAACACTATAGGAGCAATTAGGAGCTCTGTCGTCATGCCTGTCCCCCTGCACTGTATTGTCCTCCCTTCACAATTATTGTCGTGACAACACTCCCACATCACACAGGCTGCACTGCAAAGCAGCTATCTAGATGAGAGGATGATCAACTTTCATGGGCATCATCTCAGAATCCTGCAGGATATCTGTATAGCAGATCTTGGCATAGCTTTGACTGCTCTGACTGGCTTGGGACCTGGAAGGCAGTGTTATGAGATATGTGGAGCGGGTACAGATATGCATACCTGGCAAGGATGGTGACCTTCCTGGCAACATCCATGCCAGCCAGATCATCTCGAGGGTCTGGCTCTGTATACCCTAGCTCCTTTGCCTGTGCGCAGGTCAAGGCATCACATCACACATCACATCAAGGCATAAGAGTGTGTGTCTCAGACAAGCTATACAGTAAAGGAGGCTGTGGCTGATAAGCGCAGCGTTGTACAGCAGTCTGTGAGTCGGCCTGGAGGCGGCAATCAAGCTTACACATGACATGCAGGGGAAGGTGACACTCTACCAGCTGCTTCATCATCTACTTTACAGACACTGATGCAGAGTATGCTTGGAATTGTGTACCTGTGAAACGATAGACGAGAAGGTGGTCCCTGGCTGGAAGTTGTTGAAGATGTAGGAGAGGGTCCCACTGAAGATACCCTCCACCTTCAGAATCTTATCTCCCGTCTCGATCAGGTGCCGCAGGGTGGCAATGACTGGGAGACCTGCGCCCACGGTGGCCTGCACACATAGGCGAACGATTGCCAGACTGATTCAAGATCCTGCAGTCATGAGAGCTGCATGCGTGCATAGGCAAGGGGTGGCAGGCCTCAGTGGTTTGAGTGCAATGTTCTGTCGTCAGCGGGTCATCAGACAAACTGTGAAAAGAGTGTGTTCATCCTCGGCCTTGCCTCCCCTCAAATGCCATGCTTTGGCAGTATTAATCAGACACACCAATCTTGCCAGTCTCAAAATAGCAGCAGATGCATCTCGTGCTCAGACCGCTTGTGCTTCTTTCGCACATCACTCTCAGCGATAGCACCATCAGGAAAAGATTGGAACGACTTGCGTGTCTCTCTAATACTTGAAGAGCTGCATACCTCGTAAAAATAGTGGATGTAGGACTCTCGCTGGAACTGCCTGAGCGCCAGGTACTGCTCCAGGGGGCCGCTGTTGAGCTTCTTGTTGGGGGTGATGATGTGCAGGCCCTTCTGCATCCACTCCAGGTAGTGCGCCGCAGGGACCTCTGAGGCTGTGGAGTCCACAATGACCGAGTTGGGCACATAGTGGTTTTTCAAGTGCTCTGCAAATGCTGTCATGTCTGCCGGCTGAGATGACCTGCAGCATGCATATTCAGTTGTCAGTGGGATGAGGGTGATGAGAGGTCAAGGCACATCACACTCATGGAAAGCGGACAGAAGTGGACTCAGGCAAGCAGAGCGCCTTCAGGCGCTTTCTGCAAAGGCTGTCATGTTTGCCCTGGATATACACACAAACGACGCCGTGGTGCTGAATTGGGTGGTTTTCGCAAGGCTGGCACATCAGTGTGGTGTACATGAGCAGAGCAATGACAGGGCAGGGGCGCACTGCTGAAAGTGCTGTTTCCAGTTAGCGAGGTCAATGGAGGACTCGGACAGGAGCATGCGGCTGGAGGACATGATGCCCAGGATGCGCACGTCAATGTCAAAATTGCCCCGGAGCTCCTGCGTGCAAGCAATTCTGCCAGTCAGTGCCAATGTGTGAGGCTTGGGCAGCGGGCCTTCACCTATCGCTGCTAAGGCTCCTCATCGATATGGCCAAACATGGACATTGCAGGGACAGTATGATGCCATGCAGGTTGACACATGGGGGCGTGCGGTGCAAGGCAGACGTACTTTGGTCCCCAGCACATTAGGCGCAGCCAACAGGGCTGCAGCCAGGTGCACCTGCACTGTGTATAGGCGAGGCAGCACACCGTCATCTGCTGGTGTATCTGGTCCAGGAAGGTGCCACCAATGAGCCCTGGTCCCACAAGGCCGACCCCTAGAGGCAGCGTGGCCAAGTAGAAGCGGCCGTGCACAGCGCGCAGAGCGCGCACCGAGTCCTTCTGGTCGATAAGCACTGTGATGTTGTACTCGCTGCAGCCTTGCGCGATGGACCTGCAGTACACCAGGTTCCTGGTTTGAGGACTTGCCAATCTTACTGTTCCTCGTGAGAGCACAATCAGTGCAGGGAGGGCTCTCTGCTTGACAAGCAGGTTGGAAATGTCCTTGCTGTAGCCCTGGACAAGGGCCAAGGTATCCTGACTCGCTGTGGTGCCACTGACAACCGGGCACAGTCACTGGCCCGACTGACTGATGCCACAGCGTTTAGAGGATTACAAGGCAAGATGGTAATGCGCATGGGCGGACCTGATGTTGATGTTGGCCTTGGCAAGGGCGGAGAACATTGTAGCAGCTACTCCTTTCCTGGCACACATCTGGTGGCCCACAGCAGCCAGCACGCAGCAGTCATCTATCTTCTCAACCTTGCTAATGCGCCCGGCTCCAATCGCCTCGCCAAACCTGCACAGATCTTTTCTTCCTTAAACACCCTCCACATCCTGACAGAGACAGCGCAGGAATGTCTGCTGCATGACCCTGCACCCCAAAATCTATCTGGCCTGGACGCATGCAGGGCACCACCAGCAAGGGTCAGTCAAGTACTCATCACCCCGCAGTTGTGAGATGCTCATGATGTGTGTTCCATGTTGGGGCCCAACTACCATCAGACGTCCCAGGAAAATCAAGCTGCGAGCAAGCCTTCCAGCACACCAATGGAGCCATGCCAACGCTTGTGGGAGATGGCCATGTAGTACTGCTGGAGAGCTGCTATGTAAGCTTGACTGTCTGGGGCGCGTATGTAGGTAGTAAGTCATCCCTCAATCGTGCAGCCCTTTGACCTGGGCCTTTTATCCCAGAAAGAGCCGACAAGCAAGACCAGAGTCATAAAGCAGGACAAGCTTGGATCAGGTCTTTCAGAGCAAAGAGAGAGCTCACCGCTTGCTGAGCGCCTTCACGGCGCGGTCGCCCTCGTTCTGCTTCACCGCAAAGCAGACGGAGTGCTCAGAGGACGCCTGACTAATCATGACGACATTGCAGTTGGCGTCCCGGATGGTGCCAAAGATGGCGGCTGCTGTACCATGCACCCCCACCATCCCCGTGCCCTCCACATTGATCAGCGCCACATTGTCGATGGTCGCGAAGCCCTTCACCATGACCGGCCCCGTGCGGTCCACGTCCGTCTGCGCATCGCTGATGACGGTGCCTGCATGGGGTAGAGCGCGCTCTTATCGCCTGTCGCTCACTTTATCCTCCAACAAGGTTGGGGGATGGCAGGGTACTGCATGTAGCAATCTCAGCTAAGCAGTGCGCTCCCGTCTGCAGCCAGTGCTGTTCACACATTCCTGGGACATCTGCCTAGCGCCCTGTCGGATGACCAGAGGCTACTCCAGCAAAGGCCGAGAAGGGGACCCATGGCCCGGAGTGCTTCCTGGTGGCTGGCAGGAAGGCCGAACATCGATTTGCTGAGGTCTTCAGAGTGGTGGCGGGGATGTCAGTGTCTGCACCTGAGGCGGAGCGGTTGAAGAAGTTGCGGATGGTGATGGGGATGTTGTACTTCATGGCGGGCATGGTGGTGCGCGGGTGCAGCACGCTGGCGCCAAAGTAGCTCAGCTCCCAGGCCTCGTGGTAGCTCAGGCTGTCCAGGCACACCGCCTCCCCTACCTGGTCACACAGGCCATTACATGGTCAGCAACTGTCACATTTCTGGTGCTCACAAAGGCTAATGCCAGCAAGAGGACATGCTGCGAGAGCTTGGCACGACTCTGAAGCCAGGGCAGTAGTCATGCTCACTTCACATGCAGTGCCGAGAGATCAGTAATAAGCCTGGGCAACAGTACTCTTTAAGACAGGTGGCATCTTAATGGCAAAGGACGTGTGCGGATCCCGCGTGTTCCAGGCCCTCAGCACAGACTGTCCCCTTTCACAGCTCTAGCCTTCTGCGGGACAATGTACCATCCTTTTTAGGGCGCGCAGGTCAGGGGAACACCTTGCGGGGGTCTGCGCTGAAGACACCGTCGACGTCCGTCCAGATGACGATGTTGGACGAGCGCACGAGGGCGCCCATGATGGTGGCGGAGTAGTCCGAGCCGTTGCGCTTGAGCGTGGTCACCTGCCCCGCCTGATTCTTGGCTATGAAGCCCGTCGCCACAATCACCTGTACAGCATGCTGTAGCGCTGAGGCATGCTGAGATTGCGAAGCCGAAACCCCCCTATAAGCTGAGTCAGTCATCCTGCTGTGGATCACAAATCAAAAAAGTCAGAGCAAGTCAGTCAGCCTTGAGCGTCCTTGGTTTATTTAGGGTGAACTTGTCTGTGTCTCCTACAAGCCAAGCTGTACATCATGAAGACAGATAAGCATGAGATGTGGGGGGCGCGGTAAGTGGTGTGCTCATTGCAGGCTCACACCCACCCATAAGCCCCCGTGCATCACTCTGAGCGCCGGTTAATTCCAGTGTCTCATTGCCGCAAGCGACTGTCCACCAGTGAGTGTTGACGCTCTTTCATTCAGGAGAAGCCTCTCACATATTTTCCCTAGAAACATGCTATGAGGTGATCACAAGCTCATGTTAAAGAGTCCTATGACAAAGGCCTCTGCAGCTGTGATATGGATTCAGAGAGCCCTACAGGTGAGGGGGGACTCACTGCTGGGGAGCCATGCTTCTGTGCCCATCTGTCGAGCTGCTGGTTTGAATCTTCATACTCCACGTCCACGGAGTTGCCGTCTGAGGTGGCGGTCACCACGAGCACGTCCCGCGAGTCCATGAAGGCGCTGTCGATGCCCATTTTCCGCAGCGTGGCGTTGAACAGCTGGGCGCACCAGAGCTCTCCATGCCCCACAACAAAGTCTGAGAACGCCTCTGTCACCATCCCAGCTGCATGACACACGGAGAAGTTTCAAGAGGCTGCCCCACTGCACTGCACACTGCCACACTGTACTGTGCACATAGGGTCAGGGAGGTGCAACCCTGGCATTCCTGGCCTGAAGGGCTTCTCTCCATTGGTGGTCCTGTGAGCGATAATCTGGCCGGTGGCAAGCATCGCGCATGCCATATGACAAGCACTTATACACACACCTGTGCAATTCCCTTGTTCTACCGCATCTCAGTAGAGAGTAACATTCAGGGCATGCAGGAAATGAGGGTAAGGTGTTCATCTTGCGCACCTATTGAGATGGCATGCAGCATGGCTTTCAGGTTGCCAATGTCATCCAGCAGCCCTGAGACAAAGGCATTAAGCTCCTTTCCTTGTCCCAACAGGAGCTTTGCTGTCTCTACATGCTTTTCCTGCAGCAGTTGTCAACATCAGCATGGAAGCATTCATTGCGGCAAGTGTCTCACAGAAACTCACATTAATCATAGATAGCGCTGAGCAAGAGCAGGAGCAACATCTTGCGCATGCACTCGTTCCTGCAGGGCTGGAGCACGCATGTAGTGTTGAGTCAGCGTCAAATTCTGCGCACATCACCAGCAGCTAGCCAAGGAGCTGATATG
The DNA here is from genome assembly GCA_963930925.1 of Coccomyxa viridis. NCBI lineage: Eukaryota > Viridiplantae > Chlorophyta > Trebouxiophyceae > Coccomyxaceae > Coccomyxa > Coccomyxa viridis. The sequence goes on along the minus strand of CAWVOJ010000006.1, from coordinate 845,827 downwards.
TGCTCTTCAGTAGCAGTGAGAGCCCTTTGCATGGGTCACAAGTATCGTGCATCATGGTACCTGGAGAGCGGCCAGGTCGATCAGGAAGGCCTGGTCCTGCTTGCTGGCCTTGGCTACCATGTTGAGCAGCAGGTCTGTGACCTTAACCGGGGAGGAGGGGTGGCTGCCCATGGCCGACACCACTACCAGCTTCTGCGCGGCCGGCTCATCCACAACCAGCTGCGCTGCAGCCTTGATGCGCTCTGCCGCTGCAACGCATGTCCCGCCAAACTTGTGCACCTGCGCACCAGCATTGTCTCAGCATGTGTACATAGCTGTCTGGTGAGCTGGTAAAAACCATCATTTACAGCATCATGGCATGCAGGATTGAAGACCAAAGCAGTACATTCCCGTACAAGTGCTGTGTGCTCGGACTTGCAGAGTGAGGGTGCATTTGCGCCACCTCTACATGCCGTGTAGGACAGCTTAAACATAAGATGTGCAACCTATTGGACGAACGTGATGAGACTGAGAATTTACCTCCCAGCTAGCCCCTCGTGGAAAGGTCTCCTCTAGCACTTCTAGTGGGGGCTCAGCAATAGCTGCGTGGATGCAGTTCGCTCGTGACAATCTTTCTGGCTTGCTTTGCGCATTGCCGTGGCTGCAAAGCTGCAGTGTGGCTGCAGGTGACTCAGGCTGCAGTCTGTTTCTGAGAGCCTTCTGCAGCCCCCTGACCAGCTGACGACCGGCATGGCGATGGCACGCGCTGCCCTCCTGTGCTTGGTACGCAGATCTGCCGCTGAAGGTCGCCTTTGCGGTGCTCACGTGAGTGCTCAGCCTCTCCATGCTTGCCGCCTTTAGGGCGCACAAAGCATCGATGTCAACTGAGCACCTTGCTGCAGATGGCTTATTGCCTCTGAATAATCAAGGCGTCCGAACGACAGTGTTTACATTCCTATACTGCGAGAAATACGAGAAGCCGGCTTTGGCTCAGGATTGCCTGCTTTGGCTGGCGGCCAAGCTGCCCAGAGCTTCCGCTCGGTGAGTCTTGCCAGAATGCAGCCTCATTTCTGGAAGTTATGTTCACGAAAAGCACTCCTCATTGCATCTGAAGTGAAAGGGCTGTCTAGTTGAGCGAGCTGTGAGTTATCTGCTGCAGTACTGGGTTGATCTGTACTATAAACTGGTGTGCAACAGCTGGGATTATCGACTCGTATGGTAGAAGAAGAGATTCTGTGTCAACGGGCATAGAAGTTCTCAGCGACTGCAAGTTCTCGATGCCAGCTGAGGTGTGCGGTCTGGCCCCCATGCTATCGCATCTGGAACGCATGACAGCATATGTCAAGAGACAGGTAGAACGTATGGCGCGGGAATTGCGCAAACTTGTCTCCTTGTTTCTTGGCCAGGACACCGACAAAAAGGGTCCCCCTTCCACCGGGAGGAGGGACAAATTGTTGGAGTGGCAGTGTAAGTACCAGAAGGAGTGGGAGAAGGAAAAGGTCTTTGAGGCTGATGCACCAGCAGAAGGTACCCGCTTGTACCAGACATTCCAGCGTGACAAGTATCGTTGGTTCCTGCTGTGCACATGTCCTATGTTCGGCTCACTGCTTGCCACAGAAGAGGTCTCCCAGTCTCAGTGGTCCATGCAGGCCAAGAGGTCACAGAGAAGTTCTATGGCAACTTCCCGTACCCGTACATGAACGGCCTGCTTCATCTGGGACATGCATTCTCTCTGTCCAAGGTAATATTTCTCCTTCCTACTCTTAAGCCTGTAATCTGCAGCATGCCTCTGCAAGGCCTCTCTGCAGACGCACTCCCGCATGGCCTCCATGCTGATGATATGCTATACACCGCCAAGAAGTCTCCTGTATGTTAAATGTGAGAGCATTGGGCCTGAAGTCAGTGGGCCACTGACTCCTAGCATGTCTTGTCATTGAACATTGCTGAACTGACTAAGCTGTGAAGGCCCTTTCTGAATGTTCAGCTGACCCTGTAGTACATCACTAGCATGTGACAGCTACCAGTTCCAGTGCTGAGAAGGCCCTCCCTTGATTGTGCAGCTGGAGTTTGCCTGCGCGTACCACCGCCTGGACGGGAAGCGGGTGCTGTTCCCACAGGGCTTCCACTGCACGGGCATGCCCATCAAGGCCTGCGCAGACAAGCTCAACAACGAGATCCAGCAGTACGGCTGCCCGCCGCGCTTCCCCTCCGAGGAACCTGTAGAAAGTGCTGCGGTATGGCTCAATATCATGAAGCAAGGCTGCCAGAAAGCCAGACACCTGCTGAAACATTTGTTCAGTTTGTGCTTGGCCACGTTGCTGGAGGTGACATTGAAATGCATGGCAAGATGTTGGAGGGAATGTAGCGGTTCTGTCAAAGCCACTGCTCCCCGAGAATGAGGGGATATCATACTTCATGATTTTACAAAGGTTCAGGAAATTCGATCGAGGTTATGGCCAAGTAGTGCCCTCAGGTCTGCATGTTTCTGTCAATGCAGGCACCCGAAGGAGAGGGGGCGCCACAGCCGACAGACCCCACAAAGTTCTCGGGGAAGAAGAGCAAGGCAGTGGCCAAGAAGGGCGCCGGCAACACGCAGTGGGACATCCTGAAGCTCAGCGGCATCCCCGAAGCAGAGATCCCCAGCTTCAGGTGTTTGGACCCCCTCCATTTGCACGGAAATATGGCCATGCCAGGGCCTTGAATCGCAGCACTGCATTTTAGGTGGAGGTTGTGCGTTGCAGTGCTAGCTGGGTCACCCATCACGCATCGCTTCTCTGATGTCCCTAGCTGAATCAGCGATGCAGAATGAACCAGCTTCTCCTTCCTGGGGCGTGCAGTGGACTGTCATTGGGTTGCATGTCGCTGGTGGGGCTTTACATGTCCAATGCGCCAGGACTGCAGCCTGAAGGGACTTTGCCTGTGCAGGACTACAGATCACTGGCTGAAGTACTTCCCGCCACAAGCAGTGAGGGATATCAAAGCGATGGGCTGCGGGGTGGACTGGCGGCGATCCTTCATCACCACAGACGTCAACCTCTACTATGACTCCTTCATCCGGTGGCAGTTTGAGGTGCTGCGGCGACAGGTGCGCTGCTGCAGCTTCAGCTCTCAGGGTCTGGGCCTGATCAAATCATGCCTTGTGTCACTCAAGGGCGCCTGACATTCACACTTGTCTTGTCAGTGCCACTGTGCTTGAGTATGCTAAGATCCCACACATGAGCCTTATATCTTGAATGGCTTTTACCACATGTGGCGATGCTTAACAAGATTGTGGCTACGTCACAATCTCGCTAGCAGCTTACCGCATATGGTTGATGCTGCATGAATCAGGCACATTGAGATGTCATATCTCCATGTCAGCTGTCAATTCAACGGCTCCCAGCAAGCGCTACTGCAAATCAGCCTGCTCTCTTTATGCTGTAGACCTGCTGGAAGTGCCTCAAATTGACAGGTGCAATAGAAAGAGTGGATGCGGAGCTGGCACACTATGGGTAGTATTCATATCCTGCCAGAAATTAGGCCCGGAAATTGCAGAAGGCACGTGCTCAGAGCTTTCTGCTATTTGCAGGGCAAGATAGTGAAGGACAAGCGCCTGGCAGTCTACTCTCCCAAGGACGGGCAGCCGTGCGCAGACCATGACAGAGCCACAGGCGAAGGTGTTGGGCCGCAGGACTACACGCTGATCAAGCTGCAGGCGCTGGAGCTGCCCGGCAAGCTGGCTGCTCTGCAGGTGCTGAGTCGCCATAGATGTACTCTCGAGATATCATGCGCATGTTTTCCCGCAATGCAACCCAAGGACATCATGCGTCTGTGGTCACAGGATGCCTAATAGTGCTGCTGCGCTGTATGTGCTGCGCCCCTGTAATGATGCCTCAAAGTCGTTCCTCGTGTTACCTTCACGATATAGACTTTTGCTGCCCATCTCAGGCATGTGGATGCATCTTAGTTTTCCTGATGTGAAGCTGAGCCGATATGTGACTGCTGCAGGGCAAGGGCACAGTATATCTGATGGCTGCAACGCTGAGGCCCGAGACTATGTATGGGCAGACCAACTGCTGGGCTTTACCTGAGGGTGACTATGGGGCCTACCAGGGCCGCAACAACGAGATCTACATCATGGCAGCCAGGTGCGCTCTTCGAGGGTGTTTACCAGCTTTTCAGCACATGCCAATTGCTAGAACTGCTATTTGGGGTGAGAGTTAGTGAGGGCTGGAGCTTCATTGATGCGCTGGTTGCTGCACATCAATGTTGTTGTGGCTTGGCACACGCAAGCACCGCAGCATTTAGCTGAGAGGCAGCAGTCTAAAGATGGACATGTGCTGTGCAGGTCAGCAAGGAACCTGAGCTACCAGGATAAGCTGCCTGTGGAGGGCCGTGCAGAGGAGCTGCTGCAGATGAAGGGCCAGGACCTCATAGGGGTGCCCTTGAAGGTATTCTTCCCCAAAACACCATGCCCGCAATGCCAGCACTTGAGATGTAGATGACAGCTTGCTGCCTGCTGAATTTAATCGCCCACTCAATCCACCAGCCCAAGTTTTCAGCCTCTTGAAGCCTGGTTTCCACTTGAACTGGTATACATACTGGAGACAAGGGTGTTTCTGAAACCCGAGTTGAGATTTCTGACACGGTGCTAATGCCTGTGTAGGTACCCAACAGCCAGCTGGAGCGGGTCTATGTCCTGCCGCTGCTCACAATCTCAATGGGCAAGGGCACAGGCATCGTCACATCCGTGCCCTCAGACGCGCCCGATGACTACATCGCCCTGCTGGACCTCAAGCGCAAGGACAAGCTGCGGGAGAAGTTTGGGGTGAAGGACGAGTGGGTCCTGCCCTTTGAGGTGAGACCCTTGCAATACAAGGCACCTGTAGGGCTGCAGAAATGACAGAGATGGCCTCAAATCCTTAGTGTCAATGTCTCTTGCCATGAGTGACAGCCCTTGCATCATTTCGGAATGCCCTTTGGGTATCCTCATGACTCAAGATGTGTCATGAGACATACTCACTGCAGAGAGAGGCTCAAGCTGATCACTGAAGGAGAGGTGATCAAGAGTCACTGGCATGGTCTAGAGACAGCTCCATGCCAAGAGGTAAGGCGACTGCTGCAGGTCATTCCCATCATCAACATTCCCGGCTTTGGGGACAGGGCGGCGGAGAAGGTGTGCACGGATCTGAAGATCCAGAGCCAGAACGACCGGGAGAAGCTGGAGGAGGCCAAGAGGCAGGTCTACCTCAAGGGCTTCACGGAAGGTGTCCTCACTGTGGGGCCCCACGCCGGCAAGAAGGTCAGCTCCTCTGAAATTGCATATCATTGAGCACGATGAACAGTGTGGATTGCAGAGATCACGATGCACCCTTGTGGTCTGGGTAGTGTCATGTGTGTTTGAAGTGCAGTTTACAGAGCTTGAGCAGTCAGCGTGCATGAGCTTCCAGCATGTGCTCTTGCAAAGTATGCTGCCATCAGGGCTAAGGACCTGTAGTGGATTGTCTCCTGATTATGGTCTGGCCACAGTGTCAGTGTATCCTGAAGCTGGAGGCAATCTGATGATAGCCTGATGCTCCCAGGTGAGCGAGGTGAAGGCGGTCATCCGGCAGGAGATGCTGCAGGCGGGGCAGGCCATGCCCTACAGCGAGCCCGAGAAACAGGTCATGAGCCGCAGCGGGGACGTCTGTGTGGTCGCCCTGACCGACCAGTGGTACCTGAACTATGGCGAGGATGAGTGGCAAGAAGCCACCAGGTCTGAATGACCCACCTGCACTTTCCAGAGCGCTCCATGTTTCATGCAGCAGGGGACGAAGGCCTTGCGGTGCTCGTTCAATGATTTCTGCAAAAAGGGGCAGTGCGCGAGAGTAGCGTTCATAATATTGCGCAACTGCAGCAGCAACACCAACAGGGCGCACTCTGATGTGCAGCAGTCACCCACTTGTCACATTCACAGCTACTCACTCTCGTGCTACCAGAATCTGGCTCCAGGCCTGTAGCGCACTCTGTGCTGTTCGAACCCTGTCAGTGTGGGAGGGAGTTGTTAGTTGTGCAAATCATGAGTCAGTGCACCAAAGACAGGGGCTGGGAAGATGCTGCTGCTGCAGGGAGTGCCTGAAGCAGATGGAGCTGTACCATGAGGAGACAAAGAGGGGCTTCGAGTACACACTGGGCTGGCTGCGGCAGTGGGCCTGCAGCAGATCCTTTGGGCTGGGGACGCGCCTGCCCTGGGACCCGCAGTACCTCATAGAGTCGCTGTCAGACTCCACCATCTACATGGCCTACTACACTGTGGCGCACCTGCTGCAGAACGGAGACATGTACGGCAAGTCAGGTGAGATTCCCCCCATCCCGTGCATCACACCTCCCATGAGCACTGCAGTTGTCTCACCTCTGCATGGCTTGTCGCCCGCCTGCTGAAGGCCGCAAGTGTCTGCAGTGTCCCAGGACGAGATTGCGACTACACTCTTCCTGGCCGCAATGGTGCAGCAGCGCGGCTCCTGATGAGTATTGGCCACTCCCAGAACTGAGGCCCTGAAGCATGGCAGTACGTCATGTGCAGGCAGCATGGCGCCGGAAGACCTGACCAACGAGGTGTGGGACTTCATCTTCCTGGAGGGCCCGGAGCCCAAGCACAGCGCAATTCCCGTGCAGACGCTGCAGGCGCTGCGGCGAGAGTTCGAGTTCTGGTACCCCTTCGACCTGCGGGTAGGCCTCATGTGTGTCACGTTGAACACATGCCCTTGCAAGCCTACAGCAGTGGCATAGCTGACTTTGGATACAGATATCTGTAAAGCTCCACAGTCATCGCTTTGAGCTTTTGCTGTGTGTTGGTGACCCCTCTGTAGGACTGGGACCAGGATTCGGCCCCGCTGTAGTGACAGGCACCAGAGCATGAACTGGATCAATGAGAGGGGCTGCTGCTTGCAGACGTCTGGCAAGGACCTGATCAACAACCACCTGAGCTTCAGTCTGTACAACCACACAGCCATTTGGAAGGATAGCAGCAAGTGGCCTCGCTCCATCCGCACCAACGGGCACCTGCTGCTGAACGCTGAGAAGATGTCCAAGTCCACTGGTATGCCATTGGTGACAGGATTTCTAAGTGTCGTTTCATCCTCATTGACAGTTCAGGCCTCTGCTGCTTAGTAGGCTTACGGGCTGATCACTGTTCAAGGGCAAGAGAGTGGGTGCATGGAGTGGTGTCCCAGGAGGACGATGCTGGCTGTGGGCCATGCTTGAGCAGACTCAATCAGCCAGGCTTCTTGCCAGAGGAGGGATCACTTCTGCTGAGCCAGGTCAGGAGTACCAGGCAATGACTTTGGGAAGTTGACAATAATCAGCTGTCCTGCAGGCAACTTCAAGACGCTGGAGCAGGCGATCCAGGAGTACAGCGCGGATGCCATGAGGTTAGCGCTGGCTGACGCTGGCGACGCCCTGGACGACGCCAACTTTGAGCACACAACAGCCAATGGCGCCATCCTGAGGCTAACAAAGGTCAGCAGCACCTTCTCCTGCCCTTCGCCTCAGGGTACCTCACCAGCCGGCTGCTGGTCCTATCAACTGTGAAAGTCAAGCTACACGGGGTGCGGGCCCGGTTTGAAAGCGCTGTGGAATTCTGTAGCTACGTTCAGGTATGATTTAGAGCTGAGCAAGCTGATTGCAATTACAGGAGGTGACCTGGGTTGAGGAGATGGTCCATGTAGCAGGCACCCTCAGGACTGGCACCTTCAATTTTGCAGATAAAGTATGCCAGAATGACATCTATTTTGCCATCGAGGAAACTAAAAAGGTACCTTACTGCCAATCGACCTGCAAGGGATGTGGCCCCTCCACTCTAGGATACACATTGTGCATACATAGACCACGTCATGATTCTTACACGGAGCAGCCATGACGTAAGATGCTGCACAATAGCACGTGTCATGCACAGGGCGGTGCAGAGCTGTGCCAGTCCAGGCATGTCACACCAGCGTTGCTGGTTTGCAATCTCTGAAGGCTGCCTTTTCTGGTGCAGAACTACGAGGGCATGCTCTTCAGGGAAGCTCTGAAGACAGGCTGCTACAACCTACAGAAGGCCAGGGATAGCTACCGCGAGTTGGCAGGGGGTGACGGGAAGATGCACCACGACCTTGTCATGAAATACGCTGACGTGAGCCCTGGACATCATTGCTGCGTATGATAAGGGAACATGTCATCAGCTGAACTCAAAAGGGCTGGTCAATGTTGGCCTTGCGTCTCCATGCCCAGTAAATGCGCCTGCTGTGAGCTGCCTCCTAGGATGACATGGATGTGCATGTGACTGTATCTGCTCCACACAGGTTCATTGCAACTCTTCAGATGCTGATGCAGGGTGTTGTGAAAGTTCAACATGTTGCACTAGTACCTGGCCTGTGTGTGCTTATCAATATGAGTAGAATGCAACACTGCGCGCAGGTGGCGACTCGGCTGTTGACGCCCATCTGCCCGCACACCTGCGAGCACATGTGGCGGGACGTTCTGGGCCATAAGGATAGCAGTGTGCTTACAGCAGGCTTCCCAAAATTACAGGATGGCGAGGCGCACGACTTCACCCTGCAGTATGCAGGTATATGTCTGTGGGCACATGCAGAGTTCTTACTGGGTACAGGGCAATTTTCCCTCACCAGTCGACGGAGGGGCTTCGCTTCTTGACTGCAATCGTATTCCCTGCAAAGCTGTTGCTGTAGGATGCAAGAGTGTAGACATGGCAATGTGCAGTGTCATCACAAGCCAGCAACATGTTTGCTGCCATGCAGGCGACTACCTGCAGGCAAAGGTGGCCGAGCTGCCGAAGGTGAAGAGTAATGCATTGAAGATGGCCAACAAGGCGGCGAAGGGCAAGAAGGTTGCGCCAGCGCCTGAGAAAGCAGTGAGTGGCCGTACCACAGCTATAGAAAGAGCATACCCGTCGGCCACATGCTCTGTACGAAATGGACCTGCTTCTTGATGAGCAGCACAAGTCATAGGAAAGCATGCAGGCCCTTTTAGACTGGTCTCGCAGCTCTGTGCAGAGGTCAGCGGCATCTCTCATGCACTGGTCTGCTGACATGTGCCAAACGTGCAGGCCGGCGGCGCCTGCGAGCTGTACGTTGCGGACAGATTTGTCGGCTGGCATGAGGTCACCCTGAACTTCCTGGCCTCGAAGTTTGATGCCGAGACCCAGAAATTCCCAGCGGGCTGGGAGAATGAGCTCATAAAGGCGGTGAAGGCAGCTGGGGAGGCCGGGGGCATGGACGACAGGAAGCTGAAGCAAACTGTGGTACCCTTTGCTAAGCTCAAGGAGGCAGAGGCCCGGAAGGGCGGTGCACAGGTGAGCGCTGCTCTGGAGGCACTGTCCCATGTCATATAGTCATTCTGTGCACACATCAGACTCTGAGACTGCACCTTTGCTCGTGATGAATCTTGTCCTGGTCTCTTGTGGCTCCCCGCAGCATGATGGCATGCCTGGCAGCAAGGGTGGTCTGAATAGGCCTTCAATTGTAGAGCATTGTCTGGGTCGCCAACAGAGGTGTCTGTAAGCTACTCGATGTGGTCATGGGACCCGCTGCAGAAAGTGTGTCTCCAGATCCACGCATCTGTCGTGGAGGCAGGGCATCACAGCAGGGGACCCTGCATTGGGGATGTTTGAGAGCCTCCATGCTACAAGATGAGGTGGCAGGCAGCGCTCCTGAACATTCACCGGTGCGCAGGTGCTGGAAGTGAAGCTGCCTTTTGATGAGGCAGCTCTGCTGAGAGAGAATGAGGCCTACATCCGGGAGAAGGTGAATGTGCTGTCTCTGACAGTACATGAGGCCACACAGGCAGCTGCAGATGAAAAGCAGACGCCGCGCATCATGGACGCACGGCCTGGGCTGCCCGCCGCCCTGTTTACCTTCTAGAAGGCGCCTTCTGCCGGCAGGCACATACAGAACTCCTCTTTGGGGTGAATGGTTGGTTTCTGTGACACATGTGCACATGCTGATGCGGCAAGAGGCTGCATGCACGATAGGGGCCATGCACATGCATGGCAATATTTAGGTAGACATTTACGTAGACCTGAAGACGTAGTGAGACTTGTGCTTGCTGTGGCAAAAGGCTGCAGTTCTTGTGAAGAACTTCTTGACCCCATTCATAGCCTACGCAACATTCTGTACGGCAGCCGATGGTAATCAACACGAGCCCTGAATTCCTTCTTCATGCTCCTTGGGCCTTGGCCCACAGAATGTGCATCCCTTGGGGATCATCTGAACACAATTGCCACAGCCAGCTGGCTTTCCAGTCTAAGATTCTAGGCAGATGAAGTTGTTTAGAGCAATATGGGGAGTTCGAACCTTAAGCTTAAGAGGAACGCGTGTGTAATTGTAGCCGCTGGTCCCTTCTAATTAAAGCAACAGCTGACACGAGAGGCACGCCAAGCGCGTTGTTCCACGCCCTGCTGGGCAGCCATTCCTTTGATAATACTGCGCGAGTATCGCCAGACATGTTCCGAAATATAACGCCGACAGTATTACAAATTCGAATTCCCGATCAGGTCTCAGATGTATCGCAGAACGACGTAATGCATTATGAGAGTAAGATACTACAGCTTTCTACTCTATGGACATCTTTGTTGACACGGTATGCTTGCGGAGAAGGCACGTACTCGCAGACTCAAGTACATTCATCCCTTAAGCCCTCACAGAACTCGCTAGCGAGATGAAGGTATTTGTAACTAGTGCGACCGGATACATAGGAGCCGAGATCTCCAAGCTCTTACTGGCCGAAGGGCACACTGTAGGTGAGCTGCCAGGACTTATGTCATCACGCCCCTTGAAAAGATGCCCCCACCAGCAGTGGGCTTATCTAATCTTGTGACACCGTACTGTCAACGATGCCTATGACGAGAATGTTAAAGCCTCCAAATCTCAGTGTGGCGCCTGCACGTCGCGACCAAAGCGATTCTGCGCTGTGCAGCTGCTTTGGCACGGTCTCAAGAGAGTGCTGGGAAGCTTCAAGCCCTAGGGGTAGATCCTGTCATGGGCAGTCTGCAGCAGCTGGATCTGCTATCATCAACAGCAGCGTCAGGTAGGTACAGTGTAATTTAGCGCCCACTTGTCCATCGACTTCATGTGATACCTATGCGGCCGATCAGCAGATCACAAGCATCATTCAACCCTTTACAGGGAGTGATAAGCAGCCTGGCTGATGCAGCTGATGCAGTCATCCACACGGCTTTCGGTCATGCTGGCGTGTATGAGGACGCAGTGCAGATGGACAGGGCAGCCATCAACGCCATGACGGATGCACTGGCGGGGTCTCACAAGGTCTTCATCATGAGCAGCGGGACTGGATTCCTGGGCAACACAGGACCCATCCCCGTGAGCGAGGAGTACCCATTCGACCCAGATGCACCCAGCCGAGCACGCTGTCACAACGAGAGGGTGAGAGACAACGCCCATGACGTCCGCCAGATGATGTCTGTACAAGTCGCACTTCATGTTTGGCAGGCTGCCACATCACAAAGTAGCCAATTCTGTGCAAGGCTCTGTGAGCTTTTCCCATGCTTGTGTCCTGTGCACTAGGCACTGTAGACTTAGGCCACAGTGGTGCTGTGCAGGCTGCGATAGATGCTGCAGGCCACGGGGTGCGCTCGGTGGTGTTTCGGCTGCCGCAGTATGTGTGGGGCCACGGCGGCAGCTTCTTCATTCCGCACCAGATGGACACAGCTCGGAAGCTCCGCACAGCCTACTACATCTTACCAGGTGGGCACAGTGATTCCCTAAGGACAGCAGAATCATGCTTGTCTTGCTAGTTAGGCTACTGGTGAGAGCTGCAGTGGCACCTTCCGACGGCCATGAATATGTCATGATGATGCTAAGCCTTGCGCAGCGCACATGTTATGAGCGGTCAATCTGTGGAGAATATACTTATATAGTCTTGGCTCCCTGACTTAGCTTCTGAGCAGGTGACCAGATGACGTCAGGCACGCATGTCGATGATGTGGCGCGCGCATACCTGCTGGCGCTCAAGCATGCTCCAGCTGGATCTGTCTACCACATCTCAACGAGCAGCAACACATCCATCAGGTGACACGATGGGGCCAAGATGCACGATGTGTGTGCACATGCGGCAAGCCTTGAGCCAGTGCAGCAGGTGGTGCCTTGGAGCCTTATGCCCTGCAGCTTTCTGCTGGCGCGGTGTGCTCTTGGACGTGTCAAATCAGTGCTCACGAGCAATGCGGCGGCTGCAGGGGTATCGCTGAGGCTGTGGGAGCCAATCTTGGGGTGCCTGCTGAGGGCATCACCCTTGAAAAGGCCTTGGCTGACCAGGTGTGGCCTGACTGGATGGCGCACATGTGGAGCTACAACAATCGGGTGAGGGCTGACAAGGCAGAAAGGGAGCTGCAATGGACAGACTTCAGTCGTATCGACATGTTGGATGACATCCGCTCTGGCTCTTATAAGCCTAAGAATGTCACTCAGTGAGTCATGTGATGTGGTGCTCATGCGCTGCTGATCTGAAAGCTAGGCTCCCTCGTAAGCTACTGAGAAATCCTGCTAATTGGAGTGAAGCTCTTGCTGGGTTGTAAGCCCGAAGTGCACCGTTGAAATGCTGGAGCGGACCCAACTGTGTCTTGGGTGTCCTCATGCAAGCATTCGCATGCATTTTGCTTAGTAGCGGCAACGCTTCCCAGAGGCAGCAAGCCCTGAGTACCTCACATAGACCTCATCGCCCTCAGGCCACCTGACAAAGTCAGGGGGTGTCTGCCTGATCAAGATCGCAAGGGATGCGAGTGACTGCACCGTTTAGAAATATGTCTCCAGGTAGAATGTAACGCTGCAGATCTGACGTAAGGAGGCAAGCCCGGGCTGCTGGGCAGCGTTTCTGGGCACTTGGGCTAGATTGCTGCCTCAGCGGAATTGCAGCCCTTTGCGTGGTACACTGACATCGAAAGCATACCTGGAAATGCCGCTCTTATCCACGCGCCGCTGACACACCTCTACAAACGCTTTTCCTGCGAGTCAGGGTCACGACTCAGCAAGAATTGCTTGGGCTACTCTGAGGATTCATTGTCCTTTGCAGACCATGAACCACAAAAGAGTAAGTGATGATGAGATTTTGGTACTCTTACGGTAGATCTCCGCCCACACCAGTGTGCTAGGATCCGTCAAAACCATGAGCACAGAAAGCCCATGATGGAAAATGGCAAGCACCAGAGGAGGGTTACAAGACCTCGAAAGAAGGTGATTCTCCCGCTTACGCACCGCTCGCTTCATGTTGCATCTCAGGCCGACGTTTTAGTCTCTGAAATGATCGCCCATCGTCCTAGCCAGAACAGATTTCGCCTGCCGAGGCCAGAAAATCTGCAATCCTTTCATGCACCAACACTTTCTCAACTCGCAGGATGTTGACTACCACGAGCCAGCCCCTGAGGCACCAGCAAGTAGCAGGGTGCCGTACAAGGAGCATGCACATGCATGTCTTATGGGGAAATTTGGCAAACTCAAGCCCTTGCTGCGCCCTGGGTACATTGGACTCTAATAATCCACCTGCCTGTGCACCCCTGCAGTGTCAGTATTGGCACACACCGTAGTCAAATTCCTAGATGCGTCACAAGCCAGCACTTGCTCACTTGACCTCACATCGCTGCATCGCGTATCACGCAAATATCATCACAGTCTATGAGACTGGCAGAGCTGCATGTAGGGATCTTAATGTGGATCTCTTGAGGAGCTCAGGCTTCCAGGATCCCGTTCTGGTGCGGGCAGAGCAGAGCATATCTTACAGCCGGGAGGTGCGTCTCACATGCATCCTGGAAACACAGTCTGGGAATTTTTGTGCAGGTTGCAGCACTGGGCACCCTTGACCTTGCACCCAACAACAGAGAGTCACCCTGCCATCTACCATAGAGGGTCTCGCATTGGCCTCGGAAGGCAGAGAGCACTGGCGTCCTAAGCAGTAAGAGCATTTATGACACCCAGGCATTACAGGGAAGAGACTGCCAAGCTGCTGCAATAATCGTTGTAGGAGTATTTCATCACGCGCACGAAGCATTTACCCCCACATACCGTCCATACACTGAATGCAAGCTGCACACGTGCAGGCTCTGGGGATGTGCGTACCAGAGGGGCTGAGCCCCGCCTACATAGCAAGAGCACTGGGGCCGGACACCCGCGTGCCCACCATAGATGTGGAGACGCAGACTTCGGGCCCCAGGATGACACTGGCCGAGTGGGCGCAGTACTATGAGAGCAGCGAGAAGGAGCGCCTGCTCAATGTTGTCTCCCTCTCCTTGGCTGGGACGCCTCTACAGGTGAGGCTCCAGCACTCCTGATTGCTAGACGGATACAGCTGCACCTGCTCAGCCAGCAATCATGATGTTGTCTGGGCTCCAAGGCTCATGAGCATGCATTTTCCGACTGGGGACCAGGGTATCACATTGAGGAGGCCGTCCTTGCCGTATCCTTGGATCTCTAACTTTGGCCTGCTTAATGTGATTTGTGTCCTTGGCTGGAATGCCTGTGCAAGTGAGGTGCTTGAGCTCGAGACAGCACCTCTAATAGCTGGCTGAGTTGATGCAGTACAATGATTCTTGCACAAATACCAACTGCTTTAGGACCGCCTTCAGGTGTTTAGAATGTCTATGCAGGATAAGGTCATCCCGCCTGCGGTGGTGAGTGGGCTGAACCTGGTGGATGCTGTGTGGCCGCGGCAGGAGAAGCCTCGCCCAGAGGTGAGCCTGAACAGGACTCTTGTCACAGGCTGCACGGTATAAGATCATGATGAATCCTATGGTGGCAGTGAGGTGGTATGGGCAAGGCCCCTTGCCTGATATGAAAGCGGCCCGCGCTTCTCACACACCTGCCCCTAACAAATTGATCTCTAGACGATAGATTGTGACAGAGCGCTAAATTGCTTGTGATGCGCAGGTGCTGCTGTATGGGCTGATGAGCCCGGCGGGCTGCTACACAGACTTCCACGTGGACTTTGGGGGCAGCTCTATCTGGTACCACGTCGTGAAGGGCCGCAAGACATTCATCCTGGTGCCGCCAACGCCTCAGAACATGAGGGCCTTCGAGGACTGGTCCTCCTCAGACAGACAGGCATGTCGCATACGCTCCTGCAATCTTGCTCCTGCCAGGAGTCACACAAATGCCTGTATGAATGCATGCAACCTGGCTGCTACTTACTTACAGGCTGCAGCTTGGTTGAGGAATCCAGGCTGCTGTGCGTAGAGGGGTGCTCTCCCAGCCATAGCAGGGTGATATGGCTCAAAGGCCTCATGACATGGTTTGCTTATCCCCTGCCGCGTCTTCATGCGGGAGCTATGCGAGAGAAGTCCTCCAGTGGGGATGCCATGCAGGGTGGGATCTTCTTTCCAGATAGGGCCGAGGGCTGCCTGCAGGCAACCCTGGACCCTGGAAGCACTCTCCTCATTCCCTCGTCATGGCCGCATGCAGTGGTGACGCAGGAGGATGCCGTGGTGGTGGGAGGCAACTTCCTGCATGCCCTCGAGCTCAGGTGCATCTCTGCATCATTCCCAAATCTGAACATGTCTACGCATGCCAACCCAAGCACGCAGTCCTTGGGCGTCACATCAGGAGACATGGGCAAGCTGAAGACAGTTTCAGGTGTATCTGATGGATGTAGGGTGCTTGCGGACAGCACCATCTTGGGGCGCATGCACTGCCAATTGAGCGCTAGCGTAGTGTACTGTTGCGCACCGCTGCAAGCTGATGCGTCTGCCCATGCAGGCGAGCTGTGGAATGCTGGGAGATGGAGAGCCGGCTGAAGGTGCATGCATCAGCCAGGTTCCCGCTGTTTGAGCCGCTGATGTGGCACACCGTGGCCAACTACCGCCAGAAGCTGCTCTCGAACTACCTGGCGGTTGACCCGCGAGCTATGCCCACGGCCTGGGAGCTGACCGGGCTCATGTGTGTGCTGTCCTTCCTAAAGCGCCAGATGGACAAAGGGGACTGGTGTTACTGCCCGGACAGCATTGACGACCCAGAAGGCAAGAGCTCCTGGCATTTTCGTGTCTGCCGGCTCTGGCATAGACGAGCTGCACTCCCCGTGACTCCCTGAATGCTGACACCCTCCAGCTGCTGAAATTGGGCAGCATGGGCTCACAGAGCATGTGCACCATCACCTGCAATTTAGAACTGCTCTTGTGTGCATAAATCCGGCAGGTGTTGGCATTTGCATTCTTGTTTATTGATGCGTGCCCGTGCTTGTGCAGGACTGCTAAGGGAGACAGAGCAGGCAGCGTCGGCTCTGGTACCCAAAGACATCCTTCCCGACCTCTTCAGTGACCTGGACCCTCTAGACCCAGATCCTGTCACCTCTACTCCAGCAGGTATGGCATGGAGCCTGGTCTAGCTGCAGCCCACAACAATGCTGTGGTGTCCCTACTTATGATGCTCTGTGCTAACCTCAAATTGTGAAGAGCCAGGCAGGTGTACAAGATTTACCGGGCCATATCAGTGTAGGATTTTAGTCCACCACTGCCAAGCAGTCACAGGATGCTGAGGTGTATGCGTGGCATGGGTGCAGACATGCTGATGGAGGGTGACGGTTCTCTGCTGGAGGGTTTGGGCGGGGGCGTCGGGTTGCCCCTGCCTGATGTGGCTTCCCCTCACTGGCTGGGTGGCATGGGGCCGAGCAACAGTGATCCAGGACCGGCAGCTGGTAGGCACAGCCGCCTCAGCACTGATCACCCTCTGGCACCATCCATCTTGGGAGAGTATGCTGTCACATGTTCATGTCCCTGAATGGGAGGAACAGTCGTGATCAAGTGCTCCCCAGGCATGTCCCCAATTTGCCGGGATTGTGTAATCTGAGTGGTCTCCAAGCATGTGCCCTGAATAGCTGAAAGGTGTAATCCGAAAGGTCTCCAAAATGTTTGCCTGCACATCTTACATCAAGCAAGATGCATTGGTGTGTAGGAGGTCCTCCGTCATCTGAAGATTCCGAGGAGGTACCCGAGGAAGCGCAGTCCTCTGGGGATGAGTGGACGGCGCGGAAGCGCGGCAGGGGCAGCGCAGCGCAGCGCGCAAAGCAGCAGCAGCTGAAGAAGCTGAGGGCTGCAAAGGCAGCACGTGAGATGCACAAGAGGCGGGCTGCCGAGGCTGCTATGAGGCTTGCAGCGCCTGAAGGTACAGGCAGCACATTCATGCAAGCACGTGAGCATGATGATACTCCTGGCAACTGTCTCTGATGCAGTTTATGCAAGACAAAGCCTACATGCAAGTAGGCAGAATGTACCCCTCAGGAAAATGGTGGAGGCCTCCCTCAGGCCCAGGCACATGCAAGGACAACAGCTTGCTCCCACTGTAGCTCCCACCGTATGTGGCCTGAAGAGAGAATCTGCCCTTCGATTGCTTGCTTCATGTGCTGCAGGAGAGGGTGCGCAGCAGGAAAGCGCTGTGGCGCCTTCAGAGCCTGTTATCACCATGAAGGCATCTGCCAGACAAGCACAGGTCAGCCTCTTCTTGCAGCACATATATGACCTCGTATGCTCTCTGTGATGGCGTCTCAGGCATGCTGTTGCGGATGTGACATGCTGCCCACCAACGTGTCTGCATGCTTACTATCTTGCAGCGTGAACTTTCAATGCCTCATTACTTGTGTGCCCATGGCGGCGCTCTTGTCGAGCTCTGAATGAATCGGCACCTCTACGTGACTTGAACCAGGAATCCTCGTTGTCCGAACACTTTCTTTGCTTCGATATGTCGGGTCACCAAACTTCAAAGGGGGTAGTAGTGTGAGATTGCGGCATATAAAGCCGCCGTATAGCACCCACCTACCTACCTCGCGAGGCTAAAACCTTACACTCATCACCTTGCAGGCTGCAAGGGAGGGCAAGTCTGATAGCAGAAGGGAGGCGCTGAAGGCGCAGATAATGGTGCTGCACCTCCGTGCGCGCATCCAGAAGGAGCTCAGCATGCTGGTGCGCCATCCTTTAGATCAGTCATCCTGACCGTTCCGGGCAGACTTGTGGGCAGTCTGATCCTGGTGATAGCCGATCCGTTGCATCGTGGTCTTAAGCATGTGTCGAGACCGTCACGGCTGCTGCAGTTGCAAGTCACCGCAGTGCACCTGTGATGCTTGCAGTGCTGCCAGTTGCTCTGGCGCAACCTGCGCCTGTCACGATCTGTAAAGGCCACATGGCTCAAAGACGCATGCAGGGCTACTTGTAAGGGGAACAGTGAGCTGAGCAGTGGTGGTCCTCGTCTGTGCGCAGGCAGACGCAGCTTCCGGGAAGCTGCAGCTGAAGGACAGCGGGGCGCGCCTGCAGGAGGGCATCAGCGAGACGGCCGCCAGGCTGGCGCAGGCGCTGTCCACGCTGGCGCAGCATGGCGCAGCAGAGCCGCAGTGGCCGCCCCAGTGCTTCCACTCAAGCTCCCTGCACTTTATCGATGCTGATGGGCAGGTTCAGGTGTGTGTGCTGCCTGAGGACGCTCTCCTCATGCATGTTTTGACGGTCTCCCTTGTTCCCCAAACAAGTCCTGTGTGGGCTGAATATTGTTGCCTCATCGCCGAAACATGAAAGACATTCTACACAGTGAAGCATAGACACAAGACTGTCAGAGTCAAGAGTGGTACTGTAAGCGTCTGAAACATGGATAAAGTGCAGATTGCCTCAGCACACGTCACGCATATACCAGAGTATTGCTCTATACAAGTCTCCGTCAGTCATGGACTTGTAGTTGTCCTGCTTATGAGGAACTTCTGTTGCAGGGCCCCTTCTCAGTGGAGCACCTGAAGGTGCTGCAGGCGTCGGGGGCGGTGCAGGAGGACACCCTGGTCATGGCTGCTGCAAAGGGGCCCTCTCTGCTGAAGGAGGTCATGCAAATGCACGAGTCACACAGGGCCTCTCCTTCTGTCAGGTACCTATTGAGGGATGCCTCACTCCACTCAGACTTGCGGTATAGCTTGCACATCTATGGCGCGCGCTATTGCGTCAGTCCAGTGCTGGCTGTACCTCATCTCGGCAGAGCGTCCTGGACAGACTTGCATGGCATTACTGGACCACTTAAAGTTTATGCTGCCCTGTAGGAGCCCAGTGGGCCCAGCCACTGCCCAAGGTGGGCCGAGATGCAGCGGCGAAGCGCACGTCGACTCCAGTCTCAGCGGGCATGGCAGTGCACCATCTCAAAGGACGAGCGCATCCTTGCACAGGCCAGGGCACACACCTACTCCGCAGCACAGAAGGTGGCAGGACTCTGCTAGCAACTCAAGCAGGCCCCAAGAGAGCCGCAGGGATCGGTCCAGACAGTATGACACAAACAGGTGTGATGCCAGCATCACGCTATTCTTTGCGAAGTTCTGAGGTCCGATGGCCATGATGTGAAGCAATGATTGTGCTTCGCTTCACATCTGGTGTGCTCCTGAGACCCTTCAGCATTTTCCTCTTTCTTATATACCAGTCATGGCATCAAGCCTCCCAAAAGGCATTTTCTGTCCCAGAATCAGAGACTCTGGAGTATCCCATTGAGTCGTTTCTTGACAGTGGGAATGAAAAGCTAGGCACAGAGCAGGCAGTCTAAAGAGCTGCCGAGATATGGTACGCCTGCTGGCAGGTCTGCAAGCAACCGGGGCGCCTCGGATGCCGCGGACGCGCAGAGGAAGATTGAGCAGGCCCGGGCGAGAAGGGCTCAGGAGCAGCAAAGGCAGGAGGAGGCCCGCAGGTGACCTCGCTCGTGTCCTTGATGCTATGCTTGTGCTGGCAGTCACCCACCCCAACCCTCAATGTTTTCCCCTACTGCGCAGCCGAGAGCCTGGGAGTTGTGGCTCTTAGAGAGGGTTGGGGAGATCCTGCGCAATGTTGTGACGCTTCCCCGCCTCGTAGCTGGCATGGCAAAGAAAAGGGATCAGCAAAAGTTGAGGAAAGCAGAGCATCATCCAGCACCGTAGCCTTCTTTAGGTGACTTGAGACTTGAGTTTGGCATGCCTTGCCCTCCACCCATACAATTGTAGCCAATTGCAGGTGCGTGCCTGACTGCTCCTTTCTGTGTAGGCGGGCGATTGACGAACATAGAAGCAGAGCTGCGGAGGCAGCGTCGCAGCGGTATCAGAGCAAGCCCTCCTGGGCAGAGCAAGCGGCTGCTGAGCTGGCACAGGCTGAGCTGGCGGGTGACGAAGCCTATCAGGGCTCCTGGACCTTCATGGGCAGCAGCGGGCAGGAGATGGGCCCCTACATGAAGTCCGCGCTCCTTGCTATGCACGAGAGGTAATGCCCTCTCCTTGCATTGCCGGAGACCCAGACTTGCATTACTTCTTTATGCATAAGACTGCAGAAGCTCACAGTGGCCTGCCAACCAAGTATGACTCAAGGGAAGCGGTACTCACGAGGAATGCCTTGTGAGCTGTCAGCAATGCATAAGACAAGCAGACGCGAGGAGGTGAGGTGGTACATTGGCTGGTGCAGTGGCAAGGTAGATGGCAAGACCATGGTGTATGATGAAGAGGACGGCGTCACAATCGAGCTGTCTGCGCTCATGGCAAGCGCTGGTGAATCAGGGCGCAGCTTGAGCCCAGAAGTACCCACATTGCCCGAGCCTCATGCTCAGCAGCCTGATGAGCCCATTCAGCCTGGTAAGCATCCTCTTATGCGGTGATGAGGAGCATGACACTTACTGCCTTGCTCTGAAGGGCATCAAATACAGGCGTGTGTACTCATATCACAGATATGCCGTGAGCAAGCCTTTCACCAGTTATGGACCCTTATGTGACATCATTGCAGGAGTTTGGTAATCCTGCGGCATGTTTCTGTTTGTGATGCTTCAACTTACTAGACTGAAGTGATCCTGAAGGTGGGGGTGGACTGGCTGGGTCAGCCAAGAGGCACAGCCTCCGCGAGCAGTTGTACTCAGCCCTTGATGGGGACGAGCAAAATGAGCAGATAGCCCTGGAGGTATGTGCTTGAGATACAGCTGGCTTTGATCAATGCCTTGTAATCCTGGACACCGTTCAGTCATGCCAGTTGCATGCGGTGCATGGTTCTGCCAGACTCTCTGCAAGACATGGAAGAGACAAGCCATGGCACATACTCTCAGACTGCTATGATGCTTGCAAATACCCATGACCAGTATTCCCAGATCAAAAAGTGTATAGGCATGCAAAACAGATCCTTGTCCATGCAGGCCACCCCATCGGCCCGCCCCAGATCGCCCAAGAGGAGCACCGGGCAGTACCTGCCCGGCCTTGCCCCAGCGACAGAGGTGCGCAAGCGCGCTGCTGAGCTGCGTCAGCAGCACCTCGCCAAGCTCAAGCGCCTTGCTGGCGCCCAGAGAAACGCCTCATCAGGCGCTGCAGAGCCGACGCTGGGTGAGCATTCTGTTTCTGTGCCTATGAGCAGAGGCCACCCACACTGAGGACAGACGCAGAGCGCATATGGCCTGCCTGGAAATCCCCTTCAAGCACGGTAACCCCGTATGAGCCCCATGTGGCGTCACACTGCACTGGCATTGTAAGTACAGGAGCCTGGTTGAAGGGATGCCTGTCATCTCATGTGTGAGTGTCTTGAGTGTGTTGGGGAACCTACAGGCCATGTCTCGTCAGAGGATGGAACACCTCCCCCGCCACCGCCATTGCCAGTGGATCTCTTGCAGACAGGCAACGCGCCAGCATTCTGGAAATCTGCAGCAGCGGGACCGAGCCCAGCACATGACGTGCCAGCTCGGGGAACCATTCGGCCCGCAACACCTCAGCATGTGGTGGCATGGAGAGACAGCGCGGCTGCTGACCATGGATCGTCTGGGCAAGGACACAACCTGGGTGGTGACAGTCTTGGTGGTCACCAGGAGCCTGCTGCTGTACTGCCGTGGCAGCACCAGCCAGTGTATGACTCATCCGGCGCGGCGCCATACTCATCAGGAGGCGGCAGCTGGTTGCAGCAGAAGCAAGCAATTTGCGGGCAGAATGGGCAGCAGTTTAGGCACCACCAGGAAAGCCAGATGGGGCAGCGTGACAGCAGCTGGCAGGGGAATGGCAATCTTGACACCCAGCACAATCGTACAGAGCAGCAGAAAGGTGTCTATGGGGTTGCTGCAGACCAGGCCCCTGGTTGGCATGGCACATCACAGGCGCAGGCTCCAGAAGCAGGCAGTATGAGCTACGCAGGGCAGCTGGGCAGCGCGGCCCTGCCGGGCAGCCTGGGCAGCATGCTGCAAGGCATCATGACCTCAGTGCACAGCAAAGCAGGCTTTAGTCCGGCCCATCTCAACACCGCCCCCTCTCCCGGGCAGGGGACCTGGCCACCTCCCCAAGAACCTGCCGGAGGCCAGATACCTGCAAATGGGCAGCGCCCTGGGGCCGCATTGCCCGGGGGGTATGTGCATCATCAGCAGGCCTCTCAGCCAGGCGCAGTGGGCCATCCCTGGTATGGCAGATAGCGCAGATTTATGCAGCAGACAGATACACAGAGTAGCACATCGCGCTTCGAGACTCCCATTGGAGCTCAACCGCATGAGATTGCAGTGTCCTTTGCATGGCCATGGAGCACATGGAGTCCCATGCAGATGCCCAGAATTGCAGCGAGCGCTTCAGGCAGTCCATGTAGTATGTGACACTGCATTTCAAAGCCCCGAAGTATGGCTGGTGGAATTGAGAACCACAGCACTGTGCCCACAGATGCTGGTGCATTTGCAACAATTGCAATATGTGTACCAAACAGATGACTTGCCCTTTGTCTTGCGCCCGCTGTTCACATGCTGTGAAATAAGAAACATACGAGACGTCCTCATGACATGTGTGTGCATGTACACTAAAGGTGTTGTCAACAGACTGGCTAGGATGTATATGAAGGCCAATTACAGCTCAAACAGTCTATCCAGGATCATCGGATGCTGAGCAATCAGGCACTGTCCAATCAAATGCATCAAACCATATGGCATGCATGAAAGTGTCTTTGCAAGGCCCGTCGCGTATTATGTGCCCTTGTCGTCATGGCCACGCAAGGTCTCGAGCTTAGTCTTTCTGTCAATACTCTCTGCAAACGTCACAACTCAAACAAGAGCTAGAGGGAACCCACAGAGTGGTGCATGCAAGCTTGCCAAAGAGCACGCATCAATTAACATGGCTTGTGGCACATGACATGTGCCACTTGGACCCAAGCTCGATCTTGCCCTACATCATTCTCAAGTGAATTGTCTAAATGCCGCCACAATGTTGTAAACTAAGGGCTTCATTTGCAGGGTCAATTGTCAACAGGTCACCAAGGGGCACAGCAGAAGGTGTAGACTTTTCAGCCTTGTGAGTCCTTAGCATTTGCTCCACCCCGCAGGCAGTCTTGCAAAACGCTGCTTGAGCTGGAGAGGACAAAGTCAGCATATGCACTCACAAGCCCATATGCACCAACAGCTGCATTGCAGACCCCACGTCAGTCTGTCTAGACAAACTACCTGCCCTCACAGTGTGCTGGGACCAACAGTATTGAGATTGGCTGTTTTTCAGGCAAGAGAAAGCAGGAATCCTGCAAATGAGCAGGCAGCCACCACACAGGGAGCTCTGCTTGTCTAACACTCTTGCGACTATGACACTCAACTTTGGCAGCGCCATGTGGGGCTGAAGACAATCAAAGGCCTTCCCTAGCCATGCCAAAGCAATGTATGCCACAAGAAAGATTTTCATCGACCCAAGCCGGAGCTTCTGTCTTGAAGTTGTGTGTGGCGGTCCATCAGCTGCCCTGAAGTCGGCTAGTCATAGCTAGTGGCCGGCAAACTCCTTGACAATGCCACTCAGTGCAGGATGCTACAGCCTTCACAACACTTTGCATTAGGCGACTTATAGGATACACACAGCTACAGATGGTGTACGCTTTCAGCGCAAAGACACTGTTGGGCGTCAGGGAGCAGCGCAACCCAAAAAGAATCAGACTTTGTTGTCGGCGCCCGGGTAGAAATTCTCGGAGGGGTGTCTGGCATCGCCCGGTCCTGCGGCAGGGGTGGACACTCTAGGAGCAGCTGTGGTCGGGGTTGCGTCTGTTCTGGCTGGGGTGGTAGCCGGCCCGTCGGCGGCTGCGCCTGATCTGGCAGGGTTGACAGTTGTGCCGTCGGGTGCTGCGCCTGTCCTAGTAGTAGCACTGGCGGGGGCTGCGGGCACAGCGTTGGGCTCTGCGCCCGCTTTGGCTGTGCCTGTGCCTGCTGGCGGCCCGGTCTTCTCGTTGGCAATGGCCTGCGTAAGGACAAAGTCTGCTCATTCCACATGATGTGATGCAGCTTAGCAAATGGTACGGGCCAACTGCAAGCTCCGATCTTTGTTGGGCTTATTGATGCTTGCCAATCATAATTGCGATGCTATTCTCAGTGGTGCAGCTTCTTTGATTGCACTAGCTGAGTCAGGGCCCTGACTTGGCTACGCAAGCATGGAGAGTTTAGGCCCAGCATGCGCCACAATTTTGTGTGCTTCAAAGGCCAAATGTATGTGTGACGGAGCCACTAATCTCTTGTCCTTGAGGACATGACAATTGCATCACAATTGCCAGAAAACCCCCCTACGTGCTCCAATGTCTGCTAAATAGTCCGCTGTGTTGCTACGACGAGAAATGCGTGCCTCATTGCATGCAGCTGCCACTTTGCTGAGCCGGCCTGCTGCCTCTCATGCCAGAATGAGGTACAATGCACAGCAGGTCTGCACCTTGTCCTTCTTGGGGGTTTTGGCGGGCACCTATTTGCCCATGTTGGGCACTTGGCATCAATGAGGGACACCAAGCGCCGAGTCGCACCTTATCCTTCTTGGAGATTTTGGCGGGCACCTCCTTGCCCATGTTGGGCGCGGGCAGGACGCTCTCTGGGTCCAGCTCAGACGTGCACCACTTGCAGCGCGTGGCGCCCTTACTAATCTCCTCCAGGCAGTGAGGGCACTTCACCTTGGGCGCCTTGGGCTGCACATGCCAGTCAAATCACGTCACTTCATGACCCTAATCAGCCACTCAGCTGGTGAAACCTATCAATTTGGGCGCCTTGGGCTGCACATGCCAATGCTTTGCCTACTTGCAAAGAGTAATCCCGGGCTTTAGTCGCATGGAGGACAGCAGAGGCCAACGCCTATGGGCTCTGAAGTCGAGAGGACTACATGCGACTTCTCAAAGACTGGCGCAAGTGGTCACGCTCAGAGGCAGACGCACAACATATCCGGGCTGCAGCAGTGTTTTGTCAAACCCAGAGAGCCACAATGAGTGCTGAGAGGCTGGTTCTGATCATAATATTGGGGAGTGGGAAGGCAGACGGGCTTACGTAGAATTTGTTGAGGAGAGCGTTGATGGGGAGCACCACAATGAAATAGACGACCACGCAGATGATGAAGAAGGTCAGGCACTGCAGGCAACAGCAGACGGTCAGGCCCTGGGCATCCTTGGGCAGCTTTGGGCATGTCAGAATATCTTCTGCGGCTCTGGCTGTTTACATCCTACTGGTATTCACACCGGCAGCTCAGGAGCATGCTACTCTCTCTGGAGGTGGTACAGATCATGTTGGGCATGTCATTCAGGAGGCTGTCTGTGATACACCTTATACAATAAGCGGCGGCCTGGCACCTGAGCTTATAGACTCTATATGAGGCTGGAGCAGGGATGCCTCACCGCGTTGATGAAGTCGCCTATGAGGAACTTGGAGTTGTGGACGGTGAAGTACAGGTTGGTAAAGTCCTGCCCGCCGTAGATGGCTGCGATAAGGGGCGTGATGATGTCGGCCACCAGAGCCTTCACCACTGCTGTGAAGGCTGTGCCGACCACAATGGCAACAGCGAGGTCCACCTGCACAGGTGATGCATGCTCAGGCGGACCAGGATGACAACAAAATGTGCGGGGAGCGCCAGATCCAGATTGAGACGAAAGGCACGACTGTGTCATGTCTATACAGCAGACAGACAGCACAAGAAGAGGATGTCACTGCGCGAATGCACATCTAGCGTATGACAATGTCCATCATGACAGCAGCAGTGTGCAAAACTGACATACATGAGGTGTTGCATGGAACAGGAATGCCAAGCCACAGCATAGGATAGGAGTGTAGTGAGCCTCTCCTCTCAGATGGTTATGATGAGTGAGTAAGTCACCCACCACATTGCCACGAAGCAGAAAGTCCCTGAAACCAGTCACGATCTTGGAGCCCCCACTTATGCCCTTCTTGGCATACTGGTCGAGGTGCGCCTTCTTGGCGTAGTCCATTACATGCGGCGCCATCCTGCGAGTCGGTGCTACTTGAACATCCCGCTTAGCTATACCACTGAGTGCACCGCCAATGCCAGGCAGGAAAAACCCTAGATCATGCCTAGCGCGCTCTTAGGGGCTTCTGATGCATTCGTACAGCCCACTGGATACTTGATGGTAGTCTTGAAGATGTGCAAAATGCACTAGAAGCTTCATGAGGCCCCGTGCGAGCAGGCGGACGTGCATGGCTTGCCGGATGTCAACAAGGATTTCAAGCTTGGGGCGACAGGCGAAGAGACAAATCTGCCGCAATTATTCACAAGATTGTTTTTTACGTGCACGAAAGATTTGCCCTGCTTTATCTGAGCATGTCTGCCCTCCCGACACAGGGGCATGGGGGACTATCTGTCACCCGCCCAGCAGCCCTCCTGCCCTCAAAGCCACGCATATGCTGAGTAGAAATAACGCATGTTGATGATGCCTACCTTGTCTCGGCTGGACGAGCGTCAGAGCAGCTTCAAGCACTAGGTCGTGCGGCCCTATGCGCTGGCTGCCTGCGTGCTCGCAAAGACGGGTGAACACCGCCTCAGATATCTGGATCCCGGCTGCTTATTCTCAAGATAGACTATATATCAAAGCGGCGGCACCGTTCCCACCAAACCGTTCCACGAGCGGCGTGACACCTCAGCACACCGTGTACCGTATGCAAATCCTGATCTGGCCCCTGAATTAGATAAGCTAACTGGCTGGAAAAGATGTAAAGTTTCTCTCTCTCTCTAAGCACTGAATGATTGATCCCAGGTCATGATCACGCTCGTAGGGGCCTCATACTATGAGTGCTTGATGAGCTCGTCAGCATGACAGACTCCTTGTTATACCCCAGCTGGTCTGATCAGCAATTAGGATCTTGGATTCTGCTGCGGGACCAACATTCTCATGGCTGGTGCTATCAGGCAGATTGTGTATAGTTGCATATCATATCAGATGATTTACATTACCTGAAACAAAACAATCCGCATCTTTGCAGCGACCACAAGCTTCATCACACCTCTCATGGCAGCTACACAAAGCAAAGCCATCGAGGGGCTCATGCGGAACATCTCTTATTCTTGTGCAGACTGTCACCAAACCCCTTACGTCATTTGCTTGCTGTAACCTGAGTTTGCATGCAATTGCATTGCACGCCTATGCATAAACATGAGCTTGAGCTTGCAGACACGCTACTGAATGCACCCGACCGATACAGAAGGATTCTACCAGACCTAGGCTGACCTCGATGCTCGTACTCTCAGGGATATCCTTAATGGATGCTCTGAAGAAACTTGCGCAACTGCTGTCACGATGGTGCATAGCATGGGAACTGAAAGCTTTTGCTAGAGGACACTACGCAGCAATGCAGTGCGGGAGGTGCCAGATAGAGTGTCTGGCGCATGCTTGGTGGTGACGACTTATGGACGTTCAGGCCGGAGTGTAGACCTTCACACTGCGCATGCTCTGAAGAGAGTGACGCAACACCCTTGCTTATTCCTTGCCCTGCTGCTGGGAGCTTTCCCAGTGGCGCTGCTGTTCTTGATCATGCGACATTGCAAGTGCATGGCTGACCCGCAACTGGCCCTGAAGGCTCCTTGCGGCTCACGGACTGCTGGTGAGACATCCGTAGCCTCACAGCCCCGGAGCAGGCGCGCCTTGGGGCGCAGCAGCTACGCTCTGCTGCTGCTGTTGCGGTTGCGGCTGCTGCTGCTGTTGCGGTTGCGGTTGCTGCTGCAGTTGCAGTTGCTGTGGCTGTGGCTGCTGAGGCGCCGAGAGCCCCGGGATCAGCTGCCCCAAAGCATGCTCCTGCTTCACAGCTGAAGGCTGGCTCATCTGCTGCGGTGTTAGGCCTGTCTGAGTTGGCGGCTGGCTGCCGGGCTGCCCGGGCATGTGACCCATGACCATCTGGGCAAAGCTGGTCAGCCCGGAGCCTGCCTGGCTGCCAGTCGCCTGCTGTGGCTGCCCAGGCTGTGACTGGGTGGCGGGCGCCCGCTGTTGTGGCAGCATGAACCCTGCTGCATAGCAAGCACAGGTCTGAGTAACACATGCAGGCAGCGCAAAGAGCTCAAGCCTCCCACAAGCAGTACAGGGAGAAGTGATATTCTGCAGAAATGTAATCATGAGCTTGGGAAGAGCTTGCAAGCTACTTGCAGCTGCAGGGAGTGCTTGCATACCTGTGGCTGCCATGCCGCCTGACGCAGCCTGGGAGGGAGGAGCCAAGCTAGGCTGCTGCATGGTCACAGGAGGCGCTGCACTGGACGGCAGGATCAGGGTCGTTGGGCCTGCAGGAAAAAGCAAAGGGTGCATCAGACACAAGGCAGAGCATGTAAAGGGCCAGAAGTTGCAGTCGATGCAATTGAGCTGCTCACTCTGCCCACCTTGTAAAGGCTGAATGCCTCTAAAAGCAGCTGAGAGCGTGATACTCAGTCAGGGCTGCGTACGTACATCTTGTGCCCCAAAATGCGCAGCTGAGAACAACAGCCACATGGTTTGACGTCACAAGATGATTGATGAGACAGAGAGTGAACCCCAAGGATTACCTGAGTAGGTAGAGACCCTGATTGAGACAGGCTGCTGGCCTGCCGACTGGGGCGTGTACATGGGTCCCCCTGGAGGTGCGCTGTACATGGGGCGGGGTCCCCCCTGCGGGCTGGCCAGGTTCCCCGTCTGCATGAGGGCCTGCCAGGGCTGATGTGGAGCTGAGGCGGCGCCAGCTGGCGGCCGAGCCTGCCCCATCTGCAGCTGCACCAGCCCAGGGCTACTGGTAGGGCTTGGCCCTGCGCAATATCAGAGCACAAATTCAGCAACAGATCCATCAGAGGACAGCTGACAAGCCTGCTCACCATGGCCATTCCTGCTGCAGCTGCATGACAGGGAAAGCGTGATGTGATTTGTAGACCGACGACCGCTAT
Organism: Coccomyxa viridis; assembly: GCA_963930925.1. Lineage (NCBI taxonomy): Eukaryota > Viridiplantae > Chlorophyta > Trebouxiophyceae > Coccomyxaceae > Coccomyxa > Coccomyxa viridis. The sequence goes on along the minus strand of CAWVOJ010000006.1, from coordinate 816,796 downwards.
AATCAGACATCTTCAGAGGTGAAGGCCTCACCGCCAGGGCGGCCGTAGGCTGAGAGGTTGACCATGCGCTGCTGCGGCGCCTGCTGCGCGCCCGAGGGCCGTGCACCTTGCGGGCTCTGGGCAATGTGCAGCACTCGCATCTGCCCGGGGCTCTGCTGCACGCCTGCATGAGAGCTTCCTATCATATGATGAGCGCTGACACAACACGATGGTCACATCCTACAGGAGCGTCGTCCAAAGGCACATGCATGGTATCTGCAGACTGTCGCGTCGACTGAGAGTATAATTACCCTGCGGGAATGGGCTGGAGGGCGGCTGCTGCACGCGGGGCGAGGGGGCGGGCGAGGGCATGCCGCTGGGGTGGTTCAAAAGATTGCCCGGGACCGCTGCGAGCGCTGCGCTGGCGGTCGCCTTGGCAACAGCCGTCTGCTCCACCTCCTGCGCCGTCTTCTTGAGCACGCGGTCCGAAACCTTCTTCAGGATGAAATGGAACTCCTGCAGCACTGCCTTCTCCTGCGCTGCGTACACCCTGGAAGGCCCTGCACACATAGGAGACCATGTGAGCAAGCTCTTTGTCAGAATGCACCATGTGGGCAGTAACATGCCTCAGACCACCTAATGATGGCTGTAGAGGTCGTTGCAGTCCAAGCAACTGGCATAGATATTGAGCAGTCTTGCCTTCTTATCAAGGACTGTTTGGTGCCGTGTTCATGCAGACTGACATGCTGGGATTGCTAACAGGGCATCCGTCGGCCTGCAGGTGATGACGGTGAACTGCAGGGCGCATGGCGCACCAGAGTAGGAGGAGTGCGTCTTGTCCGGGGCGCCTCCCCCGCTGCTGCTGCCTTCGGCCGCATTGTGCTTCTCCGCGTCTGCGTTGGCCTCTCCGTCGGCCTCCGGCTTGGACGTCATCTTCTGCTCCGTCTCCTGCGCGATGAGCAGCAGCAGCGAGGCCATCTCTGCGACGCCTCCCCTGTTCACCATCTGCAGGGCAAGCGCCATCACGTCAGCTCAGGCTACATGCCTTCAAGCTGACGCTCGATGCTGTCATGGAGCTCCAGCTTGAATGCAAATGTCTGCTCATCTCCCTCCAAGCCGGGGGACACACAGCATCAGGAGACGAAGCATGAATGACTGCCATGGAACATCAATGGGTGAGGCAACCATGAGCATCCTAAGCCTCAATGGCCCATTGTCAATATTGTGGAAGTTCCAACCTCTACTCAGAATTAACGCATGCATACTAGAACATTCTGCCGAATCAAGGGCTGCTCGATGTAGGTGGAACTCAGGCGCTGCTACATAACAGAGAGAGATCTGTGCTGCACCTCTCGCATCGTCTCCTGCAGGACGGCTCTGGAGTGCACCAGCGGCTTCAGAGGCTGCCGGGGGCCTGAAGAGGCAAGCCGCGGGCTGGGCATCGGGGACCCCCCCATCTGCTGCGTCAAGCTCGACAGCGCTCCTGACACCGCCTGCTACAGGAGCACATCCCAGATCAGACGATGACGACTATGCCCTACAGTGGTTTTGCGCTGAGTCAAGTTGATCATAAGTCATCTCGGTGCTGTTACTAACGCGAGGGAGACTTTGGACCTGTCAAGCTTTGTGGGGCTGTTGCCAGTGAGTGTATGCTGACGATCATGCTGCCGGGGATGGGCAAGGTCTCACCTCTGGGCCGCCAGGTGCAGTCATGGCCGCAGACAAGCTGTGCAGCGACGGCGGGGGGCCGTCCTGCTGTAGCAGCTGAGTCATGGGCCCGGGGACCCCCTGCTGCATCTGCATGCCCCCCGGAATAGATGGCATCGCCCCTCGAGCCCCAATCTGCATGCTGATGCTGCCGCCAGCTGCATTTCCTGCACAGCAGTCATCCCGCTGAGCTCAGATGCTGCACCACATGTGCTCCTTACTGCTTTGACATGGTGTGCAGAGAATCTCAATAGCTGTTGCTGCTGTGCTGGCATGCTGAGGTAGCGGAAAGGAGTAGCAGATCCGTGTCTCATCTAGACGCTCGTTCCATCGCCCAAATGCAGAATATGGGCCCAGAAAGACAGTATCAGGGTCCACCATGACTCAGAGCATGAGATGCCTCAAAGTTTGACACATACGGGTGCAGGGAGGGCCACCTGAGAACTGCGGCTGCTGAGCTGTGTGCCCTGCAGCAATGCGCGCCCTCTTGGCGGCATGGTGCGCGTTCATGCTCCTGTTGTGCTCGTGCACCAGGCTCATCATCACCATCTCCCTCGCGTCTGAGCCCTGCACTTGCATGAAAAGGGGTCAGGCCCATTCTCATCACAAAACAGTGACAGAAAGTCTGAGGTGCTGCCCTCCTTCTCATGCTGGCTTGCAAGACGTCAAGCCTGCGGGCTACTGTGGCAAGGGTACAGGCATGCCAGGTGAGAAAGGACCTCTTTCAAGCAAAGTGGCACCTTGACACCCATGTTGCAGCACACATCTTACAGCATCACTCAGAAGTCAATGGGAAAGCTGACGCATTGGAAGAGCATGTGACTCTGCAGCAGAGAGGATTACACTGCACCTCAAAGTTTTTGCAGTCAATGCACTTGCAGTTGTCGGAGCAGTAGATGGAGGCCTGGAAGCACTCGCAGTACTTCTTCAGGCAGCCGCTCTTCTTGCAGTTGCAGCCCTTGTTGTGGCGCGCCGCCGGTCCGGTCGCCAGCGCTGCAGCGCCGTCCTCGCCGCCCTGCACAGGTATGCACCTGAGTCAGGGCAGCTTGTAATTGGGTTGGTCATGTCATTAAAGAAGCTCTTCTTGCAGTTGCAGCCCCTGTTGTGGCGCGCGCGCGGACCCGTTGCCAGCGCTGCAGCGCTGTCATCGACAAGCTCTGCCCGCTTCTCTATTCACAATAAGTGCACCATGTTCAGAGCTGCTGTCAACTGATGATGTCGCCACCCAGCGCACGGTTTGCAGCTCATGTCAGTGGCGCCCTCCTGACCTTCCCATCTCTAGACCAGTCAAAGTCATTCATGAACGCCACAGCCCTGCCTTAAGACCAGTATGCAACCCAACACCCCAGCGCAGACTGGCCTGCCTGGATGATGAACAGAATGGCCTCCAGGAAGAGACCTCTCTGGCAATATTGCTGCACCTCTGCCAGCCAGCATGCCACTAGTACCTAAGAGAGCTCTTTTGGGTATGGAATGCAAGTCTGGGGGTATAGAATACAAGCTCAGGGTTCCAGGGTGCCACACCTGGATCTTGGGGCGGAAGGCATTGGGGTTGCGCTCGAGGATGGCCTCGACGGCCGCCTGGCGGACCTGCTCGGACTCCTTGTTGTTGCAGCAGTTGACGCAGTTGCAGTTGTCGCAGTAGCGCCCGCTGGCAAAGCACTCGCAATACAGCTTCAGGCAGCGCGAGTTCTTGCAGTTGCAGTGCTTCTTGATGGGCCCGCTCAGGGTGACCACCTTGGGCACCTTGGGGCTGGGCCGAGGCCTGCAGAAGCAGTTACAGGATCATGAGATATCACAGCGTATGTGCTGCACGTTGTCATGTCGCTGTTGGCGTAATCTGTGCTTGGGGCGCACTGCTGCAAATATTTGCTCAGTATATTAGAGTCTGCATGACATGCAGCGCTACTGAAAGGCCCGCAGCCGGAGGTTGCAGCAATGAGAGCTCTAAATGTGTCCAAGTAGCGAGGCCAGCCACACGCACTCGTCTACTGCGATGATCAGCAGCTGTTGTTTGCAGAGCCATGTAGCAGCCTACAGGACGTAGGTGTAAAGATGAATTGTCGCGCACCTGGGAGGGGACTGCAAAGTCTGCAGCTGGACAGAGTTGGCGGCCCTGCCGTCGGAGCCGGGCACTGCGGGCATGCTGCCCTGCGGTTGCTGCTGCCCGTGGCCCTGCTGCCCATGCTGGCCCTGCATCTGCATCTGCATCTGCTGCTGCTGCTGCTGCGCCACCTGCATTGATCATTACCCGATCACTCCCCGGCATGTCTCCACATTCTGCGCATTGCCAGTTACAAGGCACAGTATCGCAGGAACATGCACTCGCAAGTGCAATGATGGCATGATGGTGGGCAGCCTTTATGCGCCTAAGGGGAGAGAACATGGGCCCAGAGATTGCAGTGTGTGCTGGAGACATTTCCCGGATTTACCTGCAGCTGCATGGGCGGCGCATGGTGCACAACGGTGTTGCGCGTGTTCTGCGGCCGGGGCTGTGATGTTCCTGCCATGGTAGCCCCACTCGGCCTGGGCTGGGGCGCCTGCCCGGGCTGGGCACTGGGCCGGGGCATGGCTTGGCCAAGATGCGGGCGCTGCCCGTTCGCGCCCGGCTGGGCCCTCTGGGCATGCGGCTGCCCCTGCTGCATGTGCGCGGGCATGGGCGCCCTTGGCAGTCCAGCCATGGAGGGCGACTGGGGGCCCCCTGCTTCCAAGCAAAGCTTGGCTTCGGCATTCTGTAGTCTTTGAGCTTGTCACAGGTACAGGGGGACAAAGGGCCTGCTGTGATGTCCAGCAGCAGATGCACTTGCGGTCAGAAGCGTGCACTCAGAAGAATTTAGCATTGTGGGGTGTATTGGAGAGGAATGTACCTCGCTGCGGAGCGCCTGGGCGGATCTGCTGTCCTCCCGACGCTCTCATCTGCAGCGTGTGCTGCTGTTGCTGCTGCAGCTGCTGCAGCTGCTGGATCTGCTGCACAGTCAGCGGCGGTGAGGTGTACTGCTGCTGGTACCCGAGGCGCTGCTGATTACCTGCAGGTCCAGCCATCCCTAAATGCCATGACAGATTATTCTTGCACAAGCGTCATGTGTTGGCAGGATGCCTCCCCTGAGCATGCTGCAGCTCCAGTGTAGAAGCATGGGCTGGTCACGTGAAAAGGTTCTTTGCAATGTTCTAGGGTTGCAGGGCGGAGATGTTGCAGGGCTAGGGTCAACATTGCATGTAGGCAGAGGGGCTCACCCAGAGGTGGGTTGTACTGCAGCTGCCCGGGCGCACCCTTGGGCAGCCCCGGCTGCTGCCCGAGTGCCTGCCCCGGTACCTGCCCAGGGGTTGGCTGCCCTTGGACCATCTGCGGCACACCGAGCTGGGGTCTCGGCTGCGCCATGCTGTTGGGCGGACCGCGCGGAGAATACATGGCTGTCTGGCTGGCAGCCTGGGTCCCCCCGGGCTGGCCCTGCATGGCTGGCGTGGGGGTCCCCGCCTGGCCATGCATCAGGCTTGTGAAGGGTCTGGGGTGCTGCTGCTGGCCTGCAGGTGAGGCTGCTGGCATGTTCATTGGGTATTGTCCTGCCAGCTGCCCTAGCTTTGGATCGGGATACCTCTGAGGCTGGCCCCTGCTCACGGCACACAGACAGCTGTCAGAAGCAGCATCAGGCGATGTTGACGTGGATTAAAGCAGGGCCATCTAGTTGGGTCCCTTGCACAGCCTGCATGCACGGCATTTGCACCTCACTGCCTGCTTGCCTTGCCCATGCAGCATGCATCGCTGATAGACGCCTTGAGGTCAGAGCTGGCGTTGTATGCATGCGGCAAGCCTGGAATGGAGCTCCAAATGCTGTTGATGGATCCAGACCAACTTCTATGACTTTTTAGACATGACTGTTGGTGAAGAAGGCCTGATGGTTCAAAATACAAAATTCAAAAATTCTCTGACAAGGAGGACGGGGCTGCTGTGCCTTGTGCCTGCATCAAAGCCTTCTATAGAGTGCTTTGACTTGCATAGCACGGGTGCCGACGTCCAAGAGCCACAGATCAAAGTTCTGGAAAGTGCCATCTACGCCTCACCCTTGTTGGACTCCGGTCGCGCTTCGCGGAGCGGTCGATTGCAAAGCAGATGCGGTGTTTGCTGGCACTGTGGAAGTCTGTGGGCCTCCATGAGTGTCTGACGGCTGCATTCCGGAGCTCATGGTCTGGACTTCCTTGCTAGCTGTTCAGATCCTGGTCTGATCTCACTTGCCACTCCTCCAGGGTTGCCTGCCCGTACGCAGCATTGCATCAGTAGACTTCCCTATCTCATGCCCAGCACATATGGAGGCAGGGCTTGCAGGTTGGCGAAGATGAGCAGCTCATTCTGACAAGCTGCTGGAAGGGTCAACTGCAGCAGCTGGAAGGACAAGGGAATAAGTCACAGGTCTTGCATGCACCAGCCCTGCGCGCGCTCGGCCCTCAGAGCACCTTGAAGGACATCCACCTTGCATGGAAGAGCCAGATGCGCAATCGGTAGCCTGCTGAGAAGCCGCAGGCCCTAGTAGGATTACTCCAAAAGCTGCAAGCCTCCTCTGCCTGCACTCCCAACCCCAACGCGGCCCCTAAGGGTGCCAGCCTCGCGACACTGACGGCGGTCCTGATGGCTTGCTGGGTTGCAGGGCGCGCTGCGGTGGCGCGATCGTTGCCACTGCGTTGTTCCATTTCATTTCGTGTTTGTGCGCTGGTTTGAAACACAGCGGGTTGCCTCTTCTGGAAACGTCCGATGCGTTTCTTGTGGGCAGGCCTTGGGCTTGAACCATGAAGCAGAGGCGCTTTGATAATTCGCAAGCTTTCTCAAGTGATATCTGAGGTGGGAGCCAGGCCTCTCAGTCTATCAGAAGACACCTGCCGTGGACAGAGAGCTTGGAGAATGACACTTGCACTTGGTGCCATGCCACCAGGGCAGCTCTTAGCGACCCCAAACACTTTGCATTCCTGCGCCAGAAGGATCCGTCATTGCCGCAGGTAGGCTGCACCTTCAACACAGCACTTATTGCACAAATCGGAGCCCTGCTGACTGGATGTGACCTGTAAGTAAGACGCTCATATATAATCCTAAACACTTCAAGAAGGGAATGTGAATGCTTTGCGATTGCAGGCGAGGGTACGGATCTTCTCAGACGAGAGCAGGAGTCAGCGATGCAGCCGAGGGCCCAACAAACGAGGGCAACCCAGCACTGCAGGAGAATTTGGTACACATGGTCCGGCTGCAGATCGGTCAGGAGAAGGTGAAGGAGAGCGTGGAGGTCGAGAGGCAGAAGCTGCAGGACCTTGCAGAGGAGGTGTGGCATAATGCATCCTATGTGTGTCTGACATTTTCATAGCAGTGCCAAACCTCAGTACAGCTCAAGAGGTGTGAGGCTTCATAGCAAGGCTTCCCAGCATTGCTGTGCGCTGCAGGCAAAAGAGGAGGTGGACAGGCTTTCTCAGCTGACCAAGGACAGGTCCACATTGGCATTCGGCAGTGCAATAGTATGTCCTGTTCCCTCTGACTTTCCTCAATGACTCCCACAGCTTTCACATGGAGCTTAACTTCTGGAGGAGGCGCTGTGGGGATTAGCTGACCTCCATGCATGCATTGCGCAGCGTGGTTGTGTTGCCATCAGCTTACAACAGCACGTGCCCCGGCTGTATTAAACATATGCGGTGTGATACACGCCGTTTACCAAAGCAGACTTATACCAGGAGGCATATCATTTTGAGGAGATCTTTGGCAGAGTAGGGCAAATTGGCTGCCTCTGTGGTAATGTAAGATGAGGTGTGTGCATGCAGGCGGATATTAATCAGGAGGCAGATCAGTTTGAGGAGATCTTGAGGAAGAACAGGGCAAAGATGGAGGCTGCCTCCAGAGAGCTTGCAGACTGGGAGCTGCAGACGGCGCGCGCTCGCAACGAAGGCACTTTCTTCAAGGGCCTTTTTAAGGCAGACATCCTGCAGCAGCCCTGTGATGAGAGCAGAGCAGCGCATCAGGAAGAACTTTCAGCAGAGGTGCACCTGCCCACCTTGTGATGCACTAATTTAGAGCATCACTCCCCTCCACCCAGCCAATGCATCCTATCAGACACCATGCGTAGAGGCTGCCAGAGCGGAGTGCTTGCACCTGTGGCTTCCAGCATCGAGTTGGCCCTGCATGCGTATCTAGCTGCACCAAGAGGGGTCAATCATGCCAGTACCTGTGCAAGCCAGCTCTCTGCATTGGCGTGACTTGCTGTGATGCATCTGTCCAGGGCAGTACAGACAGGTACAGCGCAGGACAGCATGCAGCAGCAAAGGACACAGCTCTGAAGCAAAGCAGCAAGGTGTTAAAGTATTCCTTTGGATTCCTTTCACTGACTCTGCTTGGAGGCGCCTTAGGAGGTGGGTCCCAAATACCTCTTGCATGCGGTGCTTCTTTCTCAATGTGCATCATGGAGCGCCGTCACCGTGTGATCGTCCTACAGTGATCATGTAGAAGTGTCGACACTGCCTCAAGAGCCCAGAGATGTTGTGCTGAGTGGGACCATTGGTCACACGCATATGTGCACCTCATACATACTCATCAGCAAGCAGGCTTGTGCAGCACTACCATCTGCTTGTACGCATGAGCTGTGTGCAGACCAACCAGGCTGTGGTGTACGTGCTGCAGATGTCTTTGGGGGATCCGCTACTTTGGCGCTGGACGGCAGGAATGCGCTCCTAGGGCTTGTGCTGGCGTATGCAGCTCTCAGAGCTAGCCAGTACAATGGGGAGTGACGAGGTTGCTGCGGCTATGAGCGACAGCGCATTAATGCAGCCGTGTACCATATCCTGTACTGTATTGGGGCAGGGAACAGTGAAACCCACTCCCATAACCCATTGTGCAGAACCCCGAGAGAATGAACTTGTGATGTAGGGGACCTCAGACTAGGAGTTGCAGGCTACACCAGCATTCTCAGCATTGCTAGCTAGACTTAGATCGTGAATGGGTACAATTGAATCGACAATGTGGCAAATTACGGATTGTACCAAGTCTAACCAGCTTGTATCTTTATCGAAAAAAGGCTGTGGGTCATGCTTGCTAGTCCCACCCATCACAAAACGCTGAGGCAATCGATGCGACCTGACAGTTACAACATCCGTCGGAGACCCATTGTAATAGTGCATCTAGTGCGTCAGTATCAAGCCGTCAGTGAAGCGTGTATTCGATACAAAAAGCTCCCTAACTAGTTACAGTTCTGGTGTCCACCACGCCGTCGTATCGGAGGTCCCGCCATGCACGGTTGCCTATTCGGGAGCCCAGCTATCGCAGATGAAGATGAGGCTGCCTGCGAAAGCCAGCGAAGGGGCAATAGGTACAGGAGAGTAAACCGTGAACAGCCACCATGTCCCCGGGAATGTTGAGCTTGGAGACCATGGCTGCCCGTGGGTGCAACTCAGTAGCCAGCCAGAGAGCATTTGTAGGCAGACCTGAGGTGCTCAGGGCCAGCAGACCTCTGCTCAGAAGCAAGGGTACCAGGCAGGTCACAAGGATGGCGGTATGTTCCATTTTACTGCAATTATGCAAGCACAATCCAAATCACGCCGGCCCCCCGACAGCTTTGAAAGTGATCTGAAAGCATATTGCATGCAATGGTACAGCATGCAGGCCGTGATAAGATTTTTGTGTATTATGAAGCAAAATGCAAAAAATGGAGATATTAAGCACTGAGGAAATCGCGTCCTTGTAGGGGGACAACGACAAGCTTGCCTCCATCTATGCCAACGCCCTGGTAGAGCTCGCTCAGGCGAAGAACGCCCTGGACACAGTGCACGCAGATGTGGACTCTTTGCAGGTAAGATATACTCACAGCACACCGCGTTCAGATGATGATTGTCACACAGCCAGGAGAGATGCTAGGCACTGAAGCAGAGCAGGAGTCAGCGGCTCATCATCTGCAGCGGTCCTGGATTCACGGAGATCTGTACCCCGGAAATGTTTTGCATCTGAGCGTGCTGAAGCTCGTGAAGTGAGAAAGAAATAAGGTTTCCGTCCACGTTGGGGTGCAAGGGAATCTGCGGACAGCTCATGGCAACAGCTGCCCCCAGTACAGTGGGCACCCCGTTTTCAGGACAAAACACTCCCCTGAGCACGTCTGTCTCCTGCAGAGTGCCTTCAAGGATACCCCGGACGTGAAGGAGTTCCTGTTCAACCCCATGGTGGAGGAGAAGAAGAAGAGGGACCTCATGAAGAGCTTGGCAGACGACGCCGGCCTCAGCAAGCACACCCTCAACTTCATGTACCTGTTGCTGGACCAGGGCCGGCTCTTCTCCATCGCCGAGATCTTCGACCAGTTCGAGATCCAGTACTGCAAGCTCACCGACACGCAGGTGAGGGCCTTGCAGCTCTTGCATGCCAGCCGGCTTGCTTCTCGGTCTGCTCCAGCCACCAGCTCTGCACTGCAATCTGCATGGGCATTCCTTGTGTGGCATGCCAGACCTGCCAGCGCGGAACTTTGGAACAACTGAACAGTACACCTCTGGGATCATATGGCATGTCACCTGAGATATGGAGTTGCAGTCCGAGCCGGTATCACAGAAGCTCTTCAGCAGGCAGAAAGCATACAGGGACCTGACCTGGCACATGACTGTGCAGGTAGCCACTTTGAGGTCCGCGGTGAAGCTAGAGCAGGAGCAGCAGTTTCTGATCGCCAAGAAGCTGCAGGAGCTGACCGGCTCCAAGAACATCAAGCTGAAGCCCGTCATCGACGAGGAGCTGATCGCCGGCTTTGTGGTCGAGTATGGCTCATCTCAGGTGAGATGCTCTGTTACTATAGCCCCTCTTGTGGTGCATCCAGCACCTTCAGATATCTCAGCAGACTTGAGAAGTCGTGTTTTGGACGGGCGGTGATGGCAGTTCTGCTTGACACTGTGGCCTGATTTGCATAAGCTGGCTGGAAATCCCCAAACCTGAGGCCTGGGGAGACCTTGAGTGCTGTTGTATGACTGTGCAGATTGACCTCTCAGTCAAGGGCCAGCTCGACAGAATCACACAGGAGCTCAACGACAACCCCCGGCTTGCAGTAGCCTAAGCGTCAACAACTTTGAATGAATGACATTTTGAGCCTGCTGGGCTGTCAAGGGCAGCTATCTTGAGCAGCACTGGCAAAAGAGGAGCGGAGGGATTCATATCACCTAGGATGCGAGGTCCAGGGACCAGAACCTGGCTAAGTTGTGAGGGGATGACGCATTGGAAGGTCTCAATTTGCTGACTGAGGTTGCACCTGGCTTCTTAGCCGGGTCCATCTGATAGGAGAGGAATATGCACTTCTGTACTTGATTTCTGAGAAGACAAGCTGGATTGAGATTGCATAAATTCTACAATAGGTTGACCCATGCCTTCACATGAAGGTAGGAAAGAAACACTGAAGTGACTGTGATCATGCTTGAACACTTTCCAGCTATACCTGTCTCTTTCCGGCATAGCTAGCCTAGCTAGCCTTCACTCTGCCCTATAGGTATACCATAGCTCGAATGGTCTTCATTCCCAATACTTGTTGTACAGTGTCATGTTCGAACAAGTCTTGAAGCTTGTCCCTGGATTGTGGTACACTTGACGCATGCGTCCTCACTTGTGTTGCATGGGAGTTCCAACATACAACCTGTCCACCTCAGCTCCCGTCATGTCACAATGCTGGCATATTCTCTCTGTCTCACACCCCATCAGAGCGCTGCTGCGAGAACAGGAAGGCGCCGATTCCCAGCTGGCGCCTCTTTGTGACCGCTACAGCTGCAGGCGCCCTGTATGGCTGAGCGCCTGCTCTGCCACGCTTTCTCAGGCTGCTGTCCGGCAGTGCTTGAGCACCAAGCGCCTGCATGCATGCTCTGCTGGCCTGGATGTCGTCCTGCAGCGACTTGCGCGCGGCGATGAGGCGCAGCAGGCGCTGCTGCTCGGCCAGGTCAATCGCTGACAAATCTACCCTCTCACTGCCACCGGGGCTCCTCACGCCAATGCTCCCGCAGGCTGTATCAGTGCTGCTGTGCTCGCGCTTCACGCTTGTCGAGGTGCCAAAGACTGGCTGCTGATGCTGTAGGGGCTCTGGGCTGCAGATGTCAGTCACTGAGACAGCTGTGCTGGAGGCATGTGCCTTACTGCAGTCCTGCTCCATGCATCCAGGGCTGTGGAGAGGCTGTTGGGGAGTCTCCTGCTCATGCTTGTCCTGTGAGCCTTCGGGCGCAGTTGCCCAGGAGTCAGGGGATGCGCTGTGCGCCAGTCGGTCCCTCTTCAATGCTGCAGTGTTGTCTGCTCTGCAGAAGTCCGCGTATTGAGCTGCGCCTGCCAAGCGTACATGCTGGCATGACTCCTCCTGCTTGAGACAATCAGGCGTATGCTGCTCTGCCTGGAGCTTGTCCTCCTGCGCTACTGAGGCTGGCAAGCTTCCATACTGGTAGTTTGCATCTTGCATGGTGTATGGCTCATTGCCTCTCTCATGCTGGGCCTGGACTGGGGCTGAGCTGCATGAAGAGGTGCCTGCGCCTCTGGGGAGAAGTGCCGCAGAGCCTCTTGCGGCCATGCTTGGGGGCAGCTTTGGCTTGGGGCTGTCCAGGCCCAGGTGTACCAGTACTCTGCGGTCCTGGCTGTCCTCGCGGCCCTCCTGCTTGATGGGGCTGCCAGTGTAGCTAAAGCGCCTCAGGCTGTCCACTGGCTCTACCTTCAGCTTTGAATCATGCGCTGCCGCTGAGCTGTGGAATTCCAGAGGCTCCCGCTTGACCCTGGCTGGATGCCAAGCAGCACCCGAGGCCTCTTGCTTGCAGGACTGTTCTCTGTAGGCAAGGTCAGGAGCTTCTGGCTCGGTCTTGACAGCAGCTGCAGCCTGCTCTGCGCTGGGTATGCCAGCTGCCTCGCTCCAATCATCATCCAGGTCATCATGCTCAGCCGCGCCGCGCCAGCTGGCACAGCGGTGCTCCAGGTCAGCGGCTGCGTCAGCGCACTCATAGCCTTCCTCATACCCCCCACCCTCCTCGTCTACCTCGCCATGCTGCTGCCAGTACAGAGCCTCCTCATTGTCTGCTGCTGCATCCTCTGCTGCCTCATTAGGCGCCACTTCTGTGCTTTCTGACCTGGCACTTCCAGGCATCTCACATGCTGCGACTGAGCTGGCTACTGGGGCTGTGTCTGCTCTGCCCATTGTGGGCGCGGAGAGGCTGTGCTTGTCGGCGGCTGCATCAAGGCTGGCAGCCGGCACCGTCTTGGCCTTCTTCAGAAAGAAGTCCAAGCGGCCACGGTCCTTGGTCAGGTCCATCAACTCTGCAAACCTGCAGACACACACACAATGTTTCACTTCATGCTCTGTAGATTGTACACCAGAGTGCCTAGTCCTTTCTCTTGACTGTGCTGAGCAGAATTCTCTGAACAGGTATCATCTGCTGAGAGAGATCCCATACCCATGCCCATGTTCATACAGCTCTAGAGGGCGCAATCTGCCTTCACAGTGCAGAGCATGCTAAACCCTGGCTCTGTCTGTACATGCAAAGACAGAAAGCATATTCTACGACAGCATAGACAAGGCTCAAGCCTCACACCTTCTTCGAGCAAATACAAATCAAGTGGACTATAGCAGAGACAACACCAATGTAGCGGGACTGAGCTGGTACCTGTCCACGAGAACTTTGGCGGAGGCGGCATTGGCAGCATTGACGGTGGGGATGAGCTTGCGGGGGCGCAGCGTGCGCACGCAGTCGCGCAGCTCGTCGTAGGAGGAGTGCTCCGAGTAGGGGATGCCGTAGATGCTGACGTTGCCCTCCTTGCGCACATTCACGCCCCTCTTCTGGAACGACCAGCCTTCACACAGGGAATCACTCACGTCAGTATACAGGTACATGCCAACCTTGGTGGGGTTGATCTGTAATTCTGATGCTACTGACAAGGCGGCCCTGATAATGTCTCAGGGACAGCACCAAAGGAATGCATTCTGAAAGTGTGTGTGTATTTGTGACACAGCCTATTGACTTATGCAGAAGGCATTGCACTATCCCTTTTCTAACAAGATGAACCAGGTGAGACTGATCGAGCTTTGGCAGGCGAGGCTGCTTGGCCAAAAATACCTGTCGGCCTGAAGGCAACAACATGGGTCCACTGGGTGTCAGCGATGCGCTCCCGAAGGGCCTCCGGCAGAAAGACCTTGCCCATGAAGCTGACATGTATGCGGGCAGCATTCCTGTCCTTCGTGATTAGCCTCAGATCGGCCTCCGGAAGCCCCAGCAGCCTCAGCACCTGCCACAGCACACCCCAGAAGACTTACGGCAATTGGAAATTAATCATAATTATCCCAGCATTAAACTTTCTCAGGTCAGTATTGTCGCACCACAATGCTTCATGCCAAGTTGAACGTTCAGCCAGGAAGAGCGTATCTACACCTCAGTAGCTATGTGCACATCTGATGAAGTGAGAAAGCAGTACATGCTTGAACCAATATGCACCCTTGCTTGTGTTACTCACCCTCAGCTTGTCAGCATTGACATGGCAGCGGAAGCCCATTGCTTTGGCTGCGCCGAGGTAGGCGCGCTCCTTGCCGATGCGGTACGAGCCCATGACGAACAGGGTTCGGGGCTCCTGTGAGATGTGCTTGGTCATGAGCTCCACAATCTTGCAGATGGCCCTCTCCTGCACACGATGGTATCTATATGAGGCATAGCTACGTTCATGTGCACAAGTGTATCCAAGAGGAAAGATTGGACACAGAAACATCAAGCTAGAATGCTATTATCCTTTCCTGCAGCAGAAGTGTTGGGAAAGGGCTGGGGTGTGATGAGGGTCTGTGTGTACGATTGGTCGCTGATGCGATTTCGCGCAGAAGCATAGCACAGGGCTGCTGACTGGCATGCCAAATGCAATTTGACTGTGCTGTCTATGTTGCCCCCTATGGAAGTGAGACAGCCTGGCACAGTGGAGCTGGACACAAACGAAAGGGGCGTTGAACTGAATGCTAAAGGCCGGATCTCTCTGTGCATGAGACATCAGCGGCCCAGGCGTGTGACGCACTGGTGCATGGTATGAGGCGCAGCTAAGCATTGCAGCTGCTGCAACTCTGCTCAGACTTAAAAATTGGTCTTTGGTGTGAGAGATGAGCTGGGTGAGATCAATGCGTGGCGCCTGTCTGAGGAATGCTTGTCTATACACAAATGCATGTACACATGCAAAATTAGGTGAGAGGCAGGTCCTGCACACCTGGCTGGGGAAGGTGTGCTTTGGAGATGCATAGGTGGTGTCCAGGAAGAGCTGGTCTATCCGCTGCTTGGCCAGCGCCGGGTGCTTGCCCATGCGCGGATTCCACCGCATGTCCCCAGTGTGCAGGATCACCTGCACATCAATATGCTCTTACTGCAGACAGCAAGCCCAACTTCAGTTTGCACAAAGATGCTGCTAGGTGGGAAGCTAAGCTGCATGAGGAGGCTCTAAGTTTGTCAAGTAGTCCATCTGCAACTACTGCCTGACCTTGGTATCCACCACTTTGCTTGTGAAGAGAGCTCTATTGGCGATAGAGCTCTCTTCATGCCCGGTGGCATGATGCCCCATTTGCCAATAAAGGCTCTCTTAATGCGCAAAGTAGTGAAATGCTAAGGTCGGACTGTTATAGACTATCGCTTTCAGTCTTGGCATTGTAATTCTGTACATTGTCCGGTCCACCGCGGAAAGCTGCCTGATCTGAGGAATGACTTTCACCAGTCCAGCGATGCTCTGTGACGCGATGTGATATCGCGACATGATACAGTTGCGCAGATTGCGGCACAGGAGAGGTCATGTGTGACAAGGCCTGAGAGGTGAGGCGAGGCTTCAGCATTGCTGCAATGCAGGCAGCGGGTGTCTCACCTCGTGTGAGAAGCAGCTGCCTTTGGGCGGTGGGGTCTTGAATAGGAGAAGCACAGCCCCAGGGCAGTGATTAGCGTCTATGAGGGTGACGCGGATGCCCTCAATGACCAGCTCGGTGTCCATGGGAAGCGCCCGGATGCAGCTGGGGTTCACGCGCATGTCCCTGATGAGCAGGTTGCTTGTGACATGGCTGCAGTATATGGTGCCTGCTGAGAAGCCGCTGTTGAGCCCTGCACAGCCGCGAGCACGCTTGTGTACAGTGCCGTTGAGACATTGCCCAGTTGTCCTGGCCCAGAAGTAGGCAAGTCAGGAACAGGAGCGAAGGCTTGGGAATTGGAATATGTAGGCAGTATAAGTCTGTGTTAGCGGCAAAAATTCGTTTCTTAGGCCACGGGGGAAAAATGAGAGCAGCAATGAGGGCTGGTGGTACCTGTCGTATGGTCTGCATGATAGTGCGTCAGAAAGTAGTGCCTGCATCTCGGTGACTGAAACCTGAAGCCGTCGACCATAAACGGGGTACCTGCAAGGATATTCATCTCTAGAGCAATGGCAGCGTGTGTCCAAACAGTTGACAGTGTACCAAGTGACAAAGATATCATTGAAAGAAACAACTAAAGTCTGCAGTTTGAGACTCACCAGGTATCCATTTGATGTACTCCCATTGGGACGCCATACTAAAAATTACATCCTAGGTCTATGAGGTACCGTGGTCACGCTGGCATTCAGCTGTAGCAGGAAGTGCGTCTCAGGCGGTAGGACTGCTCTTACTCTACAGTCGCAGAACATGGCCGCGAGTGAGCGTCCTACGTATACTATGATCTCTAAAGCAGATTCTGGAGTTTTGCAGTAATGACGCCCAGTCAGGAAGAGCTCCATGCCTCAGTGATATACCGCAAGCATGCTTTGTACAGTGGCCTGATCAGGACCATCCTCATTGCCCGTCTCTGATGACTCCCCATCAGAGAAATTTTTGACTGAAGGACATAGCAAGTCTCCTCTCGTGTTGAGAATCTGATATCTTGCCGAAGCAGTCAGCAGGCTCAGACTGCTGCCAGGCATCAGCGAGACCAACCAGTCTCGTACTTGTCTGCATCTCTGACTAAGCAGCCAGCAGGCAGGACTTTTGCAAAACACAGAAAATAATGTACTGATTCGTAGCATGAAGGCCCCTGGGCCCGCTAGCAGCCGAGTTGTGTTTTGCGATCGTCATGATCACCGGATTCTTGGAGTGTAATTACATCGCCCATAGCCTTTCGTATACAGCTCTGATGCTGTAGAGTATAAAAGCTGAAAGTGAGATGGCCATAGGCTTGGGCTGGAAGAAGTTTTCCTTCTTCGAGCAAGATGACAGACCAGGGGTGGCCATCCCTGAAGAGACGACCTGCAGTAGTGGCAGTCAGCATCACATCGCCTTCGGCTGCTCTGGTGGTCAGGTGTGTAGCCTGCTAGCCTAAAGCCTGCTTCCACATATCAACATGCTGAGCACTGTGCATGTACTGAGGCTTGCTGACAGGAGCTGCCACTGTACAGGTGGTGCTGTTTGAGAGAGCCTTCACAGGACAGCTTGCCTTCCAAGCGCATGGCCACCTTGTCACACAGCTGATCTGCCTGAAGGTATGAAGCTTTCCCCAACACATTGCGTGTGCCTGCCCCACTCAGCAGCTTGTCTGAGTATGCCTATGTCTCTTGGGGAATAGAGGCACGATGGTAGATCACTTCCTGAGCTTTTCAAATTTGCAGGATCATCCTGTGCTGATGTCGCTAGGCCAGGAAGACGCCTCGCTGGCATCCACTACCCTCAAGGTATGCTTACGAGCGCAATCACGACATCGACTGGCATTCTGGCCTGGGGAGCCCTGATGCAGGCTACTCCCTTACAGTTCCAGACACCTTAGGAGCCTGCCATTGAGAGCTTGCCATTGAAAGGTGTCAATGCTTGAGCCTCAAATTGCAGTCTCCTGATCGCCCTGGGCCTGTGAGGGAGCATCTGTGATCAGCTTGGACCCGCCACGTCCCAACACAGTTGTGCTGCCGCCATATGCTGCACTCTATGGATTCATTCAATCTTCTACACTCAACATCAACAGCCACTCAGCATGCAAGCATTAGCCTGCCCATCGCAGGTATGGAACCTTGAGGGTATGCAAGTCGGATCGCCCCCGCCACTCCTGCGGAACCTGAAGCCTTTTGCAGCCAACCAGAAAATGCCCGAGGCGGCCATCACCTGCATATCAGTCCACGAAGCGAGCTGGCCGCGCTTTACAGTCGCAGTGGGCCTGGCAACCAGCCAGATCTACATCCTGCGCGGTGGCTCAGGTGAAGCACCTGGGCTGATTGCCACAGCGCCTCTTTACACTAATGCCCTTGCACTCAGAAGATCAGGTGTGGAGAGTCCGCCTGCAGACTGCACTGGCACAGAGGGATCCATAATGCCCAAAAAGCGTTATTGCTGACATTGTAAATTTGGAGATACTGGAAGCAGCACAAAGCGGTAAATTGAGACCTCTCTGCTACTTCTTCAGGCAAGGAGCGGCTGCAGCGGAGTGTGCTGCACATGCGGGAAGGGGCTGCAGGAGAGGAGCTTGTGGGCCTTGCCTTTAAGGGTATGTTTGATATCTCTCTCGGGTTTTTTTTCTGGTCTGTATCCGCGGCATTTGAGTGCACCATGCCTGCAGACCTCAGCTGACGCACTGAAGGTCCTGCCGTAACGTGCGTTTTCAAGTCTTTGCAGAAAGTGACTTTTCATGAGCTTATGGGTGGATATGTGCAGGCGCAGATGCTGACCTGTACCTTTATGCTGTCACGCATGCTCAGACTGCAGTCTTCAACATGACAGTGGCAAGCAAGGTGAACGTGTGCTCAGCACTGGCATCACAGTGGTCAGAATGCGTGCTGTATATATAAGTGTTCCTGACATCTGTTTCTAAGGGATGGACCTGAGCCTGCACCTTTGACCGTTGACTTATGCTGCGCAGAGTCTCCTGGATGAGATGGGTGCAGAGAAGGACTGCACTACCCTGAATCCTGAAGGAGACCTTGTTGTTGCTCGCCCCGAAGCAGTGTACTTCTACTCCGTGGATGGCAGAGGGCCCTGCTTTGTATTTGAAGGTGCGTGTCTGCCTGATGCTTCTGTGGACATCTGCATCAAGCCATGAGGCTTCATGCATTGAGTAATTCCGTGCAGCGGGAATTGACCTCTGCACGCTGACATCACAAATCAGGTAATACATGGGCCCTTCAAGGTGCCAAGGCAGACAGATGCTGAATAGGGCATGACGGGTGTGCAGGACAGAAACGTCAGCTCAGATGGCTCCGGCATTACCTGGCGTCAGTCACAACTAGCATCCTGCCCAGGGCTGTGACTACCACGGCTCTGCATGTGTACGACCTGCGCAACAAACTGGTAGCGGCCAGCGTGACATTGCCACAGGTCTGTGCTGGTACTCTATAAGCAGATGTCTTTGCCGTCTCAGGATCTGCAAAGCACCCTTGATCAGCATGTAGAGCTGTTTTGGAGACTCTCTCCTGTGAGCGCGGAAGGCTTCCACACAGCATGCCTGGCATGCCCACGGTCCCAGATATGTTGAGGTGGAGGGTCTTAGGTGCAACAGGAGAAGGCCCCCGGAGGAAGTGCATCTGCAAGCGCATCTCTTCTAGCCAAATGAAGCAGCTCACTCGAGGATCGAGATGTGTGCAGGATCCACGGCACATCGAGACAGCGTGGGGGTCTGTTGTGGTGGTGCGGCATGACGGCTCTGTAGCGGTGCTGCATGAGAAGGCGCTGAGCGCCAAGCTGGAGCTCCTCTACAGCAAGTCCCTGTTCCTGGTGGCGCTCAATTTGGCACAAAGCGAGGAGGTGAGCCCGCTGCCTCCTGTAAGATTGACTCCTAGATGGATCACCACTCTGGACCCTAGTGATGTGCAGAGCGCACATGATTGCTGCGCACTATGTGACGTTCTGCACATCCCTGGGAGTGCGCGTCGTGCATGTTCAGCAGGCCGAATAGCAGCAAAGCTGAGTAGGCCCTCCTTGAGTGCCCTGTAGCGCAACTACAGGGCTCTGCAGTGAGCATGCTTTGCTTTGCATGCCAGCCCAGCCTGGGGATACTGGTAATGAAGGCATGTACTGAGATAGGCCTAAGCCCAATTGGCTCTGCGTAGGCAGAACCCAGTGCTGTGGCAGAGATCCAGCGGCGCTATGGCGATCACCTGTATGCTAAGCATGACTACGATGCCGCCATGACCCAGTATGTGGCCACAATTGGCCACATGGAGCCCTCTTATGTAATCAGGAAGTTCCTGGATGCCCAGCGCATCCACAATCTTACATCCTATCTGGAAGAGCTGCATGTGCAGGCAAGTTCCAGGGCTTCTATTCTGGTGTTTTCGAGGGCTCACACATACGAGCTGCATTGACCTGGCGTCTGCATCACCTCTTACTGCAACCAAAGACAGAGATAGCCTCACCATGTACTAGCAGAGTGAACAGCCAAAACGACTGGAAGTGTGCACCCAACTCATGTGTTGAAAGTGGTTCAGCGAAAGTGCACTTGGCGCAGCCTGCGTGCTGGCCATCAAGGATGTGACCCGGATGTAATAGCAGGCTTCTGGTGTGCAGAAGCTGGCAGGGGCAGACCACACCACCCTGCTGCTGAACTGCTACACAAAGCTGAAGGATGTCTCCAAGCTGGACGCCTTCCTGCGAGGCTCTGGAGCCTCTGAAGGCTCCAGCGCTCTGCCCTTTGACGCCGAGACTGCTGTCAAGGTGACCGCTCCGAGCATTGCTTGCTTCTATCTACCTGTGCTCAGCCTGCCCCGCAGCGCATAAGAAGGGCACAATTCTGAAAGAAAGAAAATTGTGCAGATCTGTACTCATACAATGTCTGAAAAGGACCATGTGTGTATACGGGTATCATTATGAAATTTCTTCAATCTCTTGGTCATTCCTGCTTCTAGGCAACTGGCAAAGTTAGCCATGCTATGACTGTGCTTCTATGTGACTTGAAATCGTTCCTGTACGCAGGTCTGTCGTACTGCGGGGTATTATGAGCACGCCCTGTATGTGGCGCAAGCAGCCAAGGAGCCAGAGTGGTACCTGGACATCCTGCTGGAAGACTGCCAGCAGTTTGATGAGGCCCTGGCCTACCTTCAAGACCTGCCCCGGCAGCAGGCTGCTGCAGCACTCACGCGGCATGGAAAGGTAACATGCACTGCTCTTAGGAATGCTCCGATATGCTCAGAGCAAGAGTTGGCATTGTATTCAGACACTGTTCCTTGCCTGAAGATCATCGTCTGGTGCTGTTTGTCAGAGGAAAGGTAGGTGCTCAGATGTGCTGTGACATTGCATGTGAGAGAGTCAGTACACGCATTTAGTCAATGCAATCGCTCTGACAAGGGATGTTGCTTTGCAGTCCCTCATCAATAGCAGGCCGGAGGCCACCACTGCGCTGCTGATGCAGCTCTGCACTGACATGGGGGACTCCTCCAAAGCAGACAGCGACTGGGTGGCCAAGATTGGCGACTTTGCCCATCTCTACACTGACAGGTGTGATCTGCTCACTCATACGGTCCTACGTCACCACCTTGGTTCACTTCATGAAGATGTATGCGCAGAGCTGTATGTTTGCTGCAGCTTGCCAGGGCAGTTACATGAAAGCTGAGGTCAGGTTTCTTCCTGACTCGCTACCCCTTTCCGCCCTGTCAGGCTGCAGATGCCAATGCAGCTCTGCATATATGGCTCAGCTTGATTCAACGAAGTTGACATGCTGGACTACTCCTGCTCATAGCATCTTGACTCCCGATTTTGAGGGTTGCTATTTCCTGCTGTCTGTTCAGGCCGCAGGCGCTCATGCTGCTGTGCGAGTACGTGCTTAACTCCACCCGAGCGCCTCCCTCAGAGGCGCTGCTGTTCCACACGCTGCTGCAGCTGTACCTGGCGGATGATCTGCCAGAGGAGCAGGACGAGCAGAGCATGGCTGCAACCTCTGAAACCACCCGCAGGTGAGCCTTCCAACTTTTCTGTGGATCTGCATGCACTCTGCGAAGATGAGCTGATGCACCACTTGGTGTGTTTTTCTGTGATGCAGCTCCAAGCTATAAACCTGTGGCATGTGCAACTACGTGAGCGACATGGCAATGAAGTTGACCACTAACAAAGGACAACCCATGCCTAGCTGCACCCTTGGGTTGACCAGCACAACTCCCCACTCTTGCTGCAGGCAGCAGGCTCTGGAGACCTGAGCTGTGTACAATGCTGTTGCTGACAGTCCTGCATGCTTCCTTCCTCTGTAGGGAGCAGGCTCTGGAGCTGCTGAAGAGGCGATGTTTCACACCATATGCGCTGTGTACAATGCTGTTGCAGACAGTCCTGCGTGCTTCTTCTGCAGGGAGCAGGCGCTGGAGCTGCTGAAGAGGGGATGGCCGCCGGGCGATGAGCCGCGCTACGACCCGGACCACGCGCTCATGCTCTGCCGCATGGCCGGCTTCAAGCTCGGGCTCATCTTCCTGTACGAGAACCTGCGGCTCTTCAGAGAGGTCCTGCAGGTGCGCAGAGGGAACCCTCACATCGGTCGTGAAACCCAGACAGGAGAGGACCCAAGTTTCACTGAGACCAGCTTGCATGCCTGCTTTGCGTGAGGCGCCTCAGGCGCAATCCTCGAGCTTGATGCAAGCCAGCGGGGATGATGCGCTTGCATCAAGCTCGACTCGCGTGCCCTGGGACGCCTCACACGGCAAAGATGTGGCAGAGCATTCCTGCGGGTTGGTAAGGCAGAGGGTTAACATACTTACAAGGCAGATTGTGGAAGCGCATACTCAAGTAGTGCAGCACAGCAGGCCAGAAGTGCTCCGGCACCCTGTGCAGGTTTTGTGCAATCCTGTGATTGTCCATGCCTGCAAGGAGTACTTGAGAGGCCTGTGCCCTGTTGCAGGTGCTGATGGCAGCAGGAGACCATGCAGGCCTCATAGAGGCATGCGCCCGGCTGGGGGATGTCAGCAGGGGAGGGGATCCGCACTTGTGGACCGAGGTCCTGCAATACTTTGGCTCACAGCAGTATGATTGCTCAGCCCAGGTAGTCCCTCTAGACATTCTGAAGCCTTGCTAAGCCATCTACTGTCTGATAGGACCAGAGCGCGGCGCCACCCTAGACCTCCTAGTGTCAGGGGTATGAATCAAAGTCAGAGGTTGCCCCGCACCAGGGCCAGGCTCCGATGCTACACCTCATAAGCCTTTGCAGGCTTTAAGCAAAATTGCCTGCAGGTGCGGGAAGTGCTGGCGCACATTGAGGCGGGAGCGCTGCTGCCGCCGCTGGTGGTCCTGCAGACGCTGGCCAAGAACCCGCAGCTCAAGCTGAGCGTGGTCAAGGACTACGCAGCGCGCACGCTGTCTGCGGAGGGCGCAGCGGTCGAGGAGGACCGCAAGGCCATATCGCGCTTCCAGGAGGAGACCGCCTCCATGCGGGCTGAGATCACTGAGCTGAAGACCAAGGTCTGTCACTTTCACATCCCCTGCCGTTCCGTTGCTAGGCAGCCTGAAGTAGCCATGTCATCATATCTTGTGACGCTCACATTAGGGATTGCCTCCTGTGTCCCATTGTGGGAAGGGTCCCCACACATCGGCAGCCAGGGTGCACCTTCACAAAACCGCGCTTTCCTTGCCCACTGACTCTATTGCTAATCAATTCTAGCACACTTGAGAGGGGTCTATCCCTGATCCCACCACTGCTGCAGGGCAGGTGCAGGTGTTTTAGAACAACAGGTGCACTTCCTGTGCGGGGCAGCCCCTCATGGAAAGGTCCACGCGCATTGTGGAGTGTCTTGATCACTGATCTTGAAGTCCTGCTGCAGGTGCGCGTGTTCCAGAACAACAGGTGCGCGCTGAGCGGCAGTTCCCTGGAGCTGCCAGCCGTGCACTTCCTGTGCGGGCACTCCTTCAACGCGCGCAGCCTGGGCGAGAACGAGCGCGAGTGCCCCCTGTGCGCGCCCCAGTTCCGCACCATCCTGGAGATCCGGCGCTCCCTGCGCGCCGGAGCTGCCGAGCAGGTGCGTCCAGGTTTTCGTAGTAAGGCCATGTCATCTCGTAATGCGAATACTATACCTGGCCTTGCCTGGCACTGCCGAGCAGGTGCATCCAGAGCTGCACTTTCTGCCGGTCAGAATGCGCTGTCTTGCAGTGGGTGTAATGTATACCGCCCATGCAGTAGCAAGGACCAACCTTGCTATTGATGCCCTTGCACTGGTTGATGGCCGTACATGCTCTCTGCTTGCACAAAGGGAACGCTGTCTGGGCGCAATGTCCTTGTTGAGAACTCTAGCAGTCAGAGAAGGATTGGGTCTCTGCAGACAGGCCACACAGGAATTCCCAATTTCAGGGGAAGCAAATTGCAAATGCGTCTCAAGACATCCCTACCTTGCAAGCAGACTCTCAAGCACTGGCGCAAACTGACGCACTGATTATGCACCTTGCGACGCAGTGCCAACCGGATTGCCCAAAATCTGGTCCCCTTGCAGGACAAGTTCTTCACCCAGCTGCGAAACAGCGCTGATGGCTTCAATGTGATTGCGGACTTCTTTGGACGTGGCATCCTGAACAGTCCTGCGGCTACTTCAAGCTGATGTCTGGGCTGATCTGAGAGGATTCAGGGTTGGCCAACCAGGCCTCCCGCAGGCAGGAGCTCATATGCTCAAGAGGATGGCCCCTTTTGCTAGCTATAGGGGTCCTGCAAATGTGTACAACATAACCCATGCGTGCCGCTGCATGCTGACCAGATGTGGATCTGTACAATAGGTGTGGCAAGTTGCACACCCTGTCATCTGGATGAGAAAGGACACTTGAGCTCATCAAGGCTAGCCGGGTTTTGTAGGCCCTTTTACTGAGTCCAAAAGAGGTGACCGCCAGCGCTCTGATCCAGCCTTGTGGGCCCAATGCAATCACTCCAACTCTGCTGAATTTTGAAGCATGGATGACGTATCTTGCAGAGCCTCGCACATCACAGCAATGCCCATGATGTGTAAGGAAATAGCCTAAACTAGCCATCTCCAAAGTACATCCTCTGTACTAGATGTGGTGATGCAGTATCGAACTTCCATCAAGACATCCCATGCATTCGATCTTGTTCCGACACACAGTACATTGATATTCCCACCGCCACACCTTTTATTGACGGCCAGGCCGTTCCGCTGCATGCCGAGCCCCTTACATTTTGCTACATACAAGAAGATCGCAGATGGAAGACCCCTTTGCTCGCTCTAGCAATTCTGATGTTTGGATACTTGATGGTGGATTCGCGACAGAGCTTGAGCGCCGAGGAAAGGACCTCAATGTGGTACGCTGTAGCCAAAGCCCTAGAAGTCTGAAACAGCGAAGGACTTCCCTCAAGCACCAGAGCAGAGCATTTATGCAAACATGGCCTTATGCAGGATCACTTGTGGAGCGCAAGGGTGCTCAAAGATGATCCTGAAGTGGTGCAGGCCACTCACCTTTCATACTTTGAGGCAGGTAAGGACCAGCACCTGCATCACAGCAGCAGTGGATCCTTCATGAATCATACTTATAAAGAGCTCTATTAGTATCATGGCTTGCTTTGGCTACTTTCTGGATTGCCTCAAGTGTTGCCATGCAGGCGCTCACATTGCAACAGCCTGCTCATACCAGGCTTCATTTCCTGGGTTTGAGCAGGCAGGCATAGGATGCCAAGATGCTGAGCAGCTGCTGCGGCGCAGCCTGCACCTTGCAGATGCAGCACGCACCCAGTACCTACAAGCACATGCAGGCAAATTCTCTCTCCTACGCTACTCGATGCACCCTATTCTCAGAAGTGTCCTAGACAGATGTGGCCTGTAAGCCCTCACCGTATCATGCCATTCTGGGAGGCTTGGATGTCTGAGCTGGCTCCACTACATGGGTGCTGTGCAGGAGCGTCTGACAAGAAGCTCTTAGTGGCATTCTCAGCCGGGCCCTATGGCGCAGCCCTGAATGATGGGTCTGAGTACGATGGCAGCTATGCCTCAAGGGTGTCAGAGGAGCAAATAATGGACTTCCATGCCAAGCGCCTACATGTGAGCCTTTCCATTTCACCTGCCTGTGGAAGATCATGTTCCGAACATGCAGAATTTGAATGCTGAAGACAGGAAACACCCATCCCTGCCTGGTATATCCAGCATTTCTATATTGGGGCAGCTGCGCAGGTTGCCGTGCGTCTGATGAGATGAGAGACAGGACAAATGGTGAGAGCTGACGCTGTAGACAGGAGTGGGCAGCGCTTCACAGTGGCAGTGCTGCAGGCAGTGGGGGGTGAGGCAGCGCTGGATGTAGTGGCTTTCGAGACGGTGCCATGCCTCAAGGAGCTCCGAGCGATCTCTCGGCTCATGCGCACAGAGTTCCCCGGCACTCCAGCGTGGGTGGCATGCAGCTGCAGGGATGCAGAGCACATTGCCCATGGCGAGAGCCTGGCAGGTATATTTCTGCTTGCTTGCCATGATCCCTGAACACAGCTCAAATCTCCTTGCTGTGCCTTGCTGCTCCACCAAATTCCTCAATATGCAACATTGCCCCACATTTGTGCACCCATCTATATCTTGCATGCTACGCTGTCTGCGGGTGCCAAAATGCATGGCTTAAGTGCTGGCTCTTGGTTCACAGCCACAGCATCTTTCTACAGCACATCTTTGCAATCCATGTCAGGACGCTGGAGCAAGCAAATTGTGGAGTGTTCAGACGCTCAATTGCCACGCAGTCTAGTGAAAGCCTATGCAGTGACTTCTATTGTGCGTGTGTACAGAGGAGTGCCTTCCAGCAATCCTGGAGGCTAACAACATCACAGCGCTGGGCGTCAATTGCATACCGCCTGCACTTGTCGCACCCGCTCTGCAGGTAAGGTCACAAACTGCCGCATGCGCTTCTGACGCTATGGCCGCAATCATAGCTCGTAGTGTGTTGTGGATGAATTGTCCCGCAACAATTATCCAGACATGGCTGGATGCCACTGCATCTTCTGCTCGGTCTTGCTACACTCTGCAGCGTCGTAGGTAGGGATCCAAGGTGATGAGGTACAGTCTCATGGTTGCCTCTGCAGACGTTGGCGTCCAGTCTCAAAGGCAGGGGCCTGGACCGTCAGAGGCATCTCATAGCGTACCCAAACTCCGGGGAAGCCTGGGATGCTGGGGTTTGGAGCTGGAAGGAGCACACACCTCTCAGCTTAGCTGGCTTTGAAGATGAGGCTCGCCAGTGGGTGGTAGAAGGCGCCAGCATTGTAGGCGGCTGCTGTAGGACAACACCTGCTCACATTTCAATGCTGGCAAAGGCTTTGCACCGAAGCCCGACCTAGGGTCCAGCTTGAGTGCTCTCCCTCCTCCGAAGACGAGAGAGAAACGTCACATCTGTTCCAGCCACCTAGGGCTGATGAGCCTTTCACACTGCGTTGATGAGTGTCAAGGCGAAGCACGGCTAGTGGGGAGTTCTCTGTAGCAGCAGCTCTGCCTCGCGATGCTGTGACGAGTTAAAATTCACGCAGATTGAATGCAACATGATGTTGTGTAGCTCCCGCGCTGAGCGGCTGGCGGGGTTTGAATTCGCATTCTGCGTGGGCACCAGGGCTGCCCGATTGCCGATGCATGCATCGTCCCGATCAGGCTTCACAAGCGCGCACGCTCGTACGTGAGGCAGGATCTCTGCAGGCATTATAGCAGAGCGTGCTTAGAGAGGGTGATCTGGTTGAGACCAGTGGGGCACACAGGAGGGAGTGCATCTCGTAAGGCTGCCCATCGGCGCGTTTTGACTTTTCGAATACCAGCCTCCCACGAAATCTCATCCAGGTTCATAAGCGGGCTGGTTGTAGCAGCCGGTGTCTGGTGGTCATCAAGGAGTCAGCTGTGTCGTCGGAGCTTGTCCAAGGCAAGGGGAGGAGCATTCAGCATCCAAAAAGACAGGACTGAAGGGGCGCCAAAGGAGGCAGCATCATTTCACATCGGCAGAGCTAGGCCTATCAGGCTGCTCTCAGGCGGGAAAGGTAAACATGCTGATGTCGCCAACATTCCTTAGGATGCACAGTCCTACTCAGCCTGGTGCACCCTATGTGTACGACAGCATCTGGACTTAGCTTAGCTGCATCTTGCCTCCTTGAATGAGCCAGCGAGTTGTCCAGAAGCTTAAAATATCACCATTGCAGGTCATAGGTGAGGTGGAGACACCGTAAAAGTGCCCAGCGTGTACTGCAAAACCTCGCTGCAGATATGGGACTCTCAGAGCAGAAGCTGGTGCTAGACCTAGTGGCATGGGCCGGCAACGTATCGTCCTCGGTGCTCATCATCTTTGTCAACAAGGTCCTCATGAACACCACAGGCTACGGCTTTCAGTACGGTACGCATCCTGTACCATTTTGTATATTGTACGATGGACGGTGCATGCGCTTGCGAAGCCTTTCCGATGGCAGTCTTTGAGGGATAGAGGAGATGCAGCTCACTTGGTGTCACTCCGGGAACCATTGGAGCGGCAAATCGCCCTCTCGGGTTCAAGTTGAGGGAACATGACTCAGAAGATGTCTCCTGACATTTGGGCAATCTGTGTCTGCTCTCCATTGCCAAAGCGATCTCCGGCTCTGACCTGTTGTTGTGCTCCTGCAGCCACAACTCTGTGTGCTCTGCACTACATGGCCTGCTCTGTCAGCATCTGGACAACACAGGCCTTGGGGGGCGTCAAGAAAGTCACCCTGCCCTTTTCTGGTAAACATCCAATTGTTGTGTGTCAGTGTTGCCATGCTGCATCTAGCAAGACATTCTGACATCTGAGCCATGTCTGGACTTCCCCAGCAGCGACTTCTTGCTGCATGACTCAGCGTTGACGTTGTCTGTGCGTGCAGATCTGCTCCTGTTCACAGCCACTGCCAACCTGTCCATTGTCTCACTGAACCTGTCCCTCATGCTGAACCGCGTGGGCTTCTATCAGGCAAGCCCCCACTCAATTCTGCCCTCGAGACATGACAGGGCTCGTCATATCACATCAAAGTACCACCTGAGCGGTGCATGTTGGCATGACGTGGCCTCTTGGGGCACTGCATGTATCTCAGGCGGCATGTCTACAGGCTCTGCTAATGCATGCAACACGTCGTACGAGGGCTGAGCAGTGTGACGGTCTCACTGAAAGGCTACCAGACCATTTGCGAGCACAAGCCAACCTCGCATGTCAGCAAGGCGCGGCATCTGGGACACTGCATGACCTCTCGAGCAGCATCCGTCAAGCTCTGCTGAAGCATGCAATACGGCATGAGAGGGCTGAGCAGTGGGGTGTCGTGGCGCTGCTGATGCATGCAACACGTCGTGTAAGCCTGACAGATCTGGACATGGCAGGGAAATCAGAGAGGCGCAAAGATGAGAGTGCCTGTAAGGTTGCTGTGATGCAAGGGCTGAGCAGTGGGGTGTCGTGGCGCTGCAGATAGCAAAGCTGCTCATCATTCCCTTTGTGTGCGGGGTGGAGAGCGTGTGGCTGGGCAAGGTCTTCAGCCGCTCAGTCATCGGCAGCATCGTCACCGTGGTCGCAGGCGTGGCCATTGTGTGAGTCGCCTGCCCTGGCCTTCAGGCTTTCCAAATAGTTTGATGACTGCCAGTACAATCCGTGAGCAACTGCAGCCATCTAAGAGGCAGCTGACCGGGCCCCCAGCCCCACTGATAGAGGTCTGTCACTAGATCACGGCTCTTCAGTAGCCCATCGAGTGCTTCCTCCTGCATGTCAGCCTTGCAGCTGTTGCTGGATGACCCCCTGTGTCCGTGTGCAGAGACATGCAATGGCAGGGCGTGGTAAGGGAGTGCCTAAAGGGAGCATAGGAGAAAGCAATGCTGAGTGGCGCACAGCTTCTCTTTGGATTACACTGGGTAGTGCGTCAATGAGGCAATGTCTGGGTGGCTGAGAGGCGACGCAATGTGATGCAGGACCATCACTGATCTGGAGATGGAGAACAACGTTTTCGGCACGGCGATAGCAGCGGTGTCGGTGGTGTCTAGCGGCATGCAGCAGATCTTCTGCCGCACCATGCAGCAGAAGCACAACCTGGCCAGCCACGAGCTGCTGGCCAACACTGCCCCTGCCCAGGTGACCCAAGTCTTCCTCATCCCTGTGCGAATGTCCAGGACACGGCACAAGACAGTCTTTTGCACGATCACGCTGCCGTGGACATGGTGTAGCCGGAGCACTGGCAGTGCTCTACGGTCCTACCTGATGCAGCTCTCAGTCTCTGTGAGACCAGCCCCAAGGCGCCTTTTGCCTCACCTTGCGCTGGCCTTGGGCGGGCAGGGACGCTGCTGCTGCTGTGCTTGTTGCTGGACCGCTACAATAGCCACGGCTGAGTTGAAGTGGAGTGTGCACGTCTCCTACACTAGAGTGTCTTCAGGTAAAACCTGCAGGTTGAGAGCTGGCACTTCATGTGCAGGCATGGACGCTGCTGCTGCTGGGGCCATTCCTGGACCGCTACATCAGCGCCGGCTGGGTGTTCAACTACGACTGGAACGTGCCCGCGCTGACCTTCCTGGCGCTGTCCTGCGCCTGCGCGGTCGGCGTCAACGTCTCCCAGTTCATGTGCCTCGGCCGCTTCACAGCCGTCTCCTACCAGGTCGGCTCCCAAAGATAAATTTTGCTTGTGCCCCCTCAGTGCTTACTGGTCCTTATTTGTGTCTGCGTCGCAGCTCTCATGCATTTGCGATGGCAAACTCCAGGAGCTTCTGGTGTGTACTGCACAGCTGGACTTGTCCCCGCAAGAGGCATGCGGTTTTGCCACGTTGGAAGAGGTCTTGGACAGGGTCTGCATCATTATGCAGCATGCTTCAGGAGAGTTGGTGCAGGCGTGCGTCTGAGAGGACTCAGCACAGTCATGGAAATCATCTGCCAAGCTGAAGAAAGTGTCCAACAGGGACCGCAGTAACGTACCTACCGGGTGACTCAATGTGAGCATGTACGCTAAGAGGACTCAGCGGAGCCGTGAGGATGAGGTTGAGTGCAGGTGCTGGGGCACAGCAAGACGATGCTGGTGCTGCTGGGCGGCTGGGCGTTCCTGGGCGACAAGGTCAGCCTCAAGCAGCTGGCCGGCATGGCGCTGGCTGTGCTGGGCATGGTCTTCTACGGCGTTGCCTCTTCCCAGTGCGCCTCACATCCTCCCCTCCTCTAGCGATCTGTGGCATAGGGTCTTCTCTTGAGGCCACATACAATCAGTGCCACATAGCAGATGCTTCGGCCTGCAGATTTTGGCTCCCTCAGAGTAGCTACGGCACGCCCAATCACAGGCGCGGGTGAATGTCCTGGAGTGTCCTCAAAGACGCCTTGGATCATGGATTTAGGCAGTGACACAGCTCCCAGTGGGTGCTCCACAGGACAGCGGGGTGGCAAGGATGCACAGTAGGGCATCCTAGTCAGATGTCATGTGTGATCCGTCAATCTTCCATGTGTCTTGCAGGAAGCCGGTGGTGAAGGAGACCAAGCCGGAGAAGCAGGCGCTGCTCAGCAAGGGCAGCGGAAAGGGCTCGGGCGAGGGCCGCGTGGACATCCAGGTCTCCGCAGGACAGGTGCGCCCCGATGCGGAATCAACCAACAAGGCCAGAAAACCGATACTGACGGAGCGGCCGGGAGAAGGGGCTTTGCTTCCTCTCCACACATCAAGAATATATGGACAAAGTTCAGAAGAGACGGAAGGAACAGCAGCACAGGTCTGAAGCGAGCTTTCTGGCATGCATGCGCAGCGAGAACCATCTGGAGCATGCTGCGTGTGGCGCCTGCTGTCGTGCAGCACTTTTGTTCCGATCTGGCATCTTCTACGGCTTTCAGACACCACAACCGGACAGGTTTTCATCAAGCAAGCGTGCTGACTAGGCTGATATGCTGTGACTGCTGTGTGCAGAAGGCCATGGGATTGCCTATCAGCGGCAAGGAGGAGGTCTGAGGCACGCTTGCGTTGGAGCTGCCCCAGGAAGCTCAGTATTGCACAGGGGCCAGCTTGAGCTGACCAGGCATGTCACTTTAAATGGCATGGACAGCCCCTACAGCAGACGTTGTCTGGCAAGCTAGGAAGGAGCTTGGGTGGAGGCGCCATCTGCTGGATGACAGGGAGGAATTGGAGTAGAGGTCATTTGCAAGCCTTGCATGTTCTGCAGTAGTATCAGTCCGCGCCCTGTGTCCTAACCATCCCGTGATCCTCCTGAAAGGGCCACTTCTTGTCACATGAGCAGGTCTGGCTGGCATCAGCTCGCAGCTTGTGACTTCCCTTGGGTACATATGTCAAGTAAGGTCTCTTAGGCATGGCGCAATGCAAGCGCCCAGGGAGCTGGCAACTTTCTTAGCATAGAAAGGTCCCAACTCGCGGGTACATTTAGTGGTTTGGTGGTGTTGGAGTACCATCACTTATGCTGTGCACATGCAGCAAAGCCTCCTTGAAAATCCCAATTGGGTTCCTGAGACACTCCGCAACTGACAGCACAGCTCAAGCTGACGGTGCAGTTTCCTTGAGTCCAAGTAGAACATGAGTGCTTCTGACGCAGTATGTGAGTGCCACTCCATGTACAGTGCCGCACAAATACATCTAGTCCTTGCATCGAAGCGGGTTGTGCGGTGTGCTTCAAACATCAGATCTGCCAGGTTGAGATGTGTTACATCAGGACATCAACTCACGTAAGCAGCATGACCAGACTGTGCCAGAGTACACTTCGAATCAAAGCAGGAAGCCAAGGCTCACAGCAGCAACACTTTATCCTGCAAGCTGATCTGTTCACCGCATGCTTCTTCTGATTGTTCCGCATGCTCTTTTCCAAAACTTCAGCAGCCACACCATAGCTCATGTGTGCATGAGGCCCAGATAGCCTCCAGGACACTTCAATGTCCACCATGTGCACCCTGGATTTCCACACGCTCTGCACCACAGTCTTAAACAGCCAGATCTGAAGCCCATATGTGAGCTGCCCTATATAAGCCTGAGGCCAAAGTGGCTCTAGGCCACCTTGTACACCATGAACTCCTTCTGGATGTTTCTGCATGCTTTTCCTCCACAATCCTGAGCAGCCAGACCCAAACACCGCGTGTGCAATGCCACAGCAGCCTGAGGCCAGAACAGCCTCAGGCCACCCCAATGGCCACCTTGTGCACCATGGACTCCTTCTGGATGTTCTGCGTGCTCTTCTCCACGATCTCCAGCAGGCGCCCAATGCTGCGCGCCCAGCCGTTCAGCAGCTCCGCCGGTGCCTTGCGCGCCGCAAAGCGGATGACGCCTGCCGGCCGGTCCATGCGCGCCGTGAGCGCCTTCGCCACCACCATGTCCGAGAGGTGCTTCTCCGCCTGCATGCACATCATCTCCGTCATGATTCAGCCTCAGCCGCGGTAGCTTTCTACAAGCGCTCGGACGGCAAACTCTCCAATGAGCGCATATCAGCCGGGGCATCCATCAGATTGGCCTGATTGACCTTCAGAAGCACGTATCCTCATGATGGTCCATGCATAGAGATCCAGCCATAAACATACTCAAGCTTTCAGCCATTTGCAGAAGCAGCAGGGGCTTTCTAGCGCAGCGGTGCAGCGTTGTGGGAGGGCGCGCACCTCGGCCGCGGGCAGGTCCAGCAGCTGCGCCAGGCGGGCCACGGTAATGCGCGAGTAGTACTTGGCGATGACCAGGATGTTGTGCTCGATGACGCGCAGGCGCAGGTCCTCCTGGCGCTTCTGGCCGCGCTCCCCGCTGAAGATGCTCTCCTCCGCAGCCACCTCTGCCCGGTGCTTCTCCTCAAAGGACGTCCACCAGGCCACCTACACAACAGGCAGTTCTTGGCAGTCAGTCGATAAGATACGACTTGGGGACACATCTTGCCACATGAAGGGTCTCCTCCGCAGCCACCTCTGACTGGCGCTTCTCCTCAAAGGACGTCCACCACGCCACCTACATGCAACCAAAGGCCCTTGAAGGTCCTGGCCAAGCAGAAGTCTGGCAGGTCTGGCGCTTGACTGCCAGCTGATGCAATGGAAGGAGGACCAGTACAGGAGAACACTGCTATGCCCGCACTGCAACAAATGTGCTGGGATGCAGAAACAGCCGCAGAAGGTTACTAGCACGCCAGCACCAAGGCTATACCTGATCTGACTTTGGCCATGTCATGAGGTGGTCAAGGGCTTGTCCCTTAAGCTTGCGTTGAAGACTCCCCTCACCCTGAAGCTCTCCAATGCACCATCTGTACGCAGCCGATTTTCTGTGGACATGCACATTGATGACATGGGCGGGCACGGTACCTCCTTGACGATGAAGGTCTGCAGCAGCTCCTTGTAGTCGGGCAGCTCCACCAGCTTCTTGTCAGCAGCCGTGGTATTGAGCAGCGTCACCTGGTCGCTGTCTGCTGACGCCAGCACCACATACCAGCAGATCTTCTTCAGCACCGGGGCCCACTTGGAAGAGTCCTCCTGGATGCTGGGGATCTGCATTGCAGGACACTGCGTAAGGGTTTCTATGTCTTCTCGTTCATAGCGCACGTCTTACCTTGTGATTAGTCCCCTTTAAGATGCCTGTATCAATGTGACCAGGAGCTGGCTCACTGAACAGTTCTCAATGTGCTATGACAAGCAGACAAGGCTATAACAGAAGCTGGTGCAGACAGGAAGATGTGCTAAGCCGGGTGGATGCAGCAGCTGAGCCTCGCCTCGTAGATGCTGCGGTAGCAGCGGCAGATATCGATGTAGGAGTTCTGATGCTCGTGGTACCGGATGAGCAGGTTGTAGTACATCAGTTTCAGGTCCTGCAGGCTAGGGGTGTCCTGCAGGCATCACACCCACAACTCTCATACACCCCGCACTTGACCCTCTGCACCACCCTAGCTGCTGCATCAGGGTCCAGTGCTCTGTGTCTTATAGCGTCTCTGCTCGGCTTACTGTAATCTTTCAGACCTTTTGCAGATACAGGTGCATGTGCTCTTGATGAGCGTCTACATGTACAGGGCAGCATAGGATGGCACCCAGGCAGTCTGATGATGTATGGTGTTGCGAGCCAGTGATCAAGGCAGAAGGGCAATGAGGCTTACAGCATCAGCAGCCTGGATTGTGGTGCCCTCAATGCCGACCTCCCCCTCCTTCTGGCCTTTCTTGTTGGGCTGCTCCACAAAGGCTCGGGGGCTGACCTTCTTTGCCAGGATGTGTGCCCTGCATGAGTTATGCAAGTCTGTGGCAGGACCTCCTTACTAGTCACAGGGATTATGCAACCTGGCTTCTGCAGCCATTGTGCCCTCCTTAGGGGACCTACTAGCACCTAAAGGTAGTGAGCCTGGCCTGACCTGACCTGGCTACAACTTCCTGGCAATCACTTAAAGGCTCGCTGGTCGCAGCTGACTTCTCTGAGTAGTTGATAAGCAAAAAAGGGTGCCTCTCACCTGATGTAGTCCTTCCTGTCTAGGCACAGGCGGACCTGCTCCAGGATGTAGAAAACCTTCTCCGTCTTTGCCATGGCGCCAAAGGTCTCCTGCAACCCCAGATTCCTACGTCAAGACCTTGAGGTGCATTCATATGCCGTCGTGCAATGCTCAGGGACTGTGCACATCTACCAGCATGCCATGCACAGCTTGTACAGGAAAGAGTCCCAGGTTATTGGGTAAGATCTTGGTACTCTGCACAATGCCATTCACATTGCGCTTTTGAGGGTTGTCCTTGTCATTGAGCAGCTAGAAGCTGAGACGGAATCCGTGCAAGGCAAGCAAAGAGTCAGAGACAGGCTGGCTCACCACTGCAACTTCCTGGAGGATCTCTGCAGCTTCCTCTACCTTGCCCTCCTCCTCCTTCAGCTTGGCCAGCTGCTTTGTCAGGCGCGCGCGCTCTATCTCAACAAAGATCTGCAGGCCAGCTTCACACTTTTGAGCACCATTAGACAACTTACAGAGCATGATATGCGCATGACCAGTGATTAGAGACAGAGCAGGATTCGGCGGCAGCTGCAGGGCATGGCAAAGGCTGAAATTCCTGCAGCTCTCATGCAGAGGCATTGTCTGCGGTACCCCAGCCAGGAGGCGCTGGTCTGGGGGCCAAAGATCCAACTCTCATCAAAGCGCTAGGATTACAGGCCACCTGAGGTGGCTCACCTTGCCCTCTGTGACAGTCTGCAGGGTCTTGATGAGCTCTATCCGGGTCTCCTTGTCCGGCGTCTGGGGAATGTAGGCCATGCTCTGGCGTACAAACGACTGAATTGCCTGCATGGCATGCACAGCTGTGTGAGAGACAATACACAGGCTTTCCTGCTCAGCTTAAGCCTTAACCACATGGCCCTCTGTCAGCGTCTCAATCAGAAATTCTTGCGTGCATGTGACAGCAATACGAGTCTGCAGTCTACCTGCTTCAGCTGTGACCTGCGCTTTGCCAGGAGGAGGATGTGCTCGTTAAGTAGCTTCCACTCCTTGGCCAGAAACAACGTCTCGACGATGGCATTGCAGCAGATCTTTGTTGCTGTCACGTCCTCCCCTAGTCTATGCTGCTTTTCCAATGAAAGCAGTGTCTCCAGGCACGCTGTCAAATTGCCCTGCAAGTTCATATATAAAATTAGAACGCCAACACGACTGCGACTGGTCCACGATTGACCGGCCTACACGGTGTGATGGACTGATTACCTCCTGAAAGGCACGATTGATCAAGTTGTGCAAACATGCTGGGACAGCCAACGCAAATGTACAATTCACTGACCTCCAGAGCATTTGACTTAGCTTCCTGCACTTCAGCTTCCAGTTTGCTGTAGTCGACTTTGCCTCTCTTGACCTTCTCCAGTTCCTCTTCCCGTTTCTCATCACTGACGGCTATGTTTGCCGAGGTGAAGTCTTCCATCGTCACGAACTTCACAGACTACTTAACCAGAGCTCTAAGTTGGGCTTGAAAGCAGCGCTGCACTGTTCTTTCCCCTGCTTGGCTTTGCAAACTAGGATGGTCTTCAGCTTTCAATGACTCAAGTACCTCAAGGAAGCTGCATGTAGCTGAGCAGCGGTCCAACAAGGCGCTACTGACTTTTCACACTATGCGGCGCGTATGAATGGGTCTAAGAAAGTCGTGTCCTCTGCATTGCTTCATCATGGTCAATCATGGGTACCGTTTCAATGTACCGAGGTTGACCCTTCAAAGTCGATTATTTTCTGCTCCTTGTGCCGGACGCATATCCACCCAGCTTGACTGACTTTCGCTCACTTTCAGCGCGCGGAGCTGGCAGGGTGCTCACACCATAGTCTAATGCCTTTGGTAGCCCCACAGAGCACGTGAACCTCAGCACGTGAACCTGCGAGCTGATCGAGGCTAGGAACTTGCAGCCGAGTACAGGTACAGCGCTTACTCGCAACCAGGAGTGCAAGGCAACCATGATTGTGTCCTGCCTCCTAAGCATACTGAATTGAGACAAGTAGGATTTTCGACACGACGGGCGTGCAAAGATAGCTAGCAACTTGCTCTGTATTGCCTTTCACAGATGCCCTGACTGAGGGAAAGCATAAATGCTGCTTACTTCTGGTGCGCGCACATCGCTGGGCGCAAGGCTAAGCATACGATGATTGCAGGGGTCATGGATACGTCAAGCTCTCATGACATCCCTCATGTCCCACTTTTCCTATGGGCGGAGATAGCAGGACATATGTCCATGAAGTAAGTCGGTCTGGCCTTTCTATAAAGGTATCAAATTTCTTAATGCTTGGTGGCCTGTCGACGGGCTTGCCACACTCTAAGAGTGAGCGAGCTTGATAGGCATGCGCTTGCAGGGACTGGGTGAAAGGGCCGTCACGGACGTGTAGAGCTCTGAACAGCGTACAGCCTGCAGCGCTCCATGTGATTGTGCCCGTCTCTGAGCTGCGCCTGGGAGACGGGAACTATACAGTGAAGGGGCACTTCCAATGGCTGTCACAGCACTGGCATGCATGCACCCGCCTCAAGATCACCGTCAGCTGTGGGCGAGGAGCCTGCGCGTGCCAGCAGGCCTCCAAAATGCTCGAGAAGATCTGCCGGTGCCAACAGCGGTTGCTGCCATTGAGGTGGTTGCATGTGCGCTCAGAGTGTGGCTGTCAATTTCACGGCAAGCGCGAGCTACAGATCGAGTTGCTGGTGGCTTTGGCACCACGTCTCCTTGTGGCGGATCTGCTGCAGCCCTGGCGCACTGGGCAGGCAGCACCATATGGCCAATACCGCCGCCATGCCAACAGCATGACCAGAAGGCTGTGTTGCGACTCCCTGCATCACTTGAGGGTTCGCATTACTTCGGGCTTTGACCTGCGCAGCATTGCAGGCGGCCTGCCCAAGATTCAGACGCTGCACTTTGAGTGCCAAGACCCTCTGGACTACTATGCGTCTGGTGAGGTGGCCCCTGTCACCTTGGATGTCTCGCGCAATACTGCGTGCCGGCAGCTCTGCTTGGGCAACATCTTTCCTGGCTCTCTCATAGTGCCGCATGGTTGCCAGGTGTATATAGAGGCCAAGCCGCAACCCATGGGCGACCTTCTGGGCAGCTTGAATGGCACCTACAGGAATGTGGTGGGCTTGAAGCTGCACCTAGGCTCATATGATGATGTTGAGGATGAGTCAGTGTTGGGGAAGCTTCCACAGCTCTGTGCAGCGTTTCCAAGGGTGCAGAGCCTCATCCTGCACATCAATGCCACCTATTTGTGTTTGTTCGGCGAGAGTGGACACGTCGATCTGCAGGCACTTGCTGCTCTCGACCAGCTCACAGCCCTTCAAATCACATGTCGTCTTCCTGCATCAGATCTTTCTGCATCAGATCTTTCTGATGCAGAGCCTGATGCAGAGCCTGACCTCAGTTGGCGGGTCTCTGTGCCAACAATCTTGTCTTTGACACGGCTGAGCATTGAGGTGTTGGGTGCCAACTCTGAATTCCACCTAGATATGCCCAACCTGGGCTTAAGGCTTCAACAGCTGGCTGTGTATACAGAATATCTTGATGAGCTGTTTCTGTCTGCTGTGTCACGATGTCTTTCTGAGAGGAGCCTGCGCTTAGGCGCCCTTCGCGTGGCAGGCAGCCAAGGAGAGCTGTCTCCAGCTTGCTACTACCTCATGCCAGCCAGCCGCGCAGACCCACCAGCAGGCTCCCTCCAGGAAGTTGAGCACTTTTTCCGCAGTGCAGTTGACATCCCATGGGCATCATGTGGGCAGTTTATTGACCAGCTGCCCGGCTCTTGACGCATACATGTTGCGAGCACTGCTCTAGCTAGTGCACAAGGTGAGAGAGAGAGAGAAAGAGTGCTGACACCAAAACAGGGCTTTGCCAAAGTGACTGCTCCAGATATGCATCCGATGGATTGAGTCATCATGATGTTGGCATCCGTGCTGGTGACATGTCTATGGTGCTAGCTAGTGTCCTGAGGGTCCTTCTTTGCATACAGCACTTTACATAATGCTGGTACTGTTACAGAGTGTGCCTGGATATTCATCTGGTGGCTACACTGACACATTGACCATGACAGTTGCATTAGCCAGCTTGCCATGATGATCTTGCTTGTACAAGTGGGACGACCAGGAGCTTTCAGACTGAAAGCTTTAGTGGCTCAAGCACATCAAGGAAGCTGCTTGCAGACGTGCAGCGGTCTGAGAACATGACATTAGCTTCTTAAGTCTATTAGATGTGTGTGAGTAAGTCTGAAAGAGAGAGAGAAACATCTGACAAAGTCAATGGTACGTACACTCTGCTATGGTCAATCAAGGGTACCGTGCCAATGTACCAAGGTTGACCCTTAAAGCCTACTTCTGTGCTCCTTGCGCCGGATGCAGAGTCCACCCAGCTTGACTTTCACTCACTCTCAGCGCTCGGCTGGCAGGATGTTCACACCACATGGTCTAGCCCATCGTAGCCTTCCAGAGCACGTGAATCTGCGAGCTGATCGAGGCTAGGAACTTGCAGCCGAGTACAGGTACAGCGCTCACATGAACCCAGGAGTGCAAGACAACGTGAGTGTGTCCTGTATCCTGTATCCCAAGCATACTGAATTGAGACGCTGAGAATATTTAATACGATGGGCATTTGAAGGTAGCCAGCAAGTTGCCCTGTATTGCCTTTCACGACTGCCCTGATTGAGGGAAAGCATTAAGTTTGCTCACTCCTGGTGCGCGCGCATTGCTGGCTGCATGGCTGAGCATTCGATTCTTGCAGGGGTCATGGACTCATCAAGCTGTCATGACGTCCCTCATGTCCCTGTTTCTGTATGGGCGGAGATAGCAGGACATATGTCCATGAAGTAAGTCTGTCTACCCCTTTCTTAGGCATGTGTTGGGTTTCTAAGTGCTTGTGAGCCTGTTGACGGGCTTGCTACACTCTACTAGTGAGCGAGGTTGATAGGCCTGCGCTTGCAGGGACTGGGTGAAAGGACCGTCACGAACGTGTAGAGCTCTTAGCAGTGTACAGCCTGCAGCGGTCCATGTGATTGTCCCTGTCTCCGAAGAGCGCCTCATATACATACAGCATATAGTGAAGGGGCACTTTCAGTGGCTGTCCAAGCACTGGCATGCATGCACCCGCCTCAAGATCACCATCAGCTGCGGATCAGCCATCAACTGCGGGTTCGGTGCCTGCGCGTACCAGCAGGCGTGCGGCATGCTTGCCGAGATCTGCTGTAGCCAGCGGCAGCTGTTGCCATTGAGATGGCTGCAAGTGCGGTCGGACTGCGCCTGTCACATGCCAGGCAAGCTCGAGCTACCAATCGAGCTCCTGGTGGCTTTGGCGCCAGATCTTGTTGTAGCAGATCTGCTGAAGCCTTGGAGCGGTGGGCAGGCAGCTCCATTGGGCCCATGGCAGGGATATTTATCCGGGCCATGCTGGAGCCGCAGCAGTAGCATCACTAGAAGGCTGTGTTCTGAGTCCCTGCATCACCTGAGGGTCAGCCTTCCTTTGGGCTTCGACCCGCAGGTCGTCGCAGCCGGCCTGCCAAATGTCCTGACCTTGCACTTTGAGTGCCAGGAGCCTCTGGGCGCCTGCAGTTATGAGGGCGCTCGCACGCTGGACATCTCCTGCAACACCGCGTGCCGGCAGCTCTGCTTGGGCAACATCCTTCCTGGCGCGCTCATAGTGCCGGATGGTTGCCGGGTGTACGTTGACAACGCGCTGGACAACATTGTTGCGTTTGTAGGCCGCTTGAAGGGCACTCACGAATGCGTCGTGGGCTTGAATCTTCACGTAGGAGGATGGGTAGATATTGAGACAGTCTTTGGGCATCTCACACGTGTTTGCGCAGCGCTTCCGGGAGTGGAGAGCCTCCTCCTGCACATCGATGCCTCCTTTGAGTATGCAGAAAGTGGGAGTGCGCACATTGATCTGCAGGCCGTTGCTGCTTTGTAGCGTCTCACAGCCCTTCGGGTCACCCTCAAGGATGAGTCTTCAGGGCCTCTGCCCGAGTCATGGATTTCTGTGCCCAAAGTTCCGTCACTGACAAGGCTGAGCGTCAAGGTCTTGGGTGCCAACCCTGGACTAACTCTACGGTTGCCCAACCTGAGCTCAGGGCTCCAGCAGATGGCTGTGTACACGGATGATGATCGGCTCTTAGTGTCCGCATCGTCTCGAGGGTTTTCTGAGAGGGGCCTGCGCTTGGGCACCCTTCGCTCAGAAGGCAGCCAAGGGGAGCTGTCCCCTGCTTGTCACTACCTCATGCCAGTCGACTGCGCAGACCCACCGGCTGGCTCCTTCCAGGAAGTTGAGCAGTTCTTCCGCGGTGCAGTTGACATCCCATGGGCATCATCTGGGCAGTTTGTTGACCAGCTGCCCGGCTCTTGACCAGGCAGTGGGAAGCACAAAAGAGCATACACTGCTACGGTCAGTGCTGAGCATTGAGGTCTTGGGTGGCCGATCTGGGCTCCGCCTACATATGCCCAACCTGGAATCAAGCCTCCAACAGCTGGCAATGTACACAGACTGTCTCGGTGAACCCTCCATGACCACAATGGCTCAAAGTCTTTCTGAGAGGGATCTGCGGTTCTGCACCCTGCGCTTGGAAGGCGACCAGTCGCATGCTTGTAATTATCTCACGCCAAGCAACTGTGTGGACCCACCAGCGTGCCGCTTTGGTTATATTCGGCCATTTTTCCACAATGCAGTTGACATCCCATGGGCATCATGTGGGCACCTTTTTGACCAGCTGCCCAGCTCGTGAACAAGCAGCGGGAAAAGGCATTCATTGCTCCCATCAGTACATAAGAAGGGAAAGAGAGAACTGGGAGCCTAGCAGCTTGTCTAACTTTCAGCGCCGTTGGTCACATTGACACCATTGCTGGCATACATGAGGCCTCAGTATGAGGGCCAGCTGAAGTCTGCTGTCCTTGAAAACATAGGCGAATGCGAGTATCATGATTAGCAAGCTTGTAAGTTGGCTCCGAGCCTGAGGAGTCCTGTCTGGAGTATACTATGGCCATGAACAGATGCCACGCTATGATGATCATGATGATGATGATAGTATGATCTCGCAATGGGCAGCTTACTCAGAGCTTAAGTGATACTAGCAACATGCTATAGCTTGAGCTCACAGTTCAGTAGTACATGCTCTCATGCTTATCCCAGGCAGGCGCCTCGTCCCTGACAGCTTGCCAAAGCTGCAACCAATTGAGTGCATGGAGCGCTGTACTTGATGTGCGTACATTTATATGC
Source organism: Coccomyxa viridis (assembly GCA_963930925.1). Taxonomy (NCBI): domain Eukaryota; kingdom Viridiplantae; phylum Chlorophyta; class Trebouxiophyceae; family Coccomyxaceae; genus Coccomyxa; species Coccomyxa viridis. The sequence goes on along the minus strand of CAWVOJ010000006.1, from coordinate 774,691 downwards.
ATGTCTCTACAGAGTTGAATCATTCAGAAGCAGGGCCACTCCAACAAATCGTGGTGCATACAGGGACGTCCCCCGTAGAAGTCACTGCACGGTGCCTTGACTGCCGCAGCTGTGATACACAATTCAGCCCCAACCACTGACCCTGAAAGCTGTCTCACCGGTGCGACACTGCTGGTATCAGCACTCAAGTGAGCTCCAGCTGAGAGGATTGTGTGGATCCTGCCGGTGCGCTAGCATGCCTAGTCAGGTGGTCGATCATAACAACCCCAAAAGCATCCCCCAAGAGGTTGATTGCAGTCCTGCATCTATCCAACAGCCAGTCCAATGCCAAGATGACAGCCAAATCTGCTGCAAAGCGATCCAGGGAGACTGCCTGCAATGCAAGCGGGCATTTAGGATCTAAACATTGTGCAGGTGGTGTACTGCGCAGAATAAGGCTCCTGAGACCAAACTGCTAGGCACACAACATCGCAACCACATCGTGCCGCAGCCATGACATACTATTACCCTTCCTGCTCTAAGAAGTCGCATCGAATATGGTATGTCGCACGGCTTGCATGTGAGCAGGATATGCAGCGCACAAGCTTGCCGTTCGGACAAATTCAGATAAGGCATTCTCCCTTGATGAGTAGAGGCGTTTGCAGGTACATCATACCTGGAGCACCATGAGCATGGTGACAAGCCCTGCCGAGGGTATGGCGGCAGCGCCTATAGCAGCCAGGGTTGCAGTCAGGGCAATGACGCAGATGTTGCCTAAGCCCAAAGCTACCCCATGCGCCTGCACATGCTCCCTCTCAGCTGGAGCAGCTGCAATGTCGGCTGATGCATGGTTCCTTGCAAAGAGAACAAGGCTGCACACGCTATCCTCATGATAACAGGATGCAGGAGCACAAGCTTGCATGGATTATGAAGCGTGGAAGTTCCACTGCTGACTGCGACGGTGCCCTGTGACCACTCAGGGACACGCATGTGCTCTATGCCCGCACACTGAACTCTCAGTGCAAGGTGTGCTAATCAATGAAGCCAGAGCACAGGTGGTGCACCTGTGCAAGGAAGATGACTGTAGTGGCCTCGTACAGCGCTGTCCCATTCATGTTCACTGTGGTGCCCAGCGGCATGACAAAGTCTACAACGCTCCCCTTGCATCCCATCTCCTTCGCACACTCCATCGCCACCTGTAGTATGACTCACATGAGACTACCAGCTTGATCCAAATAGAATGCAAGTGGCATGCACAATACTGTGATATACCACCAGCAACATTCCTCCGTCCCTTGCAGCTGAACTCTGCCATTGTGCGACAGAATCAATAAAAATGCTGTCAATCATCATGTCTTCCGCAGCTGTTCTATCTGTGCTTATTCATGCACCAGCAGCAGCATACGCTCAGACGAGATACATGCCTCTTGAGCAGCGGGCTTACCGGCAGAGCAGCGCTGCTGGAGCTGGTACCAAACGCCAGGACAAGCGCCTTCGAGAAGCCCCGCGCCACCTCTGTGGGCTTCCTCCTAGTGATGAACCAGAAGGCCAGCGGCAGTATAATCACTCCGAATATCACCAGCCCTGCAGCATGGGTGAGGCCCGTCAGGCCCTGCTCCAGCAGATCCCACACATGTGTCCCACGGCATCCGCAAAATATCATACCAGCAAGCCTTGCATGAAGATTCTTTTCCGAGTGCAAGGAAGGCCTCTAGGACCTTTATGCAGCATCCTTGCAATTGGAAGATCTGTGTGCCTTGAGCCGATGGTGCGACAGGTCTATGGCACAAAAGCTGCTGTGGGACCCATCTCCCCACAACCATTTCAGGAAGCAGTGAAAGTGACCTGCTATGACAGTGGTCAGCCACAGGCCCAGCGCTCCCAGCGTGCCCAGCAGGCTGCATGCTCTGCAAATGGCTGCCGCAATGAGGGAAGCTATGCCGAGCGGAGACGTCCAGAGCACTGCTGACACCATCTTGCCTATGACTGTGTTGAAAACCTGCAGGCGCAGCTCACAGGCTCACAACCCCTCACACAATCAAGCATTGACAAAGGCTGACTGAGCATGAGAGTGCGCCAGCCTCACTTGACAGCTTGTATGCATCCTTGTGGCGCTGTGATCAATGCAGCATTGCAAGAGAATGGTTCTCATGTCACAAGTCCCTTTTGCCTACTCAGAACCAGCTCCAGCACTCACAAGGGCAGCTCTGTGTCTAGGATTGTATCTCATTGGGGTAAACGCACCGTGATGAGGCTGATGAAACCATCAGCCTGGTCCCCAAGGGACGCCAGACAGATCCCAAAGAAAAGCGAGAATGTGATGATGCCCAGGATGTTCATGTTGACGGCCGCAAGGACAACATTGTCCGGCACCATGTTGCGCGCAACCGCCAGCAGCGCCTGGAGAGGCGACGCCCTTGTTGGCGTGACGCTGGCCGCCGCTGCCTGTACAGCAATGATGCAGACTTTAGCAGGAATGATTTATTGACAACAATCTCGCGCTGCTGCGATGAAATTTTGAGGTGGTTGACGGGGCCTCTGCAAATATGCCAAAGCACTCGCGGAAAGGCTCACGCATCATTTTCATTACGCTGATAAGGAATGTTTGAGCGTGTATTTGATGGGGTGTCTTGCGCCTCGTCTGCCCCCCCCAAGCACGCGTTTCCAATACCAGGCAAAGGTGCTCTAAGTTTTGCAAGGAGGCACCCACCTTCAGGTCTGGGGTGTGACAGGAGGTGACAGATCCTCCACTGAGGGGAGACCCCTGCCCCGGCTCTATGACCGTCACCAAAATGATCCCCAGCACGACTGCCGCTGCTGTGCAGACTGTGTAGTACCCCAGCGTCAGTCGTGCAACCTTTGCCATGCCTGACGCTGAGCCCCTCAACGCGCAGACGCCTGCACATGCATCACCCCTGCCATCAAGCCCCTGCTGCACCCTCTGGTCCTGATGCAAAGGAGTGGGATGCTGCCATGATGGTGGGCAGTGGAACTACCCAAGAGGGCATACACTAAAACAGGTCAGCGCTTCAGGGCAGAGCGGTATCCTAAAGGAGACTCACCCGCAACCATAGAGCCAGCCACCAGGGGCAGCACAAGCATCTTGAGCAGCCGCAGCATCAGCTCGCCCAAGAAGCCCAGCAGATCCACCTGCTCAGGTGACAGATCCGCCATTCGCAGCAGCACTCCTCCCACAATGCCCACTACAACCCCTGCACCAAATGCACATACCCCTCTCACGCCTACGTTCTGCCAGCAAGAGCCCTCTGAGCTCTCTTTAGAATGTGTATGTGCATCCATAAGCGCTAGTGCTGACAAAGGCACAGGCGTAGCACTGAGGTAGCTGTCCAGCTCATTGCGTCATGCACGGCTGTGAGCTCTGACATATACTCAAGGAGCAGCTGCCTAAGCTGAGGCAGCGTTTGAGCTCTGTACACACACTTTATTGCGTATAGACACTGCTGCGCTATTGCAGGCTACCAAGTACCCTGCATCGTGAGCAGAAGCAGTATGGCCCTTTAAGCAAGACTCTTCACAAAGTGCCAGCTTAGCCTGCACATGACAGCATAGATATTGCTGCTGGTGATTGTGGTCGAACAAGAACTTTTCTGAGAGACCTTGCTGCATCTGCCACACCGCTTCCGCTCCGAGATAGGATACTGATCGGCCCACAATGGCAAAGCAGCACATTCCTTTGTAGCATGCTTGCACAGGATTTGTAAACGTTTGTGCTCACTTCATGTTGAGCCTGTTCATGTCAGAAGACATCTGTATCTCCCTCAAAAGATCGGCCCCACGCCACCCATGCACATGGCCAGCACGACATGTACTTGTCTACGTGTCACGGAGAGCCCATGTTGGCATGGGGTACACCGCCATATCGCAATCCTTTCACATATTCAGGGAGCACCCACCTACAAGCGTTGCAAACAGAAGAGGCTCCTGCATCCCGCAGCAGCCCCTCCGGCGCTCCACAGGCCGTCTCCCGCTCTCCTCGTCGCCCTTCATCCCGTTCTCTGTCGGCCGCGCTGAGTCCATGTGCTGCCTGTCTGATGCATTCTCCCCGTTCCCTTCACTTGATGCCTGCATGGCCAAATGTACATGTCTCCGCTTCCACCTACCTTAAATGCCTGTGCAGCAGGCCATGTCATGACAGTAATTGAATTAGGAGCGTCCGAACATCTGACATGCTGTCAACCACTGATTCCCACAACATGGGGTGCAATTCACGAAACCCTTCCTTCCCAAGACAAGCACTGATCCCTACAGGTGTGGGTGGGAGTTAAAATCTCCTGCTCACCATGCTATTGAGCAGAGAAGCTTTCTCTGAAGCCTCAGCTGCCGGAGACTGCTCGTAGCTCGGGTGTGAGGCAAGCACCTCCAGCCGGCTGCCCCCACTGCTGCTCCTCACGTGATGCTGCGCATGCGACACATTATCTTTAAGCTCCTGTTATACCTGCACTTCTTGGATCCAGAGAAGTACAGCCCTCTCTGCTGCTCTTCACATGGTGCTGGGCATGCCCTTCAAGCAGCAAGCTCCCTGTCACCCCTGAACCCTCCTGACGCAGGGCAAGCTACAGCGTCTGTCACCCACGTGCCTAAAGCATGCGATGGTGAAGGCGGAGGCCACTGTGTGCGCCGGGAGGTCTGAAGCAGCTCGTCGTGCAGAATTGGCACCGAGTACGATGTGCTTGATACCATGGCCTTGCACACCTGTGATAAGAGGCCTGGTGGCGGCGCTTCACGGCGCTGCCCAACCTGAAAGGTGTTGATGGGGCCGCCTTGCGCTGACGCAGAAGGGGCGCTGGACGACCCATTCTGCTCAAGACCCTGCATACATGTGCCCCTTCTAAAGCTTCCATCTTATGGGCAGCAGATGCCGTCTGGAGTTGCTCACACAACACAGAAAGACAGATACCGTGCTGGGCTGCAAAAAGTCAGAGGTGAAAGCTGCTGGGACAAGACACAGGTGAGTGCATCAGGGTCTGTACATATTTCAGCAAGTTCTCTCAGTGCACAAAGGTGGAATCATCATACAGCAGCCAAGGCCCTGAGAGTCAGCTAGCAGAGTGAAGAGCAGGAGGAAGTCACCAGGGAGGGTGCTGCGAGGTTGTGCTGCTGCTTCTTGGGCTTCTGCATGGGCGGTGGCTTGCTGAGCATGGGGGATCTGCTTGGCGCGGCCATCACGGCAGGCGCAGGGATGTTCTGCGCGCTGTTCCTCGAGATCGCTGTGTACGTGACTGCCCTGCAGGGACAGGGAACAGTACCTGAGGATGGTGTTGAGCCAGGGAATGTCAAGCCTTTCTAATCATGGCCCACCCAAGTTTACAGCCTGTCACTCACAAACAAAGCCCATCTGCCTGAATGCCCCCACGTGAAGATACGCATCTCGCTTGTTGTGACCAGCTACTCCAAGGTAAGGCTGCAACTGACTCACTTCATGAAAGGTTTGGACCATTGTTGGACACCCATACATGCTGATGCTCCTTGACTGAGCACTGCACATTGGGAAACACCGCACGCTTTCGAGAGAGACTCCCATTGTTGGTAGAAATGCTACCTGGGGGAGTCACTCAAGGAGACATCAGAGAAGTTGTTCTTGCTGCCAGGCTGCTCCACTGCGGGTGCCTCTGAGGGAGGTGCTGCGCTCCCTTCTTTAGCTGAACTATTCCCATTTGTTCCAGCTGTTCTGAACAGAGCTCTCACCGCTCCCCTCAAGCTCCCAGTGCTGGCAGCTGCATGCAGGGAGATGATCAGGGACCCCAGGAAATGATCACGGAATTTTATGTGTGCAAGCTCACATTGTACTTGCATAGGGAGGCTCCGCTCATGGCAATTTACACAACGCATGTAGGCATTTAAGGGGTGCTGGTGAGTTCATGCAGGGAGGAGAGCAGGCTGTCAGACCTGCAGAGCCAGAGCCAGTTTGGGACAATGGGGGCAAGCCATTCTGCGGGGCTGGGAGGCTGGTGGAGACTGCAAGGCTGTTGCTTGGTGTTGCATCCAGCGGTAAGCTGCTGCTCAGAGGGACTGGGCCAGACTTGCCGGTCTCAGGCATTGCTCACTGCATGCTGTTGGAGTGTATTTGTGATGATCTTCTCGTCTCTTCCGCGTTGCACCTGCTCTGCACACCACTGGGCATTATGCAGCAAGATTGCCAGTGCTTGTGTAGGTGCACAGTAATAACATTGCGGAATGAAACTTGTTTTTGTCAGCATGTAGAAACCTCACGCTTCGTTTAGAGATTCAGTTTTAGGCATGACTAGCCCCGGTGCATAACGGTGACCTTCTGCTGTGTGTCAACACGTCTCACCTGCAGATTTAATTGGCAACCGCCACTCACACGCCGGAACGCGTACTCGACATTCTCTACAAAGGGTTCGATGTATTTTGTATCTACAAAGCCTGGCAGTTGAGTCCGCGAAGAAATGATGAAGTTTGCTGTCTAGTACAAAACAGGTACGACGGGCCTTGAGCCGATTGTAGCACGCTGCAAACAATTCAATCTGTAGCCTGTACACAAGCTTAGCTTGGTATGCTTCACAAAAGATGCTGTGTTGTGGTAAGAGCATGCCTTCGTTCTTCTGTCGCTCGGAAATCGCAAAATACATGTCCACGCTGTGAGACGGCGTGCTGCTCAATGCAGGCTTCACTCTTTGCGCTGGTTGTGCCAGTCAAATGGGGGTCACGATGGATGCTGGAACGTCGAAGAAGCCATGAAGCTCCTCTAATCATCTAGCGGCATACAGGCTTCTTGCAGATCGGGGTGGAGTGTGTGAGCATAGGTCTGACCTAAACAGCCCTTCCTTATGTGTGATGCAAAGAAGATCAAGGATCTGTGCTATGGTGACCAGACACCTGGTCCTGATGTACTGTCTTAACACCGTCGAGAGTTTCAACATGGCGATGAGCATTCCAGCATACATTGCTCGAGTTCTAGGAGACCCATTCACAGGGGCAAGAATGATGCCATCTCCTAGCACTAAGCCTCACCTGTGACCTGGACAGATTGCTGATGCATGATGCGCACTTCGCAGGCTGCTTGGCTCTGGGAAGGAGGGGGCCTGCGTCCTTAGGGGTCTGACATGATGGGCCCCTCAGGGAGGCTTGCACTGCTTTTGGCCAGGACTGCAGCTTTCAGGCAGTCTACTGCAGGGAGTGGCGTCTGTCTCGTTGGTAAGGCCATCCCTTCTACTCCTACAAGGCTGTGCAATATTCTGAATGGATCCCAGGATGAGATGTTCACGTGCATCATGCGTAAGCTGCCACCGTGACACTGTGTCCGTCTTGGGCAGGTACACAAGCAGGATGCAGCGGGACAGGCAGGTGCCTCAGCACATTGGTCCTCAGCCCACTCAGAGCTGTGGGCATAGCTCCACAGATCTCTTGCGCCCTACAGCAGCTGCAATTACAGCGGTCCTTTGCCTCAGACCTTCCGCCCCACATTGAAATGGAGATGCCTGCCCTTTCCCCAACCATGTCCCAGGTAAGGCCTCACATCCAGCGCCCTGCGCACCGATGTACCTCCTGCGTCATGCACCTGGTCCCTAGACCTGGTGTGTCCAGTTGCGCCCGAGACTTGCAGGTGAGCACCATGATTCTGTGCGCGCAGGTGGGCTAACAGGCCTGATGTTGCTTGCAGGGCAATATTGCTTCATGGAAGAAGAGCGAGGGAGAGGAGTTCGCTGCGGGAGATGTGTTGGCCGAAATCGAGACAGACAAGGTGAGATTGTTATGCTTGCCTTTCTGTATTGGATGGGCCGCTTCTCAATTTATGTCATGCCCTCCAGCTGCCAAATTTTGCTCCTTCACCACAGCCTGTAAAGTATGCCACCTATCTGGGCTGGCTGCGCAGGCCACCATGGATTGGGAGGCACAGGACGAGGGATTTATAGCGAAGATTCTGGCGGCAGATGGCACGAAGGACATCCCAGTTGGCACTGTCGTCGCTGTAGTAGTGGAAGATGCTGAGCATGTGAGCGCCCTCTCTGACCACCCACTGCAGAACACCCTCCCTTGCTATTGCGAATACATATTGGCAGGCTTTCGCAGATTTTAGCATGTGGATAGGTACAGGGCTGGTTTCCAGGCTATGCAACGTGAGCGTCAGCAGCATGCACTCGCATGATTATACAGACCCTCAGCCACTCCGAGACAAAATCACTCCAGGGCCGAGACACTGAAATAATCCAGTGACGAGCATGGCGTCTTGAGTTGCTCATGCGTATAGGTGAGCGCGTTCAAGGACTTCACCCCAGGGCAGGGGGGAGCTTCCGCAGCTCCGGCAGCTGCTGCATCAGACGAGCCTGCAGAGGAACCTGCAGAGGAAGATGAGGGAGAAGACGAGGAAGTCGCTGAGTCATCAGGAGGTGGCGGTGACTACCCGCCTCACTCAGTCATGGGCCTTCCAGCGCTGTCTCCCACTATGTCACAAGGTACCGCTCCTCCCCTTTACCGCAACAGACTTCCATGGTTTGTGCGTCTTTGCCCTGGACTCACCTACTCGCTCTCCCAGGTCTACATGCGCCTTGCTCAGATTCACATCAGCCTGTTGAGGGCTCTATGCTTCATGCCAACCATGCATGGCGGCTAGTGAAGGAATACCCACAGCAGCCTTCCTTCAAGGGAACTTCATGCAGGGAACATCGCATCCTGGAAGAAGAAGGAGGGTGAGGAGGTGGCTGCAGGAGACAGCATAGCAGAGATTGAGACTGACAAGGTAATTATCATTCCTCTCATGTTCCACCTACTAACTCTATTCAATGCCTGGTTCGGCCAGCATATAGCATTTTTCAGCACTTCCCAGACGTGAGTCCTGTGTAGAAGAGGGGTAGCTTCATGACCTGAGGTATGCGCAGGCCACAATGGACTGGGAGAGCCAGGACGACGGCTTCATTGCCAAGCTGCTGGTCGAGGACGGCGCCAAGGACATCTCTGTGGGGACCCCTGTCCTCGTCTTTGTGGAGGAGGAGGTAAATTTATCCATTGGAACCAACTCTGGGCAAAGCCATTGCTGTGCCAAGCGTGCATGCCTTGCACGTCTGTGCATCTTGCAGAAGGTATAATGCTTGACAGCATTGAGCCAGCCAGACATCAGCAGGACCATGTGCCATCGGTGATGCATTGTCCGATCTCATGACCTGCACACCACAGAAGCAGACCATTCACAGGACTTTGGCTTTCTGCTTGTGCAAGGAAATCAGGCACTCAAGACTACCTATGTGCTTGCAGGAGGCTGTGGCCGCCTTCAAGGACTTCAGCGCCAGCGACGCTGCAGGGGCGCCTCCTAAGAAGAAGCCGGCGCCCAAGAAGGCGCCAAAGCAGGACGCTGCCCCGGCTGCCCCGCAGCCAAAGAAGGAGTCGCCTCCCTCGCAGCAGGCTCCAAAGCCCAAGCAGAAGCAGCCATCAGGTAGGGAACCTGGCCCTGTGGCAAGCATCATTGGAAGGCACTCAGATAGGCTTGCACAGTCCTCCACGTTGTGTGGATTGGATAGGCAACGACACTCTTTGCTGCATGGCATGCTCTGTCTAGCATGATGGGTTTTGCAGGCAAGCAGCAGCAGGCTCGGATCTGGAAACCCACGAGGCAAATACCTGTGCCGCCATAGGCTGCGGTCAAAGCTGTATTGTCCAAAATTCAACGCCAGTGCGCAGGAGGAAGGATGGGCCCTAGCTCCTGTTCTCATCTCTGGGTGCCGTCATAGGCTGCGTTGAAAGGTGCAGTGTCCAACATAGAATGCCAATGCGCAGGAGGAAGGGTGGTCGCTACCCCCTATGCGCGGAAGCTGGCTGCGGATGCTGGAGTGGACATCTCGCAGGCCAGCGGCAGCGGGCCGGGCGGGCGCGTCGTGGCGCAGGACGTGCAGCAGCTCATCGAGAGCGGTGGCGGCGAGGCGCCCTCCACCTATGCAGACGCACCCAGCGCAGCTGATGGCGCCACTGATGTGAGCGCTCACCTAGCTCTATGCTCCCTCTTACACCCTCGTCTGGCCAGTGTGCCTCAGCAGCTTATAAGGTGCGGTGGAAGCACACGTCTTGAATGAACCGCACCCTGGCCAGCCTCCAGTGAAATCCGCAACAGCCAGACAATGTGTAGCCCATGAGGACTGTGGAGATTGTGTCTGATGCTGCGTGCAAAGCTCTCAGGGACCATCGTGTGGTGACATTGGGTCTTTCGCATTTAATCTTGGGTGAGGAAGGGGCTGAAAGTAGATGACACTGTGCAGATGGGAGCGGAGTACAGTGATGTGAAGAACACACAGGTCAGGCGCATCACTGCGGAGCGCCTGCTGCAGTCCAAGACCACCATCCCGCACTACTACCTCACAGTGGACCTGAACGCGGACAGGCTCCTGGAGCTGCGCGGGCAGCTGAACGAGAAGCTGGCAGCCTCTGGGGCCAAGCTGTCCGTCAATGACTTCATCGTCAAGGCCTCGGCACTGGTGCGCGCTCTCTCTCCTTTGCTCCAAGACCTGCTGGCTGGCGAAAAGGTTGGCCCAAGAGCACAAGGTCCTGCTCTGACCCCACAAGTGACCATGTGAAGGGGCTAACCACGCTCACTCTACATATGCGATGCTATGAGAGACAGAGAGACAAGGGCAAGAACGAGTTTTCAGCTGAAAGGTGTTGACATCCCTCAGTGCAAACAACGCTCCTTACAACATAGCCAAAGCTGGCTCGTTGACCTTGGGTGCACTGCATCGCAGGCATTGAGAAAGGTGCCGGAGGTGAACGCCTCCTGGAACACGGACTACATCCGGCAGTACCACAACATCGATGTCAGCGTGGCGGTACAAACGCCCGGCGGCCTCATGGTGCCCATTGTGCACGATGCTGACGCCCTGGGCCTCTCAGAGATCTCTGCCAAGGTCAAGGACCTGGCCACAAAGGTGAGCGCCCCAGTTCTTTTTATTACTGGGCTCACTCCATCTGGAGCGGCCATCTGGCATTTGCCCAGCCTGGCATTTTCTCCTTTGAGGGTGCGCCATATCAGCACGACAGCGGCATGTGCTTTACTCCCTTAGCTGCAGCAAGGCTTTATCAAGACCTGTGCTGCTGCAATCCTGCATGACAGGAGAATTCCTGCAGTGCTTCACCTAGTACACGGGTCCCGTGAGGTATAGCAGTTTCTCCGAGAGCATGCTGGACACCTGCGTTCCCATGCAGGCAAAGGCTGGGAAGCTGAAGCCGCAGGAGTTCACTGGCGGCACTTTCTCTATCTCAAACCTGGGCATGTACGGCATCACAGAGTTCTCTGCTATCATCAACCCGCCACAGGTGACTCCTTCTGCATTGTCCCCTGCCATGGCACTTCCTCGTGGCAGGAGTGGTAGCAGCATCTACCCACATGCCATGCCGCCTGACAGATGTGGCAGGTTCATGAAGATATAGGCTGCTGAGGCATCATGCAGTGTCTGGAGTGCACTGCTGTGTGGCATGCTTGCACGCCTCCACAGTGCTGACCCTCAGCGCACTGCAAGTCACTGCTGAAGCAGCACTAGCATCTTCTGATTGCCTCTAATCCGAAAGGGGTCTCTTGCTGGGAGCTGTGATTGCAGCAATGCAGGGCATGCGTCCACCGTCAAGTGGTTGACCACTGTGTGATTTGCAGGCATGCATCCTGGCAGTAGGAGGCACTCAGAAGAGGGTGGTAGCAGCGCCTGGGGGCACATTCCGGGAAGCTAATATCATGAGCGTTACGCTGTCCTGTGATCACCGGGTGGTTGATGGAGCCCTGGGCGCACAGTGGTTACAAGCCTTCCGGCAATATATAGAGGAGCCCACATCAATGCTGCTCTGATCCTCTGACCATAGTCTTAAGGGGAGTGGCAGGCCTATAGTTGAGGGATGTGCCTGAGCAGGCAGTGCGATCTCACTCAGATCAGGTAGTGGCTGTGTGTGCTTGCTGCATGCGTCAATATCCGCACATTTCAACACGTCAAAGCTAGCTGTTACAGGCAATACGGCAGCATGCAGTACTGCAGCTGTAGTAATTCTCTGCCTTGCCATCTACACAAGCTCAAATCAAGTTTGGCGCTTAGCTGCCCACTATGACAGACCTGAGTTGAGACACAAATTGATGGTGCCGCATGGTCTGTAGACGTCATACTCTTGGCCTTGGGACAGCTGAGCAGAGCAAGCTTGTGACAATCAGAGTTCTGCGCTGACATAATTTTGCAAAAGCACTGGATGTCTATTCGCACTGTCTCCCAGGCTATGAGACAAATGATGATTCTCCCTTGCCAATAGGGCAACCCAAGACTCAAGCATATCCGAGCTGGCACTGGCTCTCAGCAGAGACATTGCTTGCGAGTCTGCTTCATCACCAGTCCATACTTGCACTTGCACTTGCTCAGTACTTTCCAGGCCAGTTTCCCTCATCGCGCTGCTCGTTCCACTTCTCGACCTGCAGCGGCAAGGCGCACAACATCAATCTCTCTACCTCCCTTGTCCTCCCTTTTCATGCATGTAAGATGGGGTTGCAGCTGAGAGGATGGTGTTGCATCAGCTCTAAATTTGAAAACTGAGCTGCAGCCGATGAGGGCACCAAAGCAGCTCAGGATCTGCTGGGGTCTGGATAGTTACGCACCCATTCACCGGGGCAGATGGATCTGTAGGATCTCTGGTAAAACTTGCACTTGTCGTCCTCCTCCCCACTCTCCGCTACACACCTGCAGTCGCCCAAACTGACAAGTCAATCTTCCATATCTCTCGCTCCCTTTCCTGGCACTCCCGCAGCAAATGCTGCTGAACTGGCTTATACATGCGAGCCTCCCAGCATCTTCAGGGGTGCCCTGAGGATATCTAGAATCAGCCCATGAGCGCCTAGCTTCAGCATGCAGCGCCACGGATGCAAAGGGTTGGCGAATCGCTGTGCACCTGTAGTACTCATTGTACCGCGTGTAGCAATTCCGCGCCTGGTTGGTGCCTGGGAAGCGAGGGTCATATGGGGATGTCCGGATCTGCATGAGCAGTATCATTCCTGAAGGCATGCGCTACAGTGCCTGAAATCCTGTGGCATTGCCAGCATTGCCCTCATCCTTGTCAGGGTGGGGTCTTGCTCATGTGCATAGGTCTGTATGTGGGACGCTGCACTGTTGCAGATGAGAATGCGGGAAGCTGTCTCTCACGTTGATCTCTGGCTTGGGCTCCTCCTCTTCCTCCTCTGGTTCCTCCTCTCCTCCTTCAGACTCCCCGTCCTTGGCGTCCTCTGCAGCGTCCTCTGCAGGATGCTCTGCAGGCTGCTCCTCAGCAGCAGGCTCCTCCTGTTCATGATTGGTGTCACTTGGGACTGCTGTCTCCATGTCGCAGTGGCGCTTGCATTGCAAAACTAGACAGGAATTTATTTGATCTGCTGAGCACATTGGTCCCTGCTCATCAGGTCCCAGAGCAACCATACAAGCAGGTGACAGGTCAAGGGTCATGCGCTGCAGAAGCACCTACATGCATCATGACGCAACGATACGGAAAAGACACGCAAGTCGACCGGAATGCTCACGAGGACAGAAGTCTGACTTGGTGCTTACCTCCTGTGGTTCACAGTAAGAGACCACGTTGCCCATGGCGCCCCTTCGAGCCGGATCCTACTTACCGTGCAGCACAAAATGAAAAACGAGGCAGATGCCAACAGTGTATGGGTAAAAGCCTGTCAATGCATCTATCGAGCATGCCCTACTCTCTTCAGAGATGCGAAGGGGCCCCCCGGCCATGAAACTCTCACATTCGGTTCCCCCGCTGCCCTGGGCAACCTGCCCACAAGCTGTAGCGAGGAGATCAATGAATCTAAGCGACTGTCTCCCAAAGCAGTAAGGCTTGCGTATATCCATCTCAACCATTCTCTGTCACTTTCAGTCTCTAGGCACCTGTAGCTTGGCACCTAGGATGCAGACCTGAGTGGCCCGTAGAAACCTTCACGAGGAGGTGTGCCCCTCAACAAACGGCCCGAGTAGCCAGCAGGGATGGATGGCTCAGTGTCAGGCGCGGCAGCGGCCTCACCAGAGGGCCAGGAGCAAATTGCTGACGCGGTCCAGCAGACGACAGGATTCTCTCCAGCGTCAGAGCCAGCTGATGCACCGCATCCAGCACTTCGTGAAGATCAGATTCAGAATGCAGTAGCATTCTTGGCTCATCCCAAGGTACTCAGGCCTTCATCCCGGCACACCTTTTTTCTTATGCCACTTCCTTTGTGACGATAAGCACGCAGATGCTTGCATGAGCATACAGGTCGAGGGAGCTCGCAGTTCTATGATTTTCTTGCATCAACAGAGTCCGGAATTTGCTCACATCACAGAAGCCCTGCACCATTGTGACCTCGTCATGTGCCTCTGAAGTAAGGCTGTGCCTGATCACAGGTCCGTAGCTCGCCTGTGGACTCCAAGCATTCTTTTCTGGAAAAGAAAGGTCTCACCGAACGTGAGATTGCTGAGGCCTTCAAGAGGGTGCCTGACACCCCAAGCGACTCTGCCCCAGCTGGACCTTCAGGTGTGTGGCCATTCCTGCAGAGCAATGCACTTCTCAGAAGCAGTGCTGCAAACTCTCAAATGCAGTGCTTGATGCTGTGCACAAGTCTCCATCTGAGGGACCTGCCCTTTGCGTATCGCTCTGCCCTGACTCGCATGAGGACAGCTTTCCTGGTATTTCGTGTGCCTCGGATGGATGCATGCATGAGTGTTGGTATCATGCCTGTTGATGCTTAAGACAAGCAGCATACAGCAGGGCTTATACGGAGTCCACTGATGTAGGGCTTCCAGCAAACCCTTCTGCGCCCCCGCCAAAGCCCTATCCCACAGCGACAGCCGAGACGCTGCAGCAGCTGGTGCCTGCTCCTCTGAAGCAGTCACAGCCCATCAGATGGACTCAGGTGGGTCCACAGACACCCTTGTCATGTCCTCGGGCTTTCGTGTCTGTGGCGCCTCAATTCTTCCCTCCTGTCATAGCTTCCAGGTACATCAAACATCTCTGTTGATTGCATGCGGGCAGCATGCAAGTAGCATGCAAGATACTGCTGCAGAGGTGAAAGGCAGGCTGGGTGGCGTTGCAGACACCGTCAGCGCATGCCTTGCTCTGCAAGGCTGTGATGCACCAGTTCCTGCGTGCCGTAAGTATCAAGGAGCGTTGTGCACGAGATCCTGATTTGCCAATGCAGGTGGTGATAGGAGTGGGCCTGCTGGGCCTCCAACATGAGACCCATGGTGTCGCAGTGGTACCACGAGTGGCGGCATGAAGCTGACAAGATCCGGATTTGCCAACGCAGGTGGTGATAGGAGTGGGCCTGCTGGCGGCGGTCAGCTATGCGGTGAAGCAGTACGTGGCGCCCAAGGTGTCGCAGTGGTACCATGAGTGGCGGAATGACGCTGACAAGGCCAAGGCCGAGGAGGAGCAGCAGAAGACGGCTCAGCTGGTCGCAGGCGCCATACAATCCCAGGTAACGCAGCACATCCACCCGAACCGTATGATGCCTCTGACAGTCTATGAGCTTTTAGACGGGCGACCGTGCACGCTTGTCTGGCAGGTGATGAGCACTGTGTATAGTATTGAGAGCGCTGGTGGCCAACTAATACCAATGCATGCCTTACCCTATTCCTTACATAGGAGATAGATACTGATTGCTGCTTGCAGACACCTTGGTTGCCGGAGGCCTCCGAGGCATGTAGGATGCCACTCTGACTTCAGTGCCTGTGCAGCCTGGCATGTACCCTGGCTGACTTTGGGAATGTCTGCCTGCAGACAGCGGAGATGCAGAAGACGCTGGAGAGCCTGAAGGATGCCCTCACCACTCTGGAGAAGGGGAAGGGTCCTGCTGAGGTCCCAAGGGACTCCATCACTCTGACAGACCTGCGCTCCGAGCTGCGCGTTCTCGCTTCCTCCCTCAACGAGTGAGCGGCCCCTTTCCTGCATTGGCCAGTAACGAGCTAGAATTTCCTTGATTGGGCATTCTCTGCCGTGCTTGCTGCCCCACCCTGCTGGGCTTCGTGCTTGTGTGCCCTTTTCTGAGCGCTTCACTGGAGTGTGCTTGCTTACGCCATCTCATTTCAGAGAGAAGGTACAGAGACCACGTCGTATGGCTGATCCCTTCATTGCACCAGAGCATGATCTCACCACGCCGTCGCCTGTGCCTTCGTCTTGAAATGGGATGGCGTGAGCAGAGTCAGCCATACATGTTATCCGAGGAGTCGGTGCGCCGAGGGCGACTGAGATGCGTCTGCTGCATGCAGGTTCAGCAGCCCGGCCAAGGCGGCTTCTGGGGAGGGCGAGGGCGAGAAGCTGGAGGAGATCAGAGCGTTGATGTCCACCATGGTGCAGCAGATCCAGGAGCTCCCGGAGGCCATCAAGCCTGTTGCAGCGCCCAGCGCAAGCTATGGTGAGCGGCCTACCCAAGACCATCCTGTAACAGCACCCTGCCAAGATCACTCAGATCGGCCATCTGGCCCATTGCAGCACCCAGCGCAAGCTATGGTGAGCAGACTTCCCTAGATCATGGTGTAGCTGCACCCTGCCAATGTGACTCAGATCCGGCCATTTGGCCCATTGCAGCATCCAGCGGCGGCTATGGTGAGCAGCGTACCACATGTCATTGTCCGCCAGCACCCTGCCAAGATCACTCAGATCGGCCATCTGGCAAATTGCAGCACCCAGCGATAGCTATGGCAGCAGCATACCACAGACCATCGTGTTGCAGTGCTTAGCCCCAATGGAGATGCCCTTGCCCAGCAGCAGCAGGTCTAGAGAAGAGGGAACGATCTGAGTGAAGGTCCGAGGGCAGTGTCAGTGACATGCAGGTGAGGTGATTTGACAGGTGCATGCGCAGGTGCGGCAGGCAATCAGCATGGCCAGAGCGCATTTGCACCGCACGCTGCGCACGCTCTGCCCAACGGGGAGCCCCTGGAGCCCTCTGCCCTGACCAATGGGGACACGCCCAGCCAGCCGCCTCACCCTGCCAGCTATATGGAGGTCAGTCAATGACACTTGCCAGTCACAGTACCTCAGGACCAGAGCTCCACAGTCCTGCATCTTTCGCCATCTGCAAAGTGTCAATTTACACCAATGCAAGGAGGTGCGGCCCCTTGCAGCTGTTGTGCTGCGTGGAGGCCAGTCTGCTTGTTGACAGGCCTGCTGCTGTGGCATGGCAGCAACATCCATCATGAGGACTGTAGGGGAATGATGAGACGCCCCGCAGGTACTGCAGATGCTGGATGCGAAGAATTTTGCCCTCAAGTCTCACCAGACATCTGAAATGATCATCATCACTCATTTTGAGATGAGTGTATGTACCACAGGTACTGGAGATGCTGGAGAAGGGGGAGACCGCACAGACATCATTGCCTATCAGTGTAATCACTGGATGCATAACGAGAAGTTGTCCTGCAGGTGCTGGAGATGCTGGAGAAGGGGGAGACGCCCCCCAACATCCGCACCGACATCATGGACGAGCCGCCAAACCCCGCCGCGGTGCCCAGCAGCGCACGCATGAAGCCCCGCGCGAAGCCCTGGGAGCGCTCTGCACCGCCGGCCTCCTCCGCGCCGTTCCCGGCATTTGCCTCTGGCGGCTCAGGAGGTATGCCTATACACTGGGTACAGGGTACAGCCTGAATCCTACAGCCTGAACAGCCTGAGTATGGGGACACGGCGTGACGAGTGCCGTTGGTGCGCTAAAGAGCTGTGACGGCGCTATGGGCCACAGCTGGGCATAGGATCCCTGTAGGCACCTGGGGCATTGAGCACGAGTGGATGCAACCTGCGGGAGCAGGTGCAAGAAAGATTGTCTGATAGCACAGGCTCTGGCAGGTTGCATGGAGCTCACAGTCATTGCCCCAGATTGCAACTTGTGATGCAAGGCCGCTCTGCATTGCTGTGTACCCTGTGGGCTGCAGTAGCATCTCCAATGCTCAATAAGCTGTCTGCACGGAAAACCCTGTCAGGATTGCAATAAGTGTGAGGCGGCAAACCATGTATTGCAAGCTAGGAACCTGACTCCAGTCTGCTGTGTGCCAGGCCTTGCAGCGGGTAGCGCGTTCCCTCCCGCATCGCGGGCCGCGCTGAGCCCCCGAGAGGCTCCTGTGGAGGGAGTTGGCGAGAGCACGAGCGCGCCCATGAATCAGGGCAGCAGCGGCCTCGCGCAGGTTACTGAGCTGCCACCTGGCGGGCCACACGACGCCGGCTCCAGCAGCAGCAGCCCTGCCCGTAAGTCTCATCTCCTCCTGCCACCCCAGAAGGCACATCCTGCATGAGACCGTCGTCTGGCCCTTCTTTACTGGGTGCATGGACCTCGCTGGGAATTCCTCCTGCCATGCACTGTTGAGTTTAGCCCACTCTGATGCTTTGTAGCTAAGGCAGCACGCAGCACCTGTGCAGCAACATCGAATTTTGACCCTGGTTTGTTGTGTGCTGCATGAGCTGTAACTAGCATCTGACATGGCATTAAGGACACCTCAAGTGCTACCAACCCTGTTGCGCTGGCACGTGACTGCTCCCTATTCTGCAGCTGCTTGGAGGCCGCCAGCTGTCCCTCAGTCATCCCTGCCCCGGCCAGCTGATCCCCCAGCAGGATCCTCCGTTGCGAGCAGCACTGCAGGAGCGGCCTCACAGCAGCCCGCTGAGGGGGATGAGCCTGCACAGGTGCCCAGCAGCCGCGAGGAGGCAGCCGCTGCAGAAGCAGAGGCTGGCGGCAGTACCTAGCAGGTTCAGGCTTGCTGGGCTGGGGCTGCTGAGTAGAAACATTTCTGGCGCCAAAGGCGCCACTGCCATGAGTATTGGCACTGTGATGCTCTGAAGCATGCAGGGGACATGTACTCTAGCGCTGCACTGCGCATGCCAGCCTGTACTACTTACGATATGTGTGCTTGTCATGACCTTCAGCACTGCCAGCAAGGCATTGATGCCGCTCTTGTGTCCATGGCGTGTTTGGTCTGTTTGTGCAAGCAATGGGATGTAGGTGCTCTGAATAGGGATCTGAGAACAAGGCCTTGTGCCACGGTGAGACCAAAAAGTGAGCTGTCAGGCAGCAGACACGTGTACATTTACAGGAGCCATCAGCATACGCAAAATGGCACAACCGAGCTATGTGTGCTGGCAACTAGATGTAGGTAAGGTTCGGGGTGAAGCAGAAACTGCAGAGGGATTAGGACAGCTGACTCAGGACTCCTCTGAGGCATCTCAAAAGTGAGGTGCATTAGCTTCTAATTGGGCATTGATGTTGCGACTGTGCAATAATGAATCGTAATTTCCTGTGTGTTGCTGGACAACAGTAAGGGCAGCGCTGTTGTCACACCCACATCACTACATCATTATTCCTAAACTGGTCAGACAAACTTCACTCAGCTCAAAGTGCGCACATGCACATAGCACGCAGCACTCCTGATTATTGTACACAAGGGTCTGCCAGAACAAGCCTGGCCCGCAACAATGTTTGCAAGGCACCCTGCATGTGCGGGGCCTTGCTCAGCTTCGACAGAGTATCTGATGCATGTCAGGTGCCTGTCACTTCCTGCTGGCCGCCCCGGAAAACCCCGGAAGGCTGATGTGCTCTTCTAGCCATCTTCTCAACCCCAACACAACCGGCAGCGCAGAGACACGCAAGGGTGTGGTGCATGCAGGCACCCACATTCCCAGAAGCACCCCACTGTGCAGCAAGCACGCTGACTTGCTCAACGATTTCTCCAAGGAATGACTGCTGAGCTGCTCCCTGCAGCGCTCATCTTACAACTTGTCCACCTTGGATGCCTGGATCAAGGGGTTATTCTTCGCAAGCTGTTGTCGCCCTGCAGCCTTGTAGTCGAAGTCGCAGCTGTGTGCTTCTGCATATCTGCAGCAGTGGAACCTCCCAGTGTAAGAATACTGAGGGACTGATGGATTCGAGACTCCACAGGGCAGCTCCCTTGAAAAGAAAAGTGTGGAACGACCACAAACATCGAGGCATCACATGTCAACGCGACAGTAGCGAGAACACTTCCCAAAAGGGCAATCCCTGTATGCACTATGACACGGGCGTTGGACGCGTCTAGCTATGGTTTACCTGTGCTGGGCGCAGAAGAAGTATTCGCAGCGGCACTGGAACCCTGTCAGCCCGATCTTCTTCCGGCAGGTGAAGCAGCGGCCGGTGTTCAGCTGCACAGGCCTGCGCCTTTCGGCTGAACTGCTCGCCACGGCGGCAGACTCGGAGGCCTTGACATCCGGCGCACTGACCTCTGCTTCTGCTTTGGCTGGCACTGAAGCGCTCTGGGGCTCCAAGGCAGCCGGTACTGGCGCTGGCACGACAGGGCTGTCAGGCTTTCCCATATCCATCCTAGAAGCGTTCAGAGCTGCTGCTGCGGTCTTGCCATTGGCTGCAGCCCTCTCCTGCTCCGATAGTTGCTCTCGGTAGCACTTTGAGCACATGTTCATGCAGGCTGGGTTCCTACAGGCCAGCGCACAGGTTTCAGACTCTGCTGGAAGCCCTGACAAAGCGCCAGGCTCCCAAAATGTAGCACCTATACGTCTGGAGAAGGGCACGAACAATAGAGTATATTCCTGAAAGGCACAACGGACAAGATCCTGCATCCTTAAGCCACTCTGGCAGGTTTAGACCCATTCCCCAGGTTGCCTCCTTCCAGGCAGGGAAGAGGGAGAAGTGGAGCCCTGCCAGTCTTTGAGAGCCCAAATTGGCCGTGGATGGTGAGAGCCTTACGCGAAGAATCCGCAGCCGTTGCTGCATAGCCTGGGTTGATTGGCTTCCTGCTCGAACTGGTCGCTTGGGCACTCGTGGCTCATCTTATGGCAAAGTCTGCCCTCTCAGCAAACTCTCCTTCTCCGCGAGGCACTCTGATCAACGCACAGACACCTTCGAGATGCTCTGAGCAGAGCCGGGCGGTGTGACAGGGTTTCAGAAGCGCGTGTGGGCACATTATGGCTCGTCTTTTTCTTGACATCTTGTCAGGCCCGACGCCTGATCTGGCTCGGACACCTCAGCAGCTGCCCCATCAGTGATGCAGGAACGGTGATTACACCTCCAGCATCTTCTCTTATTGCCAGCATTACCGCCGGAACAGCCTGGCCGCAGGCCATGTCGTTATGCACAGGTCATGTCACAAGGATTCAGGCCAGGGACATTCGCATGCAAGGAAGTGGACACTGGAAGGGGCACTGCCATGATCACCTGGTATTGTAAAAGGCGTATTTGATTGACTGTAGAGACCATGGACGAAGCTCTCAGGTGCCTCAGAGATGGGGTTGTTGATGGAGGATCTGCGCCTTTCGTCCTAGTACAGGATTCCCCGGATGTCTTAGGCGGCCCAGCCCTGGCTGCAAAGGTGCATTTGAACCGTAGACTACTACAAACTGTGTTTGCAAGGGACTGTCTCTGGTCTGCTGTACGCAAGTGGCCTTACATGGTGTCTTGCTACTGTGCCAATGTGCATGCTGATGCTGAGGTCACCTTGTCCTGCAGCTCTTCAGCTCCCTGTGCAAGGCTCTCAGAGACGGTCGGAGCCAGGCACAGCTGCTGAGTATGGTCCCAGCAGATGCGAGCTGCACAGCATACATGCCGGAGCTGCAAGCAGTGCTTGGCACCTCTCTGCAGCAGCTATGCCCGGATCCTACAGCCCCCGAGTGAGCCCTGCCTGATTTTGCCTCCCTTCCTCGACCACATTGCTGCCATAACGGCTGGTCACACTAGATCCTGTGCCATAGTGCGTTGCGAACGCCCTCGTACATTCAGGGCAACTTTTGCACAGTGCAAGGCCATCGCAAGCTTGGGACTGCACTTGCTTAAAGAGAGCTGCAACGGTCTTCCTTCACACCTGTTTGGGGTTGCCAAAGAAACAATGGGATGCCAAAGAAATTATGTGTTGAGCGAGTGCCTGTGCACGCAGTGCTTTACAGCATGTACTGGCCTCCATGGGAGACGCTGCGCCTGGCTCGAAAGCCTCGGGTCCTGGCCAAGGCACAGCTAAGGCTCAGCCATGTATAGCTTTGGGAGTGGACTCCCTCACAACCCTGATGTTTCATCACCCGGTGTACCAGGTGCGCATGCAGAATTGCTGGCTTGCCCCATGCAAGATGTACAGCCACAAGGTACAGGCAGTCATGTGGCAGAAGGGCGTCATGCGGCGGTTCCCAAGTGACAGTCTGCAGCCGGCATCGTGCCAGGGAGAAGCTGCTCTGACAAGGCAGCCATGCTTACATTTGTGAGCGTGTCGTGAGACTGCACAGCGTGCAATGCTGCTTCCACACACACAGCTACAGGGGTGCGTTACTCATTCCTCACAAATACCTGGGGCAAGTGCAGGTGCTGGAGTGGATTGATGATGTGCTGCAGCAACCAAGGCTGGCGTGCTTGGTCGGGACAGTACATACGGTGAGCAGTCTCAAATCCTGTGCACCCTTGATGCGTGGAGAGGTTGAGGGACATACTCTTGGCAAAGACAGGGCAGAGGTGTGCGTGGCTTGCTCGCATGGACATGCGACAAGTTAGTCGCACTTTGTTCTTGTCTACCATAGGTATGCCCTCAGCCTACGCTGCTACCAAATCAGACACACCCCCTCCGCAAAAATCATTCTGCTCTGGTTGGTGTGGTGGTGTGTCCAGCCCCACTTTCCGCTGGCATTAAGAGATGCTGTATGTTGAGTGGTCCGCCTGCATTTTTCACCTTCCCTCTACCGCACTTTAATACATAAGCTTGCCGAAGAATTGTATTCCTGAGCTGACACAGAGCGGGGCTGCAGTGCAGGATCTGCATGAGAGCATTACAGTGAACAGCCTGGAGCGCATGGCTTCATGCACAGTCAGGGCGGTGCCCTGTCAGGGCCAGCTCCATGTTTTTGCTCGAGCCCAGCAGCCTGATCTGGCAGCTGAGGTCTGCATAAAGCAGCGGACAGGCGCGTTTCCAGAAGGCGCTCGGATGCCTTTCGATCGGCATGACTATGCAGGGTCATGTCATGCCCTTGTCATTTCGAACGCCGTCAGTCTCATTCGTGGACTGCTCCATCAAACGGCTGCACGCCTCACTGTGTGTGCATGTGTCTCGCCCTGGGGTCCATCAGCAGATGCAGGCACAGAGTGCCAGGGTGAAAGAGCTCTGTGTTGAATCTATGCGCAATGCAGGGAGAGTCAAGGTGTTGACCGAGTACTACAAGCAGATGCCAAACGGATCCGTACAGGAAGTGAAACCCCTGCTGGAGCCTGAGAAGCCTCTGCCAATGCCACAGGCTGATGTAGCTCCTGTACAAGGTATGGGCCAGAGTCCTCTCCCATATTGGGGCTGATGCATGTTACTTTATGAATGGGGCGTTGCTTTCAAGGCGTAGCAATGCGGTTGTATGGCCCTCTTGGCAACTCCTCATCACATTGTCCTGCACCAGAGACATTCGATCTGTATGTGAGCGCAAACACATCTGCACTACTGCAAGAATGCAACATCGATTTGCCTGATGGCAGTGAACCCTCAGGATTTTGCTGAGCCCATCACTTCTCTGAGCTGTGTGGCCGCAGAGATGAAGCCCTCAGGTTGAGGCCCTTGCATTGGAAGTTGCTACATAGATGTGACTGGTGCATGGGGGCATTGTGCAGATGCTGCAACAGTGGAGCTAGCAAAGAAGATGACAGGTGGCATGCGGCTGACGCTGACTCAGCAGGAGTCCGCTGCACGGCAGAGCGTGCTGTTGCCCTGGGAGCAGCGCCAGGCGGGCGCTGAGTCACAGGACGAGTTTGTCAGCACCAACCGCAAGGCCAGCACTGCCAGCAGCAAAGTGGAGCCGGTACAGCTTGCTGGCGAAGGTGCCAGCTATGGGCAGATCTTCTATGAGAGGGACTCAGAAACAGATCCTGACTCTGACGAAGACCCTGACGATGATCTAGATATCTAGATGTGATGTTCAGCACTATAATCTTGATGTAATGTTGCAGATCAGCTACATAACAGCAACACAGAGCACGCAGCTGCACAGCCTTGCTGGTATATGTACCAAGGCACGCTTATAACAAGGGTCGGCTGTAGTTGTCTTGCTCTCGGGATCGTGATCACAAGTGCTTTGAAGAGCAGCCATGAGCACCTGCGTACAGGCGCATCAGAATGGATGCCCTTTTATGCAGCAACTTGCAAGCTGAGTCAAAGCCGTGGATCTGACATGCCTGTTCACATTCCCTATCGGCAGATGTGCCCACACTTCCATATACTACATAAGTGTTCCATAGTTCTCACCCTAGCCATTCTAGTATTGGACATCCTTGATCTAGAAATCGGTCTCTCATTCAAACGATCCTGCTCAATTTCATTTTTACGTGATGCCATCTGGAGCGTCTGTTTATTGGCATGGTCTGATGACTGATGATCTTGATATGTGTACAAGGTTTTCTTGAAGGGCTGCTCCTACAAGAGTAACACAAATGCTGGCATGGCCCGCAAGAGGGCCACCTCAGATCATCAAACAGGGCTGTCTATATACATTCTTTCTACATGGACACCAATGAGGGCAAGACGCCTGGTTGCACTTTCATACAAGGAGACGCTACATATCTACATCAGTATTCTTGAATGCCAAAAGTGCCCGAAAGACGATTGGATGTAGCTGGGAAATCATCTTGATCATTGTCAGCAAAGGAGACACGTTTGTGCTTTCCTGCGGCTTTGCAGGTGGCAGGCATGCCATTCGATACATGAAACATACCTGCTGCTGAAAGCAGCCTGTAGGCAGGAGCTCTGATGATTTCTCGTTGCTGTCAGAAGGCTACTAAACAGGTCGATTTGGCTCTGCAGCTGCTGCTCTGCTGGTCTGTACTGCTCTGAAAAGAGCATGTGTCTTTCCGTGTTTATACCAGGTCTTATTGCCCATGAGGTGCTCTCAACTCAGTGCCTCACGTATGCTGCCGCAGAGCTCTTGCAAGGCTATCTGGATTGCTTGCGTCGCACCTCTGAGACCTCTAACTGCAGGCCTGAGCGTCAGCTTTCCCTCATGGCGTTGGGGTAAGTCGGGATGGTGGGTGCCCGGCAGGGGTCGCACCTCTCCAGCTGCACATGCAATTCATGTCACGCATGACATAGTATTCTGAGACTGTGACTCATTGCATCTATCCCTTGATGTGCTATGCTTTGCATTTCATGGTGATAAATAGTGAACGATCATGGCCTCATCTCAAATTAGGTGCTCACACAAGAACTTTTTCCAAAAGTATATGTTCAGCCCAATTGTTGCGTACAGGGCGCAGCCAAAGATTCGGTTTATGTTGAAGTGGGTCCAGGGCACACCTGCACGGGTGGGATTGTGACCTGTCTTCTGGGGTATTCTTCCATGATATCTCGCAAGGGTGTGGCAGATGACTGTCTGCTGGGCGCTTCCCTCTCAGGATGCGGCCTCTTTGATGGCGAACCGTTGAATGATAACCTGCACACCACTTTTGCTGTGAACAGCACAATCGTGGTAGGGAGGACTATGCGCTGCTTCTGAGAGGCTCCGCAAAGAAGGCAGAGCTACCCAGTGATGGAGTTGTCAGGAAAGGGTACTTTATGCTGACAGCCAGGCAGGGACCCTTGTCACCCGAGACCTGGCATTCCACAGGATGCCGCGCAGCAGGGGGAGGAGCTTGCAGTCCTAAATTGCAGAGCAGTCCTGAGGAGGAGACACGGTTAATGCACAGCCCCACCTGTGTGCAGTCACGCTGCTGCTGGAGGGCAGACGCAGCTCGTGCATGGACACTCCGGATCCCTGCCTGCTCGCGGGTACCGCCATGACCTACAAGCAGTACTGAAACATGTGAGCATGCATGCATATCCTCAGGAGCGCGCAGTACCGTGCACCTTGGCTGCTCTCTCACAGGCAACACTGTGTAGCCGGGTGCTGACACTGTGTGCTGACACCTGCCAGTCTGGGCACCTTGGCTGTCAATATGCTCTCTCACAGGCAACACTGTGTAGCGGATGCTGACACTGCATGCTGAGAACTCCCAGTCTGGGCCACATCTGAAGCGTAGGACCACCATTGCTGTGAACAGAGAGATAGGACGCACACCTGCAGTGATATTCTATCACCACCATTCCCCTCCTTCCCGCTCTTCTGCTGGCCAGCCCCCTGGTCCACCCCAGAGATATATACCCTGGGGCTGCGCTGTTTGCAGTTCGGGTGCTGGATGCCGAACAGCACCAGAAGCCCTAGGTCCAGCAGGGTCATGAACACGAAGCCCACAAACACCACATCCGCCCGCCGCTGGATGTCTGCTGCTGCCATGAGCAGCCTCCTTCCTGTCCCTAGCAGCTTCCTTCCCGCTCCTCCCGATGCTGCCTGAGCCTGAGAGCAGCAGCATTGCTTCTCCCCATGTCAAGCAGCAATGAATTTCTCTACATTGTACAGGCACTCCGTCACGTACTCCGTCATGTGGTATCATTGCAGTACCCATACAAGGTGACTATCCCTGTAAGCCAATGCCAAACACTTGCGCCGGTGCTGTCCACAAAACCATGGAACTCGCCAGAAGGCAGCCCCTTCTGCCCACTGTGTACGAGTCAATGCGGCATGATCCCTCCAGCAACGCCTCTTACAGAGAGGAAAGAAGGCTCACAGCAGCTGCTTGCGAGACGCCGCTATTGAGGCCGCTGATAATTCCGCTGAGCGTGCCTGCCAGCTGCGGCGGAAGCGCTGGCAGACTGCTCTGAGCGTTCTGCAGGGCCTGGTTCTGCTGCGAGAGCGCCACATTCGCAGACGTCGACTGCAGGGCACAGGAAGGCCGGTTGCTATCACGCGATTGATGCGCCCGACTGACATGGCCAGCACCTGTCAGGGCAGGTGAGCACTACCCTGTGCATCTTGTGCTTGACAACCGCGCAAGGCAGGGCGTCTTGTGATGGCTGTCCGAGCAACAGCAGCAACTCGAGGCAAGGCAGCTCGAGACAGAGATTAGCCCACCTGTCGTTGGATGTTTGCAAAGTTTGTCTGGACCATCATGACTGCTGTCAGGGCACAAAACAGGCCCATCACCATTGTCCGGGAAGAGTACCATCTCTGGTGCTGTACTAATGCAGCAACGAACAGTGCAGCCGCCTGAAACCAGATAATCCACCAGGAGAGCTGCAAGCAAACACTCCATGTGAGGCAAGTCATACTGCAAGACCGGCACAGCCGCCCAACCTCTTTTCAGCACAAGTGGCTGACGTTATACGTGATAAAAATGTGCAGTTGTGCAGCTCGATAGTGCAGGCGCGCGATGCACCGTCAATACCACTGATCAGAACTCATGAAGATACTTCCGACTGTCATTTCCGGAAGCTTCCCAAGCCGCTCAACACGTAACTAGGATTCTGTATGTGCAGAAATAGGTACCTGGTAGCTGCTGTTGGGGCCGTTGTAGACTCTGGAGAGGGCCGCAACACCGCCAAGGCTGACTGCCCAGAAACAGGCTGTCAGGCCGAGGAAGGACCAAGTCACCACATCGACCCGTCTCCCCCAGTCTGCCATCTCTCTGAATAATACGCAATGGATTCTTCAAGCTGCGGACCTGTCACAGATGCATATCTGTGCGAACCCTCAGGTCCGCTGGGCTTGATGGGTTCCGAAGTCAACGTTGACCGGCATGTGCACGCATGTGCGAGGTCGTCCAATGTCATCAGATGTTCCTATCTGCTCCGTCGTTTGTCGTGCATGGTCAACAGTGGCGTGCATAAAACAATAGTAATTGCTGGGGATCATTCACGTTTCTTGACTGCTACCCACGAGTACCTTGGTCATAGTTCACTCACAAAGTATGAGCAGGTTTCTCGTTGGACTGATCGGAGGCCCTATATTGGCCCTGACTGCAGTGTACATACATCTTCTGTTGTGTGATACAGTCCCACCGTTTCGACATACTGAGTACGCGCCCCTCAACATAAAGATCAGAGATGCCGAAGGCGCTCTGGCGCGGTTCGCGAGAGGTTTGAGCTACAGGACCGTCAGCAACAGCAATAAAACCGACCACATTGAGTCTCGGGACGCCTTCAGGGGCTTGCATGTGCACATAACTGAGGCATTCCCGACGGTGCACCACAAGCTGCAACTGAAGAAGGTGCCTTCTGTCTCAGCAATATCCTGGGAAACGCCAGCAGCATCCCAATGAAGCTTCCGCCTGAATACGATGAAGCGGTCTCAGGTGGCCGACTGGAGCTTGCTGTACAAATGGCCTGGTCGAAGCTCTTCCCTGAAGCCTGTGCTATGCATCAGCCACATGGATGTGGTGCCAGCCACTTCAGAATCATCTTGGACCCAGCCACCCTTCTCTGGCACTAGGAAAGACGGGTGAGCCTTTCGGCTTTGCCAGTACTTGAGCGGCACATGTCATCGTTCTGGACTCTTGCCTCACAGCCTACATGAGCCTGCGTGGGCAAAGATGGATGTGCCCTGCAAGCAGGTACATCTGGGGCAGAGGGGCACAGGATGTCAAGGTCACAGTCTTTGCCATGCTCGAGGCAGTGACAGCGCTCCTGGAACAGGGGTGAGCAAGCCTCTTGCGCTGCATCCCTGTTCTCAACCATTCGGGCAGTGTCAGCTCGCTGTATCCTCACCTTGAGAGCTGCCGTGCACAGTGTGACCATGCTCATGGGCTTCGCCCATTGATCAGCTGGCCTGACATGCCAAGACTGGTCTGTGGGCAGGACCCCCTGCATGTTTGCACCGTGCAGCTCTGCATATCTGCATGCATTCCCCACCTCTCTTGTCTGCATGGACTGTGGAGCAAGGTCACGGAATTCCAGCAAAGACTACAATTTATACTCCTACACGCATGTGGCAGTCTGTCCGCGGTCAATGACCACAAGGCATCCAGCCACCCTTTCATGACACTTGCTGCCCTGCAGGTTCCAGCCCGAGAGAACCTTGTATTTGGCGTTTGGGCATGACGAGGAGGTCGGTGGTGGACTTGGCGCCAAGGCATTGGCTGCGTATCTGAAGGGACAGGGGGTGCAGCTGGAGTACGTTCTGGATGAGGGGGGACCTCTGCTGGTGGACGGGCTTCAGCCCTTCATCAAGGACAAGGCAGTGGCGCTCGTTGGCACAGCAGAGAAGGTGCCACGCCAGTCTCGCCCTAGTCCTTGCATTCCTTCACCCATATGAGTAGCGCTCAGCCTGCCTGCATTTTTGGTTTGAGGCCAGCTCACCCTGCGGGCCATGTTCTGCAGTCTATGTTAGTGTTGGATCCGAAGCCATGGCAGGTATGAGCTTCACTAGTGCCCGTGCTCTTTCCTGCTTATCAAGGGGCCAAGAAATTTGTGCTGAGCTGCAGGGCTATGTCAGCATGGTTGTGCAATTCAAGGGCAAGGGAGGGCACTCCAGCTTTCCTCCTGCAGATGGCTCGCAGGTAGGCAGGCATCAGCCTTAACCTTTGTATGCCAATTGTAGAGATATGCAGCTCCTCCGGTGTTTCACAGTCAGCCCCTCAAAGGGCAGTGTGAGGCCAAATAGTTGTATGAAGTACACAGCTCTCTGCCCTCTTTTGCCAGAGAGCCTTCTCAGCTGTACAGTACTCTACCTGTGATTGGATTCCCGCCAGGAGAAGAGCGTACAGCCAGTAGAGATCAATAAAGAGCACCTTGTGGCAGCAGAAGGGCAGCTTCTCACGCAGACCCAGGCGCTGAGCAGCACTGTCAGCTTTTACAGCACTACCAAGGCTGCTATAAAGCTTCAGAGGGCCTCTACGGACAGTGATATTCCATGCCCGCATGTCTGGCTATGTACGCAGCCTGCTCAAGCACAGGTGCCGTCGTGCAGGCAGTCACGCAACTGGCAAGGTTCCTGGGCGACATATATGCGCGCCTGCCGGCGCCAGTCATCGTCTCGCCGACGCTGGAGTTTCTGCAGGCTGTGGGCATGGCCAGCAGCAACCCTCTCATCAGCTTCGTCCTGGCTCGCAGCGCCTCCTGGTGAGCCACACCTGACCTGTCTCACGTGCGCAGTTGCAGGG
Organism: Coccomyxa viridis; assembly: GCA_963930925.1. Lineage (NCBI taxonomy): Eukaryota > Viridiplantae > Chlorophyta > Trebouxiophyceae > Coccomyxaceae > Coccomyxa > Coccomyxa viridis. Next base: position 744,819 of record CAWVOJ010000006.1, on the reverse strand, counting down.
CGATGGAATGCTAAATCTTAAGCCAGGGGTCAAGAAACAAGCATACCACTAATCCTGCCAGGTTTGAAGGTATGAAGGGAACGATTTTAGGCGTGGCAAGCACTTTGCTGAGTCGCAGAGTCCACCGGCTTGAACACCTACTGTTGCCTGCAGGCCTCTGAAGCAGCTGCTAGCAACATTCCTAGCAAGGCAACCAGGCGAGGTGGCGGCAGCTGTGCGTACTACAGTGGCGGTGACAGGTGTCACCACCCACCCAGCGGCTGGCAATGTCATTCCTTCCCTGGCAGCAGCCCAGCTCAATTTCCGCTACCTTCCAGGTGAACGCCATACATCACCCGACTGCTCCCTGCATGCCCGCGTGCCACATAATGATTGTGCACCATAGCACGTCTTCCGCCGATCTACGAGGCTTGGCTTTCGGCACGTGAGTAAGCATCTTAGGACATCACAGTTGCAATCCCAGCAAAACTTGCAGCTTTCTGGTGTGTATACATCGGGATATCTGCCCTGTGCATGGCTGTCTCCGGCAGAGTCCTTTCCAGACGAAGGAAGTCTCACTTTGCTGTGGTCTTGCAGGAGAGGAGAAGGACTTTGCAGAGAGGTACATACAGGCCATGCTGCCAAAGCATGCTGACGTCAGCATGCACATGCATGCGCGGAACGAGATGGCCAGCCCTGTGACCCCAGTCAACGGCAGCGCCTTTGCTGTTGTGCACCAGGCCATACAGGAGACACTAGCAGGCGGGAGGGTGACGTCCTTCTCAGTGCCTTCTCCTTTGAGCAGGGAAAACCCATGCAGTGTGGCGAAGCTCTCTTGGAAGCCTGTCATGTAAGTGATTGCATGTATCTGATATCTAGGAACCTGTCTTCGGAGAGCTGAATCAGCGCGCTTGCAATGGTCTTCCCACATATTGCCTGTACAGGATGCCAAGACCCGCATGCATGCGCAGGTGGTGGCGACAGTGCCTTTTCTGTTGACGGGAGGGACAGACTCAAAGCACTATGGAGAGTTGTGTGGAGGACAGACTCTGCGCTTTATGCCGCTGGCCATGAACAGGACTGCAGGCGACCTGAAGAGAATACATGGCATGGATGAGAGGGTAGCTGAGGGTGCCTTCCTTGATGCCATCAGATTTTACATCCGGTTCTTTCAGCTTGCGCTCGGAGCCCGCCAGACCTAATATACTAATAAAAGCCTGCATGCTCTCATGCTAGGAGGCTCAATGCTGAGCTGAGGGTGTCTCTGTGAGTCCAGACAAGATCCTATTCTGTACATTGCGCATAGGCATGGCCTGAGCATCGCGACGCCATGACATATGACATTACACTGATCTGTTCTGCTGGATTGTATGGTTTACTTCTGGATCCAGTCCAGCTCTTAACCCTCCGAAGAATGGCTGCTCTTTAGCATTTGCCGCTGCAAAAGTACGGATGTATGCGATTGTTGCCACCATGTAATGCCAGCCCTCACAGATATTTGCTGTGTGTATCCTGCACCCTCCCTGAGTGGTCTTCAGAAGGCCAGTCTTCTTTATCAGCTCAAGGGAGAAGAAACAGCCAAATTGTCTAAATTTGCATGGCTGGGAGCGCTGGGCGGGACATGAGTCCACTCGGCTGTTGCACTTCATTGAGTGTACTTGGCTGAGACTAAGCAGCCTTGACCGCAAGCTTCTTCACCACCTGAGCAAAACGCTTTCCCTGCACAGTTCCATGGAACACGTAACACCGATGCCCACAGACAGACAAGGTCCAGTTGCGACTTCTTGCAAGGAGTGCATCACGTGAGTGCTGAGTCAAGATAAATTGCAAAAGTGTGCTGGTATGTCATGTGTGCCCTGAACCATCAGTGAGCGATACATGCAGACATGGGCAGAAGGATATTGTGCTCCGCGGGATGTCATCATGCTAGATGCATTTTCTTGACGCATGCACACACATAAGCACAGATATTTACCTTAGTTGCTATGCAAGATGGCACACCTGGTACTCGGCAAAGTCCAGCTCAATCTTGGAGGGCTGGCGGGAGCCGTCTCCATTGGCCAGCGTTCCCGCGCCCCAGGCGCTGCCGCCGCGGGCCTCCTCGTTGCTGAACAGCTCCTGCCCCATCCCGTACCTGCAGCGGTCACAGCACATCCTAACCTGTAGTGGGTGAGGCGTGTGTTGGGTTTTGTGCCAAGATCACTGATGGTACACTTTAACGGTTTTTTAGGTGCAAGTCTGAGGGATGGTTGGCGAGAGCCAATTGTCACTGCAACTGCCTTCATAGATAGTCAAAAAGCTTTCCCTGTGCTATGTGCAGTGCACTCACCATTGCTGATGCGGAGTTGGATGTCCAATCAGCACTGATCGGTTGCATGCACATGGCAGAGGGATGTGCTATGCTGTGAGCAACAAGCAAGAGTACGTTCTTGAGAGGCAAGCCTCACCCAGCCGGGACGAAGATCATGCCGTGATGCACAAGGTTGCTCAGAGCTGCAGGCACATGAAAACACACATCAGGCCGTCCCTGACACTCTCTGCAGGAGTCTACAAGACAGGGCACAACACCATGGATAGCTGCAGGCAGACCCCGGGACTACTCTAGTAACGAGCCTGGCACAGTGCTGAGCATGCAGAGGATCTCTGGCACACATTACACTGAAGGTGCTCAAGAATTAGGAAAGACTCACAGTTTGAGATGGTGGTCTCCTGGCCTCCACCCTGGCTGGCAGTGCCGGTGAACATAGCGCCTGGCTTGCCGTCCAGCGCGCCCTTTGTCCAGAGGCTGCCCGTGGCGTCAAACAGCGCCTTCATCTGAGACGGCATGCCGCCAAACCTGCACAGAGTGATCCTGCTTGTTACCTGTGCACCTCAATGTGGATAGTGGGAGAGCCGGCTGCAGAAACTTCTGCCACTGCAACTGCAGCACGTATGCGCCATGAGGCTCACAAACAGCAGCAGAATAGGCACTGGCTGATGTGGATTTGCATATTTCCCCCTCAGGCATGTAGCACCTGTCAGCCGTATGGTGCAAAGGATTGAACCTGTCAAGCATTAAGCAGCCACCGGCAGATGCATACACGACAAGGAAGCAAAGGAAAGGGTACCAAGCAGGTGTGCCCACGTCATATTTAGCAGCTTAGATTGTGTGGCATACCTGGTGGGGAAGCCGAACATAAGGCCGTCTGCATTGGGCAGATCGTGGGGGTCCATGATGGGCACATCGGGCTTGGGCGCGGCATGCATCTTGGCCAGGATCTCATCGGGCAGTGTCTCCTGCACCTGTCAGCATGGCAGGACACTGTCGGGGCAGGAGCCCTCTACCAGTGCCTGTTGAACTTGGGACAGAGTGTTATATAGTGAGCTGCGTTGCAAGAGAAGTAGCACGTGCAGCACAGCTCAATGCTCTGCAAGCATGACACTCACCTGATATAGAGTGCCCTCAACACCTTCGACGCTGTTGACGCCCTTCAGGACAGACTGCGCCATGTTGTAGATGTGACCATACCTGGAATGTAGCAGGGATACTGTCAATGCTTGCGGATCAGAATGTCTTGAGGAAGAAGCAACATGACTGTGACTACGCTCTACCACACGACATCTTCGATGCGCAGTATATGATGTTCCATATGCGCAAGAAAGATGCCCAGCAGGCGTTATGTAAATGCTGTGACAAGTCTTCCGTAGATCGCAGAGGTTTAAGTAGCTCGAGAACGGCTTAAGACGTACGTTGAATAGAAGATAATGAAGATCTTGTTGGTGGCCATCTTCCTAGGCTGATCCTCCTTGATGCTGGGCTTAGGCTCTGCATAGGACATGCTCTCCTATCAGACTGTTGGCTCTATGCACGACATTCCTGGGTATATTACTGCAGAATAAGAATAGGATGGCACGAAAGCGATACAAGATTGCCTTTTAGGATACCACACCTTGGGCAGGTGTAGACTGATCCTTCGGTGCGGAGGCAGGCTCGCTATTGGTGAAGCAGCTCAGAACGTTACCACCCCCTTTGCCCATCTATTGAGCATCACAAGACAAGACATGAAGTGCGGCTGGCCTGCAGGCTTTATATAGCTGACTATTATCTGATGATCCCCAATCTGACGTAAGGCAGACTGGGAAGCTGCAGCATTTTGGGGGAAGCTGCCATCCCCTGAGAACGGCTTTTCCAATTCCCCTTCACATGCACTGCCAGCACACTGTCTCTGATGCTTCAGCAAAGTTTATTCAACGTCTGACTTCCGTATGAGATTGCGCAAGACGGCCAGATTTTGCAAAAGCGGGTCATTTCGTCTTCAAGCTGAGCGCCAGTGCACAGCCTGCGCGCTCATATTTATGTGCTACGTTAGATAATATGGTATAAGAGACGCATATGGTCATGACGGAAGGGCAGCCCAGGACGGAGGCCCATTCTAAAGAGCCCAGCAACGAATGCTTCGTTGCAGTGCACATAGGTGCAGGACGCCATTCCAGGAAAACAGAGCACCAGTACAAACGAGGTACATTGGGATCCTTTTGCTTTAAACACATATGTCAGTAGTATGCTTGCGGTCTCAGCTTGCTTCTCTCACATGCTCTGCGCCCTGATGCACTTATTGAAGTGTCAACTGCACGCAGTGATGAAGGAAGCCTGTCAGCACGCTGAGGCAGCCTTTAGGATGGGCGGCACACCCTTGGTTGCTGTGGTGGCAGCCATTACAGTGCTGGAAGTGAGTCCTTCCACTCTCCAGCCAGACAACCGCTGGGAGAGTCTCCTGTCATGGTCTGTCAGCCCGAGGGCTCTGCGCTCAGGCTTCATCTCAATTGCTAGTGCACCAGAGATCACACTTATTACATTACAATGCCTGGAGGTGAATCTCGCCGCTGACAGGCCAGACGGCGTACTGATGAGCATGCCTTGTCCACGAGATTGCCTGGGTATGTGTGCCCAGGAGCCTGCCCTAGCAGGGGTTCATGCAGGTACCACCAGGATATTGCTGATGATAATCAGTGTACCTGCCGCCTGGCGTGCAGGATTCCGAGATCTGTAATGCGGGGAAGGGATCCAACTGGACCTTTGGCGGTCATGTTGAGTGCGATGCCAGCGTGATGGCCGGGGACGGCGCTTTCGGTGCTATGGGCGCAGTCTCAGGTATATACGTTCAGCACATGTATCATACCAATCCTTTTGAAGTGCCAACTGATAATCTGGATCTGGCTGCAAGTCTGGCAATGCCTGTGGGAAGGGCCGGTCTTGCTGTTGGTGCTCTTGGTTGGTCTGGTCTCATCATATCTGTCCTTCTCATGCTACCGGTCTCTAATAAGGATGCAACGCAGCACTAATATGGTGTCAGAGGGCACCCAGCCTATGTAAGCTGCCTGACAAGATGTGATCACATCTGCAGGCATCAGGAATACGGTGACTGCAGCTGCCAGGCTGGCCTGCCAGAGTAGGCTTCCCATGCCGCTGCAGCGTGTCCGGCCCATGTGAGACTATCCCAGTCACCTGACACCCCCGGTTGTGTTGATCAAAGCAAGCACATTGTGGACATCAGAGACTGAGTCACAAACATGTGCATGTGCAGGTTTTTGGCAGGGGACAGTGCAAGAGAGTGGGCACATAGGGAAGGCCTTGATGCAGCACCAAACTCTGATGACGCCCGCAACGTGGGTTCAACTGATTGCTATCATTTGAGCTTGAGCTGCGTGGCCATGTTCTTCCACCTTTTTATCTAAAAATGCTATATGAGGGCAGCAACATCTCTATTCTAGGTCGATCTGAGGACCATCAGATTACCTAATCAGTGGCAGACATGGTGCAGCTCCGTGTACCTGAGTCTCAGCAGGCGCATTGACATGGTATCCTGTCTTGCTGCAGTGGCACAAGACTGAGGCCGCACAAACCCGCTGGGAAAGGTATCACCAGATGCTCACAGACATGGTAGTGTCCCGCAAGCTGGACGCACTCAGCAATCCTACCTGTGTAGACCAGATTCGGAGTCTCCCAAGAGCTTTTTATGCTGGTCCCCCCCCTGCAGACACAGCCAAGCCATCTGCACCCTCGCCTCAATTGCATAGCCTGACGGCGTTTCTGCACTCACAGGCCCCTCAGAAAGCAGATGCTCCGCATGCCTCTTCCCGCAGCAATGGTGGCGCAAACAAGAGGGTTGCCCTGTCCCGCTCATTGAGCACAGAGCCTGTGTCTGATGAGGAGGACTGCCTTCTGCTCGACACTGTCGGTGCTGTCTGTGTGGACTCATCAGGTGCCTCCTCATGCCCTCTGCTGCAGAACAAAGTTCCTCAAAACCGATATGCTGTGTTGCCTCAGCTCTGCCTTGACATGTGTTTATTGGCTGGGAAGCTGCTGCTTCTGCAAGTTGCAAGGCTGCCCCAAGATGCGCATGATTTTGGCTTGCAGGCCACCTGGCGTCCGGGGTGTCATCAGGGGGCATAGCCCTGAAAGTGGATGGGCGGGTTGGCGAAGCTGCCATGTATGGCTGTGGCTGCTATGCCCAAGACGCCTTCGACAGCAGGTGAGCTTCCCTTGAGGCGCAGAAAAGGATAGTGGTGTCAGAGTGATTTGTGGAGCATGCCTGCACTCACTTGCCGGCAGACTCTGCTCCGTACATGACCTGAATGCTGCAGCCCTCAATGACCTTGCAGATGAACCCAATGCTGATGAGCGCGTGTCTCTCCTTCAAGAAGTCACAATAAAATCGCAGTCTTCCCTAACACTGAGGACACTGCAGTACATGTCCTGAGGAACAGGCCATTCATGAGTGCGCACATAGCAACGTCAGCACGGCATGATGCAAAGGATCACTGGTGTGAAGCAGTGATTGTGCAGGCCAGGAGTGGCATGCAGCGTCACTGGAGTGGGAGAGACCATCATGAGAGCAGGGCTCGCTAAAGCGGTCTGCACCCAGATGCTGAACACCCCAGCAATGACGGTGGACGGTACATGCGAAGCGTCCATCAGAGAGAACATCCTTGAAGGACAGCCGGCTGCCATCCCCTGCCCGCACAAGGACTGCGGCATTCTGGCTGTCAGGGTGAACACATCAGGTGGGTCTTGCAGTGATGCACGCTCAGAGTGTATGGGCTCCAAGCTGAGGGCTGGGGACACCTACTTGCATGGGCTGCATGAGCAGTACCTCAGCAGCGCAGACTGCTGTCATGTGCTGACAAGGGCTGTTTGTATGCAGGAGACAGGGCGTCTCAGGCACAGCAGACTGCATCACAGCAGAGAGCCAAAGGCAGCGGCGGCAACAAGCAGAAACCACAGAAGATTGATGTGGAGATTGGGGTTGCGTGCAACAGCTCTTCCATGGGTTTTGCGTTTCTGCACGGTGGCATGAAGGCACCAGAGTGTACAATGCTCAGACAGGGATCACAGGATCCAGGCAATCAGACCTCCTATGCGAAGTTTTGCTGCTTTGGAAGTCATTGTAGCTGGGAGATCTTGATGTAAGATATTGGAAAGTAAACAATTCTTTCGTGTTTCTGTTGCCTTGCACGGTGTCGCAGGCCTAGTCACAGCAGAAGTTTCATCAGCACCAAACTCTGATAAGTGCGTCTGTGCAACGCACTAACACCTCGCGTCAGTTCCGCCTTCAAAGCTCAGCTTACACAGCTCCTTGCTCCTCTGCGCTGCAATGATGTGCTCTCTGCTCTGACATCGATGAGGGATACGCAATCACTAAACAGTGAGTCACCCGCGTGCAATGCTTCTTGTGTTCGTTCATCTCTGCAGATCCATTGGCTTTATAGGCCGAATATCCGCCCACAATCATTTTTACGGTGCTTTACAAAATAAGAGAGGCCGTTGTCCGCTTTTGGCTGGGTGTTTAGTGCCAGAAAGCATAGCGCCCTTGTAGATGTGAAAAGTCTGACCGCTGAGCAGACGTCCTTGGGGAAGATCTGAGGAATTAAACGAGCGCTGGAGACAAGTTTGAGTCCTTCCGCAGGGCTGCCATGCCAAGGTGCGCATCTTGCATCCTGAGACACAACAAGTATGGCTATACAGCATAAGGGAGTAGCCTTGTTAGCGCGTCTAACGGCCTTTGTTGTCTTTGCGCAAAAATCAGGGCTCCACCCAATCATTGCAGCTGCGCTGCTCCTGTCCAAATCCATCAGGAGGAGGCTTGAGTGTACACCTATGCAGTTCCCATAACTGTCTGACATTAGACAGGCCATTGCCAATCACAGCTCATTGACAGCAATGGTACTTTCAGTAAGACCTCATGGTTCAAGGACGACTCCTGTCAAGGTATAGGTCACAGGTTGCTTTTTGGCCGCCAAATGCGCTTGGGCTGAGTGAGGGCATGCAGCCCATATTCACTCAAGACTGAAAGTGTGGTGTCTTCAGAAATAGAGAATGTACACAGACAAGGGGATGGTCTGTAGTGTTAGCACAGGCCTGGCAGCTGTGGATGGCCTGATGTTCCTGCTCCACCAGCAGGAGGATTTTGGCGGGGTGCAATCGCATGGCATAAAGGCTTCCCCAATCAGACAATTCCTGGTCAGGTGTTTTTGCAAGAGTACAGTTGTTTCAAGGCAGGGATGCACTGCAGGCATGGCAGCTGTTCCTGCTGCGCCAACAGGAAGTTTCTGGCGACACCAGGCGCTTGGCGTGAGAAGCTTCCACTAATCGGGATTCCCCCAAAGAGTAGCACTACATTCAAATGCTTGGGTACGCTGCAGGCATGGCAGCGGTGGAGCCTGAATGTGCTGTTCCTGCTGCGCCAGCAGGATCTTTCTGGCGGGTGTAGGCGTGTGGCGCATGCACCTCCCTCAATCAGGAGATCAGCGGGTTCCCAAAGCATGCTGTAAATGGAAGAAGGCTGCCACTGCAGGCATGGCAGCGGTGGAGGCCCAAATGCGTTGTTCCTGCTGCGCCAGCGGGAGATCTCTGGCGGGGGCAGGCTCGCGGTGCAGGCAGCTCCCTCAATCAGGAGATTGGCAAATTCCCAAACCATACAGTATATGAAAGAAGGCTTACACTGCAGGCATGGCAGAACATTGTGTGTAACATGCGTGGGTGCACTGCAGGCATGGCAGCAGTGGAGGCCCAAATGTGCTTTTCCTGCTGCGCCAGCGCGAGATCTCTGGCGGGGGCAGGCGTGCGGTGCAGGCGGCTTCCTCCAGCGAGGCGGGCGACGGCCAGAAGGCCCTGGGCGGCTTTGCCGAGGAGGACTTCCTGAGGCGCTGCTCGGCCTCCTACTGCGAGCTTAGCCCGCCTCCCAGGTCCACCATAGCCACAGCCTTCAGCCCGGATGGCCGCTACCTTGCGTCAACACAGTAAGCCGCAACCTCTGTGACTCACTGTGCACTCCTTGCACCTGTCCAGTAGCACATGCGTTTTGATTGATGTGCAGCAAGGCCTCCTAAGGGATGACAGGGTCTCCCGCTCAAGTTGAGCATACATGCCTTGACACGAAACCTCCTAACTCTGTGATCCTTGTGTATTGTGTTGACATGGAGCTGATCAACACCCTTCTGAGCGCTTGAGTCTCGTGCTGCATGACCTTACACTGCACCTCTCATACAGCATCGCCGGCTCAGCAGACCCTCTGGGATACAGACCTATCACTCCCTACGACTAGCAAGCTCATGTCTTGGGAGTGTTGTGCAGTGGGGACCACACCGTCAAGATCATCTGCCACCGGACTGGCCAGTGCCTCAAGGTGCTGACAGGGCACAGGCGGACGCCCTGGGTGGTCAGGTTTCACCCCACGCAGCCACACATTGTGGCCTCCGGCTCTTTGGACTACGAGGTGAGGCATTTCTGGCAGCTCTTGAGTGGCAATTATTGCACGGCGTGAAGGCATGAAGGCAGAGCTTGGGTAGATGGCTTGTGCGTGAGCCAGCTAAGGTTCGATGTCTGTGATTTGCTTGATACTTTGCGTAATTCAGTCAAAGCATCAAGCATATGGCGTGCATCGAGCACCTCAGCAGGCTTACTGCGCTGCTGCCTGCAGTTTGATTGCCTGTGTGGAACATTGTGGCAGAGGAGGCCTGATCTTAGAGACTTCTGAGAAGGCTGCTGATGTGGGACATATGTGCAGGTGCGGGTATGGGATGTGGAGCTGGGCAAGTGCCTGATCTGCTTCAACTTTGGGAGACCCATCGCCAGCCTGGCCTTCCATGCCGGCGGCACCTTCCTGGCGGTTGCCTCTGGCCACAAGGTATCTTGCCTGATCTATAATCTGCTTCACTCACTGACATGTGCCTGATGAACAGGAGATACTGGCTACACGGAAAGGGAGCTTCAGCACTGCTCGACTTTTCTGTAGAGGGACACAGTACCTGCTACTCCTGTGCAGACTTCCAGTGCACTGCTATGACTGGCAAATTTCCCTGCTTTGGGGAGAGGTGCAGGGAATGACTTAGAGCCTGACATCATCATGTCATGCTGCAGCTCTACATGTGGGAGTACAGCAAGGAGGGTGTGCAGCCGATGGTGGTGCTCAAGACGCGGCGCTCGCTGCGTGCGGTGCATTTCCAGCCCCACGGAATTCCCCTCCTTCTCACTGCAGAGGTACTACACTCAGCCAAAGCCTGTATGCAGTCCATTCAGTTCCTTGCACTGCTGCTCTCACTCATGTTATCTTTGCGTGCTGCATTCATGTAGTGTCGTCCAGCATGCCGCCCTTCAACCCCAGGGGCGGTGGCACATGTGTCACAAGTTCTGTTGTAACCAAGCTGTCCTGATGCAGTAGTTGCTGTCTGATGACAGCTCAGAGAAGTGCAATCTGTACCGGGTCAGTGATCAGGGGTGAAGTAGAGCGGCAATGGATGTGCAGGTGAATGATGGTAATGCGCCTGCTGCGCTGCCGTTGCCGATCTCCGCAGACCTTGAGGAGCCTGCCTTGCTGCCCGGGGCTGCCCAGGGTCTTGGCGGCCGCGGGCCCATGCCACCCATGGACCCTGCCCCTCCCTCCAACCTCACTCCCTCCCTTGCCCAGGGCGGTCAGCCCTACTCAGCTGCTCAGCAGGTACGAGTAGAGCTTTCACAATTTATGGTATCATTGGAGAACACCCTGCAGAGTTGTCCTATGCAGGTACAATATGACGGCAGCTGGAAAGTATGACACTGCGTCTTCTTTTAACACGGGTCAAGTGGGCAAGCTTCTCATAATGCAGATCTTGGGGATCACCAGTAGAGCGGGGGGAGTGGATCCCAGGAGCATAAACATGGGGCCCCACTCAGATCAGCCAATGATGGCCACGCCACAGGCGCCGGTGCATGCGCGCCCTCAGCATGGCGCCCAGGGCTACAATGCGTTCCCCTCCTTCCAGGACATTGCGGCTGGCTTAGCAGGTGCGGGTGAGTCGCTGTTGTGAAGCTGTCTAGTCTCAAAGCCATATCATCTTTATGGTGTAGGCTCATGATTGGTATGGCTGTGTGTAGCTAAGGGATGCCACGATGTGTGTTGTACTCGCCGTCAGTCCCTTCTCGGAGGTAAATGATCTGAGCATGTGCAGGGCATGACCCTGCGGCTCAGGCTGGCGCGCGCGTGTTCCCATACAGTGAGGAGGCTGCCCAGCTCTCCGGGCAGGATGCAAGCCTCCACATGAGCCAGTCTGCTTGGGGGTGGCTGCCCGGGCAGCCCCGGAGGCAGCCCGCTGCCCAGAGCGGGCCCCTGCCCGGCCAGGGCACCGGGCTGGGCGCTGAGCCCATGGACTGGCAGCAGCGCCAGGGCGTCAGCACACTGGATTTGCGCAGCCGCCCGCCGCGGCAGCGCGAGCTGGAGCGCCGCGGCCGAGACCGTAGCGCTGGCGGCTTCAGCCGGGGTGGATCGGGCAGGACGGCCAATCCGCAGTCCTGGCAGGGCGCTGCAGGCGGCCAGGTATTGCCACAAATATTTGTGCTGTATCTTGGAAGTCATGTACATCGTCTCCAGAGGCCTGCCACAGGAGAAGGGGAGGGTTCTCAGCGCAAGCCGGTCGGATCAAATGCGTCTGCCCTTCTGACACAGCCAGTCAGTGATGCAGGACATCTATTAACTGGATGTGTCAGAGGATGCAGGGCTTTTCATTTGATATGCTCGCCGTGATATTTGTGCGGCCCTCCTAGGGCATGGGCATTCCCTTTGCTTCCTGGGATAGGCAATAAAATATGTCCCTGACGGTTTTATTCACTTATGCAACTATTTTTCTGAGCAGGAGCATGGGATGGCAAGCAGCAGCGGCCTTCATGAGGCGGGCATGCCCCGGGCGGAAGCCGGCCCCAGCAGCAGCTCGCCCAGCATGCAGAGCATGGGATTTGCCCCTGGAAGCATCCCAGTTGGGCAAGCCCCTGGGATGCCCTCTCCCTGGCAGATGGGTGGAGTCCCTGTGCATGCCGGTGAGCACTCTTTGACTTTGCGCCCGGCTCTGAAGCACCCTTCCAGGTTTTGTGTTGACTATCGACTATGCTTTTGCGCAGCTGATCACAATCAGAGACAGCCTTGCTGTCCACCCTGGTCCCTGACTGGCAAGTGCTTGAGTGTAAGGGAGGCTGGTGCAGTGATGGAATGCCTGATTCCTAATGTCTGCTCACTTGCATATGTCATCATGCAGGAGCCCCTCCTGGGTTCCCATACTACCAGCATCAAGCAGCCAGCAGCTTCCCCCGGAGGTGGCCTGTCCAGCCAGGCAGCCTACCTAATGGATTCGCCAGCCGTCCACCTGCAGCCCCTCCCCTCGTACCCGGCACTGTACCCCCCATTATGTTCCCCCCGGGCCAGGACCCCTCCACCTGGCCCCCCATGTGGCGCCCCATCATGCCCCAGCCCGGCACCATGCCAATGCCGCAACCACCGCCTGCAGCGCAGGTGTGTCCTCAATCCCTTTTCTTTGACAATTGTGGATGCTAAATGACTCGAGAGGACAATCACATGTCTCAAGTGCCTCCTTCCACATCTTACGTGAAGATCTCCAGGTCTGCCAACATAGGCAAAGACCTGAGAAGCTCTGATGGTCTATCAGTACTGAGGCATGGGATGGCAATGCACCGTTGATTCCATGCTTATGGCGGAGACTGTCTTCGTTTCCCCAAAGACGGACCCATTACTGTACCTTACAACTGTATACTCAAGATATCATGTTTTCTTGCCACAGGGGAGCCCTGTGTCGGGCCGCTTCGGATTCTCCTGGCCGAGCCCGGCGGGCTGGACGGACTTCCGGCCCTTCCACATGTTCCGCAGCGGCGCGCGGCGCGCCACCCGCTACCCCGGCAGACATGCGCACGGAGGTAGCGACTCCCCTTCACCACTCTGCCAGTGTCTAACGCTTTTGCGCTACCGCGAGTAGATGCGCAATGCTTGCGTCGTGATCTCTCATCCAACTGTGATCCTGCCCTTCAGAAACGTGATCAAAGCAAGACGCATTGAGTTGCCGCAAAGTGCCGACCTTAGGGCAGGTCTGTGCGAGGTATCTTGCTTGCACCTGCATACGTCTGATGCGCCGTCAACCTGACTGTGGGATCTGAGTACCAAGTGCCAATGTCCAGCATCAGACCTAAATTTGAGTATGCTGCGTGTGCGCAGACGATGTAATAATTCTGCCGCCGCCCCCGGGACAGATGACGCAGGACCTTGTGGAGCAGTTTGACAGCAGGTGGCTTGGCACTGGGGAATACGACCCCTCCATGGCACCAGAGGGGCCTCAGCAGCCGAGCCAAAGTAGGGCAGGTGAGTGACTACTCTGGAGCTCAGCTTCCATATGCACTCTGCGCCCCCTGATTGATCTCAGCTTTGCACCAAACCTAGTACATCTTTGGCATGATGAAGCAGCCTTTGACACTGTTGCTGTAAGGGCCCGTCAAGGAGGTGTAGAAGGGGTTTGTGCTGAAAGGATACCGTTAAGGGTGTGGAGTCATTGCCTGCATCATGCTCATGGAGGCATTTCTGTGAGGTGATGTGGAGGCTAGGCGCTGGCTCAGCCTTAAGCACACCCTCGCGCTGGGCACAGAGAAACGGCGGTCAATGTCCGATGGCTGCCTGTACAGGGATGCATGCACCACTGCCGCCCAGCATGGTGCCTGTGGGGTGGGAATACCCTGCCCACCTGCTGCAGCAGGGCACCATTCGGGCGGGCGAGCCTGCCCAGGGTGCCTACTCCGCAGCTGACTCCGTTACTGCCCCTCAACCTGGTCACGCACAGCAGGTATGCTCACCCCAGGGATTTCGCACCACATCCAGGCCTAGTGCTGCTTCATTCACGCCTGTGTGATGGATAGGCATGCCTATCTTCATGGTAGGAAGGCCTTAAGTAAAATGCTTGCAATTATGAGACCTGCTCTGTTTAGTATGGTAGGATAGGCTCACGGGGCAGGGCTGGCACTGTGGATTGTAGGCGCATGCTGTAGCTACGAGTAGTCACTCCATGTCCTCACGATGCTGCACCAGTGTGGTCCCTGCCTGCTCTGGTAGTGTGTCATAAGGAACCCCCGTCTGAAGAGGAGCAGTCTGAGGTTGCATCTTGCGTTTGCAGGATGCTGCGGCAGTGCGCGCCTCGGCTGCGGCCGCCAACGTGATCAGCAACGAGCAGCCGTGCCGGGTGAAGCTGCGCATCTGGCGCTACAGCCCCTCGGAGGACGTCCCCGGGACCAGCGGCGCCTCGAAGTCCAAGACCAAGGACAAGGACAAGGCTTCCAGCAAACACGCCCCCAACGGTGCGCCTGAGCTCGTACCTGGTGCACTGCATCAGATAAATGCCTCAAGAGCCGCCGCAAGCATGTCTATTTGAGCCCTACTTCGCTGCTGTGCCCGCTCATGGAGGCCGCGTCCCTGCACTGGAGACCTGTTGTCAATTTATTCTCCATGTTTTGTGATAAGCAATCAACTTTGGGACAGGGGTAGGCCCGGGAGTACTGCATAGTGGCAATCTTTCTGTATGTACTTACTGCTATTGGTGACACCTTCTTGTTTAGAGATAGGGTCATTGAAAAAGCGAAGGCTTTCTAGGCATGCCAGTCTTTTCGCCCAGTACCTACTGAAACACCATACTGAAGCACTAATGACTGCTTGTTGGCTGCAGGCACGACAATGAAGTCTGGCGCCCCAGAGCACCCACCTGCCCCTCAGGCTGACCCGGCTAACCCCAGCACCCCAGCGTCCCAGACGCTGCCGCAAGGCCTCAGGTCTGAGGGCGCATCCGTGCCTGCACCCTCTGCCGGCGCAGATCCTTTCCAGGCCACTGCCGCCTTCCTGAGTCACCAGCGCGGGGGCAATGTCCCCGCCTTTAACAGCGCAGAGGCTCGTGCTGAAAGAGATCGCTTTGCGGCTCTCCTGCAGGCAGCAGCTAGGTCCGATGCCCAGGCCAGCCAGCCCGCAGCGTCGCAGGACACAGCGACGACACCGCAACCGGCCACTGCCCCATTCCAGAGTGGTCCTGGGCTTAGTCTCTTTGAGGCTTGGAACAGCGCAGAGGCTCGTGCTGAAAGGGATCGCATGGCGGCTGCCTTGCAGGCAGCAGCCAGGGCCAATGCCCAAGCCAGCCAGCCTGTAGCCTCAGAGCAGAGCGCAGCAGTGACACCACAGCAGCAGCCAGAGCAGGCGCAGGAAGCCACTCCTGCAGATGCAGTGGGGCCGCTCAGCCAGTCAGCTGCTCTGGAAGAGGCAGCCGGGGGCAGCTCAGACGCGCAGGCAATGTCTGAGGGCGAACCTGGGGGATCCCCCGTCACCCCGCAGACTGCAGAGGGCGCTGCCTCAGAGCCTGAGGCCATGTCAGAAGGGGAGAGCAGAGGTGCCGGTGCTCCAGAGACAGAGCCCATGCAAACGCCCGAGCTTGCGCAGCAGCACAATCCTCGGGCGGTGGATCAGGGTGAACCACCTGGGCAGCCCTCTGCTCCCAGCTGCACAGCCGAAGCGGCAGGGCCCTCAGCAGCGCCCCAAGCGCCTGCGCCGATGTATTCGTCGTCACAGCAGCAGCCGCAGCAGCAGCAGAGGCCGCAGCGCTCAAGAGCAGCGCCTGCTCAGGCCATGCCCGCAGCAGAGGCGCCGCCGCCGCCGCCGCCGGAGGACTCAAGCGTGCGGCGGGGCGCCGTGAACCAGCCGCATCGGGCGAGCCGTCATGCGCACCCGAAGCCGCTGGAGGCAGCCGTGCTGACAATCAGCGACGCGGTGCTGTGCAGCGAGATGGGCGTCCACTTCTCGCCCTGCGGCCGCCTGCTGGCCGCCTGCGTGGCCTGCCAGGTCAGCAGCTCCCACCATTGCACTACATGGCATCTTTGCGGCAGTGCACAATGGTTCTGTCTGGGCTCACGCTGCAGTAGCTTACGTAGCCAGCTGCTTCACACATTGCATGCTAGAAATTGAGCATGTTTCAGAAGGCTGTACGATGTGTAGCTCTTTGGGGATGACTGTGAAGAATCATGCCACACTGGGTGACATTCGATGCTGTCCTGCTCTGAGGCTTATTGTGTGCTATGCGCAGGGGCCCATTCTAAGAGGGCCATTCCCGGCCCAGACGCGCCAGAGCGTTGTGTATGAGGTCCGGATCTACAGCATCTCGGGCAGCTCCTTCGGGGAGGTCATCTGGGCGAAGCGCATCCGCGCAGCGCACTGCCTCACCTCCCTGCAGTTCTCCCCCACCTCTGAGCACATTCTGCTGGCCTATGGCAGGTGGGCCTCCCGCTATGTGCAGCAGCTGTCACTCTGACTATTTTGTAAGGTTGCACTGAGCAACCCATCAATACAGAGAGCCTTTTGACATCATGTTAGATTCCGTCTGGTCTTGTCTATCCTAAGACCCTACAGAGTCTCTACTGATGTGGCAAGGCTCTATGGCATTTGATGAAGCCATACAAGCTCTTTATAGTGTACCTCATGCGTGTAGGGCATTCCTTTTTTGACGAGTTTGCTGCCGATCAGAGGAAACAGCACAGTGCTCGATGTCTGGTGTACATATAGCTGTTGCGTCCTTGTCGTGTCACAGATATACCTCTTAGTGGCACTCCCGGCTTTATCGTCCAACATATACAAGTTCTGAAGCCCTAACAATAATTGCCAAACTTTGCTCTGCAGGCGCCATGTGTCGCTGCTGCGGAGCCTGGTGGCGGACGTGGAGAGCAGCGTGGTGCCCTACCACACCATCGTGGAGGTGTACCGTGTGGCGCCCCACATGCCCCTCATGCGCGTGCTGCCATCTGCCGTGGATGAAGTCAACGCTGCCCTGTTTCACCCCTTCAAGGCAAGCCTGAGGCCCATCCTCCTTAGGTCCCGAGCTTCACTTGACAGGCTGTCAGCCTCTCGACTGTAGGCCTGCATGTGACATTACAGCTTGCTGTATTTTCAAGTAAGCCCTGGGACAGGGTGATAGCCCACTCAATGGCAAGGATGTGCTAAGGAAGGGTTAGGGTATGGTGATGCACGCATGCTGTCAGGAGTGGGAGTGTGACCTGCCGTGTTGATTGTGCATGGGTCCTTGCAGGGAGGCGGCATTGCGTACGGCACCAAGGAAGGGCGGCTGCGGGTGCTGCGCCACTCTGCATGCGCAGCACGCGGGTCACAGAACCGGGCCATGGACAGCCAAGGCAGCACCCGCAGCTTAGTTGATGAGCTCATTGAGGCTGACCAGCTGGCTGCAGCTCAGGTTGCCTCCTCTGATGATGAGTAAGCTGTTAGCAGGGAAGCCAATTGCTCATGAGGTTGTGTTGATGACAGCAAGGAGGCGTGCAAGCAAGGGCATACATAGCCAGGGCAGCATGCGCAGCCTGATGGGTTATGTGTAGTCGGCCGTCTAGCCTGTAATCACCAAGATGTTGCTGCTGATGAAAGATAGCGCACTGATGCATGTGGGTGGAGCAATTGACAAATTATCATGCGCCTCAGAGCCGCAGGCCGTGCAGTGCACTCGTGCAAGCACGCTGCTTGTCAAGACAATGTGGTATATATTTGCAAGTAGGCTTGCCTTGCCTATCTGTTGTAAGTGCACATATACTATCGCCTCATTCCCACCTAGACACACATGCTATCGAACAATATGCAGTCTGTTAACCCATTACCTCCTCTATAGTGAGACGAGCGCCTTCTAGCTGTCGATTGATTAAACCATGTGATCCTGTGATCACACCACTAGCTATGCACAGATTCGTGCGTCAACGCTGGGCTCTCTAGGGGGGCGTCATGATCATGACAAGCTTGATTCTAGTCACTTATCCAACACACTACATGGCTGCGGGTCGTTAGGCTCAGGGTCTTCCTCATTTAGCTTCTGTCTGCCAATACCTAGACAATAAGGGCAAGCCCTACACTGACACTTAAGTTTTGCTTGGCCTCTCGCAACAGATGTGCATGGCGAGGGATGGGATCATTGCAGGCACGCATTGCTACGCACATGCTCAAGTCTCCAATCAGCTGTAAATTCCTGGCCTTGAGAGCCATGCAAAGCTTTTTATGCTGCTGCAAGTGGAAGGCAATTGGGTTTCCTATGACGCTCATCCTTGTGATGGTGCGTCCTATGCTTTCAGGATTTGTGAACTCTGGGGCGACTCTGCCATGGCGATGCACTAGCAGCGTCGTCAGGTTTGGCAGCATTGGTATAATAATCCATAGGCTGAGGCCATCAATAATAAACTCACTGAGATTGTCGTTATGCCAGTGCCCAGAGAGGCACCTCAACGGCTTGACAGGCCACTCTCGGACCTCAGCGGGGCTCGGGAGATAGCACCCATTCCCGGCATATTGAAATTAAGGGCCTCGGCACTCATGATACCGAGTCAGACGAAGGGTACGCATACAAGGAAAGATGTCTAGAATGCCCATAGTAAATTCTCGAAGCTGCTCGTCTTCAGCCTCATCCTCATCACTTGAGGAGTCCGTATCGCTTGACCCCGTATCTGGATAATACTCCTTAGCAGCCTCTGTCACCCGCTCTGGCATGTCAGGTAGGAACCACACATGCCTGGCATTGCTTAGCAAAGGTTGATGTTGTTGCTTCTCCAAGATGGGCATGAAGGAGGATGACAAACCCGAAACGGTGATCTCGCAGGGAAGTTTGCAAGGTCTTTCGTGGTGGCATTCTTTTTGGTCCTGCCACGGTCCTCAAACTCGGCGCTCTTGTAATAGTATCCTGTCAGGGTGTCACCGTCCCAGATCTCCGACATGTTGACGGGAAAGTCCTCGCCAGACTGTCGCTTGCGTGCTCTCGCCTCCTGTGGTGTCTTCTTGCCCTTGTCGCCCACCAGTGTCGCCAACTCGGCCCTCGCCTCAGGAACCCTCTTCTTGTCCAGCGTCAGCACGATGTCCACCATGCAGCATCGCTCGACCAGAAACGGTCGGATCGACGTCAGAAATGCCTGACAGTTCCTTGAGGAGACTTGCCACCCTCGTAAGTAGGCTTGCTGACGCTGTTGGGTCCGCATGCGAATCGCACATTGGCTGCTTTCAGGACTGCGGGGTATCTCTGCTCGATCTTGGCCATCACCGATCCTCTCTTGTCCACTGTGACACTGCCCTCGGCGTCGTAGATGCCCGCTAAGTATGCCAGCGGTGGCTGCGAGACGAAGGGCTCGTGCTCCACGTGTTTCAGTTGGCGCAGTCTGATGTATGTCTCCACCCGTGCAGGCTGGTCTCGCAGTTCGTAGAACTGCCCGGCGAATTCATACTGTGGTGTCTTCAGGCGAGTGTAGGGTGAGATGCACAGCTGTATCAGGAGCACAGGCCTCTGAAGTTCTCTAATTGAAGCTAAAGTGCAGATGGCAGCGGCGTTTGCCAAAGTTTGCCCAGTGAGTATCCACTGCTGGGAACCCGCGGCACACAGATATTGAACTAAGAACGCATTTGGGCTCTCGAGATCTTAAAGATTTGAAGCTGCTGTGCAGATGGCAACGGTGTTGTGGTGTCCACCGGCTTCGGCTGGTGGCCCTTCCTGTGGTCCGGCAAGAGGTTCACGGATTGCACAGCCACATGCTTCTGGGGCCCCAACGGGGGAGCCATCACCGGCACCTTTCCCAATGGAGGCTTTGCGGAAGCAGCAGCAAGTATGCTGCCACTCCCTTTCACATGCTCGTCTCCCTCACCTGTGGGAGTCGATCCCTGCTTTGCTGTTTGATGCAGTCACACTACCATGAAGGTATGTGTGTAGCGCAGCTAGTGCTCTTCGTTGCAGTAACACAATCAGAAAGGTAAGAGTGTTGCGCAGCTATCATTGGTCAGAGTGAGGCTTTGAAGCAGGCTGGCTGTGCCTGCGCTTTGTATTGTATGACAGCCATCTTGGCACAACAACAGCAACAGCAAGGAGTGCCAGGCTTCTAGACTGCCTAGATTATCTGAAAGGTCTACAAAGACAAGTGGTCAGACAATGATGCTGATTTAGTGTTGTAATGGCAACGTATCCAGCTCTTGCAGTGGCTGCAGCCAGTAGAAGCAGGCTTTTCCTTCCATTTCTAGTACCAGAAGGCAATAAATGCAGGCGGCGAGCGCCTGTATAGGAGGGACAATGCTTCTGCTCCCCTTCAGGAGAATCTCTGTGCAGGCACTAGGCGCAAGATGCAGCAGTTTGGGGGCTTCCGAGGCGGCGGCGGCAACTTCCATAATGGCGGTTTCCGTGATGGCGGTGGGTTAGCGATCAGACTGCTGGCAGCCTGTGTTTGCCAACTTATGGCATGTCTCAGCATATGCCAGGACTACAAGTAATACGGCTGCTCATGCTACAGCTTCTACTTCACACTGCTCTCATTCCATGCCGTCAGAGAGCTTGAGGGATCTTTTGAGTGCATGACATAGACCTCTCTTCACTCCGGGTTTTGCACCTCCAAAACGCAGCCATGATGAAGGACAGGGCCTAAGCAGAGCAGGTTAATCTATGTGCAGGCGGCTCCGCTGCTGCCGCTTCCTCGGCCGCAGCAGCCGCCAGCACTGGCAGCAGCGGGGAAAGCTATGCCATGGCCCTCACAGCTTCATCCTAGCAATTGCTGTCAAACCACAGAGCACCACGCAATGTAATTCGAGCTGTAGTCCTGTCACACACCATGATGGTGTTGGATATCACTGCAGTGGCAGCATTTGCTGCAGGACCTGTGTGAGGACATCTTCAGTGCAGCGACACCAAAGGGTAACAAGGAGTTGAGACTTGTAGGCTGGCTGCTCATGTGTGTGACAGGTCAGCCATACTCACTACCTAAGGTGCTTCCTGTGCCGCTGCAGCTGCTGCACGTGGTTAGATCCAAATCAGTACAAAGCACATGCTGGGGTACCACAGCCAAGCAGTGAGGAGCTCACCGTAACGCCAGCTGCTGTCATAGCAGGAGAAACATCCCTATGGCAGTGCTTGTGATACCTATGTGCATGTCTTGTATGCATGTGCATAAGTTTTATTGGTATATGCAGTGCTGAGTGTGTATGCGCGTGAGTGCAGTCAAAGCTGAGGTTGAAGTCTGCAACTATCCTGGAGCTTGATACCCCAAGCACTGGCACTGGGACTGTGTAATCTCTAGAAGAGCTCTGTATGAAAACCTTGAAGTGGACACCCTTGCATGGAGGCTGGAAAGTATCGAGGAAAAAAAGGCAGCCAAATCAGCAGGCCTTTGCAGAATTCTGGAATGATCTGGGTCCCATCATGCAGATGCTGGTATGAAGACTGAGGAATAAGGCTGAGCTAACGCTTTCTTTGACATGAGATGAGTGAATTGATTCCATACCTTGCGCTGTATGCTTGAATTGTCAAATGCGCCACCATTGCGACAAGGTGGACAAGGCAATAAAGGAGGCACTAGACCACTGGAGTTCGGCCAAAGGTGTCTATGCAAATTACAAAACCAAGGTCAGGGAAAGGTAAGTGGAGTGCATGATAGTTCCTCAAAGATCGCATAGATCGGGCTTGGATTTGGGGCGCGGCGAGGCGTGTGATGTGCAGATGGGCAGGGGTTATTATGCAAGCAGCGGATTTATCGGTCCGTAAAGTACGCCAGAATGCAGTATGGGATGTATGAGGAGAAGCCTTTCTCCAAGCTTCTCAGATCCATCCAGACACCCTTTTCCTTCCCCTATTCTTGGCTTCTTCCACACACTTTTCCTTTTATACCCTCTGTCAGAATTTATTTTAGGTGCCGAATATTGGGTGCCGAATACTATTCTATATACTATATATATATATATATATATACATGTCATGTTAGGTGCTGAATATGTTTCGAGAAGGCAGCTTTTGGATCCAGGTTGCCGAGTTCCGACAGAGTCTGAGAGGTACTGCAGTGGTGAACCCCAGGCCAGCGCTACAACCTTTGCAACTATGGCACTGTTGCCTGACGCTCGAACAAAGTTAGATCCCACCCGCAAGTATCTTGCGTTGTGTTGGAACGGAAAGAAGGATGTCAGAGCCGAAAAACTTCCGAAACCTAGCGTGACGGATCCTGTAAGTTGACGTTCTTATTTGTTGCTTGGGTCGTCGTTTTATGCTGTACAAGTGAGCAAGGCCAGTGGAAAAGTTGGCTGCATGCACTCTGGCTTAGTTAGCCTATGCCCACCTAGGCCCAGTCTTGAACGTCCTCGAGCCACAGCCAGAGCCATGCCCCAGCTGTGTGCTGCATGCCTGTGTGGATAGCACCGCATGCTTGTGGACCTGACTTCCTTTTTGCCCTTCACAGACGGACGCGCTGGTGAAGGTCACGACGACAGCCATTTGTGGCAGTGATCTCCATATGTATGACGGCTGGTTTGTAAGTCTATACGAGCCTTTTTTGTTTGCTGCACCCGAGCATGCATCGTTGTGTCTATTGCAGCCTCGACTTCTTTATATCTACGGACTCCTTTTGTCATTCCTTCCGTTTTTGCGCAGCCCGGGATGAAAAAAGGCGACGTCCTTGGCCACGAGTTCATGGGCTATGTGGAGGACGTTGGGTCCAAGGTCCAAGGCGTGAAGGTTGGCGACAGGGTCGTTGTGTCCTGTCTCATCTTCTGCGGCGAATGCCGTTTCTGCAAGGAACAGGAGTACAGCCTGTGCGACAAGCGAGTCACTGTTCCATTCCAGTTGATATTGTGCATCTGTCTGGAAGAACTGAATTCACGTGCTATGTTGTGCAAAGGATGGTCACGCTGCTGCCTCTACCAATCATACCACGTATTTGCATCTGTTTGCACTTCGTTGCTTTATCATGGCCAGTGCAACCTCCACAAGCAACGTCACAACAGAGTCTTTGTATGTGTGCAGAACCAACGACAGCAAAGCTATGGAGCACCTCTATGGACGCAACATCTGTGGTGTTTTTGGATGTAAGTCAGCATTGTCGCATTTGACAATCAAATGCTTGTGGGCTGGAAGTGGTTGAAGCTGATGTGCGCTCTGTTGACTGCCTAGCTTGCACTCTGCAGATTCTCACTTGACAGGAGGGTATCCAGGAGGGCAGGCGGAGTACGTGCGGGTGCCGTATGGTATGAACTGCATAAGAGTTTTAGGCCACTTCAAGGAAGTTCTCCATCAAGGAGAAAGGGCATGCTTGCTTTCTACTGTTGGCATTCATTGATGTTCTACCAGACGCTTGTCTGGTCATTTTTGCAATGAACTTCTCAATTCCCTCAAGCAATGCTGCAACCTGGAGGTTACCTCTGCATACATTGCACGTCTGCCATGCAGCGGACAACTTGTGCCTGAAGATCGGGGACGAGTTTCCGGACGAGAAGGTGCTGTTCATGTCGGACATCCTGTGCACAGCCTGGCATGGTACGGAACTGGGACGAGTCGGCAAGGGCGACACAGTTGCAATTTGGGGCCAGGGACCTGGTAGGTTTGCATACTTCTCGGAAGTGCACAGCCATGCATGTGTTTACCCAGGTACCAGGTTCCATGCTGAAAAAGCCACCTGCACCTTCTGGGGTCATAGTGGGCTGCTCTGACAAACCTGCATGGGAAATTGCAGTGGGCCTTCTCACTGCAAAGCTGTGCCAGATCCGAGGGGCGGGTCGTGTCATTGTAATTGATGCTGTTGACTACCGCCTCAAATTTGCCAAGCATAAGGTGAGCTTGTGACCTGGAACTGCCAGTCTGTCTACACAACCATGCTTACATCACAGTTATGTACATTTCACACGTTACTATTGACACAGTCTAGCCAGTTTCTTGACACATTTCTGTGAAAGTGCAGATCCCCGGAGTAGAGACCATCGATTACTCCAAGGAGAGGGACGTTCCTGCCAAGCTGCTGAGTATGACAGGGGACGGCCCAGATGTGGGCATTGAGGTGAGGGCCTGCTCATTCAAGCACACCTTTCCTCCTTTCATACTGTGCATGTGCAAGGTGCTCCATCTGAAATGGAAAGCCAAAGATTTGTACACATACTCTGCCCCTAGAACACCAACTTGCTGGCAGTTGAGCTCACCTGCAAGAGCTATCATGTTACACAGTCTGATTACAATGGTCTGAGCAGGGGTGTGTGTCCGTAGTGCGCAGGCTTTCACTACACCAAAAGCTGGACGCATAGTGCATTGGCCAAGTTGAACATGGAGACTGACACTGGTCCGCCCAACAGCTCCCCAGATCTTACATTCACGCAGCGTTGACTACTTCTTCAGTTGACAACTGCCTTTGTATGGCTTCAGCTCTGCTTGCTCAAAAGCCAGATAACCAGCCGTAGTTGCTCTGGATGTGCTCACACTGCTGCTGCCTGCAGCTGATATTTTGAACGAGATGATCAAGGCAGTTCGCAAGGTTTGCCTATACATACTTTTTTGTTTGCTCATACCTACCTACCCACCAACAGCACAGGCTTGATGTCCTGGACATCACAGTGGCAGCATCTGCAGCCTTCAAAGCTTCATGCGTGCATGTAGGGTGGACGCATGGCCATCATCGGCGACTATGTGGGTTTCACAAACGCCTTCAATGTGGTAAGCATTGCGGCCTTGCATCACAAGTGATGACACTTCGAATTCGTGTCGAGCAAATGTTTAGGCCAACAAGGCGCGTCGATGGTTTGGCGAACAAGGTTAACCCTTCTGGCAGGGAGGTCTTATGGAGAAGGCAATCATATTCCAGGGCGGCCAGAACTATGGCCGCAAGTACTGGTCCACCCTCCTCGACTTAATCAAGCGCGGTAAGCAGCGCCCTTGTCTCATCGTGCCCACCCTGTGCCCTACTCATTACAGAAGGATCAGGGAAGCCGTTTGACATCTCTGCTGTGTTTCAGGTGAAATTGATCCCTCCTTCATAATAACACACCGGCTGCCTCTCGAAAAAGGTCCTGAGGCCTACAAAATGTTTGATGAGAAGAAGGTCAGCTGCACATGTCAACTCCAGTTTATCAAAAGTAATGTGAATGGTGATGTAACAACTGTCAAGCTGTCAGCTTGCACTCAAAAGGTTACTATATGCCTGCTCATGTTGTGCAGGACGGCTGCATCAAGGTGGTATTGAAGCCGCCTGCCAGTTGTGCCAACGCTTAACACCTTGCTGTGCTTCTGCTATGTGCTGCTGTGCATGAATGCTGTGGCGAATACTTTCCCGATTCGAAGAAGCTGCGTATATTACTCTCCGTTGATGAACGCTAAGGCCAAGCGGTACGGCTGATACTGTTTGCATACCCTGTCGAGCCCATGTCGGAGTTTATGCAGCATCTGAGACAGAAGATCAGAGTTGTTGAAATGGTGGAATTTTCCTGCAGCCTTTTAGCAATATCATGATGTCTTGGTCTGACCATTTATCATATTCATGTATAAGTATCCTGCACAACAAAGATAGCATGTGTTGTCGCACTTGTGATAATGAGGGAAAGCATATAGGTTCTGTTGCATGGAAGCAACAAAGAACTTCACCCTTGTGAAGATTGGCACCCGTGTGTGCATTAAAACCATTGGTACTGGTTCCAAGATGCCACTCAGATAATCCCTCCTGTTCCTACTCCAAATGTGACAGAATATGTAGGATAGACAGAGTGCATCAAACAGCCTCCGCAAGATAGATCTTACTAGTGATAGAGTGAGGGCGCCCTGAAAGCCTTATTGCAACCGATCCCATCTCATGATTGCATGTGCTCAACAGTGTATAACTTACATTGTTGGACAGACAAAGGGCTGAGAGACCATCAACAGCTGGAGAGGTGCTTTGGCTGGACATTGTCATGGTACTCCTGCAAAAGCCCTATATATAGCATTTGCGAATTGCAATCTGAAAACTCTTGCCTGCTGACATTCAAAACTTGCAGAGGGGTGACTAGCGTATGACTGCCATGGTGCATCCGCCCCCGCTGTTCCCCTCAAGCTCAAATCGGGCTACTTGCGAGTGCTGCCTCAGCGCCTTATGCACCTCAGTCCTAAGCCGGCCTGTCCCCATGCCATGCACAATGAAGATGGATGAGCCGCTGTGGTTGCAGGCTACTGCTTCGTCAATCACCGAGGCCACATCATCAGGACGCATGCCCCTGATATCCCTGCACGTTCAGTAGTGACTCAGAAACGTCAGCATACTGGATCAGCCCAACCATTATGGATTGCAATACCATGATGATTCTGCCAAGGCATGCCTCAATATGGAAGCCAGGCAAGAGAGGCAAATGCCTACCACATGTAAGACCTTCTTGACAGAAAGTTGCCCAACACATCCGTTGTAAGCAGGCTGAGTTCTAAAGCATGCAGGTTGTAATGAGCATCCCATGCTCTATACCCTTTTACAACTATCATTACGCTGTATACCAATTTAGTATTCCCCATCAGTCAGGAAGCATTGCTTTCTTCCTGGGAGAACGCATGTCTACCTCGTGTTGTGCTCAAACTGAACGGTCATGGCCGCAGGCTCCTGGGACGCAGCCTGTGGCTTTGCCTTTTGCGCACCCTGCAAGCATGATGCACACACCTCAGCACATGGACCAATGTTGTCTTTGACATACAAAAGAGTGCTCGTGCATACAGAGCACTTGACATGAGCAAGGACTGAAGCTGGAGCATAACGTGAAGGCCTCAGCAGCCATGGCATGCAAGAAAAAGTATGCAAGAATGGCTGGTGCCCTCACTTGCTGCTGTGGCAAGGCTGCTTGCTTCTGTTTTGTGCCCGGTTTCCTCGGCTCCCGCTGTAGTGGCTCCATGTCCCGCGCCTGGGCCTGAAGCAACAGCTTGCCAACCTGTAGCAGCACACGCGGTATTGAACCCTTCAGCCTAGAGCCCTGCCAGCACTGGCTGACTTTGACACACCTCTTTGTGTACCAAAAGAGACATTTGGCCTTACCCTGGTGCAAGGCATCACAATGCTAGAGGCACCTTGCTATGAAGATTATGCGGGAAGCTGAACGTCTGTGACCTCTATGACCAGAGCCCAGCTGTGTCAGTGCACACCTTGACAAAGTATTTGCCCCTTACATCAGGGCCTGCTGTGACCTGGCCTTTGGAGCCACCCATGGTGAGCAGCGACACTGCATCACCCTGCACTGGCTCCCAATCTGTCGCCCTGGGCGCCCGGCTGTCAGCGTTCAAATCAAATGCTGCAGCGCCTGTCTGGGGAGCTGACGCCCGCACCTGCATCAGGATGACTTGTTTCACCCACCATCACTGCCTTTGGTTATCACAACTCTTTTGCCGATCTGAGATCACATCTCAGGCTGCTGCTGCCAAGATGACAGGTGCATGGGCAGCATGTGTCGCAGATGCACTGAAAGGGCCTTGTAGTGGGGTGATGGCCTGATTGAGGACCTGAGCAATGATCTGGCGGGCCTTCTCAGCGCTGGAAGTGCCACTGCGGTAGCTGTGCAGAGCTTTGTCCAGCTCAGCCTGCATCTCTGCCAGCTCAGCCTTCTCCTTTGCTGGGCTGGAAGCAGCCTGCATGGGCAAGAGCACCCCCTCCAGCCCATTGGGATCTGGGACCTTACTCAGTACCCAAAACAAGCACATGCTACAAGATTGCCAAAGACCCTGCGGGTGACAGGCAAGATATGGCAAGATAGAAACGTCTCATAGCATTGACGGTAAGTTCTGATGATGATGCGCAGCACAAACACCCCAGCAGAGCCAGAAGAGCACACCTTGCGCGTCTGCTCCTCCTTCTGGAGGCTGGCAATATCCTCTTCCAGGCGTTCCACGTCACGCTCTGCCCGCTTCCGGGCAGCCGCAGCCGCCTGGACAACTAGGCGGGCCTCTTCCAGCTCGTCAGCCAGAGACTCTCGCAGCGCAGTGGCTCTGTCGCCTGTCCTGCTTACCGAGAAGGAGGCCTCCTCTGCCACCTGTGCATAGACGAGAAGCCCCTGGGCATGCCTTGTATTGAAACCAATGATTCATCGGTACTTCATGATGTCAACTGACAACTTACAAGCCCTTGTGCAAGTGCGTCCTGATAGCTCTAGAGCACTTTCTTCGTGTTATCCGTACAGCTTCCGTCTAGCATTGTACAAAGTAACAGCTTTGACAGGCGGCTACGGTTGGAGGGGTCTCAACGGGGCACACCTTGCGAGCCTCCTGAATAACGAGAGGGTCAAAGCCGAGGCCCTCCGCCACTGCCAGAGCATTGGACGCGCCCACGCTCTGCCATGTCAGCCGGTACGTCGGTCGGAGCGTCTTGAGGTCGAATTCTACCCCAGCATTGCAGAAACGCTCATCCTGTGCCTGCATTGGCAGCCGGCTGACGTCAGCACCTCACTGCATAGCCCCTTCTGCAAGTTCTGTATATCATGTCATCTTCTGTAGCTGTCAGGCAGGGCATAGCTTCCGCACTGACCTGTACAGAGGGTAAATTGAGAGCTGTATGTGATGAAGGCCAATGGAGATGGGCTGAAAGAGCTCACAGCCATGTCCTTGAGGCTGGCGTGGTGAGTGGTGGCCAGGGTGAGTAATGACCGGCCGGCGAGCGCATCCAGCAGCGCCCCGGCAAGCGCTGCGCCCTCTGTGGGATCTGTTCCGCTGCCCACCTGCATGATTAATGCTTACATCGAGCCACATCACCGCAACCCCAGTGAGGGTGCTGATTGCCAAGCATCACAACTAGGCCAGCAAGGTGGCTCAGAACTTGAGGGTGAAAATTGTGCTCAACAAGGCGTGTCTCATGTGCTGATATGCACCCACAGTGTTCAGCATCCTGAGGGATCACACTGTCAGCCTAGCACCACTTGGCAGAAGGGCTGCCATGAGGCTCACCTCATCAAGGAGGACAAGGGAGTGCTTGGTGATAGATCCCAGGATCCTCCTGACGCGCTTGATGTGGCCGGAGAAGGTTGACAGGCTCTCCTGTAGATTCTGGCTGTCGCCCACGTCTGCCAGAATCCTATCAAACCAGGCAATGGCAGGCGCGTCTCGTTCTCCTGCAATTATATGCAAGCCCTTGTATCAGCTGCTCTGCCTGCAGATACTCCCGACATCCTTGTATAGTTGAGGCCTTCACAGTGACTTGAAGTCGGCCCATTGATTCTCACCCCCTGTGATGTATACTGATCGGCCATTGATAAACAGTACAAGGAGATGCTGTCTGCTTGACACCAGACAGGAGCCTGCACCAGAGCTCAGCAAGAGGTGCCAACCTTCTACGGGCTGCAAAGGGAGAAATAGGCCGGCTTTCGACATGGCGGCTGCCAAGCCAAGCGCTTTCAGGGAGGCTGTCTTGCCGCCGGTGTTGGGCCCCGTCAATGTCACAATGCTCACTCCAGCGGGAACCCAGAAGTCCACAGGCTGTGGCGCCTTGGCCCTGGCCTACAGTTGCGTCACATGAAGTATGTTGGGAGAGGAATGATGCGGCATAGGTGTCAGTTGCTTAGAGGGAATGCCAGCAGGGCTGATGCTTTCCCCTTAGGTGTATTGCAGGAGCTTCATAGTTGACGAGGATGGTTATAGCACCTCTTCAGACACAGCTCCTACATGAACAACAAGGCAAGCAAAAGCTGATGACGTGGCAATCTGAATGACCCAGGTGCTTCAGCATGCTTGCTGCAGCACATGACCCGTCTGTCGAAGCCATCACCTGGTGCTTGCCTGCCTGATATGGAGATGGAATGGGTCACCAGCACTCCTATGGCGACATGCATGCAGACAAGACACGAGGACATGGCTCACCTGGTGGCTGTCCGCGTCCGCGGGCGCTTGGCTGGCAGCCTGACTTGGCACATCGGCCCCTGGCGCAAAGGAGTCCAGGTAGCTGAGCTCTGTGTCCTCCGACGATGCAGATGGGGGCTCGGGCAGGGGCGCCAGAGCACCCTGCAGCAGCACCGGGTGCCGCATGCCTCCCACCTGCATGCATGTGATGCATCAGTCAGGAGTTCACTCGCAGGCGTGACTCAGCCAGTGTGATTCTCAAAAGTTGCAGCAGGCCTGGCAAGGTGAGCCATATGTGCCCTAGAGAGAAGCTGGGCACAGCATGTAGGGCGCCATGCGGAAGCAAGGGAGGCGCCATGCCGTTCACATGCATCAGGCGTAGCATGCACAGCGACTCGTGTGCACTCCTTTTAGGCACGCCTTGTTAAGGTATTGACTCAAATCTCAGCGGGGAATGTAGTACCTGCACGCAGCCGTGCTGGGTGGCCTCTTCTGGCGCCAGGAAGCGCGGCCTGATGCCGCCACACCAGGCTGCATGTCCGGCGCGCGCCATGCACACATCCAAGGCTGCTACGGCGTCAAGTATCTGCAGAAGTCCATGGTATGAATAGTAGGTGCACACCGCCGACCCAAGTCATGGACAACAACGCACAGCAGAAGTCAACATCATCAGGAGAGCAAAGGTGCGGTGCCCGGCGGGCTTCTATTGCACCGCACAGCTTCATCCCCACAACTTCTGCTAGTACTTATGCGGCAGCAGAATGTGCAATACCGCTGAGTGTGTCAGCTTCCTGCCATATCGGGAAGTGTTGTTCATGTGCAATACAGGGGCGCACAAGAATTTCAAGGCCAGAACAGGTCTCACCTGCCAGATGCGGGCAGACCGGGCGGCCACGGCAGAGGACAGGGCAGCCAGGATGCGCGCCTCCTCCTCCTCTTCCTGCCCGGACAGCATAGCTTCCCGGTTGTTCAGCGACACTGTAGGCTCCGGATCCATGTACATTGTCGAGCCTGCGTGCAGACACCAGGACAGTGTTTTAGCCAATCAAGTCCTTTCATTTGCCCAGCACGGCTGCTGGATTTCGATTCTGTGGGCAGGTGCAGACCCGCCCCTGCTGGCAGGTGGTGTTGCCCTGTCGATGAAGGAGCGTGCAGGACAGCTTTCCCGTTGCAGATGTAAGTCGATGCTGTGATGCTATTGGCCCAATGGTGAGAGGGCTATTGCAATTAGGATCTGTTCAGTACGTGATCATCTCTGCCGCATGCGCAGCTTCTGTACCATGCTGCCTTGCCATTTTGCACACCTGTGGAGGAGGTGGCCAGGCTCATGCTGCCTTTGGGTAGATCGCTCTGGCGGCCCGCCTTGATGGCCACGCACAGCCTGTTCCGCCTCACCACCACCTGCAATGCAGCATACACGCTAGAAGCGTTTCGAAACTACAACCCCAGATCCTTCCACACAGCACTGAAGCAAAGTGGCTGGACTGTCCCAGGTATGCCTGCGTCTGGATGCGGAGGCAGACTGGTGCTGTGATAGCAACACCTCAAGTAGTGGTGAAGCGTATGCGCTGACAGTCAAAGCTGCCTATTGTATCCTGCTGAGAAGGTACTGGCATTGGCCTGTGACAATGCGCGCGCACCTGGGAGCGTTCAGCAGCGCCCTTTCTGTGAAGCTCCCGAGCCCACTCCTCCATTGCAAGCCTAAGCGCCCGCAGGTTCTCCTGGCAGACACCAGATGATGTCTTTTCAGTACTTTTATTATTTTGCAGATCCCTGCATCAGAAGGAGAGACAGTCGTGCCATCATGGGCTACTGCCATGCTGTATCTCCATCCATTGCACAACAAAGCCAGTGCTGGCAAAGGATCATCACCCTGGCTTTGCAGCAAGTGAACGTGCATGAAAGCCTTGCACAACGGATACCCCCTGCATGTGCGGTCAGCAACAGTGCAGCAGGAGTCACCTGGCGCTGCGCTCGGATGGCGCCCAGCTTCTCACTGGCTTCATCCAGGATGCGCCCGTCCTTCTTGTGGATGCACTGATAGATACTATCCGCCAAGTCAGGCAGTGACCCCTTGATGCCTGCAGCTACTCGCCTCAGAGCTCCATGCCTGCATGCATTCACAGTTATGACACCCTCACTTGCCCCATGAATCTGAACAGGTGCTTCCTTCTCCCTGCATACACATGTGTAGCGTTTGGCATATCAACATGTGGCTTGCCTAAGCAGATCTGACTCAGCCTGCTGCATGGTCAGCATTCAAGCCCTGTAGCACCAGTGTTGAGGCAGCAATTAAATGGCTCACTCTGGCCGTAGCTGGTCCTCCACAGCTTTGGCTGCCAGAAGAGTGCTGGCAATGGCTGTCAGGTGCAGGGGATGCAGGGCACGCCCCTCATCCAGGGCATGCAGCATGGCCCGGACGTCCTGAATGCCTTCCAAGCTAAGCTTGGCTTCGAGGGCCTCTGCTGTTTCCTGCAACAGCTGTTCGCTGCCTGCCTGCACGGTCAGACACAGGCTCAGGGAGGCAGCAAGGCATAACTGTTTTGGGTGTACCATGCTCACAATCTTTGATCTGCTTCCTGCGATCTCCTCCTTAACCTATCCCTTCCCCTGCCCAGGAGGTCCATGAGGAGTGGTATAGACTTTTCGCAGCATGGCAACATCAGTGAGGTATTTATGGCATTCACCTGCGATGCTCCCATGGGCAGGCCGCTCTGCAGAAGCTGGTCTGCGGCCATGGGCGTGGCCGCAAAGCAGGCAACCTGGATGCACACTGCCGGCCAGTCCAGAAGCTGCAGCGACTCCTGTTGCATCTCTGCAGGCCCACATGCTGAGGACGTAAGGCACCTTCCCAGTGATCTGCAGACTCATGCAGTGCTGCTGGCGTGACAGGATCATGAAAAGCCTGCAACTCAGCTGCGCAGGGATAGCCTGAGCCCCCAGTGATTGGTTGCACATCACCCAAACTGGACTACATATGATCAGGAGTATGACAGGGCGTACCTTCTGCATTGAGCTCAGAACGCTGCTCCTGGTGCACCAATACTCCATTGCCTTCGTTCTTTCCATGTTTTTCCGATACCTCTGCACCATTATCTGCATCTTCGTTGGTTATTTCATGTATTGTGTGATCTTGGCTCACTTGAGGCAGAGCTGCTGCCACATGCGCCAAATTTTCATGCGGCCTTTTCGGACAGCAGACTCTCCAGCGGATAGTCCTGACGTTGCAAAGATGTTTCTGTTGCCCTGGGAATGTGCTTCTGCACGGTCGCCTGCAAAGTACGGTGTCGCCGGATGGAGTGCCAAAAGCCATACTTATGCCGCCAGGTGTGGCCATAGCCGCACACTCGGCATTCCTTCACATCCTTAGCACCTTATGTATTACATTTTGCGCTCATGACTTTCCCAAATATCTCGAGGACAGTCACAAAGTGACCTGATGTCTGACCTTGGACTTCTCAGTTTACTGCGCGTTGCCGTGTCAAACGCATGGCAACGGGTGCATACATCGCTAAGGAAAAAGTCGGATCTTGCAGTCACATTCTTGGCGGTGTGCTACGCTTTCGTGAATCAGTTGGACCAACGTGGAAGGTGGAGCTCCAGAGGAGGAAGCTGCCCTCCAGTGCTGGCCAGCTTCCGAAGTCTTTATTCTCCCTCTTACGGTGACCTTGCCCTGGCGGAGCACCTCACACATCCCTCTCACGAGATTAACTAGTCAAACATTCAAGTGCTAGCAATTGCCCCGTCCTCCCTCATGTCATCGCAGCAGATATGTATGGGTGTACCTGGTCAGGGGAACGCACGTTGACTGAACACCGACACCCCCAGGCTTGATTATGCCTGAAGACATTCTTAGGGCATGATATTGGATCCAACAATCGAACACTGGGCATTTGTGCTGCATACCGATATCACAATGGTTGTGCTGGCCACCATATGGTCATGCCGGAGGCCCTAAGGTTCCTGTATCTTTCAGGCATTATCCTATCATATCATCTGAAGATGCACTACCATCCAGCAGGAATCGTTTCAAACTGACCTAAATCACCATAACAACTGGCCATGTGCAAAATACAGGCAATCAGCCTGGTATGATGGCAAGAGGCAGACAAAGCATGCTAGCTCTCTTGACCAGTGTCCCAAATCAACCCAGCTTATTCGCACCCGGCCTTTGTTGATCAACCCACGTGCACGTACCATGTTGTTTCAGCCACAGGTGCTTCACGTTATAGGAGTATTTACAGCATCCGAGAAGGCGTCACGCAACAGCAGGATGTGCTCCCATGAATTGCTGTGTAGGTGTTCGCCTGACAAATGGGTTATTTAACAGCAAGTACATGCGAGGAACCCATCACTTGCTCCGTAGCCTGGACACTCAGTGGCAGGCTGCCAAAAGGGTGCGATCAAAGCGCAGCTGAATCTTCAAGACAAGGGCTGCACGCTATTGTTCGGGATATACATTCCTGGAGTTGCTGAAAGTGTCATAGAGCTTTTCGTCTGCAGGCAGTAGGCTGGTACAACTGCGCTGCAGGGCTCTCCATATGCCAAGCATTCAAAATGAGCTGCCGGTAGATTTGTTGCTGTAGGTGCTCTCAAAAAGCCAACACTCGCAAAAGGATGGCCTCTGAAAAGGGCATCTACAGTATGAAAGTAGTCACTAGGATGTGTGAAAATGACGCCTTCTGCGCAAGGGTGCTACAAAACCCCCCTATTGAGGGGACTCCATAGCAGGCTATTGAATTGACTCCCTCATGTCAATCACTGTAGTCAGCATGTCAAGCTGGCAAGTGCAGCACAGTGCACGTTTACAATAGCCCAGCAATGTGCGACACGTTGTACAACAGCGCAAAAGCACAAAACACTTGGCCACAGACAGCGCACTCACTTCCAGCGCTCTCTTATTGCCTACAGCTGCCTTGCAGACTGTAGGTTTGAAAGTGTGGTGGAACACCAAGACATAGGACCTGCTAAGTGGGAGCCCTACGGCTGACTCAATCTGCAGTCCATCCAAAGTGAACTGCCAATGCATCAAGAGCAAGAAAGCATGCGAGATACTTATCTAGGAGTTGCCTTAGGCAGTGGCAAGGCGGGATCCTGCCACGTCTCCCCAGGCAGAGAAAGCGGGCATTGTGCATTCAAGACTGCTACTTCAGCACATCACCTACTCACGAAGTAGCAACTCGCAGAGCCCCTAGTCAGCCGCTCCACAGACCCTAAGCCCTACGCGCTCTTTAAGATGGCGGCCCACATCACCGCTTTTCCCATAAACTCTCAAGACAGAAGAGCGCGTACTTGAGCGCTGTACGGCACTCCATTGGCTGAGTTGGAGAAGTCGGTGGCGACAGAGTAGACGAAAAAGCCCCAAGCAGTGCCGGTGTTCTGGGTCGCGGCCGTCTTGATCGCGGTTGCTGCGTCCGAGGGCGACATGTACCCTCCGGCTGGGGCGGCTGCAGCAGCGGCAGGGAGGCCGACCACCAGCATTGGCGCAGGGCTGAAGGTGCGGGAGCTGCACAGAACACAGCACTCCTGAGAACGCCTATCTGCACTGTACACCAACACCGTGCCCGATAGAACTCCAACTGTTTGCAGCGGCGACTGCCGCGTCCAAGGGAGGCCAATCACCAGCATTGCCATGAGGCTGACCACGAGGAGCTTGGCCATGAGGGAGCTGCGCAGAAGCCACAACGAGACCTGAAAGGCAGGGCGATAGTCTAGCTGGTGAGCCTCTCTGTCCTATCATACTCAAGTATATCATGGTGCTCCATGTCATCGAGGGTCTGAAGGCTCACAAGAGCGCCCACTTGGTCGTGTAGCTGGCGTCAACCTCGGCAGGTGTACCGTCGCAGGAGGGGTTGTTGTAAAATTGGATGCCGATCAGGTCAAATAGCATGCCCTCCTGCAATACTCAGACTCTCTGTCAAAGCTCATGTACACGATTTGCCAACAGTCTAGCACAGCGTACACCTAGTCCAGCGGAAACACTAGGAGGCATCTCTCAGTCAACAAGAGTCCGTGATGAGCACAAGTCCAAGATGCAGGTTTGGACCATTTCATTTGTATTGACATCTGGCCACTTGAGTACTTGTTGCGTTCACATCCATATCCTGATGGATTTGCAAAAGGTTGTGGTGCCATGCTTGACTGCCTGGGATTACCGCTGAGAGGGCTGGTCCAATGTTGGCATCGGGGAAGATGCACTGGGGCGCTGCTGACATGATGTACTTGCGAGGCGCAGCCTTTGTGTAGTAACCTGCAAGGAGATAGATGCTTTAGTCCTCGGTTGGTGTGAAAGCTTACCTCTGAAGGGCCTGTGGTTGTGAAGCAGGTCCGTGCAGGCATTGCACTGTTCGTCAACGTGATCTTTCAACCCAAATGTAACTCTGCACATATTGCTTCAAGTTTGTGCCATTGCTTACTGACAAGCAGCTAGCAAAATAGTCTGCCAGATCCCCGCTGCCGTAATACCATATCCTACAGTCTGCTAGCTCCAGGTCGCTTTGATGATTAGTCATTGCCCGCCCGGACCTCTTCACAGCTTGGCCTGCCACCTAACAAGAAGCATGTGGTATACAGTTTCACTGGGCGGCAGATGTGTGGCGTACTGTTCAGCTGGACCACAAATTCGGGATAGTAGGGAGTGTAGTGCTCAACGTCCAGGTCCACGCCGTCTAGCACTGCAGTCCCAAAGGGGCGGTTGGATGCAGAACCTCCCAGGTACACGTTCCAGATCTGGTCAGCCGTCCTGCAGAGCATACAGCTTGTGTGTCCAGCTTCTCAATAACACTCCCACAAAATGCTTTGCTCATCCGCTGGAGTCACCCCAAGACAGCAGCGCCTCCCAGGGTAGCGCTCACTTATGAAAGGCTGAAGAGATCACAGAAGCATGTTCCTTTGATTCAGCATAATGTTTCTGGCAACAGGGTCTCATGCAGAATCCTGATGTTTAACAATGGATCCTGCAGATTTGCTGTGTGCCATGAGGCCCTATACTCCCAGATGACCATCAGGCATGCGCAACAGATAAAGTGATAGTCAGGGGTGATATGAGCATACGCTATGGCGTCGGCGGCTGAGCTGAAGCCGTAGTTGCCCACAGCGCCACCCATTGACAGAATGACCTTGACGCCCTTGCTTTGGCACTGCACAATCACAGTCCTTGTTTCGACAGGCTGCCAGACCCTGCATCTTCTGCAGACGACACTGCTTTTCAGGATCTCAGGAGCTGCGCAGACATCACACGCTTGCAAGCTGCCAGCTACCTTTTTGATCTGAAGTCGCACATGCCGTAAGTTTGTGTGGCACCTGTTACATCAGGTCAAGAGGCCTTTGAGACATGAGAGGTAAGAGTGGCGTGCCTGTGTGATCTCAGGCCCTGTAGCCGCAATGCTGTGGAAGGCCAGGTTCATGCCATTGGCCACATTCTGGCCGTAGCCAAAGTTGATCAGGAAGGAGACATACACCAAGTTGTAGTTGGTGCAAGACTGCGCGGAGAACCAGAAATTTTGATGTTCAGACTCTGAAACAGGGATGTGGTGTTCAGCAGAGGCGTGTTGTAAGAGGTACATGCCTATCACAAGGACGGGACTTGGAAGCTTTATCATTAGCGCAAGGCCTCCACTGTGGCATGCTGAGCTAGGCTGCAATGTCACAGAGATGAGCGCATGACTCGGGCAGCAGCAGGACAGATATGCTTACCGCAGCGAGAGAGGGCTCAGTCATAGAGGTGCCATCCCCCTGGCCCCAGTACGCCTGTCAAGCAGAATAATAGCATGTCGGTCAGGATATCACAGCGTACTGCCACTGTAGTCCTCTAGGTTCTCACAGTGCACATGCAACAATCCCCATACCGGGTTCTGGTTGGCTATGGGTCTACAAGAAAGCCACATAAGTGGTCTGTTCGACACGCAGCAGAGTAAGGATGATCCTGGCTGCATCTGGTTCTCACCCCAACATTGAGGCCGCCCACCGGCTCCGGGGGCCCGGGAGGTGACCCCCCGTTGCTCACGCAGACAGTCTGCCCGACCTGCAGCGCGCTGCAGCACAGCCCTATTTCAGTAGAAGCACAAGGCATGCCAGAGCGCGATGCAGAGTGCTACGAAGCCTTGCTCAAAGCTGCACAGTTACCACGGATCCTCTCACAATCCTCTCAGCATCCTGCGGTGGGATCCCACTAGGAGGCCAGGTCGCAGCAAGGCAAGAGGAGATGAGCCAACCAGCTTATCATGCTACAGAGAAACCTAATGCTGTAGAGTCAAGCATGACACGAGATGGAAATTGCTCGAATGTGCGTCATTCCCCATGCAAGACAAAGGGCATGCGACGCAGCTATCGTAGGTGAGCGATAGACAGAGTAGTTCACACCTGCAGTCCAGGCCTGGGTTGAGCGCCAGGAACTGGGCCTCCGTGAGGCCGGCTGCGGTGTAAATGGCGTAGCAAGTGTCCCCGGACTTGACGGTCACTGTCTGGGCGCAGGTGGAGGTTGGCTTGATGCAGACCTCCTGCATATGCCATGCCCCCTGTGATTTCTCTCGCTTCATGACACCCTCTTAGAGTCTGTGTAACAGCAGGAACTCCTAGGCAGATGCATGAACGGAAACAGGAGACTATAGCATGTGGACTCTGAGCATGCTCACCTGACCAACTTGCAGAGCGGCGCAGTTGATGCCCGGATTGAGCTGGTAGAACTGGTCCTGTGTGATCCCGGCGGCCGTGTAGATGGACCAGCAGCTGTCGCCTGACTTGACTGTGGTGGTCTGCGTGCACGATGAGGGAGGACTGGGCGGCGGCGGTGTGGGCGCGTTGTCCACACACAGCACCTGCCACATGCCGGTCCCTTCAGAACCTGCTCTGAGCCGTTGGTGAGCCGATCCCATCCCACCGGCACCAACTTCTGCCACCCGCCATCAACAACAGAGGTACGCATCAGCGCATGTGCCAGCTGACATGGCTGCAAGTCTTGCTGCGCGCTGCAGTGAAGTCCAATTCCTGATAGCTCCCTCAGAGCAGAAGCAAGACCAGGTGCCTTGGCAGATATGCATGTGGTACCTGTCCGATCTGCAGGTTGCTGCAGTCGAGGCCGGGGTTGTTGGCTTCCAGCTGTGCTTGCGTGATGCCTGCAGCTGTCCAAATTGAGTAGCACCTGTTCACATGACACAGAACATCCAGAAGGGGCTTGTCCTCACTGTGAGCCTACTGTAATTGGGAATCGCCAACACTCAGCCAGTGGCCTGCTTTACGTCTGTCTGTGGCCCAGCACTTCAATTCCAGTGTGCGGGCAACAATCCTGCACGAACGGTTTCAACGGTCCCCAGGTTCGCTGAACACAGCAGAGGAGCGTGCTCACGAGTCTCCGGAGACGACAGTGTGGGTCTTGCTGCAGCTGGAGGCGCCGGCCACGCAGAGGCTCTGCCCGGCCTGCAGCTTGGTGCAGTCCACGCCAGGGTTCAGCGCGGTGAACTCAGCCTCTGTCAGGCCAGCGGCCGTCCAGATGCTGTAGCAGGTGTCGCCGTTCTTGACGGTGACCTGCTTGGTGCACGTGGGTGCCGCCTTGATGCAGACTGTCTGCCCGACCTGCGTCAGGCGACACAGACATCATGCCCTTGTCGCAAGCAAGGCAGTTGCCTACTTGGCGGTTACAAGCTGCCTCTTAGACCGCCGTCTGCCATGGCTAGCCTGCAAGCACACAAAGAAGAGATGCCTTGCTATGCATCACACCCTCTATGGAATTGTGTGGAACCTCATGGGTGTATAAACATTGGTAACATAATTACAGACATCAGACACACCTGCTAGAGTAAGATCTCTGCAACTCCTGTGCTCGGCAGATTCAGCTGGCAATTAAAAACCCTTCTCACAACTTACGGTCAGAAGCATGGTCTGGCTGCTGGATGGCGCATCGCCAAGAGTTCACACTTTGGCGGGGACTGAGGAGATGGCCTGCCTGCAGCGCGCCGCAATTGATGCCGGGGTTGAGCTGTGCGAACTCGTCAGCGGTGATGCCGGCAGCTGTGTAGATGCTGTAGCAGGTGTCTCCCGCCTTGACTGTGACGGTGGCCGCGCATGTGGTGGTAGCAGCCTGGCTTGCCATGCTTGCGGCATTGATTGGTAGCAGGAGTGCCTGCATGCCATGCGAGACGCTTGCTGTGGTAGCGAAGCAACCAATGCAGGGATGCCAGAGCAGCCAGATAGCTGCTGGGAGTCCGTGTCTCCAGCATTAAGTAACTGTAAGGGAGATGAGGGAGGTTTCTCTGCTTGCCAGGTATGCTTTGTTTAGCCAAAAGGACGGTGCCTGCTGATGAGAGCCACTTCATGCATGCCGTTGCTGCACACTTTGCCAGAAACACAATAGCTTGCACATTCCCACTGCAAGGACTCAAGGTTTCATGCAGCGTCCCACATTGAGGCATAGCCTCAACCCAACTTAGGTTAGATGATCAGCAATGGATGAAGCAACGGTCTCTCTCCGGTGACTTTCGTGGCCTATCCCAAACCCCACTGCAGGATCGGCTGCAAGAGAGTCAAGAGTGGCTTCCCAGATCTTAGCAAGTTCAAGGATGCCACGGACAATGCATCCCATATGGGGATATCCTGAGAGGAGTGCATCGTCACAGCGGGGCCGGCTGCATAAAGATCAACGGTGGCTTCACAAGTGCTGGCACTGCAAAAGGGCGCACCTGGTACTCTGAGAGGATGATGTCGCCAACGACAGCGGTGGCAGCTACAGAGTTGAGCAAGTGGCGGCCCGCGGTACCGTTCGGTGGATTGTCGATGACAGCAAAGATGAGCTTGTCCAGCTGAGGCCATGATGCGAACTGGCTCTCCGTGAGATTACAGAGAGCGGTCACTGCGCTATTGAAGGTGCAAGGTGGCACCTGCACGCATGCTGGCGTCACTCAACGTACAAGCCACACTAGACATCCGCATGCACGCTGTTACAGCTCTGGCCGTGCGTGAAGAAGCCATTCATGGGAGCCAGCGGCAATGCCCTGAACAGTTGCTCCAGGAGATTGCGTGTGATGTACGGTGTGGAGGTGACGGTGCAAGGTGGCACCTGCATGCTTCACCACCGCACTTTAAGGGCAGCCCACTGCTTGCTAGAGACTTGAGGCCTAGCCCTGTGTACAGAGCCTTTCCCGGGGCACTCATGCAATGCGTGGGACACCTGCTCTGACATGCGCTGGTGCTGTGAGGTCAACAATGCAGGGCGCA
Organism: Coccomyxa viridis; assembly: GCA_963930925.1. Lineage (NCBI taxonomy): Eukaryota > Viridiplantae > Chlorophyta > Trebouxiophyceae > Coccomyxaceae > Coccomyxa > Coccomyxa viridis. The sequence continues at coordinate 703,731 of CAWVOJ010000006.1, read as the reverse complement.
CTTGCATGCGTCACATCCAACCTTTAAGGTCAAGCTGCCGCACGAGACGGGTCGCCCATCCATTCAGGCTGGTATAGTTGTGACATGAATCGAGTGGCATTCTAGACACGTCAGGCCTGATGTCAAATTCTTGCAGAATTTGCCTGATGTAGGGTATGGCACCGGCAGCTCTTGGTTCTGCTCTCATCTAACAATGGAGTGAATGCCTTCAGTGCTCATAGGCTGCAGGCTGTACCGTCAGGTAGACAGCGTGGCCCTGGTTTAACGGGTGTCCGATGAGGCGGACATGGTGGGCGGATTGCAGCCTTAGCCCCACAGGCCGGAAGCCAGTGCCAGGTGGCTTGATGGTGATCGTGCCGGTGCCGTTGGCCTTGACGAAATGCCTCCCATCCGGCTGCACCACCTGCATGGACAAGACAGCTGATCATCACCACATGCACCACTGACCCATCTGTGATAGGTTGGCACATCACAGGCGTGCAGTCAAGGCCATTGCAGGCTGAAGGCATGCAACATAAGAGATGGGTATCAGGCAACCTCCCATGTAATGGGGCCGCTGAAATAAGCCGTGAGAAACTTGGTCATAGACACATATGAAAAGGGAAAGACTTCCTAATCCCCTAAGAGATCTTGTTCAGGCTTCACGGAAGGCTGTCACAGGTTCTGTTGCAGACCATCTCCTGGAAATTGTGTGCCCAAAATGCTCCACTGATCATTCGAGGACATTATGTCTTGTCATGCGTGATGGTGACTCACTGTGGTCCAGCCGTCCCAGGTGGCGCCGTGGTAGTAAGCAGGCGGGGATTCGCCGGCGGCTAAATCTGAGAAGTCTGTCTTCACGAACGTCCCTGCAGTCCAACAATGCCCGTATACAAGCGCAGATAACTGATCGACAGCACAATAACCCATCGCACTGGCACAGAACATCTGCTCACTTGCACGTTGTACGCATGTGGAACCAGGCGCTAGACCACAACTCCCCGAATATATGTGCTATGGAGATGTGCCTCAAGCAATGCCAGCCTTTGATCAAAGTGTTGCTACCATCATGGAGTATGCTTATATCTTCACTGTCTTTCCAAGACGTATGTGGCCTGCTAAGTGACCTCTGACAAGACAATGGCACTTCAGTGTGCATTGTAGTTATTATCACAACAAGGGAGGCGACCCATAGCCTAGGGCCATAGGGCATACACGTGGGAGTCTAGCAGCCTCAACCACGGGGGCCAGCACAGTCACCATGCAATCAAGCCGCAGCCCAATTGCACGATGTTGATATAGCATGCACAGCATAGACTCCAAGGCATACACAGGCCTGGGTAAAGTAAAGCAGTGCGTTACGATGGGAGGTGAGCAGCAGCCACTCACCATAGGGGTGCAGGGGCGTGTTGACCAGCTGCCTTGCGATCTGCACGAAGCACATCATGGCATTCAAGCGCTGAGCTTGCAACACATGTGCACATGCTGCAAGGGACGGATACTATCCGGGAGGCTAGGACTGTCCTGGGGTGGGAGCTAGACAAGCCGTTATTGGCTGTGAGGATCCCACCTCAGCAGTGCTCTGTAACGTCTGAATTGCATTGCTGCCAAAGATGTTGCTTGTGTTGCCTGCAGCAGCAGCTTCAGTTTTGAAGTCATGATGTCGACATGTGAAAGGCGGTGTGCAAAGGAAAGGAGCTCGTTTTAGCTCGTCCAGTGAGCTGGTGAGAGGCCTGGCATCAGCATTGTATATATTCCGCACTTACACACTGGCTACAAAGCCTCTATGACAAGTCCAGGCGCAGGAATAACTTGCAGGCAGCATAACTCCTCTTTGCCCTTGCTAACATACTGAGTAATCTTCAGGAAGTACCTGTAGCATGGACAGACGAGGAGCACGCCAGCCAGGCCGTAGCCAAGAGAAGTGCGCCGAGCGATGTCGCCATTGGACCCTTGTCCCTGAGGACAGGATTACTCGATAAGTAACACCGATGCGAGAGAAGCTCGAGAGATCAGTAGGCTACGCATCAATCCAATCTCAATGAATCCACCCAGTCTTTTTGTTGAAAATGCCTATAACAAGGATGGAACGATTTGACGCATTGCTGCCTGTATCAGACAGCATCCTACCTCACGCTGTCCGTGTTGAACGTTGCCACTTCGGCCCTGCCCCCTGAAAGTAGACCACGGCGTTCCTCAATGCCCCTGTGGCTTAATCCACTATTACCCACGCAAGGCAGAGCGCATGTTTCCTTCACCAGCTGCCCCAGCGCTAAACTGAATCTGAAGCGAAGTTCAAGCTCAGGGCTTTAGATTCACCCTAGATCTTTTCAATGTGATGACGCCAGCAGGGCTCTGACGTATACTTTACATAAGGACCCTTCTGCAAAAGGAGGTACGCCAATGTCACGCTGAACGGTTTCCTGTTAGCTGGCAAGCAGCTCTGGCCGATTTGGCTTCAACAAGAAGTCTGAAGTGCGTTCATGAGTGTCACACAATCCTCCGTGAATGTGTTTGCATCAGTGATATACACGGTTGCTCGAGATGTTACTCACAATCCCTTACAATGACATTTGTGCAGCTCTGAATTTGCTGACCCTGTTATGAGGCTGAGGCTTGCTTGACCCTGGCTGGTCGCGAAATGCCTGTCTCTCCTTTGCTCATTCCCCGTCTATATGGTATCAAAGCTCAGCGGCCCCTTGTGGCGGTACTCCTTAAGGCCCATCAGAGCCAGGGGGTTCTTCACAATGAAGCGCGCAATCTGCCACGCCATCTCAGAGGCGCCCTCATTCAGCCTTGGGAAGGGCCTCTCTGGCGCTGCAACTCCCAGGAACCTGCTCACGAGACATCTAACTCACTCACGCGTTGAGCAGCTGGACTTGTTCAAATGTGTACCTGGGCACAATTCGGAAGGAGACTCTATGCGACTGAGCATGCATATGCAGCGCTCGCCTTGCATGAGTCCAGGCCCAAGGCAAGCTTCACATAACATAGCAATAGCAGCATGACACTTCCGGTGGCCTGCATATCTCAGGTGCAGCTTCAGGAGCAGACGCTTGGGCTTGGAAGATATGCACAGGACTAATGCGTACCTGCAGAGGGGCTCCCAGCCATCCTTGGCCTGCCACACCAGCAGCTGTTCCGGCGGCACGCTCGCCTCGATGTGGGCGTTGTGCTGCAGATAGGCCTTGATGCAGGCCTCCCTGTCCGACATTGTATCGTCCCCAAACTCCCACAGCAGCCACCACCTGCCTACCGCCTGCAAATCTGACTGATTTCAGGATCTCAGAGACAATGCAAATTTCAGTCTTCTAAGGGCGTCGTTCATGCCTGGGATGCTGCTTCACACATCCTGCTCTGCCTGCCTGGAGATATCTCACAAGCTGTTATCTTCTCATACCACATCCTGCCGGCCCCAATCAGGGTTGACGAGGATTCGCACTCCGCGTTTTGGTTGAGCGCTCAAGTCAATCCCGTGGTTGCTGCGATAAGTGATATCCTTCCAGCACACCCAGTCATGCTGCCACTCAAAATGGGCTGGCGGGTCGCTGACCTGCAGCTTCCAGCCCATGGGGAAGCACCAGGAGAAGGGCTTGAACCACCAGGTGCGGTACAGCCACAGCAGAGACGCCACGTAGCTGTCGTACCACTTGTCTGGGTCCCTTATGCTCAGGACAACCTGCAGGAAATGGCTCATTAAGAATCTACTGAGTGCTGGGTGGTATACGTCCTGAACACTGATTCTATGCTTGACCATAAGGATGCAAGAGTTGTTGATCTCCTCCAAGAGCGTCCTCGATAGGAGTACATTAGGGCATAGTCAGGGAGGCAGGGCTTGCTTGATATGTAGGCAGTTCGCACAATGAACTGTGTCGAGCCTGTTACGTACCTTTGCATCAGGGTATGCTTCCATGACAAGAGGTATTAGCGGGGCTGGAATGTCCACAGCTGAGTTGAACTGCCTGAACAGCTGCTTGGTGGGAAAGTCTGGGCGTCTCCCAATAGCGTACTGATACAGTGTCTCAAAGAATTCTGGAAGGTAGGGGAAGAAGCGGGCGTGGAAGCAGGGTGAGTATCCCAGGTCATCTAGCGCCACCTGTATGTCATAGAGAGGACCTCAGCATGAAGCTCATCCTCTCCCATGCATGTGTGCACAAGCACAGAGGCTTGAACACACTTACAGCTGAACAGTCTCAGCATATCTGCCCGCGCTCACACAAAGGCTACTCTGCACCATGCCAGCTGAGCAGGACAGACTGGCAGGCTCAACACAGGTGATGACAAGAAACATCCTGCACCTTTAGAGAGGATGTGCCTGTCCGGCCCCACCCAGCGCTGATGACTAAAGGTCCGTCAGGTATCTCTGGAATTGCCTGGGGCTGAGCAGACCTCGTCTCAACCCTTTCTGGGCATGCGCCAGTCTGAGCAGCTGCAAGAAGTCTGGACTTGCTGCGGGTGATCATGCGGCTGCGTGGGATTGACTGTCCGTGGCTGGAGCCACCCGCATAAGACTCTTCCTCTGAGTCGAGGCTGCATTGAAGACCCACAAAGGTATCCTTGGTCCTGTGGCGAGCCACTGCAGGGCTGCCTGCAAAATGTGCTCTACATCATGAGTACTTGGACGCACATACAACCAACATGAAGAGCATGAAAGTCTGTGCGTAGCAGGGATGCGTGCGTGAGGACTGCCGCAGGAGAATTCAAGCTTACCGGCCATAGTGTGATGTGTGCACTGTGGAGTATGGTCCCTCCAAAGCGCGGCCGCCTCTGCTTCGCAAGACGAGGCAGAGCCATCTTGCTCCCTGCAGATCATTCTAAATGTCACGCATTACCTGGCCGCAAGGCGGACGCATCCACGCCCTTGCTGAAGTCGGGATCAGCTCGCACCTCGATCGGCACATTGCGCAAGAGACTTCGTCACGAGAGCAAATGAGGTGATTTTCTTTTAGCAACGCTCTTTACTGCTGGGATGGTCCGTCAATCTCATGCGACCTTAGATATCGCTGCACCAATGTGCCGGTCCTCGGCAGTGATGTATTCGGTTTGCCGGGCTTACCCTGTTCCAAGCTGTTATATGCAGTCTATCAAGATCCTTTACTCACATCACTGGATCATTTAACGTGGCTCAATGCAAGAGATGACGCTCAATACCAGAGCCAGGTTGGCAGCATCTGCACTACTTGTTCAGGTTCCCAATAGTGCTGTCGCCAACACCTCCTTCAGGTTCATGATTACATATATCAGACCGCATTGATGTAACAACGTCGCTAGCTCTGACACCAAACGCGGGATTGCGACTTACATGAACTTACATTCGGAATGGCACGTGCGGACAACGCATGACGTGCTTTGCGAGTGCCATTCCCAGCTGTAAGCGACGGCCCGATTTGTAACGATGCGTCTGCAGGCGGCTGGAAAACATCATTTCTGGAGCACCTGGTGCGACCCCATGATAAGGCAACAATGTTCAGTCACCACGCAACATCTTCGTCTGGTACACGCTGATCAGCAAACTCTGAACAGCATGGCTGGGGCCAGCGGGAAGTCAACTTGCAGAGAATTTACGAGGTGCTCTACGGGACACGAACAGATCTAAATGAGAGAAAAGTGCTGTCCTGCTCTATCACACAGTGCCAAAGGACACTGACAACCAGCTGCCATGGCTGCAAATAAGCTCAAAACCAACGCTTTGCAGCAAGAGCTGACCAGACCCCCTGATCAACTTGTCAGATCTCACACCGTGGTCATGTCTGTGACACCTTTGCGTGACTTCTGCCCTATGCACACTGCCCTTCTATACATATATATGGGGATACTGTATAAAGTCATGCCGTTCAATGACCAGGACGCTGGCACACCAAACGTCCAGCAGGCCCCGTTGCTGAAGACAGTTACAACTTGCTCATTGCTGGACCCGCCAATGAGCCGAGTTTGGATATCAGTGCTAGGAAGAAGCGAGGCATCCTAAAAGACCGAGGGAGGGAGAGTTTTGTTGCTGCAAGTCATCTCTCTAGACAATGCTGGTCCTATGGCGTTACATGAGCGGCACTGCAGAGTGGTCTGAGCTATCTGTATCACTATCATGGAGCGGGGAGGGCATGCGCTCTACTGTGACATAGCTGTCATGGCGGCTGCCTGCTCCATGATCATCTCTATGACGTTCTGCCAGCCATCTGTGTTCACATCCACGCCTGCATGCGCAGCGACCCCCTGGATACCCTCCCATACCCTTCCTTCCAGACTGCGGACGCTTAAGCTTTGGCGGGTGGAGATGTTGAGGATCCATCATCACATGGTGTTCATGGCGAAGGTCTGGTTTGTGATGAGGCCAATGGAGGCCTGCCAGCCATCACTCCACACATCGTTGCCTGCAGGGGTCCGCCCACCCCTCAACTACCTTTGCAAGACCTCCAGTAATGCACATTCCTAGCACAAGCCTGGCGTGGAGGCAATTGCTGCTGCACTGGCATTTGTGTCACGCAGGCCTATCAGATTTCTTGAATATGCCTGGTGCTTTGCACAAGACGCATGAGACTGCATGAGACTATATGATGTATAGGAGAGCTGTGCAGCGAGGTGCCTTACTTGCATTGAAGGGCGTCTCGATCAGCCCTGCCGAGCATGTGAGGTACAGGCCGGCGCCCCAGAAGTCCTGCACAAATATGCCAACTCTCAAATAGCCAACCAGGCTGCGTGCTTCTTTCCTTGCATACTGCAGATGTGTCTGCTGTCCCAGCTTGCACAGGATCATAGACGCCCTCAAACCATATTGTTGTTGTCATTGCGATGCTTCACAGCATGATGAAGCATGCATGCATCCCAGTGATGCCACTGCTTCTTCTGCATGATAGTCTAAGACAGGGCACCATCTCAGCTGGAGAAGGATGGGCGCACGTCTGTGGCGTTGCCTCCAGAGCAGACGGTAGGAGAGGGTATGGGCTGGATCGGCTTAGGGTCGTGCGGGTAGCGCGCTGGGTCAGTGTAGATGGAGTAGCCGTCGTAGTCGTTGTGCGTGGCAGGCTGCAGGATCCAGAACATGCTCCCTGCATGCAACACAACCCCAATCATCCTAAGCCACTCTGACATGGCCTAAGCAGAAAGCGCTCACTAACGATGCCTTCAGCTTGCAGTTCTGCCCCTGGCACACACTCTACTAAAACTTTCTCGTTCTGAAAGTAATACAAGCAGACTCAGACCCATCGCTGCGTCATGCCTGCCGTGCCAGGCTGGCCATGTGCAGGATGGGTCTCGGGGCCTCACTGTGACATCATGCAGGAGACGCATGAGCATCTACGCCGGACATGCAGGAGGCTAGTGTGGGCGTGAGTGTGCATACAGGGGCGTGCTTTTGCAATGTGGGGTTATGGGGCGTGTGGGCACCTGCTGCGGGCAGGCCATCAGTGGCAGCGTCCAGAACCTCGTCATACACCGCCTGGTAGATGCCAATGCGGTCCGCCATGGGTAGCTGGGCACCAAACTCGCCCACCACCACTGGCTTCTCTGCAGAGCATGCCCTGTCTTCAGCAATGCCTCCAACTAAGGCAAGTCTGAACTAGGCCTGATCACTGCATTCTACACTGCACAGGCCTAATTGCATGCCTGCCAAGTCAGGTGAGAATAAGGCATTCCTCACAAGCCGCAGCCATGGGTGAGTGCAAGACAAGAGCAGGGAAGGCCATTACTGTAAGCGTCTCTCTCCTCACAGCCGGAAAGACTGCCATTGCAAACCACGTGGGCTGTCAGGACTCTAGGGGAGAGTTCCGCACATGGCGTGGAAAGCGCCCATGAGCTGCAATTGCTCCAAATTTTGATTCTAGAATAGGGCATAAGGAGTGTGTGCAAGCAGCTGGCGCTCACCAAATCTCTGGGCAGCAACCTCAAAGTGCAGCCGCAGCCAGTTCTTCAAAAACTGCTGCTTGCACTCCTGGCTGCACATGGCCCAGTAGCCCTGCATGCCCAGCTGCACCTCCAGCATCTGGGGCGCTGACTGGTTTAGGTTGAACTGGCAGTCCCTGCAAGTAACCATATGCTCATGTCAAGCTTGCTCTGCATGAAGCCTGCACTGACCCTGACAAGATGAACTGCGCACGGCACAGGACGCCAGCTCTTCAAGGGGGTATGCTTCATGCACCGTGAGAATGTCCAACAGGATGCTCTAGGTGTGAGGAGGAGAACAGCTGTGCAGGAGAAGCTAGAAGAGTCCCGAAAGTTTCCTGTTGCCAGCTGTCGAGGATGCAGGAGAGACCAGGTGGCAGAGCTCACGCTGTGCAGACAGGCCAGAACTCGGCATAGATGTGGACCGAGGCGATGTCGATGTCATCCAGCTCGTTGATGGCCACCCAGTCCTCGCCCTTGCACAGAGGATCCGCCGAGTACAGCTGCACGCAAGTGACCACTACTGAGACCTCCTTCTTGGTGGCAGAGAGGGTTGTTGAGAAAGGCGCAACATGACAACAAGCGAGAGCTGCACCGGCATACATCCAAAGGAAGAGGAGCTGTGCAGCACTTCAGTAACAGGAGTGCAGCTGCAGAAGAGCCGCAGACTGGCAATGCAGATTGAGCAGCGCATTGCTTGTGTTGTTTGTAAGGGTGTCCTGCCCTATGCATGTATGTCCAGATTTGCGTCAAGATCCCGTGAGGTGTTGGGGTGTGAGTCTGGATGGTTGCCTCACCCCAGCGTTGTTGCCGATGCCGCGCCAGGTGAGGTCGTAGGGGTTCTGCGGCTGCAGCTCGGGCGTGGACTTGCCGAAGTAGCCCCAGGAGGACACCATGACCAGATGCGCCGGGTCAATGCTCTTGACATACGCTGACATGTCCTTCACCCAGTTCTGCACAGAGTAATCTCCACGTCAGCACTTTGTAAAGCCAGCTGTACATGCTGACTCGGCTATAGGGCAGACAGAGGCTCCAAGATGAGAGGCATCAACAGCAGGTGCCGCTTACATGGACCGCAGGACACTCCTCCAGCTGCAGTCCTAGGCGCAGAGCTCATGACGCAGCATCATCGTCCCATCACAGGGCTCATGGCAGGACCATGGGTCTGTGATGGGACGATTACGCTGTATCACAGCATGCAGCATGTAGGGCAGTGCGGTGATAGACCCTCATGATGAGGCACAGTGACAATGCTGTATCATTGGTCGCAGCATGAGGGGCAATGAGGTGATAGACCCTCATGAAGAGGCACGGTGACGATGCTGTATCATAGCATGCAGCGCGTAGGGCAGTGCAGTGATAGATCCTCATGATGAGGCATGGTGACAATGCGCACCCTCAGGATCTCTCCAGAGGCGTCCCCGAGCACATAGGGCTCGTTGGCCAGGTCCCAGGCCATGATGGTGGGGTCGTCTCTGTACAGCACCCCCGTAAGGCTGTTGCGTCTGTTGACGATGGTCTTCACATAGGTCTTGAAGGCGCTCCTGCAGCCATGCCGTCAAATGTCACTCTTCGCTGCAAGGCGCAGTACTTCATCCGCTCTCAAGCACATGCAAAAGGATTTTCAGGTTGAAAGCCCCACAGAGGGGGTGCGGCCATGGCCCTGGTCCTCAGTAAGAGCTGACACCAGGCAGGTATCTGCCATAGTAAAGCATCATGGCATAACTGTCATGGCATCAACGTCAGGGCACAGCGAGGGGTGCAATTTTTCCTGCACTATTATGGCATGACTAGTGCTGGAGGCCAAGTATTCCAGCACGATGCATCCTAAATCACGCCCCAGACCTCGACAGGGCGTCAATACTTTAGTTTATCCTCAGGGCACAGCTTCACTTGTCAGCACCGATGCATGGCAGGATATGAGAGAGGCTTACACAATGGTGGGGTTGGTGTAGAACTCCAGCACAGAGGTGCCGCCGAACCACTGCACCCACGTCTGCATCCCTCCGTACGCCGTGAGGTAGTTAGTCAGCGTGAGGACTACCCGCAGCCCGTGCTGGCATGACTGGGCCAGCACATAGTCCAGCCCCTGCAGCAGCAGATTCCCCTGATGATAGAATGCTGCTCATCATGTGCAGTGTGCATTGCACATCATCCTGCTATTGCCAAGCACTCACAGCCTCAGCTTCAAGTCACAGAAACGGGCATCAGATTAAGAGCCTGCTGATTAATGCAAATGTTGTGCATATGCCCTTTGGCTGACAATCTCCTCAGCATCAGGGCCTTTCAGCTAAGCTCTGCATCATGTGAGTCCCAACTGCTGTCTTAAGTCTCTCTGGGACACTAAATCCCCTCTTGCAGCCTGTGGCCAGTGTGCTGCTGAATCAGGGTTGCCCCTCTCCATTTGAGGTCAGCACAAGCATGGCTACCGGCTGCTAGAATGGGTGCAGTGTTGCACAAGGTTGTGTTGTCCTTGCCTGCCTTCCAACAGCAGAACAGCTGTGGCTTGCAGAGTTACCTGACTAAGCACGCGCTCGTCCAGCTGCCCCAGGTTTGGCTGGATGGAGTTCCACTGGGGTCCATCCGCAAAGGCCCAGGTCCGCAGCACTGTCAAGCCCAGCTGCTCTGACTCCCTGCGCAGACGCAGCAGCTCTCAGCAAGACGCCAACGCCCTAGACATGATGCACTGCGCATGCATAGCTGCAGTGGCATGCAGCTGCAGCACAACAATTTGGGATGCGCATGATATGCACCTCAGTCTTCTGATCGAGTATGCCACTCAAAAAGGTATGGAGCGTGTGGTGCAGGTTGCTAAGTCTCTAGGGCAGCCTGAGGTGCAATGGGCTCAAGGCATCTGACACATGGTGCAAATTGGTGCTGCTGCACCAAAACTCACGCAAACACCACATCGACGTCCTGTGTGCGCTCATTCAGGTTCTCGTCTGCTGCGTAGGTTGGCATGTAGTAGTTGTTGAAGCCCGCAAAGTGGAAGGGGCTCCCGTCCACCTGCACATGAGTATGATGTCTTTCAACTCACTGTATTATTGAACAATAAGGGTCCACTGAAAACACACAAGACAGGTATCAAGTGGCCTCACGGAAAGGGCATAGCCCACATGCTGCCACAGCTTTTATCTGTCATCATAAGCCTGAATTCCTTGTATCACATCAGGATTGCTGTCTCCTGCAACACTGTGAGTGAAAGTCCTACCAGTAGGGTTGTGCCATTCCTGGTGACGAATGGGAGCGAGTCTGGTGTATCCTCGCTGATTGAGAAGGCTGTGTCCGTGGGCTGGCCGCCCGCTAGCTTCGAAGGGACTCTGCAGCCTGGGAGCGGAGCTGCACAACAGGACTACGTACGTAACACCGCAGTGGCCCCTTTCTGATACTGGAATCGGCTCTCATAAGCCACGAGAGAACTTGCAAGCCGCGATGCCTGACATTTAAGCATACGTCGTCTGGGCTAAGGTTGAGTGCAGGTAATGCTGCCCTAAGCAAGGTCCACACGTTGCAGTCAAGGCTCACCTGCAACTGCTGGAGGCGAGCTGACTAATGTGCTAGCTGCAACAAGAGAGAGCAGAAGAGAGAGCCTTGGCGCCATGGCCGCGTTTTCTGCAAGGACTACGCTGGATGGCGAGGGTGGCTACTTCCGGAATCGGCCGGCTGCATCTCAGAGCGGCTGACTGATGTTCTTGTATCGCGCACTGTCTGTCGTACCAGACCTTTTGAAGCATCGGGGAGCCCTCGAAAACACACGTCGCCAGATGTGGCTTGGGCGCTATTGATCCAAGGTTGTCCAAGGAGTGCAGATAAGTCATCTGCATGCGCTTTTCTTATGACACATCAGCACCGCTCTTCACATCCTGCAATCAAGACATCCGTGTTTGCTCTAATGAGCCATAGTCAAACATCCGCACGTTATTGCGGTGCACTTCTGCCACTGGGCAAGTAGTCGTAGCTTGATGCTGAAAAGCCTCTGCGCAAATTCCTCGTCAATGTTCCAAGACAGTCTCTCAACCCTGAAAGTAAGCTACATCTGTAGCTCGGGCGCAGACACCGCTGAATAATGCCAGGGCAAGATTCGGCATTCCGTGCAAAGCATGACTCATCTCTGTGCTGCATAGACTGGACGTGTTTTCCAAAACCATAAGACTGTCAGCTTCTATCGGCCAGATGGCTACAGAAGTGAATACTGCTCCGATTAAATCCTCCAGGTGTTGCATGCGCTCTTCTTTGACTCTGTAAATTAGACTTGCTTCACTGAGTGTGGAAATACATTGTGCCCGGCGTTGATGATACTTCTCATGCGAGGCTTCCTTTCAGTGCGGCGGTGTCAAATTCCCACAGGCAGAGCAGATGCGCCGGACGCTGGCTCAGAAGGGATGAACTAATCCGTGCCATGTTGGGGGTATGCTGCAGCTCTTCCACATCTCTTTGATGCCAGTGGTCAAGGAGATCCTTCCACCTGCCTTTTGGCTGCTAGAGTCTGTTGAGAAGTCTCCAATATTCTAATCGCAGACCTCTCTGCAGGATGTGTTTTCAGGCGCGTTTCAGCCTTTTGCGGGGCTTACAAGCCTGCAGCAGGCGCCCTGCGGACTCCCATCGCCTTGCAATGTTTCTCTACTGCAGACGGTCGCCCTGAAGGCTCTGCACCGAGCAGGTGACACGAAATTCCCAGTCTACAAAGCAATGAGGGTCTGCTCATCTCTCCTTAGTGCCCAGCATTCAGTTCACAACACATGCCCTGGTGCACCTCTTCTCACCCATGTCTCACTGGTGGTGTCCAGATACAGAGGAAGAGCAGCACGAGTCCAGCAGCAGCCATGAACACAGTCAGACGCTCAGTGATGGCCGCTTGAATGTGGGCACCCATCTGCTGCTGATGGCCAAGCGCTATGCCTACCTCAGCCTGATTGGAGAGGGCACCTCTGCCCAGGTGCGCAGATCCTGAGCGACTCCACAGTCTCACAGCTCCTGTTGGTGCGGTGACACATGCCCTGCATCCTGGTTTGCAGTCTTGGGGCCATCCAGCGTGTGAGTACCTTGATGCACACATTCTGGATAGCCTGGCTCAGTCTTTCTAAACAGGTTACTACTGGAAGGAGAAGCAGGGAGACGTGCAGGGATGAGGGATGTCTGGCAAAACCTTACATTTGAAAGTTGCTGCAAGCAAGAAGTCTTACTCAGAGGGGAAGGGATCACTGCATTCTGGGCCCTAGGACAAGGGTATGGTAGCTCAGACAGGGCTCCAAGAGCACATTGCAAGGACCGAGCATTAGTGTTGTGCAGGTGGTGCTGGCAGAGGACACTCTGCAGCCATCGCGGCCCCTCGTGGCCATCAAAATCATGAAGCGCCAGCACACCTACACAGGCCAGAAGGCAAGCCTTCCCTTCACCCTGCACATTGCACATTGTTTGGCAAAGCAATGTTCCATACGCACCTGAAAGTCTGCTGCAAAATCGCGCCCCAGGGCATGGCAAGCAAGCAGCTAGTGCATGTTGCAGGAGATGAGGGCGCTGCGCTATCTGCATGCGCACGGCCTGGCTAGCATGAGCGCTGTGAAGCTGCTCGGCAGCTTCATGCATGCCGGGCACCTGTGCCTTGTCCTGGAGCGCCTTCATGGCTCGCTGCTGGACTACCTATCGCACTCATCGACGCTTCCATCAGCAGTGCAGCTCACAAATCTCCGCCAGATTGCTTTCCAGTTGCTGGTAATGCTCGGACCGCCAAGGATGCTCTGTCTAAACCCGGCTTCCACACAGCCTCAGCCTGTAATGACTTACTTTGCACACCCAGGTCTGACGCCTCTGGACATATGTAGATCTTGCTGTTTTGTAGCCTCCCTGAGGATGTCCCCATTGTTGTCCATCAGCTTTGCATGGGGTGCACCGGCTGGTCTTAAGTTGAGGTTGTTACAATGCAGGGTACTATGGCGGTGGTGCATGCACATGGTGTGGTGCATGCGGACTTGAAGCCGGAGAACATCCTTCTCAGGGAGCCTCTGCAGGAGGGCAGCCCGGCCTGCCCAGAGGTGCTCATCACCGATTTTGGCAGCGCTTTCAGCACATCTGAAACGGATACCGCCAAAGTGGCCTTTGAGATGCAGACCTTGCCCTACAGGGCTCCTGAGGTGGGTGTTTCCTAGCACCATCCACAACTCAAATACAGGTGGCATCTGCACAAAGGAACATCTTGACAGGTGGCTCTGAGCAGCCCAAGTGTGCCTGTGGAAGTAGATCCGCTTCACAGTGCCTGACTGGGAAAGATGGCACAGTGTGGAACCTGTAGCTTCTTGTTGGGAATCCGTGATACTGTCTGCAAGCTAAGGGCATCACTGGTGTGCAGGTGTTGGCAGGTGCCGGACTGACAGATGGCGCGGCTGTCGACGCTTGGTCGCTGGGCTGCATCCTGGCTGAGCTGGCGCTGAAGCGCCCCCTCTTCCCCTGCAACTCCCCAAGCCAGCTGCTTGCTCAGGTGCATGCCCTGCAGTGCTGCCTGTGACATATCTCAAGACAAAGAAGCATGTTGTACAAATTGCGTAAATACAGACACGATGGCTTCTTAGTCCTTGCCTGTGGATTGACGGCGTAAAGGCAGTTGTGTGCAACTACCATGGCTATAGCGCTGACCTGACGGCTTCAAGTACCCTGTTGAGTGGTGATGTACATGTCCTGAATAAAATGGGGAGTGACAAGGCCTAAAACGGAGAGATGTGCATCTGCAGATGGAGAACATGCTGAGAACGCCATCATCTGCTGCTGTATCTGGCTCGGGGTTTGTGCACCAGCACGACGCAAGTCGTCATTTTGAGGAGGATGACGAGCTGATTGCAAGGCTGGCCAGCAGCTCTGCAGCACACCCAACAATTCCATCATGGCAGTCCAATCTGAGCCTCCTGGCATCAGAGCTTGTCAAGGTGACCTGTCACCCTCCTCTCCTGCAGCCCATAGCCTAAATTCACATGACGAGACATGCTGGGGCATACCTGAGGCAGCTTTGAAATGGTTAGCACTGTCATGGGCATGAAAATTCTCTGACTTTGAGCATGTTAACCTTCTGTGCTGGGAGAGATATAACATGATCTAATCCCATTTGAACCAGAAGCCCCACTTCACGTTTGGGGTACTGTGCAGGTGGACCAGGCGTTGGCTGACCTTATTCTGAAGCTGCTCTGCTGGGACCCAGCAAAGCGCCTCAGTACCATTGATGCGCTGCTGCACCCCTTTTTTGACCCACTCTCTCCCGTGCGTCACCTGCTACAGGTGGGTGAACACTGACATGTCTCATGCCTGCTCCCAGAAAATGCCTGATGGCTCTGCACACATCTGCTGACAATGCTCCGAGGGGAAAATGCTTTGTGACAGTACCCCACTGGATCCAGTGAGGTCACAGCACTCTGATGTGTGCAGGTAGCTCCACTTGGCACAAGTGCAGCCAGCATGCAGCACCTGAAGCAGCTTGGACTGCAGAGCCTGATTCAGCAGGTCCGGGCAGTCTCCCGGCCAGGTTCTAGGCTGCCGTCACGCTCCAGAGACAGCAGGGCATCACCTGCGCCCAGCTGTCCAACGCCCATCAGTCAGAGGGATGCGGGAAAGCAGGTGTTTGAAGGGTCCCAGCGCACTCAGGACCTGCTCAAGGGCAGTGCTCCAAAACAGGCTACCTCAGCCCCGCTGCTCCTGGCTCCTGCAGTGGCAGAGTCTCCGCCGTCGCTGAAAGACATGCTGCTCGTGCAAGAGCTGCGCGCAAACAGCGCTCTCGGCAGCACCGGCGCGGCCCTGCTCCCCGCGCGGTCTGAGCAGGGCTTGCAGCAGGCGAGCAGCAACCAGGCGGGCCCAGCATCAGCACAGGCTGCAGCAGCACAAGCACCTGGGTCCAGCCACCATACGCCCTGCTCTGACTCCCTGGTAACCCGGTCAGCAGGGGTGGTCGGGGGCCTTCACGCAGAGCTGCAACCTCCCCTGGAGTCATCCCTGTACAGCCTGGAGCAGGCCCAGGACGGCTCGAAGCAAGCCTGTGCAGCACCGACGCAGCCGGCGGGCAGCGTGCACAGCCCGGGCAGCAGGGACAGAGCGGGCAGAAATTTTCGGCTGAGCGCCGCGCAGGCGCTCTTCCCAGAGATCCAGTCCCGGCTGCCCCCGGTGAGCTTTGCCATGGCGGGTTATACGGACATGTACGACTTTCCAGAAGGCGCACTGGCAGTTGCAGACAGCTTCCTCAGAGATGCGCCCTCCCTTGAGCGGCCTGAGAGGCCAGCCATGCCTGCTGAAAATACAGCGAACACGCAGTCCGCAGCAGCAGCAGTTGAGGCTGGGGCGCACCCCGCAGCGTCATTGCACCACAGCAGAGATCCTTCAGCCAGCACTGCTGGAAGAGCCACCCACCCTGGAGCATTTGATGTCTTAGCACCTGAAGCCCTCGCAGAGACAGGCGCAGCTGCAGGTGCATCACCTCCCGAGGGACCTCGATCGCAGAGAGCGGCTGCCAGCAGACCAGCAGCTGTTGCTCAGGAGACAGAGCAGAGGTCTTGCCGCTCTTCTGGCACGCCCCACAAGACAGGCACCAGAGACACGCATGCAGATGGGGACTCCCTGAGGCTGCAGCAGCAGTGTGAGCACTCTCAGGCAGGCATGCAGAGCCGCCCTGAACAAGCTTCAATCCATGGAGACGACTGCAGAGCACCAGATACAAAGGCGGGCAGCAGCGACTCCAGCCAGGCTGCTCATGAGAGTCAGGCGGGTGTGACCATACCCATCAGATCTGCAGATGCAACGACAACAGCACAGCATGGAGGGACTTCTGGCGAAGATGAGTATGGGCGCAGTCCAGGAGGTTCAGCTGTCGTTAGGGAGATGAGTGCGAGACGTGATCTCGATAGCAAGCAGCAGCCGCAGATAAGCAATCCTAACTCCGGATTGGATGTGCTGGCTGCAGCTGCCTCAGCTGTGGGTGCAGTGCCCAATGGCCGGGCAGGCAGGGGCAGAGGGCCGCTCGTGGCAGGAACTCCAGCCAGGAACGCTGTCCTGAGCAGGACACGCAAGGCGCCTGAGCAGATCGTGACAGCTGGCGCCACGCCTGGCAGGAAGCGGAAGGCGCTGAAAGAAGCAGACCCCTCCTTCAGCCCGGATAAGAAGCAGAGGCCCGGCAGCGCTGCTGTGATCTCCTCTCCCAGCAAGGCCACACCCAGCAAGCGCAAGCCGGGCAGGCCCAAGACTCCCAGCAAAGCCGGAAGCAGACCCGCAAGCGCAGCCTCTCCGGTGCGCAATGGCGCCAAGAAGGGGCAGGGCGCCAGCACTGTATCCACACAGCCCTACAACGGCTCCCTTGCAAACCCTGCACTGCGGCCCCTGGGCAGTCTCGGCACAGGCAAGGAAAGAACCATCAGCAGCATCTACAGGACCCCCAGCAGGGCTGCCCAAAGACTTGCGGCAGTCTCGAACCGTGACACTCCGCAGCTGCGGGATCGGGCATCGATAGCAGAGAAGGGCGCAAAGCCCTGGTGGGTTGTGTGATGAATCGCGCCAAACAGCGACTGCACAGGATTGTGCAGACCCTGTTCCAGGCTCGAAAGCAGCAAACTCATACACAGCAGCTGGCACATGTGCAGCAGCGGCCACAAATTCTGTATGCATGGACGAAAATTGTGTTGCGCCGACACTAGCTTGTTTGGATCTACTTCTGAGCAATTGCTGCTTTTGGGGTTGAGGGAGGATACTGAGCCCAGCAGCATGGGCACAATTTGACATTGCTAGTAGCAGTCATTGCCATTCCTTGCAGGACCGTGCATGCATGCATACATGCAGTGTAGCTCTTGGGAAACTTGCAGCTTCTATAGCTGTGCGATTGCAAGCATTTGGCGCGCTAAACATCAGAGAGGCTGCCAGCTTCAGCCTGAAGCGCCTGTGCATCTTCGGCTAGTCACGTTGGTGATCCGTAAGCAGGTCCTTCGGATGCCTGTGGCTACAACAAATTTTCTAGCGATAGCACCAGAGAAGCTCGCCAGTTTGGCCATCATTGTAAGGTTAAGTGACACATGCATGATGCATCTCTCGATGCGGCGCTGCTGCCTTAACAATCATATTTGAGATGTCTGTTGCAGGTGTTCCTGGCTCCATTGGCGCATTACATTGCGGCACGTTGATGAGTTCTCTCCCGATATTGCTTTCGGAGTAAGCCCTTGCCCGAAACCAAATCAGGCAACTGAAGAAGGGTTCTTGGATCCTTTGTGACTTGCGCATGTGAAGGGCACTTTCTCTGAAGCGGCTTCAGAATACTGTACAAATATATACCGAGAGACCGCATTGACTTTGGCGATTGCAGAGACACAATTTGCATCTACCTTACGTCCTAGTAAGCGACGTGAAGTTTCCGGCTGTCGTCATGTAAAGGGAAGTAGCCTGGTGTCGGTACACCGTTCAGCAGATCCATATTGAGATCCTGCTTGAGCGAGGCGCGATCAGAAGCTGATGCTTTCAAGCTGGGCTGACCTACTGGAGTGAGTCACACTTTATATACATTGCTCAGATCCTCTGGTCCTGCGCACATTTTCGCCTTCCTGCTTGTCAACCTGCTGCAAAAGGTCAGCTGTGCAAATGCGATGCAATCCTTTTATATAGAGCGGAGCCATCAAGTCGAACGAAGGCTGCTTCGAAAGGCTTGTACAGAAGCACAAGCCAACCTGCCACACTTGAACTCGACCCATGACAAGGCTAGCACTGCGTGTCAGGGTATGAGTATCTCGTATGCCATCGCAGAGCAAAACAGGTGCTGTCTTGACTGCCAGACACGCCAGGACTCTGCCCTTATAAGGCTCATCATGGACACCTCTCGTGAGGCCCTGGACGGAGATAATAGCGATGGCTATATAGTGGTACGGAAGAAAGAGGCGGAGAAAGCTTCTGCAGCATCAGCATTAAAGCAGTCAGGTCCGGGAACCTGCTGTACAGCATTCCAGATCGTGCCTGAGTGATCAACTCGTGTGGCCAGCATGCACATGTACTATGACACCCGCAAGCTGCAGCCTGCATCTCTGCAGATGCGCAGATGCCGTGCATGAAGGTGCATGAGCTGCTATGCAGGCCATGCAGGGCTCATCCATGACAGCAGCGCCAGCGTTGCCTATTCTGCCCCCGGCAAGCCACTGAAGATTAGCGATGTTCAGTACCCGCGGCCCAACACGATGCTTGAGGAGGCAACAGCAATCGCAACCATGCTGATATTCTTTGGGTGCGCAAACTGTTGCCTTGTGCTGTACTGGTCTGCCCTGAATCCATGTCAGAATGAACAAGTGCTTGTATGACGCTCCTCGGTGGGAGCCCTGTAAGGTATTGATGCTCTGGCAGCACATGAGCGCAGTGCGTCTACATGTGGGCCCCACGCTGTGGTGTCATGAATGCTTATATGAGACGCCTGCACCTAGACAGAAGTGCATCTGCTGAGGCACGCCCGGTGCATGCAGATCAGCCTTCACGCTTCCGCCGCTGCTGCTGGTCTGCTTCATGGGCGCGGTGTTCTACAGGAGTGCGCTGTGTGCCGCCTTTGTGACCCTCACAATGGCAGCATGGCTGCTGCCTGCAGGGAAGGTGAGCGCCTCACCTGTCTGCAGGCAGGCTGCCATTCCCCATGTCTTTACTGGTAGGAAGCCTCATGACAACGAGGTACAATAAGCAGGCCAACGGTCCTGTCCTTTCATGTTCCTGCTGCTGCTGCTGTGGCTGCTGATAGTGATACTCACAGTACAATGTCAGAGACTGTGCTGACACATTGTGCCTGCTGACCCGTGCTCTGCTTCGAGCACATCATACCCCTTACCACCTTGGTGAAGCAGAGCCGTCTCATTGATGGGCGTTCCTTGGAGTACTGCTGTGGAGGCAGTCGGCTGCAAGTCATGAGGAGCACCTCGGGTGCTGTGTCGACGAGCTTTGTACTGCTGTGCAGCGTTGGGAGGCGTTCCTGCACCACTGGATCTGGGACACATGGCGGCGCTACTTCAGAGTCAGAGGCGTTGTACCGCCACCGCCGTACTGCAAGCCGGGCAAACACTACATCTATGCCCACTTCCCTCATGCAGGTAATATTTCAGCAGGCCAGGCTTGCTTGGAACCTCTGGCCGCTCCTAGGCCGCTGCATCCCTGGCATCCTTGGGCACTTTTGATATGTCTAGAAGAGGTGACCGCTAGCAGGTCCTTCTGTTGGCTTGCCTTTGTCTTCGACTTCCTCTCCCATTTTCCTGCACTATTGTCATAAGGAGGAAGGCTGCTTTTACCGGAAATACAACATGTGATGCATGTTGTCCCTGAGACATATCAGGGAGAGTGACCTGTTGTGTCTTATGAAAGCGGTGATGCGCAGTGTTTCCGATGGGGAGCTGGCTGTCGTTCCCGCTCTGCGGGCTCCCGTCGACCGGTGTTCCCGCGCCCATGTACGGCGCAGTGGCCTCGGTGCTGCTGCAGCTGCCCTACTTCAAGCACGTCTTTGCCTTCATGGGCTGCCGGCCCGCAGGTGACCCCAGTCCTTGCCCAGCTGCAGCTCATCACGCCCATTGTGTCTTTGAAGAGAGCTGTGCTCACTCTGCTGGATGTATCCAGTACATCTCAGCAGTTTCAGGTGCGAAGAGCCTTCTCTGTACCAACTTATCAGGCTGAATCTGGTGGGTTTGTACAGAGGATGAAGAGGCCACTTGGCGCTGGGACTGCCAGAGCTATCGTCAAAGGCCAATGTATGCACATTGCCGCCCAGAGGGGCGACTATAGCAACGGGTCAGGAAATTGAGCAGCTGTCATTTCGGCTTGCAGATAAGCCGGTGATCATGCGGACACTGGAGCATGCGTCCATCATTGTGGAGGGCATAGCGGGCAGATCCATGCCAGCGCTCTATGTGGACCCTGATGCAGGCCCGGTCTATATGTCTTGTGGATGTGTGGGAAGATACTGACTGAGCACGCGTGTAATGGCGCGCAGACAAGCCGGTGATCATGCGGACGCTGAAGCATGCGTCCATCGGCATCATCGTGGAGGGCATCGCCGGCATCTACGACGGGGCCACCATCGACCAGGAGCGCGTCTTCCTGGAGCAGCGCAAGGGCTTCATCAAGTGCGCCATCCAGGCCGGCGTAGGTGAGCCGCAACATGAACCTCTTTCTCTTCTTGTAGCCTACTAAGCTTGTGTCTACAGACTACTGTGTGCTGGCCTTAGGTGCCTCTGCATGCCCTTCTCATCTCTATGCAGCTGCGCGGGGCCTGTATCTGCACATGAGCATGCCTGTCCTGGAACTGCATCCATATACAGGCTTTTTTGCAACCCACCCATTGATCCCTGGCAATCACTGGTGCAATCACAAATGCTGGCTGTGATCCTGCACTGACCCAGAGCACCGCCTCAGATGCAGATAGGTACTGGGAGTCCAGCTGCAAGGCACCAAGGGCAGGAGCAGTGACAGAGCCAGGGTCGTCTGCGTCTCTCAGGCTGAGGGTGTAATACCACGCGGTTGCCTGTGCAGATCTGTGCCCAGTGTACCATATGGGTAGCAGCCAGATGTTCAGGTTTACGGGCAACAAGGAGTGGTCGAGGGAGATGCGGGCAGCTGTGTGCCTGTTTTGGGGCCGCTGGGGCCTGCCCCTGCCCTACAAGCACGACATCATCTCCCTTGTGGGGCCACCAGTCACAGGCATGCTCTCTCTACAGCACTGAAACTCCCGCATGCTTGCACAACGAAAGAGGCATCCTGCAGGCGCTGCTATATTAGCGAGGGAGCTATATGAACTGGGCTGAAAGAGCACCTGCTCAAGCACACTCCACAATGTGTTTTCGCTCTGCTGGGATCATGCTGACGAGTCTATGATGTTTCTGCAGTGACACAGATTGCCACTCCCAGTCAGGAGGAGGTCGACGAGGTTCACCAGCGCTTCAAGAAAGCTCTGAAGGAGCTGTTTGACAACCACAAGCATCTCATGCCAGGCTGGGAGGCCAAGGAGCTCCTGATTGTTTGAATTTCAAGCAAGGGCTTGCACGAATTGGTCGAGCCCACATCGGGGAAGCACAATGCACCTCAGCAGCAGCCATTGCTGCCCTGCCCTGACCCCAGCGCAGATGTACAATGCATGAGCCTTGCAGAATGAGATGCCTTGTACAGTAGCGTATGTAGCAGAGAGGAGCTGTGTGCTAGACCTGCTTGCACCATAGCCAGGCTCCTGTATACGACTGACATTATCCCGGTAGACATTGCATGCTTGTGAATGTTTGGACTCGCAGATGGGCCGTTGACAATGGGCGAGAGCACTCTTTTCATAGGTTGCAGGTAGCAATTACAAGCTTTCTTGAGCTTATTCCCGCTGTGGTTATAGGCCACTGTTCCTGCATATTGAAGCCCGGCAAGGGTGTGAACATGCAAGCCCTGCCTGCTTGTCGGCTCCATGTAATCTGAGAAGAGTTGCCAGAAGCGAAAGCACTGTTGCTTAACCTTGCAATACACCAGCCACATCCTTCTAGAAAGTTCAGTGCTCTGCAGAGGTCACTCGGTGTTGCAAATGCACTATGACGCACGGGCAGCCCAGCATACCCTCAGGGACATACATCAATAGATGCGTTCTTGCTCTGCTGTCTCTCACGTCAAAAGCAACTGCTGCACTTAAATTCCATGACAAGATGCGCTTCTGCAACCTCAGTGCAGGATCTTCTTTGCAATCAGCACACCGCAACTATCCGTGGCGCAATGCACAGCTGTGCAGGTCAGGCTAGCTCTTCGCAGGGTTGTTGCGCTCATCTAGCTCCGCATAGCCCTCCTGAATCAACAAAGAAAGATGGGGCTCTATTCACTTCTCGAGACCGTACAGTGCTTCACATGCCGAGGTTGAATGCCTGCAACACACAGCCTTGTCTGCCTCATGTGCATCCTCACCAGATTGAGGAATGCTGGGACCTGCAATGCTCATGCCAAAGCCGGGATGCATTGCGAGAACTCAATGCAGCTGTATCTGACCCAGACAAGCCGTCTTCTTGCCCGCGTTAAGATCCATATGTGGAAAAGACCGCCTGACTGGCATCCTGCAGCATGCAGAGAGGCCGTGATGTTCGAGGGAGGAGTTCAGATAGGTTGAGGCGCACCTGGCCATCATCAGTTGTGGGCAGCCGCAACCCAACCCTTGCTGCTGTGCTTTGGACCATTCTCCTCTGCCTTGCATCTCTGTCTACTCCAATGTTGTATGACAGGAGCAGCTCCTGCACATGCCAGTCATGCGGCTGAGTCCATACACTGTGCTTCCTCAGAGCTAAAAGGTTCATCTCCCAGCCATGCATCACTGCTCAGTGCGTAAGGATGGGCGCAGCGCACCCTCTCGTGATGCACATCGTGCACTAAGTTGGTGTAGTCCTGTACTAGCTGGAGGAGATGCTGCACTTCTGCAGGCTCTGTCACTCCAGCATGCCGACGATACTCCTCAATCACATAGTCATGCCACATACTGTTCTGTGACTTCGGACTGATGCGCTGTCTGATGGCTCGCAGCAGCGCCCGTAAGGCATGGGTGCTCTCTGACATTGTGCAGAGCCCGTCATGTCATCGATCAGGCTTGCATGCTACTCTCTGACCTTGCTCAGGCACGTATAGGAAAAGTATGACGCTCCTGGCCAGCAGGGATATATCGACAGTACACAAGCAAGCTTAACGCCCGTCTGTCGTCGCCTGGCATATAACAATCTGGAAATGTGATCCAGAGCACCTATGGAAGCTAATGTGTCGCTTCCAAGCCCTGAGAACCTGGCATTCAATCACGCTGGACAGCAAATGTGATGCCGGCGTTCTTTTGGATGTTTCTTCATCTTCGCATAGATCTTCTTGCGTTGTCGGTGACTGCTATCCTCCAAGGCGGTATCAGGCTCATAGCAAACGCTTAAATTTTTGACAGGTGCGTTCCCCGACAGTGTTTCCTCAATCTGTGCAAACTGTAAACACCCGTAGGAAGATACCAGAACTATGAATTATTATGCTGCAATGTTGCATCGGTGTCGTGACGTCCAATGCGAACGCGACCTGCCTTGTCATACAATCTTGACTTTGGCCGAACGTTGCCGATCGCATTCGGGCAATGCGTAATCCCCAATTCGCGCAGGTGAAATTTTGCAAGGAACCTTGTAATCATCCGTGCCGTTATCGTCACCTCCAAAGAATTGCCAGTATGGGGGACCAGGATGATCTCAAAGAGCTACCGAAAGCCCCACACAACTTGGCAGGGGAAAGCATAGATAGAGACAAGGCCGGCCAATATCAGATTAAAGTCTCCAACGCAAGCGGCTACCTTTGTCACATCCATGTCGAGGTACTGTTCCCATTTTTGCTCTGCTGTAACTCACAGTACTGAGTGCACACCTGTGCTGATGAACTGAGTGGAGGTGGAAGGCAGTTAACATCAGAATGTGTACGTGTGATGCAGTCCATATATGACTGCCCGCCACAGACGCTCTTTCGGATCTTCACCAACCCTGGTAAGCTCTTAAGTCTTCAATGCAACACCAGCCTAACAACTGGTGGCCTTCACCACATCCATGCTCTGTCGCAGCCCCGTACCGCAGCATCACAATTCGCTGTTGGAACCAAAGATAGTCTCGACGTGGGGTGTTCTAGGGCTGAGGGGTGCTGTTCTTGCAGACAACACCGGCATATTCCGGGACATCAAGAAGCGAGGGAAGAGGCGAGTGCTGGAGCTGGACCCAGCAGGCCGCAAGATTGTAGAGGTCAGCATCTAGAAGACAAACTTTCTACCAGGCTACGTGAGAGTCTCTGTAGCATGAGTACTTCCGCAACAGCAGGACATAGCGGTAGCTCTGCATTGCAACCCGACTCACAGCAGCCCAGCATTCTGTTGTGCGTCAGTAGTTTCATCCCTCATCACAAGTAACCCTACACGTAAAAAGAAGGCGTAGACCACTCCACATTGCAGGTGGAGCAACCTTTGCCTTGCGCGCCTGCTCTTCTGCTGCGTAGGGGATGGTCTGCTGCTAGGAATCCTCTGCATTCTGAGTGCCTACAGCAGCAGTGAGGGCTTTGTGAGAGAGCAAATGCATGACCACATGGCAGATTGCGCCTGCAGGTGGAGCAGATAGGCGAGGCCAAGGTGCTGTGGAAGAAGCGCGAGTTCACAACGCTGCTGACGGTGGACGAGGACGAGCGGGATCCCAACG
Source organism: Coccomyxa viridis (assembly GCA_963930925.1). Classification (NCBI taxonomy): domain Eukaryota; kingdom Viridiplantae; phylum Chlorophyta; class Trebouxiophyceae; family Coccomyxaceae; genus Coccomyxa; species Coccomyxa viridis. Next base: position 678,703 of record CAWVOJ010000006.1, on the reverse strand, counting down.
AGCTGCGCACAGCCTTCACCCTCATACGCTCTGTGAGTGATCACTCATCCCCGCGTGTGTTCTGCACACTGTTTTTGCCTCATATGATCAGTGAGGGTTCCATTGTCTTGCCTTTGTGTCTCGCTCAGTGACTTGAATTATGCTCCTGTAAATTCTGACCTGTTGCATGTGTCAGCGTATCAGCATGTGTCCTCTGCAGCGTCACACAGATGTACCAGAAGCATACTCACCAGCAGTAGAATGGACATGAAGCTTGAGGCACACATCTGGTATGCCTGCAGGATATTCTGAGCCGCTTCAACGGATGCTGGTCTATGATGCCCATTCTCAATGAGGAGGAGACGCATGTGGTGGGCACAAGGGCTGTTCTGGATCAGGACATCCTGCCTGCAGGTACATCCCCTGTCAACATCCAGCAATCCCTGTGCAGAGGCCTCTCTGGCATTACTGTGATATCTACAAGCTGAAGGACTGCTGAGTAGCCTTTCGGCGCCATGAAGTGGAAAATGCTGCTTTTCTCCCGCTATTGAGCGGCCTCTATGGATGAATGGTGTGCATTACCATCCTGAGCAGTCCCCTGTCAGGTCCCAGCAGAAAACTTGGCTGGAGCTGTTCTGCATAGTGAAATGGTGACGTGGCAATGTGCAGGTGCACCTGCGTTTCTGGCACACGTCCCCATTCTGGGCGGGGCGCTGCGGGGCATCTGTGTGCGCGCTGTGAAGCGCATGGTCGAGGTAAGATGCAATGCGAACAAATCCTTCAAGGGCTTCACAACTTGTTGTTCACATGCTCAGCCAAAGCAACAGCGTGAGCTCTGTAGTTTGTGAAGCGCTCGGCGCAGCACTATAATGGTCAAGCTGATTGCAACACCTGGACGACCATGTGGAGCCCCTACTGCGGCAGCGTGCTTTAGCATGCATAATTTCTGAAGCGTCCCCTATCTGTGGCGTGCTGGGAGAAGTACAAACAGGAATAGAGGGTCAGCGGGCTTGCTGCTGAATGCAGGACCTGAATGTAGCACTGGACAGGCTGCGCAGCGGCGAGCCCATCGAGTCGGTGCTGACTCCTGCAGCTCCCGTGGCATCCCATGTGCTGGATGATGACATGGACAGCGATGATGACGTGGAGGATGATGTGGCAGCAGAGCCGACAAATGGGAAGAGCCATGATGGCACAACTCCAGCGCACAAGGTAGAATCATGATGGGGACATTCTCAGGTGGCCCACTCCTGCAGTACTTGTGCACTTCAAGCATACACCGCCTGCACAATTTATACAATGACCTTTGTGTGTATGTTGTCTGTGAGCATGGTTACTGCTCTGGACAACCTGATGTCGTTTGACCACCTCTGCCAGTATAAGATTGTACCCAGCTACAAGTAGAGCGTCACAGCACCGGATTTCTTTCATCAGTCTGCAGGATGAGTTTCAGCACTCAGCATCAATGATCCATCTGCATGGCTGCAGAGTCAGTGCAGTCATGCTGCAGCTCCAGCTCTATGTGTTCTCTGTAGTCACCAGTGACTGCCTTGCAGGAGGACGGCAAGGTCAAGGAAAGCTCACACTGGGAGAAGGAGAGCTGGAACAATGAAGGCAAGGATGAGAAGGGCCAGCACTGATTCTATGTTCAGCACAGTGTCTCTTCATGCAATACCTTCTCAGCAGGCTGTGGCCTGATGTGCATCTGGCAGCTGTGTCTGTGGAGAAGCAGGGTTTTGTGATCAGTAGGTGTGAGAGTGTACCGGATATGCCCCAGGCTTGTACCATACCATACTTTGTCCGTATTCATTGCAGCTAGCACACATCCGATATGGTCCAGACGTGTATGGGATGCTTGTGCTGGCTGATGTGACAGGATGCAGATGCTGATTGCATTTTGGACAATAGTGAGGCCTAGGCCTTAGGTCTTGATTGTGGTGTAGGAGATTTCACATTGCTCGGAGGCAGGCTTTCGTGCTGTGCTACTGCAGCAAGCTTTTACGATCAATCTAGATTGATGTATTTATACAGTCATAGCTATAGCCAATTATAGGTATCTCAGTTGATCCCGCCCAAGGTGCTGTTCGCTTGAGCTGATCCTAGTTCCAGGCGCTGTAAAGCTGATCAATCCTCGTGATAGTTTGAATGATAGTGTTGCTGTGCCACGATGGAGCTGCACAAGCGTGGTTGGCATTGCACATCCTCAGACTTTGAATGCCGAAGCTCAGGGCAACCGTTGCTGTCATGCAAGTTCCACAAATTTCTCACTGCACAACGATTGCATCTGTACAGGGGATGCAAGTAGCATAAAAAGCAAAAGGCTCCTATATCAATCCTCTGCCCCATACTTCCAGGATTGATGCGGACAAACAGGGTACAGACAGCTTGCATCAGTGCTGCGATGAGCCTTATGTACATGAACACCTCTCCAGAGACACGAGGACATCTTATTGAGCTGGACCCCAATCGGGTAGCTTTAGTTCCGGCAGCCTTAAGAGCTCTGTGCAGGGACATATGCATGTTCAGCTGATGTTCATGAAATGCCTCAGTTCAGGCGTCCCCGGCAGCTCTTTGCGCCACACGTGCAGGGGATGGGCGCCTCTCCAGGAGTGGTCTCAAACTGCGCAGCAGCAAGATGCATGCACTCTCATCATGGCAGTCGAACACTTTCCAGTGCTCTCATGCTTGAACAATGCTCCAGTCACAGACACAAGGCTCCCTCCCCGGTCCTCTGGATGTGCTTCTGTCTCATGTCATCTGCATGAGCAGCCGTACAGAGCTTGAGGTCACTTGCCAAGACCTAAGGGAGCCTACTGCCTGCATGAAGGAGTAGGGGATAGTGACTCACCTTATAGTCATAGCTGAGCTCTTCGCCAGCTGAGATTGCCCGCTTGGAGAAGATGAGGATGTGCTTCGCGCTGTCCACAGTGACGATCTTGGTGTAGCAGTTGGGGTCGCAGCAGTGATTGATGAAGCGCGCAAGCCCACCCTGCACCACCCACGTCTATCACGATGAGCTCACGCAGGTTGCCAAATTGCACACTTGCAATGTGACCTTCCTGGATGCAACTATTGCGCCGGTACAAAACAGCAGCTTCCTGACACTCTCAATAGCAGCGCTCTCAGGAAGGGATTTCTGGATTCTTCCCTGCTACTCAAGCATGCCCAGGACCGAGCCTTGAGACTTTGCCCAGATGCAGTTGTCAGGCAATGCCGCTGCAGCACATGCGTTATTGCCGCTGTAAGGGGCATCCCAGAGAGCAATTTGCTGGCTTCACCTTTGTCGAGGCATCCACCACCCATTGGTCGTCCACTCTGAAGCGGTAGTTGCTGTCAGGAGCATCACTGAGACTTGTGTGTTGGGCCTCACCTTTGTCGTGGCATCCACCACCCATTGGTCATCCACTCGGAAGCGGTAGTCGCTGTCGGAGTCCAGGCGCTCGCGCATGCTGTTCACCGACAGCCGGATTAGCTCGCCTGTGTACTCGATGACAAACTGCTCTGCCTGAATAGGCTTCACCGCCGTCAGGCCCCACGCGTGCACCTTGCTCCGCGTCAGCTTCAGATCCGTCACCTTTCCCTACACATATACATTTTCCTCTGCCTGTGCAGTTTGGGCAGCAAGAGGCATTCCCAGTTGAGTTGGATGACTTCAAAATAATTGTCAGGACAGATCATTCTGAAACAATACACACAGGCACTCCATATGCACAAAATAGCATCTTCCACCCGGCATTGCAGGAGGAGACTCATTTACAGACAGTCCACCAGCAGCATGGGAGTAGAATGATGCTAGCCTGCGCTATGCACGCTTCTCAATGTGGATGCCAGGCAGCTTGTGTGAGGCTTGCCTTCAGCTTGCGCCAGTTCAGGATGTCCTCGTTGCGCTCAATGCGCCTCTTGACATTGCGGCCACTGCCTGAAGTCTCCTCTTCCACTTGGAACGCCCTCTTGGCCTTCCGCGCTGTGATGGTGGACCGCCTGCAAGATACTTTGACGCATCTCAATGTTACATCTCTCAAGGATTCCGCCAGCATTGTCACCATCAAGCAGGGGGCAATCCATTCTGGAATTCTCAATGTCAGGTTGCATGTGAAAAAAAATACTAGAGCTCGACAAGAGCTGAGGAATAGGAGCTTGCACAAGCAGATGAACTGGTCTCATGTTCCCGTACCCCTATGGTCTCCCATGGTCCATGGGACCTGTAAGATGCTCATGCTGAAGGATAAAGCTCAATTAGCAGAGATCAGCTCACCTGGAGACCTTGTCAATGGGCAGCATGCGCGAGGACAAGACAGCCTCCTGCTCAGCAGGCTTCCCGGGATCCCTCTGCCTCTTTTTCGCCTTGCCTGCAAAGCAGAAACTCTCTGAGGACAGTCATTCCTGGACCACATGCACGATGCTTGTGTGAGGTTTTAACACTCATGTTCAAGTCCTGAAGAGACCGGCTGAGGGTGTGGAAAAGGTGAAACGAGCAGATGGTCTTGCTAAGAGAAGCTCCTTGAAGAGCAAGCGTGAGCTACATGCTGGATGCCAGAGCACCGGCATGAAAAGTAAAATCGGCAACCTGTTGGACGTCGGTCCTTGAGATGCTAAAAGCGCATGCAGAAACCAGGGCAGGGGATGTACCTGCTTTGCTGGCCTTGGGCGCTTTGCCAGTGCTATCCTTCTGAGCTGCGCTGGCCTTGGGCTTGCTCAATGTTTCAGAGCTGCTGGGCAGGGCTGCGGGCAGGCTGGGCCCGGGCGGCGGGCGCCGGCCCCTGGGCAGCGAGCAGTCCCCTTGCTGCCCGGACATCAGATCTTCAAGCTCCCTTGCCTTTCTGTCGCTGAGCTTCTGGTCCTTGTCATCCTCATGAGAACTCTCGTCATGCTGCCGAGCAGCCGTCTCACCTTGTGCAGCTTTACTGGCCTTTGCAGTGCCATCACTTGCATGCTTCGGTGTAGGTGCCTTGGCAGCAGAACCCTTGGCTGTCTTGACAGGCACAGCTGCGTGGCAGGGAAGGAGCACTTCATCCTCAGGCGTCTCAGAGCGTTTCTGCTTCTTAGAGGGCTGAGGCTTGCTGCTGTGCCAGTCGTCGGTGAAGGGCACCGGCTGCCGGCGGCGCCTGTTTGAGGTAGCTGTCTCTGGAAGCCCCTCGATGAGGTCGCCCAGCTCCCGGGCTGCCCGGCGGCTCATCGGCTTCTCGGGCAGGGGAAGCTCGTCCTCGCTGCTTGCCTCCGCAGGAGGTTCCTCCTGTCTGCCTTTGGGTTCAGGCTGATCTGGCGCTGGGCTGTGCTGCAGTGCTGGGATGCTGTGCTGCGTGATAGCCCCTGTTGTCCCATTGATGATGACCACCTGCTTACATGTGTGCTGGCCAAACTGAGAGCTTGCAGCATCACCCTCTGCTTCCTGCAACCCAGCACAGTCTTGTCAATTGTTGCGTACCAACATTGTGTTCACCTAAAGCCCCTCATAATAGGCTCGTCAGTCTACAGGCTCACATTGATACGCGACTTGGCATATTCCAAAATGATCAGCTGAAGTCGACATACTGCCTGCACTGTCAAGCGAGAGAGGCTTACTGTCTGGGATGGATATCCCCCATTCGGCGCCTGACTCTTCCAGATCCTCCCAATCTCCTCACGCTGCTTCAAGAACTCACCACGCGTCATCTGCAGCATCAACCACGGAGTCCTAATTCCACCTTTGAGCAGTGGCCTTGACCTGCAAGCTGTCCTACTCTTTCGCAGGGCTGAGGTGCCAGGCCCAGTAAAGCTGACGTGACACCATGCCTGCAATCCCCACTTCTCGACAGCGGTGGTCTCCCTTGAAATGCCTTAACTACATTTCGTAACTGCTGACATATATTGACCAAGACATGCCTACCCTGGGAACACCTACAGACCGCACAGAAGAGCAATGCTGCTCACCCCTGTTGCAAAGATCCTGGGACCGAAGGGGATGTCCAGGAGAAGCATGGGCTCATCTGGGATGCTGTCCAGGCTGTCAGGGTCCCATTCCAGGCCTGTCTCATACTCAGTCAGCATGAGCCTGCTTAGTGCATGCCCAGCACCTTCCTGATCAGGCGTCGGCGCCCTCACGATGGCCATCTCATCGCCAGCCAAATCACGAAGAATTATGTCATTGCCTGCTGGGCTGGCGGCTGCGGGCTGTGCTGAGGTGGCCTTTGGCGTCTGTGCTGCATCTGAGGGCGAGGGGCTTGCAGGCGTAGTTTCCACTGCTGGGTGAGCTGAGCTGATGTGCACCCACTCTGATGCTGCACTGGCCTCAGGAGCATCTGCTGCATGTGCTGCAGCAGGCGGTGCGCAGCTCTCATGCTCTGCTGCTGAAACAAGGCTCTCGACCAGATCTCTGACATCTCCAGGATGATCTGTGGCATCTGCTGCAGCCTCAGGCGGCTGGATGTGCCGTGAAGGCTCTGTTTGCAGCGCGTCGTCGCCGGCTGGGGCCTCTGCGGCGTCAGGTGCGCCTGTCAGGGGTGCCTGTGCAGTGGGCAGCCGTGCAGGCTCTGTAGCCTGTTCTGCCGCAGGCACTGCCGCAGCTGCATGCTGCGCAGGCTCTGGACGCGCAGCCTCGCGGATAGGTTCCAGTCCCCGTCCTCGCTGATGCAGATCTGTATTGTGTCTGCTGGCGTGGCGGGCACTGGGAGACCTGCTTCTGCTTTTGTGATCGCCCCTGGAGCCTTCTCGCCGCCTGTCTCGATGCCTATTGCTGAGCTGCTCACTGTGCCTGTGATGGCGTGTGCTGTTATGTCTATGCTCATGGTCATCCCGTTCCCTATCTGCATGCCGGTGCCTGTCTCTGCTTGCATGCACCCGGTCTGGCTTTGTGTTGCTGCGCCTGCCAGAGCCAGCTTGTTGGTCCGGACTCCACCTGTCTGAGGCTCTGCTGCACAGATGCCGCTCATCTGGAAGCTGCTGTCTGCTCTTAGAGTCCCTTCTGTGGTGCCCGTCACGTGAGGGGCTCCTGCTGCGCTTAGCTGATCTATCCTCTGTAGCCAGGCTGGCATTGAGGTTTGATGAAGCAGGCACAAGATGAGCCCGCGAGCCTTTCTGAGATGCAGCATGCTCTGAGTCAGGGCTCAGACAACCCTGCTTTCTTGTGCTGTGGCCACTGAGGTGTGCGTGCAATGGCTTGCCCTCTTCTGCTTCTAGCTGCTTTGGCCCTTCACTGGCGCGGTCTGCACGCTCTGTGCTGTGGCCATTCAGATGAGTGTGTTCTGAGGCGCTGCCATTCGCCAGAACGACCTTACTTCTGGGGCATGTTGGGCTCCTTTTCTTGGGCACTGCCTTGCCCAACTCAGCCTGTGCTGCAGAGCTGTCAGCTGGCTGGCCCTCCGGCAAGGTCTGACATGAGACGACCTTGCTTCTAGGGCATGTTGGGCTTCTTCTCCGGGGCACTGCTTGGCCCAGATCCGCATCCTCTGCATAGCCTCCAGCTGGCTTGGCTTCCTGCAGGAGCGAGATGCAGCCCTAGGCAAGAGGACAGGAAATAAGCTGCACCCGCTTGCATGCTCCAGGACCTTACTGAAGAACACTGACGAGCAGCCCAAGGAGTCCTCATGCTGGCCATCTACACTCTCTCACTCCCCACAGACAGGCAGGGTATGCATATTCACTGCTGCTTGCTTGCGTACATTTCATTGCTAGCATAGCAGTGGCTGCATGCACGCCTCCTCTCGCAAACCTGGTAGAGTCTTGTGCATGCAGGATGGGGAGCGCATCCAGAAAGGCCTACCTGGGCGAGCGGCAAAGTCACGGGTTCTGCAGTCCTCTGCTGAGCATGCAGCTCCGCCTCATCTATGCGCGCTCTGACAAAGTTCCGCAGCTGCTGCTTGACCTGGCGGGCCAGGCGCTCCTCCAGCTCAGCTTGTGCAGCTTTTGCCTGCAGCAGAATCGTTTCTGCTCTGTACCATCTAGTATTGATCGCTTTTGGATCATTTGATGATGTGTAGCATGGTCAGCACCCAACAGCAGAGCTTTCATACCATGAAGTTGCCTCTACTGTGGAGCATGTTTGTCACCACATGGTAAGCATGGGACCTACAATCACAGCCCATGGCCAAATGTATGATACTGTTGCTGAGATCCTATGCAGGCTGCTTGGCATGAGAGGGCAAGTGATGGTGCACCTTTGAGCTGGGGACGACCACTGGGTCCCTCAAAAGGTCCCTGAGCTGCTTGCTCAGCCTCTCACAGGCTGTATGGACGGCCGGAAAGGTCATGCTCTCCTTTGGACGAGAGCAGTGGGACAGCCTCTGCTGTACATCCCACCTGCCTGCCTTGAAGAGATCGAGGATTGCCTTGGAGCTATGCCGCACCTGCACAGTGACTGAGCTCAATGCCAGCCTGTGTGGATTGTGAAGGCTACAAAGCAAGTTTCACCTGGCATTGGTGTCTGTCAAGCACGCTAGATGGGAGAAGCATGTGTGCACATGCTTAGATGGGTGCGTCTGTGCAATGCCAGCAAGCCTGAGGTGCATGCCTATCTGGAATGCAGTGTCTGCGTCACAATAATGCATTGTCCGCAACACACATGTTTCTCGACAATTTATCAGCAACTTGTATGTGCATGCATGTGTTTGGACGCGTTACCGGCGACATGCATGTGTTCACCTGGGGACCGGCGCTGTTGTAGCTGTTGCTGCGCTGCCAGCACTGCAGGTAGCTGGGCTCAGCCAAGGAGTCTGGCTCCCAGGATGCGCACTCTTCTACAAGCGACCCTGCATCGCGAGCAATGCCAGCTATTACACTGCTCAACATCAGTGTCCTGCTTGCAACGGCATCCATTCCCGCTTTCTACAGGCAGCATGCGCTACCGTTTGGTATCACATGGCGTCGGCAGGGAGTCTCTGTTTGGACGTGCTGTCATGTATGCACACGCGCACAAGCTGCATGGTTGTCTCAGGCTATGTGGTGAGTGAGGCCCTGCAGGGTAATCTTGTCTTGGAGAGGAGTACAGGGACACTACCAGGGATGCTCACCAGTGCAGAGGTGCTCGGCAGCCAGGGTCTCATACTCCAGCACAATGACGTCAGCTGCTTGCGGGGCCTGCCCATTTGTGGGCGCCCGGAACTCCAGCCTTGCTGACGAGGAGTTTGTCAGGACCAGGTCCTGGATCTGCCTCACTGAGAGGGCTTGGGGCTCTGTATTGCACTGGATCCAGATCTCATCCCCCATCGACAGCCACGCCAGCAGAGCCTGGGGCTCCAGAAGCTTGTATGCAGCTACCTGCCTTGCAGCCTGCACATGCACATGTGCCTCAGTGTCCTGGGCAGATTCGCACGCGCATGAAGCTCACGCACAACTGAGCAGAATAAGACAGTTGCAGTATTCCCAATGAAGGCACTGCGCTCACAGCTCATGCATGAAGCTAAGGGTCCATTTACAGCCATGCTGATGAGGTCATTTGCTGAGGATGAAGCCAGGCTATCAATTCTGACCCAACCGGCAGCGGGAAAAGAGACCGCCACATTATCCACATTGCCACTTGATGAGCCAGGGCCTGAGTCTGTTGACCAGGCTTGAAGCACAATGAGACCTGGCTGATGTTCAGCTTGTAGGCATGCAGCTCCAGGGTGACATGATAGCCCCACCCTCTGCATACTCTCGAATCTAGCGGCTGCTGACGCAGCGCCTTTGGCTGCTGCCATGCTCTGAAACCTCTCCTGTATCACTGGGTGCTCGGCCGCAGCCTCCCCTAACAGGAGGGGTGCATTCTGGGAGCTGTCGCATATGGGTGTATCCAGTGAAACCTCTGAGGCTGCAGGACACACTGCATGGCTTAGAGAGCTGTGAAATTAGGAGAGGTTTTGATGGGGAGAACAGACCACAGGACCACTGATTTATTGAGAAGCTGAGACTAAGCTTTGCAGCCCATGCCCTTGTGCATTCACATGCCAGGACATGCGTGGAACACTTTCATATCAACTGAGATCACCTAAGACTCTACATGCTTGCTTGCGAGGTGGTTGGTTGAGGCCTGCACTGACAAATGGCAAATTTCCATCCCGAGAAATTTGAAGCAGCTGTGTAGGAGGACTACCTGTGTCATGCGCCATCTCATACAGCTGGCCCAGGCTCATCGGACCAGCAAGGCCGCTTTGATGTCTGTAGGTCCATACTTGAGCGCCTGTCTTTGGATGAGAGATGGGCAAGCTATAGAACTGTTTGGAGGCCTGTTCCTGCAATTCCTGGAAACAGACAAGCCAGGCTCATAACCATTGTCCTAATGAGATTTCCTACGACCATCCTCAGTCAAGTGCCAGTGTAGACAAGCCAGCTAAGCAGCTTGCGTCATGTCTTGCAAGGTGCGTCGTGCCAGAGGTTTGCCATGGTCGGCATCTGCCTTCTGATAAAGGAGGACATATGTCAACCAACCTGAGCATCCAAGCTGCCCTGCCGAGCTGCTTTGAAGACATCACTGGCCTTCTCATAGTTTCTTTTGGCCTCCTGAACGAGGCTTGCAACCTTTGTCGCATCTTCGGTATCAGATTCCATGCCTCCTCACTGCACGCAGCAGGCTTTCTGTTGTTGCCGTAGATAGACTGTGTAAAAGCTGCCTGGAAATGTGCCCGCCAGCACCATCGTCAGAAATGTGCGCACCTCTGCTGACAAAAGCTATTATGAGAGCATCTAAGGGAAAGCTTCTATGCATAAAGCTCTCACTGCTCATTCTAAGCTTCCATATAGCGAATGCTGCCCCTCGTCTTATTGCAGATCATTTATGTTCCATCTAAGCAATGGCAGACGCATGCCCGCGACATACGCCCTCCAGTGCGATTATGTTTGTGCCTTTGCTGGCTGCCGAACTCACCCCCCTGATGCCGATGAAACAGTCTTTCTGAAAATTGTCCTGGCAAAACCCTAAAGCTTTCGGAGGGGGCGTCGAGGTTGATGTTGTGATCCATCATGAGGCTGCGGCCTGAGAAGTCTATTTTCAGCTGACAAAGCCTCCCCTTGTTCCACCAGGCGGTAAGATATACCTCAAAAGACTCTCTGACAGCGTCAGGGTGGGGTGAGGCTATCGACTAGCCTAGGGAGAGGGAGAGGGCTCGAGTACCCTTTGTTGGCCAGGAGCAGGTGTAGCTTAGCTGGTGCACCGGCGATAGCCTTGAGAAAACTTCCGTCTCGCTCTGTAAGTCCCGACCCCATACGTCCAGTAAGCCACCTGATGGCAGGAGTCGCCTTGTAGTAGTGCAGCACTTCAGGACGGTGGCAGGACATGAACGCAAAAGCCTCGACTTTACTCCCGGAAGCCATTCCCAACGTGCTTGGTGCCAGCAATTCACCACAGTGCTTGAGCCTTCTTGCAAGTAGGGTCTCTTGCCTGCCACGCACACCCTTTGCTTATACCTGCTGGCTGCAGCGCAGGATGGTACAAGTGTCCGGCCTTCATACTGGCCATTGCTCCCACGCACTGTCATTCCGGTCGTCAGTGGCTAATGTCGCAGCCTTCAGGCTGCAGAACAGCAGCGCAGCAGCTCAGAGAGGCCTGAGACAGCTCAAGGTATGAGTGCACTCCATGTCTCAATCCTGATCGGCATTGGTGTCTCCTTGCTTGCCTCACGCGCAGGGCGTGGTATGTAGCATATGCTGCAGGCCTGCCACAAGTAAACCGTCGTAGGTCTGGGGTGCAACAGCAAACTTGTAGAGGCTGTGCTGTCCGTTGTCCTTGCGCTCATGGCATGCCTTCCCAGCTGATACAGGGCATGGCGTGATGCTTTGATGTGTCTCCCTGCAGGTGGAGTGCGCCATTAACAGAGCCACAAAGGAGAAGAGGGTAGCAGAGCTGACTGAGGCTCTGGAGAATAGCGACGTGGCGTTTGCTGTGCGGTACAACAAGGTCAGTGTAAAGAACTTCGAGAGCTTCCGGAGAGCGCTCCCCGTAGATGCCAAGCTGTATGTGGCAAAGAATACGCTCATGAAGCAGGCAGTGTCGAGGGTGAGTCACTGCAACTGCCCATTCCAACATCACCCAAGACCTCCAGCTGTGATATGCATTTCATGATATACTGGGAGCCTGCATGTCTCAAGACTGCCTCTAGACACCTTACAGCGATTCTGTACATGAGCAGCAAGCTTGGCACAAGTGGACTCCTTGATGGATGGATCAAGCTCAGAAAGGACTTTTGTGTAGTGAGCCTACTCAGTTGTGGACATAGGTATAGGAAATACTCGCTGCTCCAGTTTTCTGAGATTCAAATGGTAAAGAGGCATCTGTCGGTGTTGCAGGTGCCGGGATGGGACCCTCTGATGGATGACATGAAGCTGGAGAATGCCTGGGTGTTTGCCAAGGACGACTCCATCCCGGGCGCTGTAAAGGCCTTCCTGGACTTTGAGAAGCGCTTGTTGGAGCCCATCCCCAAGCCTGACCGGATCAAAGTGAAGCTGACAGACATCCCAGGTACGAAACCTCTGCCTCGCAGCGCCCTTTTCAGGCATGGGACGACAAGGCATCTAAGCCCCACAGGGAGGCAAAGTAAATGACATCTGCCATTCTGCCATTCAATGACTCAGCTCCAGACAATGCGCTGTTGCCTGAACGCTCTCTGGCAGTCCATGGATGGCAGGAGCAGTTATGAGCGAGAGCGCTGTGTGTGTTGCAGCCGGATGCATGGGAGGCAACAAGCTGGACGCGGCAGCTGTGCGGAAGCTGGAGAAGCTGCCCACAAAGACGCAGATGATCGGCTCCGTGGCCATCATGGTCAAGAAGGTGCGCTGCGCCTGCTGGGCTCTGCGCACAAAGCGCTGCATACTCGCTGCATCCCCTGCATGCATCTAACGGCATGCCTTCTGGCACCATACAGCTATCCTGTGTTCCCATGATGTGGTCCTGTGGGTGTGATACTTCTGGCACCATACAGCTATCCTGTATTCCCATGATGAGGTCCTGCGGGTGTGATACAACAGGCCCCCGCTCGGCTAGATTGCGCTGCAATGGCAATTGCTTTTTCTGTTGTGCTGAAAGTACGGACTAGACATTGAGAGGCGTCAGGACTTCTTCGGCATTGCATGCAAACAATGCCGTACCAGAGCGCAGTGTGGATGTCGTGTCAGAACGCAGTGTGGGTGGCACTGAGACCATTGGGACCAGTGTCATATCAAGTATATGGGTATCGGTCAGCAGCACAGCAGATGCTGTGACATGACACTGAATTCTGCGATGTGTGCATGCAGGTGCCCACAAAGGTAGCAGTGGCCATCAAGCAGGTCCCTGTCAAGCTGGCGTATGGCATCAAGGCCCTGGCAGATGGCGATGACAACAAGGACTTGAAGGTCGGAGATGTGTTCCCCAAGGCAGCATAAGCTGCAGCTGAGAAGACAAAATGCTCTATGGCGGAAGACAGTGGAGTGCGAGCAAAGACTTTGGACTGTTGTGTAGTGCTAAGCAGTTCGTCTGCCAGCTACACCATTGGAGCAGCGTCAGGGAATATGTTCATTCAGGAATGCTATACAAAGCCAGGCACTGGTGTAATATCAACATTGACGGACCTTGGTCTAACAATCTGCCCATGTAGCAGCTTCTGCTAGTAGGCACACTCCTCGCTGAGAATACCAGGCACATATCTTGGAGGCAAGGCAAGCAAGATCTTAAAGAGACAGCTGACATATTTTGCACAGCACTGTGCATCTTGTTGTTTGTACTTCCGCCTTCGTCACTCCTCTGGGCTGGACCTGTGGCATTTCATATTTGGCAGCATTGTACTCTCTCTTTCTGAGGGACACTTCATTGTGAGCCCTCCTTCCAAAAACCTTATCCTGAGAACGAGAAGGAGGCGACTGGATCACGCTGCTTTCCCTTCAGCATTGAGAGCTGTCACCTGCTGAGGAGTCCTGTGTGCTCACGCCTCCCCTTCAGCCTGCTCCTCATTCACCACGCTGAGACAGGCTCACAACATGCTCTAAAGGCAATGGACAAAAGGCATACCTTATCATGTTGCATGCAGAAGGCTGCCTACTACCACACCCACACTCCAAACTGCCACGGTGCCATGTTTGAGCTCTCGGAGATATGGTTTCTCTCTGGACTTCCTTTTCAGCAACTTTTCGAGGGTGCAGAACCCTCTCTGCTGATGGCTTCAATGGCTTCAATGCTGCATGGCTGCCATGACCGAGCACCCTTAAACTGATCTGTGATGCTCTATGCAGCAGCACTCTGTATGTGCCTCCTCAACGCCCAGGCCAGTTCATGAAGTGAGAAGCCCCATGAGCTCCCGTGCTGCAGTGTCTATGGCCTCTGTTGTGGCTGGCACCCCTGTGGCTTCAGGCGCAACTGCAGCCAAGGTTTCATGCCCTCCTTGCTGGCTCGCTGCATCCTCATGGTCCCCCTCTGGTGGCGGGTCCTCCCAGGGCTGGGGGTCTGCGTTGGGCGGGGGCAGTGCCTGCACATCCCAAGGCTATCTGGGTGACGCGTTACATTAGTGAATCAAGAAATCCATGTAGGTGTCGCGCGCTGCCTGCATGCGTAGGCATGAGTTGTTATGCTTCTCTGAGAGCAAGGCAAAGCGAAAGAGGCGGTGCTCCTGGCCCCATGCGCATGAGCTGGCATCGTGCAAACTGGCCGTTTGTATCTAGCAGGCAACGTGCCTGAGCTGTATGTGCCATTGAGCAGCAGGTCCTTGACCATGACAGATCTACCTGCAGACCATTGTGCGAGGCACTGGGCTTGTACTGGCCTTTGTCAGCTGCAACTGAGGTGCTCTGCAATTCTCCCTGGCTTGGAGCCTGAGACTCTGATGACCAGCTCCTCTTTGGCTCTGGAGCATCTTGGGGCCATGCCTGCACAATTGGAATTTGGTCATGCCTGGATCTGTTGTGGCAGGCACTCCCCGCAATTTAGCTTTGGTCAATCTTTGTGCGGCCCATGGGCATCCCTTCTTCTCGGCAGGCAAACCAGAAGGCGTGGTAGTTCCAAACACATGTGCGCAACTTGGCAGCCACACAAGCTGCCTGAGCAGGACCTATGGCTTAGCATGCTCACCTGCAGCTCAGTGTGACGGGGATCATCCTTGTTGTGGGCTATCTCAGCTGCCATGGAGGTGTCCTGCCCTGCTTCTTTGATTGGCGCCTGAGAGTCTGATGACCAGCTCTTCCTGGCTAGAGATTCTGGAGCATCTTGGGGCCATGCCTGCACACTCTTGACTGTCAGGTCATGCCAGGCATTCTCATAGCATCTGCGCAGGTGCAGGTTCGGCACAATGCTACTTGAGCACATGTACTTCCCTGTGTGATTGTCTGAGAGGCAAAGTGAAGGGATGCGGTCCTTCCAGTCACATATGCATGACCTTCCCAGCACGTCAGCTGCCAACTCTGGAAGGGGCAGGGATGGTGGCAGCATGACAGTGATTGCGCAGCAGATGCTCTATCACGAGAACCCTTACCTGCGGCTCAGTGTGAGGGGGGTTATCCTTGTTGTGATCTGTTACCTTGCTTGGCGTCTCAGACTCTAACCACCAGCTCCGGGACTCTGGAGCATCTTGGGGCCATGCCTGCACACTCACGCCATCACGCAAGGCCTGAATCTACTGTAGCATGCAACCGGTGTGGGTATTGCCTGTTCTCATGAACATCGGCCCCAGATGCCTCCGTAACGTCTCATGATTGGGCAAAGTGGAAGGCGCTGCGCTTCTAGCAACACACATGAGACCTAGCTACCACATTTGCTGGCAGCGCCTGAAGCGGCTGACTCAGAAGCACAGAGAATGCGTTGGCAATACACATGTTGGCAGCCAGGTGCTCTATAACGAGTATCCTTACCTGCGAGTGAGTCTGAGGGTGATCATGGTATTCCTGGCCCCCATCTGAAGAATCTGACCACTTTGCTTGTATGAGCTCATCGTCGCCTGTGCCGTTCATGCCTGCATGCCATTCAGGCGCTTCACATCAAAATCCTGCAATCAGGGGTTTGGCTGAGGCAGGCGGATGTGCCTACACGCCATCTCGAGGGCACCAAAGCAGACCGTAAAGGCACAGATCGCAGCACGCAGAGATGTGTCAGAGGCATGAAGGAGGATGGGCCCACCCGCAATGTACGCCGGCTGCGGCCTGCCCTGCCCCGTCGTGCTGTAGATGGCGTGCAGGAAGGCCTTAGAGTTGGTCCTGACGGTCTTGTCCCCTGCGCACCTCTGCTTCATCCTGTACTGCGCCTCAGGTGGCAGTCTCTCGTACGCACGTCGGCATTCCTGCAGCAGCACAGATGATTCACTGCCGCCATTGGCCCTATATCTGATTCTATCACTAAGCCATAGGTGGTGTGAACAAGACGTACAGGTGAAGCACCTGGCGGCACACTGTGCTGTACAGCCTACATGTAGGACGATCGTCAACAAATGCGCTCTGCAGTCTTGCAGGGTCATGACCTTACGTGCAGGGTCTCTTCTCATGAGCAACAGCGTAGCCACTCGCAGATGGCATGGCACCATGTCTAGATACAGGAGACAAGGGCGGCTGCCACACCGGTGAGAGGTAGTCAAGGAATTCAATTGTAAAGCCCTGCATGCTGAGGTTGTCTTTTGATATGGCAGGCACGGGAGGGCTCCTTTGTGGTGGTGAGGGTGGCGTTGGACGGCCGGTGATGCTGCCGCTTAGCACATCTGCTATGATCTTGGTCAGGAAAGCTGACGGGTTGCGGATAGCTGGAGTAAGACGCTGCTTGAGCTCATTGGCTGCTTGCAGCTGCTGAGCTTCTGTTAGCTGCCCAAAGAAGGTCAAGCAGTTCTGCATGTGCACAGGTTAGGTCAGCCCTTCATTGCATGGCTCTGCAAAATCAGTGGGGATGCTCAGCAGTACTGTTACTGACACCTTAGCCAGTACCTTTGAGCAGCTACTATGCGCATGTGCTGACTCGACACGTCCTGACAACGTCCATCGTGGTATGATGAAAGTGCATACTAGAGGAAGGCCAACGCGGGAGCGCTTAGTAGTAGCCTTTTACCTTGTCAAGGGAACCGCTCATTAGCCCTCCACATATAACAGTGATGAGCACCTCTTTCGCTGTCCGCCGTTTCTTCTGTTGGATTATCTTCACCTGCACATGGATCTTCGGTTCATGCTAGAGAACAGTGCCTTGTCGTGCAATTCTTGACTCAATGACAGTCAGTGCATGGCATGACAGCCATAACATCTCCCATGAAAGTGCGCTCAGGTGCCAGCGGGAGCCTCTGGACCCTGCTGCAGAGATGTCTTGCAGGCAGAGAGCAGAGAATACAGCAGGGCATACCTTTGCAGCTTCTGGATCGGCCCAAAGGCTGGGAGTGGGACGGGACTTTGAAGTGTGACTGCTACTGTAGGACTTATTTTGTTTCTGCAAGCCAGGACACGCATTCAAAGGCATGATCATCCGTATTATGTGAAGCATCAGCCTGGTGGTACAGGCAGCAAGCGCACTGCAGAATTGTCTGCAGACATGGGTGCGCTGCACAACAAGAGCGCATCAGGTGGGGAGTTCTCCCCAATGGCCGCTTGATCAGCAGTGCTGCTTGTAGGCCTGGCAATGGCCGTAGGACACCGTGCGACAGCGTCTGTTGCATGGAGCTCTGCTGACGATGGGTTCACCTCCTTTGATGTCGCCTGGCTCCTCTCTGCTGGCAAGGAATACTTCACTCTGTCTATCAGCCTCTGGAAGTATGATGAGGGGTGAAGAGCCGTCTCAAGGTTGCTTCCCTGGAGTTGCTTGGCTGCAGAAAGCTGTTGCTGGGGCGATAGACTGTTGAATGCTTTCCAGCAACCCTGTATAGCAGCTGAAGTCTTCACTTCTTCCTTCTACATGATCATAGGCGAAGTGAGCCTGCAGGAGTATTGGACGTACAAGATTGGCCTGCCACGAGAGGCCCAGCGCCATGCAACAGATGCTCCAACTCATTCTTCTTGATCCAATGCATGGGATTGGACTTCAGGGCACGTACAGGGTCAAACGTTTGCCCCTTGGGCAGCTTCCGCTTGACCAGGTCCTTTACAATGCGGTTAGCCGTGAGGCTGGCCTGGTAGTTAGTCTTGTACAGCTCGCTGGACATTTTGCTGAATGTATGTCCTGCCTCACTTTCCGATGTCCTTCACAGAGCTGCCTGGCACTCTCGCCGCTTGCTTCTTCGGCTGCCTTCTCCGGACATTCTCTAACGCAGTCTGCGGGGAGTCTTGTCAGAACAACAGGAAGGTGCTAACCAGGAATGCAAGCCCAGCTCAGCGGTGCAGGAGCCGAATAAGGTTGGCCTGGACTGGGGCCATGCTGATATGCATGCTCTGCAATCACTAACCCTCTTGGTGACATCATCGTGTCTTTGACTGCCAGTGCTCAGAAAATTGGAGGGGTGCCACAGGATGCATCTTCCGCAGGCTTGATCACGCTATCACTCTCAGTCGTCATGCAAGGTCCCATGCAGTAAAAGCTCGGTGTGCTGCACAGGGATCACAGATAAACGTGATATGATTTACCCTGCCACATTGTGGCTGCCATGGCATCAAGAATTCCCAGCAGGCATCATGGTGTGTCACACATACTATATACATAGTATGCACGCGCATGCGCCTCAGATCCTGCCTTCTGATGGAGACTTTGCAAGGCTGCTGCAATACTGTATTGAGCCCTAGCCACTACAGCACTATTGTGCAGCAAATGACGCACTAGGAGCAGCTCCCAAAGGACGTGCCTCTGAGGCTGAGATGTACTCATTGTGCTCGCAAGCTGATGCTGAGAAGCAGTTGCCAGAGATCTATATGACACCCTGCCTCTGTGCTACAATACTGTCTCACATCCCACATGCAGGCTATGAGATTTGTGCAGGCATCCTGTAAAGGGATGCAAATTTGCACATATACATGAAGCCTCTGTAAGCTTACATGCTAGTCTTTCTGGCAGTACAGTAAGGCCTTCCGCATGGTGCGGAACCCTATGCGCGACCGTAAGATCAGACGACGGCATGTTTTGCACTTGGCCTCAGCCAGGTTCATGAGCACAGCTAATCAGTCCTCAGGGATGGCAATGATCAGCCCGCATATATAAGGCTGTCTGATGCTGCTGAATATGCTCACAGCCAATGTATCACTCCCTGCCTTTCACCGACTGTAGCCACGCAAGCCTGGCCAAAGCGGTCTCAGACACATCACCAGACCAATTGTTGCCTCCCTAAAAAGTTTTCAGGGTCCTCTGTAAGCCTTCCTGTGGCATAGCAAAGCTTTTGAAACCCCGTGACAGACAGGGAAGGGAATCAGTCCAAGGCCTATGGACTTCATCATGTGATGTACAGCACAATTATTTGTACAAAGTTGTTATTGTACACCCTCTGCAATGATCCTCTGCTATGATCTGCACTGTTTGATGGCTTGTTGACTGGGGACTACTACTCAGATCTGTTAAAATTGCTTGCCATAGCGCTGAGAGGTGACGCCTGCTTTATAGTCTGATGTGACTCGGCCCTGCCGGAACTCGCTGCCTTCATCCTTTCTGGCGCTCATTCTGCCGGGAAGTCAGTCTGCTTTCTGTGTTCTAGTGGATCGCCGGCGCTCGCACATCTTCAGCTACCAGGCGCTCCGCTGACCCAGGGTGCACTTAAGCCCCTGGCGCTCGCTGCCCTTGGCTCGCCCGCGCTCACTGACCCGACTGCTTTCTGTGTTCTAGTGGTTCGCCGGCGCTCGCACATCTCCAGCTTCCAGGCGCTCCGCTGACCCAGGGTGCACTTAAGCCCCTGGCGCTCGCTGCCCTTGGCTCGCCCGCGCTCACTGACCCGGCTGCTTTGCTGAGCTGTACCTGCAGGCATACCAGGCTTTCTTTCATGCACCCATGAGTGTCAAGCTCAGAGTATTGGGCCCAACCAGACGAGCAGCTCCATGCTTGTAATGGGATGCTCGGGTGGCAGGTAGTCAAAATGCTGGGCAAGTTTCCAGCTCTGCACAATGCTCACCTTACTCAGACTCAGAGTCTGAGTCAGACAGCTCCTCCAGGAGTGCCTGCTGCGCGGCTTCGCAGGACTCCACCTCATAGATCCAGCAGTAGGAGGCGGGTGCGCCCTTCCTCACTGGCTTTGTCCAGCGCTGGTCCATTATGATGTCCAGAAGGAAGCTCAGGTCTGCTGCGGTGGGGTGGGGTGGCATCCTGTGAGCATTGCCCACGGCCGCATCCATCTCAGGGCAGTTGCTCTTCTCGAGCAGAATGAAGGTGTAGATGTCCACACCATACCTGTTCCTGACAGCCTGCGACGCAAGACGCGCCTGTCAGTGCAACATACAGCCAGTATCCTCTGCAGGCAACAGCGCCACCTGTAGCATTACTCCAGACATGTCTGACCAGTGTTTCTCCCCACATGTCTGTTCCTCACCACATATCTGCACAGTCCAGGTGCCTGTTTCTGCACAGCTTTCTCACAGCAACGAAATACAGCAGATGGATAGTAATGCACACCCGCTGGCGCGCGCGTGTGTAGGTTGCCCAGGTCTGTGCCCAGTTCCTCAGTGCCTGCTCCAGATCCTCCTCGGCCACTCCAAGCCACAGCAGCACCAGCATGCGCATGTGATCCCGCAAGGCTTGGATCAGCAGGACACCGAAGCCTGCATTTGAAGCCATGCTTTCAGGTCTCAGAGTTACAGCACCATTCAGCACAACATGAGGTGTCTGCAATGAAGCACCAAGAGCAAAGTGTGGCATGTTGCCCACCAACACCCAGGTGGTGACAGCTCATACTTGCATGTCAGCAATGCTACATAGGGTCTAGAGACAATGGGGCAATGGAGAAGTGAGGACTACCTGACAGCAGGACCTTGCGCGCCTTGCGCAGCTGCCTCCTGGTGTTCTTGAGCTTCTTGCTGGTCTTCTCCAGCTTCTTGGTGGTAGCTGCCTGCTCATTGGCCATAGTGGCCACCTTGGTCTCAAGACCCGACACCCTCTTGGAGCCGTCTTCTTCCAGGGCTGTCAGGCGCCTCTTCATCTCTGCTATTTCCTTGTCCTGGACCTTGGAGTAGGGGCTCTGTCCACTCTGCACTCAAGGCCTCAGCTTGACCTAATGACAGGTCGCGGCAAGCAGGCTGATAGAGGGACGGGTATACTGATGTTTGATAAGACAAAGCTCACCCCAGTATGTGTGAAAGTCATAGAGTGGCTGCTTTCCATAGGCTCAAGATTCTCGTTTTTGATCTTCACACCATGTTTCTTCTTGAACTCCTTGCAAAACTCAGTCTTGCACACTTCCTTAGCTTTCTCAGGTGTACAATCCACTGGCACACTAGCTCCGAAGAGGCAGTCGTTCTTACAGTACGCAAGTTCGAAGTGATCGTCCATAGCTGGCAGGATGTAACTGTCAACCTAAATGGTGTACGTGCATCACAGATGACGTTAACGCTGCCACATCTCGATTTGTGCTGCAAATCTGCCTGTCGGTCATGCTTTGCCTGGGGTTTCTCATGTCCTGACGACCGGTCTCGATTGGCGTCCAGCCCTGCCAGGGGCTGTAAATATACCAATGATGGTAGGGTCTGGCTGTCTCCTGGATCAGAACTCATCTGGACCTCGAGCCTAAGGAAAGGGCAGCCTTCGGGCCTTGGGTCACTTGCCAACGATGACGTACTCTAGAGTGCCTTTGCGGCACCAGCCCAGATAGGGCTTGGGCGCATGACGCCAAACTTGGTCTTGTAGGCAGCTATGACTTGCATCATCACGCAACATACAAGACCACTTTAGACACAGAGGCTTATGAAGATCCCAAGCGACCATATTGGAGCAAATCAGAGACGTCTGCCGTGCATCAGATCACAACCTTGTGACTGGCACGTCCTTCAGCGTGCCCCTGACTTGCACATATTCACTGTAGTTTGCAGACAGGCTTCCACCAAAGCAAGGCATTCTCCTTGAGCTGTTACCTGGTCCAAATCATTGGATTACTACTGCTCGCAAACTCTCCTCAATACACCGTGACGCCGGCACACACATGAAAATGTTGAGATGTATGATCTTTTAAAGCACATTGTACATTCAGGGGGCGCAGAAGCTCCTTTGTTGATGGACTCAAGACCTCAATACCGCATGGCTGCCATGGCACTTCTCCCTATCAGTGGCTTGTATATGCGCTGCGCAGCAGTGCTCCGTGTGCGCCCTCACCTCAGCATGCATGTGTTTATGAAATCAGGAGCCCCATGAACTGCTGGGCTGCACTGCAGCTGGCAAGCATGGTGACGGTGACTTGTAGAGATACAGATCTGCTGTAGGCGGCATCCCTGCAGCTGCAGGTGCAGCTGAAACCAACAGGGATCAATGGCTCATGTACCATATGGCTGCCATGCTATGCAGTCCTCGCACTATGTTGAGAATGTGACTGGCCAGTGCCCAGTAAAATGACCTGTCTGTACCAGTGCTTTGCTATGACATGAGAAGCCCCATAAGCTCCTCTGCTGCAGCGTCAATGGCCTCTGTTGTGGCTGGTTCCCCTGCGGCTTCAGGCGCAGCTGCAGCCGAGTTGTCATGCCCTCCTTGCAGGCTCGTTGCAGCTGAGGAGTCCTCATGGCCCCCCTCTGTTGGGCGGTCCTCCCAGGGCTGGCTGGTTCCGTTGGGCAGGGTCAGTACCTGCACACGTGTGGCTGTATGGTGACGCGTGACGTCTATGTATATAGGAACCCATATACGCCTTGAGCTTTGGCAGCTATAGGTTAGCCATGAGGTGCTCTGCTTCCTACGAGGGGAGGGCAAGGTGTAAGGGGTGGCGCCTCCAGTCACATGGGCATGAGCTGGCATCATGCGAAGCACCCATTTGGCAATAGCAGGCAGTATGCCTGAGCTGCATATATTCTAGCAAAAGGCCCTTGGTCACACCAACGTAGTCACCTGCAGGTCACTGTGCGTTGCATTGGGCTCATGCTGGCCTTCATCAGCCGCGACTGAGGTGCTCTGCCTTTCTACCTGGCTTGGTGCCTGAGACTCTGACAACCAGCTCTTCTTTGCCAGAACATCTGGAGCATCATGCAGATATTCTTGGGGCCGAGCCTGCAAACACATTGCTAGGAGGTCATGCCTGGCTTTCACACAGGATGTGGTCAGCATGGGTGTAGCTTGGCAGATGCTACTGCGGCCCATAGGCTTACCTCATTCTTGAAGGAGCAGGCACACTCAAAGGCATGGTGCTTCCAGTCACATGTATGCGATCTGGCAGCCTCGCAAGTGCCCGTTTGGGAGAGCAGGGATTAAAACTGAGCTTTTCAGCAGCAGAAGCTTTGAAGTGGTGTTCTCACCTGCCGCCTCATGTGAGGAGGTACATACTTCTTGCAGCCTTCATCAACTGCAATGGGGTCGCCCTGCCCTGGCTGCTCGCTTGGTGCCTGAGACTCTGATGAACAATTTCTCTTTGGTTGGATCTCTGGAGCATCTTGAGGCCAAGCCTGCACACTCACGACTGTCAGGTCATGCCTGGCATTCCTAAGGCATGGGGTCTTTGGCAGGTGCAGCTTTAGGCACAATGCGAATTGAACACATGTGCTTCTGTAGATGGGCAGGCAAAGTGAAGGTTCTGCCAATGTCTGCAATATTGGTCAGCCTGGCGATCATTACCGGATTTGTGAGTGTCGACACTTGCAGCGCATTTGCGATAGATGCCCTGGTTTGTTTGGACAACACGCTGGGACAAGGGTTCAGTTCATCCGGCAGGCAGACCTGCATGGAGTTGCCATGTATGTTCCCGATTGTCTGGGCGGATATTGTGACACCGACCCTCTCGGGGTCATCTGATCAGCCCTAGGTGACTGGAAGATGTGTGATGTTCCCCTCTCTTTAAAAAGGTGCGGTCCAGCATGGTGATATATGTTGCATCAGCTGAGTTCACCTGCCAACTCTAGGAGGGGCAGGGATGGTGCTAGCATGACAGTGATTGTTGCAGCATATGCTCTGTCATGAGAGCCCTCACCTGCACCTCAGTGTGAGGAGGATCATCCTGGTTGCGGCCTGCTTCCTCGCTTGGTGCCTGAGACTCTGTTGAATACTTCCTCTTTGATTGGATCTCTGGAGAGTCTTGAGGCGAAGCCTGCACGCTCATGAGTGTCAGGCCCTGCCCGGCATTCCCATAGCATGTGGTCTGCGCAGGCGCAGCTTTGGCACAGTGCTCTTTGAACACATGTGCTTCTGTGCTCTTTGTATGGGCAGGCAAAGTGAAGGGACGCGGTCCTTCCAGCCACATATGCATGAACTGCCAGCATGTTGACATCAGCTGACGTCACCTTCGGATACCGGAAGGGGCAGGGTTGGTGCCAGTATGACAGTGATTGCGCAGCAGATACTCTGTCATGAGAGCCCTCACCTGCAGCTCAGTGTGGGGAGAATTATCCTTATTGCAGCCTGCTCTCTCGCTTGACGCCTGAGACCCTAACCACCAGCTGCTCTCGGGCTGGGACTCTGAAGCGTCTTCTGGCCGTGCCTGCACACTCACGCCTTCATGCAAAGGCGTTAATGCAATGCAGCATGTTGTCAGTGTGGGTATAGCACCATCTGACGCATACCAAGCCCATATGCTTCCCTATCTTTCGTCAGAATTGGGCAAAGTGGAAGGCGTGGTGCAGCGAGCCAACCACAAGCGCATGACCTGGCTTCCACATGCGCTGGCCGTCCGTGAAAGGGCTGACTCAATGGGCAGGGACTCTGCAACGCATTGGAAAATCAGGCATCCAGCTGCTGTGTCGGGAGCATTCCTACCTGCAGGTGAGTCTGAGGGTGATCATGCATGTCCTGGCCCCCATCTGGGGAATCTGACCACTTGGCTGGTATAAGCTCCCAGCCAAGCTCACCCTCGCCTGTGCCATTCAGACCTGCATGCGCTCAAGGCACTTTACATGAAATCCTTGCAATCAGGAGACTGAGTGATGCAGACGAAGCAGTCTACAAAACCATCATCACTCATCAGAACAGACAAACTGCAGAAGCACGCTGGGATTTTTCTGGTAGGCATAGGTGGAGGATATGCCCACCCTCGATGTGTGCTGGCTGGGGCCTCTTCTGGCCCGTGATGCTGTAGATGGCGTGCAGGAAGGCCTCAGGCTCGGTCCTCACAGCCTTGTCTTCTATGCACCGCTGCTTCATCTCGTACTGCGCCTCAGGTGAGAGCCTTTCATATGCACGCCTGCATTCCTGCAGTAGCAGAGAGAGGGGACTGAGAATATCCCCAACTCGGGCAACCCGTGCAAGGATTCACTGTCCCTCATATTGCAGCTGCTCTCAATGCAGACAGAAGCTGCTGCAGCAATGCCTTCTCATAATGCAGGTGCTGGAGGGGTTCTGGCAGAGGATGTGACAGATCCTGCAGACAGTGCTTGCAAGGTTTTGTTGTGCAATTTTGCATTTTCCTACAGCGCACATGTAGAGTGTGGTTCAAGGAAGCATCTCTACGCTGCCTTCACACTGTAAGGGCAGCTTTACAACCTCACATGCGTAATGTGCTCATAAAATCTGCTGTGGTGGAAGGGATGACAATTTGACAAGTCTCCTTGCGTGCAGAGACTGGGCCTGTTGCCTACTGGTGAAAGGTCATTGAGGAAGAGGCTGAAGGTCTGCGCAAGGACGCTGTTCTTTGGCTTTGCAGGCATGGATGGGCTTTTTGCAGACGGTGTGGGGCGCTTCAGGCCGCTGCTTTTGCTGCCCCAGACCTTTGCAGCTCCTGGATCAGCCCAGACATTTGTATTGGTGCGGGAATCTGTCACGCTCTTGCCATTCCGAGGGTTGTCCTGCGTCGTGGGTGGCCCAGCAGCGGCTTCAGGTGCAGCTGCAGCTGCAGGCGAGGTGCCCTGCCCTGCTCCCTGGCTTGGAGCCTGACCTTCCTGTGGTGTACTCATCAGAGGCTGGGTGTGTGAAGGCAGTCGGGGCC
The DNA here is from genome assembly GCA_963930925.1 of Coccomyxa viridis. Lineage (NCBI taxonomy): Eukaryota > Viridiplantae > Chlorophyta > Trebouxiophyceae > Coccomyxaceae > Coccomyxa > Coccomyxa viridis. Next base: position 652,901 of record CAWVOJ010000006.1, on the reverse strand, counting down.
ATGCCTGCGCAGACATGCCATTCATGTGATGCCTGACTCTGTACAACATGTTGTAGGGCAAAGCCACGTAGGCATAGCTCCAGGTGCTAGCCTGCTGTCTGAAGTTTGAGCAAATCTCATGTGCGGTCATCCGCGCCACATGTGCATCATCTGGCAGCACGCAGATTGCCAGCTTGGGAGGAGCAGGCAGGGATCCTGCTGCAAAGCAAGAATGTCAAGCAGCATGTGCTGTGGTATGAACATGCCCACCTGTGAGTGGGTGTGAAGGGTAGCATCCTCGTTCAGGTCTTCCTCCACAGAATCTGCCCAGTTTGCGGGCAGGAGCACATCCTCGTCCCCGCTGGTTATGCCTGCATGCCTTCCAGGCTGTTTACATGTGCTGGTTCACAGCGGGAGACTGGCTGACATGGATGAGTCTTTCTACATGCTTTCCTGAGGGTGTGCGAGCCTCATGTAGGGCGGCCATACATCTGCAGCACCGCAGAGAGCTGTTCAGAGGCATGAGAGGTTCTGCTCACCCTCAGTGGCTGCGGGCGGTTCTGGCCTGCGCTGTTCTGTGGCTTTGCAGGCATGGGAGGGCTCTTGGCTGGTAGTGTGATGCCTGTCGTGCTTCTCCTGCTGACGCCGCTTTGCGTAGCTCTCATTATCCTGGTCAGAAGAGCTGACGGGTTGCCAGTCTCTGTCTTGTAACGGCTCTTGAGGTTGCTGGCTGCTTTGTGCTGCTGAGCCAATGTCAGTTTACTGAAGTAGGCCAAGCACTTCTGCACAATGCACATGATTGTTCAGGGCCTCAGTATTGACTGTTCATGTACAAGCTTTCCCAGCAAAGGCAATGTTGATTGCAGTCTATGTACTTGATACTGTGGTCTGACAAGTCATGGCACACAGATCCATGTCGCTTCAATGCTGCTCAGTAATGGCGCTACTGGGTTAAGCCTCTGCTAGTCTCAGGGCACTGAGGCGATGTCTCCTTGGAGACGCCACATGCATAGTCAGGGGTAGCAGGCACTTTGGATGCCTGTCTAACCTGATTAAGGCTGCCCCTTAGGAGACCCGAGTGTATGACTTCGGCTAGCAGCTCTTGCCCTGTCCTTGGTCCCATGCTCACCTGCAAATAGCATGCAGTCACATTCAGTCAAGCTGGACTTCATAGCGCCATACCATGATCAGCTTGACAGACAATATGGTGCATGACGTCTGTTGCACTGAGCTCTCACTGCTGCTCAATGTATACAGATGATTGGCAATCCCTGAGTGGCACTCAAGGGAGATACCTCAGGATTGCTCTCCAGAGAGCTGGGCTTAGCACACTTCACAGCCTCTGGATGTGCCCAAACGCTGGGTTTGGTGCAGATATCTGTAGCGCCCTTGCCATTGGCAGAAGTTTCCCGCTTCTGCAAACCACGAAGCGTTAGGTGGGGCTGCATGAGATTGAGCGGCAGGCAGGGGATGTTGCGATACAAGATGGCAATACAGAGCTTGCAGAAGGGAGCAGCATGCAGGCACTCTGCGGCCATATAATATGCATCCTGTCTGCGGGCCTGATAGCATGATGCTTGCACAACATTCCCTCTTTCCCTGCGGGCTTGCAGGGAAGTCTGCACCTTTGGCAGTGTGGCGTAGTCTGCTGTTGAAGATATGGGGCTGCTCCTTTCCTTTGGCAAAGTGTACATTGCTCTGTTTATGATGTGCCGGAAGTATGCTGAAGGGTTGACAACTGCCTCAAGATTGCTATGGTACAATTCATTGGCTGCATGTGCTGCTCCTTGGGCGACAGAATATCAAATGCCTTCCAGCAGGCCTACACCAGCAGCTAAGCCTTCAGTATAATTTGGTGCGCTGCGTGTCATGGGAACGTCATCCATTGGACTCACAGAGCAAGTCGGCCATGATAGATTAATTGCTACTCTGCTGAGGCCATTCAAGATTTGTCCTTCGTGAGGGCAGGGGTGTACCTGGTCGAAGTTCTGCCCCTTGGGCATCCTTGTCTGGACTAGGTCCTTCACAATGCGTCGGGCCTTGATGCTGGTCTCGTACTCAGCCTTATACTTGCTAGACATTGTGCTGATTGTCAAGCGTGCCTTATATTCCGCTCGTTTGCCTTACATTCCACTCAACACTCTTGCCCCTGCATTCGGCTACCTCGACGGCTGTCTCTTCTAGATGCCCTCCATCGCCGTCTGCCGGGAGCTTGTAGGGACCACAGAGAGATGCTGGCCAAGGGTGCAAGCACAGCTCAGTGGGCCGCGGCCAAGATGGGTTAAGACTGGAACCATGCTGACATGCATGCTCAGCAATCACTAATCCCCTTATGTCATGACTGAATAAGGAATGAAGGGGTATATGTCAGAGAGTTTATCTTCAGCAGGCTTGCATACATTGTCAACGTCAATTCTCATGCACACGCCCATGCAGCAAGGGGCTTGGTGGGCTACACAAGAATTACAGATACACATGACATGACATGCCCAGCCACACTGTGACAAAATATAATGTGACATTGACAAGCTATGGCTAGACTGCGACAAATACTAGCAGACCCAGCGGTTATGTAAGTCCCTGAGGCTTGTGCACGCATCTCTGATCATGCCATAATGCAAGGCTGCAATACTGTTTATCCATATATAGAGCTCTAGCCATTGCAGCTTATTTGCGACAGCTCGCCGCCTGTAGGGCATATCAATGAATACAGCTTACAGGCAGCCCCCATCAGTCTGCCATCACCACTCTCATGAATGTATAAGTAGATGCCAGAATTTGTATGACACTCTGCCATTAAGCTGGGACCCCGTTCCACATTTGAATGGCATGTGTTGATTGGCATGCCCCAGACACACATAGCATTTCCCTCAGCAAGGCTGTGTACCCAGGCAGAGTACTCCATCTGACCTGTCTCCAAGCTTGCCCAAATCTTGGGTGCAGAAGGCTGCCTACTAAAGTTCCTGCACTCTCCTTTAGGGTGACGTCTACGCTGACGTACTCAGGCCCTCTGAAAGATGCATCTCCTGCGAATACACCCCTTATGTGTGGATACTGAGGTGCAGAAGCTCCCTCGGGAGCTCTGCTTATGGCCTCAACACTATGTGCCACGCTGCATCGCTCCATTGCTGAGCTAATGATGCGCTGCACAGCGTCTCTCTAGTTGCGGCCTGAAAGACCTGTTCAGATATCAAGGAGCCCGATGAGCTCCTTTGCTGCAGTGTCTATGGCCTCTGCTGTGACTGGCAAGTGCAACAGTGTGCCTTCAGGCGCGGCTGCAGCTGAGGTATCATGCCCTTCCTTCTGACATGGCGCCTGATTCTCTGGCTGGGTGTTGCTCTTGGTCTGGGTCTCTAATTCATTTGGAGGCCACGCCTGCACATTTCTCACTGTCACACATAGCACATTGCTGCGCAGGTTCAGCTCGCAGCAACAGAGTTGAGCCCACATGTACTTCTGCTTTCTGAGGGGGATGAGAACTATTAGCTGCGCTAACTCTTATCACGAGCGCAAGGCCGGCCTGCCACATGTACAAGCATGCAGCGTGCAAGCTGCTACTGGCAATTGCAGGTAGCCTGCTTGCGTGGTGACCACACTTGAGCATCAGGTGCTTTGTCATGAGCATCATCACCTGCAGCTCAGTATGAGGCTGATCAGGCTCGTCATGAGCTGTAGCTGAGGTACTGCGCTCCTCCCAATGGCTTGGCGTCTGAGACTCTGCAGACGGGTCAGCTGACGGGCTATGCCTCTTGGGCTGCATCTCCAGAGCATCTTCAGGCCATGCCTGCACACTTATGGCTGCCTCGTGAATTTCAATTTCCTGCACACTCTAGATGGGTTGCCCTCAGCCAGATCTGCATGAGCTGGCTGCTATGTATACAGGAAACTACTGGCCCGCAAGTGCCTGATGATGCATGTAGGCCCGGGAGTGTGCTAGCGTGACATTGTTTGACCAGCAGGCGCATTGTAACATCAGAACCCTCACCTGCAGCTCAACGTGAGGCTGATCAGGCTTGTCATCAGCTGCAGCTGACATTTTCCGCTCTTCCCAATAGCTTGGCGTCTGGGACTCTGAGGGGCTACTCCTCTTGGACTGGATCTCCAGAGCATCTTTGGGCCATGCCTGCACACTCACGGCTGTCAAGCTTCCTGTAGCATGCGAGCTGAATGGGTTGCCTCAGTCAGGAAAGTGATGTCTTGCAAAGTGCCTGATGGTGCATGTAGGGCTGCGAGTGAGCCATTGTGACACTATTTGTGCATCAATCATGAGCATTGGCACCTGCAGCTCAGCGTGAGGCTGATCAGGCTTGTCATCAGCTGAGACTGAGGCACTCTGCTCTGAATGGCTTGGCGTCTGAGACTCTGGTGGGCTACTCTTCCTGGGCTGGATCTCCAGAGCATTCTCAGGCCATGCCTCCACACTCGTGGCTGTCATGTGAAGCTCAGCTTCCGGTTCTGTCTGGCTGGGGGTACCCCAACCAGCCAGTTCATGCACATCTGGCTGCTAAGTGTACACGGAAGTGATGGCCTGCAAAGTGCCTGATGTTGCATGCATGGCCAGGGATGTGCGAGCGTGGCACTGTATGCGCAGCAGATCCTTTGTCACAAGCATCCTCACCTGCAGCTCAGTGTGAGGGTGATCAGGCTCGTCATCAGCTGTAGCCGTGGCTGAGGTGCTCCGCTCTTCCCAATGGCTTGGGGTCTGAGACTCTGAGAAGCAACTCCTCTTGGGCTGGATCTCTAGAGTATCTTCGGGCCATGCCTGCACATTCATGGCTATCATGTGAAAATCAGCTTCCCGCATCATTTAGATGGGTTGCCTTCAGCCAAATGTGCATGAGCTGGCTACTACGTATGCAGGACATCAAGACCTGCAGATTATGTGATAGAGCATGCAGGAGCGGGAGTGTGCTAGTGGGACACTGTTCAAGCAGTAAGTGCTCTACCATGAGCATCCTCACCTGCATCTCCATGTGAGGGTGAGGATAATTAGGCTCTTCATGAGCTGTAGCTGAGGAATTGTGCTCTTCCCGAAGGCTTGGGGTCTGGACCTCTGACAAGCAACTCCTCTTGGGCTGGTCCTCCAGAGCATCTTCAGGCCATGCCTGCATACTCATGGCTGTCACGTAAATCCTGGCTTCCCGTGGCACGGAGCCAAGATGACCCAGAGTTATCCCCAGCCAAATGTACGTGAGCTGGCTGCTACATCTGCAGGACCCAATGCCCGTAAACTCGCCTGATCAAGAAGGGCAGGGGCTGTGCTATTATGATATTGCCTGAGCAGAAACTGCTCTATTCTGAGCATGCTCACCTGTAAGCATCTGTGAGGGGATTCATCCTCATACTGGCCTTCATCTGCAAAACCTACCCAGTTTGCTGGTATGAGCTCTTCCTTGCTTCTGCCATCCATGGCCATGCCTGCGTGAGTCTCATTCACTGGAAACAAACTTGTCAAACTGGGAATGGGCTGATTCACTTGGGTTACTCTATGTGCAACCATCAGGGCACAGAAATGAATACTCTGCACAGAGGCAGAGAGTACAGCGCAGGTAGCTGTGAGCGCAAAAAGGTGCGGAGGTGCCTACCTTCATCAGGCTGTTGCTGTGGCCTGCTCCGACCAGTGATGTCATGGATGGCATTCATGAAAGCCTCAGGGTAGGTCCTCACAGCCTCGAATTTTGCGCACAGCTGCTTCACCCTGTACTGAGCCTCAGATGGCAGTCTCTCGTACGCGCGCCTGCACTCCTGCACAGATACAGATGGTGAGGCAATGATGAGACGATGGGTCATATGGAGCCGGCTTCCAGCTCCATTGTGCCGGGAAACAGGTCACAAGTAACCAGCTTGGCACAGCATGCTGAAGGGTAGACATAGGTACTGCCTCCAAGCAGTGTTGCAGGGCCTCAGAAGCAGGGCTTGCTCAGGAGCAAGCTGTGGCTCAATCGGATAGGTTCGTAGTCTGGTGCAAGAGACAGAGCGCTGGCGCCCACCGGTGGGAGGTTGTATAGGAAGAGGGTGTCAGAGAAGCGCTGCGCCTTGAGAACCCTGTTTGGGGTGAAAGAAGGCCTGGCAGGGAAGTTGCTTGATTGCATGGGGCGCTGCAGGCCGCTGCTTCTTCTGGCGTTCCGCACAGTTGCTATGAGCCTGATCAGGACACCAGACGGATCCCTAGTATCTGGATTGAGCCGGTGCTTGAGCATATGAGCCACTTCCAGCTGCTCAGCTTCTGTCAGCATTTCAAAGTACTCCAAGCACTCCTGCAAGATGCATATGATGTGGTCAGTCCTACAGGTCCTGGCTGTACATTCAAGACCTGCTCGGTACTGGGCGTCCAGAGCAAAATGGCGCATTGATATCTCTTGCAAGCCTTTGGCCAGTTGCTCGAGCAGGTGTGTACACACCTGTTCGAGCAACAGGTGTGTACACATATGCCACATGTGGCATATGTGCCAAACACAACATGTCATAAGCGTTGCCGGCTTGAAAGCATGACCACATGCAAATCATGCAAAAGTAGGAGCATGTGAGTGCCTTACCTTATTAAGCCTGTTTCTGAGCAGACCATTGTCTACAATTCTGGCCAGCATGTCCCTCCCTGACTGCGCTCTTTTCCACTTTGCCTGCAACTGCATACAATGCCTCTCATCACTCCTACGTGAATAGTGCCTTGCCATGCAAAGCTCGTCAGACAGTGCATGGCCAACAACCAGTCACCACTTCTCGTGGCGGTGCACATGAGCACAATCAGAGCTCTTGTGGAGAGCACTGCGAGGTTGCTTGCCTCTTGATCAGCCCAAGAACTGGGAGTCGAGCGCCAACCCATTGAGTTTCTACCATCGTTTGGACCCTCCTGTTGCATGGGTGGCACAGCTGCGGCTTCAGGTGCAGCTGCAGCTGAGATGGCTTGCCCTCCTCCCTGGCCTGGCGCCTGAGGCTTTGACGGCCAGCTCCTTCTTGGCGGAGGTGGGGGAGGTGGGGGCCATGCCTGCACAGTCACGATCATAACATGCCTGGATCTCTTATAGCATGCACAGCAGACTCTGCGGATTTAGCGTTGCCCAATGCTTCTGCTGCCCATATACTTCCCTCATTCCAAGTAGGGCAGGCAAAAAGACAGGTGTGGTGCTTTCAGCCACATGTGTGCAATCCGGCAGCTGCAAGCTGCCTGTCCTGAGAGGACAGGTATGGGACCTGACCTCAACAGTGTTTGAGCAGCAGGAGCTCTGAGTGTAGACGTCTCACCTGCAACTGAGTGTGAGGGGAGCTTCCCCTATAGTGGCCTCCATCAGCTGCAACAAGGGTACTCTGCCCCTCTTCCTGGCTTGGCGGCTGAGGCTCTGACGGCCAGCTCCTCTTTGGCGGCGATGGGGGAGGTGGGCGCCATGCCTGCACAGTCATGATCATACATGCCTGGATTTCTTGCAGCATGCATGCAGACTTTGCAGACTTAGCTTTGGCACATGCTCGTGCTGCTCATGTCCTTGCCTCGTTTCAGGAAGGGCGGCGTATAGTGCTTCTAACCATATGTGCGCAACCTGGCAGCCACGCAAGCTGCCTGTCTTGAAAGCGCAGGTATTGGGCCTGGGACTGTCTGAGCAGCAGGAGCTTTGAGTGTAAAAGTCCGACCTGGAGCTCAGAATGAGGGGGATCCTTCTCACAGTGGCCTCCATCAGCTGCAACAAGGGTACCCTGCCGCTCTGCCTGGCTTGGCGCCGAAGGCTCTGGCGGCCAGCTCCTCTTTGGCGGCGGCAGGGAAGGTGGGGCGCGGAGACCTGCTGTGCCTTTGCCATCTTCTGGGTATTGTTGTTGCGGGGGGGGCGCAGCTGCGGCTTCAGGTGCAGCTGCGGCTGAGGTACCTTGCGTTCCTCCCTGGCTTGGCGACTGAGGCGCTGACGGCCAGCTCCTCCTTGGCGGAGATGGGTGAGGTGGGGGCCATGCCTGCACAATCATGATCATAACGTGCCTGGATGTCTTGCAGCATGCACTGCAGACCTCGCGGGTTAAACTTGGCCAATGCCCGTGCTGCTCATACCCTTGCCATGTTTTGGGAACTGCAGCATGTGGTACCACACCGGTGCTTCCAGACACATGTGCGCAACCTGGCAGCCACGCAAGCTGCCTGTCTTGAAAGGGCAGGTGTTGGGCCTGGGACTGTCTGAGCAGCAGGAGCTTTGAGTGTAAAAGTCCGACCTGGAGCTCAGAATGAGGGGGATCCTTCTCACAGTGGCCTCCATCAGCTGCAACAAGGGTACCCTGCCGCTCTGCCTGGCTTGGCGCCGGAGGCTCTGACAGCCACCTCCTCTTTGGCGGTGGCGGGGGAGGTGGGGGCCATGCCTGCACAATTATGGCCGTCATGTGAAGCTCAGCTGCCTGTTCTCGTGTACAGGGAGTGCCCCCAGCCAGATGTGCATGAGCTTGCTGCTGGGCGTCCAGAGAAACAATGGGCCGCAGAGATGTTGATGAGGCATGTAAGGCGGGGAGTGCGCTAGCGTGGCAATGTTTGAGCAGCGAGTGCGTCGTCATGAGCATCCTCACCTGCAGCTCTGTGCGAGGCTGATCAAGGTCCTCATGAGCTGAAGCTGAGGTACTCCGCTCTTCCCAATGGCTTGGAGTCTGAGACTCTGACAAGCAACCCCTCTCGGGCTGGACCTCTAGATCATCCTTGGGCCATGCCTGCACACCCATGGCTGTCACATGTAAAATAGCTTCCCATTTCCTGTACTCGTCTGAATGGGTTGCCCCAAGCCAGGTGTGCATGAGCTTGCTGCAATTTGTGCAGGGAACTGGTGGCCCGCAGCAATGATGATGATGCATGTAGGGCCGGGACTGTGCTGGCATGACACTGTGTGAGCAGCAGCTGCTTGATAATGCACACCCTCACCTGCAGCTCAGGGTGAGGTTGATCAGACCCGTCATCAGCTGTAGCTGAAGTACTTTGCTCCTCCCACTGACTTGGCATCTGAGACTCTGGTGGGCTTCTTCCATTGGGCTGGATCTGAAGAGCATCTTCAGGCCATGCCTGCATGCCCGACTGTCTCGTAGCACAAGCCTGTGCCCAGGTGTTACTCAGCGCATGATGCTGAGCTTATGTCCTTCTCTCTCTCTCTGACAAGTAGAGCAAGGTTCATACGCATGCACAACTGTGCAGTGTTCCTAGCCATAGCCACGTGACCTGGCTGCCGCATGTGCATCATCAGAAACTTGTAAGCTGCTGCCAAACTGGCACTCGTGCGAGGCTTGGGCCTGCCTAGCACCCCACCTTTGAGCGGCAGATGCTTTGTGATGAGCATGTTCACCTGTTGCCGCGTGTGAGGGGCGCCATTCTCGTATGGGTCCTCATCTACTGGATCTTCCTGCTTTGCTGGCACTAGCACATCCTCATCCACGCTGCTCATGCCTGCATGCCCTCCAGGCTGTGAATGTTGACGAGCAACATCAAGAGACCGGTTGACATCTGTGAGCCTTTCCACATGCTTTCTGTGCGGCCAACATCTGCAGAAGCGAGCAGAGCAGCGCGATTGATGGTCCCAGAGCCAGTATAGGATGGGCTCACCCTCTGAGGGCGCTGGCTGCGGGCCGTTCTGGTTTGTAATGCTGTGGATGGCTAGCATACAGGCTTCAGACTTGGTCCTGACAGATAGAATTTCTGCACACATCTGCTTCACCCTGTGCTGCGCCTCAGATGGCAGTTTCCCATATGCTCGCCTGCATTCCTGCAGCAGCACAGATGAACCAGTGTACTTACCAGCTAGGGCTCATGAATTTGGCTCTGGTGTCTGCGGCATTTTCTGTGAACAGGAATACTGGTGAGTCATTCATTCATTCATAAGCCTGCATTGATGTAGGGGCATTGGCAGATGTTACAAATAGTCTTGCAGGGTAGTCAGTCACATGTAACTCTGCTTATGAGAGACGGTGTGGTCAATTGGTGACGGTATGACATCAGATCCTGGTGCAGGATACAGTGACTGCTGCCTACCGGTGAAAGGTCGTCCAGGAAAAGCGCGTCAGAGATGAGGCGCTGCATGGTGAGGCGGCCGTCTGACAGGGCAGGCATAGGTGGGGTTTTTGCTGCTGATCTGGTGGGCGCCAGGCTGCTGGTGTTGCCGCTGCCATTCTGCACCTCTCTCATTATCTTGACAAAGAAGGCTGACGGGTTTCGGACGGAGGGACTGAGGCGGCGCTTCATCTTACTGGCCGCTTGCAGCTGCTGAGCTTCCGTGAGATCCCCAAAGTGTGTCAAGCACTCCTGCGTCGTGCACAGACCCGCTCGACCCTCCACTTCCTGGCTGTGCCTTTGGGCTCATTGGGGACGCTCAGCAATGCCGTCTGCCAACTCAGAAAGCTAACCCGCTCAATCCTCCACTTCCAGGCTATGCCATTGGGACCAGTGGGAACGCTCAGCAATGCCGTCTGCCAATTCAGCAACCTGATTGACAGTGCCCTTAATACGCGGCTGTGACACACCAACTGACCTCCTGATACCTCAGCTGGTGCCTTGAACAGCTTCTACACATCCTCCTGACAGTACCAACTATGATGCCCATGTGTACGCCAAAGATGTGCATTAGCAGGAGTGATTGCTAGCAGCATCTCACCATGTCAAGGGCGTCGCTTAGCGCTCCTCCGTACACAACAGTAGCGAGCAAGCCTTTCCCTGTCAGTTGCTTATTTCGTGTGGTGGGCTCCATCTGCGCATGGTATGCAGTCCCATGTTCAGGTGACAGTGGCTTGCCATGCAGAGCTTGTCAATTGATGCATCGCAGAAAGCCATTCAGTCAGTCAGAATGGTGGTCATCATGTCACAAGCATGCACATCAACAGGCAGGATCTTTCTAGAGAGCGCTGTAGTGCCTAGCCGAGCAGAGCAGAGCAGACCTTTGCAAATTCTGGATCGGCCTGAAGACTGGAAGTAGAACCAAAGTATTTGCCACTGCCATCACTATCATTTTCCTGCACTTCCATGCGGGTGATCTGTAGTATGAGGTACCATAATCACGTGTGGGAGGGCCTGCAAGCTGACCATGGGCCACTAATGACTGACTGCATGCAGGCAGTGCGCACGCTTGCACGCGCGCGCTTCATACAGAAGGGGTCCGTAGAGATGCACCCTGATGAGCACTCCTGCCATCCCTGCCCAGATTGGCTGATCACAGCTCTGTTGCAGATCTGGGTGCAAGCATGCAGGATGCTGCATCTGTGTGCTTTGAGCTTTACTAGGGAGATGCGCACCTCTAGAGGTCTGGTGCACTCTGACATTGGCGTTCTTGAGCCGCTGCGTGCCTGCGGCCTGGAGTACCTCACCCTGTCCACTATGCTCCAGAAGTATGCTGAAGGGTTGACAGCTCCCCCAAGGTTGCTATTGCGCAGCTGGATGGCTGCAGAAAGCTGCTCCTGGGGTGATAGACTGTTAAAGGCCTTCCAGCAGCCCTTCAGCAGAACATGACGTCTTCAGGGCTCTCTCATGGCCTGGTGAAACCTGAGCTTTATTGGACGTGTAAGGTCTCCATGAGAAGTTCAGTGCCATACGATTGACCTCAAGTGATCCTTCTGAAAAAATCATGGGCTTGGCTTCCTCAGGGCATGGCTATACCGGGTGGAATGTTTCCCCCTTGGGCAGCTTCTGCTGGACCAGGTCCTTCACAATGCGGTCGGCCGTGACGCTGGTGTGGCACTCAGCCTCGTAGGGCTCGCTGGACATTATGCTAACCATGTATCCTGCCTCGCATTTTAAATTCTCACAGAGCTGCCTGACAATCGTGCTGCTGCGAATTGCTACCTCGACGGCTGCCTCATGTCGGTACCCTTTGTCGCAGTCTGTAGGTAGTCTTGTCAGAACGACAGGCAGATGTTGACAAAGAATGCCAGCCCCAGCTCAGCGGGGCAGCGGCCAATTAAGGTTGGCCTGGAAAGGGACTATGCTGATATGCATGCTCAGCAATCACTAACCCCGTGTGTGACATCATCTTGACTGAAGGGATGTGCCAGAGGATGAGGCTCGCATCTTTGTTTGTTATAGCTCTCATGCAATTCCCATGCAGCAAGGAGCTCAGTAGGCTGCAAAGGGATCACAGGTACATATACAGTTGTGTGCCCGGCCATATTGTGGCTGCCACAGCACCAAGTATTCCCAAAAGGCATTTCACACCGTGTGACATGTGCACACACCTGAGAGCACGCCATTTGACGGAGGCCTTGCCATGCTTCTGACCATTGGAGACATTGAGCAAGCCAGTAATTAAGGCTGCACTATTGCATTGAGCCCCAGCCCCTGCAGCTTAATTATTACAGCCGGCTGCTCAAGCAGCTTCCAACAGATTTGCCCTCACGCTAAAAAGCACTCCCCACGTACACAAGCTAATGCTGAGAAGCAGTTGTCAGAGGGTTGTATGACTCTCTGCCTCTGTGCTACACTCTCACATATGACTGGCATGACCTCCAGCATGCCCCTAACCATTCCCACTCACAGCACATCTCAGCAAAGCTTTAAACAAAGCCAGGCACTTTACTCGAGCAGTGTCCTGATCCATATCTTTGGATGTTGGAAGCTGCTTAGTATTGCTCCCACACTCTCCTTCCATATACCTCCACGCTGGCGCACATGCAATCCCTGAACTGCAGGAAGCTTCTCTGTTGACAGGTTCATGGCCTCGACCCCATGTGGCTGCCAGTAAACATTATCCGTCACTAGTGGGCGGATGCGCTGCGTCGCAATGGTCTCTGTGGGGCCATGCGCGCCTGCTCATGAAACAAGGAGCCCCATCAGCTCCTGCTGCAGTTTCAGTGGGCCTCTCTTGTGGCCGGCAGCCCTGCAGCGTCAGATGCAACTGCAGCCAAGATGAAGCAACGGCTCATGTACCGCACGGCTGCCATGCTATGTATTCACCCCCTGAGCTGGGACTATGACTTGGTAGCGCCCAGCAACATCCTGTCTAAACCCTAGACTGAGACGAGAAGGCCCATGAGCTCCCTTGCTGCAGCATCAACGGCCTGCGCAGTGTATGGCTTCCCTGCGGGTTCAGGCGCAGCTGCAGCCGAGACGCCATGCCCTGCTTTCTGGATTGGTGTCTGATTAGGCACGCACTCTGGTGGTGTATCCTCCATGACCTGGGTCTCTAGAGCATTTGGAGGCCACGCCTGCACAGGCATGTGTGTCAGACGGACTGATCAAACTTCAAAGTCTGTTATTCTTGCGCCATGCACGTCGCGTAAGGCCCAGCTTCACTGAGGTAAGAAGCTTTCTGCCTCCTGGAACTCAAAGCAGGATAACAGGTGTTGTGGTTTCAGACTTATGCATGTGACCAGCTGGCGGCCGCCCGCATTGCCCGTCCAGAGAGGGCAGGGATTGTGTGTGATGATACTGATCTGAGCAGCAGGTGCTTTGTCAAGAGATGGTTACCTGCAGTTGATTGTGAGGGGTCCCAGGCATGTTGTGGCCTGCATCAGTTGCTACAGCGGTGTTGAATCCTTCTCGCTGGCCTATTGCCTGGGACTCTGACGACCACCTCCTCTTGGGTTGTGTCTCTGCAGCATCTTCAGGCCATGCCTGCACATTCATGGCTGTCGTGCAATGCCTGGCTTCCACGTAGCATGCATTCTGCGTAGGATTAGCTTTGACCAGTGCTACTCTAGCCCATGTGCCTCCCTGCTTCTGTAAGGGTCAATCGAACTTCTTGGTGGAATGCTTACAGGTACATGTGCTTGAGCTGGCAGCACGAAAACTGCCTGATCTGGAAGGCGAGACTCTGCAGAACACTTACTAAATAGGCAGCAGGTGCAGGTCGTTAGCATCCTTACCTGCACCTCAGTGCGTTGATGACAATCCCCGTGCAGCCCTTCATCTGCAGAATCTGGCCATTTTGCTGGTATGAGCTCATCCTCGCTTATGCCATCCGTCCATGCATGTTCCTCAGGCACTGCACATGCATCTCCTACCCTTTGTTGATAGGCTGGTACAGGTGGGCCTCCCCCTATCCGATGTCCAGGGCAGATAAGAGCTGCAATGATTGATTAAAGACAGCACAGCTTGATCTGAGAGCTATGAGATCGCTTTGCCCACCCTCATGAGGTTGTTGCTGGGGCCTGCCCTGGCCTGTGATGTCGCAGATGGCGTTCAGGAACGCCTCAGAGTATGTCCTCACAGCCTCATCCTCTGCGCACCGCTGCTTCACCCTGTACTGGGCCTCAGATGGCAGTCTCTCGTACGTGCGCCTGCATTCCTGCGCCAACACATATGATGCAATGCATTGCCGACTCGGGTCGGACCTGAGTGTGGCCTTTGTCTATGCCACACGGGCTAAGACTTACATCACACATGATCAACCTATGTGACTGGCATCCCCAGATGTGTCCAAGCAGTCTTGCAGGGTCATGACCTCACAAGCGACTTGCAATTCCTTCCTAAAGGTCTGCTCAGAAGCAGATCGTGGTCAGATGAAGGCAGGATAGAGTAACAGTCTGGTGGACATACAGGGTGCTGGTGCCCACCGCTGAAAGGTTGTATAGGAAGAGGGTGTCAGAGAAACGCTGCGCATTGAGGTAGCTCCCTGGCTTTGCAGGAATGTAATTTGCTGAGGGTGTGGGGTGCTTCAGGCCGCTGATCTTGCTGGCGTTTTGCACATTCGCTGCGAGCCTGGTCAGGAGAGCTGACGGGTTCTTGACGTCTTTGTTGACACGGTGCTTGAACATACCAGCCGCTTGCAGCTGCTGAGACTCCGTCAACTCTCCGAAGTAGGACAGGCACTCCTGCATGTGACACGCTCAGTCCTGGAGGTTCTGCCTGTGTGTTCAACTGCTGTAGATGCTCAGCACTGGGTCAGCCTGTGAAGGACGTTTCCAAGACTTCTTGGTAGATCAATCAGTGAAGGCCAGCAAGCGACAATGAATTACTATATCTGCCTTCAGGCGCTCTGCTCACCTGAGCCATATCCTCAAGCAGGCGCTCAGTAAAGGTGCTTCTAAACTGATCACTGGCAAAGCCAATCGACGCCTAAGCACATGCTAGGGGGGCAAAATATGGGAGGGATGGAGCCTTACCTGATCAAGGCTCTCGCTCAACATGCCTCGTTTGACAATACTGGCAAGCACGTTCCTTCCTGTTTGTCCTTTCTTCCCTCTGTTGAGCTTCACCTGCACACAGGCATGCAGTCTCATCCCATAGTTGAAGCTGGCTCTGCATTGCCATTGGAAAATTGCCAGACAGTGCGTGATGATGTCACAGTGAACGCCATGACATCCGTGTGATGCTCTGCACAGGGGAAACTGGGAGGCGTGTGGACAGCACTGCAAGAATTGCTTGCAGGGAAGCAAGCAGAGCCTACCTCTGCGGCCTCTGGATCGGCCCAGAAACTGTTGTGGGAATCCGTAGCGCCTTTGCCATTTTCAGGGGCCTCCTGCCTTGCGGGTGGCGGAGCTGCGACTTTAGGTGCAGCTGAGGTTGATTGACCTCCTCCCTGGCTTGGCGCCTGACCTTGTTGCGGTGTACGCGTCAGGGGCTGGGTGTGTGCAGGAAGTGGGGGCCATGCCTGCACAATCATGCGCTGTCATGTGGTGCCCGGGGTTGCTGTGCGCGTGCATGAAAAGCTACGCAGGCGTGGCTTCAGCAATGATGGTGAGCCCAGATTACACACGTGATGTGCTTCCCTGCTTCGTGAGGGTAGGGCAAGATTCTCCGGTGATGCTGGTCACATGCACGTGACCTGGCTGCCACATGCGTGTCACCTGGCAGCATGCAGGTCGCCATGCTGGAAAGCGCAGGGACTGTGCCTGACTGCCGACCCACCTTCAGGCAGGTACGATGAGCATGCTCACCTGTTGGTGAGTGTCAGGGGTAACATCCTCGCGCAGGTCTTCATCTACAGCATCTGCCCAGTTTGCTGGTAGGAGCACATTGTGGTCCACGCTCGTCACACCTGCACGCCCTTCAGGCCCTGGATATGCGTTGCTTCACGTAAGGAAAGTGGCCGACACATGGGAGTCTGTTTGCATGCCGTCATGAGGGTGTGTGAGCTTCACATCTACAGAAGCATGGAGAGCAGTGCGGGGGGTTGTTTACAGCCGGAGAACTGCAGGAGCAGGCACAGCAGCGCAGGGTATTGTGCAGAGCCATCACGGGATGTGCTCACCCTCTGTAGGCGCTGGCTGCGTCCTGTCCTAGCCTGTAACACCGTGAACGGCGTGCATAAACGCTTTAGAGTTGGTGCTCACAGACGCATCCTCAGCGCACATCTGCTTCACCCTGTACTGCGCCTCAGATGGCAGCTTTTCATATGCTCGCCTGCATTCCTGCAGCAGCACAGATGATCCAGTGTATCACC
This sequence comes from Coccomyxa viridis, assembly GCA_963930925.1. Taxonomy (NCBI): domain Eukaryota; kingdom Viridiplantae; phylum Chlorophyta; class Trebouxiophyceae; family Coccomyxaceae; genus Coccomyxa; species Coccomyxa viridis. The sequence continues at coordinate 636,606 of CAWVOJ010000006.1, read as the reverse complement.
CAACTTGCCCTCATGAGCCTGGCTCTCTTCCTGCTGCTTCTTCTGTGAATAGGGGTGTTACATGCCCACATTCAAGTATGGGCATTGGCTATTGCCACACGTGCTTTTGCAGGGTCTCACCCTTACATGCAAGATCTGCTTATGAGCAAGGCTGTGGTCAGAGAATGGCGGTCTGGCATTGTATCCTGGTGCAGGATACACTGGCTGCTGCCTACCGGTGGGAGATCGTCAAGGAAACCAGCGTTAGAGATGAGGCGCTGCATGATGAGGCGGCCATTTGATATGGCAGGCATGGGAGGGCTTCTTGCTGCTGATCTGGCGGGCGTTGGGGCGCTGATGTTGTTGGCGCTCTTCACATTGGCCATGATTTTGACCAAGAAGGCTGACGGATTCCGGATGTTTCCAGGAAGGCGCCTCTCGAACTCACTGGCCGCTTCCAGCTGCTGAGCTTCCGTCAGGTGCCCAAAGTGGGTCAAGCACTCCTGCACAGTGCGCAAGAACTGCTCAGCACCTCAGGGCCTGGCTATGCCTTTTGGGATCATAAACATGCTCAGCACTGGCTGTTGCGCAGTTTGGCATCTTGCCTGTTCACTGCCCTCTGTAGGTGGCAAAGAGCGGTCTGACAGGCAGCGGCACACCAATATATGCTCAACATGGGCAGACAACACAAGCAACAGTACATGGATGTCTAAGGCTGTTTGTGCCCTGACTGTGCCAAATGCACTTGAGTGCCTTCTACAGCAAATCCCATTGCACAGTCTGCCTTGTAGTATGGGGCATCTGCTATGGCATGGAGGTCCAGGCCTAGAGTAGCGGCCCAATGGTTGGGAGAAAAGAGTCTTACCTCATCAAGGCACCCGCTCATCAGCTTAGAGTGTACAACACTTGTGAGCACATCTCTCCCTGTCTGTGCTGTCTTCCCTTCAGCACCCTTCACCTGCAGATGAGCATAAAGAACCACTTCAGTCAAGCCCAATAGTACACAAAGCTCCGCCATGCCATGCAAAAACGGTCAGAAGGGACATTTCAGCAGGCTGGTGCGCCTGTCTGCTGTGAGCTTTGCTGTGGAGTTGTGCACCTGTGGCCGTGTAGAGCCCTTTGCTCTTGAAGCTACAGAGTTGCTCCTCTCCCTATTGATTATCTTCAAGAAGTATGCTGAAGGTCTGACAGCCGCCCCCAGATTGCTCATGCGAAGTTGATTGGCTGCAGAAAGCTGCTCCAGGGGTGATAGACTATTGAAGGCATTCCAGCAGCCCTTCAGCAGGACATGACCCTTCAGGACTCCCTTCTACATCAGCATGGCCAGGCAGAGCCTGTGGCTTCATTGGACCTCCAAGAATGGGCCTCCATGAGAAGTTTAACGCCATCGGGTCGATGTCAAGTCATTCTCCTGGGAAACGATGCATGAGCTTGGCTTCCTTAGGGCGTGGCTATACCGGGTCAAACGTTTCCCCCTTCGGCATTTTCTGCTTGACCAGGTCCTTCACAATGCGGTTGGCCGTGATGCTGGCCTGGTAATCAGCCTTGTAGGATTGACTGGACATTGTGTTGGTCGTGTTTCCTGCCTTTACTACCTACATCCGCCGAGCTAGCTAAAATGACTGCCGCTCAACGAGCTACCCCGACACCTGTAACGGTCTCCCTGCCCTCGACACCGCGTCTCGTTAGGATCACAAATATATGCTGATCTTGGATGCCAGTCAGCTCAGAAAGGCAGCGGCCAATTGCAACTTTCTCGACCTGGGACCATGCTGACATGCATGCTCAGCGATCACCTAATTCCCCTGAGTGATCGTTCTTTTGGAATGATGAAGATATAAGGAAGAGAGTGCAGCAGCCTGCAGGCTTAGCAGTTGCTTTCACGATCCTCCTGCAGGCAAGGAAGTATGGGTACATGGGCTCGCCTGTGCCAGGCTAGTACTGGAGTAGTCTGCAGCCCAGCATGCGCATCCAAGTCACAGGACACAGTGTCGCTGTGCACTACCTACTATAAGCCATCTTATGGAAGTGAGCATTGCTCCTTGTCTAGGAATACCCTCAGAGCAAGCCAGTCTTACAAGCCAAAGCACTGTACGGACTGCAACCCACTCAAGAAGCCTGACAGCCTGCTGCTCCAGCTGCTGAGACGTCAGTGTCAACACACTTGATGCAGCGATGAAGCATGAGAGCTCCAGAAACATCTGGTCCTCAGGCGTCGAGGTATTTACCACCAGCTGAAGTCAAGAGGTGCATGCCAGACTCCTCATAGTCCTGTATGACATCCGTCTCTGTCCCGCAAGCCTGCCTCGCGTTTGACTGAAACTCTTCCAGCATGCCCCTCACTTAGCATACTTCTCCGCAAGGCTCTTCACGAGCGCAATGTACTCCTTCTGAGCTGTCTCCTTGTCCATTCCTGCGCAAGCATGCTTGAATGGAATAGCAATCTTCCTAGTTTGCGTGTCTTGCTCTTTAAATGAACGGGAGGAATTGTGCTTGTTTGCTCCTCCTACGCCAGACTGTCCGTGGACAGATGATGGCACTGCTGCAGCAGGTGGAAACGCTCTGAACAGCTGAGGACACCTGCTACTTCTGTGACACAGCAGATGATGCCGGCCGCATAGTGTCATAGAGCTGTGCAGTTAGTTGAACTGTCAGGTGGTAGGTCAGCAATGTGTTCTTACCCTTCTTGGCATTCCATGCATCCCACTTGGCCCTGCCTGCATGGTGGGACATCCCTTTCAACGGAGTTGCAGAGGCCGTGCGCCCGACAGGATCCTAAAACTAAATGCACCTGCCGTACCAACCCTTCTAAAGGCCTCTGCTTTGGTCTGTGCGCTTCTTGAACAGGACGATCTGGCTACTCACCCTTCTGATCAAAGATTCCAGGCTTGCCGGTGTTGACATCTCCTACGGTCCCTTGCTTGAACAGGCCATACAATTTCAGCTTGTCATCGTTGCTTGTTCCATCAGGCAAGGTCTTGGCGTCGTCAGCAGCCTTCTCGAAGTCTTCCTGCATCACATGGACTGGCCCTTATGTGTCTCACCCATTGTACACACAACCCTGCAACGCTCTGTCGAGCAAGAACTTATTTTACTGTCTTTAAGGGGCTCAGAACGCAGCTTTTTATCAAGGAATGAGGCCTAGTAGCGGTATTGCTATCTTGACATGCCGCACCTGAAGGGTCATGCTTGTCACTATTTAGAAATGTCTCACGTGATGTCAATCGCAGGCTCGAACCTGTGTTATACTCTGAATATAACCCTGTGGATCTGTGAGAATATGCAGATGAAGCTAGCCAGACTCTAAGGCGCTGTTCATCGCACGTGCTGCTTCAGGCTGACGCAGAGCAAGGCTTCAGCAGAAGGCCAATCCTTTGCAAACCCCTTCCCCTATACACGCCATTCAAGCACGTAGAATCGCACACACATATTCTCTGCTAGTCCTGAGGAATCGTGTCAGCATGGCGTCCACCATGCACTGCAGTGTGCAGTGTCTTGCACCCTTCCGAGCTGGCAGAGTCCCAGCCTCAAAGGCCTCCAGTCCTGCTGCGCGTAGGCTCCAGATCCACTGTGGTGAGTTTGTCCGCACGGTGGCCTGTCGTTGCACACTACTTTGCCTCATCCTGTGTCCCTCTGCAACTCAATCTGTGATGACGCTGACGATATGTTCGCGCATTCTACAGATGCAAGGCATTCGAAGGATGATGCACCTTTGTCCAAGGGCGCTGCTCTCTTCCTTGGCCTCGCAGCAGCAGCTAGCACCATGACAGCCCCACCAGCATTTGCTGAGGCCAAGCTGCCTCCTATTGACAGGGGTAGCTCGCCGTCTCCCCTCCTTACAGCACTACAGGACTTATCCTGCTATATGTTGCTGCCCTTGCCATGAGCACCAACGGTCGCCATGCCCTCTCGTCAGAGGGTCTTGTCTGAGTGTGTACCAAACCATGTCTGCCACTATGCAGACCCCAACCGTTGCGAGCGCGCATACACTGGCAACACCATAGGACAGGTAGGTGACTCCACTTTTGACTGCGCACATGATGGTACTGATTCTCGCACCTGAACATCAACATTGTCCTTCTGAGTAGCTGGAGTGTCCTGCACTTTGAACCGCAGAGCAGTCAAACCTGCAGGATGAGGTGTGTGCTTTGCAGGCGAATGCTGTGTCCGACAAGATCCTGGACCTGCGCAATTGCGACTTCACTGGAAAGAGCCTTTCAGGGAAGGTCCTGTCAGGCGCCCTTCTCAAGGATGCCACTCTGCCCAACTCGAACCTCAGAGAGACAGTCCTGACTAAGGCAAGCTCCTCCTCAATGGGATGCCCTGCTGCTTTCTGCGGACATTGTTGCCAGCATTGTGCAAACGTAGGCTAGCGCGTCTGCATTCCTGAGAGTCTGCATGCACCTCCCATGCCTAAATTTGCAACACCCAGGCGCATGTGATCACTCAGATCGCACTAACTGGCTGTGTTTCCACTGTGAGAGGACGAGCGCAAGCAGCGTATCTCTTACCTACAGGAAAAGCTACACCTGTTTCAGCCGCTCTGAATAAGTAAAGCATCTCCATGCATAGATTGATAATCTCAGCACCTTGTGCAGGCATACGCTGTGGGGTCAGACTTCACGGGCGCAGATCTGACTAATGCCGTGATAGACAGGGTGGACTTCAGGAAGGCCAATCTGAAGAATGCCATCTTCGCCAATGCCGTCATCACAGGCGTGCAGTTCGATGGGGCGAACCTGGAGGGCGCCCTCTTTGAAGGCGCGCTGATTGGCAATGAGGATGCCAAGCGCTTGTGAGCCCCCGTCTTCCCTAATCAGATATGTTCTGATATTGTGCTGGGATATCATCATTATAGCAGCGCAGCTGCTTCACTTGTGCTGCAGCAAGTGGGCTGAGTGTTCAGTCGGGATAGGCCCTAGGCCCCAATGTTGGCTTGGCATCACCGTCTGGATCATCGGGGTACAGAGATGACTGCAAGGGTGCAGTGTCTGAGAGACACAGTGGTGCACGGCTTTGTGGGTGTTCCTTCATTGCCCAGTCGCCTGCGAGGGAAGTAGGCAGCCAGGTCTTGAGGGAGCGACGTATGCATGTATGGTGCAGGCTGCATACGTGCTGTGTAGTGGAGGCTGATGCTGATGGCAACACAAGACATAGAAGCTATTGTCATGCGCAGGTGCGCTAACCCGACGCTGACAGAGGAGGGGCGTGGAGATGTGGGCTGCAGGATTAAGAAGTAGACGGCACAGCAGGCTTAGAGGAGGTTAGCGTGAAAGTGGGGAACACACGTGTTATATGTGGCAGGGTGCACGCGGATAGCTTGTCAATTCAGGCGCAGCGGATGCAAATGCAGCTCTAGCAGATGTGGGGTTTGGTCAGTGAGACTGTAGCTCGTCAAGACCCAACAAATCATACACCGGTGCCACCCATGGGCAGGCGATGGTCAGTGTGTCTCACATTTTATGTACTAGCTTTCTGCCAGGTACTGGGGCACAGTGTAACAGTGCTCAATTTGTGATGTACTGCAAGGGCAGCCGCAGCTGATGCTTGTCGGAAACACATGCTGTCCACACTGTCTTTGAAGATCGTGCTTAATTCATGGTTGAGCTGTTGCTACAGCAGATTCTAGCGGCAGAGCATCGGGGGGTAAGCAGCCCAGGCTGTCATATCTGGGCAGCAGCTTGGCTGGCGGCCGGGCAGGCCTGGGCAGCAGGCGGCCCTTTTTGGCAAAGCTCTCGGGCTTCAGCAGCGCCCGGATGCCCAGCCTGTTGTAGTACACTGTCGTCACTGTGCCGCCTGCCTTCTCGACTGCTTCCCGGGCTGCAGCTGACACCTGGCTGACCTGGATGTTCACTGGCGTCCGTAATCGCACTGCACCCTGCAGCCAACAAGACGTGACTCATGCCAGGGCCTGAGCACACCTGCCAGAATGAACTACCACAACATGGCTCAAGATCGCCCTCTGCGTCTCTGAGGCTGTCAATGATATTGTGGAAGCCCTGCCAGCAACTTCCTGATGTCTCAAGTCTTGCCGCAATATTCTCTGCAATGAGGCAGGCATGACGCAACACTACAACCTTGCCTCAAAATGGGATCCCCCGGGCCAAGTCTCTCCCCCAGTCACATAAGCCTCTGCCACAGCGCGCTGTCACAAAGTGCAGTGCAGGCTGGCAGACGGTGCTCAAGAGTCACAGGCCGGTGGGCACACCTTTGCGAGCAGCTTGACGCCAAACTCTATCTTCTTGGATGCGATCCCTGCATCCCGCAGCGTCTTCATGGTGATGAGCTCATTGGCGTTCAGCTTCTTCCTGTCAAGCGCCTCCTGTAGATCCGCCAGATTGACCGGATCCCATGTGACTTCATGCCTGCACAGGTGCGAGGGAGCGCTCTCCCACTGGGTATGAAAACACATCCTGAAAGCTCTTGTGCTTGCATGACAGCCCAGTGACAGTCTGTCAGGCTGCCTGCAGCCCTGTTGCGCCTTGCGATGCGGTTTAGGGTGATGAAGCAGGTAATGTAGCCCACAGCTATTAGAGCTTGAGAGGTTGCATCCTCCCAGACCCAAAGACAGCATGGATGCGTTGCTTTGCTCCACCTTCGTAACCGCCTTTGAGGGTATGATGTCCCTCAGACAGCTTCATTAAATGGAGTCTCTGCCTATCCTACTGCAGGAGGCATACACTTGCCAAGTTTGCTACAAGAGTCATTAGCTAATCGCAGGATCGTGAGCGTGTTGAGCTGGGCATGAGCACTTACGGGTTATGGAACCCTCTCTTAGGCGCTCGCTTTTTCAGCGGGGTCTGGCCGCCTTCAAAGCCCAGCTTAGGATTCCTCCCTACACCCATCAGATTGTCTCAGCTTGGTGTCAAGACCATGCTAGAAAGTGGTGCTACATGAAGCTAGCCGCAGAACATATAATGCTCCTCTTACGAGACGCTTCAACGGTGGATCTCTGCCCACATTGCTGTTTTGATGGGTTGCCACAGATCACTGGCTGACATGCCGAGAGTTCCATGATGCTGGTAATTCTGCGGCTGCCTAGAAGAGCTGCAGCGCGTCACCTGTGCGCGCTTTCTGTCCCTTGTGCCCCCGCCCTGAGGTCTTCCCTACGCCTGAGCCAATGCCTCTTCCCACCCTCTTGGCCTGCAGCAGCAAGTGTCTGTGAGACAGTTCACTAATGAGACTATGCTGAACTGTAATGACAAGGCCAGGTGTCATGCGCAGGCGTAAGTTGTCTGGGCATTAGGCTGTCTGCAGCACGTGTTGTTGCACACTTTACCATGGTATTCTGTCAGGAAGCCTCAGATTGATAGCCGCACATGGGACAGAACTAGGCACATGTAATCCGGGAGAGCACCACACTCTGATATAGTGCATATTGCATGCACGAAGATTGGAAGCACCTTCTTTCTGGCTCCTGGATTGTCTGCCAGATTATTGAGGCTCACAAACGAGTCCCCTGCTTCCCGAGCGCTGCCAGATGAGCTGGCAAAGCTGCCGCTCAACAGTCTGGTGTGAAGCAGTTGTGAGCAGGTTGCTGCTCCAGCAATCATTCTCGGTCCCTGCATACCAAAGTGGGCATGGAATTTGGCTCTGCCTATATCGCAGGACATGTACAGGCCGAGAACTGTCAGTGACGCGGGGAATGGGCGCACCTGGGACAGCTCATGTTGTGCAGTTATATGACTGTGATTGACAAGGCTCTGCCCGTCAGATCTGACCACACAGCTTAGCAGCCTGCCTAGAGATCTCAGACGATTAAAGGCGCAAGACATAGGATCCCAGCCTCAGCGAGAGGCCAAAGACGCCTTGATCTCTCTTGCGGCAGTTGTCATCAACGAGCTCCCTGTAGGAGGACCCAAACGAGGATTGATGGTGAAGGGCAGGAAAGCCTGAAGGAGGCCCTGAGTGGCTTTGATGCAGGTAGAGGTGACGTCAATCGGATGCGCTCAATGGTTGGGTGCTGTGATGGAAACGCACAGAGCAATGGCCAGAGAGAGAGCACTAAAGCCGATCACAGCCTCAGGTGACTCATCGCAGCACGCAAAGCAAGAGGTCCACCGTTTGGGCTGAGTGTTCGGCATGCGCAGCAAGCACAAAGGGCACGCTAGAGATTATAAAAGGTAGCGGATCAGCGTGATTCCACGACTATTGAACGGAACTTTGAGCAGGCGGCCCAATGACAGACCTCTTGGACATGATTGATTGGTCTTGCGTTGAGTGCTTGAATCAGAATCCTTCACATAGCCTCAACAACGCTCTCAAACAGGTTTGTGTGCGCTACTTGCTGTTTGCACCTTGCATCTCATGCACTGCTCTATGATTTACTGACTGATGGACACCGGTGATCAGTCTACATAACTGTGCGTATCATCCGAAACTGCCACTTTGTTCCGCGTGCAGGGGTACAGGGAAGATGAAAATCTGTTCTTGGAGTCAGATACAGACGAGCAGCTGCTCATACACATCCCTTTCAACCAAGGCACGCCTCTACAGATGCAGACACATGGCATACAGATAGGATTGCACAGTGTGCAGCTTGCTGTCCTTCTGCTGCAGGATCCTGCCCCAAAGCTTGTACCTCATGTTGCATCATGCAGGGGCGTCTCTTTGCACACAGCTTTCTGACAGACTGCCTTGCTGCTGCAGCTGTGAGGCTCAGCTCTTGGGCCATCAAGAGCAGCGGCAGCAAGCCGCATGCGCCTCGGAAAGTCAAGCTCTTCATCAACCGGCCCTCCCTTGGCTTCTCAGAAGCAGCAGACTTCCCAGCAGCTCAGGAGTTTGAGCTCTCAGAAGCCGACCTGGAAGGGAACCTCCTGCAGCTGAAGTGCGTTCTGCTTGGGTCTTCTCCTTGTGATACGTCTGCTGCGATGAGTCACATATCATGTCGCTGCATGCTGTGGGTGGGATCTGAGAGTTCTCCATGCTCAGCTAGCTCTGTGCCTCCCTAGCAGCAAAGTCATGCAACAATGTCCACAAAGAGCATGCTGCACACTGCAGCGTCAGGAATTGAAGACAATTGTCCAGTCTCTACGAAGAGTTACCCCTGTGACTGGATGGTGTGCGCATTGCGGGATGCATGTCACTCAACCGGCGCAGCAACATTTTCTGGCGCAGCAAGCTTCCTTGTTCACTTCTGCCGTTGCTGCGCAGGCTGGTGAAGTTCAACAATGTCAACAAGCTGAGCATTTTCATTGAGGACAATCAGGGAGAGGAGGACGTGACACGAATACAGAAGCTTGTGCTGTATGGGAGCGGAGGGCAGACCATGAACATGAATGAGATCAAGAAAGTGGGAGAGGAGCAGGGCTGAGGCAGCGCTCAGTACAATGAGCGAACTGGATTTGTTTGTTTTGTCATGATGAGGACACCAGACATGGGCGGGATAGGTACACATGAAGCCCTATTTGCACATGAGCAGCTCTGTCTTTCGCCATGCAGAAGTGGTGGCAGCCTGACTGAAGCCATGTTATGGCGGTCAATGTGGGCATGCCATATGCCATGCATGCCTGGTGCCGTGAACGATTCGTAGCAGCTGAAGCACCTCCTTTTCATAAGGTCGTCCAGCCTATCACACAACAGTAAAGTTCAGCAAGCTGATGTGTATACGCCTGATGCGGACACACTGGGTTCAGGTATCAGCAGATTCGAAATATTCATTAATGTCACATTGTGCATCCCAGCCACTCACAAGCAGAGCTCGCAGACATGGTACAAGAGGGCGCAAGCAATGCACATGAATGACCAGTAAGAACTCGCCCTACATCAGTGACAAGACGCCCCGTCAAGTGTATGTGCAAATCAAGCAACCACAAGTATGTCAGAGGCAATGACTGTAACCCATCACATGTCTCCAGGAACACCAGTACAGTCCTGCCAGGAGGCATGGCCCAAGCCATATTGGTGAGATGCAACCATCCCACATCTGTGTTCAACACGCCAAAGCAATGATCCCAGCACGCAGACAAGACACCTGCCCGCCTTTCCTGGTGTTCCTGTCAGCGCGAGCTGAGCCGGAAGAAAGAATGTTGGTAACGATGGCGCATCGACAGGGTGGGCACACAGCCACCCACATAATGTACATGCCACCCCACAGATACGGCCACTGCAGCAGATCACAGGCAATTGCCATGTGGAAAGCCCTACTCTTATCCTTCCTAGCAAGCTTCTGATATACCCTCCTGAGCAAGGTCATCCACATCACCTGTCATTCTCTCCCTGAAAGCGCGTCACATGTTCCCACACATGCTGGTGCTAAGTTTATGCAGGTGGCAAAATGCCTGGTTGCATGCCCTGCCTCCTGCTGATTTCCCAGGGTACGGCAGGCTGTACCAATTTGTTGATGCTAGCAGGGGTCAATATACCATGGGAAGCTGAATTGCGTAGTCCTTGCTCATGTCGCATCCTACGGCTGCTTTACAGACGTGGTCCCTGCCGCAGGACTTTGCAGAGAATGCCTCGCATGCACTGCAGCAGCACCAGGCATCTGCCAACAAGCTTGATTCAGCACCCTTCTCTGAATGTTCCTCGCACCACACAGCACGCTGCTGACTGCCTATACTGCCCGCAGCGCCGAATGCGCTGCGATTCACTGCTTCATGCATGGCTTTGAAGCACCTACCAGGATGGCTGCTGCCTGGCCAGTATGGCCACAGCACAAAGTCTCTTTGGCGTAAGAAAATCCTATGATTACCAACATCCTTGTGTAGGCATGGACAGTATTGTATCCTGAAGATCTCAGACGCTGTGTCTCAGCTGCAGGCATATCCAGCCTGACATCTCATGCTGACTTTCCGTTCACAGTCGACCCGACTCGCATTGCGGAGCCAACATGTGAGCTTATTCCTCGAGTGACAGCAGCTCAGCGCTTGAATACTGCCCTCACTTGAGGAGGTGCTCTCTGACCTGTGACAGCTCTTCTGCTCCCATCCCTGAGTGTTGCCAGCTCACCATATTGCATGACTTGGATCAGCTGCGACAGGGAGCCTCGGTTGCGTGAAATTTTGTCACCGCATGAGAGGTACGCCCTGCGACTCGGGACGCTGCGCACTGGTGGCCGCGAGCAGCTGCTCGTGGAAGGTGGGGCCAGCCAGGGGGCCCCCAGGATTCCTGGCAGATGCCAGCAGCCCCGGGGGAACCCCCAGCGCATGCAGCCGGTTGGTGGCCTCCGGCCCTGACAGCCCCAGCTTCATGGCATCCTCAGGCTTGAGACAGGACGCCAGGGCCGCCCTCTTCAACGCCCCCATGTCTGCTGCCATCCCATCCTGTTTGCACAGCGCCCGTCAGTCACCCTGCCAAGACAACTTATCATCCCAAAGCCATAGCACATGCTTCCTTTCTTAGGCAATACACCCGGCTAACAATTCAAGCAGCATGTCAGCTGGAGCAGGTGCAGCTGCCATGCACTGTTGTGAGGACTGGTATTGACAATGGGCCTCCAGTGCTGCGCTAATGAGGGTTGGAAAAAATGCCAGCGCTTGGCATGGGAGGGGCCAGAGGGACATGGCGCTCGCCTGCATCTCGCTCTTGGGCGCTGCAAAGCCGTTGGTGGCGCCGTTCAGCTGCTGGCCCAGCGCTGCAAAGCCTGCCAGGCTCAGCATGTGCGCTTGGGGGTAGAATCCAGCCAGATCCTGCGCTGGGATCCCTCCATTCCTGGCCCTGCCAAATGGGGCCATGCCTGCGCCCGATCACACAGCCATGAGCCCAGCACATGCTGCCAGGGAGCAGAGTTGACCCCTGAGCTGCATTAAAGCTCATATTGCCTGCCTATGCAAACGATGACCTCACCGCAAGGCCAGACAAGTGTTCAGGATCTGACAGAAGCAATACACAAGTTGGGGCTCATTCATCAGAGTGCAGGGTTGAGGTCTGCAAAGCTTTGATGCGTTGTGCACCCTAGTGCCATGTGGTTCCAACAGTGCAGCACAACAGGACACTGGGGAGTTTCTCTTCAGGATAGGTACCTGGGTTCAGGAAGGGAAGGCCTCCCTGCTGCATGAGCAGCTGGTTGTGCAGCTGCTGTGCATACTGGGGCGTGAAGCCGTTGGGCTGGGGCAGCTGCCCAGAGCCCGCGCTCTGCATGCTACAGAGCGCCATGGATGCCGCTTGAGGGAAGGGCAGCCCCAGGGCGCTGCCTCCCATGCTCTGCAACAGCAAGAAGAAAAACTTGGCACCAGGCCTGGTAGGAGGCTCAGATGCAGTGGTTGTACCTTTGCGGCTTTGCCAACCCATGGCAGGGAAGGGCACTGGTGTCACAAGGCTCCCTACATCCAAGGAGCTGGATTGTTCGAGGTGCATCTCGCGCCACATTGCATCTCACAAGTGCATGAGCATATACTTTGATGAATCACCTGGCCCAAGCCATTCCCGAACCCTAGCGATTGGGGGGCAGCCGAGCTCTGCAGGGGCGTCACGCGCTTGGGCAGGCTGGCGGGCAGCCCGCCGCCCGACTGGCCCGAGCCCAGGCGCTCAGTCAGTGGCGCTGCTGAGGCGGCGGCAACATAGTCGCCATTTGTCATGGCGTCTGCTTGGGGCCCCCCGTCCACACCATTGAGACGAGACAGAATCCGCTGCTGTTGCTGCTGCTTCTGCATCCTGCATAGCACACGCAAGTTCTGAGACTATTAGCAGCAGTATTGTCATAGTTCTAGAGCAGCAGCATGCAGAACCAAAGTACGAGAGGCCGCGATAGAGGCTTCTCAAAGGTGCCGGTGCTGTAGAGAGCTTGAGCGCTAGAGCTGGTGTGCAGTGACAAGATAAGTCAGGAATAGCGCCTGTACCTCTCCATGTGCAGCTGGCGCTCAATCATGTGCGCGATGTACACATGATTGGCGCAGCGCTTGATGGTGCGCCGCTGTGGCGGCATGAGCACGTCCTGCCTGCTGCCCGTAGCCTCGGGCTCCTCGTCCCGGCGAATGCCGCCTGGTGCACAGGGAACACCTCATCAGCTATTACGCCACACTGCTCAAGGATGTCTGTGCGATGAACGCAGATTCTGCACATTGGTTTTATGCATCTGATGCTGAGACGTAATAGTGTCTAAGACGCACCAGCTGTTGCATCCTATCATGAGCAACAGCCTCATGCAATGCTACTGTACTGCATGCAGCTGGCGCATGCAATCCAGAATCAGCTCTTCCAACTCAGCAGCATGCTCTGCAGGGCCGCCCGGAGTGTGCAAGCAGATTGACACAGTGCAAAGGGCTTAGATAAGCTGCAGGCACCTGCAAGTGGCATGTAGTACAAGATGGCTCACCTAGGAAGGGTGCAGGTGGGGGCCAAATCCCACCCTGCGCTGCTGAGGATGCCTGTGGTGGTGTTGATTGGGGGCCAGTAGGTCCGAAAAAAGAGCCGTTGATGCCACCAGGAAAGGGGCCAGCAAAGGCACCCAGCCCCGTGCCAAGGCCGACGTTGGAAGCCGGTGGCACTTGCATGCTTACTGTGCCAACTGGTGGGCTGCTGGTACTTGCTTTGACGGCCTTGGGGGCTGTGATGCTGGTTCGAGCCGCGGAAGGCTCCTTGCTGGGAGCCCAATCCCTGTCATCGTCGTCCCTTGGCGAGGACCTCTGACGTCGCTCCCGCTGGGTCCTGCCTTCGGCAGCCCTGGCGCTGCTGTTGTGCCCCATGTTTCTGACTGGCTTGCTTGGCTCCTCGATCTTCACCCGAGGCGCGGGCCCCTGACCCCCTGCTGCAAAGTCCGGCACGCCACCCGCCAAGGAGAAGAGTGCTTCCAGGGCTTCCTGCTCCTGGTCATCTTCTTCATAGTCCTCCTGCGTGCAACAAAATATGTCACTTGGGCTGCTACACGGCTCTCTGGCCATCGTACCATCAAAAGATGCCATCTCGCGTCCCCAGCCACCTCCCATCCGAAAAAGTGCACTGCAAAGCGGGACAGGCTTGCTAATACACTCACGCCCACCTCGCCCTCCAAGGAACATGCCCGCGACGAGTAAATAAGCTAACGAAGAGCTGCAAAGAGCTACGATGCAAGTCGCCGAGCTGCCACCGCAGAAGTGGCGCAAGGAGGCTCCAGGCAAAACGGCAGGACTGAAGCAGGTCGATCGTGACAAGGGCCGCAGAGGGAGCTTAGCAGGGGCACGGACTCACCAGCTTGACCCGTTTGGCTGCTGTAGCCCACGCATCGCCGCGTTTCCGCTTGATATACTCTGCACCATGGCAATAACGACACGTTCAACCGGGATATCTTCTGAGGGTCACTGCCCGAGGCAGCCTGTTTTTAAGGTACAAACGCCGTTTTGTGAATCCTACAAGCAAAAGGGAGGGGCAAGCCCAAAGCCAGCATCACTCACCCGAGCGAGGTCGTCGAGGAACTGTGTCGACTCCATCCACCACCCAGGGCGGAGCCATCTTTTCCGGTGTGAAGAGGCCCGCCTGCAGCAGCAATAGGCAACGAGGTGTCACGGTGAAGACGTGGGTATGCACCAGGCCCCAGGCCAGCTCATGCCCCTGGCGCCAACCCCGGGAGCTGCAACCTCTTCGCTGGCCACGCGAACAAGTAAAGTGGATTACGCTGCCTGAGGTGAAGAGCGAGCTCACCGGCTGAAGCACCTGCACCGTCAGCTTGACTGCTGTTCCCTGTACCCCGGTGAATCACTACTGATGCTGGCTCGTCCTGCTCTGCTGGCCCTGATATTGTGAGTCGGCTTTTTCACAGTACGACTGTCCTGAATCGCCCGCGGTTGTGCGCCCTATCCAGTCGCCTGGGGTTGGTGCGCGGAACACTTTCAACCCAGAGCCGATTATGGATCACCTGAAGGAGCGCCAGACCGCGATCGGCTGAGAGGCCAAAGTATTCTTGACTAAGGCATTACATACCGGTTACTCAGACGACGTCTGGATGATCTGGCAATGCGAGCAAGTGATGCGCAACAGCTGTATAAGGACTACTCTTCGCGCTCTCTTGCAATCAGACGTTGATGTAACTGATGCCGTGCGTGGAAGCCCATCGCTCCTGGGTTCGACATCTGTGAGGCTTAGCGGCTCTAGTATCACGTGAGATCACTGCAGAAGGATGAAGATGTGATGGAGGGTCTGACGCAATACGGCGACAGCGATTCGGATCAAGAGCAGCAGAATAGCAGCGCACCGTCAGCAGGCCTGCCAGGCAAGATCAAGAGATGCCCCCTTCTTGCACGGTACAGTCATTTCATGTTCATAGCTGTATGGACCATGCTGCGCATACAGGGACGGGCAGAAATGGCGATGCTGAGGATGCCATCCCTTCCGTCCAACCAGTGCCTCAAAGCATGGGCAAGACGACCCCTCAAGCCCTGCCCAGTGCAGCGGCTCTCCTATCACAGGGAGGGATAAGCAGGTGCCAATCTGAGGTGCCTCATCAACTGATAGCCGTCTGCCAAGATTTCCAGTCTAGCAGCCGGTTTGCACATGCTGAAGGCTCACATTGGCACATATGACACATGCTGAGGCTTTTCTAATGTCTCTCACTTGCATAAGACTTGGTTCTGTGGGCTGCTGCTGCTGCTGCTGCTGCTGTCTGCGCATATTGTTCTGGGGGCCTTCCATGATGCACTGTGCTGCAGCATGCGCGCAGGTGACCCCCCCACCTTCAAGCGAAGCGCGCCGCTCAGCAGCGCGGCAAGACTGCACGCAGCGCCCGGGTTGCAGAAAGCAGCGCGCAGAGGCGCTGCCAGCTCAGCCACGCAGGGCAGAAGCAGCAGCGCTGCCGTCAGCGCCTTTCTACCGCCGCAGCTGAAAGGCCGGTACGTCGCCCCTGCGCAGCCCATGCACAACCCTGGCACTCGGCTGACATGATGCACGCAGAGCCTTGAATAGCCATGTGCAGCCTATGCATAGCCTTGGCACTCAGCTGACATGGTTCTCGCACAGCCTGAGATTATCTGTGTGTTGCATGCACAGCTATGATATTGGCGTACTGGTCGCAGCAGTGCTCCCGCTGACAGCCGAACTTTTGGTAACCAGAGCAACACTGATATGCAGGCCCAACGTCATCACAGAGGACCTGGATAAAATGGGAGTGAAGAAGAGGAGGAGCAGCGGTCAGGGGCAAGCTGGGCAGCAGAGATAGCACAGGGCCACATCTGATTTACAGACTCTGTCAGACAATCACACTCTCAAACCATGATGCGTCTCTCAGGTCTGATGTAGAATTCGCAGACATGCGCATGCGGACCGCATGCTGGTTGCTTGTGAGACTCCAAACATGTACCTACGTCAAACATCTTGGAGTGCTTATACCCTTCAGACCAGTCAGCACGGCTTGGAAAAGCTTTAGGAAGTTCTGAATGACCCATCTATTGCATTGTGATCATGATATACCATGTAAGCAAGTCCTCACAATTGCCAATCTTGAATATTGTTCTGTTGCAACCCCATTCAGAGTCATTCTTGTCATCTATGAAAGGCTAGCCTGAATAATACACCAACCAGTACCAATATACAGAGCAGCATCATGAGCTGCCAGCATGCGCCTCCATACGAAGAGGATCCACATGCCCAAGAACCAAAGATATTGTGACAGCAGAAGCACATGCCTGGCAGGGGCGTCAAGTGCTCATGTTAGCCAATCTTCAGCAGCTTTGCTGATCTCTCTATGGCCAGCCCAACCCAATCACAGGCTGATGACGCAAGCGTCCGTGGGCTGCGTTTTTGGATTGGAGAGGGTATCTTCTGCGCCTTGCTTACAGACCCCACAATGGTGGCCACATCTGGAGAGAGCTCTTCCCTGCTTCCCTGCCAGGGCCATCTGTCGCTTGAGGTGGATGATGCCGCCGACGCGCTATTCGTCAGCGCAGAAACCCCGCTCTCAACGTAGCCTTCCAGCTCAAGCAGCTCCCTGCGCCGCCTGAGCTGGCTCTTCTCCGCGCGCTCTGCCTGCTGTGCGCGCTCGGCCTGCTGCCCCTCTTCAGCCTTCAAGCCCTCTCCCATGCTGGCGTATCTCGCCTCTCTCTCATCATCTCGACTAACGTCAGCCTCCTCCGCAGGTGTGTCACCTGATTGGCTTGGTTCACCCTCCTTCATGGTCTCGCCAGGCTGCAGTGCTTCATCTGAAGAGGTTTCCAGTGAGTCTGGGTTATCGTGGAATCCTAACTCCTCAGTGCCCAGAAGGTTGCCACCCGCGCTAGCCAGATCAGGCTCCTCCTGCGCAATCAGTTCCCAGCGTTCTAAATCGCTAGCATTGTGACAAAGCCTACTACATGCACAGCTGGGCAAGTCTGACTGGTCCATCTGCTTTTGCTTACAACTACAGCTGATGTGCCGGGCCACGAGGAGCTTGTTGTACAAGCACATGCAAACATCCAAAGCACTGCTTGGAATAGCATAGCAATGCAGTGTCACAGGGACAGACCTCATGGAGGCCCCAGCAGGGAACAAGCAAAAAGGGGGATGAATAGTATCATAGCACGTGTGCTATCACTCTTAGAGGCGCCCGTCAATTTAGAAAGTGCTATTCTGCGGGTGAAGATGCGCTGCAAGAGCTTGCCTGCTCCTTGATGCGCTGCCTGGCCAGCTCAACCACTTCCTCCTTTTCCTTCTGTCTCCGCTCTTCCAGCTCTCTCTGACGCGCCTGTCATGCCACACGTGCATCATGATTGAGCCCTGGAGTGAGGCTATCTTCTCGGGATCACGCTTCTTTCAGAAGAGATGTTATCTGATCTTACTGGAGAAGCTAGGAAGCGCTCAATATGGCCATTCACCTCTTCAGCCTGCTCCGCCTTCTCCTGCTCTTCTTTGGCCACTCTCGCCACAGCCTCCTCGCGCCGCTTTAGTGCCTGCTCCCGCTCCTTCTCGGCAGCTACCTCCTTCTCGAGTTGCACCACCTCTGGATCCTCGTCCTCCTCTTGAGCGCCCTCGTCCTCAAGGGTCACTCCAACCTAACAGCATGCACACACACACTAGCTTCACACACAGCGTTTCTTTTAAAAAAGATGGGGCAGGTGGGGTTCAGACCTCCGACATGTGCCATACTGGGCTTCCTAACAGCAGATCAGCAGTTGTCTACATACCTTTTAGAGCATGATCTAGCACTTTTTGGGTTGAGTGACGCATGTGACAGTCCCAGGAAAGCAAGGAATGTGTTCAGGACATTGCTAGCTCATGGCAGGGAGTGTACACAATCCTGCATCACTGATCAGCATCAGCCAAGGTGATGAGACCGCGCACCTCTTTTTCGGGTTTTGGTGACAATTCTTGATCTGCAGGGGTGCCTTCATCAAGATCCTGCCTGGGTGTCTGTGCACTGGGCCTGCTGCCCAGACCTTGCGGGCTGCCCAGGACCTGGGCACCTCCGAGCTGCCCGCCACTCGCCCCTTTCCCTGTGACCATGTATCAAGAGCTGTTCTTGGATGAAAAACACAAGGGCAAAATCACCAATATGAAACTCTCCCTGAAAATGCAGACAACCATGAACAAGGGTGCCTATGTAGCATTGCATCAGTCGAGCCTCACAATGCTCTGCATTGGGGTACAGCAGCGCTCAGACATCTAGTGGGGCGGCATACCCTCACTAAAAACCCTTTACACAGGACCATGCACACTGGGTAAGGACCGTTTACCTGACGTGTGACCAGTCATATCATCACAGCATCAGCTTTTACAATGCAGCACATGACATGGACCTACCTGCTTCCTCGTGTGGCACATGCATTGCCTGCATCGTCAGCCTTTTCTCTTCTGTGTGCTTAGGCTCTTTGTCCTCGGGCGATCCCTCCTCCTTGGGTTCCTCTCGAGCCTTCTGCAACAGATATGCAGCTGCCTCCGCAGCCGCCTTCTCTCCGGCAGCCGCCTGCATGGGTGCTTTAATGATGTCAGAAGGGACCCCTGACACCTTGGACCGGGATGAGTGCAAGCTCCAACAGCAGCTGCAGATGCCTCACAATCTTCAGACCAAAGATAGCACAGCCAACTTCAACAGGCGTTCAACGCCGCCGTATCGCACAGATCGCTGCAATCGTGTCTTGCTTGTAAGGTCTCCGACTGCCACACAGCTTCCACATCCTGCCACCTCCTAGAAGTGACCAGTGCATGCCGATCCCAGCTAGGAGGGCTTGCCTCGGGGTTTTTGAGCTCCCTGAGCTCCTGCAGCACATGTGCCTGCTCCTCCTGCACCTGGCCCCGGTCCGAGGCCCTGTAGTTCACCCGGTCCATGCTGATGTGGAAGGCCCTGTCTAGGCACTCCTCCTGGAGAGACTGCAGCTTCCTCTCAGCGTCACTCTCCGCGCCCAGAGTCTTGACACGCACCGTACTTCCTACAGCAGGACACAGAATACACCTCACTGGGGTGACACGGACAAATTGCTCGCAGCACACGCATTCGTGCAGATGCGTCACCCATGCGGGTGCTATCATGCATGCGTGGCGCTCACCAGACACCCCTCAATGGTGTGAGAGATCCCTGAGAGGTGCTCTGGACTCATAGATGGGTACTTTGGGGCCGCAGACAGGACAGCAGTGCAGAGAACTTAGACAGGGAAAAGGGCCAGACAGAGATAGCTAAGGTGTAGCACTATCACCTAGATACACCACAGGCTGTCACGGACAGGATCCAGACAGAGCCAGTGAGCTGCAGGGTCTTACCATAGGCCGTCCAGAAACATGGCCCAGACAGAGCCAGTCAACTGTAGTGATCCCTTACCTAGATAAACCACACGCTCTTTGGCCATGGACTCGAGATCCCTCTTGAGCCAGGCCATGTCTGCCTCAGTCTTCAGCTCCCTGACTCCCTCCAGCAGCAGGGTGTTGTTCTCTGATGGGTCGCCAGCGTGCGCAGGCCAGATCTGATCCCTCAAGTGAAAGAAGTCCATCAGGCTCATCCCCTGCAAAGCATGTTCTGGCTGGATAGACGTGCTGATCCAGATCTTCTCAGCAAGATTCTGAGCAGAGCACCACCTGAGCTGCAGATGGGGATGGTGATTCTCAAAGCAGATGCACTGTTTTGCAGGCATGCATGCAGCATGGAAACTGGGAGGGAAGTTGGCTGAGGGTGACTCACCTGCATGTCACACGCCTCCTCGTAGTAGTACCAAACCAGGCAGCGGTGCGTGCTGGGGGGACCGTCCAGCGGCAGCCGGGGGACGATTTCGATGTCCCCCCGCCAGTCCTCCGCCATCCACTTCTTGGGCTGCCCGCTGCGCCCACGCTGGGCAGCCGCCTTCTCGTCATCCAGCCAGCGGCTGTTGCAGGCCACGTCCGGCCATACAGGAGTGCGCTTGGAGGCGAGGGCGAGCTGCGCAGGAAGACACAGATATGCCATACAGGTGTTGGCTTGGATAAGATTGCCAATTTGGTGCTGCAGTCGTTCCTGGGCAGCCCGGTGCCCCCATGCTGAGCAGTCGCAAAGACGCCACTCAGCATGCCCAGCTTGCCCCACTGCATGATCTAGGCGACGCAGAAGTTATACAAACCCTGAGCCCTCCACTAGTGATTGCAAAGCTCCCACAGCCACTTGCAACATCTCACAGAGCTGTGGGACGGATCGCACACTCACCTGGACGAGGCCCATGACAGCTGCCCGGAAGTCGGTCTCGTCGTCAAAGTGAAGCGGAAGCACATCCGGCGCGAAGCTGAGCACGCGCTTTTCTGACAGCGTGGGGGACAGCGCCTTGCCCTTGTGCTCGCGCTCCAACGCTTCCAGCTTCTCTGTCGCCTGCAAGTGAGCCCCCGCTGTGATGGGGGAGTTTTGCGAAGGCTTTCGCTCTCAATAGCACTCTCATGCTTGGAAGCCTGTTCAGGTCTTCATGGACTTGCTTGCATGTCAGCCCATCATACCATGGCCACTGATGTGCACCTGCCTGCCTCACAATACACTTGCAACTCAATGGGCAATTGAGCTACATTCTAGAGTTCGGCATACTCGGGGCTTCTCTCAGGGGAGTTTTTGCTTAGGTAGACTGTAAAGAAAGTTTCCTTGTACTGTTGGCACGCAGCTCATTTCAATTCATAGCAAACCTATTGTCAATGGAGCAGCACACATACCTCCCAATGCCACATGCCTACCGCCTTCATAAGGATGGAGCGGCCTTGCATGTAGGCCCGGATGCCTATGATATGTGCAAAGAAGAATGGTCGTGGCTTCACATAGAATGCCCCATTCACAAGCCCTGCGTGGCATCTGGACATATGAGATACCCTTCTCTGTCAAAGGAGCTAGTCTAATCATTCTAAGAGTGTGAGAGGGCTGCCGGACCCCCTTCAGGCATGCTGAGCAGACATCTTCGAGGTGGAAGATTCCCACCATTGTGCCCATACTCCATGAACTTCCCATACATCAGCGGCTGGATCAGGACTTCAGACATCTTTCCATCCCAGGCGCCACCTGTCAGAAGCACAATTCACTGTTGGTCGCAGCAAGAGTGCTCCTAAAGCTCTAAGGAACAATGTCAGAAAGAGACAGCCCACATGGTATTGCAGTAGGACAGGCATGAATGCTAGGGCATCATGAGACCCTGAGGCATGGCAGATCTGACCTGTGAGCCATGAGATCTCTTTTGTGCTGGACTGGGACCACTGCTCGGAGACCTGGCCTCTCTTTGCAGGAAAGGGGTCTCCTCCAAGCTTTGCGTCCCACTTTGCCAGCTCTTTGGGGGCAGTCAGGTTGAAGTGCTCGAAGTAGCCTGCATCACAAACCACCATGCAGTCTCAGAGACTGCGCTGCATCTGCAGACATCTTGTTGCAAGCCAGATAGCTTGATGGTCTTCACACCGGCTTCAGCCTCCTAAACTATGCACCTTGGATTATGCTGTTTCACTGCCAAAGCAGGCGATGGACACTCTATAACCAGCACACAATTCCCAGACAAGCACACAACTGACATAGATACCATGCCTTGCCTATAGCTCAGAGTCTGCTGAGAGAGGAACGAATTTCTACATCGCACATTTCAGTGGGAGGTTTTGATTACCTCCAGTGATGCCCAGCCTGCTGTGAATGTCCTCGCCCAGACTGTCGACCCAATCCTCGATCCTCACCTTCTTCTGCACAGTGGCCAGCAGGACCCTTTCAGATTTCTGAAACATGCAGCAGGCACGAGCTGGCAACATCGCGCGCGACACACATCGCCGGCAAGCTTCATGCCATAATGTTCCCAAGATAAGTGCCTGTATGCCTGACTCTGTGTGTGCAGCAGACACCATGCATATTCTCAAGCTCAAAGGGTGCGTCCATCAAGCACACCATTGCACACTGTCACGTATGAGCATCATAAGCAGAAGCCCACTTTAGGCACCAGAGGTGAGGCGGCACCCAGCACTGCATCAGCTTTAGATGGGCGTTTACGAGGCCATGTGGTGGTGGTACCTTGACCGCCATGTCTGCATGCGCCTGCCAGACGTCATTAAGATTCTGGCCTGCCCGGCTGTACGCCCGGTTCTCCTTGCCCTCGCTCCAGAGGCTGTGCCAGGCGACAGGGCGGCCTAGATAGGCGCTGGCCACTGCATCCCTCAGGATGTCCTCGTCGCTGATGGCCCACCCTAGGGTTTTGGGGCTGCCCTCGACTTCCAGAAATTTTGGATCCTCAGCGTACCTCAACACCTGCACGACACATCGTATACATTCCGCTGACAGGGCTCTCAGCATGACAGTCTGACGACAGTCCCAAGCATACTTGTAAACACCACACCCCATCTCATGACTTCAAGCCCTAGCGCGCACGGAGTCTAGCCCATGTATACTGCTCGGAAACTGCAGATGCTAGCCCTGTGAGATGGCGTGAGTTGCCACCTTTTCTCTCAACCTGACTCAGAAGAGACTCACCATGGTCTGTCTCCGTACTATCTGACAGCTCCGTCCAGCATTCATCTTGGTTGAATTCAAGATGTACTGATGAGCTGTGTGGAGGGGAAGGCTCACAGGTTTTGGGATTGAGGTTGATGTCTCATTCTGATCAACTGAGCATTTGAGCATGTTTCGTGTCTCTTACCCTGGCTACAGCCTCTGTGAAGATCCAGGACACCGGCCCTGCCATGTCAGCGTTCTGGACGTACAGAAAGCCTGTGGTAAGCCCAGCCCAGCCGCCATGTGACATGGTGACTAAGGCCGCCTTGCTCAGGGGTGGGCGCTTCACGTAGGCGTAAGGGTCGTCGCTGAAGTGAGCATCAGCGTGCACAGAGAGCACATTGTAGCCGGCGCGGATTATCCTTGCGATGGTGTGGTACCTGCACGGCAGCACTGCGCATAGCACAGCTTTCCCGGGGAGGCCTACGGCTGATAGATCCACAAGAGGAGTCTGCGAATTCTCTGTCATGCGCGCCAGCGGGTTTGATGATTTTCTGGCGTGAGGACGTCACTCCCACATGGGTGTGTGTCTCACCTGATCAGGATGAGTCTCTCGTGTGCATTGTGGTGGTCGGCAGTGCCCTTCCCAAAGTATTCCAGCTCGCCATTGCCTAGATAGGTGGACCAGACACAGCCTGCAGCCAAACCATTGCTTGGGCACATTGTGGTGTTTCACATGCCCTTGCTGGGTTCCCTAGCTCTTAGTAGGGGGGCACTAAGACAAGCAGCAACCACTGTGGAGTGCATGCACGTTTGCATGCGCTCTTTGGAAAGCTCACATACGCACTGGCAGCTGCTCCTGTCAAGCCCATAACAGCGCGGGAAGAGCAACAAGCATGCAGATGCTGGGCTGGTGACTATCGCGTGCTCCCATGAGTACACATCTCACATCCCTTGGTCTTTGCATGCGATGTTCAGCCGTACTCCAGTTTGCTCACCTGCTTTTGGGAAGGCCTTCAGGACATTCTGGCAGCTGGTCTCGTCCAGGGTGAGGAGGATGAAGTGCTCGAAGGTGAGCTTGCGCAGATTGAGCACCATGTTGAGCGCCATGCCGATCTCCCGGTCCCGGAAGTGCACCAGGATGACCTCCTTCTTGTGCGAGCGCGCCTGCAGCATGGAAGGCCGGCTCAGGTGGCTAGACCTCAATCCAGGAGACTTTGCAGACGTTACAGGCCATGTCTGCTATGTGCAGCAGTCTGTAAATGACCTCCTCATTCCCTGCCAGCCCTTCTGTCTTCTGGCCTCATGGGCTGTTCACAATGGGATCATGAGGCATGATACATTTTATTGACTGACGGAGGAGCATTTGTACTGACAGCCTTCCAGTGTGGTGCGTCCGCATGTGAAGTGCGCAATTATTGCCTGCGCTTGCTGTACGATCCTCAAGGCACAGGCTCAGGCGTGTTTAGCGCAGACGTGGGCGCCTGCTGCTCAATTCGTGTTGCCATGGATTATGCCACTCGGTGACAATGCAGAGGCCAGGGCATCTAGCACTCACCTCCAGCGCCTGCTGCAGTGTGCCCATACGCGCCAAATCCCCTGTGTAGGGCTTCATGGCTCCCTCGCTTCTGTAGGGGCTCGGCCGGGCCTCGTCCTGATGTAAGCTCGCGTCCCTGGACCCCTTCAGGACATCCACCGGCTGCAGCTTGTTGCCTGCATGTCGGAAGCAAAAGTCAGGATCCTCGAGCTATCTTTGCAGCTTGCCAGCCAAAGGTGCTGCAAAGCCGAGCAATGCCTCATCTGCATGCTGAGCCTACAATGTTGAGCGTCGTACAGACGGGTGGCTGTGAAGGCATAGGCAGGGGCCAATTGCAAGTGTTTTTCCTGATGCCTTGGCTCTTGACAGGGGCAGGGAGTGGGTCCTGCAGCTGTGCATGGCTGCTGAGCCATACACGTCCCCCAGGCCTGCTTGCAATGTGTGACACTGTGCAGGCAACATCAGGGGGCAAGTGGTTCTGCCTGTGATGACAGACCGCACCTGGCACACTCGTCATGCCCTGGAAGTGACCTCTGACCCCAATAGGGTCTAAGCTCATGCGCTTCCATCCCATGTGCTTGACTGTCCTGCAATGAAAGTGTCCCACTCTTGATAGCCCCCATCCCCCTTGCAACATTGCCTTAGCAGGGAGTAGCGTGCGTTGCACAAGCTTGCAGGAAGTATATCTTGCAGCAAAAGACGGGAAAGCTGAACACAAGGGGCTGAGGTCACAGTGCAGGCTTACAGTGAGTCATCCCCTCGATGAATCCTAAGCCTTGGCAAGTAGACGTGCATGTCGACCATGCCAAACAAGATCTGCAGCGGATATAGATGTTTCGTCATTGCAGAAAGCCGGCTACATTGCACCAAGGTCACATCGAACAATAAAACACCAGTAGCTAGTAGTTGGAACCGTTTCAACCCAGCGGAGAACGTGCTCACCAGCGCGCCCAGAACCATAATGAGACGAACTTGCCAGGAAGACCATTTAACTGAGTAGTAAAGTTTCATCAGGGGCTTCAGTGTCCAGCGTTGCCGTCCCTGTACGGGCATCGGGCCGGGGAGCCTTGCAAGAAGGTGCCCAGCCCTTGCCGGAGATGCGGCAATATTACCTCTGGATAACTCTCAATGAGACGTAAAGGAAATGCTTGGTACGGCGCTTTTCACGCCGCAGCGGGGTGACCACATAGTGATGACGACAGCTGCGGAAGGTGGTCAGGGTTCAGGGCCATGAAACATGTGCATACCGCAACTAAATATCGTTTGGATCCCAGGCCGCCAAAAGGGCCATCAGGAGCACTGGCCCGCAAGCGCCTCATTTCGGAGTGCTGCTTGCAATACTTACGAAACCTAATTTGGCAGCTCTTATTGGAAAAATTTCCGGAACAGCTGTAGGCATGTAGGAGGCGTTCTTATACAGTCAAGGGCTGAGGATATGCCGGATAAAGACAAATACTCTTAGGGCTGCAGATATCTCAAGGTACCGACACCTACGGTCTGTGACATGAACACCTGACAGGTGAACAAACCCGAGCGGGAAGAGAAGATGCCTGGCTTGGGCGATGCGGGAGTACAGAGAACCTTGAGGGGCATCATATCGAAGACCTCCAAGGAACACCACCGGTACGGGAGAAGAGCTGAGACCTCTGACTATCCTGCCTTGTGAGCTTTGCACAAGGCAATCATATGACATGCCCACCCGGTACCATATGTGTCCGATTCTTCACATTCTTTCGATGCCCCTGAGTATAAGGGGATGTTGCTCCAGGTTGGAGTCGGCGTCTAATAAGCTCAGTGCAGCCTCAGCAAGCAAAGGCTCCGCCCTGCTGGGCATCCTCATTCAGCATGAAAGCTCAGGAGGATGTGGAGCTTCCAGGAACGATCCTCATAGGCATGAAAGCGCAGCTGCAGGACACGCCCTGGACAGGCAATGCAGATTGCTGGCAGCAGATGCACCCAGAGCAGCCCAGCAGCACAGTGCAGCAGGGACAGCTCCCTTGATGCCTGCAGATGCTCCAGGACGTCAATCGATGGCAGAGTGCCCATTGTGCGGGTCCAGTGTGCCAGTCGAGCAGCTGCAAGCGCATGTAGATGCTGAGCTTCAGAAGCTTGATGCTGCAGCAAGCCAGGCCTCATCTGTGCCTAGCGTGGCTATAGCACAGCATGCAAGGCAGGTACTTCAATCTATCGCAGTCCAGCCAAGCAAGATGGCACAGCCCACAGCAGGCCTGCCTCCCAGGCATGGTCTGCAAACGGGTCACCTGAGACCCATCCGTGCAGACCACGGCTCACAGAGGAGCGAGAATGCACTGTGGCCACAGAGCGGCCCTTCTGAGAGGCACACCCTCTCAGGCTCCAGCAGACATTGGTTGCGGCCTACAGCGCAGCAAGCAACAGCAGCACGATCCTCTACTTCAGGACGTCACTTCACACTCCCTCAGCAGTCTCAAAAACCAGAAAAGAGCATGCAGCAACCAGGTCTAGCAATCCCTCTTGCATGCAGGAGTAGTGCTGCCCAGCAGACGCAGCGCCCTCCCCGGGCACCACACAGCTCAGGCTTGCAAGCTGGCATACCAGCGCAACCAAGACAACAGCTTTATCACAGCAGGCAGCAAAGGGAGCGCGGCCAGCCAAGAGAGCCCTGCAGCAGAAGTCCAGCACAGCAGAGGGCAGGCGCTGCATCTCACAGGCAGCCATCAGGAAAGAGAAAAGCACAGGTACAGCTTCGGCGTCATCCGTCTGCTTCTTGAGCCTGCACGAGCTTCCCTGCAGCACTCTCCGCGCTTGCACAATGTAGTTTCGGTTGCGCAAGCTGCGCTATGTATGCACTGGTGTGCAGGCCAACATTGATCTCGGGACCCAGTCAAGTGCCAGAGGCTGGAGCCGAGATGGGTCACTGGGATACCAAAGAGCCTCGACAGTACTATTTTTATATACACAGCTGCTGCGCAGGTACATGTATTTGGTGCTGGCTTGGGTACAGGGCGGAGACAGCCCCAGCAGCAGAGGGCTCCTCCTGCCAGGCAGCAAGGCTTCAATCACTACGACAATGGGCGTGGGCTCTGGGTATGCTTCACTCTCCACAAGCTTGCGTGTGGACCTTCCTCCGCACTGGTGCTTCGTGCTTCTTTGCACTCAGAAATGGCGCATTAGTCCTTACACAATGCACCCGTTGCCCACTGCCGGCTAGCTTTCCTACTAAAGGAGCTTCTTGCCAAGCCCAGGCACCTCTATCTGACGAGCTTGGCATAGCTAAAAGAGGTGTCACATGAGCTCGTAGAATTTCTTCGCATTCTCAGAAGCCCGTCATGCTCTAGTGTCCATGCACAGAATGAGGTGAGGCCAGCGTCAGGACACAGCGCAATCACATGCTCGATCTTAGATGTTCAGGGCTGCCTGTTCATGCTCCGCAGTGATGTTGTGCAGGACGGTGACATGGCGGGGCTGGATGGCTTAGAGACTGTGGGCTTGGACTGCTGGGAGGGCTTTGGAACCATGAGCATGGGGCGCCTCTGAGTGTACACACATATGCGTGTGGTGGTGGCCCACAGCGCTAGCCATAGGGTAGAAAGCATACGCGGACCTGTCTGTGACCAGAGTCTGGGGCCATCGGCCATGCACAGTCTGCAACCTCATCAACTAGGAAAGGACTCACTCCTGAATGAGCTTCTTGCGTGAAGGGGCCTGCCTTGGAGGAATTTCCCTCTGATGTTGAAAGCCCCTGTCTCAGCAACCTGCCTCAGAGGCAATGCCTCTTCATCGTCCCCGTCTAATGGGCCTGGCCTCATGGGTCAGTTGCCTCAATAATGCGGCTATATAACTGAATGCGCTGTCGCGCACAAGGCTGGAGGTCCACACGCAAGGCATGCTTTGCGGTTCCTTTCACTAGGCTCAAATCGTAAAAGCCAATGTTGTATAGAAACCACAGCATGAGATTGAGCAGGTCTCCAAATTTAGATACTTGGGCAGTATGCAAAGCTCAGACCTTTCCGTCAAAGCTGAAATTAGCAATAGATTGGCCAGTGCAGCCCATGCCTGGTCAAAGCTGTCCAAGCTGCATTTTTGGGACGATAAATGCATTAGCAGAGGCATAAAGTGCATCCTATATAAGGTTATTGTACAGTCCACTTTGCTATATGCTAGTGAGACTTGGGCATTTCCCAAACAACAGATGCACAGGCTGGATGTCTTCCAGATGAAGTGTCTCAGGAAGATTTGCAAAGTCAGCCTAAGTGACAGAATAAACAATGAAAGGATCCTGGACTGGTGCAATGTTGCAAAAGTCTCTAACATTGTGAGCCATAGGAGATTGAGATGGCTAGGTCATTTGGCTAGGCTGTCTGACGAGAGGCTACCAAAGAGGGTGCTATTTGGACATATGGATGGCTCTGGCTTGAGAGGCAAGAGCCAAAAGCAATGGGTGGACTATGTCATGGAAGACTTGCAGATTGCAGGACTTTCATACACATGGTGGAAGAAATCCCAAGACAGGGCAGGTTGGAGGGCTGCCATAGAATGTCTGCTGCAACGCACCTGATCTACGGATCGGAAAGCGTGTAATGAATGAATGAATGAATAGAAACCACACCTAATGTAGTACCCATCTACATTGCAGATGGCGTTGTACGTGCTGTGCATGGCATACGTATGTACTCATGTACAACACGTACAAGCTGGTACAGCATACTCAAACTTGAGCTAGCAGAGCAGCTGTCTGTACAGCCCCTCTTCTAGCCATCCTCTACACATCCAATTCTGTGTTGGCATGCCTGATGGCTAGAGTGCTACCTTCTATGCTGCTAGTTGCACATGCAGGTCTGCTGCAGAGCACCGAGACCTCAATGCGGGACCATTTGCATTGCAGCTCATGAAGTAAAATACAGGCAAATTAGCTGCACTTCTGTACATTGCCTACCGGCTGCCTCAGCGAGTACAAAAGGTGACCAGGTGTGAGCTGTCTGTATAGCCACTCTGCTAGCTGACTTTCATTCACATCACTTCTGTGTTCAGTGTGCATACTCTCCCGTGCACACGATGCCCTCACCTTCAGACTAGCCCATTGCAACCTGTCAAGGAAATTGCAGCTCAGCTCAAGAGCCATAGAACAGGCATTTGGTGCAAGAAAAGGCTGTGGTCAGCCGCATATTGGCAGCAGACGGTTGGGACGCACCACCCCGACTCATTATATAGACTTAAACTCTATGCAGAGATCAAGAGCTATGCTGCAGTGCCAAAGCGTTGCTACATTGCTGAACCATACCTTAAGGACCTGGGGCATTAGCGGCTTGTGCGAGCGCTAGACGGCTGACGGCCTTCACATGCTTGATGCAGCCCAGGATCTGCTCTGCACATGCCTCTGCTGAAGCGGCATACTGCATCTCGATCATTGCTGTATAATGCTCCTGCAGCTCTTCCTCATCGCTGTCTCCATCACAGATCACATCGCGAAGGCGAGTGTTGGGGGCTGTGCTGTTGGAGGCATCCAGCGCTGCTGTGAGGCTGTCCACCACTGGTGGGATGGCACGCCAGAGCTTCTCCTCAGAGAAGGTGCCAGAAGTCAGGGATCTCTCAGCTTCCTTGCACTTGGTCTTCAGAGCCCTTACCACATCAAGCTCGTGCACTCTGGCGAACAGGTTGATGAGGCCCTGTGCTTCGGCGTCAGCCCTCATCAGAACCATGAGCTGGTGGACCCTCTGATCTGACAGCTTCCTCTCCCCTGGCGTCAAAACACTAGCGTCAGACAGCAGTTTGCGTTCGCAGGGACGTTAGAAGCGGTCCAAAGGGAGCAAAAGTGCTGGCGTCTGTTACAAGAGCAGCCAGGTCACCTGGCACCCAGGGCGCTGCGCTGGAGTTTGGATCGTTGTACAGCTCCGCGAGCGTAGGGATGGGCATGCAGTTGGAATCCGGTGTCCCTGCCGCCATTGAATCCATCGTCTGAGGCGCTTACCGCTGCTGCGATGTGATGTATGTAGGAATTTCGGCTACTCTCGCAGGCCTAAAAAAGCACCGGAAGATTCTGACATTCCTTGCTGGGCAATCTGTCGCGTCGCATTACTCTCAACAGTAAGGCCACGTGCGCCTGTAACGGCGCACAGTCCTGCTCAGGAAGCTTCCACCGTCCTCTCTTCCCAAGAACGTGGTTGTCCAGCTCTCTGATATGTCGATGCAGCAGATAGCACTCTATTAAGGCCATCAAATGATGCTGGCGTTTGCCTTCCTTTATGAAACAGCGTGGTCTGGATCACTCATCCGATGGACGCGCGTACTCTGTGTGTGTCTTCTGCGTAGACCGTGGAACGAGTTGCAAGCGCCCTCGCGACAGCGACCGTGCATGATGGCGGTGTGATGTTCCAGGTAGAGCAGCCGTCTCTGTACAGCCCCAGCCACATCTCCAGCGGCATGGACGGCCTAGGTGACGTTTACTGCAGCCTCAAAAGCACACACAGATCTGCAATGTAGGAACCACACCAAATGTGGGACCACGTGTCCTGCACATGGTACCGCATGTACATAGAAAAGACCACGAGCATTTACTCAGTCTGCCCACATTTGCCCATCTTAGGCCCCGACTTGCTACACTGCACTTCTGCACAACACATGCGAGGTGGCACAGCACGCTCGAGGTTGAGCCATTGAAAGCAGCTGTCTATACAGGCCCTTTTCCAGCCATCTTGTACAGATCAGATCGTTCTTTGGCATGGCTGATGGCCAGAGCGCAGCCTTCTAGGCTGAAGATGTGCATACAGGTCTGCTACAAAGCGCCGAGACCTCAATGCAGGACACTGTGCATTGCACTTCATGAAATGCCATAAAGGCGGGCCAATGACGCTAATGCACATTGCCTGCTGGCTGCCTCAGCAAACATGAAAGGTCACCAGGTGGGAGGAGTTGTCTCTGTAGTCCCTCTGCCGGCAGACCTTTCGTATACACATCACTGCTGTGCTGAGGGTGCATGCACGCCTGCTCACGGCATGCCCTCACTTGCTGACCTGCCATCATGGGTGATTATAAATTGTCAAGAAGAACTGCAGGCCAGCTCATCGGCTGCAAAAAGGGCGTGTGGCGCAAGAGAAGGCTGGCGCCACAGCCACAATCAGGCAGCAGACTGTTGGGGCACAGCTTGTGCGCCCCCACAGTCTGCTCTCAAAATTCTACAGCTGTGTAGGGATCAAAGGCTACGGGTTGCAATACTGAAGCCTTGCTACTTTGCTGCATCTGGGTGCGCAGGATGCGCGCTGGAAGGACCTCAGGCATTGGGGATTTCAAGAGCCCTGCGGCAGGCGTGCCGGAGCTGCTTGACCCACATTAGAAGCAGCTTCCCTCCAAATCCTCTGGTGATTTAGCGGTGTACAGCACCTCCATGCACATGATCCCGTGCCTCAAAACCTCCTCGCCCTCTGAGCTGTCCCCATTCCAGATCTCATCGCAAAGCTTGATGTACCACTCCGTTGTTGGCATCCAGCGCTGCCCGCAGCCTTTTCACCAGTGGTTTGAGGGCTTGCCACAGCTGCTGCTCTGTGAAATTGCCGGCTGCTAGGAAGCTCTCTGCATTCTCGCACTGGGTCTGGAGAGCCTCCACCACTTTAGGCCTGTTTGCCTCTCTGAATAGCTCGATGAGACCATGCTGGTGATCTTCAGCCCTCATCAGGACCAGGAGCTGGTGGACCCTCTGAGCTGACATCCTCTCCTCTGGCGTTGACGACAATTGCATCAGATAGCAGTTGGCATACGCAGGAACCTGATAAGGGCCAAAATAAGCAGTAGTGCTTGCAGCCAGGTCACCTGGCACCCAGCCTGGGTCATTGTACAACTCCGCCACCAAAGGAATGGGTACGCAATTCTCTGGCTTAGGGAAGAGACCTGCAACCAAAGCCTTCATGAGTGTGCAGCCAAGACGTTTGAGAAGCGAGCAGAAGCAGCCAAAGTGCTGATTACCAAGCTCCCCGCTGACTCACCTGGAGCAGCATCTGCGCGCTTACGCGCAGCAGCCCGTGTCTCCATCGTCTGACAAACCTTGCTGAGCGAAGTGTCGCTACCGCAATGGGTAGATGCTGCTCGAGCAGCATCAGGAGGAGGAGCTCAGTGATGAGGAGCTCCTCATCACTGATTCCATGTGCGGTAGTGACGGCGCACAACCCTGCATCTGGACTCCGTGGAGCTTAGAAAGCCTTCACAGTATTTTCCTGCAAGTAAGATGAACATGGATGGCTCTGATATTTCGGTGCAGCAGACAACACTTTCGCATGGCCACCAAGGGATGCTGGCGTTGAGCTCCTGCAGTGATCAGCATAGTTGGAGTCGCTCGTCGGATGGTCGTACCCTTCTGCTCCAAGAGGACAAATTTTCAAGCGCCTCTCCTAACAGCAGACATGCATGATGGCGGTGCACTGTTCCAGGAGCTAAGACTTGGGTGTCAATGAATTTTCTTGATGGGCGTTACACTCCTGCGATGTTGCAAGAAGTGAGGTCGTAGAAATCTGTGATGACTGGACCTGCCTGTCTGCATGTCACACGAAAAAGATAATCAGCATTTCTTTGTGCTTCATGCTTGGTGTCGATATATCAGGGCTTGCATCTCAAGAGATGGACGGTATTTTGCTTGACACTCTTATGCTCATCCGCACATTGGCATCCATGCAACAGCACAGCACCTCGCTCTTATGAGAGAGCTCCTTCCATATCCGGCTGAATGCAGCTGTCCATATCCTGCCCAGTCATCAGGGCTGAGTCATATTGGACTGGCCCACATGCAACCCTGCTTTCGGAACAAGAAAGAATCCAGAAGACTGGGCTGACGTTGAGTAGCATCCGCCCCATGCTCAGGACTGATTGTTGGCCCAACCAGCCTGCATGCAGTTGCTCGCCTGTGGTCGTTATTATGCCAAGCTTCAGGATTGATGCCCACGCTTTCGGGCAATCACTTGCGAACCTGTTGGTAGAGGCAGGGAAAGCACAGGCTATAACGTTGACCGTGAAGGTAGGCTGATAGAAAACTCGAGTTGCATGTGAAAAGCTCCAGCTTCAGCTCTCCCTATGAGCCCTTCAGAGGAATGTCCCCGAAAGTACCTGATCTGTTTCAAGAGCCTGGACAGTGATGCAGGTCTCTTCATGGGTTTGAGTGAGAGTCACTCTTGAGTTCTTTCAGTGTATCTCACGGATTAGCCTGCTGAGCAGAAACATGGCGACACGCTTTGTGCTGGAGCAGGACCCGGTACAGCCAGCACATCATCCATGAAACCATTCTTTGGATTGTTGTGCGCTTGACCTTGTACAGAGCTGCATCACAGGTCCAATCAAACTTTGGCGTTTGGCTTTGCAGGACACAAGGATATTCACCCGCCAGGACAACTCTCTCAATGACTGGGAGAGAGAGTTGCGAGAGAATTTAGGAACAGATGGTGCGTTGCTTACTCTTATCTTTACAAATTGACATTCACAGTCAATGTCTGAGCCACTCACTTCTTAATTGCATTCATACCAGAGAGTCTGCAGCTTATGCATCAACACAATGTTGTACCTGAGGCCTAAAGGGTGCCATCATGGTGTGAGCATGATGGCTTACTTTGTGACCGCAAGCGACCCTCAGTCATGCAGGTTACACACTCTGCTGCAATGGCTGTGAGCGCTGTCCACACTCTGTTGCACACTGCCAATCATAGATTCGTGCTTTATTGCCTTACAACAGCGCTTGCGCCATTCAGGTCGTGACAGCCCTGAGCTGCAGCCACGGCAACAAGGAGAGCCATCGAGCGTCGCAGGCCTCGCAATAAAGCAGCCACCATCTGCAGTGCTCAACACAAGCAATGGCGCTCAACAGGCTGCCGGCAGCTTCCCTGCATCCTGTGAAAATAGCACAAGCGTGCCGCCAGCCAGTAGCGCCAGTCTGGAGAGCAGCAGGGTGTCGCTCATGGTGAGCAACCTCTCACTTACAATGAAGACACAATGCTATCAGCACGCAAGCGCAACCATATCAGGAATGGCACGAGCATGCTGGAAGATATGCATGGGGGTGGTGGCCTGTGAGAGCTGTGAAATAATGTTAGCTTGTCTGTGGATGAGGCTCGGTAAATGCAAGGCCTGTGCTGCCAAGGCCAGAGCAGTGAACCTCAATAAACATTGCAGCCTTACCATTACCCCTTTACTGCCATGCAGAGGAACCCTACTCCCCTGCCACAGATCCGCAAAGAGAGGCGCCGCAGTAAGATGCAGCAGACGCTAGAGAAGGCTGGCGCCAAGGCAGAGGCCATCCTCAGGAAGCTGGTAGAGTCTGGCAAGCTCCAGCCGGGCAGCCTGGGCAAGGTCAGGACTTCTTCTTATTACTCCTACAGAGGTGGCAACTTGTTCAAGTAGCAAGAATCTGAGGGCATACACATAGAACTGCCCCAGCGAGGGGCTGCCTCAGCGTGAGGGCCGCAACAGTAGTATCATAATGACACTTCTAGAGGGTCCAAGCATGTAAGTCGATCATGAGGCCGTGATGTAGAGCAGTGCATGCCGTAGAGCGCACTCACGCTGGCTTTGAAGTACTGAAGGGCTGCACAGAGGCCGGCCTTTAGCTGGGAGCCTTAACGAAGGGGTGCTGTCATTTTCCATGATGATGGATCAGGGACGCTGTTGACAAACCTCTGTTTGCTGCAGCAATGCCAGAACTCCTACAAGCGGCTTCCAGCCTGGCTGCAGCTGGAGGCCATGCGGCAGCTGGAGTGGAAGCTGGGGTTGCTGGACAGCTGCCTGCCTCATGCAGCCAAGATCTTCAAGGACGTCCTTCGCGACCTCAGAACCCGCCCACCAAGTGAGGCAGACTTAGTCGTGTACATGATATGGGCAGTGCCAACCTAGCGCCCTGCCTTTGGGTGCAAGCAGGATCAAGCTGCTCACAATGGGGTTGATGCCGATCGCCAATATGGGGAGCATGCGATCATGTCCTCCCGAGTGAGTTGTACAGGCAGGCAGAAGCCTACACAATGTGTACTAGAAAGCATAAATACAATGCCAGGTGGTCTGACATGTGTATCCTGACTGTGCAGCGCAGCATCGCCACACCCTTCACAGGGCCAAGCATAGAGACCGAGCCCGTACCAAGTGGGAGTCAGGAAGCTACATGTCACTGGCAGACGACGACTCCAGCTACAGCACTTGTGGCAGAGAGGCAGTAGCAAGCGAAGGCTCTGCTCCTGACCTGGACGGAAAGGCAAGGAGCGCAGCTGCTCTGGCAGGGGCAGATGCACGGTCAGCAAGCACACACAGAGATGCTGCAAGCCTGCAGCCAAGCAGCAAGCTCCATCACAGCAGTGATGAGACCGCCAGCCCGAGCTCGAGGAACGCAGAGCAGCTCCCAGGCTCATTGCTGGAGCCTCATCTGGCTCGCGGCACTGCGCTTGACGTGAGCCAGACAAGCTCTGGTGATATCGCAATGTTGCTGGGTCAGCAGCCTAGGGCTGACGGCAGCTTGTCTGGCGTTGACCCTGAAGCGCACTGCTTCCTGGACAGCACGTTGTACCAGGCATTGAGCGGCGAGGGCCAGCATGCTGACGGAGACTGCGACAGCAGCAGTAGCGCATCGGGCCTCAGCAGCGTGTCCGGCCTCAGCGCTGAAGCGCAGTGCTTCTCTGACAGCGGTCTTGACGAGGCAGGGCCCCCTGAGCTGTTGTCGGGAGACGCACTGTCAGCATGCCAGCTGGACGGAAAGGATTCATGCAGCAAGCAGAGAGCTGGCGGTGTTCAGATTCCTGAGTTATCTCGCAGCAGCACATCCTCAGAGCTGCCTTCCAGTAAAGCTGAAGACCAGGGCATAGCGTGCTCAGCAGGCGCAGCATGCTCAGCAGCTGCTCGACCTGCAGCCGTGCAAGCAGTATTGCCGGAGACCCCGGCCCATGCGGCTTCCATTTTGCCAGAAGCTTCCTCTGCAAGGCTGCTGGTGAGCGTCAACCTAAACATAGGACTGTGTCATATGATGTACACCTGGCTGCAGAGCTTGCACAGTGTTTGCAACACAACCATGGTCTAAACAAGAGCAACGCCGCAGCCTGTAGTGGCACTACATGCGAAAACCTTGCACAGCTCCCTGCATGAGGGCACCTGGCCGTTCGCATGACCCCCTTCTTATAGCAGCTTTGTGACTCTGCACGTTGGAGCTTCATACACAGCCCATCTTGGAAATGCTAAAGAAAGGATTGTGATGTACATCCTGCTTAGATGTGACATGAGAAGAGGCACCTAAGCCAGACCTACCTTTTTGATTTGTTCCTCTTACAGGAGATGATTGCCTGCTTGCAGGACTTCTGCAGACGGATCACTGGTGCGACCTCTCGCAGCCAGTTCCTAAGCGAGACCCTGGCAGCCCCAGTCCATGATGACTCAGTATCATGCGGGCAGTCCATGCAGCTCAGGCAAGATGAGACCCTGTCATCTGTCCAGTCAGCAAAGGGGGTCATCCCGCGTGGACCACCAATGAGTGAGCAGGCACACGCGCTGGTATTGCGGCAGCTGCCGGCATCGTTTCTCAGCATGATGCCTGACCAGACACTGCCCAGTCTGCTCAGCCTCTCGCCGCCGTCCCTGCCAGCTGGGCGCAGCGCAAAGCGCAGCGCGCAAAGCATCCAGGCCCTCCCTGGCAGCACCCTGAGCAGCTTGGCTCCCCCAACAGCCCAGCACAGCGTGCAGACCGGAGCGGATGCTATGGTCAGCAGCACAGAGGCGGCACAGGACTGCAATGCGCGGCCCATCAGCCTTGCAGCTGTGTTGGCGTCCCAAGTTTCCCAAGCAGTGGTTGGGCGTAGCAGAGTCAGCGCAGTGAAAGGCCATAGCAGTCCAAGCAAGGCCTGCGCCGCCGTGATGCCATGGCTTTTGACTCAGCATCAGGAGGCCAGCGCGCGGCCAAAGCCCGGCCAAGCACAGCTGAGCAAAGCGCCACACCCACCTCAAAAGGCTGACAAGAGGCCTAGCAGCAGCTCGGGCAAGACGCCCCTGCAGCCAGCTGCCAAGTACACTGCAGGGCTGCCTGGGAACAGGGCACCAGTAAAGTATGGCATGCCAGGCAGCAGTAGCAAGCTTCAGCAGGAAGGATGCTGTGTCCAAGCACTGCTGGTGGGCTCTGCAGCTCTACAGCCTGACCGCGCTGCATGCAGGGTCACATGCATCCCTCCGCCAGCAAGCACAGTGGACGTCATGGCCCTTATGGGCCTTCCGCCACAGGCGCAAACAGCTGCAGAGGTCCAAAGCAGCCAAGCATGGTCAAGACTCATCGGCGTCCAGGCAGAGAGCAGGGTCAGCATCTTGTGTGAGGCACCTTTCACAGCTGTGGCCAAGAGCGGCCCTCCTTCCCATTCACATCACATAGCCGGCCAGTCAGCAGACAGGGGGGACGCTCAGCTCTCAAAGCAGCTTGATGGTGGCATGGAGCTGCTCAATCTCCTCATAGAAGAGCAAGGTGTGCTGGGCACCAGCACAGGCCACCCTGCCTGCTCACCCCAGCTGGCCACCCAGTCAGCAGGCATGCCGTGCGCCAGCTCAGCAGGCAGCGTGGACACACGGCGCTCACAGCAGCCTGATGCTGGCATGCGGCTGCTTGAGCTCCTCAAAACAAGGAGCGAGATACTGGATGTGCCCACAAGCTGCCCAGGCGCCTTCTCTGCGGTAGGCTATGACAGAACAGTAACGCCAGTGCATCGCAAGGCGGTAGCCGGCAACACGAGCGGGGGAAGCAGTCTAGCACAGTGCCCTGCAGCTACAGGGGCAGGGAACGTGCTCAGTCAGTTGCTGAGTGGCAGATGCTTTGACAAGGGCCACCCTGAGAAGCAGACCATCTCAGGAAAATCCGACGGGGTATCAGATGCGGCAATGAGCCCATCTCCAGCAATTGCAATTCCATGGGCCAGCATTCCACAAAGTCTGCAGTCGTCAAGGGGGCGCAGCGCTCACATTGCTGCGACCACCTCTGGTGCTAGCCACAGCACATCAGGCCCTCACAGGAAACAGGGACGCAGCAGTGCTGCCGCAAGCAGTAATAATGACTTCTTGGCTTTCCTTGCGGGTTCCTGGGGGCTGCGCAACTTCCCAGGGTCTGCCTGCAAAAGGGAGGACCACGCAAAGGGTGCTGTAAGCAGCATTATCCTGCCATGACAGACCTGCACGCGAGATATACAAGACATGAAAAGCATCGTTTATGGTCATTGCAGCACCAGCCGTTGAGCAGAGGGTGATGGGGTTGCATCAATGAGACAGTGTTAATCCAGCAGAGCGCAGCAGCTGCTCTATTGGTGTGCAAACTATTCAACATCGCTAATTCTATAGGGATATGCACAGGGGTGTACCGTACAGTAGGGGAGGCTGATCGCAGCATGCATGCCTTTATGGCTCATGACGCAATCCTGTGAAGGACTGCCTCAGGTCTGTAGAAAATAGCATGTAAGGAACTGCTTTGCCATCAAGATTGAGGCAATGATCGTCTACACATGTGATACCAATGCCGCAATTGCATGCGATTCATCACAATATTGTTTCACCACTGCACGTGTGCACATGTGTCCCCTAGACAGGCTGTTTCCTCTCCTTTGTGTGCTTTTGGGCCCCACAGGGTCCCACACAGCAGCTACCACTGGAACAGCAGCGCTCTCATTTGTCACACCATGTTGACAACCGCTTCACTGTTTAAAACACCCGGAGTCTGTTG
Source organism: Coccomyxa viridis (assembly GCA_963930925.1). Classification (NCBI taxonomy): domain Eukaryota; kingdom Viridiplantae; phylum Chlorophyta; class Trebouxiophyceae; family Coccomyxaceae; genus Coccomyxa; species Coccomyxa viridis. Next base: position 597,708 of record CAWVOJ010000006.1, on the reverse strand, counting down.
TCAAGGTGTCCTCAGATTGATCAAATGTTATCCAAAAACCTGACAGGTATTCAAAATCGCTGTTGTTTGATCCGTTCCCTCTCCAGTGGTTTCACACGCTGCATGGCAGGCCTGTGCGGTCCGATCAGGGCACTGAGCTTGCTATCTGCGATGGCTCGCTCCAGTGTTGTCAAGTCAGTGTCTTGGTCACGTACTCAAGAGGCTGGCTGACTGAGCGGGCAGCTGATGCAGACTCTGGCCTGCCATCTCGTGACAGTGGCCGAACCCTGGGGCTGGGCAGCCGCTGGGGGCTCAGCGCCTGTCTAGGCGAGGCATGCGGCGAGGCAAGGTCCCCAGGGTATCTCATGTATGTCCAGACATTTGCCATGTAATTTGACAACGACCAAACCTGCGCAAGCCAGTCATTTTTATGGTTAAGGCGTCCGCTAATGTCAGACAACACAACTTTGCCCGCGACAGACATGCCGGCTGAAGATGTCTCGACTGTGCTTCAGTAATATGGCCGCCCCTGAATCAGATTCCTGGCGCATGTGAATCACTGATAACAGCACTGGTGTGGTGCGGAAGACAAATGCATGAGAGGATCCTACCGAAAGGAACGCGCCAGCCCAGAGGAGCAGCAAGCAGGCGTAGGTGGCCCACTGCAGGTGCTCCAGGGCCCGGTGGTCCACCCCCAGCACGTTTTCGGGGCGGTGCAGCAGCAGCATCCCGCTCATGGCCACCATCTGCAGCGCCGTCTTCCACTTCCCCAGGCTATTCACCTTCACCGCCTGCACAGGAGACACCCCTTCACCTTCTGCATGTTGTAGGATACTATCGTTTTACGGCATCGAGCTGTTCGCTGTCACCGCACGCGCATGTGACACTTCTGGCTGTTCAGGCTGTGGTGTGAGGCGGAATTCGCTGCTGTCCTAGCTGAGAGCACTTGACCACATACACTGTCAATTAAACATTCCTTACAGCAGGTTTCTGCAGGTGCAGCTTAGCTCATTGGTATTCAGATCAGTGTGAGGGCTTAAGTGCCACCATAAAGTTCAGTGTTCATCCTGCAGTGTGCACTACCCCCAGCATGAACGTCAAGGGTCATGCCTGCACCAAGGCAGCTTCAGGAGCAGATGCGGCGTCTCACCTTGTGAGCAGTGCCTCCCGACGCAGCAGCCCACTCTCTGAGGGAGCTCATCGTGATCTCCCGCCCTATCATGATGACTACTGGCACCGCCAGGTCCTTGTGAGACAGCGGCTCCGGAGGCGACACTGCCAGCAGCACCAGCGCAGTGCTGACCATGATCTTGTCAGCGACCGGATCCAGAAACGCTCCCAGGACTGTCGTCACCTTCATCTGCATGAGCCAGCAGCACAGTCACAAGGGCAGAGCCTGCAAGTTGAGGCCAGTCCTGTGGGGACCAGGACCCAGTCATTCACTGAAGTGACCTTCACAGGAAGCATTGACAATCCCCTACATTGACGGCAGGCATGCGCTACAGTGTGGGCTGACTTGGACAGCAAGACTTTGTCCACAGTAATGCGGTGCTGCTGTAAGGCAAGTGATGCCTGAGCAGGGGCTCACTCGTCTTGCCAGGTACCCATCTGCCCAGTCTGTGATGGCTGCAAAGATGAAGGTGAGCGCCGAAGCCAGGGGCGCTAATCTGTGCGGCAGGAACCAGAGCGCCACCAGAACCGGCACCATGAGCAGGCGCGCAAACGTGAGCACATTGGGGGCTGTCAGCAGCGGCTGCGGCTTGCTGCTGCTGCCCGCCTGGCTCTGAGGCTGCTGCTGCTGCTCTCGCGCCCGCTGCCTGTAGTAGTCGCTGCGGCGGTCTATGGGTGAGCTGAGGGACTCCTGCACAGCACAGAAAAGCGTCTGTTGAGTTTTGTGCAAGCTGACGCATCACGTACTCTGCACTGCATGAGCCCCTGAGCTTTCTTAGGCATCCTCTGTTAGCTGTCTCGGGGAATATCTGTCCTTTGACGACACTCAGATAGTGTAGCCCATTGCTTGATCAGATCTGTATAAAATGCGTAAGATCCTACTCCCTCACGCTGCTTGGCTCTGTAACATGCTGCAGACATGTAATGACGAGCTGCAAGATCACCTGTGAGGAGAGGCCGATCAAAGGGATGCCTTGTATCGAAGGCGCCCTTCTGAATGACCTTGCGGACATTAATACGCTAGACGTATTCACATCACTGTTGGAAGTTGTCAAGTCTGATTGATCATTGGCAGGATGTCCGATGTCATATGTGACAGCAACACCGCCGTCAGCACGTAGAGATGTCAGACAAGTCCGATACTGTGCAGAATAAGACACTCGTCTTATCCTACAAGCATGTGTGGTTCCCGCAGGCTATCCAGGTGTGTCAAGGAATAAGGAAGCAGCATTACTCCTTGGTGACTAAAGGTAACGTTTCACATAAGTGGCGAGGGTATTTCCAGGGTTTCTCTGTCATTGTATCGGCGGCTCTCTTTGCTGTGAAGAGCAGGTGGAGGTGCTTGCAACCTGAGAAGCCTCTTACAGAATTTCAAGAAGCCGTGTTAGACAATCAGCTACCATGCCTCCCGCACCAGCCAAGAAGTCGGTGAGCTCTCAGCAAGTCTGTGCTAGGATGGTCCATATGCAGCATACCGTTCTTGGATCTGGCATGCGGGATGGTGCTTAATATCTTGATTTGCTGTCTTTAAGCTTAGGCAACTGACGAACTTGCGTGGTTTTGCAGTCGAAAAAGTCCCAGGAGGGCATCAACACCAGGCTTGCCCTGGTGATGAAGAGTGGAAAGTTCACCTTGGGCACAAAGACGTGCTTGAAATGCTTGCGATCAGGCAAAGGTGCCTTCCCTCTTACGTCGTGCTTCCTGATGATCTGCTCTATCATCATGGAAGGTCTCCTAGTTGTGTTTATGTTTTCACAAATTTCTCATCAGTCAACAGCATCTGAGCACCTTACCTTCCTGTGCAGCAAAGCTGATTATTATCAGCAACAACACCCCCCCAATCAAGAAGTCAGAGATTGAGTACTATGCCATGCTCTCAAAGACCGGCGTCCACCACTACACCGGAAGTGAGCTTCTGTCACAAGCCTCTGTCCTTGGTATCCTATCCTCTCACACAGACCAAATATGCCTCACCCTTCTGCACTTAGGGAAAGCATCGGCTCGCCATCTGCTGCAGCCCATGCGCTTTACAGAGGGTTTGCTTCTTGTCTGATGGCAATATTCACAGCGGATGTGCTCTTTGCAGACAATGTGGAGCTTGGAACAGCCTGTGGAAAGTTGCATAGGGTGTCAGTCCTGGCCATTACAGACGCAGGTAGAGTTCAACCCGTACTGCACTCTGTGCACATCCTGCATGGCAACCGGCATACTGGAGTATGAAAGCATGGCATTGAACGGCTCTTGACAGCCGCTCTTCTCGTCAATAACATCATTGACGCAGAGTGTTATATGGGCATACAGAGCCCTCTTAAAAGTTGAGCACAGGCCTCCTTTTGTCCGTTACTGCATGACGCCAAGCACTCTAAAGCTGCTGCTGCTGCTGCTGTGCAGGTGACTCTGACATCATCAAGGCAAACCCCACCGAGTAAGCGGGACTGGACGGCCACATGACAAGCACAGGGGAGCCGAGCAAGGGCATGCAAGCAGTGTGAACATTGGCAAAACGCCAAGAGTGTGAGACAGCGATCACAGGTCTCAGGATGGGTGTCTGACAGACAGCCTTGCTATTGTAGCATGGCGGCCTGCAGAGTCAGATTGCTGCACGAATGCCGGCAGATGGACCATATGTTCGATTGCCAAGTGCCTGAATAATGCAGTCGCATGCTCTCGGCCCCGCATCGCTGTCATATTGGCAGTACATGTAAAGCAACTTGGTGAACAGAAAGAGAAAAACATGACATCTCTTCCAGCCACCTGCGGCTGATCAGATGCCTGGCCCTCATTAGGGCCAGGATTTCCCATACATATCCCAATTTTTGATTGCCATTCTCATACGAGCAGTATACCAGCTATATGTGTGATTCAAGCACCAAGCAAACTATACCCGTACTGTGCGCATCTCTAGAGTCTATTGTTGCTGGCGTGAAATCATCACATGGTGTCCACCCCGAGCACATTAATAAAGCCTGATTTCCTTCTGTCTTCTTTGGAGCCTGCGAGCAGCCTGTCGCAGCACCCCAGTCACAGCCAGAGATCCTGGGTCATCCTGCTGAAATCGTAACGGCCTCTAGAGAAGATCTTCTGGCATGACCCTTGTACGAGTGATGTACTCTTTGGCATCTGCTCTTTGATGTCCGCCTTCCTATAGGCCACATCTATGCCGCAGCAGGCCCAGCTGCTTCTCATTCTAACAGTGCGTTACTTGGTGCGCAGCGCACGGCGCGGCGCGCACCGTGCTGTGGTCACATGCATGTGCCAGCAGCATGTGTTGTCAGCGTCCGAGACGTACTTATCATCCTTGATCGAGCACAAGAACTCACACCTGTTTTGTAGCTTCACGAGGGTTACATCAGACCTCGCATACATTATCATGGGCTGGGGGGCACCTTCGCGAGGAAGGCTCTGAGGAGGGGATCCGCCCTAAATATGGTACGTATCAAAGTCCTGCTGTCTTTCACTGCAACACCATCGAATGGCTGCTTTGCCATTACTCTCTTGTAGAGCGGGCGCACAAGGTTTCTGTGACGTGTGCCTGCAAGTCCAGACCGCCCCGGTCAAGGCCAGCCAACATCCGACCATAACAAAGAAAGCTCGATATCTAGAGTACGTTGTTACGAGACATCGCTAATGAAGTTCGTGCATTGCAGATTCCGGGTCTGCTCGGCCTTCCTGAAGAGATCCTGCAGAATATCGCCAGGCATTTCACGCTTGGAGCATGGATACAGGGGCCTGCACGCGCCTGCCGCATTCTGCATGGCCTGAAGCTGACACGAATAGATCTCAGCTGCATCAAAGCGGAAGAGGTAAGGCATGATACAAGCCAGAACTTATCCAACCCACTTTGCCCTACTGCACCTGGATGCACTGTGCCCTTGCTTGAGATCTTGCTACCTCACTTACCCTCTCTTTGAGGGCACACTCTTGCCAGACCCTAGCAGTCCTGTGTCCTGCAACTGTACTTAATTGGGGACAACATTGCTTCAATGTATGCAGGGGATGGATGACATAGCCTTGTATAGGGCAAGCGAACAGATCAGCCAGGCCTATGCAAGTGCCGAGAGGTGTACTGGCACCTGCACAACATATATCAGCTTGAGTACCCAGCACATATGGAACATGCCAGTCAACAACCCGGGCCAACCTGAACCCTGGACTACCTCATACACATTGGCCAATGTGGCCTGTCTGGAGCTCCAGTTGACATGTTTCCGGAATGACTCTGATGATGGGTGCATCGAAGAATTTGCGAACAGGATGTTGCAAAGGTTGCCAAACCTGCTCGCAGTCAGGCTGTGGTGTGACGCACCCTACAGCATTTCCCCCAATGTGCCGCTCATTCACCTGAAGCACCTCGAGCTGGGTTTGGGTAGTCTTGAGCCTTTGGATGGCATGGCCTTTGCAGCAATGTTTTCATTGCTGGAGACTGCCCGCATCTCAGCTTCTATGGAGCCTGATGCAATCTCAGAGCTAGATGTCTCGGGGTGCCGGCACCTGAGACAGCTGACTTTGGCCGACACGATGGTCTATCAGCTGTCAAAGCCGCCAGGGTGCACGTTGAGGGTCGAGATGGTGCGATTGCAGTCCGACGATCTGGAAGCAAGCGGGCTGCAGCAAGGCTTGGCTGAGGTGAATGAGGTGCTCCTTTCTAGCAAGGAGCTGTACTCACTCGATGGCCTTGTTGCCAAAGCCTGCATGCCAAAGCTGGAGGTCATTAGGTGTGACGGATGGGGTGATCACCGGACCCCTGGTGGTGACAGTAGTGACGATGATGACACTGATGAAAGTGATGACGCAGCTGAGATTGCTGTTGCTGAGCATGACTTCCTGGTCACAAATATGCTCGGGAACTGCATGAGGCACAGCGGGAATCTTCCAGCCCTAAGGAGCATCCTCTTTGCAGACAATGCTGGCATGTTTGTGGACCATCCTGTCATCATGGCTTACAATGTCATGGTTGTCCGCATTCCAGCAGATCTGGGTGGCGTTCAGGAGCTCATGTTTGCCACTGTGCGGCCGCTCGCACTGTTTTTTGAGAGCGCATGCAGTGCGGGAGGGACTCTCGAGACCTTCTGTGCTGTTGCCAGGGAGGTAAGAGTGGGTGCAGGTCCCTTGGCCGACATAAGGGAGTCTTTGTCTGGGCGGGGTCTGACCCTCAGCATGGTCGAAGCAGAAGAGGGGCACAGACATTACCCCTCGGAGTGCCTGTATGTGCACTCATGCTCCATGCCGCAGCTATCCTACGATGATGCAATTTCAGCTCTGAATGCACGGGTAGAGAGGTGGGGTGAGAATAAGACTGTGTGTGGTCAGTGTGGTGCCTGCTTCTCATGCTTGAGGAAAGCAGGCATCCTGGACAGCCCGTGAGATGCTTGTACGTCAAGGCTTTGGGACTTGAGACGAGAGCCTCTGAGTGTGCCTGCTTCGGCATACACGGCATTTGTGTAATCCCTGTAGCCCTTTCCCATGCATCACTTGCATATGCATGATCCCTTGCCTTGTTGCTTAAAAAGCTGCAGGCATCTCGTAGGCTTTCACAGAGGAGGAAGAGACTGAAAAAATACAGGTCAACCAATTGAGTTTCTGCACCACTGCGGGCTTCAGTGCAACACACCCACATGAAATCGGCAGAGGTCTGGGTTGTGCGACGCATGAAGCAAGGCCTGACAGAACCATGCCTGATAGTCTTGCATGGGACACCTTTCATCCATCCATGCATGCAATCCTCTGACGCAGTGCCCTCTCATGAATGTAAGGTGCACTGAAAACTATTCTAGGACCTGCCTTTCAACAGCTACAGATTGCTGCCTATGTGTGCTTGCAAGTGCTCTGTCTACATCCACTCCTGAATGGTATTTTGTGCCATGCCGCATCTGCACTACCTGCCCTCAGCAACCTTGTGCAGCAGCTCAAAGGCAGGGTACCCCTGCTTCACCCTCTTCTGAAACTCCTGCAGGCTGACAGGGGTGCTGTCATTTTGCCTCTGCATAGCCGCCCTGATGATCTTGACATCGTGCTCTGCACTGTAGACTGCCTGCGGCAACCCATACACATGCGTGAGCGCTCTCTGCCTGGTGATGCACCCTCTTTGCCCATTCCCACCATTCTTGAATGTGATCTCTACTTCCTCACAAGACTGCCATGACTTTATCGCAGAAATACGCATGTAAGGGCGGTCCTGGACGCATCTCTTGTGTACAGTTGAGTCCATGAATGGCAGTGCTGAGGGCCGGGGTGTCAGAGCAGCTCTGCTTTAGGGCAACAGCATGAGCTCTGCGTCCCGTGCATATCGCTGGCCCTGGAGAAGCAGCGTCTCCCGGAGCATGTATCCAATACTCCTAGAGGTTTCCTCTATCTCTCTGCTGGTGTTGCTGTCGCTGTCATTGGCGAAATTGTACGACATGTAGGATTCTTCCTATTCTAACTTTGATCTAAATGCCCTCAGCATGTTGCTGTATTTTGGCATCTCACCAGCGGCCGGCCCCAATTTGGAATCGACCCCACGCGCCCTATACGCTACCCTACCAGCCCCCACAGGGTAAACATAGCAGCGGAGAGAGGTGGCGCACCTTCAGAGCGGCGATGTAAAGCGCGGCCGCGCCCTCAGTCACCAGGTCGCGGCGGCTGCGCCACGCAAGCACAGCATGCACAGCGTCGATGCGCTCAAACGCATCCCCGTTCGCCACGCCCAGCAGCAGAGCAAGCACCAGCCCAATGTCCACCTCCCTGTGCAGTATGGTGAGGACATGTTCAGATTGATCTCAAGAAGTCAGGGGAGTTGGTAACTGATGTGGGCATGCCCAGCGCCAAGAGGAGGATGCCGTACATCTAGTGAAGTCATCTGCAGGGCAGGTAGGCCATTTGCAAACCAAGCAGCAGGGAGCCAGTTAAGCGACCCGCCAGTTGGGCAAAGGTGAAAGCCCACTCTCTCATGAAGCATGTCCTTTGATGGCGCGTTGCTGACTCACCGGCACATGGCGCGGGTGTCCAGCAGCATGAAGTAGTCATTGCGGATGATGCGCATGAGGTGCTGAAAGCGCTGCGGCGGAACGTCTGCTAGCAGCGTGCGCAGCACGCTCTCTGCCAGCGCCGGGCTCAGTATCCTGTCTTCCCCCTGCACAAAATAGCCGGCTTCAGATAGCCGCGCCAGCAAGGCTATCACAATTGCACTGCGCCTGCGCATTCCGGCATCCAGCGGCTGCAGTGCCTGGTCAGCAACAGAGCCTTGACAGGTTGTACATGACGCATGGTCTGGCAACAGGGCCACTGACCTTAGGCATGAGAAACGGGAGGCATGAAAACACAAGTGCTTGGAATGCACACCTGGCCGGATGACTCTGCGCCACCTGGCGCCGGCTTGGGGCTAACCACCAGCATGTGCAGCTCGGTGACCTTTGCTTCCAGGTTGTACGGGTGCACGGCTGCAAACGGGCCCAGCTGCTTCAGCAGGCCCTCGTCCAGGGTCTGGCGCAGCACAGCCGCAGCCTCGGCCGGGGTTGCCCGCCTCAGGAAGCCTGAGAGCCCACGCTTGGGCAGCTCGGACAGCTTCTGCATGCCAGGGAGCTGCGGTCAGGCAACCGCGGCCTCTGTGTCCTTGCCAAATGTCCTGGCAATAATGCGCAGCCAGACAGGTCGAGAAATCAAGAGCTGCATTCCTCATGATGATAGCCTGGCCTTGTCCAGGTGCTTTGGCAAGCAGTGAGCTAGGAGCTGCGATGCAGGCAGAGCACTTCGTCACTGCAACCCACCCATGCTCGACAGATCTCCTCAAATAATGCATGCTAATCATATAAGCAGTAGGCCCAGCAGGCTCCACTTTGGAGTAGGTGCTGTTGGGCTTTATGGCGACGGCCACAGTGGTCTTCTCACCCACCAGCATATGCATGCTCAGTATATATACAACATTGTGGTCTTGCTGATCAGAGGTGCGTCACCTTGGAGTCGGTCCTGTCGGGCTTGACGGCGACGGCCACGGTCGTCTTCTCGGCCACCAGCGCCATGAGCTCGCCGAGCTGCTGCCGGTCCTCAGTCTTGCGCACCATCGTCTTTAGCTTGTCCATCTCCGCCACCACCCGGCCCCCGTACCCTGTATGGGTTTCGAGTGTGATATCCTATTCTAACCCCTGTGACATGTGCTGCGTACCATCGTCTTCAGGTTGTCCATCTCAGCCGCCACCCGGCCCCTTATAACCTGCCTGACCTGTCCATTGAATCCCTGATGTGGGCTGAGCAGTCCTGACAGTACGCATGGCTCGACTGTGTCCATGACATCAGTTCGGAAGTCATGTGTACACACGGTGCCTCCGTTGTGCCAGGTTCTGACTCAGACTGGAACAAGTGCATGGTACAGGGCATGGGAGGGGCACTGCAGAGATGTAAATAGCATGCTTGAAGATGCATGGTCCGTGTTTGCCAGCTCAACAATGACAAGCCGTAACTGTCAGGGAGGGGGGCAGACCTGAGGCCTTGAAGGCGCGGCGGAGGTTCTTCTGAGCCTCAGAGGTCTTCTTCAGGCCAACCTGGGCAACCGCCAGGTTCAGCAATCCGCGCCAGTGGTCGGGGACCGCATCTATGACCGCCTTGTAGCAGAACTCTGCGGCCTCAAACTTGGCCGTCTGCCGGTAGTAGTTGCCCAGGTTGAAGTGCGCCTGCACAGGAACGGTCACTGCCTGTCAAGGTTTGAAACAGCCCAATCGTAGCTGAGAGGATGAAGTGACTCCCACTGCTGCATCACAAAGCTATCCAGGACATCTACAGCTATATTGGCAAGTACAATCAAGAGGCAGCCTGGTACCATCTTGCATCTCTGCTGGCAGGTAGACATCGTCTGATGCTTTCTTAGCGGCCTGTTTGGGGGTTTGCTAGGTTCCTATCAGGAGAGAAGGAGCTTCACCCACCTCCACATGCTGAGGGGCAGACTCCACAGCAGCAAAGAAAGCCTCCTTGGCCTCTTCAGGCCTCCTCAAAGCGCATAGCACACACCCTGCATCCACAGATGGATTCTTGGTCACACGCTGAACCAGGAGCACAGTGTGCTAGGCGCTCACTTTCAGTCACAGCATTCGTGCCGTGCTGACTGCATGCCTTGCCAGGAGTATACTCATGCAATGTCAAGCCATCTTACATCAGTCAGAGCAGAGAAAAGTTTAATCAAGTATTCATGTGGTAACCAGACACCATTTCAGCGGCCTTCTGGCTCCAAGATGACTCACCCAGATCGCAGCTGGCGTCGGCGTAATTGGGGTTGATGGCCAGGGACTGCTGCAGGGCGTGCTCAGCCGCTGACAGGTCTCCGAGGGCGTACAGTGCGCTCCCGAGCAGCTTGTACGCCCTGAAGTGGCCCTGATTGATTGAGATGGCTTCCCTGCACGCCATCTCATGTCTGTTTAGCTGAGGGAGATGCCGGGAGAACAGGGGCTAACTAAGTGCTTGTTGGTGAGCATGATAGAGGCAGAGGGCTAGGGATTGGAGCACCTGTAGTTGTCACAGGCTGCGTGCAAGCGCCCGTCAGCCTCCTGCGTGATGCCCAGGTTGACGTAGATCTTGGGCAGCAGCCTGTTGTGCCTCCCAGGCTGCACCACCTGGGCCAGCACACTCAAAACTGAGGATTGCCTAGTATTCGTCATACGGCCCTGGTGCCTATGGTGCTGCCGGGCTGTTGTCTGGCCGGCAGGTAGCAAGAAAGACGCTCTATGCGAGATTCCCACGCGGGGCAGTCTGTTGGCAAAAATGCAATTTAAATCGCCTACCTAAGAGGAAGTTAGAGGCACATCCTTCCCTGTTCTCAGGAACCAGCTGATTGTGAACATGCCATGGAATCATGAGCCCTACTCTGATGGAGCCGAAGTAGGCGGCCTCGGCATCCATGAAGCGCTGCAGCGCAAAGAGCGAGACGCCCATGCGGAAGTGGGCTTTGGCGTCCTCTGGATCCACGCTGATGGCGGCTTCATAGCTCTTGAGAGCCTCCTCATGATTACCCCTGCACAGACCGACTCGTGTCTATGATGTGCGCAGGAAACCAGCAATTGGCCTAACTTTTTATGGCTTCCGGGTAGGCCACAATGCCTTCCTTGGAATGATGGTCAGTACTAGTGGTCAGCATTGTGATAACTTTTGACGGCTGTGGAGTACCCCTTAATGTGATGGTCAATAATTCAGTAGAGTCAGTCTAATGCTGTTCATGCTCAGCAGCAGCAGCGTCAGGGCCTAGAGTAGACTCTACAGGGGCAACCCATGCACATGCGCTTGGTGACTGGCGCTCTGCTATTAAGCGGGAGCCTTGGGTGCAACCTGCAGCACTACGATACTGTGATGCCGAAATCCGAGATGGGGCGGGGGCTCACATGGATGCCAGCAGAGTGGCGGTGGCCATGTGAGCAGCATGAGCGTCTTCAGCGGGCAGAGCGTGCGCGCGCTGACGCAGCGTGCCGAGCTGGCGCGCCATCCAGTCGGCATCGCCCTGCACCTCCAGCGTGCGCTGCACCGCCTGCAGCACCTTGTCCAGGCTGTCGTCCTCGTCAGCGGCCAGCGCCAGATACTCCTCAGACTCGCGCAGCTGCTGCGCAAAGGCGTCCTCCTGCGAAAGCCCATCGCCTGCCCTGCACATCCCAGCAAAGCATGACGGGTTGTTCTCACAAGATATTCGACGAGGCCTTGTCAAGCCTCCTTCATTTGTTTTAGGATAACTGTACTCAGTCACATGCAACTAAGGCTTGGAGTGACACAGAGAGGGTCCCACATGCAGTGAGGGCTGAATGACACCCTTACGCAAGTAGGGAGAGATTTGGCTGCTCACATGGGCGTCTCATGAAGGACCACTGAGTCAGCATAGGGCGTCGACACAACTTCCGCATCAGTAGCGCCTGCCGCGCCGGGGCGCGGCGCCGTGAGACAGCTCAGCACGGGGCCGGCAACAAGGCGCCCCGAGAGCGCGCGTGCCAGCGAGGCCGCCTTGGACGGGGACGCCTTTGGAGACGGGGCCGGCACGGGCTCCTGCTCTGGCTCCCCCGGCAGCTCCTCCTGCGCCTGCAGGATACAGGACTTTTAAACGCCACGACGTGCATGCCATCCAAAATAGTCCCTGGCACCTTGACGTCTGGCTTTGCATGCCAACCACCCACGAGACACATACCTAGGCTAGACAGCAACGCTTGAATATACTTGACTCCTTCAGAACGGCTGCTGCGGTAGGGGTGCAGAGCATTGGTGAGAGATGGCTTACATCCTCAAACTTCTCTGTTCCGGATGGGGCCCGGCTGACGACGCGCAGCGACGCATCTGCGGTCCAGTCGCGGCCGAACCACTTCATGAGCTCCGCTGCGTTGCCTGCACTGTCAGGCTGCTCCTCCTCCTGTACCTGATCAGTCTCCTGCATGACTCATAGCGCTCACATGAGGTGCAAGTAAGCACATGGGATGCTTGACCCCCCAGGAATGCTCCTCTTACGAATCTTCTCACAGTCACTGATGTGATCATGACGCACCCAAAGCAGGCATGTAATGCGCAAAAGAAGGATAATCACCTTGGCAGGGGAAGCCTCTGCAGTCGTGTCTGGGGTCTCCTTATCGCTGCTGCCTGTGTTCATGCGCGCAGCAGTGTTGTAGTTCCACACGCCTGCAGCAAGCGCAAGCCACTTCTGCGCCAGCTATTGACATGAACATGCAGGGCACTTACATTCTGCTGACAACGCAAGCGGCATGCAGTGAGGCACCCCTCAGGACGCAAGTCACCTGACCTGCAGTAGTGCCGAGAGGCAGGTTTCCATAAGGGAAGCATGCTGCGTCGACTGCCAGAACCAGGCGTACAGCTTCTGCAAGCATCATTGAAAAGGGGCGCAGAAAAACGTCACACCCGGCGCTGCAGCCTGCTCCTCCGCGGCATCCTCCTGCGAGGTGTGAGAGCCGTCGTCTGGCACTGGGTGCTCTGCCAGCTCCTGGTTTGCATCCTGGCCGCGAGGCTCCTGCATGCAGTAAGATCCTACTTCGGACTGTACATTTTTACCTGTGCGCTGCTACAGCTCTAGAAAAATGCTGAGGGACCTGAGGCGTAGGGCTTCAGACAGACATAGCTGATGAAAATGGCGGGCAGCTTGGCATCGGCACAATGCATGATTTGGTAGTGGCAAGCTGAGTGTTACCTCCGGCTTGGCCTCAGCCTGTGGCAGATACCCATGCTTGCTCGCATCAAGCTTGGCTGCGCCTTCAGCCTTGGCACCCGCTCCTGGCACAAACCTGCATTACCAGAAGACTTTAGGAGCCTGACACATGTGCACCCATCTCTGATACTCATGACCCTTGAGTAGATCTACATGCAGTGCATTGCTCACAGCTGACGACGAGCCTCAGCTTGAACAGAAGGCACAGCAAGATAGTTGCAGACCTGTCACGGGCGATTGTCATACCTGTGGGCTAGCTTGGTCAGGGAGCTTCTGAGGCCGGCCTGTCTTGGTTCCTGGTCTGAGGCGCCCGCCTTAGCCTGTTTGGGCTCCTCCGGCGAGCCCTGGTGACGTGGCGAGTGCTTCTGGCGCAGCGTCTGCTCCGGCGCTACTGGAGCCTTGGGCAGAAATGCGTGCTTGCCGTCTGTTGTGGGTGCGGTGCCTGCCCTAGGGGTCGCCTTGGGGACGTGTGTCGATGGGGGCAGGCTTGCTGGCGCAGCCGCCCTGTCAGGCGCCCCCGGCATGAAGCTGTGAGCGTCCATGTTGATCCGCCCATCTGCACAGGCATGACAGACTCCAATATACAGCGGCACATCACCCCCGGATCCTGACGTGGCACAGCGCTGTGGGTTGCGCAAGGTAAGGGGTCACTTGCTGGGCATGACAACTCTTAGATTGGGGTGCTTACATCAACAAGAGCTGCAGAGCCAGATATGACAGCATGACGTTTCTGGGAGCTTGCCCTAGCAGAGGCAACTGGAGATGTGGCATGATCTGCCATGCCAGATAGGACAACAGCTCACCCGAGTGCAATTTGGGGGTGACAGCGGGTGCATAGGCGTGCACATGCATGGCGCCACTGGAACCCTTGGAGGGCTTGTCGCCCCACTGAGGTGCCTGGTCAGGCTCCAGCCCGGGAGATGGCGGCAAATCTATCATTGGGTATGTGTCCAGCGCCTGTACATCATTTCAGCGTCATGCGCGGTATTGCTGCATGCACTGGTGGATGCAGCCTCCTGATCAAGCTGTATGCTGTGTAGGGCTGAGTGTGCAGGACAGATCGATCCCAACCTTCCTCACTGCTTAGCAGAATGGCCACCAAAGAGCACCTTCACTCGCATGGGGTCACCAGAAACCGCGAACACGGCATAAGTGCTCTCATCACAAAGTTGCAGGTTCTGTACCCCCTCACCACTTTTTGGTGTTCACTGCCAAAGGGATTTTGAGGTCTTCACCTCCTTGGCCCTGTTGATGGTCAGCAGAGCTTCCTGAATAGGCGGCATGGGGCCGTCCTCGTCATACTCTGTGGGGATGACGCTGAGGTGCTTCTTGGCATCCGCCACAATGTCTGCCGCACCTGCATAGTGATGAGGCCCTCAGGCACCTCCCTCTAAGGCCCGGTGGTGATCACGGTTCAAGTCCATGTGCACCAGCAATTTTTTCTCCTTGGGATAACTAAAGAGCTGGCATTTAAAGAGCTGGCATTTGGGGTGGCATGCAATTAGCTGCACCAGGGCAGACAGATGCTGCGGGCCCTTTTATGATGTGGTGTGATCCTGCATGTGAGGGCGTCTTGCCTGAAGGCTGGAATGGGTCTGGCAGCGGGTGCGAGCTGAGGGCTCTCTTGGCAGCCGCCACAGCATCCACAATGCCTGAGTAATCACCAAAGGCTTGGCCCATACCCAAGAATTTTCTTTAGTACCTGTTGACTGCAGTGCTGAACTGGCCATGTTGTGACATGTACAAAATTTTAGAACATGAGCAAGCGGGGACCTTAGGGCCGCACCGTCCATGTCTACAGAGGTGGTCGCCTTTTCAGGCACATCCCGCAGCGCCTGGCGGGCCGCCATAACGGCGCGCTGAGCTGTCGCATGCGACGCCAGCTTGTAGCTTGCGAGCTGTACAGGCACAATCCCTACTCAGCCCCTTGCAAGGTCTTGATCAGCCCGCACAGCATAGACTGCACAGGAATAGCAGCTAGGGAGCACAGTAGCACTTTCCATCTCTGTACCAGAAGAGAGTACGTGTGTCCACCCTCCATCAGGAGAGGCAATATAAGTTCTTCCTGGCTGAATTTATATCTTTGCAGGCAGAGCAGAGTGCAGAGGCGAGCGCACCTCCCGCTTGGCTGTCGCTATTGACTTTGCAGCAGAGTCCTGGCTCCTGCTCACATCCAGCTTCTGCTTGGGCAGAGGTGTGACCTACGTATTGTCAAGGTCAGCACCAATCATCACAATCCCTCCATAAAGAAGCTGCTATTTAGCCTGCCGCTGTCACTGAGGACAAGCAGGCCTGACCAGAGCTGAATCAGAGTCCCTATGCTCCAATTTCTGTAAGCATGCTCAATGCGCAATCCATACTCAACCATGACACAGCCGTCATGTACGCCAGCATGGTAGATCCCGCCCATGCAGACCGTACTAGCACATAAATCCTCCCCGCTGCATGGAGGGCTGGAGCACACCTGTGGTAGCGCAGGGCGGCTGACTGCAGTGTAGTGAGCGACCAGCTCCTGCTGCCGCGCCATTGTCTCAGAGTGCGCCTTGATGGACCAGGCATCTGTGGAGCGCTGCGCTTCCAGCTCGCCTGCAAATATTGCCAGCGGTCTTAACCCACTCCTCACTTGTCAGACGCAATTGCTGTGTCCGTGCTTCTGAGTGCGCCTTGATGGACCAGGCATCTGTGGACCGCTGCGCTTCTAGCTGGCCAGCATGAAGGCGGTCTGTCACGAGATGCTATGAGTGCTGACTCCTCACAGCTTAACAGTGGCCCACAATTATGCTCTCTCGGGCACCCTAGATGCAACCTCTCATCAGCAGCTGTGCCACATTTATAATTACGGGGCTGCTGCTGCATCCTCAGAATCCTTGTGCAAGGGATCACAACACCACATGACAAATTTGCCGGACGGGTCCTAGACTGACCTATCTTGGCGTCTGCTTTCTCAGCGAGCCTGTCCCCAGCAGCCTGCGCTTCAGGGTCCCCCTCCTGCGGCGGAGAGGACTCCCTGGAGGGTCCCCTGCTTGATGAGAATGCCCACTTGGTCAGGCTGCCCACCCAGCTGCCTGCCCCTGTGGGAGCACCTGCAGATTTAGGAGGTACATGGAAATGCTCTGCTCATGCGTAGGACAGCCCCGTCTAGCATTCAACAACACATGCATAAATTCTGCCGTGTCACAGAGACAAGACGAAGCCCTTGCATAGGGCCGGATAATGTCCTGGACTTCAGAGTCTGGCATATGCATGCAGCCCAAAACTGCTAGTTCTGCAGCTAGAGGTGTGGCAGGACCAGTAAGTGCCAGCACCTGCATTGGTCTGCTTGACCTGGGGTGTCTCCAGCTCCTGAACAGCCGCTGGCCCGGTCATGGCAGCCTGGGCCTCACTCTGCTGCTGCTGGAATGCAGTCGGATCCCAAATGTCTATTGTCTCAGCTTCGCGGGCGCTGCTTTTGGCCTTAGCGATGCTGGCTGGTGTGGGGTCGTCGCTGTAGCCCAGATTGGTGTAGTCTGTGTCGGGGCATCCGTGACCGCTGTCGTACATGTCCTGGAAGCCCTCAAACATGAGCCCCGCTGGCCCCATGTGGCTGGAATACTCGTAGCAGATCTGCATGACGAAATCAAGCTTTGTCATTCTGAGAAACCTTCAGAGATCGCTTGAGGGACTGCCAGCAACATCATACTCCTCAGTGACAACTCCCCAGCATGCTGCTCATGTGTTGACGCAATGAGCATCTAGCATGCATCTTGAGTGCTCCCGTGCAAGCTTATAATGTCCAAGGAGCAGCCAGTCTGAGGATGCAAGGCAGTACCTGCTCTACAATCTCTCGCATCTGTATTGGCGTCAGCCTGACTCCTGGATTCACCCCAGCCATGAAGGCGGCCAGCTCCCTCTGCAAGCAAATGCATGCGTCAGGAGTCACACGCATCCTTCAGGGAGCTTATCCAAAGGCAGATGGCCATGCGGTAGCTGACTTCAGGTCTTGGCCAATGCTAAGGCAGGACATATGTGGGCTTCAGCCATGCATGTCGAGCTTCACTCCTTCTTTCGACTGCTCCTTGGTATGGAGGATGGCGGAGGAAGGGGCACACGACACAGCTGCGATGCTAGAGATGGAGCTCTCATAGGCCATGTCCAGGGTACAGTGAGCCAGCAGCATTCAGAAAGGACTGGCGATGCGACTGCCAGCCAGGACAACTTGCATTAATTACGGTGTTATTATACGGAGCTGACTGCTTTGTCTCCTGTCGAGCCAGCTCTTTCTTACCTTGCTGAGCGCACCATCATGGTTGGCATCGAAAGTAGCAAATATCTGCTCCATTTTCCGGAATCGTACGCCGTCACCGTCCATGACTGCCATCTAACTTTTACACAGCGGCACGAGAGAGAGAAGCCTCGACAGATGACTTTCCCACCCTGTGTCTATGCGCCTGCTCAGAGCATACCCTGCGCCACTATGTCACTGCTGCCCAAAAGCTCCAGGTGAATCTTCCGAACCTTGCCTGCGCACACAGTGCAGCATGGACGTTCCCTGCTTGCTGCTGACAAATGGAGCCCTTTGCCCTGGATTTCGGATTCAAATGTGGGTTCCTGATCTGGACGCAGCTGCCCACCTTATGCCCAACTTGAGTACGTGATGTTCAGAGCCACAATATTTGGGCCTGCTCCTGATTGCGATGTCTTTAATGCTACGCAATCAGGGGCTCGGCTATGTGCACAGCCTTGATGCACCTTTACAGCAGTCACCAGCACACAACACATCTCAACTGATCCTGCAAAATACCCTTGTTTTAGGCGTTTGCAGGAAATTCCTGAGCATACAAGGCTCTATCTACACAAGTTTGTCTGCTCAGCCGTCAACAGAAGCAGCACAGCAGCAGTTCTCTGTGCTCTGCATATTAGTGCTGCCAAGGCTTAAGAGCCTTCACACGCAGAACAGCGACGCGAGCACTGCTCACTGGAAAGCAGACCAATGTGCACTGCAGGACAAGCTTCATGAACCTCAAGTGTTCTGCTCTGTGCTGCATGCAGCTCACGCGATCAGCACCTCATGGCAACACCTGCAAAGGAATGGTTGGACGGACGACACATCCATTTTGATGTTGCCTTGCAAGAAAGCATGGCTGGTCCATGACTGGACTGGGAAAAGCAAATCGTAGAGCTCATCTGCTTTGTTCCCAAGCAGGCTGAGCAGCATACAGTGCTGCAGTGCTGTACATGCTTGCTTGCACTTGCTGCCTGATTTTTTGAGTGCAAATCATGGAGGCTTTAGCGCAGTGTGGCTGCTGTGAAGACCTTGCTGAAAGGCAAGGCAAGTCAGATCTGTCTGCATCCGCTCATTCTGCAAAGCTGACTCAGTGCTGTAACCAGCCCACTGGAATAGGCTTCACGCTGCTGTGAGCCGTGTAGAAAAGCATGGAAGTCATGCGCTGTGCTCTATCTACTTCCTCTGCAGCCTGAGAATCATTGGTGCAGCCTGATCACGACAAATGAGAATGCTCGTCGCACACGGCTGCCTGAAAGGGCAGTCAGCCTACACTGGACATGCCAAAGGGCTACTTTAAAGCCAAATTTGGATGAAAGTTCTCAGGGCAGAGGGCTTCCATCAACGGCTAAGGGTACTAATTCTGCAGTGCTGCCCATAAGCCTTGCCGCTTCTCATTTGCAGCCCCCAGGTACATATGATGGGCGTCTGCAGTGTGCTGCATCACATAGCATATAGGGAACCCCAACACCTAGTATCAGCATTCAGTGCATCTGCTGCCTCAGCGCAGGAAGCTCAACGCCGGCCGTTCTGGAGAGACCTGCGGGATGCTGTGACCGCGCAGCACCCAAGAAGGTATAGTACTGCGCCCACTTGACTCGCAGGAAGCCTGCCCGCTGCATAGCTGAGGAGCACTCTCGCCCCTGTCAAGCTGTGCAGGATGCTGCAGTTGCACAGGCATTGAAGGGGTTCCCGCTCCTAAGGCTCACAACAAGGATGGAGCTTTTGCATTTTGCTCCCCCGATCAAGTGTCCAGGACACTGCCGTTGCGCAGGATCTGGCGAGCGCTGTGAGCTCTGTGCGCCACAACAGCTGACACAATGCTGTGTGCCCCATACATTGCCATCGTTGCCACCATTCTGCACGCATACTCAGCCTATCAGCACAGGATAAATCAAGCCCGTGTGCTGCCTGCAAGCTTTCCCCTTCATTGCGCTGCAAGACTTTTCAGCAAGCAAAGCAGTGCTTGCTTAAGGATACAAGCGGTGACTTTACTTCCTGTAGGTACTCAACTACTTGTGGTATCCGGTGGTGGCTCATACAGCTCAGCAGGCTCTCGCGAGTTGCTCATGAGACGTGCACTGTCAATGAGCATCAGTCAGGTTGACTCACAGGACCAGGAGAAGGTTGTAGGTCTCAACGCAGAGGGGGATGTTGGGGTCACATGGCGGCAGGTGCGGGTTCTGCTGGAACAGCAGTTCCAGCACGAAGGCGTGCACGAGGCATGCCAGGCACGAAAGCACCGCGCTCATGAAAGCTATGATAGACACGCTCTGCACGCAACAGAAAATCCCTTCAGCCCGTCTCGGCACGTTCTGGCAGACCTACGTGAGTAGTCTCATGATGCCATGCAAACTGGCAGGCCATCGCGCTCCTCATTCTCAGAGATTTGGCTGAACATCCAAGCACATGAGAGCATTTGCAGTGCCAGTGCTGGTAAAGGGTGAGTCACTGCTGCAAAGTGACAGCCTCTGGCAACGCCTATTTAGCGGGAGCTCTATTCAGGAATTTTGGAAGGACATATCATCACATGCAATGTCTGCAGCTTGGTGTGAGGCATGTAGGAGAAGAGCAGAAGCACAGCGATACCTTGAGACCCAGGGCATTGGCTGCAACGATAGCGTCTGAGCGCTGTTGTGCTAAGCACTCTGAGATGAGGCCTTTGGTGCTGCCGATGAAGCCCAGGACCCCTGTCCAGCAGAACAGCCCGGCACAGACCTGCGACACAGATGTCAAGGCTTGAAGAGACTGTGCCTCTCCTTTTCCGCCATTCAACAGGACTAGGGCCACAGATATTAGCTCTTTTAATCACTGTCCAGGGTGCACAGGCTCTTTGCAGATATGTTACAATACAGTCAGGCTGATATAAGCAATCAGGGGCATGTCACTACATCAGATGCGCCCTTCCTCTTCTCTCTAGGCGAAGAACTGCCAGTCTGTGCCACCACTGCTATATATATAGGGGGTGTCTAATCAATCACTTACTGAAAGACCTCAAACACCAAAAACAAAGGTAGCAATGCGTCAAGTCACCAGAGTAGGGCACAGGTAGACAGTGCAGGTCATACCTTGGCAAGCGACACATTGGCCATAGAATGCACCAGGCCAAAGGCATGCAGCAGCGTCAGGATGGACAGAGTTAGCCACAGGGCGACCCACTTCAGCGCGCCATGCCACAGCCTGACCTGCAAGGCAACTAGCAAATCAATGCACTTGCGCATGCCCAGTAAATTCCCGCATCAGCAGGCCAGGATCTGGGCTTACATGGACCACCCTGAAGAAGTGCCTATCATTCTGTGTGAATTCAGCGTCCCACGTCTGATATGATGCATCCTGCAGCCCCCTGGTCTGAAGCACTGGGTGTCACTGTCACACTGTAGGTCCTCCCCAGTACGCAGCAGAAACAGAGCCTGTGGACAGGGAAGGAGACACTGCTGGGAGCTCACAGCGTCATGTGCCCGCTGCAGGGAGGCGTTGCGCAGAAGGGATGGGACGGCTCCAGCGCCTTGTGCATCAGCATGCATCACAGGGACCCATGAGTAGCTGCGTGGCAGCATGCCGTGCATACCCTCCACTGCCTGGTCCATATGAGCGGCCTGTAAAAGCAAAGCAGAGGCGCTCACAGACATAATTACGGCTTGCGGGCGGGTGCGACTGCCCAGCCTTGAGTGCTCCCATGCGTACGCGAGAGACCAACTCGCAGATGCAGATGTTCTGTGCCTACTGAGGACGGCCTGCATAATGACGTCACTCACAGTGCCTGTGGAATCACATCATGACGAGCGAGCTGTTGGGAGCATAGTCTCATGTGGACGCTCCGCTCTGTGCTTTGAGAACAGCTACAGGAAGACCATCGCAGGACACAGTGCGCCTGCTGCACGTCTATATCAGTTTGTAGGGTATGCAAGTTCACCTGATTGCTGCCAAGGCGTGAGAGCATGCTGCTGCGCCTGCTGTTTGCGCTTGCGCTCCCGCGAGGCGTGCTTGATGGCCGCCTGAGCGCGTCGTCATAGGCATGCTCCTGTATCTGCACTGTCGGACAGCTTAGTTGGCAACTCCACAAGCACGGCAGCCCATGCAATCCAGATCTGATGCCGGAAGATTGGCTATCTGATGACAGCGCTGCTTGGCTGCAGGTTGCACAAACACACGCATTCACCCTTTGGTGGCAGGGCCTGCTCCTGTGTATGCAAGCCGTTCAGCCTGCGCCCCATGACGAGCAATTGCATTTGAGCAAGATGCTTGAGCAGCACGAGCTCATGGGGACGTCCCAAAAATGCCAGTCTCGCGTCACACTCTCGGCTTGCTTACCTCATCAGAGGAGGATGGCAAGCGAAGGAGGTCATGCTGGGATTGGTGCAGGATCGAGAAAGGGGATGGTGGAAGGGTAGTGAGATGGTCCTTCTGCTGCCCAAGGAGGCCAGCCAGGCTGTCCTGGGAGTGCCTGGAGGGTCGCCTGGCTCCTATCAGCTCCCTGCTGGGTCGCCTGTCTAGGCTCCCTGACCCGCACCTCTGGCAGTAGCCGCTGTGATCGTGACTCAGCTGCCTCTCGAGGGAGCCGTGCTGGCCTGACTGCTCATGCTGAGCTGCGCCCCTCCAGCTGGTCTGCCGTCCCATGCCAGCATTCTCGTGGTGCGATGCCCTGTCACTGCTGCTCCTGGCATGCCTTAGCTCATCTTCGCTGTCGCTCTCTGCTCTCATCTGCCCGGCTGCTGTGAGCCCGGCTGACGAGGACCCTCTGTAAGGATCTGCAGACCTTGCTGTCCCCGCAGGCTGCAGGCTTGCATGCTGATAGGGATTTGGCGATGTGCTGCTGCGTCCAGCTTGAGCCCTGGTGCTGGGCTCGCCGCGCCCTGAGCTGGAGGCTTCTGGCGTGGCTGGGCAGCTGAATGAGATGAGGTGGCTGCTGGTATGGGTAGCCATGGGCAACCGGTCAGAGACGGGCAGCTGATTGGAGAGAGCGTGGCTGCCATGCCTGTCCATGCAATGGGCTGGCAGAGAGGGCGGAATGTAGCTTCCAGCACCTGCAGTTGCATCACACCTGATGATGAGAAAGCTGTGACTGGAGGCCCCTCACTGATGGTGTGACTGATCTCCCGTGAGTTCTGCCCTTACGGCTAGGATTGCTGCAGATTGCTGGCAGGATATTTTGGCAGGTATGGGCATCAAGGACCGTGCTAACAACGCAGAGCACAACAGCAGGCTTCTAGGAACCCACATCCTATGAACTCACCACAGTATTGCTGATGGCAAATCAGGTGTCGGAATTGAGCCCTGCAGCATGGGTGTCAGGAAGTCATATTGGCCTGACAAGTCAGCAAGCATCACAATGGCTTGACCTACCGTCGGAGTCGAGAAGCGGCTCTTGCATGTCCACAACTGCTTCATCTCTGTTCTTCAGCCAGCTGGAAAGGCTCCACATTGTGAGATGACCTCCTCAGCAAAATGCCGTCGCCACAAGTACAAACTTTTCGGCCAGACGATGAGATGAGCCGATCAGTGCCAGACGGATACAGTGGGTCAGCAAGATCATTGATGGCTGACACGGTGCTGCTTGAGCAGCAGCGGCCACGGATGCGGTAGTTTTCGACGGGCAACGTACCAGTAAGTCGACCACCTTGGATACTAACACCGCCTCCGACGCGCACGGATGTGCTTTACAACTGCGCAACGCAAATGGTAACATCACTTGCTGCAAAGTGAGTCGAACTTGGAGTCGGCATAAGGCTTGCTGTGCTGGTCAATCCGGCAGGCCAATTCCTTGGACCTTCGGGCAGCCAAAATAGAACCGTCACTGGTGCTGTGGGAACAATTAGTGTCATTGGGTGATTTGGATAGTGTTGATCATAGTCTTGTCCGAGCTGCATACACATGCGCATAGCTACAGCCGATGAGCCTCTTTGGCCCATGGGACCAAATCATATCCTGGCCTTCGAATATCCCTAGTGTTCAAACCAATGATAATAAATGAAATCTGTCAACCCGCAACACCACTCATTCCTTATTTGCAAGCGCTTGCATAGCATTACGGATAGGAGAGGTCTTCCCTCGCACTTGAAAACCCATTGAGCAGACTGCCCCAAATCTTGTGTCAAGAAACTCTCAGCTTCATGGAATTGCAACTGAACCCACAGGGTGCCAGCCAGCTGGCTTATGAGGACAATGCAAGAGCACTTCTCTAAATACTTCCATGCCTGGCGGATGTACACATGTGGACCAGCCCCAGCAAGAGCTAAATGAGATGAATATCTGAGAAGTGCTGCAACATGCCTTTCCTCATGATGTACGCAGACTCACACCCAACCAGAGCAGAGGTAAATGCAAGTCTCAAATGGGTCCTGGTTTTGGTTTGGTCTAAGGTCACAACAGACCCCGAGTACAGGGAACGCCTTCCAACAAACAAAAGCTTGAAACAAGGAATCCTCATAAAAGGAATGAACATGCACACAGTGCTGAGCATGCCTCAGATGGGCATCCCTTGCCCACTCTTGGATGTCAACATACCAATGGAGATGTTCTTGCTTTGCACACAAAGATTTGCAGGTGCTGGAGAAACCCACACTGCGTTTGTCACAGCCCCGCTTTGAAATCCCAACCTGTACCTGCGTTGATGTAGGCTTCCCCTCAGCTGATCCATGGGCGGAAGACATAGAGCCAAGAGAGACTGCAGTGTACTACCCTGGATTCATCCCCAACCATAAATCAATGCTGTGGGTACTGTACAGGCATAATGCTGCATGCGCAGGCGTGCCGCTATTGTGGGCTGACGTTTGAATCAAGACTGCAGAGGCCATGAGATGTCGTCAGCAGAATGCACCCTGCGCTGAGCAGAAATTCACGGGCACACCGATGGGAATGTCTGATGCAGAAGCCGCTAAGCCTCACCTTGCAGAGGTCAAGAACTGGCAGCTTGGACTGCACAATTCGCTTCCTCAGTAATTCAGCCCCAGTCAAGGTGCAGACGCGTGCTGGGGAAACTCTCTTGTCTCACGGGGGAACGGAACCCACTCCTATATGCTTGCTTCCCGCTCAGCGTTGTCACTATTGTACCCAGGATGAGCATCTCGCAATTTAGAATGGCATGGTCATCTTATCGCCAAGAGAGTCCCAAGGAAGAGGAGTGCATCTGCTCCTGCACCGCTCCAGCACCCATTCCCTTCCGCACAAATGCCGTATAGATGCAACCTACTCTGTCAGCGGTCCTGCACAGGACCCTTGACCAGAAGCCTTGACTGATATCCCATCAAGAAAGCTCACTGTGACAGAAGACTGCTTGTCTGCTGTCGCTCACACCAGTCTCCAGGAATATTATTCAAGGACTCTCAAAAGAAGACAGATGCGGTTAGAGATTGTTTGGCGGAAAAGGTGCCTCCAGCTATCGAATGACGCGCTATATGTGCTGCTGCTGAAAAGAAGAAAAGGGGCGTGTCGCGCTCTACCAAGGTGCGCTTAAGCTGCAAGCGGCCACGATTCGGTTTCAGGGTAGAGTCGACGACCCCCTATGGTCCTTGAAGCTCGCGCGCCTGTTGCGGCAGCAGATGCCGAGGCGTTGGGGGAAAATAGCTCAGCTGCCTGAATTCAAGGCATGCCTGCCACAACGAAGAGTCCCGGAGCTCGTGACGTAGAGCTTGGCCGGGCCGGGAAGCGCCTCGGGAGAGGGTCCTGGCGGAGCCAAGTCAGGCGTTGCGCCTCGATCCAGGGCTTTGACGAAGGCACGCCGCGTGGCCGCCTCCATCGAGAACAGCACGGCCGAGCACAGCACGATGAGCAGTGCCGCCTGCATGCAGTCACCAGTCTCTGTAAATTGTTGTCGAGACCCTTGCCTCCGAGCGTCAAGTCATGCTTTTCCGCTGTTGCCCAAATGAAGTCGGCAGCATCACAGAGATGGATAAGCAGCACAAAAGCAGATGCGCTGTCCTTTAGACATAGTACTGCTGTTGAATGCCACTTTGAGGGCCTCTGAGTAATCACGATGTACCGATATGGCCTCAGGTGATGAGCACTGGTTCTTGTCAAGGCATGTGCTTCTCGCGGTGGCTCACCCGTGCTGCAAGCCAGGCGATGCTGCAGGCGGACATCCAGAGGGAGCATGGCGTGCTGCAGAGCCAGGGGGCCTGAGCTGCAGCGAGGAGCACGCACACCAAGTCGCCCACAATGTGCGGGCCCATTGTGTTGCCATCGCACAGGCTCAGCACCGCCTGCACACCTCACGGGCTCTGCTCACCCTGGTGGCAGGGTCTCTGGGCCCTGGATCGCCTGATCAGGCGCCCCAAGGGGCCAATAATATTATGCATGCTGCCACAGCTGCCTTCGACTTACGTAGGCTGTGGCAAATGTGAGAAGCCCAACCAGCACAGTGCATCACTTCATACTGCACCCTGAACACCTGTTCAGCATTTTGCGCTGTCTTGCCTGGAGCTGTAATGAATAGTGGTCATGGGCAGGCTGGACAGCAATTGAGGGCTTCTCACCAGAGGGAAGCCGCTCTTGACAATGGTGTCCATGAACATCCTTGCGGGTGAGGAGGCACCGGAAGCTGCCTGGATCGCTAAAGCTGCCTGTTTGACCTGCCAATTTAGGCTGATGGCCCTGGAGCACAACATCAGCACTGCCTCAGCGCTCCTCAGAACAACTATCCGCATATTTGCGCCTTTCAGGGTTTCGGGCTTCAGGTATGTGTGCGCAGACCTTCTCAACATTGATGTCTGCGCTATAAACTGTGCGCGCTGTAACATGGTGACTACTGCGGACAAGAACCATACAAGAACAGGCCATAGACATTGTACAGCGCAGGTGCATCAGGGCAAAAGATATTCACAGAGTGATGGCTCATGATGAGCTGCACGCACCTGAGAATCCTCACGAGCAACTGTAGCCCGGCGCGGTGTGAGATGTACCATGCAGGCCGTAGTACCATTGCGGCCAGCACCATTCCCATCACAGCAGCAGCGCCCAGATTTGGCAGGAGGTTGTGCACCTGCAAGGCACAGTGCAGCGGGTATTTGAGCATCCATGATCAGCAGTACTCACATGTGCTCCCTGCCAATGAGATGATGCACTGTTATGCTCTTCAGTGTCTGTCAGAGCATTTCACATAGCTGACGCTTCCACTTGAAGGCAGGGAGACTTAGGTTGCTGTGCCCTGACACTCTCCTGCAATTCCTACAAAGCAAAGTGTGTGAGGCAGCGACTTGTCTCGGTATCATGAGATCGTGGGTTGTACCTGGGGTGCAGCCCCAAAGGCAATGTCACCAACCTCAATGCTCAGCAGCAGGAGGATAAAAAAGATGAGCACAGCCTTGTCATGAGCAGCCTTCCCTTTTGCCCAGCCGTTCTGGAAGCGCCTCTCCAGACGTGGATCCCTGCAGGCATGCACAATAATGCTCAATCCTCCAGTCCAGACGGCTGTTAGGTGTCATGCTCACAGTGCCTCATGAGCATGAAGTCCAGACCTCACACGAAGGATGTGGACCACGCATCTCAACTTTATCATCATCCCTGCATGGGCTTTAGCGCGTCCACATGCTTTGCAAAGGGCTGGCAACACACGAGCATGAGACTGAACGCAGACAAGAGCGCTAAAGTAGTCCAACATCAGCACTGTGCAGAGAGGAAGGAGGGGCCTACATAAATTCAAGAGTGGCGCTCTGGCGCACAACCTTGCCGCTGGGAAGGCGCACGGAAGTAACGGTGCCCGGGCTGCAGAGCAGCTGCGCCCAGACGGCACAAGCCAGGCGCACCCAGACAGTCAAAGGTGCGTCTGTCTGCTTGTGGTTCCTTGGCACAGTGCTCCTCTGCACCGGCTCGACCCTGCTCCTACTTAGGTCCGGGCTCAAATGAGGCCTCTGCACAGCATTGAATGCCTTGTCACAAGGACCCAAGTATGCTGCATATGCCAATAAGCATCTAGCAGACCTGCTACGCAGCGATAGCTCAGCTGCAGAGTGTTGCAGCACCCGCCAGGTGGAGCACTGTCATGAGGGTATCTAATGACATTTGATGACTCTTTGTTCAAAGCCTCACCTGAAGACCTTGAGCATGCGCTGCAGAGCTAGGGGAAATCGATGCAGCGGGGGTTGTTGACAGGGACTTTGAAGCTGCTGGTACTGACGGAGCAGTCATAGGAGCTGCCTGGGGCTGCTGCCGGGAGACAGGAAGCTGTGCCCCAGCTGCAGGCGGGAACGCCTCGACCGCCGTCCCGCTGAGTATGGACCTTGCAGCATGCCTGTAGGATGCCAGGCTGGTAGCTGAGCTGGACATGCGCCCGTCCGTGGGGACAAAGGAGGGGTCCTCCTGCCAGGTGACACGCATGGTGCCCCCCGGTGCCCAGTTGCGCCTGATGCCATCATGGGCGCTCAGCAGCTGGGCAGCAGTCAATGAGGCGATTGGTGCGCCTGCTGAGCACGCTGTGCCTTGTGCCTGAGCCACTTGATCTGGCTCGTACGCCTGCAGCGGCGGGAGTCCTAAGGTAGGCTGCTGGGGCCATAACGTCATGTTCTTCTGTGACTGCGCGCTGCTGCGACTACTGTGGCGTTCTGTGAGGTCAAGCTGCAGCTCAGAAGGCGTGCTGCTCTCTGGAGGAGATGCATACTGGGGCTGTGCTCCAGCAGCCATTCCAAGTATCTGCTCCTGCAGCTGCGTGAGCGGCTGCACACGCGATGGTTGCTGGACTGCACTAGCTGCGGGGGTGCGCCCTGTGTAGGAGGGCTTCTGTTCGGCAACTTTGCTGAGATTGCCAGACTGAGGAAGTCCATTGGTAGCCTGGACATGATCCCAGTACGTGCTGCTGGTTGTTGCCTGAGGCACATCGCTGCGATAGTTCTTAACATGGCCCCAATAGACCTCAAATGCGCCTGCCGGATCTAGCAGCGCTCCCGCTGCTGGAGCAGCGCTACATGGGGCCTGCAGCGCCACGCTAATCTCAGGTATGGCCTATTGCAGCTATGCAAACATGCTTGAGATTGTCTGTGTGATGCCATTCTGCTACGGCACCAAGGCAGCATTGTTGCATAGCCCTGGAGCATGACAAGTACTTGAATTTGGGCTTTGGCTTAGATGATCCTTCAGGGATGAAAGCGGTGTAAGCTCAGTGTAAGGCATTACCTGAGGCACTGCAAAGGCTGGCCCAGATTTTAATGTTTGCTCTAGCATGTCTTGGAGCTGAGGTGTCGCGTCAGTGCCTTGCTGTGACGGCTGCCATTTGCATGCATCGGGCCAGGGAGAGCGCAGAGCGCTCTGCATGCCAGGCAGCTGCGAAGCCGCTCCGCTGCCCGAGCGCCATGTGCTGTCCATGCTGTGCAGTGTTGGCTGCGCGCTGAGCTCCTGAGCGCTCCAAACGCCAGTAGAGATTTTAAATTCATTAAGCTCGCTGAGGCGGAGAGGCGCCAGTGATCTCGCCCAATGCTCTGTGGGCTCGGCAGCTGCCTCTGCAGCCTCGCTGCTTATCATGCCGCCCGGTACAGTGACTCCTATCCAGGTCTGCTGCCGCTGAATTGCTGCGCCATCCGGCGCCTCTTTGCCTTCGCTGTTCTCTGAGGTTGAGCTTTCAGGCGCCATGCCAGGCTTGCCAGATCCCCACAGCTGAGGCCATGGCTTGCGCTCAGGACCCCAGCCAGTTCCCTGTGCCGCAGAGCTGATTTCTAGCATTTCTGCGGCCTGTTCTGGCTTCTGCTGCTGTGAGAACCAATTGCCCTCCACAATAAAGTGCTCAGGCCAGGGGTGGGGGCTGGGGTTAGCGCCCCGGGTGGGCAGGCTGCTGCCCTCTTGCAGACCCGTGCATTTGCTCGAGCCAGAGATACCTGCAGCAGCATGTGCAGCGTCAGTACCACTCTGAGCAGATGTGATGCAGACTGTCACACAATTGGAAAAAAGGTATCAACAACGCAGTGCCTTCATCACAAGAGGATAGGATCCAAAACAGTGAAAGGGAATACAACGCCATGTGTGCGCCTGGGCCGGTCGCAGTGCCCAAAACATTGGTAGCATGGGTCGCAGAGGCCTTACCGCTGCCTGAGGCCTGTGATGTCCTACTGGACAGATGAGCATTGCTGGCAACCTGCCGGGTGGGCGGAGTGCCCCATAGCTCGCTTAGTTCATGCAGCAGCTGCGTTGAGTGGCTGCTGTGTAGCACTGGAGGTTCATGGCTGGCTGCAGGCGCAAGGGAAGCCCTCGGCCGCGACTCCTGCAAGGCCGCCATAAAGCGCGCCATGCGCTCTGTGTCTGAGATCTTGGGCAGCGCGCTCAGTGCATACGCCATCTGGCTGGCTGACAGCCTGCCCACAGTGCCCGAGGTGCCCGAATTCCCCTGAGCGGCCCTGCTCCGGGCAGCGTGCTCGTTCTGCTGCTGCAGCAGGTGCGCAAAGGTCGGCGCGTGCGGCTGCAGCGCTGAAGCAGAGTCCAAGGACTCCTCCATAGTGTCCAGCGAGTGCCTGCTGCCTGGCGAAAACCCGAGCAGATCCGCATGCACACACTCCGGGAACGCCTCTGCGCTGTCTGTGCCCCAGACGCTGCTGTGAGCTGGCGGCGCCACCACCTGGCTGTGCTGTGATGACCATACACCAAAGAGTCTCTCGGTGTTGTTCTGATGCGGCAGCTGCATACCATAGGTAGAGGAGGCTATGCTGTCTAGAGGAGAATACCCGCCTGCTGCTCTCATGGCAGGCTGAGACATTACCATTTCTTGATGCAGCTGGCTGCTGGTGTCCTCCTCTGCTTCATACTGATGGCTTGCGTTTGGGAAGGCCCTGGCTGCAGTCATGGCAAATGGGTTCGGTGGCTCTGCAGGTAGGGGCTGGCGCTGCATTGACTGGTGGAGCTGCAATGGCGTTGTGCTGACAGTGCGTCCAGCCATAGATGCCTTGTTGGCTTCCTCGACCTGCCAAACAGTGCTGTGGCACGGCATGATTGGCATGCCAAGACCTGCACACACCAAGACAATGACTCTTCAGCTCGATCCTTGCACCAGGCGTTATGCCGACAAAGGTGTACTGATGCATGCTCATTCTTTATTGAAAGGTTCAGCTCGGAGCATGATTCAGCACAGTCTAGACGCCGTCCAGTCGTGACCAGGGCTTGCAGAGAGGCCTACCGCGAGTCACAAGAGTAGGTAGGGCATGGCTGTGAAGGTAAGCAGCTTGGCCCTCTGGTCGAAGCGCATAGCAGCTGACAATGGGCCCCGACGGCATGCTGACGCCCTGGTTGTACACCCAGAGTCCACCATGCTGGCCTTGCTCCCGCAAAACCTCCTCTGAGACCAGCATGTCTCCCCAGGATGCGCACTCTGCCAGCTGGCGTGCCACGTCATACGCCGGTCCACACAACCTGCTTCAATAGCATGTTGCATGTCACCCTCTCAAAGTGCATCCGTCCTTCAGTGCCCTTGCATTTTTGGCTTCTGACATGAGCACATCTGATGGACAACACCAGCAAGCGCTGCAGGCTTTCAGCAAGATAGGTCTGGGGTGGCCGGATGTTAGAGCCTGCCCACCTGTAGTGGAGGGTGCTTGAGCAACCCACAAGGCTGTCTGAGGCTTCGCCGCTGTGCACGCCTATCTTGGCCCGCAAACCCGCCCCACCAGGCAGCTCCATCTGTGCAGCATGTTTCACACCAGTGACGACTTTGTGTTGGATTCCAATGATATCCTGCCTGAATACTACCAGAAGAGAGTATGTGGATGCCCCACACAAGCGATTCCATGCTCAAAAGGGCAAGGCACCATTAGCCCAGCTAATTTGTGAGGTGGAGAGGATATCACTCTGGACGCCAAAGTCATCCACTAGTCAAAAGCCATGCTGGAGGACCCCAGCAACCAGCTAGCCATGCTTCCAAGCAAAGGGAATGTATCGTGCTGGCTCAGCATGGGGTGCGACCCTGCTGGGGGACTTGCCTGGCCAATGCATGACAGCAGCTGCAGAGCGCACTGCACAGGTCTCAAGCCAGTGCTCAAGGCGTTCTCTCCGCTCGCTCCGAGTCCCAGCGCGTAGCATATGCCCCAGCCATCCCTCTCAGTTGTCACCGCCCCATAGCGCTTCAGCACCGCCTGTGTCTTCTGCAGGAGCATGTGGGATATTTGAGGCCAAATAAATCTTGCGGTGCGGAGTAATGCAGAGTCAAGGATCAGTGCTCAACACGCAGGCCTGCAGACCTGCTGGGATGACATGAGGCTGATCCTCTGCTTTCTTGTTTCTTCCAGATGTGCGGGGTGAAGGCTGCATAGGTGTAGCTGTGCTTCAGTGTGTGGTTCTCACCAGGCAGAAGCCATGCCACCACTCGAGCTGCTCATTGCCAGGGGCGAAGTCCAGCCGATCATTGTTATCCAGCTGACAGTAGATGACCGAGACCGCTGAGTACGAGCGTGCCAGGGGTGGCTGGCTTCTCTGGTCGCCTGGCAGAATCTCAGGCTGAGGCCATATGCCTGGGCGGCCAAGCTCAGAATGCATGTTATTTTGCGTCGTGCGCCCTGACATCGCCGGGTTTGTGCATGGCTGGCTCAGATGTGCAAAGCGAGCTGGCCAAACCACCTGCAGTAAAGAAGATGCAGCTCGTCCCAAAGACGCATCAGCACAGCGTCGGGCGCACACCCATATGTATGTTCTGAAAGCCTTAATCTGGCATTCTGTGCGGATTTTACCGGGACAAACACTCGCCACGCTCCGCGCTTGGGCAATACCCTCGACCCAGGCCTAGCGCAACGATCACAGGGCTTGAAGCAATGCGCCTTTCTGAGTCGAAGATCCGACCTTTAATACGCTCTCCCCTGTATCCGACTTGCTCAAAGAGCCCACTGGCTCTCACTACGAAAAGAAGATGGCGCTTGTCAGCATTCGGGCGCCCATCATGATATGGCTCAGGACTGCCGGCTAGCCACGCCCTTCATACAAGTTCATAAGTCTCCCCCCTGTCTCGTATGGCCCCTCAATATGCTCTATCTCCCACAGTTGAGGCAGATCTTTGCCAGAGATCTGGACCCTGCTGACTAACTCGGCCGATACCGAAAATTATTGCCTGCCGCGGCCAAGTCCCTTTGAACGGAAGCTACACACCCATTTGAGCAGCTCAAGACTTAGCAAGGCATATTTGCACGTGAGAACCCGTTTGTTCAGCAAGCTTAGCGATGTCTATCAATAGCAAGTGAGCTCCACCCGGCAACAATTTCATGGTTCACAAGAACAGAACAGACACATGTTGTGCGTGTACAAAGCTGTCGAGATGTGTAGGGCGCCGCTTATACCTCTGCTAAACAGGAAGAGAACATCAGCTCTCACGAGGATCAGGCAGCAAGGCAGCCCCCAGGGTTGAACAAGTCCTGGAAACAAGCGAGCAGGAGGTATAGAGCAAGATGGCCGAGCATATGGAAGCTTCACAGGGTCCGCAGCGCAGACTGATCATCACAGAGATGGTGCTGGAAAACTTCAAGTCGTACGCAGGAGAGCAACGCGTTGGCCCATTTCACAAGGTAGCCAAACCTTCACACGTGCTCTTCTTTCAGTAAAGCTCTTGTCTCCTGACATCCTCATTTGACGTAGCAAGACCAGCAGAGCTCTAGTGTGAGACATGAGCCGCCTACAATCAGGACCTTTGCTGGCGCTTGCAGAGCTTCTCCTCTGTGGTTGGCCCAAATGGCAGCGGCAAGTCCAATGTCATCGACGCGATGCTCTTTGTCTTTGGGAAGAAGGCGAAGCAGGCCAGTCACCTCCCACTTACCAATTGAGTGACAGCTCTTGTGATGAAGTCACTAGGCACAGATTCCGGGTCCATGCCTGATAACAAGCTCCTGCCTGCAGCTGCGGCTCAGCAAGGTGTCGGAGCTAATACACAACTCCAGCAACCATCGCAACCTTGACAGTGCCAGGGTTTCTGTCCACTTCACAGAGATCATAGACACAGTGAGCCACAGCCGCACTCTCCTTGTGTCATACCTGTGCCAACAGCAGTGCACCTACTAATGGCAAGCCCCAGCTTGCTTGCTGGCAGGCAAAGACAGCCCACACACTGCATAGTGGGATGCATGAGGCTCTGCAGCCGCTCTGGGGAGAAGAATTATCCCCCGTCTCTTGCAAGGGTCCTCATAAGCAGGGCTCAATGCAGGTGCATGGGCTTGGTCAGGCTGTATCGTGCCCCAGAAATGCCATTTCTTCCTGACAAGCCCTGAGAGGCAGCGCTGCTCTGCTGCGTGGCATTAGCACTCCCGCACATGAGACTATGTGGGAATGCAGGACGACGACAACTGCGAGGTGGTGCCCGGGACAGAGTTCGTGGTCTCGCGCACGGCGCACCGCAACAACTCCTCGGTGTACTACATCGGCACGCGCAAGAGCAGCTTCGGGGAGGTCACGGACCTGCTCAAGGGCAAGGGCATCGATCTGGACAACAACCGCTTCCTCATCCTGCAGGCAAGACTGCGACCCATGTGACCCTTGCCTGAGACAGTTCTGTTCTCCAGGTGGCCCTCTAGCTGAGGACAGGGCTCGCTGTCCTTGTCGTTTGGGGGCCACCCATCATACACTGGCAGGTCTAAGGGGCAAACGAAGAACGCTTGTTTACTGTCTATAGCCAGTTCATCGCAGTGCTGAAGCCCATGTGCTGCAGCAATGCATCATGCACTTGCGACAGAGTCATAGGCACATGGCTTGACAACCTCAGTAGGCGTACCTGCTCATGCGCCATGCCTGCTCACCTGGTGTGTCATGCATGTCTGCGGTGGAGTGAGCCGAACCCACTGCATGCCAGCGTCTCAGCGTCTAGATAGCTTTGCTCCATCCTCATGTGATGTGCATGTGCGCAGGGGGAGGTGGAGCAGATCAGCATGATGAAGCCCATTGCCCAGGGGCCCCACGACACAGGGCTGCTGGAGTACCTGGAGGACATCATAGGCACGGACAAGTATAAGCCCCAGCTGGAGGAGAGCTCCAAGAAGTGAGCCAACCCTCACTGAGCACCATTCAGGAGCTATTCTGTGCTGTATCTCGCACAGGCCCTGGGGCACCTTGAGCAATTTTCCTCCCTGCGGTGTCCGTATTCATATACTGCACCCTTTCTGTGCTATCAGCCCAGTGAGCAGCAACCTTATATTGCAAGGATGACATGGTGCCGCTGGAGGAGCTGAGCAGCGGAGGTGACGTGCTAGGCAGGCTAAAGACGCTGAGCAAAGCGCGGCAGAGCGTAGTGAGCAGGGTCAAACTGCGGAGCGGGTGAGGGACAGCCTGCAGGGAACAGATGGTGTTGTATTCGATGCTCTGTCAGAAGACCTGAGAGCTGGCATGCTGGGCAGGCTGGAGGAGCTGAGCGAAGCGCGGCAGAGCGTGGTCAGCAAGGTCAAGGCTGCGGAGCGGGACAGGGACAGCCTGCAGGGCGCCAAGACAGTGGCAGAGGCCTATCTAGGCAGGGAGCGGGAGTGCGCCCTGGCGCATGCATCCCTGTACCAGATCTTCCTGCACGACGGGCAGGTAAGGGCTGCCCGGCCGGGCAGCCTCACGCATGCATCTGCCCTGTCACTGGTCACTGCCAGTGCTGTGAAGGCAGCGGTCAGGACTGAGGGATCTGTTTGGGCATGGACCAGCCCAATTGTGGAGGAAGTCAAGACATGGCAGGCATTTCTGCGGCACAAAAGGTGCTGACAAGCTATGCGATGTGCAGAAAAACATTGACAAGATCCAGAGCAACCTGGCAGAGCTGGAAGCCAGGCTGAAGCACGAGCAGGCAAAGTTCAAGAACTACAATGTCGACATGCAAGAGGCTGAGACTAGGTGCGTCCGTTGGCCACCCTTTCATAGGGCCATCTGTGCTCTAAGCTGAATTTGCAAGCAGTGCTTTCACCAGTCTGCGGTTCTGCATCAGAATGGCATGTGGACGTGCCATTCTTCCCAGTCTAACAAACACTCAACCACTCTTGTACACTTGTAAAGACAACAAGACCCTTAGAAGGTGACATCATATCTGCCGCTGCTGAGCCCAGGTTCCAGAAGGAGAGCAAGGAGCACAAGGCGATGCAGAGGGAGCTGGACGCGGCCAACGAGCGCTTCAAGGAGTACGAGCGCAAGGACGTGAAGCTGCGCGAGGACATCAAGCACCTGACTGCCAAGCACAAGAAGCTGACCGACAAGCTCGCCAAAGACACCGCCAAGGCTGAGGCGAGTCCCATCTCTGGCCTGGCTGATGTACTTGGGTTAGCTGAATTTCAAGAATGAGCTCAGTCTCAGGGCCGCAGGCTGCCAGCAGGCAAGGCAGCAGGGCTTGTGCCATGACTCCTTGCGTCCCCTCACTCATGCCCACTCTCCCTTCATCCGCATGCTTATATCGCTGAAGTCGCACAAAATTTTAATGTACGTCAGAATCCTCTTCTGAAGCCCCCTGCAGATGCATATCTATTATGGGCCTCTATGGCATCTGTATGTTGTAGGAGGCCATCAAAGTCAGCCGAGCAGCACTGTCTCAAAGATCTGCGCCGTTCAATGTCACCGAATTTACACCAAGAGTGCAGGATTGTGCCATGCCGCAAGCTTGCATGCGTTGTGGTCAAGAGTAGAAGCTTGTTGTGCAGGCGCTGGAGAGGGACGCAGCCGACATGGCAGCCGATACGCCCAAGCTGGAAGCCAGGGCGGTGCAGCTGACGGAGCAGCTTCAGCATGAGGAGAAGGTAGGACACCAACACTCCTTAGCATGCTGGTACACCTAATTCTGATGTTATGCTCCTTTGGCCAAGCTTTAACACCCTTGTGACTTCCATCCGGCATGCCTTTTCAGTCTTGAGCCTCCCAAGTCAGCTGCCTGAGATGGTGTACATGAAGGCCTTTCACAAGCTCACAGCTGCATGATGCTCGCACACGAGCCTGGTTGACTATAAGAGCGTGTGGAAAGTGTGAATCATGGGGCTTTCTGCTGCATTGCCATAAATCGGTCTCTGACCGGACTTGTGAGACCCTGGTGCTTGCATGCAGGAGCTGTCACGGCTGCAGGAGGGTGTAAAGGGTGAGGTGGAGGGGTACCGCAAGCAGCTGAGCGCGGTCCGGGCAGAGCAGGCGCCCTGGGAAGCGCAGCTGGCGGAGCTGAGCAGCAGGATCTCTGTGGCGACGGCTGAGCGCGATCTGCTGCTGAAGAAGCAGACTGATGCTGAGAAGCGCTTCAAGGTACCAGGGGTCCCAGAGCTTGTATCAGCCCATGCCTGGTCTCTAATCTTCTCCAACCACATTCTGCAGTGCCAGCGGCGTGCACCCACTCTTCTAACCCCTTTTAACAACCAGATGTCGGTCACAGCAGCCTCTGGGGCAGCTCTACATTTCCTCACGGTAAAACTGTGTACAGAGGCTTTAAGCTGCAAAGTCAAGCATCACATGCAGGATGCTGAGGAGGGCGTCCAGGCAGCCACACAAAGCGCGGAGAGCAAGGAGGCAGACATTCTGTCTATGGAAAAGGCAGTACACTCCACCAGGTGAGGTTCCTGAAGGTTAGGCCCAGCGCACTGTTCTGCTCATACTGGTAGGTGGGCATTGGGTGGAAAGCTAAATGCGCAAGGGCGAAGGCGTCTGAGGCTGAGGCAAATCTTTAGACTCGCTCCTGCGGCACATGTGCCCAAGTGCAGAAATTGAAAGGTGCTTGTAATGGGCCGGGCAGAAGGACGTGAAGCTCACAGATCTATGCTAAGGTCTGCCCGTCACTGCTGCAGGCAGGAGGCTGAGAGCGCCAGGAGGGAGGCGTCTGAGGCAAGCCAGGAGGCCGAGCGGCTCCAAAGTGCGCTGCGGGAGGTGCGCGGCGTGCTGGCGCAGCGCAAGGCGGACGCCAGCGCGCAGAGCAGCCAGAGCGCCGTTGTGCAGGCGCTGCTCGCCGCCAAGGCTGCTGGCGACATCCCGGGCATACATGGGCGCCTTGGTGAGTGCAGGCCTGTCTTCTCTTTGTCTGTGGAAGATTCGGTAATGATATGGGGGGGCTAGTTACCTCTGTCTCAGAGCACAGCTACAAGTGCATGCCTCGAGTAGGCATTGCAACGGCCTGGTGAGTCTCGGGCAACATTCAGGTCAAACCCAAGGAGTTGAGCGCTTGCGTGCGAGCAACCTGGACGCTATGACTTTTAACTTGGACAACGTTTTCATTGGCTGCCAGGGATACAACGTGGTAGGCAATATGCCCTTCTTGCTGGGTGAACGACCAATTGGGAGTCAATGCGCAGGAGACCTGGGTGCCATAGACGCCAAGTTTGACGTTGCTGTGTCGACGGCCGCCAGCGCGCTGGACTACATTGTGGTGGAGGACACGCCGACGGCGCAGCACTGCGTGGACCTGCTGCGGGACCAGAAGCTGGGCGTGGCCACCTTCCTCATCCTGGACAAGCAGGCGCACCTGGCGCAGAAGGCCTCCGAGAAGGCCTCGGCCCCTGAAGGTGCACTCCTCTGGTCTAGCATCCACAACAATACAGCCGTAACCTTTCATCCCTCAATGCTGCGAAGAGAGAAGTCCAAGAGTCAATGCCGTGGAAATGTCCACAGTCTCTGCCGTCCTACTCTACTCCATGAAGCCAAACTTAATACCAGCAGCCTGCCTCAGGTAGATCGTATGACTCTGCATGGAAGAGCTCTGATACGGGAGACGAGAACGTACCAGGACTCACAGCTCTGAAAGTGTCTCGCAAGCAAGTGCTGGATTGCTTAAAGACTTGTCATACGTGATAGAAGGCCTGAGCTTTGCGAGGCCTGCTGCTGCAGGGGTGTCCCGGCTGTTCGACCTGGTGCGCATCAGGGACGCGAAGCTGCGCACCGCGTTCTTCTATGCGCTCGGGGACACCGTGGTGGCGGAGCACTTGGAGCAGGCCTCCCGCATTGCCTATGGAGGCAACAGGCGCTGGGCTCGTGTGGTCACCCTGCAGGTACCACAACCCTGCCTTGACATCCCTGGTGATGGTATTGCCTGGTGATTAGAATCGTTTACTGAGTCTGAGTATGCTCTGCCATTTGAAGGGGACATACTGTTGGGGTATCTTGCCTGCAACTTGAACGGCTAGTGGAAGTACAACATCACAAGTCCTGCTGACCCTTCCCGACCCAGAGGTCTTTGGCAGTGCACAGCATCTTGCACATGTATGTAGCGTCCCCCGCAGCCTCAGCATGGACCTTGTGTAGGGAGAGATGATCAACGACTCAGGCACAATGACGGGCGGCGGCGGCAAGCCTCGAGGCGGGCGCATGCGCCTGGGCAGCGGCGTGCCCAAACCCGTGGACAAGCGGGCGGCTGCCGCAGAGCTGGAAGCCGCAGAGAAGCAGGAGCACGCCAGCGCACAGGTGCGCCTTCCCGACCATCGTCTGTCCTGCCGTACCTACCGGACCCAGTGCTGGCTTGTAACTGCACAGCATAGCTCCCTGCCTGGTGCATACCAGTCCAACACTACTGTCACCATCAATGCTGGTGCATAGACAGCTTGACAGACAGCATTGCAGGAGGAAGCTAGAAGCATTGAAGGCAGATCTCATCTCCGGCAATCCGTGAGAACGCTCCAGGACGAGACACAGGTCCCCAGCATGCATGAAGCTACCGTAGATGTCTTTCCAAGCTACCAGCATCTGATGTGCAGGCGCTGAGTGACGTGAACAAAGCGGTCAGGGATGCAACGGCAGCTGCAGCGGCAGCCGAGAAGAAGCTGGCGGCGCTGGAGGTGGGCATCCCCAAGGCGCGCATGGAGGCTGACTCGCAGCGTCAGCTGGCCAAGGACTTGCGCGCCAGGCTGACTCAGCTCAAGGCTGCCACCAAGGTATTGTCTGCCACGCAGGCTCTCATATTCTGGAATACCAGGGTGGCTATTGCCAATTGAGCACCCACACCCTACACAGCAGAAGAAAAGCAAAGTCACAGTTCTGAAGCTTTGCAAATCTCCAGACTGCGCCTTGTGACAGACCGTGCAAGGGTGCGTCATGAGGCTGGCCTGATGTCCAGGTGGCAGCAGAGGATGCCTCAGAGGTGCAGCGCCTGGCCAAGGCGATCGCGGCGGCCGAGAAGGAGCAGCTGCCGCTGCAGAAGCAGCTGGCGCCTCTGCAGCAGAAGGCGACCGCGCTGGAGGAGAAGATCGAGAACGCTGGGGGCGCGCCGCTCAGGAAGCAGAAGGAGGCTGTTGCAGGCCTGCAGAAGGTGAGAACAGCAGCGCATCTGATGAGAGTCTGTGGTGAGGGTCGCAGGAGACATGTCAATCTGCAGAGCTGGCAGGTTGGCATGCTTGTCCTGTGCATGCAATCGCTTCTGGCGCCTGGCACACACTAGCGGCCTTGGCATAGACTTATGCCAATTTATGGCACAATGGAATAAGGCGCAGCTTTGAACACAGGTCAGTGTCGGCTTGTATCCTCCCGTGCCAGGGTGCAAGCTTGATAGGCTATTCATGTCACAGTCTCTCAAGGCATGTCCGTCTGGTGCAGGACATCAGCGCTGCGGAGGAGGAGGCAGCCAAGAAGAAGGTGGGCAGCGCAGCCGCCGTGAAGCAGCTGGAGAAGCTGCGCAAGGAGGGTGCCAAGACCTCCGAGGAGGCTGGGCGGACTGCTGATGAGCTCTCGTCCAAGAAGGAGGAGCACAAGGTATATCTTTAAATGAGCACATGTCCTCAATTGCAGGCCTCTGAGATGCTTTAAGCTGGAGAGTACTCCAGCGCACATCTCCACCTGTACCATACCGTATGGATCAAGCTCTGCAGACCCACAGTGCAGCTGCTTTGCCTTGTACTGCCTGATGTGGCGGCATCAAGCTTCACCAGAAGTGTCTCCAGTGCAATTGTAAGTACCTGTATCACAGCTGGATGGAGCCATTGCTGTCACAGCTCATGCATGCATCACCTGTTGATTGCAGGGGATGGATGACCAGGCTCTGGAGGTGCTCAAGGCCGCAAAGGCCACCGAGGAGGTCCTGGCAGGCAGGGCCGAGTCGCTAGCAGCTGTGCGCACAGAGTATGAGCGTAAGCAGAAAGAGGTGCGACCCCAGTGACTTACTTGCATGTGCCGGTCACACTCCTCTTTCGCCTACATCCCCCTCTCTGACCCTGACTAGCGCCTGGCACAGTGTGGACTTCGCAGTGCGTATGCGAGGGTCTTTTTGAGGAGTCAGTTTAGTAGGGGACCCGGCAGCCCCGTTTTGGCAGGGGTAGGGGACCTGAAATTTTTCCTGTTTTGGACCAAACTAGTCATGATTCTTGCGCAACCGCCCCTCCTTAGGGTTTATGGTGCACCATCTACTGGGTAGGGATTAGGGTTTGGGGGCAGGGCCAGGAAGAATTTCTCAATACGGGGGGGTAGGTTGGCGGAGAATTCCCCTGGCGGTGCGGGGGGACCCAAAAGCAACTCCTCATTCAGGCCCCCGCATATGCGGAGCTGACTCATGTCACAAGCACAGGTCACGTGCCACGCAAACTAGGTGCATTGTTAGCACTGCATCCGCCATTGCTGAATGAAGCTTTGCTCGTAGAGAGCGCCGCTCATCCTGCAAGCTGCACACAATCTTATGTACGGCGCTCCCTTTTGCCAGCGATGGACCGTTTCAGCAGTATCAGTATGCGGTAGTATCCCAGCGGCAATATACCATCGTCCCTACCTTTGAGTGAGTGGGGCTAACTGTGCAGCTGGACATCATCCGGGAGACAGAGTTGAACATCACCAGCGCAATGACGGATCAGAGCGACAGCCTGGCGGCCGAGAAGAAGAACCACAAGCGCTCCAGCGACCTCCTGGCCAAGGTCCAGAAGAAGCTGGCTGCGCAGCCAGGTACATCATGCTGCTTGCCCATGAATGCCCACAAACCTTGCATGATGACAACTGGCAGGAGCATTCAAGGCATATTCGGTTCATGTATCAGCCCTGTCTGAGACATGTCAGGTATGATGTGTACAATCTACATGCAAAGCAGTCTGTGATACAATATGTTTGCGCTCCTGGAAGTGGCGTCCTGTTTAAAATGTCAACTGGCACACTGCTGTACATGAACATGTGAGGCATTTATTGTGAGAGTGCTGTTGTGATGTGCAGAGGGGGCACCAGAGGCAATGACTGGAGAGGAGCTGGATGCCCTAGAGCCCAGAGACCTGGAGTACAGGTGCCCTGCTCTTCAGAGTGCGCATGCGTGAAGCACCAAGTCTGCAAACATACTTCTTCTGTCGAGACAATCAGAATCTCTTGATTGTGAGCCTGTCAGTGCTAGGAAACACATGATGCATGACAGGAAATTGCTCTGGTGCCATGCACTCCACCATGTGATCTGGGGTTGCCAATACAGGATCACGATGCTGGAGGAGGAGCTGGAGCGCATGGCGCCTGATCTGGGCGTCATCGAGGAGTGGAAGCGCAAGGACGCCAGCTACGTGCAGCGCCTGGCTGACCTGGAGACGGCAACTGCGGCCCGTAACGAGGTCAGCCCTTCTCCCACGTACCACTTGCTCACCCTATGGGAGTGGTTGCCTTGTCAGGCCAGTCTGGGCACTGCAGGAGCACCATTCTGAGGGACTTCGTTGCATTATTCTTGTTGGCAATCTGGGGATGTAGGGACCGCGTGGCTTATGCCAAAAGTGAGTTCCTGAGATGCCCTGATGCAGCCATATCCTGGGAAAGGAAGCCTTGAGGCCAGGTGAAAGGGCCTGACAAGCCTGGCATGACAGAACGTCAGAAGGCTGACATATGAGGGTAGACAGTCAGACAAGAGTATTGCAGACGTCTGGGGGATGCTGCAGGTGCGGGAGGAGTACGAGGGGCTGCGCAAGAGGCGGCTGGACGAGTTCATGGCGGGCTTCAGCGTGATCAGCCTCAAGCTGAAGGAGATGTACCAGATGATCACGCTGGGGGGCGACGCTGAGCTGGAGCTCGTGGACTCCCTCGACCCCTTCTCAGAGGTCAGGATCATCTTTGCTGCAAAGTGTTGCAGACATTCATACTATGCATTTCATGTCATGACCAGGGCATGGCCTGAGGCTGTGTTGCGTAAGGAGGATACATCCCTGATGCCAACACAGATCGCATGTCCTGCAGTGCACATCCCACACTCTGTTCTTCACCCCATTCCAGCGATTGCTGTTCTATGTATTTGGCCATGCTATGGCACAATGCTATGCCCTGTCGCACATGTGATGGGCACATGCAGTGTGGCAGCGTGGTCTGTGTGCCCTTTGATGAAGAGCTGGAAAGACACTGCCGACCTAGTCAATCAAGCCTTGTGTGGATTGGAGCTCTTATGGTTTGCAAGGCTACATGATGTCCCGCCTTTGCGCACTGAGGTTGAGCGCTGCTTCTGCGCAGGGCATCGTGTTCAGCGTGCGGCCGCCCAAGAAGAGCTGGAAGAACATCGCCAACCTGTCGGGGGGCGAGAAGACGCTCAGCTCGCTCAGCCTGGTGTTTGCGCTGCACCACTACAAGCCCACGCCCCTGTACGTCATGGACGAGATCGACGCCGCCCTGGGTGTGCTCCCCTACATGACTATCTAAAATAAGATATAATAAATATTGACGCCCTGTCGAGGTCTGGGGCGTGATTTAGGAATGGATCGTGTTGGAGTACTTGGCCTTCTGCACAATGCATACCATGAGGTGCAAGTAAAACTGCACCCCTCAGAATCACACCTCAGGCATCAGGTGACGCCTGTGTTGTGTGCATTGTTGGTTGTGTGATGGCGGCGTAATTTGACGAGCTTATCTACCCATGGTACCGAGTGCGTGTGTATCTTTAGCAAGCATGCCTGCATGACTATCTACTTAATACCATCTCACCTGTGCGAGGTTTGCCTCTTCTATGGGGTCATGTGATGAGAGTGTATGGTGCTAAAGATGACATGGCATCTCTTTCTTCCTACCCTTAGCCATGCTACTCTTGATGGACTTGCATACATGGCCTAGCTTTGGCCCACAGCACGGTGTTGCGAATGGCAGATATCATGATTGGGCTGCGCATGAGATGGACCTTCTCCTTGCGTTGAGACACCTCTTCCGCCACAGAACTGAGAGGAGATACTTTTATGCAGACTTCAAGAATGTGAGCATAGTGGCGCACTACATCAAGGAGCGGACCAAGAACGCGCAATTTGTGATCATCAGCCTGCGCAACAACATGTTTGAGCTGGCGGACCGCCTGGTTGGCATCTACAAGACGGACAATGCCACCAAGTCGGTCACGATCAACCCCAGCGCCTTTGTGGTTCAGCCTGCGGCAGTGGCTGCCAACTAACGTTGCAGACTCCTGCTGAGCTTGAGACTCGCCTCAAGACGTTGGCCACTAAGAGAACGTACTCAGACAATTGCACAATGATCAGCTGCATATATGTTTATATTATTATTATTATTATTACAGTTTTAACGTCCAGGGGAGGCAATTAAGGCTGTAAGGCCAGGCCCATCAGATGTTAATATGGTGAAACATCTGTGATTATTGTGTGGTGTCCTATAAGCCTGGTGCGGCTGTAAGAAAGTTCTTCATTGAACATGTAATGTGATGCGATCTAATGCAGCTGCAGAACTGCAGTCAAGCCCAATGGGGAGGTGTCACATGGTGTATTCATGTTGCACCCGCGTGTCCACTCAAGTTGACAGGCTATGAGTGCATGCCCGAGTGCA
This sequence comes from Coccomyxa viridis, assembly GCA_963930925.1. NCBI lineage: Eukaryota > Viridiplantae > Chlorophyta > Trebouxiophyceae > Coccomyxaceae > Coccomyxa > Coccomyxa viridis. Next base: position 553,594 of record CAWVOJ010000006.1, on the reverse strand, counting down.
GTTCCAGAGGATTTATAGAGCCCAACGAGGGTTTCAGGGGTCGCTGCAATTCTGGACACTGAAGCATGTGTACCTGGAGTACTCTCAAACTGAGCCCATGGATGTAAGAAGCTTCCATCGCTTGAGAAGACGCTCCCAGACCATAAGTCAGACGAGTTTATCAGCCAATGATTGAGGTGCGGTAACGGGACAGGTGCTCAAAGACTTGCGTGTTTCTGTCAGTCTGCTTCAACCATTGGGTGGTGGTTTCTGGCTGACCACAAGTGAGACGCCGCAGTATGGCACTGCCTTCGCCAGGGTGAGTGTGCAGTGATCTCCTCAGCGCTGGCATATTAGGAAGAGCCATCACCAATGTTTCTCGTGTCCACAATTTTGTACTGCTGATTGGCTTGCTCATTGAGGTCAACAGAACTCTTCATCTAACGCTTGCCCGGAAAACAGAAACTTTTCTACACTGCCTGGACTGCTGCTGTCAAGCACAGGGTCACAAGGCAGGAAACAAATCCACTGAGGGTCAGCTGCCATTTTTCGCAGGTGGGCGGCCCGACAGCTGGAGCTGTTGGATAAGGAGATTGCTGATTTGAACGACAGCTATCAGACTGCCATGAAGAGCTTGAGTGAGTCTCCTCAGTGCCGGATCATGGTGGAAATCTACCAGCACTCTCGCGAGCGTCTGATGAGGAGTATGACAGCAAGGCGGGACTTCTGCCTGGCACTATCCAATGCAGGACTGCTCGCACAAGGTGAGTCATAAAAGTATCCACAGGTGTCATCAGTGCAAAGCATTGAGTGTAACATCTGTATGCATCCCACCAACAAAGATGTGCACTGGTCTCTTGTGTACATACTATGTACAGAAGGGTATCAGCATGCAACTTCAATGACACAGACTCATGGGTGTGGACCTGCATGGCTTCCCTCGTGCTTTTGAGTTGGGCTGATGCATCTGATTGCGGCAGGCTCAGTTTCTAATATTGTCCAGGCAGCTGTGGAGACCCTCCTATGTGGGATAGTGGTTACAGCACCAACGAGCTGAATCGTTTTGTCAAAGCCTTGCCTGCTCAGAAGGTAGGCCGAACTCAATGCCTGCCATTGATAGCATAGATGGTGCTGCATGGCAGGTTCGCTTTCATGGTTCTCTGCCAGCAGGTCGCCATTCTGAAGCTCAGACCCGGCTCAGTCATCTCGCTGACGGAGGGAGCGGCATGGCTGGGCGACCCGTTCATTGCCACCAATAATGTCTTTGTGCGGCAAGCCTACCCTCAGCTGCTTCGTGCAAGGGAGGCACGCTTCCGGGCACGTAAAGTGTCAACATCCAGCTCTGAGACAGTCTTCACAGGGTCCCCTGGTAGGTGCCACATTCCTTGCTTGTGGGCTTTGGAACAGGGAAGCACAAGTGAGAGAAGCACCAGTACGGTGTGCACATGCAGGTGCTGCTGGACTGTCACACTTTGCTGGCGCATTCATGGGAATGCAGCTGCTTATGGGCAGGGAGGTCTTGTTTGAGTGCCGCGGAGGGAGACCACGGACCCCCACGAGACACTTCTACTGGCTTTCCTCCAGCTCAGGTAAGTTATACGAACTTTATGGGCCTCTTGTTGTATGGGAGGTGCACCTGCTGAGCTCAAGCTTCTCTGCATATAAACAGTCTATGGACCTGATCCTTCAGCAACCGGCAGGTTTTGCCCACACCAAGGACCAGAAGGTGGCACTAGAGAAGCTGATGAAGAGCAAGTCGCAGCCCATCTACATCGTGGACAATTGCCCTGCTGGTAAGCATGCAGCGTCTTGACAGGCTGTACCGCTAGTCTGAATCTGATGGTCAAGCCTAGTAGCGAGTGGCACAGCGCTGGCGCCTCCGATGACAATGGATACCCTGACCTTGGTGTGTAGTCACTGTGGCCTGATGTGTGCAGGGATTGACAGGAAATGCTGGCTAGGGAAACCGTAGTCTTCTGCAGTCAGCACAAGGGGCTATGGTGTGAAAAGGCCAGCCAGCAACGTGACAGGCTGGTCCTTTGTGCGGGTCCTACATCACTTGCTGAACTTTTGAGCATGAAGAAAGCACTGCCAAAGTACAGGGTAAGGACTAGGCATGTCAGAGTTGTACAACCACATGCTATGACTGCCTTCCCATTAGAAGCCTAGCCCGACCAGCAGAAAGTGCTTGACAGCAAGCCTCCACAATCGTGTGCTATGCATCTGTGTAGGGTCTGGATGACGGGACGGTGACTGAGTGGTATGACTGGGCCGGGGGATCCATCAGAGCCAGCCTGCAAAGAGCAAGCTACGGTTCAATGGAGTTTGATCAATGGAAGGGTTGCATTTCATAGGTCCTTTCCCTCACAACAGTCGAGGAGTTACTGGTGAGAGTCCAGAATTGCTCATCTTTGGCCTTTCCCTTGGCTGTGAGCAGATACCTGTGATTGCATTCAATGCGAATATTTCTCTTACATGAAGTTCATAGTGCAATGCAAAACGTATGGGAGTGTCACAGCTGTTGTGTGCCTTTTGTTGGGGCTAGCTGCCATGCATGTTCTTGCTTGAGCTTTCAGGTCCCTTGTGTGTGCTTTGTGTATTGCGCTGGTGCATGTCGGTGTGGCTGACTGTTATCTCCTTGTGCTAGGAAGTCAGGTGCTTGAAGGAGCTGGAATCCGACAGGGCAGACATTCACTCAATTCTCCATTGGGACTTTTCAAGGCAGCGCTCAAAGGCCAAGTCAAGCTCACCCAGTAGCAAAAAGCTGCGCCATGCTCACCAGCCATACGTGCGTTTTGCAAGCGAGCGGCTGCGCAACATGGCTGTGGACACTATGGTGCCAAGCAAGCTGGTTGCCCTTGCAGATGCCTGCATGCAAGACAGCAAGCAAGCTAAAGCATACTGGACGGAGACACTTCGGCGCCTCAAAAGCTCAAGGGAAGGAGCCTAACAGCATGCAAAGAAGCAGACCATAGTCAGGGGTCGTTGAGCAAGGCGGGGCAGCACAAACATAAGAGAGGCGGCTATCAAAGAAAGTTGCTCAGTCAAGCATAGGTCGAGAAGGAGGCGGTCATATGAGGACACGAAAGCAGGACATGCACTTACGTAGATTGGCTTGAGCGTAAGTCTCCTAAGCTTGCAAGGGAGAGCATAGATACACCCAGTTTGTGAACTTTGACTTGCGGCATGTGCTGAGGTCCGCGGTCCTTCTCCATATATGTGTGCTCAGTGCCAGATACTGTGCTACTGCTCTGGAGCAGTACAAGACTGTACACTTGTGCTTGGCACACATAACCACCGAAGACAGTGTGAAGGCTGGGAGGCCATGCTTGTGTCACACGTGCATACCTGTAGAGGATTGGGGAGAGGAAACGAGGGTTTCGGGCTACTTCTAGGGCCGAGGCTACGATATACCTTATCGTGAGGAGCCACTATACTACGAAATTTCCATTGGGCACGTGAATCAGGGCCTGTCAGTGAAGGTTTCTGTCAATTGCTGTCTATTTGTCCACGGGACGATCCGGGGCTGCCAGGATCAAAGATACGTGGGTCCCAAACACGAAACCTTCATCGTACGCCACATCTCAGCATGGGGAAAGCGCTCCCTTGCCAAGTGCAGTGCGATGCCTTAACGGCCAGCAACTTGCTGTTGTTGAATGCGGCCACGAACATATGTCTAATAGACGCGTTGAGTGATGATGTCCTCCTCAGAATCTTTGATGAGTTCGGAAAAGAAAGGCCTCGCGAGGTGAGGTGCACAGTACCTCTGGTATGCAAGCGATGGAGAGACGCATTATACAGCGCCAAAGGTGATGTCAAGCAGTTTGGGCATACAGCACAACATGAAGAGGAAGGCAACAAAGACTTAGTGTTGGTGCTGACAGCGCAGATCTGTGTATATACCGCCGTGTTCTCTTGGACTACGATGTGGAGTTTCCCTCTTCCAAGCAACCGCACTGCCAGTGCTTGGAGTGCTTGGGGGAAGTCGACAGGCTTTGGGGAAGTCAACTCCCACTCTCCGGAGGTTTTGTGGGAGCATGGATCCACAGAAACATAGATAGGGGAAATATAAAGTACCCGTGCGAGCTTGAAGCCACCGCTTCCGACCTGTATACAAGCAATGAAGAGGTTTGCCCCCAACAAAGTCCTGCCTAGATGCATCATCTGGAAAAGTGCTTGTGATCACAGGGTTCTCTTGTGCTTGTCTCAAGCCAGGTGTCTTTCATCCGTGGTCACCACGGAGGGGAAGCTCTAAAAGGGCCTCAGCCCCATGCAAACCATTGCAGGACAGACTGCCGCAACGGCTGCTTGAGTGATGGCTTACACACCATGATGCGCTTCACCTTGCAAGCATTTGAACGCCCTAGCTGCTCCCACATGGGATCATATCAGCAAATGACCTGCCAAGAATCCACGAATTACAGCTCGGTGTGTTGCTTGCAGGGCCTAGCCAACCTTCTTTGGAGAATGGGCGATAAACTTTGTACTTTGGCAATCCAAGGTCGCACCGGACTGCTACAGGGCTTCAAGTTCTCCTTCCTGTGGACTATGCCCAATTTGCGGGTGCTCGACTTGGATGCTGTGCAGCAGACAATCGACCATGAAGACTTCGGAAAAGGCGTTGGTTGTCTCAAGTAAGTGCAAGAGGATAGGTTTGTTAAGCGGAGGGATTGGTATAGATTCATGTATGTGCATTGAAAAGGATGCCAACTAGCAAGGTTGCTAGTCACATGCAAACACAATGCGCGAGTTCCCTTGTACAATCACCTACAAACATAAGCTGACTTCGGAAATGCAGGCACTTGGAGTATCTGCGTGTCTCCGGGGAGGAGGGAGATCCACATTGGACAGGCCTTACAGGCTTCCCTACAGCCCTGTGCTCCCCTCTGCGCTTAACGACATTAAACTTCATCAATCAAGAGCTTGGCCTCTTGCCGCAGGAGATCTCCCAGTTGGCAAAGCTCAGCCACCTTCATATATAGTGAGCTGGCTTGCCAGAATCTTAATAAATTTATATACCCTTGCAACCAAACATATACAAGGACTTTTGAGAGCGCTTTGCCGACAAGACTGGTCTGGCTTCATGTAGCAAGGTATACCCATTGCTATGTGGTGATGAACACCAATCAGACAGCATGGCATGGCTTATGCTGGGCACCTGAACCAAGATGTTCTTCTGCAGTCGTGGCATTTCAGATCACGATGAAAGAGGGCACTTACCATCAGCTTTGGGACACCTCACAGCGCTGCAGAGCATGGTCTTGGACCCCCCTCTAACGGTGCACAGAGCAAAAGCAGGTGCGCTTCAGAGCTATCCGCCTGCAAGGCTAATGTGGTGGGTTTCATGAGCATCAGAAATGTGGCAGACATGTTGCGCGATGAAAAAGGCTTCTAGCCTTAGCTCATGGCTTATGAAGGGGCATAGCCCTGCTGTACCTGCTTTAGAACGTGCAGGTGGAACACCAGAGACTTGCCAATGGACGTGCATGACACAGCTCACTCGCCTTGCCCTCAATGGTGACTACGTAGGCCGTGACGCGCCATTCCCGCCAGAGGTGAGCCGACGTTCTTCACACACGCCTGTGGCGACTCAACCTGCGGTTTGATGAGCTAGGCATAGTCTGTTGCAAAAAGGCCGCCACATGCCTAGATACATTGTTTCCTGACAGGCTTGAGAAATATTGGTTGCCGAGCATGCCTTTGCGGGAGCTTGTTCTGATGTCTGAGCTTTTCCGACAGACAACGTGCACACAGGTGGCTAAACTCCTCGGGCTTACTATGCTGGGTCTAAAGAGTTTTGATGAGCTAGAATCTCAGGCGCAGCTCAGTTCCTTGAGTCGACTCAAGGTATCTTTGCGGGTCATTCTCACAGCTGTATGTAACAGAGGATTTGCATGGACTCCAGTTTAATACATGTACCTGTGACTATGGTGCCCTGTGCCAACAATATATGTAATGTGTCTACTGTCTAAACAGAGGAGAGCTGCAAAGCAGAGTGTACATACTATACTATAGGTACTTGCACCATGCCGCAGCATGTTTGTAGCCCTTCTATACTAACGCCAGCTTATTGGACGCGTGCCAACTAGTGTGGCTTGTGATTGCAGCTGATAGTTATCAAAGATTCCACACTGACACGGGTGCCAGTGTGGTTGGGGGCCCTTACCAAGCTCACAAAACTTCACTTGTATGGAGTCGAGATGCATGTGTGGTTATTCCATGAGCTCAAATCGCTGAAAGAGCTGGAGGTCCGACACTGCAATGCAAATCAGGTATGGTTGAAGACCCATACCACATACCATGATGGCAACTTGCCTGTGAAAGCCCGCGAAAGGCCTGCCTAGCCTAAAGCGACCTACTAGCAATGCCTCTGATACCCTCTAGCTGGCTGGCCGAGCAAGATGTTGGAGCCAGATCTGTGTGTTGGAAGGCCCTCAGGTGACTTGCTATATGTGGTCGCTGCTGAAGGAGGAGCCTGGCGTCACGCAATGCTCACATAGCAGGGTGCGTGCAGGTCACGGACAGCATACGTCGGCTAACAGGCCTGACCTCGCTGACCTTTTCCAAATGCCCCCTCACGGTGCTGAGGAGCGGCATCTCTTGCCCGACAAACCTGAGACACCTGGCATTAGAGGGCAGCTACTTCTCAGAGGTGAACTCCTGGCACGTGAATCAACGTTGATTCACGTGCTTTGCAAAATTCTGCAATGATGGCAATCCCAAGCAGCTGCACCTAGCCTCAAGTTCAGAGCAATTTGGCTACAATTCTTGCAAAAGGTATCTCTGACATCGCACCAAGCGTCACTTGCAGGTTCCACGTTCGCTGCATGCGCTACGAGCACCACATTTGCGGACTTTGCACCTGGAAGCCCATCAAGAATGGCAGGAGACTCTCAATCCTCGAAGGGCGGTCCATCAGGGCAGAGCTTATTCAGCAATGCCCGTCGTTGAGAGGGATTTGGCATGGCTGCTCTGTCATGATCGTTTGAGGGATGTGACCATAACCGCCACAAAGGTCACTTTTCTAACAGCTTTTGTATGAGGAAGTGTCCGTGAGGCCCATGCAATTGTGACAATTGCTGCTAAAGGTCTCGTATGCATTGCCACCAATGTTCACAGTTGTCTGCAAACTTGTGATCAAGCACTCTTCATTGACCAGGTGTACATCATGTACACATACGTCAAAATTTTAGTGCCATTGTTGTTGAGAGTACAGGATGTACACAAGTAGCATACATTCGTACAGACCTGTTTCCGTTACCGTATGCTGATTACTCAGGCCGAGGCGGCAGCGCTGCAGGAGTGGCATAAGGCCCTGACCAGAGTTTGCGGCCGTGACGTCTTGACGGTAGAGTTGTGCGACTAGCGCTTCAGCCATTTTTGCCATTGACCAAAGATGTGCCGCCAAGGGGAACATGCCAGAGCTGTAGGCGCATTCAACATAGAGCTTGTAAGAGCAGGACCCACATGGTTGGTCTCAAGTGGGGACAGCGTGGTAAACACATTAAAGCTCGAGACACTGTGACAAGGCATATCTGTCGGCGTGTGAAAGGCGTGCCGGCAGCCTTTAGGCACAATTGCGCCATCAACTTGCGGGGCTGCGAGCAGAATTGCACAGCTGGCTGATGATACTTGCTCTTGCCATGTCTGTCCACCCGTATCAGCAGTGTTGCACTGGTCACCGGGACACACATTACTCAGGCATTTGCGCTCTCTCCTCCTAGCAGCAATGGCCGGTCTTAGGTGCTCAAGGAATGTATATAGTATTAGCTTGTTAGAAGGTCACCAGGGTGGCATAGGAGTACAAACAAGTAAAAGCCGGATCTTCACAGCGCATAATGGCAAGGCAGGCTGCCAGCAATATCTCTTAGCTTCACGGCATCAGTTGTCAAATTCCCGTTTCGTCTGGCCCGAAGTAATGTCGGTGTGCTTGTCATGCCACAATGAGCTGGGTTTGCGGTGCAACGAAATGAGCTACGATCTTGTTCAGGGTAAAATGAAGTCATTGCACCCACTGGCACGAAAGATTGCAGCTGCCCGTCTCCTTGGGCAGTAAGCCTATCATCCGAATTTTGGAGGATTAGGTGAGCCCACAAGGGTCTCAGGGGTCGATGCAAGACGACTGCCAAGAACATTCCATGTAATCTGACATATTGCGAAGAGTGCTCAGATACAAGCGCACTGAGGCCCGGTTATAGGAAAGGAATGTGCCTTAGCCGTACTATTAGTGTGCTGTAGGTATTAGGCCTTCTCCAGCTGTACAATAGTAAAGCAGCTCTGCTGCTGTATGCACTCGTTACTGGCATGGAAGGGACAGTCTCTAGCAGCGGCCTGTTGCTTACGAGATTTGAGCGCAATGAGATTGATGCTCTAAGCGATGAGGTCCTTGTCAAAATACTCGAGACGTCAGAATCGTATGATCACCATCGGTTGAGGGCTGAGCTGCCTCTGGTATGCAAGCGATGGAGGGACGCCATCTATAGTGCCCAGGGTGAGGTCCAGCATGTGAAGCAGCGGCTTGATGTTCCGCAGGCAGAGAGGACTAAATGAAGGCGGAATCTACTGAGGTTGATCTTTGTCACTGCATGCAGTTGCTAGTTTCGCCGTATTCATCTGCGTTTTGATAAAGAGGGCTTTGCGAGACCATTAAACTGCATGCATCAGGGACCAGCACTATCCGTAAGTGCAGTGGCGCGATGGATACATAGAAATATAGAAAGGGGCAACATCAAGTATCCCTGTGATCTCGTAGCGCATTCCTATCATATACAGGATCCTTGCAATGGAAAGGTGATGCGTTGACCAGCACTCATACACTGAATCAGGTCAACGCTTGTTGCTCTACTATACAAGTTCCAGCGACATACGTCAATGAATTGTGCTCAAAAGCCACCTCCATCCAGCTTGGTCCGCCTTTGAAAGATTGCCTGCAGCTGCCATAGAATTGCTTGTAAGGTGGTGCATGCACTTCAACCCTCACGGCCATGGATATGACAACTGATTGCTCTGACTTCTGAAAAACGTGATTTTGCTAGGCAGTTTCATGTATCCATCCTCCAAGCGGACATGTCAAGTTCTTGTGACAAAAGTGGCGTGTGTTGGTTGCAGGATCTTGAGACTTTACTTGCAACCTTAGGGGACACACTTAGGTTTCTGCGAGTGCATATAAAAACAAATTTTCCAGCCGATTTCAATTTTAGCTGTCTCAAGACCGTGCCTAATCTGCAGTCTCTCCGGCTAGAATATGTGAGCCACGAGCTTAACCAAGAAGACGTTGAAAAAGGTCTTGCTTGTCTCAGGTGAGAAGCAAATCTTAAGAATGTATAGTGCAGTATTGTGCAGAAGAACAATCGATTTTCAATGCTTATGCCCAAAGGCAGCCAAAAATATGTCCGTCATCATCACATGCGGTCGTGCTCATGCATAAAATGAGGACTTGTGGACCTGAACCAGCAGCATGATGAGCTCAATTATAGAACATGCGGGTGTCCATGAACCACAACTTACAAGATTGGTGAGATGCAGGCACCTGAAACATATAAGTATATCAGGGGAAGCAGAAAATCAGCACATCAAGGGCCTCATGGCCTTTCCTAGTGCCATATGCTCCTTGCGGAATCTGGAAGCTCTGCGGTTCTCGGATCAGTACCTCGGCCGTGGCCGCATGCCGCAGGAGATCTCCCAGCTGACAAAACTTACTTGCCTTCACATCTTGTAGGTTGCTCTTGCACAGTTGTAGCCATCCTCGTAGCTGCTCACGTTGAAATCGACATGGAATGTGTGGACTTTTGAAGTGTTGACGAGTCGAGAACACCAAGGGGCTTTGCACAATATCCTGGCTCTGTACCGTACAGTATTTTGTACCGTCTGATACTGAGAAGTGGTGCAAATCCTACATGGTGCCTTTCTATGGCAAAAATTCCATCAAGCTGACGCAATTCAGCTGGCCAGCAGTAGAGGCAATATACAACATGTTGAGGAAGGTTACCTGCCGTCCGTACTAGGACACCTTACATCACTGAAGAGCCTAAGTCTCCATGGCTGCCTGAAGGTGGACCCTTCAAGAGCAGGTATTCTGAAACTTTTACCTCCAATGTCTTTGGAGAATCTGGCCCTGAGCTCCAGGCTGGATGTCGTCTTTGATATTCTTCAAGTTGCAAAGGACAGCTGTGATGGTTCCCGTTCTGTAAATCACAACCTCAAGCATTTTGAATGATTTTGCCTGAGATCCGGTGGTACCCTACAACTTGCAGAGGGTGCATATGCTGTACCAGAGTTATCACAGTGGAGCTGCATGACACAGCTCACATTTTTGTGCTTCACCGGCGACTACGGGGGCCCTAAGGGAAGGCTTCCACCAGAGGTGAGCCGACAAACTGCAATTCTTTCTGCAGCATTGGCAATGGGCTTCCGCCATCAAGAATCAGAATTTGCTAGGCTTCCTTATGGAGGAACTAATGATGGCAGCTCCAATAGTGTCGATACTGCACTAAGCCCTCTGAGGGCGGGCTTGACTTTGCTGTGCAGCCCCTGCGAGATTGTGTTCCCATACATGTAAATGTGCTTACACTTCATCTGCGTGCAGCTTCGCTTCCTGAGTGGGCTTGTTGAGCTGGAGCTGATGCATTTCCTTGAGCTGGATGATCAACCGCAGCTTACCGCACTCAGAAGCCTCACGGTACGTATTGCAGACTATGCTCTTACAAGCTGTGATGGGGAAAGATCCCGGTCTGCTCCATCAACAACATCCGCCATATTGTGCTGGCGCCCGCGCAAGTTTCTCACTCACAATGCCAATCACATAGTGACTAGCAAAGTCGAGAGTTGCAAGAAAGATGGCACACCGTTGTCAATTTGTGTTTGCCAGCGCTTTAGGTTTATTGTCACTAAGCCTTAGTGCTGAGCATGCTACTGGTTGCCATGATGAGATCTGTATGCCAATGACATGGGGCCCACTGTTACAGAACATCTCTATATGTCACTCCACGGTGACAACTGTGCCAGCTTGGATGGGAGCTCTTCCCAAGCTAACACACCTTTGCCTTCATAAGGTCCAGCAGAAAGCGTGGTCCTTCCCTGAATTCGTAGCGCTTCAAGACCTCTACATCTGGTCTTGCAATGCAACAAAGGTAGCGCCTCATGCTTCCAACAACAAAATCACCGCCGTGCCTCCCCATGTTTTGATCTCATGGAGAGTTCCCCAGAAATATGTTTTGGTCGTCTCTGTGCTGTGCGGGTCGGGCAGAAGCGTAAAGCCATATTTGTGTAAAACAACTACTAGTGCACTGGCGAAGAAGGCTTCCAAGGCAGCATGCCTCGCTAAATGTTGCTTCAAGCGTTGCGTTTCATCAGTCACTTCACTGCCTGTGGCACATGTCCCCGAGGCAACACTGATGCTACAAGACGTATGCAGTTCACAGACAGCATAGGCCAGCTCACATGTCTGACCTCGCTAGCCTTTGAAGACTGCCCCCTTGAGGAGTTGAGCAGCACTATCTCCCGCCTTCAAAATTTAAGGTGCCTGAGATTGGAGGGGAGCTTCTTTACTGAGGTAGTCTCCTAGCAATCTGGCTTTGATAGCTTCATCGTGCATGCAGATCCTTTGCCGAAGAGTGAAGGTCATACTCAGACCCTCTTCAATAGATGTGTCTTATACTGGCATCCATTTCAGCGCCTTGTGGTGATGAGTTTTGAGTGCCACTTGCAGGTTCCAAGCGCTCTGCGTGCGCTGCGGGCGCCACAGCTGCAGAGTGTAATCCTGACAACAAGTCTGGGATGGCAAAAGACTCTTGAGCCTTGAAGTAAGCCCCACATATTGTGCAATTTGTGTGCATGCGGAAGACCTGGCATGGCTGCTCCACCAGCCCTGCTTGGAAAGGGTTACCATCACCGCCACACAGGTACTTCCATAGCATGCTAATTGTCCTGAGACTCCATTCAATGTTGTGTATGTAGCTGACATGCTTTGGCTCTGAGCTATAGCCTATAGATGTTGCAATTGCCTGAAAACTCTTGTAGAGGATGAAGTTCCTCAGATGTTGCAGTGAGCAACCTCTGTTCATGAGCAGCGCTCAAGTTCAACATGACATCGACATGTGTGGCATTGATAATTTGTGCTAAATACAAGTCACCTGCACTGTGCACATAAAGGCGCGTCCCTTAGAAGTGCGCTGTACATACAGGCGGAGGCTACAACACTTCAGGAGGTTCGTGAGAAGCTAAACAAAATATGCGGCCGCGATACATTGAATATAAAGTTATGTGGGTAGCGGCCCAGTTGTGTGTGCTGTGTGCGGAGCACTGAGTGATGAATAACGAAATCATGTTTGTGCTGCGACAGGATCCCTACTAGGGTCATCCTGGTATCACATGATGTTACTTCGAGTTGGAGCAGCATCCTTTCATGTATAAGGCGTTGTCCAACCATTGATAATCCCAAGCAAAGTCTCGCAGTCTCATACATGTTCCCAAGAAGGATTTGGTAGATGGATACCATCCTGAATGAATGATAGCAGATCGCTATGTGACCGTCACATACTGACTACATACCATGGGGATCAGCCTGCAAATCGCGGCTTGCAGACTGTGATGTAACAGAGCTAACTTGAGAACAGTTCAGAAATATATCCTCATCCTAGGCAGACTCGCGATATATGGATTTTGTCTCGCCCATAGATAATTAAGGAGAGGAAACGTGGGTCAAAAGTTGGGATTGATGAAGCGGGACTTTTAGTTGTGCCGAGTCTACTGTATACCTTACGCAAAGGGCTTGACAATCTCCGAGGACCCAACACAATGCGAAGGTCCCATGCTGGGCGCATAATTTAGGCAGAGCGATTTGAAGATTTCTGTCAGTTGCTGGCTAGTCTAAGGAGGGCTGCCAGGCTGGATCCCCATCAAATATACATGGGTCCCTCACACAACATCCATCATACTTCTCAGCATGAAGCCGGCGCTCCCCTGCCATGTGCAGTGCGATGCCTTAACGGCCAGCAACTTGCTGTTGCTGAATACTGCTGCCAAGGCCACAAACATAGACGCGTTGGGCAATGATGTCCTCCTCAAAATCTTTGATAAGTTCGAAAAGGAAAGGGCTCGCGAAGTGAGGTGCAGAGTACCTCTGGTATGCAAGCGATGGAGAGACGCGATATACGGTGCCAAAGGTGATGTAGCGCAGTTTGATAACAAAGCACAATGTCAATAAATAGGCAACTAAGACTCAATGTTGTTGCCGACGGTACAGGCCTGGCAATATACCGCCACATTGTCCTGGACTACGAGAAAGAGCTCTGCACAGCCAAGCAAAGGCGCCGCCAGCTGCGGGGAGATCTGCTTCGAGCCTCAGAAAATGCTGTGGCAACATGGGTTCACAAGAACATAGATAGGGGAAATATCAAGTATCCCTGCGAGCTTGAAGCCACCGCTTCCAACCTGTATGCAAGCAATGGAGAGGTCTGTCCGCAATCACCTCCCTCTTTGTTCGACTTAATGCATAATCTAGAAAAACGGATATAAGCGCAAGGTTTGCATACGCTTGACTCGCGCCATGGCCCTGTTTCCATGATGTCGAAGCTCTATGAAGCCTCAGCCCAACGCAGCACTTCCCTTGAACACAGCCTGATTCTTGAGTGTGATCACACACCGTGATGCGCTTTACTTTGCAAGTATGACTAACAGTATTTGAGAGCCCACACATGTGATGACACCAGCCAATGTGAATCCTTGCTTGAAGACCTGTCATGATCCATGAGAGTGGCAGGTTGGGTCGCTTGCAAGGCCTAGCCTCCCTTCTTCAGATTTTGGGCGATCATCTTGAAAGCTTGCGAGTCCATGGCAACACCGGACTGCTAGGGGGCTTCAAGTTCTCCCTCTTGTGGACTGTGCCTGACCTACGGAGGCTCCACATGGATGCTGTGAAGCAGACAATTGACGAGGCAGACTTTGAAAAGGGCATTGCATGTCTCAAGTAAGCGCAAGAGTATACCCTTCCCTGACTGCCGCAGCGGCTGGCTGGCACTGGCATTGTCATGCAGAGAGCCAGGATACAGCCTGATCCATCTGCATACACATATGCACATGAGCTGGCACCTGACCATTGGCAAAATAATCTTTAGAGCAAGCCAGGACACCATGTGTCTGTAAGGATGATGCTTAAGACACTTTGCAATTTTAAAATTTGAAGTTGCTAAACACAGTTCCCAAGATGCATAGCTGAGGTGCAGGCACCTGGAGCACCTGCGTATCACAGGGGAAGAGGGAAGTCAAAATGTGACAGGCCTTACAGCCTTTCCTACTGCCCTATGCTCTCTTCAACAGTTGACAACTTTGACCTTGGTCAATCAAGACCTTGGCCTCCTCCCGTCGGAGATCTCTCAATTGGCAAAGCTGAAGCACCTTATCATAGGGTGAGCTCTTGCATTCAAACATTGTACAGCCCTTGAGAGCTCTGTGCCAGGAAGACTGCCCATGGATCCTCTGGCTTTACACAGTATGTTATATCATGGTATCATCTGCTGTGTGCTTACAGACACTATTCATGCCATCATGATGACATGACTTTGCCTTTTCTGCAGAGGAGGCAGTCTGGATCACAATGAAGGAGCGCATCTACCGTCGGCCTTGGGACATCTCACAGCGCTTGAGACCCTGTGCCTTGACCCCTCTCTTCTAGTGCACCGAGCAGGAGCAGGTGTAATGGATCCTTGCACTCTCACTGAACACTGATGGATTTGTGTAATTGAGCTCTTGGCATCATCTTGGCCTTGATATCTTTAATGCCTATCAAAACGTGGCAGAGATGCTGAGCGGGACTGAGGCTTGTACCCTCAGCTCATGAGCTGACAACGTCTAGGGATAGCCCTGCTATCTGACACTGTGGGATGTGCAGGTATAACACCTGAGAATTGCCAATGGAGACGAATGACACAACTCACTCGTCTCGACCTCACTGGGGACTACGGAGGGCGTAAAGGACCACTGCCGTCAGAGGTGAGCGGACTCAGCTTTTGGCTTTGCTCAGACATGCTTGTGTGCTGGTTGATTGCGCTTTGATGAAATCTGCAGTGCATGAGCTGTGGCAAAAAGCGCCACATCCTGAGCTGACAACTCCCATGACACTTAGCTGCTAGGATACACTGTTTCCTGGCTGGCTATCAAGCCCGGCGTACTTGGCGACCAAAAGCCCTTGCTGGACCTTGATCTAATATTCAAGCTTGTTCTGACATAGAGCAAGCCCGCAGGTGGCTAGCCTGGTTGGGCTTATCGAGCTGAATGTGACACGCTTTGATGAGCTAGAGTCTCAGACGCAGCTGAGTTCCCTGAATAAGCTCGAGGTATTGCTCTGGTCACGCTTATATGCCATACATGATATGCGTGGACCTCCAAGGTGGCCTAAGTCTGGCGCACTGTGCTGGCATTATTGCCTGCCATGTGTCTATTCTGCAGACAGGAGACTCTACAGATTCTAGGCAATTGCACTATGTCGCTGCATGATGTAGCAGAGATGTGTTGATGCAGCTTTATTACATGCATGCCAAGCAGTGTAGGCTTGTGATTGCAGGTGATATCTATTGATGACTCCAGACTGAGACGGTTGCCGGTGTGGATGGGGGCTCTTTCCAAGCTCGCAAAACTTCACTTGTATGGAGTTGAGATGTATGTGTGGTTATTTCATGAACTCAAATCGCTTCAAGAGCTGGAGGTCCGGAAGTGCAATGTTAGACAGGCTGTAGTAGACTTATATGACATATTGTGATAGCAAAGCCCTTGCGAGGCCTATCTAGCCTGTACTGCCATATTTGCAATGCCGTGGCGCCCACTGATTGGTGGGCTGAGCAAACTATTGGAGCCAAATTATATGCTGGAATCACCAAGGAGATTCAAGGAAGTGACTTGCCAAATTCAGTCGCTGCTGGAACGTGCGCATGACATGTGCTTCAGGCAATGCTCATATAGTGGGGCGCATGCAGGTCAATAACAGCATAGGTCAGCTCACGGGCCTGACCTCGCTGACCTTTTCAGAATGCCCCCTCACGGGCCTGAGCAGTGGCATCTCCTGCTTGACAAATCTGAGACACCTGGCATTGGAGGGCAGCTATTTTCCAAGGGTGAGCTCTTGGCACGTTGGCCCACATGCATTGCGTAATTGCGCCTAAAAGCATTGCAAACTCTGCAATAACGGCAATCCTAGCCCAGCAAGTGCAACTTGTTCCAAAACTCAGAGCAAGTCTGGTTGCTTTTCTTGCACACCATCTATTGCAACAGCTTGACGTGACATTGCGCCTAATGCCACCTAAAGTTTCCACATTCGCTGCGTGCGTTGTGGGCGCCAAATCTGCGAAGTGTCCGCTTGGAGGCCCACCCAGCATGGCAAGGGTCCTTCCCGCCTCCAAGAAATCCCAGCCAGGGCAGACAGTATTCTGCAATGCATGTGACTGCGTGGGATGTTTGGTGGTTGCTCCGTCATCCCCACTTAAGGGATGTGACATTGACCGCCACGAAGGTTGTACGCCTGACAGTCCTTATAGATTTCCAAAAATCTTGCTGACCCCCGTACCAGTTGTGATCATGAAGCGGTCTCCTGTGCATTGCGCCTGTACACCGCTCAGCCCATTAAATCAAGCAATCACTTCTGACAAGGTCTTTCTGTGTGCCTTTGTTGCTAAGAGTATAGGATGTGTGTATGTTGTACACATGCGTACAAACCCGGTTTCCTGACCATTTGCTATATGTACAGGCCGAGGCCATTGCGCTGCAATCATGGCACGAGGAGCTGACTAGAGTCTGCGGCCGCGACATCTTGACAATAGATTTGTGCGACTAGCGGTCCGGCGCCGGCGCCAAGTACTTTTGCCGTGGCATTCACCAGTGGCACCCGGAGCATGATGCAAAAGCTGTAGGCGCATCTTGAGTAGTGCTGGTAAGAGAGGATGTACTAATCCGGTATTAGGTAGGGGCAGTCCAAGTACAAGTTCATGACTTAAAACACAAGACAACCCGTGTTTGTACTCAAAAGCGCGCCTACCGTGTCTAGGCGTACTTGCGCAATCGGCCAAATGGCCTACAAGCGTGCATGCACTCAGCCCAATCATCTGTCCATCTTCCTCCAACGATTGGGCTGCATCCAAAGATTACGTTTGCCAAATGCCATCACCCATAATAGCAGTGTTGTATTGGTCGCTGTGACATGTATTATTCAGGCAATCGCAGTCTCTCCCTCATACCAACAAAAATCTGGCCTTAGGTGCTCAACAAATGCATATCTGAATATCATCATTTGTTTGCTAGAAGGTGGCATGGGATTGTCATCAAGCTCTCGCCTAGTGTAACTCTCAAAGAACTGTTCCATGGAATTCATGCCTCTCCGTGTCAACTCCATGGTTATGAGCCAGCACTGTAATGCTTGATCAAATCCTCCCTCTGCTAGTTGGCATGAGGCCAACATACCAAGCCTTGCAGGGTCAGCTAGCACCGTCATACCAAAGGATGTCTGACTACATATTCAAGACTGTAACTCGCAACCCGTGGGAATCCTTAGGCATCCACGAGTATACTCAATGCCATGCGCTGCCATATGCCACAGACCATATGCCATATGACAGGGCATGGCTTGAATTGGCGGCTACCTCATGTACATGGGATTGTAGATCCCCACTTTCTACGCCACATGAGCCTCCAAGGTACAAGGATCTTGGAAGCACAAGGTGCCCGACAAAGTGCTGCCCTTGTGATCAAGTAACACTCCATAGCAGCACACCATGACACGCCATGCTTGGAGCTTTAAGGAGACATTTTTCGAAACTTCTTCCTCATACTTCATGCATAAACTTGGCCGCAGATTCAATCTGTGAGCCGAATGTATGTCAAACGCTGTCGGAGTGCCTCTGTACGTACATGCAGCTCAAAGACTGCGGATGCTCAGGGCTTGCCCTGGTGCATTAATCTGCAGAAAGCTTTGCGGACATGTGCGTAGACATGATCGGCGAATGCACTCGTGGATACTTTAGGAAGTCAGAGGTGCCGGCTCATCTCTCAAGAAGTGCTTGGCATACGGATAGTTTGCCATGTTGCCGGCGCGGTAGTCTGTCCACCAGTCTGGGCGGGAGATCTCTTCATACATGCAAGGCGTTGGCTCACCCAACGCTTCGATGTCGATAACCATCACCGAGTCTGTTCCGGAGATGTGATATCCGTCTGCGCCACCCACAATGTACACCTGCACAGACAGCACCTCATGGCAGTTTCTACCCTAAAAAACTTGAATAAGCAAGTATATTCTTGCTGGGCTGCCAATACCGGACTTGTCAGTCGCCGGCTGTAAACAATACACCAATGCAATATGCTGGATGCGGAGTGCCTGTGGAAAGATCTGTGCAACCATAATTAGGCCTCTGTTTCCAGGATGTGTGTTTAGAAATACCTTGTTATCAAGGACGCCTATCGCAGCTCCAAACAATCCCTGAGGCAGGTGGGTCGCATGGCAAAACCTGCGGGAAAGCAGAAGCAATTCCCGCTCCATGCTATCACAATCGAATCAGCATCACGAGACCACTCGGTAGTGGAACTCCATGCATGAAGCTTGTTGTGCAGCAGTGCCTGATATCCAAAGCTTCACGACCCCCGATGGGTTGGTTGGTCTGCTCATCAGCTAAGCTGTGCTTGGCATGGATTCCAGGCATGCATGGAGGTAGCCTTACCAGTCATCTTCTTCAAAGTCATACTCCTCCAGCATGCTGAAGATAAGGCCCGCTCGAACACCCGCAAAGATCTGGCCTCCAGCTACTAGGAGAGTGGCCCTTTTGCCAGGTCGTGTCAGGACTGCCGCAGCACCCGCGTTCCTGCAAGCGCACTGTGCATTTCATGCCAACATGGGGCCATTCTACCACTCTGCCTGTGCAACACTGGGCAAGATCATAGTGTAAGAATCACTCAAACAAGGCGACATCTACAAAGGTTGTCTGATTGGGCCCTAGGACATTGATAATGTTTCTTAGTAGCCATGAGGATCCGAAACGCGGTCATGGGATGCAGGACTGTGACACCTGATGCCTCCACTGTTTCTGGTGCTAGCACAAGACTGTGTTTTGCATGAGATCGGCCGGGTGCTCACCGTCTGTACGGCAGCGGCTCGACTCGGGTCCAGGAGTCTCTGGATGGATCGTAGACAAGAGAAGCAGCTGAGCTCGGTGCCTTCGAAGAGGCCTCTGCCGTCCCCGGCTTGTGGTCAACATGGTACCTTGCATGCACCCAATCGACAGTAAACAATGCCGCTGACAAAATGAGACGTGGCAGCGCACATGCATCGGTCCTTTACAGCACGCTGAAAGCATACACAGGATAGCGGGGCAACACAGCTGGGATGTTGTGAGCATAAAGCCTCACACCTGCCAGACGTTGACCAGATCCTATTGTCAAAGACCACGCTGGTGGAGTGGTCTAGCTCCTCCAGCATGGGAGCTCCAGATGTCCAGGTGTCTGTCTGAGGATCATATATCTGCGGTTGTAAGCTCCCCTCATGACGATGATCCGCTGCAAAGCTGTTCAGGTTTGTTTCCAGATCTGGGCGACAGCAAAGCTGATAGGCTGGGATTTGATTGTGTATACCGCGGCCTAAAGACGCTGCGGCACGACCTGACACTGGACAGGGGCGTGTCCTTCCAGGCAGCCAGCAGGAAGTCTATGTGTGGACAGGTACACGGCGCTCTCCAAGTTTGTACATTTATAGGTGCTGGCAGAGCTGATTGGCTGGAATTTGGTGTGCATAACGGTTCCTTTACAAACAGGCAAGTGGCGCTCATAGTCCGGTGAATAGAAGGAGAGGCCATATGCGCTCACGTTGAGGGTGTTCACTGTGGGCATGCCGGCGCCGAGTGATCCGCCAAAGCAGTACATGAGGTTGTGCACAAACTCGCAGCGCCCCGCCCCTGTGATGCTGCTCAGCGGCGCTCTCGCTTCCCATGAGGTTCCGCCTGCGCAACAAAGCTTTCCCTCAAGCAGCGCGACTCCATGGCTGCCATGCGCCTGCGCAGTGTGATTCTTGATTTGCTCCGTTGTGTTGGCGGGAGCACTGGCAGATACCCACACAGTGCTTGAAACATGACGTACGCTCGCTGAAGAGTCCATAGTCACCCTCTCTGCCAGAGCTACTGTGGTGTTGGTCATAGGCATGTATCACCGTAGCATGCTGGTGCATCATCAAGGCCGCTCAATGCAGCTTCTTCAGGAGAGTGCACACGACCGGGCAATGTCCTGCAGCCTCACCTCTGGCAAAGTCCCAGACGTAGTGGTGCATGCCGGCGTTATCGCTCGCATTCTCTGATCGCAGCAGGTAGGACTCGGACATCAGAGCGTGCATGCGGCCGTCGGGGGACATAGCGCCCATGGCGTGATTGCTCCGGAGGGGCGCATCCGGCCCGCTGCGCACGCTGCGATCGGTCATGTTGAAGACGGTCACTCTGCGAGAGCCCTGCGACCAGATCCCTTGTGAATTACACTCCACATCCTATGGACTGTCCCGCGTCAGTGCTGCCAAGAGCCTCTGCTGCAAGGGCTATTGCAATACCAGTACAGTGCAGCGATAGAGTGTAAGGCAGCCAGGCAACCTTGACGTACTGCGGCGCCATCCTGACACTGTATGTTCATACTGTTGCGTATCAGCATGCAAAGCAGAAATGTGACAGGCCTGCTTGTGCGCCTCTCTCTGCATGCAAGCTCGTCTCACAAGATGGAGCGTTGGCCAGACATAGCCCCAGCCGAGACCTACCCAATACCCTTCTTTCGCAAATTGTGTGATGGGTCCAGTGCGCAGGACATCAGCGCCTTGTGCTCTGGTGAGATTTGTTCCCCCTACCTGCACGGAGCATGTAAGCCACAAATGAAATTACTGACAAATCTTCTTGCAACTAGATAGATTCTGTCAGCTCCTGGTCTGACTGTGCACAGTCCTGCACAATCCAATACAGTGCTTCCATACACAGCAATATCGGGCACACTCTCAAAGTGACTTTCTGGGGCTTACCAGGATGATGCACTCGTTCCATGTTGCATAGGCGGGCTCTTGATGAAGCCTGCCTTGAAGGCCATGCTCCAAGACCTGCACAGATTGTGAGAAGCGTTCAGATCGGAGCAACACTGCGACAACTTCATCACTCAGCCTGGAGCGATGCTCACCTCCACAGGGGACTTCTCTCTGGTGCCACCGGTGCGAGACATAACAGTCGAGGCCTTGCTACTTACTCGGAGTAGAACGGCTAGTTTTGTTGGCGAACACAGCAGGACGGGCGACAACCCAAGAAACACAGCAGCCAGTGCTAAGACAGCAAGGATGACTATGGGCCACTTCCGCTTAGACGGCCAGAGATCCATTGCAACGTTAAATTTACTTCAGGAGCCCCTATTACACACTTTAAAGACCAAGGGCGGCAGTTTCAGTCGTAAGGATGTCAGGCTGTGTTGAGGATGGCTATCTACAAAATAGAAAAGAAATGAATCACATCTCAGCCAGCCACGCTGGGCAGAGCAGAATCAACGGCAACAATTTTCGATGATGGTTTGCGGATTTCAACTTCATCTCGCAATGACCCATGAGGCCCTGACAGGTTCGCCCTGTAGCTGTCGACATTCACATTCGAACCAGGCACGTGACAGCGCGTGACCGATAAATCGCTTTCAGCAGTGCTTTCATTTGCGTGCAGTAGACTCATCTACATGATTGCAGTATTGCTGATGTTGGATGTTCCCTTTCACAGATGGGAAGGATGGACGGCTACAGATGCTAATGTTCAGCGACACGAAAGGTCGTGTAACGCCCTACCGTTGAGACGCACATACTCTCTGAATGTCCGCCCGGTGAGCGAGCAGGCGTGCTGTAATAGTACTATATGGCAGCCTCGAGTGCTCTCCCAGCCATAGAGATACCCTGGAATCAGGCACAAGGAATAAAAGAGGCGGGTGATGAAGGTGGGTGCTGATCACCACGGAAAGTGAGCAGGGTAAGGCGTGGAAGGGTGCCTCGCAATACCTGACCAAGCCTCTGTATCTGCAGCCTTCCTTCGTCGGGACTTCCAGACCGCGACTGACTGCTACGACCAAGCGCTACAGCTCGATCCGCAATTCATCCCTGCCCTACTCAATCGCAGCTTGGCAGCCCTGCAAACAGGTGAGCCTTCCAGAGAAAGCTCTGACGCAGTCACCTGTAATTGGCGCTGCAAGACAGTGTGAGTATCCGTGCAGGCAACAAAGAAGTGGCACTTAGAGATGCGGCAAAAGCGGCCATTCTCCTGGAACCCCAAAAGAAGCAGCCTGAAGGCCGCGCCAGGCTCGGCAAAGCCCTCTTCCGCAAGGGGTCAGCGCATGCTGCGAAAGGTCCGCAGGATCCTACCGTAGACCTGTCGGAAATCATTAACAGGCTCACTTGCAGGGCCTTCTCAGTTACCTCGCATACACAGTCCCAATGCTCTCGCACACAACATCTAAAAGGCTCCAAATAAATGCATGGCGTGCAGATCAGCTTTACGAGGCGCTGGAAGCCTTCAGAGCAGCGGCCAGGCTCATGAAGGACTCTGCCCTGAAAATGGCCATTGGGGACGTCCTGCAAGAACTCTCTGCATCAGGGGTAGCCAAGGTACTGCTCAGCTGTTTCATATCCTGTTGTATTTACGATATTACATGCATGTCCGTTTACATCGCTGGCAAACAGAGCACTGTTGCAGCTGCGCATAAGAGGCGTTGCCAAGTATGGCCAAAGTGGCCATGAGAGGTAGTATATAGGCTTTGTAGAGGTAGCTCAAGGGCTCAGGATTGAGGACTTTTACCTGTGAAATGGTGTCGGCTGCAAGCCCGTGCAATGCTCTGCGAAACACCGGCTGGCTTCATAGAGAATGGGCAGCAGCAATACCTGATGTCCAGCCGGGACGGGCCTGAAAACATTAGCTCTTAGCACTTCATAGTGCTGGCTGTAGGACGCACAGCAGCCCCACTGTGCTGCAGCAATTGAGCAAGAGACGTGCTTAATGCACTAGCTTCTGAAGTTGTGCAGTACTGACTGGAGTTCATTGCGGATGCACAGCAGCCGATTCTGTTGTCCAACCGGAACGAGTCTGACTGGAATAGCGCATGGCATTTGGCAGTACTGGCTGTAGGATGCGTAGCCGTCCCACAGTGCTGCAGGCGTGAGAGGTCATTGATGCAGTAGCTTCTGGTGTGGTGCAGTACTGGCTGGACTTCATAGAGGATGCGCAACAGCCAATCCTGATGTCGAGCCGGGACGGGAAGCTGCTGAAGCCGGTGCCTCCGGCCAGCCGCCTCAGCTCGACCCGGCTGCACCACTTCCTGGAAAGGGTGATGGACGCGGCGCACATGGCGGCTGAAGCCCGCCGCATGCTGTGCGACTGCTGGTGCGCAGGTGAGATCCTCTCCCTCTCCTGCCTCATCACGTCGCATGGGTCGGCACTAAAAGCCAAACTGTTCAAGGGTACTGGGGCTGCAGCAAGACCCCGAGTAGCGAGATCAGAAGAGTGGTGTAATGCAAGGTGAGAGTCCTGTGATGATAGACCCACATTGGAGCCATGTGTGCTGATCTAGACAGGAATTAGCCTGTGCTGATGTAGACAGGGAGTAGCCTGAGTATTGCTCCCCATGTGCTATGCCGGTTCAAGAGAATGACAGAGCAGTGTTGGTGCAGGCACTGATCCGGGGCGCGCCCATGTAGCGCTCATGCGGGGGCATGCGTACCTGCAGGCCTCCAATGCAGACCAGGCCTGGAAGGTACACACCAACCGGCTAGTCGAAGTGACATCATTGCCAGGCATGATGCAGTCAGAGCTTATCTTTTCATCAGTGCAAGATCAAGGTGACGCAGCTTCCGTACCAACAGAACTAAGCAGTTGCTGAGCATGTGCGGGTCCATAGCGTACACACACCCCACAAGATGATGCTTCTGCTCTGTTGGGCGCAGGACTCCTCTGTGGCACTGTCATATGGGCCTCAGCTGGAAGGCGCCTGTACTTCAGCGCATGCACACGCCCTGCATGCGCTGGCATGGGAAGGCCTCAAGGTGACTGCACTCTCATTAGCTCGCGCTTGTTCACCAGGAACAAAAGTTTGAGCAAAAGACAGTTAGCTGTGTCCCAGTGAGGCAATATCATTGTCTTCCTTATCCACAGTTATGCAGCCAGATATCCTGGGGTCGCAATGGACACTGGAATTAGGCATCGAGAGGCATGAGATGCCGAGCCTGTGCATTGCAGTCCTCTCTGCTGTTCCCATGTGGCGCACATACACTGTTCCAGCCATCTTTTGTCCGGCTTGCGCAGTGAGGTAGGAACGTACGGGGCTCCTCCCCCCTATGGAGTGGCGAAGCTCTTGTCATGGGAGTGATATGTGTAGGCTTGGTGCAGGACACTGTGATGGCTGCCCTGGCCATGCAAAGGGCCCTGGAGCTCGATAGTGAGGAGCCGCAGTGGCGCGCAGAGAGGGACCGCCTCCTGCTCTGCATCCCGGAGCACACCTCCGCCCTGCTGCAGGTGTGCAAATGCTATACATGCCCACAGGATGTCCTGCAGAGGTGGCAGCCTTATTGTGCTGACTGCTTCAACGAGGGAGCATCTCCTCATTCTGCGTTGCCAAGCTGGCCTTATCATGCTGTGCATACACATTGCGATGTCCAGGAGGTCTTGCTCGATCCAAGCAGGTGCTGAAAGATCATCTGTACTAGACGGCAATGCAGGTTCTCAAAGCCATGCAACAGGATACCAGCCAGTCGTCTGCCTTCTTATATGCCCAGAGGCATCCTGTGGGTTGCCAAATATTGCCAGACCCAGCCTTTGACAGCTCTACTGAGGCGTCACGACAGTGCGGGAC
Source organism: Coccomyxa viridis (assembly GCA_963930925.1). Lineage (NCBI taxonomy): Eukaryota > Viridiplantae > Chlorophyta > Trebouxiophyceae > Coccomyxaceae > Coccomyxa > Coccomyxa viridis. The sequence goes on along the minus strand of CAWVOJ010000006.1, from coordinate 528,757 downwards.
CTTTGTGCAGGAAGGGGGGTCAAAGGCATTAGACGAGTGGCTAGAAGAAGAGAAGGAGAGGAACATGCCTGAGTTCAAGAAGCGGCGCCCCAAGTACTACTACTACTTCGAGTGGATGAAGGAGCGCATCAGTCAGCACTGCGGCGAGCTGCCAGCGCCTGTTCTGGACAAGCTGCTCAACATCGAGGCGGGCGAGCTGGACACCCTGCTGAATTACCCCAAGGGCATCCAGGCCAAGGTGAGCTTCTCTCATGAAGGTAGCTACACCCTCTGCAGGTGAGGCTTACGACTGGGGCCCTCCGCTAGAATTCACAAGCAAACCCTGCATGAGGGTCGAGCAGGAGCATGCTGCTTGGAGATTTTTCCATGAAGACCTTCAGCGTGGAGAGGTAGTATGTCCGACTGTTCGGTGTCCCCGCTACACGAAGGAGAAGCTGTCTGCGAGCGCAGGCGGGCCAGATCTGTGGCGTGCTGGAAGAGCAAGGCGAGGCCTATCTGGAGACATGGCAGGTGCCCATGCTGACATGGGACGAGCTGCAAGAGCTGAAGCAGCTGTACGAGGCTGCGCCCATTGCTGCGCTGGAGAGCCCTCTCGGAGGTGAGCAACATGACTCAGAGTCTGCTCAGCACTGTCTTATTGCGTCTCCTAGTTGCAGAGGGACAGCTTTGCAAGTGCCTTGTGGGATTCTCCACCTCCAGAGAGACCAATCGCACAGATTCGTAGCATCAGTGTGTTCATCCTGCCTGTCTGGCAGGATGTGTCCCATCTGCTCTACACATACCCCTGGGAATGTAAGTGCATGGGACACTCCCTATGCAGTGTCACAGGGGTGCTGCAGCTGTCTGTTATAGGAACGCTGGTTAATGTACACGCGGCCAGACAAAGGTTGCTCTGATGCGTCGTGGCTTGACAGAGTGTGTTGTGGTTCGTTTGCAGAGGTGCATTCCTTGCTGGAGGGGAGCGATGTGGAGAGCGCCCCGCTGCCCCCCATTGAAGAGGAGCACAATGAGCTGGACTCTGACATCGACCTGGATGCCATGGACTGACGCGGGCTACTAGCAGTGTGGTAAACACTGTGAGTATGTGGGTGGCCTGTGTGTCTCTCTGTCAGCTGAGCATGCAGAGGTAGCTGTGCATGCGTTTTGCCGCTGCAATGTAATCAGAGCGTTGCACATAGGTTACTTCATCATGGTCTCGACTTGCCACTGCAGCTGAGGAGAAGGGCCAGATCGCCCGCATAGTTCGAGCTGCCCTCCCTGCCCATCACAACATAGGGGTTGCTTGCTGTGTTGCCAGACCATGCCTCCGGATGTGATGCCCATCATCTTGTTACGCAATGAAATACTGCCCCTGAAGTGCAGCCCTGTGTTACATCACCTTTCCTCCCAACAATCTCTCGCGTTTGCAGAGAATGTAAATCAGGCTGGTCTTGGGTCGCCTCACAGAAAGGGACAAACTGGCAGCTCACTTAAACACGGGGCAGGCCAAACCAGTTCCGCAGATCCTGACATGAAGAGGAAGATTTCGTCTGTCGGGTGTCAGTTTGTACGATGGCTGAGCTGTCCAGGGTTTCCAGAGGGCTCCTGTGTATGGCCAAGTCACAGTTGCACAGCTCTGGCGAATGTTTTACTCCAAGACTAACGCATTCGAGTAGGTTGGACATCCACAGGTCACTATCATGGCGGAGAACGGCACCAAAGACGAGGCAGCAAAGGTATGTGCCCATGCTGGCGGGCGCTCTAGTCAGCTGTGCCTGCTTGAGCATTTCTGGGCTTGCCAGAGGTTGGAGTCCTCTACGTGGTGTATTGATGTAACCCTTTGCAGGATGTCCGCTCCATCACAGTACGTCAGTGCGTAGCATCTGCGATGATCCGCGCAAATGTGCAGCATGGAAAAGCCGCTCGCACAACGGCAGGGACCTCATAACAGCCCTCCTAAGATTCTGCAGCGTTGACCGTGATCATGTCTGCAGGCCGCGTCACCCACACCTGTCTTTGGCTCAGCTTCAACCTTTGGAGGTGGCACTGGGTTTGGCGGATTCAAGGGGGTCGATGCCTCTGCCACAAGCAGCAAGGCCCCAGCAGATTCAGACAAGGTGCGATCAGCTCCTGAGCGTAAAGCTTGCCTGATGAAGGTCGCCCTGTGACCCTGGCCTGCACAGCTTGCAGGTCCATCAGATTTAGGAAGGCCTTCGCAGTCTCGCACTGAGGCATACGAACGCCGCAGGTGGACGACACGCCGCCTGAGGAGGGGACAGGAGAGACAGAGGAGGAGTGCCAGGCAGAGTTTCGGCCTCTGGTGCAGCTGGATGAAGTAGAGAAGGAGTCTGGGGAGGAGGGCGAGTCAGCGCTCATAGACATGTGAGCCGTACCCTCACCGTTCTCTTATGCCCCGAGAGCAAGATCAGGCCAGTGTGAAGTTTCAGAGCCATTATGAGCAGATGACCTCACCGGCGTCTGCATTGACCATGGATGCATGAACCCTGAAGGCAGCAGGAGTGTCCCCCCAAAGGAGAGGATAGCACTTGTGGGCAGCACTCAGCTCCTCTTGCTGCTGGACACCTTAAATGGAGACTGTGATAGAGGAGAGCTTGTGTGGGAAGGATGGGAGCGACAGAGACCATCAACCTCTCCCCCCTGCAGGGCAAGCTCAGTGGCCTCACACCGCCTTATTGTTCATGCATGCAGGAAGTGCAAGCTGTACCGCTTTGACAACGACTCGGGGGAGTGGAAGGAGCGGGGCGCGGGCCAGGTCAGATTGCTGCAGAGCCAGGACAATGGGAAGATCCGGCTGCTCATGCGCCAGGAGAAGACCCTGAAGATCCGCGCAAACCACTTTGGTGCGCCCCTTGCCTTAGCCTGGGCATGCAGCCTCGATCTGCACTCTGACCCAAGTACCGCTGGCACGCTGTGTACTGTGCACGTCTGCTGTAATGTCATGTCATTGGGCGTGCCTCGAGGACATTGGCACACATCTGCTCCCGTCAAGCTGCACTCACATAGGGTTGACAGTATGGTGCGTGCAAGTCTGTAGTGCCATGCTGACAGCTGCAGATGCCAGGGCGGACAGAGGGCATGACAGATGGGGCAAGAATAGTTGAAATAGGCTCTGTCCTCAGTTGATGCGTGCAATGTGCAGTCATGCCAGGGACGAAGCTGCAGGAGCACAGTGGCAGCGAGAAGGCCTGGGTGTACACCACGGTAGACTTTGCGGATGAGGAGCAGAAGCCCGAGCTCTTCTGCATCCGCTTTGCCAGCCCCGAGAGTAAGCACCGCATGCATGCCCTCCAAAGCCTGAGCAGCTCTGCAGCTGCAGACGCACAGAGGCTTGTGCACCTCTGCTCTGTGCTGCTGGCAAAGTCCTCTTGCTCAACCATCCAGCTTTCGTTCTTGCTCGATATTTAGAAAGGTGACGTACTGGGCTGGTCAGTACACATGACTCAAATTCTCTGTCGCGAGCGAACAGACATCTTCTGCCGAAGCAGCTGGAGTTGGGCAGGAGAATGGAGTAGTAGTCTCTTGGGGACTCAAATGTGCTTCTTACTGCACAGGGGCTCAGGAGTTCAAGCAGGAGTTTGGGAAGGCGATGGACCACAACGAGCAGCTGCTGGCGGCTGACGAGGAGGAGGGCGAGACCCAGGCGGATCACGGGGCAGCCGCCCAGTCAGCTGCTGACGAGGACGCGGATGAGTCGGCGCTGGCTAGCGCAGTCCAGAACACCACCCTGGACGAGGGTGACAAATCCAGCGAGACATAATCGCACGAGCTGCGCTAGCCTGCCATGGCCACGGCCGTATCAGAGGTCCATTGAGTGCAGTAGCATGAAGGGGATTCCATGCCACTGGGCGTGCTATGGTAATGCTCTTGACCAGCTTGCATTAGAAACAGCATACAGTGAACATGCTCTGCCGGTCATTCTGACATCATCCTAAAGACATGAGGACATAAAACACGAGGACATGGGCATGAGAGCTGCAAGTGAATTGGACCGTGAGGGCACATTTGCAAAGCACAGCAGTCATTGAGCGCTCTCAGCGCCATCCTCTCTGCCCATGTGTGCATCACTACGCATATCGTGTGGAAACAGGGCAAGCATGTTTGCACGAAGGGATGCTCTTCTGTAAATTGTCTCACACACTCTAGAGAAAGCTTCAACTGCCTACACGCATTGTGCATCACCCCTGTAAGCTGGATGCACCAGTGCTAAACTCACCATGCCATCTCAGGTCCCCCCGCACATCTCCATGCGTGAGGCTATGTGCGGCACCAGCTTTGCAGCTGTTCCGTCTATAGACCGAGTAACACACGAGGCAGCGTGAAGGGCTGTCACTCTTTCTCAAGGGCAGCTACTCTGTCCAGCGCGCCCTGCAGCTCTGCAAAGAGGGGCGTGTCTTCATACTGCTCTGCGGCCTGCTTGAGAAGGCCTCTCACAAGCATTCTCACAGCGGACAGATCGCGCTTGGACAGCTCGCTGCGAGAGACTCCATCTGTCTGCGCTGTGGCGTACTTTGCGACCGCTTCGCCATACGCCTGAAACTGCTGCGCATCCTTCTGCCACCCACCACTCTGCAAACCCCTCACCTGCACGTGCATGCGAACTAGTCAGGCCAAGCTCTGCTGCAGGAAGGCTATCATTTGCCTGCCAAGTGGAACTACAGCACATGGCCTGCCGAGTCCCAGCTACTGGGGTCAGCTCAAGGGCTGCTCTCGGAGGATGCTTGTTGTCTCCTGCACTGGACTGGCCAGCAGCACAGTGGAGACAAAACTCCAAAAAGTAGGCGCACCTGCTTCAGAAGGGCCTCTCGGGCGCTGGCGTGGAAGCCAAGCGCGGCGTAGTAGTCAGCATACTGGCCCCAGGTGGCGCTGCCGGCGCCTGATGAGGCTGCGCTGCTCTGCTTCAGCACATTGCCCACCGCCTGCTCCAGCTGCGCTGCACGGCTCCTGGCAGCTGCCGTCCCTGCTGCAGGGGCTGCAAGAAAGCATCTGAGAATCAGTCTGAGATGCAAGGGCGCAGTGACATTAACAGAGCAACCCTCAGAAGATAGAACGGGTTTGAAAACCAGGAATCCAATTACTGGTCGCTGCGAGCGGTCTCAGGCAGGCTCACCGGGTGTCTCAACCCCATATGTGCCAGCGTTCCTCCTGGCATCAGCTACAGCAGCCACGAGGGCACTTGCGAGGTCCTCCTCTCTGCGCTGGCCCCCAGAGAATGCCAAGACCTGCGCAAGCAGCTTGCCTGTGTGAGAAAGCCACAGGCTAAACGATAGAAGGATGTTCTGGATCATTGTGCATGTGACAGGAAAGCCGCAGGAATAAGCATGTGCGCCCCTTTCGCATCTCTCTAAATGCCTTCTCTTGTCCGCGCTACAGGCCTGTAGACAGCGCAATCTGTCTGGGACCCTGTCAAGGGCCTTCACAATCAAAGCAGCAGACAGAATCTTGTGCAGGCTTTGCAGGGCTAATCATAGGCACTATAGTGTAGTATATGCAGCTCGCTATTCTGCATGGGCAGTTCTGTCACCTGCAGGATGCCGCGAGCAGCCTGCAGATGGTTCTGCGTCTGCACAGCAGCGTGCGCATAGTTGGACCAGGTCTGCCAGGACTCGCGCTTGAACTTCACAGCCTCGCTTAGCGCTGAGAATGCCTCCTTGAAGTGGCGCTCCTGCACCAAGGCATCCGCACATGAGATGAGCGAATGAGCTTGCAAGGGTTGTCTCTTTCACAGCGGGACTGTTAACTGAAGGCGCCGCTTCTGCAAAGTGCTGCAATTTGACATGACACATGGCTTCAGCACCCTGCTCATGCTGGAACTACTTTTCGAAGCTGATGTCAGAAGGTGATATGTCTGTGGGAGGCATCTCTGCACCTGCAAGTGGATGGCGGCCAGGTTGTTCCAGGCATCGCCATTGTCCGGCTGCTGCTGCGCGCAGCGGCTGAAGGCCTGCAGCGCTCGCGCAAAGTCCTGCTGCTTCAGCGCGCAGTAGCCCAGGGAGAACCAGCCCTCTGGGTGCAGCGGGTTCACCCCCAGAGCCAGCTCCCAGTGCTGCGCTGCCTGCACATCCACACACACTCTCAAACAGTGCGTCTTTACCCAGCATGTGAGGGCTGAACCCTCCTGTTGCTTTAATAAGGATTCAGTAGGTGCTGCTCATAGATAGAAAGCTCGCAGCATTGTGGCGCTCGCAAAAGTGTACCCTCAGCTGCAAATGGCCAGCTGAGGGAGCACCAGAAGCCTTTGGTCACTAGAAAAACTTTCACAGCTCACAAGGGATAGGGGTATGCACACATTACTGGCAAGGATCAGACGGATTTCACCTTCTCGTAGTTCTTCTCACGCTGTGCGCTGCGCGCCAGGGAACGCTGGGCGCGCGTGCTGCGCTGACCGGACCTCTGCCAGGCCGTCTCGTAGTGCTCGTCCTTCAGCGTCAGGTCCCCCAGCGCACACCACAGCCTGGGGTCGTTTGGAGTCACCTGCAGCCACATGAGTGAGCGTCTCAGCTTTGGTGTGGGTCTGAAGGTCTAAATTATGCACTGGTATCTTGGTAGATCCCTAACTAGCCTCCGGTTCTGGCCCAGCTGTGATCTCTCTCAAGGCTGATTGGGGCTTTCTTGTCCCGGGAGAAGGCAAAGCAAAGGCCACGGCAGCTGGAGGGCCTTTTTGTGTTGGGCGTAGTGTAAGGCATGGAAATAAAAATGCGGAGACGGCGCAAACAAGGGTGTTACCTCCAGCCTTCTGTGGACAAGCTCCTCGGCCTGCACATTCTTCTGCAGCAGCCTGTAGCACAGGATGAGGGCGTCCCAGAGCTCCAGCTCCTCAAACAGCGTCATGGCAGCGCCCACGAGCCCCGCTGCAACCAGCTGCTCCCCGAGCTCCTTGCGCAGCACCGGGCCCATGGGAAAGCGCACACTGAAGGCGTGCCTGCAGGCCAGGGAAAGTCCCAGTGAGTTGAGAGAAATCGGCATTGAGTGGCCCCTGAACCCCGCTGCAACCAGGTGCTCCCCGAGCTCCTTGCGCAGCACCGGGCCCATGGGGAACCTCATGCTGAAGGCATGCCTGCAGGTATGGCAGAATCTCAGTGACTGAGAGCAAGTGGCGGTGGTATGTCATGGCCCTCAAATAGCATCACATCAGCGCTTACAAGCCCCGCTGCAACCTGCAGCTCCCCACTTCCTTGCACGACAGCGGGCCCATGGGAAAGTGAACGTTGAAGGCGTGCCTGCACACAGGCAAGCTACTTACAGAATTGTCCTATTCTAGGTGAGGCACTACAGAGGCTCTGTAGCGAGGTGAGAAGGCATAGCAGCTCAGACACTACCTCATGCGCTGGGCCGGGGGCGGCAGCGGCTGCTCTGTGGCCTCCACCACCTGCTGCAGCGCCAGCAGCGCGCGCTCCCGAGTCCTGTTGCGCTCCCGCTCATGCCGCGCCCTGCGCATCGCCACTCACTGATGCTGATCAGGATTACTATCGTCCAAGATATCTGTGCAAATGCATGTTTACTGCTGTATTCTACTATTGTGTGACACGATGTACTCTCGCTATGGCCAAGCACGGTTGGATCCAACTTAGGACAGAGCCACCATAACAATGCGGTGCTGATACCGGCACTGTATTTCCATGGTGGATGGTCCAGCGCCGGAACCAACCATGCTTGTGACAGCACCGCACGTGCCCAGATCGCATTCTGCTTTGGCTCGAGCCACATTATCCTGATCCATACAATATCCCCAAATTGCAATACCATGAGACGCTGCCCACGGGCTTGACTGTCATTCTGCGTAGCTGCCCATGGACACTTCTGACACCCCTAGACTTACTGAGACAATTCTCAAGAGCCTTGGACATAGGAGCTCACAAACTATTCAGAGGGATATCACTAATATGCTGCTCAAGGTACCGGCCAGAATTGAGAGCTTGTCTTAGTAGGGTCACCTACCTCAGCAGCTGGGCAGAGAGCCTGATCAGGAACCTGGAGCGCTTCTGCTGCAGCACCGCGTCCAGATAAGGCGCCATGCGCCACTGCCGCAGCTCGTCTCCCGACGTTCCCTTCTGCACCAGACCTGCCTGGCCCAGCAGCAGCGCCTGATGGCCGCTGGACAGCGCTGCCTCCTGCTCCTCGTGTCCTACAGGGTCACCTCCTTCAATTTCAGCGGGTTCTGACAACAGCACCAGACAGTGTTGCTTCCTGCTGATAGCCCACCTGTTTGCATGGTGGATGGCACATGGACAAATTTTTAAGAGCAGCTCCATAGGCTGGAGCTGGGCGATACTGCTGACAGCTGAAATGGAAGGGAAGACGGTCGGCAATGCACTCTGATGAGACGTCTGAAGGCGTCTGGGGTCAGTGCTAAGGACCCACCTTCAGCATTGACAAATTTGGGCACTGGCAGGACGTCAGAGTCGCCGCTCAGGCCCTCCAACTCCTTTGAGCGCATGCTGCTCTGGCTGGGCTGGCTGGAGGCGGCCTGAGCCTCATCAGGCTGGCCCCCGGCACATGCGTCCAGCCATTCCGCCTCATCGCCGCTGCATGCCACCCACATGATTCGCCCTCAAAATATCCATGAGAGCATGCTGCCATCTTGATGCTTCCACTGCCTTCTGCGCCTGATGTACGTATTGTAGATCTGCAGCTTTTGTGGCAGTGGCAGAATGCTATGGGGTATGCCTCTGCATATTGCATGGCCTTTTTGACCCACCACAACAGGGGCAGGCTGCATATGGGTGAAGGGGTCTTTGGCAGCTCACCTGTCATCGGTGCTGCTAAGATCTCCCTGGCGTGCTGTGCGCACCACCAGTTGCGCTCTTGCATCAGTCTGGTGCACTGTTCTCACCCCAAGCGCCCCTGCAGAGCACTGTCAAGCCTCGCACCTTGCAATCTCATGAGAGTACATGGCAGTAATACCCACATTGTAGAAAGTTTACACATGCACTAGGCGTTGATGTACTCAGATTGAGTCCACTCCAGTGGCTAAAAGTCCCAGTCGTTTCTTATCAAGTGAGAAGTGTACACCTTAGCTGCAAGGTAATCTAGGGCCCAAGAACATTTGGCCTTACCTGTGACCTCGCTGGACACGCCCATGCGCTGCTCAGCGGCTATCAGGTGCTTTTGCGCATCAGCAACGCGCCCTACGTCCAGGGCCTGCACCACAGCCTCCATGCGTAGGCAGCTCTGCAGCTCTTTGCGCCTGCCCTGAAGCTGCGGAGGAAGCTGGTCACCCTGCAGGCCTTCCAGCACCTGTGCAGGACAGCACCCTGTGAGCGGCAGTAGACTTGCAAAAACCAAAGGCTATCGTAAGGCAGCAATGCCTTGCTTAAGGCAGCTGGCCGGGATGGCTGGCTGCTAGTGCATGTTGAGCAGCTCTGGTGCAGCTCAAGATTGCGCTGTATATAGATGATCTGGCTCCACTATGCCTGGGGCGCAGGACTCCTCACATCTCGTCTCACAACCTCATTATGGTGTGTGCAGACTGTGAGAATGTGGGTGAAACAGGGCGTGTTCTGGTCGTGATGCTGTAAGGACCATACCTCCTCAGTCAGCTGCTCGATTTCAGTCTGCAGGGTGGCTGCGGGGCCGCTGAGAATGCGCTGCTGGACAGCAAGCGTCCTGAGCGCCCACCACTTCCAGGGCAGCCCAGTGCCCGGCCTGCCCAAGAGCAGTGTGCGCGCCAGAAGCAGATACTGAGGGCACCTGACGCGTCCGACCACATCCTCGCCGCTAGCACTTAGCTGTGCCATAGCCCATCTGTCGCCTACACCAGAGTGGTCCTTCATTTTTATCACTGGCTTATTAAGGCATTGGTGTCGCAGGAGCATGCACTCTTGCATGAGAGCCAGCGCTTTTGGACATTATGCAGCAGACATGGTCTGTCACAGAGGTACTACTGCACAGTAAGGAGCACAGCAAGCTCGCTGCTTGCCTCTGCTCACAGTGTCTTCTCCCAGCTTTCCAGTGGCAGGGGCCTTCTCCGCTGCATCTTGCGGCGTCCATGATGGAAGATCCTGTAGGCTCTCTGGAAAGCTGGCAGCCACAGGCCTGCATGTAGCTCAAGCAGTGAGCACGTTTCAGAGCAACTAGAGCCATGGTGCCGTGAATCAAGTGCACCAGCTAATTAGCAACAGGGTGCGGAGGTTACCCTGTGAGATTTGCCTGTAGGAATACGTGCAGGGCAGCCACTGCAGCCAGCATGTCTGCAAGCTGAGCCTCTTTGCTGTCACCCTGCAAAGTAGCAGCCATGCTGAATACGCAACATTGTGCGTCTTTCACAAGCAACCGGATGCCATGGGGAATCAATCAAATGCTGCAGATCGCCCTGTGTGGCCTTCAGGTAGATGACTACAGTGAAAGACATTCTATAGGACCACAGCCTCACCCCGTTGACATTGTTGACATAGAGGTCTGTGACTCCTCCTCGGTCTGCAGCTTCCTGGATCTCAGCATTGTTCCAGGCACGGGCATGCCCCGATACAATGGGGATCAAAGCCTTTGTCTGCAGAGCCCCTATCCATTCGCCCGCTATGAAAAGCAGAAGGGCCTCCTTGTTCACCTCGTCAGCTGCACGCTCAGCATCGCGTAAGGCAGACTATTACTGGTTTATACTTACTGTAACTCTGAGACCATAGCACATGAACGTATAGGCTCTCACCCTGTACGGGGTATTCCCATGCATTCTGTGAGTTGCAGGGGCTCTCGGGCAGGCTGGGCAAAAGACTGTCCCAGTCCATTAGGGGCTCCGCTGTTTGCTCCCAAGCGTGTTGAAGTATGTCTTTGAGTTAATGTTTTTTGTATGCCATCATTTGAAGGTAAAGCCAACAAATCTGGCGTGCCGAGCTCGATCTGGAAGCACGTTTCAGCCGCTTCGAACCTAGCACCGCCGCGTCATGAACACCAAAGCTCTTGATACGAGACCATACAAGAGGAAATGGCACGTTTGCGCTCATAGGGCTCGTGTGTGAGCAAACGCCGACAGAGAAGGCATGACATGACGTGAGCACCTGCCGGTCCTGGGGAAGCTAGACTTGCCTCCGCCTGGAGCCTCTGACAATGGGCATAAATGCGCGTCGTGGCTGCGCGTTACTTTTATCATTGAAAACCTACTCGATTGGCCTGTTTTCAGGCACGCAAATCTGCACTCCCATGACGATAACATGCCTTGCATGCTGAGAGGCCTAGGTGCACTCCCATGATAGGAACAAGGCATGCATGTTGACCAGCATCCCCATTGCATTCAGAAGCACTACTTTTACAGCAACACGTGCAGGCAGGACCACCTCAACGCATTACCTACTCCAATTCGTGACAAGCCGCATATTGTATACTAGGATTAACAAAATGCCGTGTCAACAGTCTTGGTCCAAGAATCCTGAAAATTTTGACGCAATCCAAAATGACCAATAGCAGCACTAGTGCTGTCGCCAGTGCTGTACAGGACCTGGCCCCTGTCAGTATCCCCAGCAAAACTTTCGTGCTCTCACTTGTTGCTGTAGACCGGTACCACTCATGTAGACAGGTCTGCATTGCAGTGGGATCACAGCAGACTGCTGTCTTGAACCCTCCTGATTAGCGCTTAACAGACGGACACTTGAGTGGTGACATGCGGTGTACATCGACACGTTCTATCTCTGATCACTCCTCTGCGCCGTGAGGTCTCATGTCAGCAGCACGCAGCAGACAGTGATGTCATCCATCTTCCCTCCTGCACATGAAGTGCTCAGCTTGACCTTGGGTCTTAGCAGGTGGAAGGGCATGCGAGCACACGGGGGTCATGTTGATGCAGCAAATGTTGCAGAGGGACTTGCAGCTGGTCTACCCTCTCAGCACAGCATTCTGAGCAGTGCTGCTCATCAGGCACAACATATCACACCCTCTGCACAACAGCTGAGCACGCACATGCCTAAAGGCGCTCTCTGTACTGCCTCTGCAGCTGAGGCTGATACCTGTGCCCTCATACTTATCCCTGGGGGTATGCGGCAGCAGCAGAACTTGATGTGTGAGGCGCACCTGAGTACACCATGTCAAAGGCTTCTGAGGCTCCCAGAGAGTAGGGCGTTTGCCCTGAGCGGTCCACAGAATGATGAAAGGCAGCAGTGGCCAGCTGCAGCGCCAGACTGGACGCGCTGCTCCTCTTCTCCAGAATGCTCTGCCGGGCCTGCCACATACGGGAGTGCTGTAAGTAACAGGCTGCAGCTAGGCGCAGGCAATGAGGTGCTGCAAATGTACGGCAAGGTGCATCATGCAGAGCCGGCACAACTGTGAGCCCACACAACACAACATGTAGCCAAGAAATTCCCGTGGCCAGCTGCCTCAGGCCATCCTATCAATGAAACAGCTGTGGCTCCTGTGCTGCTGGCATTTGGGCCTGTATACAGGGCCAATGTAGAAGCTGTTCAGGGTGGTGTTGGATGCCACAGATGATGGAGCAGGCACTAAGCTCACCTCATCCAGTATCTGCTTGGTAGATAGGTTGTCCCACAGGCCGTCTGAGCCCATCACCACAATATCCCCAGGCCTCACCTGAGCAGCACATGTGATGCTCAGGACAGGGCTGCTATCTCACTGTGCACCCACAGGACTGATCCAGGCAAACAGATCTGACAAATTGGCACGTTGTTACGTTGCCACAATGGCGTCATCTCTTGTCCTTCATCCAGAAGCATGGGAACACACATTGAGCAGTGTGCCTCCATAGGAAGCCACCAGGACCTATCAAAAGCATTTGAGGGCGTCTGAGGTGTCTTTTAGTTGCCAAGATGCCCAATGTAATGCTCCCATGGTATCTGACTGACATGAATGGGACTGCTGGCGAATGATGACTCACTGGGAGCGTCATCAGCATGGCGTCCTCGGGAGCGTCTGCGCCCTCATAGTGGCCCAGCTGGTAGGGGCACCCGAAACTGTGCTCCTGCTGCGGCGTGTGGTAGCGCACCTCGTAGCGCCCGCCGCCTGGCACCTCCGTCAGCAGCATGTAACCAGAGTCGCCTACATTTGCGCTTCTGAGCTGCCCCTGCATGCACACCACATGATTCAGGAGCTTCTCTTAGCGCCAACAGGGATCCAGAATTGTTGCCTCTTGCAAGTACAACCAACATCAGCCCCAAGATGCCTACTACTGTGCTGCGACTCATTTAAACCTCGTGTATCACAGCTGATGTCATCCTGCAGCAGAGTGCCTGCACTAGGGCGGGACACATACAGCGGTGGTACAGAATCTGCCCAGCTAGTGCACTGGAGCGCCAGGCACCTACTCTGCCAGAGAGTGGATGTCGGGAGAACCAGTGAACTGATTGAGCAGGTAAGATCCGGGGTCCTCACTAGCTAGCTCTGAGGAACTGCTGGCTTTGCAGGACATTCCGCAGCACAATGTAAGTGAGTGTTTCAGGGGACCATGTCCAGTCACAGTGAGGGCAGTCAAGGATGCCATGAGTGCCCAGCCAGCACACCTCTACACCATCGATGAGAGCTATGCAGGCAGTGCAGCTGCCCTTCAGTTCATCCCTCTCGTTGCCGTCCTCCGCGCTCCGCAGGACTGCATCCACACACAAACACTTCTAGCACGAACACTGCTAAGCATGGCAAGGGACCTTGTCTGGCATGATAATGCTCTAGAACATGACACAGCTGTCAGAGGCTGATGTGCAAGAGGTGGCTGCGAGCAGCTAGCCATGCATGAGAGCTGCGTGGAAATTGTGGCCCTCTCAGCACCTTCAAATTCTCCCACGTGTCTACCAGTGGGCTGTGGAGTGACTCGCAGGGGCTAGAAGGCAACAATCTTCACACAGCCTTCAAGTGCACCCCAATTCTTTTGCATACTGCTGAACCATTTCGTCTGCAACGACAGTCTTTGCCTGAAATCTTTGTCGACTCCCCACAGTTCTGAATGGCAAGACGCAACGCACCCTTGACAGGGTTGGTCTCTCCGTCCTTGATGGCCTGCTTGGCGTAGCGCATCAGCGACCGCGAGAACTCCCCCGCGTCGATGCCCTGCTGCTTCCACATGTACACGCCATCCGCCACTCCCACACCCAGGCCGCCATGCCTGCAAAGGCCTCTTTGTATGAGATATAGACTTGAAAAGCCTTGTCAGCAGCCCTGCTTTCCTGGAGGTGGTACCATTCATTGCTCGTGCGAAGTCTCGCTTGCAAGTGTAGAAGCAGCAGAACTGAGCACACCCAACCATGCACACACCAGTGCAGCAAGCTTGCTTCAGCTTCCTGCTCTGATAAAAGGACGGAGCAACACTGGACAGGTGTACACAGCTCATGCACCGACTGGGGGAGGATGGCCTTGTGCCAGTAAGGCCTTTCGGTAGTTACTAACAGGCAGGGCCTTACTCTGTGGTGGTGCAGAAGTAGGCGTCCTCCCCTGCAAACCCCTCGTGCTTGCGGATGAACGCCTTTGCATGGCCAGACCCAACCTACAGGGCAGATGTAATCATCAACGATCCAGGAGGCGCCTTGCATAAGCATATTTGTAGACAGTTCTTCTGTACTGGCAGCAGGGTGTGCAGCACTGCTGTGACGCATACTCATACTCATACCCATGCAGCTGCTTAATGCGCATGTCAGGGCAGGCTCGCACTCTGCATGTGCAATAGCATGTCTTTTCCAGCCGAGAGAACTAACAACATGGGACACGCTAGCCGAAAAGCGCCTGCACAGGTTTCACGAGGACTGGTGCACCTTTTCAGGGTGAGGGTATGCCACAGCCGAGGCGCTAATCTTGAGGGGCGTCTCCAGGGGCGCAGCTTGTATGGTGGCCTTCTGTGCCGGTATTGTCCGCTGCGTCACACCTGCAGGCATCGCGGGCAGTACTAAGTGAACTCTAGCAACAGCAGCTGTGCTCCAGCTTTGCAGCTGTATTATGCTTTGGTCCCTGGTCTCTGCCCTGCAGCAATTGCTGCATGCCTCTATTCTGACAGAGGACACATAATTTTTGGCAGGCAGGGCATGCCCTTCTCACATCAGCAGACACATGCAAGGTTTACAGATGTGAGAATATGACTCACCTATGCTCTCGTCGTCCTCAGTGCGCCCAAACCAGTCATCGCAGGGAAACGCCCAACACACCCCCTCTGGACCAGTCACTTCCACCCTGTCCAAGTACCAGTCATTGCCCAGCTCTGTCTGCGTCTGGCACACCTACAAGGGAGACCCCACCAATTTGTCGGGACCTGCATCTGTGCTGTGCATGCTTGGGCTGCAACACGTTGGTGTGCCAGAACAATAGCTCAGGATCTTAAAGAGAGACAGACAGGTTTACAGACAGTCACTGCCTGCATGATGCCCAGCATGCAGGTGCACCAGCTTTGCAGCATGCAGGAGGCCAAAGCTGGGGTACTGAAGGGATTGCAGGGCGGCTTCATGAGATCACCTGCTGAACAAAGACACTCCGCAGGGTGCCCAAGGCGTCGCCCACTTCCAACTCGTAGCTGCGCTTGCTGCCTCTGTCAAAGCCAAACTCCTCTCCCTCGTCACCTGCAGCCATGCCGTCTTTCTACATTGTGTCTCACTCCCGGTCCCAAAGCTCACAGCCGTGAGATTGCAAGAGCATTCCTTGGATATGCAGCATCATTGGGACTATCACCAGCATGATTGCGTAACAACTGGATGAGCATGGACTGGCATTGTTTGGCTTGTGCTAGGGCTTCCAGGCCTAAAGGGCTCACCTAGAACAAATTCTGCTGACTCGCCCTCAGTTCCTATCAGTTGTATTGCAGCTGGTGCCTGCAGCAATCTTCGCACTTTCAGTGGTTGGCTGGACGTCACTGCAAGGCAGTCATCAGGGCACATGCGCAATCACCTCAGTAGCGGGCTGCCGCAGCTATCATGCAGCATGCAGTCTGTAAGCAGCAATCTTGTATAGGGGAGGTTTAGTCAGGTGCGCACATGCGTTCCCGCCCCGCGCACATCGCCGGTGTAGATCTCGACTTTGTAGGTCAGCGCATGAGGCGCCTCTTCTGCTTCGGCCCCAGCTGATGAAGCCCAAGTCTTGGAGGTGCTTAGACTCTGCAGTGTGAAGAAGCACCATTGGGCCAGCCTCCTGAAGGGCATGGTCAGGAACTGGTACAGCACATGAACTAATGTGAAATATCGCGGCCAGAAGGGCTCACCTGGGCTTGCTGAATCAAATGCCAAGCAGCACAACAGCCAGCTAGGGCTGGCTGTAGTCTTGTTGCTACTGTGTCAAGGCTTGCGCACACATCAGTGGCTAGCAACGGTACGATTGAGCGCTGCTGCCAGGATCTGCTAGTTAGGACGCGGCCGAAAGCCCTCAGCATGGCGCTGTCCTGCCTGGAGGGCTCGGCTTACATCACTAACGCTACTGAGCCTTGTTACGGGCTTGAGCAGGACAGCTGCCCACTAATATGCCTTTTTGTTCCTTTCCTGTTACTTGATTGCCGCAACGAAAGATTTCCTGCTCCTACCTAACCCCTCTCTATGTCTATGGCAGGGACAAGGAAATATCCAGGCGCAAGGAATCTCCGCGGTCGCTGTGTCCAATGGCAGATAGATGATGCAAGAGGCTGCTTGCGAGCCGTGATATGACTGCAAGCCTCGACTTCTAAGCTGGCACCAATTTGTGAAAGTGTGCTTGCGCTGCAACTTGATGCGTGGATGGTGCAGCTGCCTCACGTCAATGCTCAAAGGGAAGGATAAGCCACAAAGATGCCTGTATGTGGTTGCATGGCCTTCGAAAGCCAGATGCGTAAGTGTCGAAAAGCCTGGCCCATGAGTAGGGTTTCAATAGCCCCTGATCAGGCCTTGTCATCCCTGCTATATTCTGTCTCAGACAAGGATCTCACAGCATGATCTACCATGAAGTAATAGTGTTCTACTCACCACTTTGTTCAGGATCGCTTGAAAATTGCTGATCTGCAAAGCTGGGAGTCTTCAGCAAATGACGTGATCTGGGCACTCAAGTTCGTACACAGTCGGGCGAAAGGGACGCCTTGAGGCACTTCATCAGGAGTTCCGGTAGAACAAGTGTGCAAGACTTGAAGGACTTGCATATTACAGCCGGTGGCTGCGTAGAAAAGAGTTTGACCGACATGCCTTGACCTGTAAAACTGCAACCCTCACGGTCCAGATGAGTGCTGCGGAGACAGACGTTCAACAGGTGCGGAATAGCTTTCGAAATCCATGTTGATGCCAGTGTCCACTGTTCAGCTGGCCATGTGACCTGCAATCATGATTGCAGGCATTCCCGCCACCACCCCCTTACTACCAGGACTTTGCGGCCTTTGCGGATGCAAGTCAGGATTCGAGTCTGCCAGAGCCGCCTCCACCGATCAAGGGGGAGTATCAGCTGTTTGGGGAGCTCCACACTGTGAGCTCCCTGCCAGATGAAGGCCCTTCACTGCTCCTCTGCAAGAATGGCATGTCAACTGCTTCAGCAAAGGCTAATGTATGCTCCCCCCCCCCTTAAATGCAAAGCGACTGAGGCACTTTGTGCAGACAGAGGATGGGATCCCCCCGCTGACTGTACGGCCTCTGTTCTCGGTTGATGCTCCAGGGTCTGTAGGTGGGTCCTGCCGCTCATCAACTGCGCTCCATGCACGCTGACCCCGCAGCTAGCCCTGTTTGAGGGCCTAGACTCAAGGCACATGCTGTTGGCACATAGGCAGCTTTTGTAACTCGCAAGAGCAGCCAGTAGTGTTGTGAAATATGCTGAAGCATTGGTGTGTGCTCCTGATGCGATGGGCATCATGCCTGTGCAGACTGTGAAACAATAATGTACAAGGACGTCCTTTCCTGCTTCCTGGACGTCTGACATTCTGCGCCTTGGGAGATTTGTGCATAGCTCAAGCAGGCATGTCTGAGGATGTGCACAGTGCCTGTGCAGACTTTAGGACGGAGCTGCGCAAGCTCAACAAGGAGCTGCTGTTCTGCTTCCTGGACCTCATCAACACGCTCGTGGAGCGACCCAGTGCATACGCCCGTTCTGTGGAAAATGTAGGACTGGTGGCACGCAACATGCACTACCTCCTGAATGCGCTCAGAGGGCACCAGGTGCGCTGGAAATGCTGTGCAACCTGCTCCTGTGAGGAGCCCTGGTGTGACGAGCTTGACCTTTGCGGACTTGTTTGAGAGTGGATGCATACAGCCTATTATGTGCGCAAACGGGAACCAGGTCACTGCATTGCGACTCCCAGCACATGATCGATTGTCAGGGACACACGAGCTGTGTTGACACTTTATAATTGTAAATTAGGCGCATGTGCGCACCTATGAGTATACTCCCTTGCGCCAAGCACTGGCCTGGTGCCATGCAGGCAAGAGCCACGCTTGAAGAAACCCTCAGACAGGAGATATCAGACGGCAAGCAGGCTGTAGAGGATTTGAGGTGTTCGACCCTGCGCCTCGTCTCGAATGCAGTTCCACACTGCATATGCTCATGTACATATGCATACGATTCATCCGCATACTGCTCTTCTTTCGTGCCTCAAACACTTGTGGGTTTATCCAGCAGTGCACCATCTACAGGGAGTGCCAAAGATTGTGTGGCGATGCAGGAGTGCTGCGCAGAGGGCCCAGCAACTGCTAGAAAGGAGTGAAGCTGTTGCGCAGCATGCCGGCATCTCAGACAAGGCTGAAGGGCAGCCTGAGCTGCAGACAGCTGCTGATGACATGTGCTATGAGGCTTGAGCTGGTTTCCTTGCTCTTGTAAAGGGCGTCTGGCAAGCAAACATCTCTGGCCGGTAGGGCCCAATATGTGGGGTATCATTTCAAGTAAGGAAAGGCGTCGTGAGGCGCTGAAAACCTCTGGGATGTGCAGTACACTGGTGAGAGAGCAGTGAGCTGGACAATTGCCAATGACTACATGCTTAGAATAGGTCAGGCTCTCATGCAAAAATTCCACAGCTTAGTCTTGAGGCTTCAATCAGTGTGGCAGGTACAACGAGACAGCTCAGGCCAATAGCAACACTTGCATGCAACAGCATACAGCAAGAGATGCAGACTTTGTCCAAGTACAAGCTCATTGTGAAGTGATCCGTGTGACCCTCTGTTCTAAGCCAATTGAAGGCAGCTGCTGCAGCTCTGATGAGCACTTGCAGCGCTTATTGACCTGGACGCACAGTAAGACCCCTTGGCTACTTCCGACTTTGCTCAGAGAAGCCCTGTTGGGGCAGTGTGACAGTCAAAACCAGTCTCAGACACCTGTAAGGGCTGCTACGCTGAATAGCGGCTGCAGACAGCAGCAGTGCCTTGTGCTCTTCTCATACATGCGACACTCTGCGCGGGCCTGCAATCCACCGACGCGCCACTGTGGCCATGCGCTGGCCAAGCTGCAGCAGCGCTCAGTACACCTCCACACGCCACTGGCCGCCCTTCTTCATCCGCTCAAGGAACTCCTCCCAGACCATGCCCTTCTCGCCAGCCACGCGCTGCAGCATGTCCTGGATGCCTGCACAACATAATGTGTTTATCAGCAGCATCCTTACATACACAGCACTCTGCAGGAGTTTCTACCCTACTATATTTGCAGCAGAGCCAGCACCTCCTTGCGAGTCTCCTCTGAGACACATTGGTACAAGGGTACAAGGGAGGATCCGTGCTTTGCAATGCAGCTGGGCTGTAAGCAGCTTCAGGTGCTCTGGTGTCTCCCAAACTCTGCAAAGCGTGTGTGGTTAAGCCTACCTGGCATCATACCCTTGAGACCGCAGAAGTAGATGACAGCCTGCACAGCAAGGAAAAATTTGTGAGCTGCTGCACCGGTGAATTGGTGCTTGCGAGTAAACGCCTCTGCCTTCATTTAGCCACAGCGCATGCGTTCTTTCACATGCAAAGTCCATCTTCAGTTGGTCCAAGCAATGGCTTTTGCTGCCAGTGGATCTTAGTAGGCAGAAATGGAGACTTACGCCCTTGTCAAGGAGGTCAAAGACCTCGTCTGCATACTCCTCCACCTTGTCCTGGATGTACATCTTGCCTGCACAGACATCGATGGCCCATCACACACGAGATAACCCTGACGGGCAAGCCCCTCTGTCAAGCTCCTCACACTGTCAAGGGAATCACCAATGGTCTGCCAGCATCACTATTATCACAGACAGACGTGCTGACAGAGGGCAGAACGAGACAGTACTTACCACCGGACTTGTTCTTCTGCTCGCGAGACAAAGCGTAGTCTAGGCGGAACTGCACAGGCCACACGGAAGTCGTCAGCTGACCCAAGAAGCATGCTCCCTTGAAAACGCAGCCACTCTGTGAACAGACAGCTCAGCAGACCCATGGCGAGACAGATTGACGCACCATGCACTCATGCACAAGGATGGGCATGTGTGTGTAGAGGCTGACCTGCTTGGGGTACTCCTTGACGAGCATTTGGAGCTCGTCATCGTACAGCTTGGCGTCTGAGTTGGCGACGCCCATGAAGAGCCATGCCAGGCCTCCGAACTTGTAGTTGGGGACGTCCTCCAGGAAGAACCGCCTCCAGAAGGCGCGATAGGGCGCAATGCCTGCGTCAGGACAATTGTCAGTGCTTGAAATAGCACCCAAGAATGGCAGACCACTTCATGTGAGCCTGCAGATGAGCAGGAGTCCAGGAACATGAGCCTAGGGTATGTGCTGGAGAAAACCACCATGCCATGCACTGCAAAGGGGAGCATTGACAGTTCTGGCTGTTGCTGCACTCTCTGGCAGTACATGGCATGGTAGGCACAGGTTAGCTGCAGTACATGTCGCTTGTAAGCTGAAAATACTAGAAGAGAAGTTGCGCCACAGAGTGCATGTTGGACCAGGCAGAGAGACCCGCACCTGTTCCTGTGGCAACCATGATGATCACCGCGTTGGGGTCCTCAGGTAGCAGCAGCACCTTTCCAGTGGGGCCTGCATGTGCGTGATGTTGTGAGAAGTGACTCAAGACTGTTATAAGTGCGTAAAGCGTGAAGTTTATGAGAAACCTGCACAGTGGCATGCTACAGCAGTACTCAGAGTTTGTGCAAACGGAGGAATGGCAGCAATAGGCAGCAGCAACAGCACGAAGTTATACCTGTCATGGTGATCTCATCGCCGACCTTGGAGTCACACAAGAAGTTGGAGCAGATGCCCTTCTTGGCGGGGTCATTTGCGTTCATCTCGGGGTCCCAGTACTCGGCACGACGGACGCACAGCGACGTGGTCTTGCCGTCGAATGTGTCTCCGTATCTGCTGGCGGCGATGGAGTACAGACGCACACCATGCGGCATCTCCTTGCCCCTAGAGTTGATCTTAGTACCCTGCAGTGCCGCCTATGCCCTAAGCCCTTCTGATGCAATGCGAGAAGCATGTCATATATCCAAGCCGCTTCGCACGTCACTATATAGGTGAAAAACAATGCTGACACCCTTATGGAGATTCTGTTCACATAGCAACAGCAGGGAAATAGAAGGGATCGATGACGGTACCGGAGGAATGACGCCATATGACTGGCCCTCCCAGTATGGGATCTCTCCCCGGGTCTCAATCACAATGTGGCATGTCTCTCCTGTGGCCTTGGGCCCAACGATGCGGTCCACAGAGACAATCTTGCCCTTGAATGGCTTCTTGTTGTTGAAAGTGTTCAGGGGCAGGTCGCCCTTCTCCAGCTCCACTGGCACCTTGTTCTTCTCGCCAGTCTTCAAGATCACTGCTGCCTCCTGCGCTCTGATCTGCATAGGCCTCCTAGCGGGAGCCTGCTGCCTGCTGACCTTGCATTGCACCCCTGAGCCCAAGAAGGCCTGCAAAGACACATTGCGTCAATGCCATCATCATGTGAAAGGTCTCAAGCGCATTAGATAGCAAGCTACAGCATCTCTTTAGTACGGTGGCAGCAGGTACACACCTTGTTGGTGAGGTTGGCCTGCATTATGCTGCTGGCCCTACAAGGCTACCAATCTGCGACTTTCTGTCTTACAACCTTGCAGTACTGGCAACGACTGCAGCTCTCTTTGGTGTGGCGGACAACTGAACAGACCTCTTCCTGATGGGCAGGCGCTAGACATGCAGCAGTTTGGCCTCAGGATTAGGGTTGCCTCTTCTGGACCAGCTCACAGCTTCTCGGTACGGCAGAGAGGGTTCATGTTTCGCGCTTCATACACCCTTGAACCCTAGCCTTGCAGACATGTGACGGCGCGAGACGGTCACATGCATCTGACTGGGCCTGGGAATTGATGGCTGGCAGAGGTTCCCAGGGGTGACAGGCGGGCTACACCAGGACAACCACCTCATCGGACGCCGGTTGTATACAGGGCTGGTCGCTTTGCACCAGCGGTGTGCAGAGCGCGTACCGGGCCCTTAGCTGAGTCAGAGGAGCTTAAGAAACACGTTTCGGATAAGAGCAATATTTGGGCTGCACATAACACCGCAGGAGCTGCATCAGGTATGGCATTGCAAGTCGTGAGCGCGGGCCAGCATCTTCTGAGCGCCGAGCAGCGTCCGCTGCAGGCCAAGTGCCGCACTCAGCCGAACATTGGACGTTCGACGGGCGCCAGGTAATGTCAATCCTCTTGCGCGACGGTCACTGTAGGTATAGCATTGCACAACCATTTCCATAATGGTCGAAGGTCGAATCGCCGCATATCTATCCCGAGCTGCTGTCAGGCTGGTGGGCAAGTAGATACCCGAGGAATCACAGGAACGCATGTTGCATTGCACTTCATGGGACCAGGGTGCAATCAGCTAAGAAAAACATTCTCTGAAGCCAGGTCTTTCAGGGCAAATTAGTAGCCTCGGCTTCTCTGACCTGATGCAGTGTGCTGCTCCGTGATGCTGTACATATGCTGGAGACTCTCAGCTGCAGCGGTCGCGATTCCATTCTCTAATTCATTTTTGATGTGCCGGTTTTTCAACACCGCTGACACCCTGAGGTTTGTTATACAGGAGCACAACCAAGGCTATCCACAGAGGCTCACTGGGTAGCCAAGGCCCAAGCAAGGGCAGCCAATCCCGGTCTGGCGTTCAGAACAGGGAGGAATATCTGCAGAAGCTGCAAGCCGCTCGTTCCAGTCTTGAGACACAGGAGGTGCAGCAGCAGAAGCAGCAGCAGCAGAAGCTCAGGGACGGCACAGGCGGGGTTGACTCAGGTGATGTTCTGCATGTCTTCGGCCTTGTGTGCCAGTGCATGCAACCATACAAAATGACATTTATTGCATAGGGAGGGGTCTAAAGCCCGTAGACATTCTAACCCGCTCAAGCGGATTGCAAATACACACCGTCTATATGCAAATACCTAGATGTGATGTTGCTTGTGACATTGAAAGTCTCTTAGGAACCTACGTACAACAGCTGCACTGATAGGTCATGATATTAAAAAAATAAGGCTGTTCATGAGAGCAATACGTTGTGCAGGGGATGTTCTGGCAGTAGATGCGACCTCCTCTCTGGACGTGCTCGGGTCCATGGACGGGCTGTCCTCAAGTGATGCAGTGGAGGTGCTTAAGGCCTCGCTGGCAGCTGAGCCGGCGGCTGAGTCAGATGTTGGCACGCATGGGGCCGCGGAGACCGAGGCGCCCGGCGCATTGCTGGGCATGAGCACAGCCGTGCAGGGCATGATCCTGCTCAACATCAGCGCAGCCCTTTTCGGGTCAAACCAGGTGAGCCATGCAGCCTGGTCACTCTACTCAGTATGGTCTGCCTGGGTGCCTTCTGCTGCATATTTAGCACCAATATGACCAGACCGCATCCAAAGATCTGGCAAAGTTGCACAACGGCTGTCAAGAGGAACAAGGGCAAAGCTTGCTGTGCTACAGGTGGTGATCAAGCTGGCGGAGCACGACATCTCCGTGAGCGCGCTGTCCGCGCTGCGCTTTGGCATAGCCGCGCTCTGCTTTGCGCCGGCCGCTGTGCGGGGTCTCCGGAACAAGGAGATGCGCCTTACCGCTCTGGAGCTGGGCATGTGGCTGTTTGGTGCGAACTTACCCAGATCTTGGTACAATTTGAGGTATCATCGCATACAGCAAAAGCACGACATATAGCGTTTACAGAACCCATGCAGTGTTGCAGCTCTCCTGCACCCAGGCTTGCCTTTCGTTAGAATTCACCCCAGATGCGCTGTGCTGAGAGAGTGAGGATGTACTGGGGATCTGCAGGGGGGTACACCGCTCAAGCCATAGGTCTGGAGTACACCACAGCCTCTCGGGGAGCCTTCACGGGTACTTTCACCGTGCTTGCTGTGCCACTCCTGGTGAGGCCACTGTTTAAGTGTATCCTGGTATACTGGCCACGACAGTCTCCCCCTGCTTGGTTTACTTCTGTTGGCTGAGCAGTGAGACATTTGGAGCCCATGACTTCTGTGCATTCTGCATGCCATAAGCCTGACAGCCAAGGACGGTCTTAAAGCATTGCAGCCAGTGTGTGCATGATGGTGCGCATCACCCTCGGGTCATCAATCCCTGCTTGGAAGCGCTTACGTAGCAAAATTTTGCTGTCATACAGGTCGGGCTGTCTGGCAGAAAGGTGCCCTGGACGACGTGGGCCGCCGCCGCAGTTGCTCTTACTGGTGACTGATATCTTCATGTGCTGTATCATCACCTCAAATGAAGACAATCTACAAATAACCTCGAAGTCGTGCCTGAAGCATGCCTGTCGCACTTAGGCAGCTCCCTCAGCATGTTTACAGAAAGGCAATCAGGACCTGCCCACGCCTTGCAGGATAGAAGCTGTGATGCATCAGGTTGTCCCTTAATGCAATTGCGTTGAACAGATGCATCTGCTGGTGCAGGTGTGGGCCTACTGACCACAAGCGGGGTGGACCCCAATATTGGTGATGCGCTGTGCATAGGATCTGCGACCCTGTTCGGGGTGCACAAGTGGCGCAGCGAGACAGTGACCGCTCAGTTCAAGGACAACACCAACGAGCTGATCGCCGTCCAGCTGCTGGCGCTTGCTAGCGCAGCATCACTTTTTGCCGCACCGGAAATGCTTCAGTTGGCTGCGCAGGGCCCGGGTAAGGTCCTGCATCCTTCTAAAACGCTGACTGATCTTGATGGAGGCATGATGGGGCAAGAGCGGGAGTGACATGGTATATGTCGCGTTGATGGCGGCTGAGAGCTTGTTTCTAGGAGTTTCAGCACCCTGCCATGTGGTGAAATGCGGTTGTGCAGATGCTCTATACATGCTGGTCATGGCACCATACCTGAAGTTGAGGGCCTTTGGTGCAGATGCCGTGGTGAGCGCTGCTATGGGACTGCCATGGGTTAACCTTCTCTTCATGGGCCTGGGTACCACCGCATTCACCCTCTGGGTAAGCTGGTGTCCTTTCTGATGTATTGCTGGACCACAGCTGCTCTCCAATTGGCCTGTAAAGACCAGCTCTGTGACTTTGTGCCTGGACTTGATCTGCATGCTAATTTCCGTCAGAGCAGAGCAATTCTATGGGATTGTGACCACTCATGGCTGCACCCAATCACTTCCCTATTTAGGCCCTCACCCTCCCTGCAGGTGGAGATGCACGCTCTGAAGACTGTCTCAGCCCCTCTGGCAGCGCTCATCTATACCTCAGAGCCCCTCTGGGGGGCAATGTTCGCCTGGGTTCTACTGAGCGAGCGCTGGGGCCCTACCGGCTGGGTGGGAGCCAGTCTGATTGTAGCTTCTACTGCAGCCTCGCAGCTGGTCAACTCCAGAAGCAAGGCCAAGCAGGCATGATGCTTGCAGCAGACAGCCAGCGGTGAACCTTTTGCATTAGCGCTGCTGGATTAGCGCTAGGGTCCAGCTGGCTGGGTGAGAGCAACCCTGATAGTGGCTTACACTGCAGCCTCACAGCTGGTCAGTTTAAGAAGCGAGGCCAGGCCGATACATTTTTTCCGGCAGGCACCGGCAGTGGGAGTTGTGTGTGGGTGCGGCTTGAAAAGGCACTACGGGCTGGGTGAAAGCCATCCTGATAGTAGCCTCACTGCAGCCTTGCAGCTGCTTAGATCCACAAGCACGGTCCAGCAGGCTTAAGTTTTCCCTGCTGCCAAGCCGACCTGCGTATGCTCTCTGCACCGCCTTGTTAGGAGCCAGAGGCTTTCTCTGGAGGCCTGGCTCCAATGGCTGAATCAAACCTCAGTCCAGTGCTGCACTGATGACGCAACCCTCTATATTTAACCCCACCCCATTGATGAAGTGCTTGCTCAACTTTCTGAGCGGAATTCTTTCAACTCCGGTCTATGCGCACCATGAGATGCAACAAACCAAGTGGTGAGAGAGCAGGGCAAGAGAGCTGTCTTCAAGGTGAGAGAGGGAGGATAGCGAGTGTGATACTGCACAATTCTTGGCATTGGTAGGTAGTAGGTTGCTGCACTTCAGAGGGCCAAGCGCCTGCAAACCTGGCGACGTCCCACCGTAGTGACGGCTTCAAATACAGAGCTGCTGAAGCATGTCTTAGCGCTACTCCCGATTTTTGCCAGCGGAACACATCGATGCTATCAGCATTCTTTTGACGAGCAGCTTTGAAATGAGCTCGAGATAGTCATCTGCACAGATTCTAGCAAGATCTGTAGTTTTGGGCTTGTCTCAGATTCAAGTGATACAATTTTGGTAGGAGTAGAGAGACAGATGCTGCTTTTGAGAGGATGCGAGATGAGAGGACATCACAGAGGCGTAGGCAGGGATGGATGCGCATGTGGGATGCTGGTGGTGAAGCATTTCCCCAGACAACAGGGGTGCACTTATTGTCAGCCCTTTTGCATGCTGCAGCTTTTGATTCTTCTGTTCGCCCCAAATAGTTTTGAGATGTTATCTTTCTAGCTAGCTATAGTTATTCTCACAGGCAGTAGATACAGTATTCTCATAAACTGGCGTTTGAATGTTCGGTTAACCTTGAGCTCAGGAGTTCAATCCAACCTAAGACAATTCATCTGAGCGCAGAACTATTGCACTGTCATGATACTGTGGCACAGAGTGCTTTACCCTATGCTGATGTAAGGTTTTGATTCAGTCTTGTTAGGAGTTATCATAGAGCTGGTGGCTGGTCCATGCTTTGACGTCCCTCATCAAGCTGTCTCCCATGAACGTGCAGCTTGCTTTATGCAAACAGCGTCTTGTAGTCGGTGTTGGATAGCTGGCACAGGCGGTCATACGTAGTCATGTCTGCAGTGAGAAAATGTCTGTCAGACACCCAATATACACTACGTCTGCTCAGACGCTCACGTTCTGCAAGCGCAACCTAGTGCACAGCAGAAGCCACACAAGGTGGTGCCTGCTTCAGATTCCGCACATCAAGGCTACTGGAAATTAGCGACTGGGCTTGAGGCTGATGTGAAGTGCATTGGAATGCGTGTCCAGCATGTGGCAGTTTACCAGGGCCAAATGATGTGCAGGGCAATGATGAGAAAATGATCCGCGACCCGAGAGGAACTTCATCCTCGGTGTCAGCCATGCATCAGTCAGTACCTGAGATTGCCCTGACATCAGAGGCAGCTCCCTTTGTGTGAAAGAGAGCTGCAGTGAGGAGCCTGACATTGCTTGAAATTGCCAATCTCAGGTGTGGCGTCCAGAGGCTCACCAAAGCTGCTGCCAAATTCGCAGCGTGCCTCTTCCCGCAGCTGGTTTGGCGCGTCCACAATGCCCTCGAACTCTACAAATGAGCTGTCAAAGGTCGCTGTCTTCAGCGCTACTGTCACTCTCCCACCATCTGATGTCACCACATGTGCTCTGTTCATCTGAGGCTCCAGAGAGTCCAGCTGCAGGCAGAGCGAGTCGAAGTCAGCATCGAGCTGATGAATTTGCTCCTGATGAGATTGTATTCAGACCTTCACGTTACATCAGCCGAGAGAGCTCGCTATTGGAGACCTGCCCTCCCATCACCGAAGGAACTTCTACCTCACAGACAGGGCAATGACAGGGTATCGCATGACTAAGCTTCATGTATATATATGAGAGCAGAAGAAGACAGATTTGGCCGACGAAGACCGATATATACTGAGCTTTTGCACCATTCAGAATTACGAGGGAAGTGCACCTTGCACACAAGAAGCACATGCTGCCCGATGTATCTTTCCATGAGGGCAAAGTTCACCCGAGGGCAGGGCGCTGGCCGCTCCATGTTTCGCTGCCCTCCTATTCCCGCGCCACAAGAGGCCTCTTCAGCTCTCAGACCAAAGTTCGTAAGTGATTACGCTTACGCCTGCTATATTGGAGATGCCGCTTGTCACCTTGGACCTATCTCTTCACGTGTCACAGATTGTCAGCTCAAATTGGCTTGCTGGGAAACGTATAGAATATAGGCGATATCATGCTGCGTTTCGCAGGAAGCATGGCAGTTACTCACCGCTGAGTACGTGAACGGCTCGTGAATTCATATTTCGACCAGGAACGATCATGCGCAAAGAAGACGCTCTGAAGGATCGCATATCAACGCCTGTCCATTCAGAAACAGTCTCAGCGCCCATAATAAGTTTCAAGTGCACACAAGACGACATAGGAACAAGGCTCCTGCCAGTCTCCCGGGAACAAGGTCTACCGGAAGCGCCCTCCTTCGCACCGCATAGAACGGCAGATTCATCTCCTGCAGGTTCGTCTGAACCCATCAATGTTCATGAGATGACGTCTCCGCGGTTCATGCTTCAGTCGAACAACCGAGTTGCCCTGTTAACGGCAGGCGATCGGTATAGGTCGCTGTTCGTCTCTGTTTCTTGGCCTCTTTCGCCTTCTGCCCCTCAGTGCCCCAGAAGTTTTGTTGAATTTGTCCACGGTATGCGAATAGGCTGGTGTGCGCATTGACATCTTTACCGGTAGTTGTCCTCTGTTTGCGACAGCGTGAAGCCAGCAGGTGGAGCGTTTGGTCGTATCGCGGCTGAAGCTGCCATGGCAGATTGGAGTATCACAGATCGACTGGTCTACATGATGAGTGATAATGCGGTGTGCGGCACCGTGATCCTGCAGCTCATCGTGGTCAGTGGCTTCCTAGGGGATATCGTCTTGTGGGGCGCGCAAACGAGCTGACTTCTTAACGGCTTTGCACTCTTGCTTGCAGGTAGATGATGGCTTCACTCTTCCGCTCAGCAAGTGCGCTTGCGGCCATCGTCCTCTTGACAGGTGCGCTCCAATGACACCTGTGGAATTGCGCGAGACGTATGGTGGCTTGAGCGTTGCTCTTCCACAATGACCTGCCATAGCTGTGTGCCCGTCCGTAGCCAGTCTGCTGCTGGATACTGAGTAAGGTGTTGGGAAGATCAGGTGACACAGGATCTCCTCAACCCACAGAAAGGCTTGTTATTCACATGCAGGCGACTTTGCTGCAGCTGCACGTGTACCCAGAACTCTATTGCAACTCGTCGAGCCCATGGGCGCTGGCAAGAGCTTTGCAAGCCTGGTGAGTGTCTCCCATTGCTCTGGCGGAGAGTTCCAACCAGCATGCCTGCTCAAAAGTTGCCATGGGCAGTGCATGCCTGCTAATCACTGACATCCAAGAATATCCCTGCACCACACTCTGGACTGTGACCTGCCCTGAACATGGTACAGGCAAATATCAGGAGTTTGTAAGGTCTTCCAGTATCTTAGGCTGCCACCTGCATCTTTCCGTGAATGCATGTGCAGCGACACGAGTGGCACGCACGCAGCAAGCAGGGCCAGCTTATCGTAACAAGGAAGTGCCTGCATGTCTGCGTTTGCATGTCTTCCGTCCAGGAGGCATTTAGGTCATGGCGTATCTCTGGCTGGCAAGCAGTTCTCGGTAAGCATCCGCGACTTGGAGGCTCATCATGTCGTTGCGTGTGCAGGGCGGTGCTGGCGGCAAGTTCGCGCCAATGGCCCAAAAGGAGAAGGCCCCGCCAGCTGCAGATGACAGCGATGACTCAGGCAGCTCGGGCGGCTCAGGCGGCGGCGCGGGCCTGGTCTCGTCAGGGTAAGCGCCTCGTCTGCGAAGACTGAGCGCACTGCATCACCCAGAGAGCCAGTGCAAGTGTTCGTGCAACATACAGCATGCCATGCAGTTAGCC
The DNA here is from genome assembly GCA_963930925.1 of Coccomyxa viridis. Taxonomy (NCBI): domain Eukaryota; kingdom Viridiplantae; phylum Chlorophyta; class Trebouxiophyceae; family Coccomyxaceae; genus Coccomyxa; species Coccomyxa viridis. The sequence goes on along the minus strand of CAWVOJ010000006.1, from coordinate 498,888 downwards.
CTTCTTGGTCAGGCTAATGAAGCTCTGCTGCAGCTCAGTGCTATTTACATCAACTTTTCAGAGGGACAGAATGCCATCCGGTAAGGCTCCAGAGGTGTTGTGGGGGAGCAATTTGCATACTCTGAAGGTTCTGCCTGAGAGACATGCTCATGGGTGCAGGGGCAGCAAGAAGGGCGGAACAATGTCCGGCGGCGGCGGCGCTGTGGGCGCGGGCTCAGGCAGCGGGCAGCCCGCAGCGACCGGCACCACCTCGGGCGGAAGCTCCGACGGCAGCTCAAGCAGCGGCGGCTTTGTCTCGGGGAGTAGCCCCATCCCCGTCAGGCAGGGCACCGTCAACAATGTTGCTGAGGCTGCTGTCACCGGTAATGCCAACACCAATAGCAACGGCGGCAATGGCGGCAGCTATGGTAACGGCGGCAACGGCGGTGGCTACAGTAACAATGGAGGCAACGGCGGTGGCTCCAGCAACAACGGAGGCAACGGAGGCAACAGCGGCCTGTCTGGCGGCGCCAGCTCTGGCAACAACGGCGTGTAAGCTGACAGCGCTGCAGCAGCCTGCTCACCGGTACCATCGCACCTAGATTTGGCAGGGCAACAAGCAGCAACTCTGCAACATACAAGACGGTACAGATCTTGAGGTTTGTGCAAACCCTGCAGCGCCTTCTCGCGCAGGGATGTAGAGTGGAACCACGCGATGTTGGAGGGTGCAGCAATGGACTGTGTAGCTCACTCACTGGCAATTTCTAGGGAGAATTCAAGTTGCGGGACAAGCATACAAAATGTGGTTTTGACCGACATCTGCCTGAGATGCAGCTTGTAGCGTCTGAATGCAAGTTATCAGAAATCATCCTTCGTGCGTCTGTTACCCAGGCCCTGTGTGGTGCTGGCTTAGCAGCTTAGCGCCAGCCAGCATCAAAGGACCTTTTGAAGTTTTGCTGATCTTTCAATTGCCTCAGCGAATGCTGATCTTGTTCACGGTGAAGGGATGCCTGCCAAGCAGAAGTTCCGTACAGCAGTGTAAAGCTAATGAGTCCACGCTGAAGGAGGAACCGATCGTATGATGTATACTGAAGCTGGATCGGCCAGCTCATGTGCCGCCTCTTCCAGCCATAAAGAGATCGAAGTCCAGACATATGAGCCCAGCATCATCTCGCCATCACTTGTGACACAGACACCACATTTGTCTTATCCAGCCCAGCTGCATCAGATTTGGAAGGGGCAATGCTGATATGAAGAGGGGTGATCTCGCAAGATCGACAAAGTGCTTTACACAAAGTGCTGCAAGTGCGCTTCATCACTAGCGATGTGCAGCAGTTTTCAATGTCACGAGCACCCACGCGAAGCCTGCACTCACTGCCGTGCATAAATTGCTCCTTGCGCAGGGGCCTGCTCGGCCTGCTATGAATCACGCATCATCATCAAAGCGCATGATGACAGAACGGGCTTCTGTCATCCAGCTAGCTGGGGTCGTAGTGTTATGGCGGATGTCATTGCGCAACTTCTCCGCTTACTGCCTACTGATTCAGCTCGCAATCTATTTTGATCCTGTCGAGGCTGCATAAGCACCATCGTCCAGAACGCTGCTAGTCATATCCCGGTAAGGCAAAGCCATGGCCCCCACGCGTCGCCAATTCGGCAATGTATGCCTTGATTTTCCTGGAACATATGCCTATGTGAGTGACTAGCCCCGATCAGCTTCACTCTTGCCGCTTGCTGGTCAATACCTGCGTCATAACTGCTCGTGTTGGCGCAGTGTCAGGACGATCAAAGGTTGCCAAGCCGATCATACGACTGCGTAGCCTGTCTCTTCCCGTTTATCACAGTGGAAAACATGAACTACCGCACATGCCTCGCATTGTTGCTCGTTATGCTCCTGGCAGGTGATCGGCTGTGTTCTAACGGAGCCCTTTTTCGTTGGTCATCGCTTTTGCTGGCCCTGTATGATGTCCAGGCCAGTCTACACGTCTCATTCTCCTTTCCGATGAGGGTGATCGGGACAACCAAGTTGTCGTGCTGATTCCACGACAACGGAAACAAGCCGGTTGTACCGCCGTTCTGCCTTCAGCAGGCATTGTTGCGGTCTCTAGCTTGCCTGATACAAAGAAGCCTGTCATGCGAATGATGCTGAATCTGATAGTACTGCATGCTCTGCAGGAGAGGTCACCCTTGCAAGCCCACACAGGAGCCTTAAGCAGCTCGTGGGGAGTGGGGGCGGTAAATACAAAGTGCTGGTGCGCTGCTCGCTTGTCGCACGCTAACGACTTCCTGTATCCAAAAGAGGCTGATGAGGAATGTAGAGCTGTCCAGACAACTGACAGCCAAGTGTACACCATAATGCCATGTGTGCACAGGGGGCGCTGTCAGACTGCCAGCCCAATCCATGGCCTTTCATGGCTGAGAAATGCACCGAGTGCAGTGCAACAGGCCCACCATTGCTTAATATAAAGGCAAGACAATGCATGATAGCTGACGCCTGTGCTGCTGTGTGCAGAGCGGAGGGGCCTCGATGAATGGCGAGGGTACTCCTGCGAGGACCCCTTCCCCACGCTCAGATGACGATTCTAATGCGTAAGCTTCTCTGCCAGAGCTCTGATCCGTGCCACATGGACTCATGTATGACAGACACCAGCCGCATGAACTCCTGGCTGCCCCAACACCCCCATACGTGCGCATGCAAGGATGCCCTCGTGTGCAAGGCACTGAGGCATAGGGCAGCAATGTGTTTTTGTAGGCCTGTCATATGAGAATGCACCTATCCATGCACAGCGTCACACACGGCTTCGTCTGTCATACATGTCTCAGGCAGCTGATAATACCATGATACCCCTGTGGCTCTGATTGGTGCGTGCGATGCGGAGGGCATGCCCTGCCAGCAACAGTGTCTCACACCTCATAGAAGATGCTTCAGAACATGACGCACAAGAGCGGCAATGCTGACTGCGGTTGTGTCGTTGTACAGTGCTAGCCCAAGCGGCACCGGCTCCGGCTCCGGCAGCGGCACCGGCAGCGGCACCGGCAGCGGCGCCGGCACCGGCACCGGCACTGGCACCGGCACTAGCAGCGGCTCCGGCACCGGCACCGCCAGCAGCTTCACCCGTAGCGGCGGCGGCGGGGGAGGCTCCTCCGCCTCTCTCGTAAGCAGCGGGTGAATGGGACAATGACAGCAAGGCAGACCCAAATTGTCTCCCGCCCACACATTGGGCATTTGAGCGGGAGGCTGAATGGGGCATTCCCAGGATGGCTCTTGTGGGCAAGTGAGTCTGGAACCGAACAACAAAGCATTTCAAGGAAGTCTCCTGCCCACATGTCTGGCAATTGAGTGGGAGGCTGAATCTCCCAATCCCCAGGACGGTCCCTGACCATGTGGCCAGACGGACCAGCTCATATGGTAGGTGAATCCCCTGGAGATCAGATGAAGCAGACCAAACGAGGAAGGCCCCTCAACGTATGGCCAGATCCACCTTCTCAGAGAGGCAGTGACCTGACTTCAGCATTTTGCCACCCACTTGTGTATGCATTTGAAGGGGATCCCTCTGCGGGGACCTCAAACCTTCAGTCCGGATTGCAGACCTGCTATGCCGTCCAGAACTGCCCTTGCAGTTGCTGCGACAGGCCCCTATATCAAGGCATGGTGATTGTGCCCTCAAAGGGGCAGCATCCCATGCGGCAGCATTTGCCACACCTGACTGCATACCAAGACCGAGTGATTGAGGTCACCACAGCACCGATGTGAATGAGCTCTTTCTGAGGCCAGGTGGCGGCTGTCGTGTCAGCACTGGTTCTGGCTTTCTCAGGTCTCTTAGAGTCAAACCAGTTTAGAGGGGTCAAGCAAAAACAGCTGGACCAGTATTCACACCACAAATCTTCCTTGGTATGACCATAAGCATCAATGCTCCAGGGTAGGTGTACAGTATACTGCAAGTGCTGCTATGAAGATAGGGCCTGGGGTCCTAAGACCTTACAGCAGACTTGCGGATTCATTGCTATTCTTCAGGTGTCTTGGGTATCAAGAGATGATGATGGTGGCATGCACATGCACACAATGAATTCAAGCTGCTAAGTTGGACTATGGTAGATGACAATGTGCAACATGTGTTTTGAAAATTATGAATAGCATGCATTCCCTTGTCACCCCTTCGAAGTGCCAGCAGGAGTGAAGCTTTTCCCCATGCATGAAGAGACCATCTTACATCGTGGCTATAGCCTCATTGCGTAATCAGTACCACTGGAACAGCGGTACCCAGCACATCAGTGCTATACAAAGAAGTCTCAATTCCAGTCTGTAGCTGGTTACCGGTACAGACAAAGCCGAAAAGTCTATAAATGCTCATACGTCTCCTTCCTCCAATTACTGCTACACTCAGATGTCACGCCCGTCACCCTGATCAAAGTATGTGCAAGGATACCCCATTGCACTGACAAGCAAACTCCGGCCCAGTACAAACCAGACACGGGGTAGCGCTTTCATGTTACTGCGGCCGAACGTCAGCTGGGACCTCTTGTACAGTGTGGTCCCACTTGGCTCACAGTTGTCGCATGCTGTGCATGCTGCTAGCAGCTGTCACATTTGACGCTCATGCGGCGGTCTCAATCGGTGATGGGATCCCGGCATACATCTCTGCAGCCTTCTCTGCCAGGAACTTGTCAAACTCGTACACTCCCAGGCCCTTGCCCACGCGCCTCAGCCGCGCCACAAAGTCTGAGATCTCCTTCACGGCGTCTGCCTGCATAGCGACAGCTACGCAGTCAAGGAGTGGTGTGCGTTTGGTTGCTCCATACCAATGGTGTAGCCTGTGAGCTGATGGGCACCTCACAGGCTCCTGACACAATGCAGGATCCCTGAAAGCTCTGGACCGAAACTGCTCATGGCCATGCAGCAGAGATGAGAGGTGACCATGAGGCAAACCCCCACAAATGTTTTAGCAGCAGCCTCAGATACCCTCTTCAGCACTGCTGAGGGAGGCGTACAGGGGCAGGGGGCCAGACTGGGCTGTGCACAAGTAAAAACTTTTACCTGTTCACTGAGCATCTCCTCCACAAAGTCCTGGAACTGGGAGTCGTTGGCCGCCTCTGCAGTGTCGTGCAGGGAGTAGAGCATCTGGAAGTTGAGCTTCTCCAGCGCTAGCGCAATTTCCATGCTGTACAGGGCATCGCCCTTCTCCTCGTGGTTGTAGTCTGGCGGGGGCGCTGCCAGCGCAGCAAGCTTCACGCGGCCACCACGCTTCGCCTGCAGGACAGGAATCCTCCTTGTGAGTCAGGTGCACGAAGCACAGTGAGCAGTATACCCTTGCGGAGCAATGTAGCACACAGTCGTGGTGATCCAGGATGCATGCAGGGTGGCACAGCAGGTCTGCTGTGCCTTGCCAATGCAGCCTGTCCTGTGAAGCTCAAGCGTCAACATCCCAGTCATACTTGCCTGCTCACAGCGTCTCAGGGCAGGCCTGGAGGCTGTGGGATTTCTTATTTAGGGGAAAGAGAGTGCTGTGCGGTGCAAGATGGATACCTGGTAGTCCATGAGCTGCTGAGCGTGTGCGCGCTCTTCCAAGCTGCTCACTCTGTAGAAAGATGCGAATCCTTGCAGGCCCACGTTGTCCCGGTTGAAGAAATTGCTCATTGCATGATACTGGTAAGACATTGAGTACTCATGGCTGCGGAAACAACAAAATAAGTCACAGATTGACGCAGCAAAATTGGGCAAGATTTGTACTGGTTCTCATCAACAGAATTGATGAAGATTCTAGGACGGCTTACAATGTGGAATGCACAATGAGTGGCAGTGGACGTCTGAGACAGGCAAAAGTTGTGACGCAGTATACACACTCCTTGAATGGAGAAGGTCCTCACTTGATCTGCTCGTTAATGCCAACTTCAGACTCTGCTGCAAAATTTAGCCGCGCCAGCGAGTCCTCTGTGCTGCTGCTGGTGAGGTGCGCAGAGGCAACCTGTGCCAGCTGCTCCTTGCCCTCCTTCATGGGCTTGAAGACCATCCCAGTCTGGTTCTCAGCTGCAGAAGCAGAAGAATCTAAGCAGCAGAAGCCATAATAAGAAGGCAAAAGCTTGCATCGATGACGCAGAAACGGCAGCGATTGCTGTACTGTATAAAAGCTGTAGCACCGCACCAGTCTCATACTGCTCCTTGACTTCCTGCTGAGCCTGCGCCCTCGTGGCAATGGGCCTTGCACTTCTGGGAGCAGCGGCAGGTACAGACAACCTGCGCATACGCAAAAGAACTCTGAAAGACAATACACGCGATGGCATCTCCTGAAGCTCTCAAAATGTCCGCGGACGTGCTTCAGCCGTGCCCAAGACGTCATTCCGGCATATCTGCCGGTGATAAATATGCTATTGGCTCATCAACGTTGCACGGCCTTGAAGCCTCATGAAGGGTATCTGATTGGCTGTACAATGATACCTGGATGCGGACGCCATCAAATGGCCGTGTCTGCAGGGTGAACAGCCAGCCATCGCAGATCGAGCCATTGACGTTCTCAGAGCCTGCATATTGCTCGTGCTTGCCGTGAGAAATCCAGAGACTATGGATAACTATGTGTGTCAGCTGTGTAAAAGTACGTTAAAAGGATGCAGACGGTACTTTATCCAGTAAGACGCAGAATTTGACGTAGCTGTGCTGAAGTTGGGCAAGCAAAGTTGGACGTGTGCGTCCTGCTGTCGTGGCAGCCATCGGAAAGGGCTGACGTAATACATCCAGTTGCCTCATTAAATCTCATCTGGGTGGAAAACTTATAAATTGTCACCTGGATGAGTCCAGTCCACGCAGGACCACGTGCATCATGTGCCCTGCAAACTTCATCATACGGATGCGCTTCAAAATCCTCGGTGCGCTTGTGCAGCAAAGCCGCTGAACTCATTGGAACATCATGTCGGCATCGTTTTTGTTTGCAGCGGGTTGATTGGGGTGGCGATGAGGTGTCAGCGTATGTAAAGGGTTAGGCGCTTGAGGGTGCAGGATGGCGCAAGAGGGAAAGGTCAGCGTCCCTGGCCAGGACGATACAAAATACCAAACGTTTGATGTTGGTCCCTCAGGGGGAGAGCGTCATGACAAGCCGAAGAAGCGGTCGACCCTTCTTACCGTCTGCCCTTTCATTCTCGGTGAGCAGCCCAATGGCTGCATTCTCCCGCATTCCATCGTCGCATCCTTTCCAAGACCTGAACGCGCATTTGGGAGCGTGTCATGTATACTCATCTTACTTATGTTATACATCCCTATTCCTGTGTAGTACGAATGGTCTTACGAGAGTGAAACAGGGACGTACATCCAGCGGGCCACAGTGGCAGACCGATTGTTTCCTGCACATGTGAGACCATCACTGCATTAAACAGAGCAAGTGTTCCTTCAACTCTCCCATTTGTATGCAGGCAATGAGCTGTGTGAACGGCTTGCATACTACAGGTAGGGTAACAGGCCCCACAGATCTATCCTTTTTTCTGATGTGCCTGCAGCAGACCATGCCAGCAGGCTCAGCAGGCTGATCACGGAAAGGGCTCTTCATGAAGGGCACCCTATAAAAGTGCATGGTGTGTGCTGCTGCAGTATCTCTACAAACCTAGTGGAGTACCTCACAAGCCCTGACATCCTCAACTTCGACCTTGTGACTGGCAACAACACTGTGAGCAACAGGCCAGCTCTCCCAAAGTGCCATCATAGCCTAAGCATCATGTGCATGTCTCAAATGCGCAAGTTGCTTGTGTTGATACACAGGAAGGAACCTGCTCAAGGCATGCGCAACCACATACGTGTGATCACCTGCAGACATCTGGGTGACAGCTGTCTCTGCAGGTTGAAGCACCTGTGAGGTGCACATGCCTTAAGCTGGCAAGACTGAGTTTCGCTCCCATGGCAACATGTCCCCGCTGCTCGCAGGTCACCAACTGGTCGGGGACCTGCTACATCTTCCCCCTGCTGGGCGCATTCATCGCGGACAGCTACCTGGGGCGCTACAGGACCATCATCATCTTCTCCATCATCTACATCATTGTGAGCCACTTTCCATTCTCTCGTACAGGCATATCATCCCATGCCGTCTCGGAATTTTTGATTCTGAGCTGACATCCTCCTGAGATGACGTGACCTGGTGAACGGGCTGCAGGCTGAGATAAAAGAGGATGTGACGGCAACGAAGGATATGAGTACTTAGAACCTTGTCCGTGCCACCAATGTGCTCCTTGGGCCTGAGCAGGGTTCTCACAAGCGTTTGCTGTAGAGGATTGACAGTGGCATCATTCTCACAGGGTCTGGTTGGAGTGACGCTGAGCGCAGGGGTACCTGCCCTCCAGGACGGCAGCCACGTCAACAGGGCTACTTTCTTCATAGGCTTCCTGTATGTCATCGCTCTAGGTACGCAGCAACGGCTCAGTGCTGCTTTGAGCTGGCAGTGCAAGTGCAAGTGCATGCTCTCTAAAGTGCTCATCTCTTAGGAGGGGCTGCACAAGACCCAAACTCCGGCATTTATACACTTGCGCCCTAGCCTTTGGCCTGAGACTGCGTTGGCACGCTCGCTCAATATGGTTACAGAGCTGTTGTGGTCTGGGATGACTCAGCATGCTCAACATGCAGGCACGGGCGGGATTAAGCCCTGCGTCTCCTCTTTTGGCGCTGACCAGTTTGATGAGGAGACAGAACAGAAGGAGAAGAGCTCCTTTTTCAATTGGTTCTACTGGATGGTGAGCCTTCCTCTGCACAGCCTCCTTCCATGCTGCCTGTGATGCGGACGAGTGACTAAAGTTTCGGCCGCTTGCATGTGCGGCAAATGCTCTGCCAATGTCCGGCAGTATGCCCATGATGCTTTCATGCACTTCATAGTAAGGAGACAGGACTCATCACTGAGTAAATCATTTTCTGTGCAGATCAACATTGGCGCCTTGGTATGTTCCTTCTGCCATAATATGTCTGATAGGTTATGAGCAGACTGTGAGTGCATTAAAGGCCCCGCCCATCCCGCTATGTGCCTTTTCGTGCGATGCGGAAGACAGTGGACTTTCTTGCAAAACCTTCTGCTACGAGAAGCTTCCTACACAGGCATCCCATCTGCAGCTATGTGTCACCGCATGCCTGGGATGGGTGTACCTGTGCTGATGCTATGGGAGTACTTCCGCAGATAGCCAGCCTCTTTGTGGTGAATCTGCAAACGCATGTCAGCTGGGCCTGGGGTTATGCTGTGCCCACCATGGCCTTTGGCCTGGCCCTGGCCCTGTTTGTGGCTGGCACCCGCCTGTACAAATTCGTGCCACCCGGAGGATCAGCCCTGACTCGCATGGGGCAGGTACGTCTCTTCCACTTGGCGCACCAATATCAACACATTATGTGTCCTGTAACATTTTCATTACCCCTGACCTGGGTGTGAGTGTGAAAGACTGTCACGGTGACGTTCCAGGCCGTGGCTGGAGCCTGTACACATCATAGCTGGGATAGCCATTGTGAAAGCAGGCATGCACAAGCACATGTTCTTTCACGTAAGCTCATCAGATGTACTCCACCGCACCTGCAGGTGCTCATAGCAGCCTGCGTCAAGATTGGGGTGAAGCTGCCCAAGGACGCAGAGCAGCTGTACGAGGTGGATCAGCAGGGGTCAGTTGTCAGGGGCTCCCGCAAGATGCAGCACAGCAACCAGCTCAGGTGCGCAACTACGGCCTGCATGCTATCCACTCCACTCAACAGTACCGCTTGCCCGGTTGAGTGCTATGTGGCTGCCATGCCCATGCATTTGTAGATGCCATGTGTCCCGGAGTCTCCTGAGGTTCACCCGACCTTCACAATGTCCTTTAAGAGATCGATGTGACATTTTGTTACTGTCAGACCGTCAAGGCAAGGAGTCTGTGCGATCCGTGGTGCAACCACAGCGCACACCCCACACTGCAATCCTCAGATGCACATGACTTTGTCAGGTAAAGAGATCTACCTGATGCAGGTGCTTGGACAAGGCCGCCACCAGGAGAGGCCCGAAGCAGCCCGGGAAGAGCGAGAAGTGGCTGTACACGGTCACACAGGTGGAGGAGGTCAAGCGGATGCTGGGCTTCATCCCCATCATGATCGCCACCATCATCTTCAACACCGTCTACGCCCAGATGTCCACAGTTTTTGTCGAGCAGGTGAGACTCCTCACACCCTTTCTGCACTTCCCGCGACTTCTCGGGTGCTGTGTTCCCTATAGCGAGCTGCTACACTCCGCTGATTGCCTAAGCATGTGTGCTGCTGCCGTGATGCTGCAGCAGCTCACAAAGGAGGTGCCGCGTAGCAGCTGAACGCCGTGCGACCTGGTCTGCAACGCCAGTAGAAGTCCTCATATCCACTGTCAGACCGTGCAACCCTCTGCTGCGGTGCTGTGCACAGTCTAACAGTGAATGGGACCAGATGCAAATTTAGGCATCACTAGCGGATTCCTTTTCTGGATCCCTCATGGCAACTACCAAGTGCCCCATCCCTATCTGGCCTGTCCACCTACAAGGTCCCAGCAATCGCAAAGTTGAGGGCTGGGATGGCATGCAGGGTCTGACCATGGACCTGCGGATGGGCGCGCACTTCAGCATCACCAGCGCATCGCTGTCGGCCTTCGACACCATCGCCATCATCATCCTGGTGCCCATCTACGACCGGCTGCTCATCCCGGTGCTGCGGCGCTTCAACATGGCGCCCACCTACCTGCAGCGCATCGGCATCGGCCTCGGGGTAAGTCCGGTCCGCCTACCGTGTCGCCACAACCAATGTATCTTGGTTTTCTTGAGCTGCAGCAGCTGCGTCAGGCGCTCCAGTGACCCCGTGTGACCTCACATCACATGACAAGTTTTGCGTTCGCTCATGAGGTGATGACACACTGCTACACCATACTGGCTGCACCTATTGTGACAGATCTGGCTGCGTACTCCAGTGAGAGGTGCACATCAGGTTCAGAAGGAAGGTCCTCTCCCATCATGATGCATTGTGGCATATCTCAGCATAGCGGCTAGTGTGGAGGTGGTGTTGCTGGGATTTGTGATGAGAGTTGACTTCTTTACATGGACCTGTTGCATCCAGAATCCAAACATCTCACAAGAGCTGTGCCATGCAGATCTCCACGATGTCCATGGTGGTGGCGGCCATCGTGGAGGTAGTGCGGCTGGGAATGGTGCGCAGGATGGATCTCTTCACCAGCACTGCAGCCGTGCCCATGAGCGTGTTCTGGCTGGTGCCCCAGTACTTCATCATCGGCGCTGCCGAGATCATGGTCAACATTGGCACCCTGGAGATGTTCTACTCTGAGGTGAGACTTCGCGCAACAACAACTGGATTTCCCTGAATCCACCTTCCCCCAGCCAGACATTCTTTCTTTCCTGTGGAGTTCCTTCCCAAACAATAGATCACACCATCATCCAATGAGCTGCACCTGTGAGGCAACTGGGGTGCCTGCACTGAGGTAGGAGTGATATGTGCCCGTTTCGTAGTCCTGAAGTGCAGCATGTGCAGGCACCTGACGCCATGCGTTCACTGGCCAGCGCACTCCAGCTGCTGACAACAGCGCTGGGAAGCTACGTTGCGACCGCCGTCACAACCATCATCAACTCGGTGAGGGCACTCCCCACTTTGCTGGTCACTGCAAGCATTTGCGCAATAAGGATTTTCTGTCATCTGAGGAGAACATGCATACATGCTGGTGTCTGTGCAGAAGCAAAAGCACCATCAGGTTATTCTTCTCAAAGATCCAGCAGGCATTGGGCCATCCCCCTGATGCAAGAATCAGCACCTAAAATCCACTTGCAGGTGACCACCAAGAACGGCTCGCTTGGCTGGCTGCCGGACAATCTCAATTCAGGGCGCCTGGATTTGTATTATGCAGTGCTGGTTGTCCTCTCCGTCCTCAATATCTTCTTCTTCATCATAGTGGCCAAGCTTTACAAATACAAGAAGGTGGGCAAACCACTGTCAAAACAGAGTCCTGTGAGATGTAAGTGCAGATGTTATTGCATGCTGGAGTCAGCTGCCAGCTGAATCCTGCCGTGTCTCTTTCCTTGCTGGCTGTAATTTGTGATTTCTGGAAGATCAACCACGTGATGCCCAGGGCAAAACGATGCCTGAGACAGACAGGCCATCAGCGGCAAGCTTTGTCTGATTAGGTGCAGATTGGGGCTAGCTCTCCAAGCAAACTGCATTCTGCCATGCAGTAACGACGACAGGGTACACAAGGCATTGCTTTCAGGAGGTACTCGAGCCTGCCATGTTGTGCAGGTTGTCCAGGTCATCGATCATGACCCCGAGGGAATCGTGGGCGTGGTAGATACGCCCCACGGCGGCGTGGAAGTGCCCGCCGAGCCCAAGAGCAACGAGGGCCGGGCAATGCGCCCCCACAACCAGCCGCAGCCCCAGCGGCCGCCCTGCTACGCGCCCGTTGAGGAGGACCACCATGACAACGACTTCTATCACGAGCAGAGCTCCCCGCCCAGGCCAAAGTAGCCAGGCCTGATCAAGCACCCTCGAAAGCCTTCGTGCCATGTCAGAATGGCGCCCGCCCTGAATGCGCCTCTCAAGCAGGAGCCTGACAATGCCTTCTATCAAGTGCGCAGTTCCCCTCTAAGCGCAAATGGCTGGGCCTGATCAGGCACCCTGCTGGGCCATGTCAGCATGGCAGCCGCCCTGCTATGGGCTTCTCAAGGAGAACCACCCTGACAATGACTTCAACCATGAGCAGAGCTCCCCGCCCAGGCCTAAGTAGCCGGACCTGATCAGGCACCCTGCAAAGCCTGTCGTGCCATATCAGCAGCAGCTCTCCTGCTACATGCCTGTTGAGGGAGCACTCAAATACGACTCCTGCTCTGAGCAGAAGTTCCCACCTGAGCCCAGGTAGATGGGCGTGACCAGGCAACCTGCAAAAACCCGCATCACAAGGCAGGCCCTTTGACAGCAGAGAGGTTCTGTAGCGCATAAGGGGCAGAGGCATCCGCCCATGAAGCCAGGGTGATACGTCTGGGAATTGCCATGTCCTGGATTCTGACATGGGTACCATCAGTGACCCATGTCCACCATTGTTGCATGACAATGGCAAAGGGCCCTGCTTCTCAGTTCTTTTGAGTTGCCTTATTGGCGTGGCTTATTACGCAAGAAGGCGCTGGTGCAGCAGCATGCTGAGCGACCTGGAGACATGTACTCCGCACAATGCTCTGCTCGGCTTGCTGGTGAATTTCGCCGGGTGCGAGCTAAAGCTTTGTATGAGAGCTCAGCGCTAACACAGCGCAGCTGAGAGGAGCCCGCACACGCACTCAGAGCAGCAGGATTCCACAGCAGCATCTTTTCAAAGACTCTTGCGGCTGTGCTTGCAAGCCTGGGCACCCCCTGAAAAGAGTTGCAGCACTACAGGCTTCCCTGATTTTGCAGCCCGCATACATGCCTGCACTCTTGAGATGTTGGATGGGTCCTGTTGAGGAACCATGTACAATGTTGGCAGTGTCGCTCCGGGGAGTGTGCCAAAGTGAGTCCATGTACAGTGTGGGCGGCCTCCGTCTTACAGTCTGGGCAGCTGCAGTGCCTTTAGTATGGTCTGTGTTGCTAATCAGGGAATCGGGAGTGTGGTCCTGTAGCTGCACCACAGTGTAGCATATGTATGACGCCACATCTTAAGCATCAGGTGGCCTGTACTGCACCGTGTGTGTGGCTGTGACATTCATTGCTATACATATTTCTGCCTGCTCATGACTGACATCAACTTTCAACTTTCAAGGTGTACAGGGTTTGGGCAGCTGTAGGGCTCAAGAACCGGAAAGTGGGGCGACATTGAGGCTGACAAGCCTTGTTAGATGCTTGAAGCAGAGCTTGCCTGTGAGCTACTATGGGCAACAAACCTCAAGAGGGAAAGTATGACAAAGACATGCGCAATTCAGGAGGTATGTAGATGGGGTTTGTGGAGCAGGGGTCAGCAACAGTGCTGCTGTACCGTACAGCAGTGACTGTATACAGGGGAGGATGCATGTACGTACCTGGGGAGGATGCATGTAAGAATTCAACTTGTGAGGCAATGGACGTTCACAATAACGCCATCAACAAGGGCTGTTCCAGCTATTGCCTGTCCTGGAAGCTTCCCGAACAGCCTGGCGATTCCAAGCCTTGGCTTCATACAATGCTTTCAAGTGCTACAAAGCTACAGATGTCAATCGATTGATATATCTGCAAGAAGCCCTGAAGCTCTTCCAGGCCGAGCAGAAGTCCTGTGCAGCAAGCCGCTGGCTGAGCCGCTTGAGCAGGTCACTCGCTATGACCACAGAGTACAGCTATCTCAATGGAGTATCCGACATCTTCGTCAATTGCTGCGATGTGCTGCTTAGACTAGACGATGGCAGCAAGCTGCCTGCCCATACGCAGCTTTTGGCCCGGTTCTCGAAAGTGTGTGCCAGCATGCTTGACGATGATGGTCCACTGTCCTCTGCCTCAGCCTCCAACAAGGCTCTTCTGCCGCTCGAAGATTGCTCGAAGGCCACTGCCATCGGGCTTCTGTCATTAGTGTACTCCACTCACCGGTATGACTACCTGTGGAATAACAGGGAATCCTGCATGGCCATTGCCAGCCTTGCACACAAGCTGGACATGGAGGTATATCTCCTCATTCCCAGCAACACCAGAGCATGTGGCATTCCCAGCAACATAATGGCATGAGATATTCTGCGAAGCTTTGTATTAAGTTGCTGATCAGTGGGGAGGTCGACTGCAGGACATCGTGATGATGTGCGATGATGTCCATTCGGGCTTCAGTGAAGGCATGCAGCAGAGGGTCGCAGCCTCTCTGATGGTATGAGACTGCGACATACCCTGCAAACAATCTATGCTGCTGTGGTGTTTGATAACCGACAAGGCATTTTGGTCTCTGGTCAAAGTCTTGAACCGAGCTCTTGCATAATCTTGCAGATCTACCTGCAACTGTATTCGTGCTTTGCAGTTTGAACCTCTTGAGACTTTTAGTCGCAAGATGAGCGATGCGCTCCAGCTTGGCATGAAGAAGTACATTGCGTGCTGTGAGGACTGCCTTGCATGCAATCGCGGACTAGAAGGGAAATACGATGCCATACTTCAGACTCTTCCTTCCAGTAGCAAAGTCCGCATCGAGAGGGGTAAGCGCCGGGGACGCCACACAAGAGGTTACTCCCAAGTTGAAGATTTCCTGGACGTGAATTTGGCAGACTCTCAAGAGACTAAGTCCTCATTTGACCAGGAACAAGGCAGCACAATCAAATCACCAGAGCTGACAAAATGCTGTACTAGTGTGACTAGCCTCTACCGCTTTGGCCCGCTCCAGAAATTGGCCCAGTATGCTAACCATTGTACACGGTACTTTTGTAGAGTATAGTACACTCCAGAGCTGGGCACTGCATTGTTTGCAAGGGCTGTTCATCTTGCTGCGCCTTTGTACTTTTGGCATAGATCAAAGACTGTGGCACACATAGCCAGTGGTATGTCAGCGGAAGGAGTCTATGTTCCTAGGACAACGCGACCTATCGTAGGCACACGTTAGTCTTGGCTGAGGTTGGATCACACAGGACGGCCTGAAAGAGTTTCTTTCTACACGGACTGTGAAGGCTCTATGTGAAAGACTGCACCCTGTCAGACCGAGGCTTTTGAGAGATAAGCATCAAAGCTTTACTTGGGTATCAAGCATTTGGGACGGGAATAAACTTGCAAGTTTCCACTCCGGTCTGTAGGTGGATTGTCAGTCACGCATTCTCATTAGGCTGCTCAAGGCGCCCGTTACACGGTAACCCACGAGGTCGGGCTGAGATACCTTGGACAACTTTGGACAAGACGTACAACCTTGGCTTCGCGGCATATCTGGGTTATTGCAAAAGCTACCGGCCTTTGGTACGGCATATGTAGAAGTAGCTGTTGAGCACGGCACGTATGATACAGTCGAGCCCAATTTCCGCCATGGGTGAAGAGTGTCCGTATCTCAGGGGCGCACCCAAGTGCTTCGACAAAAGCTGCGATGTGCTGCTGAAGCTAGATGATGGCAGCGAAGTGCCTGTGCACTCGCAGATCCTTGCCCGATACTCAAGCGTGTGTGCCAACATGCTTGATGACGAAGGTCCCTTGTCCTCTGCTTCAGTCTCAAAGCAGGCCCACATGCCGCTCACAGATTGCTCAAGAGCCGCTGTCGTGAGTTTCTTGTCAGTATTGTACTCTAATCAGCAGTATGAGTACATCAAGAAGAACAGGGACTCCTGCATGGTCATTGCCAGTCTGGCGCACAGGTTGGACAATGAGGTACATGTCCTTGGCAGACCTGAGTATCCAGCATGGCCCTACCAAGATTGTGCAGCCTAAAAGGAATTGGCCTTTCCCTGCAGGAGATTGTGAGGATGTGTGATGATGTCGTCTCAGGCGCAGCGGGCGCTACAGTCACAGCCAACAGTCTGCCAATGTCGGCAGCTTTTCTGCAGGTATCAATTCAACTCAGCTGGGTTGCTTGGAAGGCCTTGCTGGCCTTACTGTCCTCTTATTCTTGAGCAGGTGGTCAGCGTGTATGCTGATATACCTGTGTGGGTGAGGTTGCACATTCCACATAATTCTTAAGGTCTTGTGCAATGGCATTACCCCGGCACAGCATGATGCAAGAGTACTACAGAGCTGATTGCGTGCTGCCATGCCATTCAGGACAGAGACACCAAGACCTTCCAAGAAATGATGAGCTCTGCGGTCCAATTCCGCATGAGGAAGGTCTTGGCCTGCTGCAAGCACACCATTGCCTCCGAGAACTCAGGGAAGTTCAATGAGATGTTGCAAACTGTCCCATCTGAAAGCTTTGTGCGCATTGTGGAGTGCTTGCGCCAGAAGAGCTACCGTAGTATCCAGTTGTCCCCAGAGAAGTTCCTTGACTTGCCTTAAAGCCTTGAAAGATCATCTTGTGCTATTGCATGAAACACACCTAGATGTCAACATACTCCGCAACAAGAGCTGACATGACATTTGATACGTGTTGTTAGGATCTCACATGCTCAGCTGTAACATACGGGGCAGTACGTCACACTCTGAGGCAGACACGGCTCGGAGACACTGCTTCCACAATTGTGTGCAGATGTCACCCCATAAGATGCAGATCTGCCATGCCTGACAGTGTCCAGCATGACATCACCATTCATAAAGAGCCTGATCAAGAATCCACTGTACTGCATGGCTGTCATAGCTGTTAGTATTTAGCAGCTACATAGATGTGCTTGTGGACCGGGGTCCAGCAATACTAATGATGCACTGCCGCTGTGGAGGATGCATGTAAAGACTGCAGCCTCAGGCTGTGAGGCGTGCACACTGCTGTGAGATACCAAATATTGACATCACCGACCAGAATAAGATGCAAGCCTGACAGCTTCACCTCTACAAGAGTCAGGCATGCTAAGGGGTCCCTCACATGTCAATTATCTTGTCCCAATACCGTCCATCACAAAGTATGTTGCAGTAATTAGCTTATGCCAGCTCAGCTGCCAGCATGTCTTGGAAAGGCCCGACCATCGGGGCAGGACCTTCTGCAATCCGAAACCACTGAAGGACTTTGGATAAAAGTCAAGTGATCCCTTACTTTATTGGGCCCATATATAGGAACTCTTACATTCCGTGCTACCAGCTGGTTCGATGTCAAATCTAGATAAGGCCCTAGAGTGCTTCAGAGCCCAACAGGCTTGTTGTGCAGTAGGAAGGTCCCTCGGTATGGATGCAGAGTACTTCTATCTTCATGGGACACCCGAGAGCTTTGTCAAAAGCTGTGATGTGCTGCTCAAGCTAGACGATGGCAGCGAGCTGCCTGCCCATTCGCACTATCTGGCCCGCTGTACTGTGGAGGTCAGGCATGTTCAGGCCTCGCTTACATGTCAGTCCTCATCAAAGAGTGGTAATGGACGTTCACAATAACGCCATCAAACAGGGCTGTGCCAGCTCACTGACTTATAATCGCCAGGCTGTTCGGGAAGGTTCCAAGCCTTGGCTTCATATAATTTGAAGTGCGACTAAAGCTCTAGATGTCCATCTACAAGATTTTCTAAAGCTCTTCAGGTCCGAGCAGAAGTCCCGTGCAACTATCCGCTTGAGCAGCCTGCAGGTCCCTCGCTATGACAGCAGAGTACAGCTATCTCGATGGGCTAGCCGACTCCTTCGTCAAATCCTGCGATGTGCTGCTTAGACTAGACGATGGCAGCAGACTGCCTGCCCATTCGCAGATTTTGGCACGGTTCTCGAAAGTGTGTGCCAGCATGCTTGATGAAGATGGTCCACTGTCCTCCGCCTCGGCCTCCAACAAGGCTCTTCTGCCGCTCACAGATTGTTCGGAGGCCACTGCCACCAAGCTTCTGTCAATGCTGTACTCCCCTCAGCAGTATGATTACCTCAGGCAGGACAGGGATTCCTGCATGGCCATCGCCAGCCTTGCACATGATCTAGAAATGGAGGTATCCTTCTCAGCCATTGACATTTCCAGCAAGACAATGGCATAAGAAATCTTGCAAAGCTCTGTAGGAGATAACTGATCAGTGGAAAGGTTGACTGCAGGACATTGTGAAAAAGTGCGACGATGTCTATTTGGGCATGAGCGATGGCAGTGACTCACTGAGTCTGCACATGGTCTACGCCGCTCTGATGGTAGGTGTCTGCTGTGATGTGCTTAACCTGCAGACAGTCTCTGCTGCTGGGGTGTTTAACACCTGACATTGCGTTCAACTTGAAGTGACTTTTGATGCGACAATTCCTGGTCAAAGTCTCAGACAGAGCATTTCCATGCTCTCAGTGGTATTTTCTGCAGACCTTCATGCAAGTATGTTTGTGCTTTGCAGGAAAACTCTCCCGAGAATCTCGAAGGCCTCATGAACTCTGCGCTTCGGCTTGGCATGAAGAAGGTTGTTGCATGCTGCCATTTTTGCATTGCATGTGACAGATCAGGGAAATACAATGCCGTGCTTTCCACTCTTCCTCCTGATGGTACATTTCGCCTTGCGAGGGGCATGCGCCAGGGATACTACACCAGAGGTTTTTGGCTCCCAGAAGATTTTCTGGACAGGACGTGAGCTTGGCATTTGAGGGGCTTAAGTTTCCTGTCTGACTGTGGACAAGGCCAAGCATCACGAGGAGACCATAGCTGATGATATGCGTATACGGGTGTGGGTGTGAAAGGTCTCTACCGCTCTTGACCTGCTCCAAAATGTGGCCCAGCATGCACACCAGGTTTGGGCTGCTGCAGCGCTCAAGAGCTGGAGAAGTGGGTGATGCTTTCACTTATAAGCAGACTCTCCATGCTTGTAAGCCTCAAGAACCGTCGATCTGCACAGAGGATTGTATGAAGGACTCCCTGAGAGTATCACAATGTTATTCATTGCTGATATCATTGATGAGCTACGTAGATGTGGTCTGTGAAGCAGAGATCAGCTACAGTGAGGAGAATGCATGTAAGCACTACAACCTGTAAGGCATGCACACTGCTATGGAGATACCAACCACTAACCTTACCAGCCAGGATAAGGAGCAAGCTGCTTTTTCACAACGTTGTAAGTCAGGCCTGCTCAGGTCTTGCTCACATGTTGAATGTCTTGTATGGATGGTCCCAATACCGCCTGCCACACACCATATTCTGGCAGCCAATGTGCCAGCTCAGCTGCTTGCCAGTCTTGGACTCTCGGAGAGGCCAGGCTGTCCGGGATACGGGAAGATTTTCATGCCATTTTGCTTCAGATATTGCTTGTACGTTGCGAGTCCTACCAGCTCTACATGTTGAACTTAAACCAAGCCCTAGAGGCCTTCAGGTCCCAGCAGGAGTCCCGTGCAGCAAGCGTAGTAGAGCTACTGCTGGCAGCAAGCAGGGAGCAGGCTACAACAAGCGGCAAGCAGCCCGGCAGGCCCCTCACTCTGAGCGCAGAAGACAACTATCTCGATAGGGTACCCGAGAACTTCCGTATGCGCAGCGATGTGCTGCTGAAGCTGGACGATGGCAGCGAGCTGCCTGCACATTCGCAGTATCTTGATCGGTTTTCGAGCGTGTGTGCCAGCATGCTTGATGATAATGGTCCACTGTCCTGTGCCTCAGTCTCCGAAAAAGGCCATCTGCGGCTGACAGATTGTTCGAGGGCCACTGCCATCAAATTCTTGTCAGCGCTCTACTCAACTCAGCAGTATGACTACCTCAAGATGAACAAGGACTCCTGCATGGCCATTGCAGGGCTTGCCCACAAACTGGACGTGGAGGTATATCTCCTGCTCAAGCATTAGTAGGATCATGGCATGGAGGTACTCTGCAATTGCAGTATACAGATGATGGAATGAAGTGAATGAAGGGGAGGTCCATTGCAGGTAATTCTGGGAGCATGCGATGATGTCCTTTCGGGCGTAGCCGGCGCTGCAGTAAGTGAAAGCAATCAGTTGATGGACCCAGCCTATTTGCAGGTACACATCTGCCACATTCTGCTTGCCTTGCGGCCACCCCTTGTGTCATAGGCCAATCGTCTCTATGTGTGTTGCAGGGCCTAAGCAGTGAGATATTTGAACAAACGATGAGCTCTGCAATCCAATATGGAATGCGGAAAGTCTTGGCATGCTGTGAGTACAGCATTGCCTCTGACAGCTCAGGAAAGTTTGACGAGCTGCTTCAGAATGTTCCCATTGAAAGCTTTGTGCGCATTGTGAAGGGCCTGCGTCAGAAGGACCAATACCATCCACTGGCGCCACAGATGTTCCTCAGCTTATCTTGAGGTATTGACAGAGCAGTCTGTGCTGTCGCATGGGATATATCTCATCTGAAGAGGGTCAAGGACATAAGCTGACAGCAGGATTTGTGGTGTATCGCTGATGTCCTGCATGCTCAGCTGCTACACAATAGGGGCCTGTATGTCAAAGTCTGAGGCTGACATAGTTCTTAACCATTTGGGGTTTCTTGTGTGTGATGGCTCTTGTCTACTGTATCATCCCTCATGAAGGGGTCTCATCAAGGAATAACTTTAGTGCATGACTGTCATGCATATTTCTGTCCGGCAGACGCTCCAGAAGCTGTCAGAACAGTGCGGCTGAGGAGGAACACGCGCAGGGTCTTTCATGACTTTGAATCTTGTGAGAGGTTATGATTCAAGCTTGCCAGCATGGGCGCCATCAAGCTGCGCCAAACAGCCCTGAGCACACTCTTTCGAGCGCTTGAGTATAGCTGTCTGGTCTTGCAAGGCGCATGAGTCCCTGCACTCTCGGTCTGCAAGAGGTGCCCAGGCTCTGATGTTAGGTCACCCGACGTTTATGTACAACGCTGGCCAGCCCAAGGCAGGGCCTGCTCTCTAGGGGGATTATTCATCTAGGAAGATACGTACACTGCTGGCTGCCTTTCTGCCTGCCCCCATGATCAGACTCTGTCGGACTTGTGTACATCATCAGCCTACTGAGTGAGGGCGCGGCGGTCCCTAGCTGCGCCTGACGATGCATCACAGGCCCTGGATCCGGGATCCATGGCAGCTGCTATAACACACATGGTTGCAAGTAGATTACAGGACTTCCTGTAACGCGCTCCTTTTGCTGTGCATCTGGCACCTTTGAATTTTATCGTTTGCTGCCAGCTGTTGGGGTATCACGGACAGCTGTGGCACTGAAAGGCTGAAGATAGAGGAGAGTGTTCTGACTCCAAAGCATGAATGTAAAGTCTGCATGTTGGCCTCAAGACCTATCGCTGGGCAATTCTGGAGAGGAGAGGCATGATTGTGCATATATCGTGATCCTAGAGTCTTGGCAACCGACCAGCTTTTGTCCTGAGGAGGGTGAGGCACGTGCCTGCGGGGATCTTGCCCTGTCATAGCTGAGTATGTTGCAAGAGCTATCATCTCTCTCGATGATGCATCTACTAGAAACATGGGGACAGCACGTTGCGCATGGCAATCAAGCGCTTCCCGCTATGAGTGTGAAGGACATGCCATGTACGGCGTATGTCGATGACGCGCCCGAGAACTTCGCTGAAAGCTGCAATGTTCTGCTTAAGCTGGATGATGGCAGCGAGCTGCCTGCTCACTCGCAGCTTCTTGCCCGGTTCTCAAGCGTTTGTGCGGACATGCATGCCGATGACGGCCCACTGTCCTTAGCGTCATGCTCAAAGAAGGCTTACCTGCCCCTTACAGACTGCTCAAGGGCCACAGCTATTAGCTTTCTATCAGTAGTGTACTCGACTCAGCAGTTTGAACAGGTCAAGACTAAGAAGGAGAACAGGATAGAGATTGCCCTTTTAGCGCACAGACTGGACATGGAGGTATACGACCTTGCTTGACAATACTTTTGACAATGCTTTTGATTAAGTGCCCCATCAGGGCAATCAGGGTGGCCAGCCATGTATGCATGCACTGGATGCCCTGCAGGAGGTTGTGAGGATCTGCGATGATGTGATCTCCGGCGCAGCAGGCAGTACCGTGACCGAGCGCCATAAGCCACTGTCCACAACCTTTTTCCAGGTAATTATCAGGCTGTCACACTTGGAGGTTGCTACAGTTTGCTCATGTAAATAGCAGGCTTTATGGCATCACTGCACTGAGACTGCTTGGGTAAGCAGCATTGCCAAAGCTTTACTGCCTGAGGATGCATATTAGCAGCAGATCCTGCACTGCAGGGAGATTGTGTGTTGCGACGCTGAATGTTCAAAGGTGTTGACGGCCAGTATCCTTGCACTGTAGGAGAACACTCTGGAGAAGCTCCAAAACCTGATGACCTCTGCGCACCAGTGTGGCATGCGAAAGGTCTTGGCATGCTGCGAATACTGCATCGCCATTGACTACTCAGGGAAATTTGGTGCAATGATGCCACATGTTCCCACCAAAAGTTTTGTACGCATTGTGGAGGGCCTGCACCAGAAGAGCTTCCGTGATATTTCGCTGTCGCCAGAGAAGTTCCTGAGCTTACCCTGAGATGTTGACAGGGTGCTCTTCTGTTGCGAATGCTACACCTCCGAGGTGTAGTACAGTGAATGTGCGCAATAACGCAATGAATACATCCTTTGTGCAGGTACGAGTCTGCTACAATATGCCTGACTTGCTCAACATGCCTTGGAGATGTAGATGTGCTGAAGCCATTCGGACATGTTGAGAAGTAGTACTGGGGCTGGTTTCACTGTAACAAGCGCATCCGGTGCTGTGCCTGTATGTAGAAATATAGTGCAAGGGTGGCAATTGTAAAAGATCTGACAGACTTCACATGTGCATTTCAGGTGAAAGGCATCGACAATTTCCAGTGCCTTATGGACT
Organism: Coccomyxa viridis; assembly: GCA_963930925.1. Lineage (NCBI taxonomy): Eukaryota > Viridiplantae > Chlorophyta > Trebouxiophyceae > Coccomyxaceae > Coccomyxa > Coccomyxa viridis. The sequence continues at coordinate 475,689 of CAWVOJ010000006.1, read as the reverse complement.
CTGCAACACAATTTGGCATGAAGAAGGTCATGGCATGCTGCGAGCACTGCGTAGCTTGTGACCACATGGGACAGTAAAATGAGATGCTGCAGCAACTTCCCGCTGAGAGCCTGGTGCGTATGTTGGTATGCATGCGCAAGAAGGTCTATCAGGGCGAGAACTGGTCTCCAGAGAAGTTGCTGAAACTCATTTAGAAGTGTTGACAGAGCAACAACGTGTGCATGGCGATGCGCACATGGATAAGTGTACGCGTGCAGAAGTTTTTGGGACGCACACAGGCTTCAGAGCTGGGAATGCTGCTGCATTTGCTGTTGCGGGGCCATGTTGTCACAGGCCCTGGGGCCTAGGGCTGCACCTCAGTGCCTGTGTGGTATCCGGGCAGATATCGCTATAACAGTTCATCACATGTCATAGAATTGGTAAAGCCACCATCGAGAACTTTTAGCATTCAGCCTTAGGCTGGCAAAGGGCCAGATCAAGCAAGTGCTGCACTGCGTGAGTGTCGTGGGTATTTATGTCCATCAGACGCTCCAAAAGCTCACGAAACACTCCTGCCCTCCTCTCCTGGCGCTCATCTGTGCGCCTTCTGATGTTCTGCGCCTCCTTGCGCAGCTTGAGCACCTGTGAGCAGCACAGGCTGCTGAAGACAGAGCTGGTGGCAATGTCCCAGACCTACATGTCCACGCCCAGCATGCATATCAGGTGCTCACTTCCCAGCTGCATTTTTGAGAGCGGCCATAGGTTGCTGCTTCCAGCCCCACTGCTCCCACAGCAGCTACAGTACTAGTAGGATGTGGTGAAAGTGCTGGCAGCTCAGAGGGTCCTGCAGGTGCGAGACGGCAAAGGTGACCAAGGGCCATCCATATTTGCAATCTGTTCAGTGGGCTGGGGTAAGTTGCACCTCCTCAGTGCGCTTCAGAATCCCTGGTGGCATGCCTGCCATTGCAGCGCAGTGCACTCCAAAGCTGGGCGCTGCATAGCCTGCACGGGCTGCCTGTTGTGACAAAACGCAGTTCTCGTGCAGCTTTGTCAGTGACTCTTAGTATTCATCAGACACCTTAGCACATGCCAGCAAAGGCTCTCGAGCACAGCGCTGATTAGGCGCTGATTTGGCGTCTCGATATAGGAATACCAGTTTGGAAAGAACATCACGATTGGCAAGCTTGACAGCTCATCACCCTGGCCAAGATGGTAGAGAAACACTATCTCCTGCTGCTGAGAACTATGCGCGGCCTTCTGTGGCCCTGTCAGTACCTCCATGGTGTAGAAGGCCAGCTGCGGGTGCCTGCAAGAGACTGCCCCCTTATGATCACATGCAGGTCTTAAGAGGGTTCTCTGTGACATGCCCTGGTGAGGTGCCTTCATTGAGCCGCACGGGGAAGCCTTGAGAGCTTTGCGATATGGGTGTGAGACGTGCCTGGCAAGGTAGTGCTCGTCCAGGACCTCGCTGAAGTGGGTGCAGGCGATGAGCTTGCAGGAGGGCTGCTGCGCCGCGAAGTGGCGCAGCGCAGCGCACAGCAGGCCCACGCCGTCCGCGCACAGCGTTCCCTTCCCGAACTCATCGATGATACACAGAGACCTGCACAGTCACACCTCCAAGCTTTGAGCATGCACACCCAAGCATTCAGACTGCACCACCTCGCCTACAGCATCCCCGGCATCTCTCGAGCTGTATAGACACAAGTCATATGAAGACTCGCTGCATCTCTCGAACACCTCAGACAGCTCTTGAGACTGTGTACAATGAAGCACAAGTAAATGCCATCTCAATCCAAGGAAGTCATGGTATCCCAAGACCTAGGCGTAGACTGACACAGCTCAGCTCTACATGCGAGCAGTCCAGATGCAAAAGCTGTGGATTTTCGGGCCTGAGTCACTACCTGGGCGTTGAGTGGCGCAGCATGGCAGAGACCTGGCTCAGGTCCATCAGGAAGGCGCTCTGAGGCACTGCCACCGTCTCATGCGTGGCGATGCGGGTGAAGATGCGGTCTGTGAGGCCCACCGTTGCCTCGGCTGCTGGCACGAAAGACCTGCAGAACCATGGTCTGTCCAAACAAGATTTGAAGGAAATTCCAGGGTGGCGCCCGCGTGGCGCCCATGTGGCCAATGAGGCCACAGAGGCCACAGAGGCCATGAGCACTGGAACTGGCCTTCAAGGGCTGTGCAGTACCACATTCAGCCTGCTCATCCAGGTGATGCTCAGCAAAGCCCTCGGCATATTCAATCCAGATGAGGAAGCGAGACGGTGACTGACCCAATGTGTGCCAGGAAGACAATGAGGGCGACCTGCTTTGCATAGCAAGACTTGCCTGTGGCAGCAGGAAGATGCTGTCATAATGCGGCCTTAGCATGCCTGGATATGACAGCATACAGGACATTTTGAGATGCTGCGATGAACAGCAGGACCGGAGAGCAGCCTTTTGAATGACCACCCACCTGAGAGGTTGGCGCCTGTAACAACCTGCGCAGATTCAGGCTTCTCACATCACTCACAGTATAATCTTCAAAGGCCAGCGGCTGATGGAATCACAGACTTGGGCAGCTCCATAGTCATGCTGACGCAAGGCATCATGTGATATGCTGCGCAGAGGTGACCGCAGCACACAGAGCGTTGTCTGGGGAGTGCGGTATCTCTTTACCTGGATGCGGCCTGCCTCAAGTCCCATGTCAGTGTCATTGGGTACGAAGGGGTTGGTCACGAGCTCTGTCAGCACATGGCGACCTGTAGCCCCAAGCGCCAGATCAGATAAGGCTCACAGCAAGCACAGTGTCAGCTGACGCCTTATAAGTGCAGCACAGCTCTAATGCAGTGCAAGGCATGGGGCCCAGATGAGCAGCAGGAAAAGACACCATTCATTCTCAGCCCTTTGGGTAACCTGTGTCAAAATCGAGCAGCTCTGTGCAGGGGCCATCCATATCTGCATGGTCTCTGATACAGTGCTCACACCAATGACCTATGCAGATGGTTTCAGGCAACATTTGGCACCTTGCTTGATGTGCAGGAGATTGTCCTGGGTCAGGACTGGCCGGCAGTACCCATGGTCTCTGGCAACCTGCGCAAGGCTGATCAGGCAGTCCACCTCAGCTGCCAGCGCGACAGCCCTTGCCAGGCATGGCTGAAAGCCCATCAGCCTCTGTAAAAGCTCTGTGCAGAGAATCCTCTGCACATTGCACTTACTTCATCAATAGTGCATTGCCATGACATGTGCATGAGCTGCAGCTACAGATGCCCTCCAGCCCTCGTATGCCAGGGCTCCCTCAATGGCATACACCTAGCATCAATACATCTCTGAGCGTCCCATGGCAGATAAATGTGATACAATTCCAGTACAGTGACGTGGCCGGATGGTCATCCCTTGCACAGAGGAAGTGATGTGAAGCAAAAATACGTCAACCTGAGCATCAGTGAGTGTAAGTATGGGCAGAAACGGCCTGCCTCTAGGTCATGGATGCGGTGCAGCATGTCCCCAAATTCCGCCTGCAGCTCGCGGGTGCGCTCGCAGCGGTAGTACATCCCGCAAACGTTGTCGTCCTTGGCCTCAAAGGCAAACTCGTAGTCCGGGTAGCACTCCTCCAGGTCAGCTGTCAGACGCTGCCCCTCGATGCGCACCAGAAAGCCCACCTGCGTTTTCACCCCAGCGCATCCTCCACTACACTTGCCTCAGCAGTATAATTGTACTACCGACATCCCAACTCCTCCCTGCATTTGCCTACTCTGTGAAAATTCTGACCAGCATTCCTGTCTTCAGCTGTAGGTGACTGCTCAGTCAGGGTGACCTCTGTTGCAATAGGATATCCTTCTCGGTGCCATTCTCACACAAAGTGCAGCCTCGTACTATGAGCATGGGCGCTCCAGCGGGGCAGCATCTTGCCTGCGGCATGTAGACAATGGCCCAGAGCTGCCTGCGCTGCTCATTGCTGAGGTGGCGCGGGATCCTGTCCAGCTCGCGCTCCACCACGGCTGTCAGGAAGTCCGGCAGGCCATGGTAGGTCAGCTTCAGCTGATCCAGCTCCTCTGAGATGCCCCATGCCACCATCATGCCCTCCTCCTGGTCTGTGTCAATCACCTGGCTGATCAGGTGGTGGCCTGCGCATTCATGCCATCTCATGACCAGGGATGCATCTCACGCGGTACCTGGAGTCAATCCCTGCAAAATGCACCTTTTTAATCAGTGATGCGGCCACACAGGCTGCAGAGACGGGGAACACTGACAATGCTGACATATCTGGCAGGCTGACATGACTCTAAGCGGGGTAATAAAAGTCGCAGCAGGAGAAAGCCTACATCGCATGAGATCGCCGGTGATGCATGCAGAGGCCTTCCTCACGATGCCCAGCTCGTGTGACGCCCCTGCAGACGGGCCTGACCAGATGCCACTGGCAGAAGGTGTCCCATCCGCGTACCGTGTGGGCCCAAGAGGGTACTCCTGACCTGCGGGACAGGATTTGCAGGCTTTGGCAGTCCTGAATCTGATGATGAAGAAATACAGCTTCGGCCTGTTGTCCTACAAGCTGGTCAGGGGTTTGCAGAGCATGTGCCCCTGCCCGCATTAAATCTGAACGGGGATGCCATGCGCATAAATTGGCATTGACTAATGGCTCTCATGAGGGAGCTCTGGTCATACCTGGTGTCCTCTGGTGGGATGCTTCTGAGCCGTGGGGTGTGTCACAAGCAGCTGATGATGAGTCCCTGAGACCTGAGCTGCACAGGACCTCCTTGAGCAGCAGCATCTGCGCGATGCTCTCTGAGACGGCTGCAAAAGCCTTGGCATCCATGGCGCTCTGCATTGCCTGCAGAACGTACCCACTTGTAGGATTTGGGCAGTATTGCATCCACTCAGAAGCCAGACTCAGGGGTAGCGCATGTCTTGCATGGATGCTGCCTCGCCAATCTGCTAGTAGCTGCACACACCCTGGTCGATCGCTTTCTATCATAAGGAGCAGTGTGACTTGCCTGCAGTCTGGCAAGCAGCCTGGAAGCATCCTTGACCCTCTTCAGGATGTCAGTGAGTGACTTCATGACATCTGGCATCCGCAGGAAGGCTTCTATTGTGTCCTGCACTAAGGATAGCATAAGTACTGTTGCATGCATATAGCTGACCATCTTGATGGTGGAACGCAGGTACCACAGCATCCTTTCAGGAAGTCACAGCAGCTTGCCTAGACGCCAGTATGTGCCTCAAGAAAAGATCGTGTGCATGCTGACCTGGCGGTCCTTGATGGCAGTCAGGTTGATGATGGGGCGGCGGAACCACAGCCTGAGGAGGCGCTTGCCCATGGGCGAGACACACTGGTTGAAGATGCCAAACACGCTGAAGCCTTCCTTGGACTGCCCTATGCCCATTGCTGAGGGATGGTGCTCCTCCTGCAGTACCGCATAGGTCACATGTATCCCTGTGAGATGCCATGTGCCTGAGCAGTTGCATGACCAAAGGTTACATCTCTGTCGCCAGAGGTCTGACTACAATCCCTCTCATGATTGCTATATGCCCCATAGGGTGACACAGTGTCTCACGTTGTGTGGGCTGAGTTGCAGCTAGCATGAACCACATTTACGTCATGGGCTTGGCTGACATCTGGGGTCAGCAACCCTGACTGGATGTGCACCTGGAAGATCTGCAGAGCGTGCATCGAGGCCGAGTCCACACACAGGTGCCCCAGGAGGTGCAGCTCTGACAGGCTCTCCACGCAGAAGTGCATGTCCGCTTCCTTGCGCCTCCTAAGCGCGCTGTCTGCCAGGCTGGCGCCATCACGATCGGGCGCTGCCAGGCTGTCGCTCAGGGAGCTGCGCAGCAGGCCCTCCCTGTGTAGAATGCTCAGCAGAGCGCCCGCAGCGCACACCTGCAGGGACAGAACCTGGAGGGTCAGAAGACAAGTGCAGAGACTTTAAGTGCAGAGACCGGCCAATGTCACATATGCACAATCCTCTAGGTCATGCCAGTCTTGACACAGTTTTGACCTAGAACAGGTCGCACGCTGATAGGTGTAACAACGCTGCAAGGCCCTGCATCTCTCTGACAACAGTGTGATGGTTTCCTATGGTGCTTCACCTTCCCAGCCGCGAAGGCAGAAGGACTTCCTACCTGCTCTGTGCCTGTCAGGTCTACCAGGGTGTTCAGCGCATGCAGCCTGTTCTGGCCGACAGGGCTCTCTGGCAGGCCTCTGACGTGGAGGAGCGAGAGACAGGACACGGCCTGATAGGGATGGAACAGGGCGCTCTTCTCCAGGCGGACCTGATCAGATGCACACACAAAAGGACTGCAGCCACAGGACCTCATTTATCTGCTGTTTTGGGATAATTGAAATAGACATCACCTCAGGCCTCAAGGCCTATCGTGTTGAATGTCTCCTGCATGTGCTCGGGTTGATGGAGATATTGGCAGCTGATAGAGATTGACACAGGCTGCCTCCTCCTAAGCCTCAGACATGCTCTTGTATGCAGCTGATGTCAAGCAGGCATGATGTGTACCTCAAAAGGCCGATCAGGGGATTCAGGGAGGGCTGGCTTGCGCAATGCATCCAGGAAAGCCTCATCAGCCCTGCTGCTGGTGTACAGCACCTGTTCACCAGCCCTCAGTCAAGCAACACATGGAATACTGTTCTCAAAAGGTTCCAACAAGAACATGCATGTTCTTTTTCATTTGGCTAGAGAATTCCTTTTAAGTATTGACATAGGGATGAAAGCTGTGCCTGGGGGTTGAGGTGCAGCTTGGCAAGGGACAGTAGTTGGAAGGCAAAAGGTCCCTGACTCTCCTCATCTGTTTGCAGCACCTGGAGCTGAAACAGACATGGCCACCTTCAGCTGAGTGCTGCTTGCGCACAAGCATCCTAAAAGCCGGAGAATCTGGTTGTGCTTATATGCAGAGTGACGCTTGGAAGCAGCATATGGTGACAGGATGTGGAGGAACGCGAACAACCTCGGCAGAGGCTGTATCGTAGGCAGCTATACCCAGCTTGCCTGCCTGAAAGAAGCACGCCATGTGCACTCCGGACGGCGCCTCAGCATCCACCTCATCAGAGTGTTCCTGAGAAGCAGCAGGGCTGCCTCCTTGGGCTGGTATTCCTATCATGCAGGCCTTGGAGGTCTTGAAACCCAATTGATATGTGATGAAAAGAGTTGAAGTGCCCGAATATCTCTGATTTGGGTCGTACTGCCCTTCAGTGGCAGACAAGTGACTGGATAGATATCAGCCATGCCGCGCGCATTATTGTCATCGCTTTCCGCCATGAGGCTTATGACCGTAAACAAGCATTTTGCCGTCTGGAACGCCGCAAATGCTTATTGCTGAGCATGGCAACACCCGCAGGCAAGATCGAGCACCTCTCATGTCGTTCCGAAAGACAGTTGACTTTGACTGCCAGGTGGACGCTTGCTCCGAGAGCTGAGTCCTCGCACTCAGAATTAGTCCTCAGCCTCATCAATTGCGTCTATTGTAGTTGTGTGGATAAGCTAGCCTTCCTGCTAAACGCTCTAGCCCTGTATGAAGGGTGCATGACATGTCTGCACTGAGATTCCAGGGAGCAAAATAGCATCAGTCTGGAACTATACCGAAACGACACACAGAGTGCAAAGTATGATATCACTGATGTGAAATCGATCGTGTACTCCACAGTGACTCCTGACTGACCTCTGTCGCTGCATTCCTGTGGCTTCCTGATCAAGCATGGACATCAAAAGCCTCAGCGCAGAAGAGATCAAAGCAGCCCGCGAAAGACTGGCAAGGTGTGCTTGTACGTCCTTCGGGCGGTATTTATGGAAGGTTTCCCTGGCTGGGAGCGCGATCGCTTTATTAGACTTTGTTTCGAGAAACATCTCTGTCGCAGTCGCAAATCCTTCTTCGGCGGATCAGTATCAACTAGGGAAGAGGCAGCAGCTCCTGACTACAAGATCAGAGCACAGACTGCCTCTAAGGCACCCCAGAGAGTGCAGACCAGGCCCGAGAAGCCCAGAGGTACAGCACAACAAGCCCGCAAGCCTGCTGCTAAGCGCCCTCGAGCCACAGCAGACGATTTTGGCGACCTCGATGACTACAACGACCAGCCCAGCAAGCCCTACACCGCAGTCAATGCGTCCAAGGTGCCCTTTCATCTGCATCTTTGCTATCACAGCACGCCCATTAGCCTGATCCTCAACTTCTCATCCCTTCTGTGGGATGCGCTCCCCTTCTACGCTTAGAGAGCTCATCAGCTTTTTGCTTTGTCCTGAGACAATGAGCCCATGCCATGCCCTGAGACGAGAAGCCCGTGCCATCCAGGCTGGAGACATGTGGGGCCAGTACTTGGCAGCGCAGAGGAAGAAAGAGGACGCACAGCATGTTTCTGCTACAAAGCAGATGCATGCAGGCCGGAACATGCAGAGCAGACCTCCAGTGAGCAGAGCAGAGCCTCGCATTCATGATCACAGGACGGTGAGCTTCTTCCCTCAGAGTATCATCTACCCTTCCTGCTACTCCCATGTGCAAAGCTTGCTTGTCACTTGCCCGGTCTGCAGGCTTGCACCGCGTACACAGAGAGGCTTGAACATGCAGGTCGTGCCTGGAACCGACAAGCAAAGGCCTTTGGGCACTGCAAGAGGGTTTTCTGCAAAGTCATCATCACCAGTGGGCAGGAAGTCTCATACTGCCAGACCATTCAAGCCAGGTGGGCTGCCCTCAAGCAGATTGAAGCTCATGCCTGGCTGCCTTGCAGACCCTGCAGACTGCACATCACTGCGTTAATTGAAGGAGCGGAACGTGGCTGTCGCATATTCAGGCCATCTGCACACCTCCAACAAGGGATTGCCTGCATGCTCGCCGGTTGTCACAGGCCTGCCCGCCACATTCAGCGGAACCCCAGCATAGATACGACGCTTACCTCACAAATGACGATGCAGGTGGAGGGCTGCGCGCATCAGCTACAGAGGAGGAGGACGATCTGGACGGCTTTATCGATGATGATCTGGGCGCAGAAGACTGGCGCTCTGAGCTTCAAGCTGTCACAGGATACGACCCCTCAAAGTACGCAGCAGTCCATTTCCGGTCCGCAGCACATAAATAATTGTGATGCTATGGTGTCTCCTCCAATCCATGGTGCTAGGCTAAGAGGACAACAACACACATTTTGCATGAAGCTATCATTGAAGACTGGCGGAGCTCAGAAGCAAGTGACATAGAGACAGTCTCCGCTCAGAGCAGCAGCATGGACAGCCGCTAGCGCCAATCAAGATGAAAGCATTGCTCTTGCATTGAGTCATGTGCTTTCATATCAAGCTTGCTGCCCTAAACCCAGTTACCCCGAGTCACCGGATGCTTCTGCACAGGGATACCATTTCTGACTTGTACTGCAGGTTTGCGCCCGTGAGCGACAACGTGCGCATGGTGGCGTCAAGGATGGACATCGAGCGGGAAGAGCGCCAGTCGAAGCGCCTTGGGCGTCTTGAGGATGTGAAGGCCGAGGAGGAGGAGCGCCGCCTGAGGGCGCTCAAGGAAGCCAAAAGGGAAAAGCACCGCCCCAAGAGCCGCAAGGGCAGCAGCGGCCTACTGCTTGACTGAAGATGAGTGAGCCTGCCATTGCATGGGAGGGCGCCCCTCATAAGGAACCTGAACAGTGGCAGTACTCGTGTTGAAGAGAGGAGCGCCGCCTGAGGGCGCTCATAGGAAACCAAGAGGGAAAGCGGCGCATTTGGCTCCTGCTCGACTGGGATATGTTGAAGGTCGGCCGTTGTGCGCAAGCAGTACGGAGGCAGCGCATATTGGGCGGCAAGCCAGCTGAACACTGCCAAAGAATGAGCATTGATTGTGGCGCAGCTCTTGAAGATCTTCATGGAGCTGTAGGGGCAGCTCTGGCTCCTGCAGTTTTGTTGAGCCTCGTGTGGTGTTGCTGTTGTAAGAAGCACGTATAGGAAGGGGCCAGGGATAGACGTGGCTGAGCTGTGAGGCGTCAGGAGTTGAGCGCTGAGAGAGGACGAGAAAGACGTGACGGCAGCAACCTGCTGCTAGCCAGCGCTGATTGCCAGCATTTGCAAGTCTTGGTTGTAGTTGCCTGGTTGCGTGTGAGTTTGATGTACCATCACTGCCATATGCATACAACCCTATGCCACTTTAAGTGCTGCTTGCGGACGTCTAGAAGGTGTAAAGATGAATGGAGCTGGCAGGTGTATAGAGCAAGATGAACCTGGCCTAACCTGTTCCCTGACAAATCACGATACATGAAGGCGCTGGACGTGTCAGCAAACTCTGGCAGCAACGTAAGCATTCCCGATGTCAGCAGGTGTTGTATTCCTTGTACTGAAAAATCAGCAGAACACAAACAAGCGTAAAGCTCTCAAGCAAAGTCATCAGAGTCATCAGTACACTGAGTCCAGGCCTGCTGTTCCCTCTGGCTGTGCTTCACCTTTTGCGGCTTGAGCTCACTGAGAGCTTGCCTCTTCTGACCAGAAGCAACTGCCTTGCCTGCTCCCTGGCTTGGCTGCCCTCTCTGTTCCCCAAGCCAGGACTTGCTAGGCATTCCTGATCTGGCAGCCTTCTGCAAATGCTGCTCTGCTGCTGATGACCGTACACTGCCTGCGCTGCCCTTCTGCAGAGAGCTGCTACTATGGCTCAGGCTCTTTGAAGAGTTCTTGCAGCTTTCTGAGCCCGAGTCAAACACCACATCCACATGGCTGAAATCGCCCTCTATATGGCGAAGGGACTCAGCCTGTGGCCTCACATCCAGATGTCTCACTTGACAGGCTGCTGCAGACTGTGGTCCCCCTACAGCCCTTTGTGCAAGACTCCCTGGCAAGGAAGCTGCCTGCTGGCCGGCCAAGGTTTGCACTGATGCTGATGCCTCTGGGCGAGGCCTTTGCTGTAACTGGGCTATGCTGGGACCTGCTTTGCCAGGCGTGGCCTTTTGGACAACCTCCTCAGCTGCTTGGAGAGAGGGCACAAGGTGGGCAGGTGGGCAGGAAGGATGCTGCCCAGCGGCAGATGCAGGCAGAGGGCTATGGACCGCGAGACTCACCAGCTTCTCGTACACTCGCTGCATCTCCTGCACAGCAATGTCCGCTGGATGCGTCTTAACTGATACGGTGCTTACGTCTACCAGAAGAAGCAACATCCTTCAGATTGTGTGCAGTGTACACAGAATCTCCATCAGAAGTACACTCAGAAGGAGCTTCCAGGCTTACTCACTTCTCCTGCTCGATACAACCGCATGACATGTGTACAATCGTTGGCAATGATCAAGCGCCAACGCTGCGCCCTCACCTGGAGAGCCCCCTCAAGGCCGAGCTTCGCCAAACCCATGAGCAGCTGCTCCAGCCTTGCATGCGACAGCCCAGTTGCCTGTTCCAGCTCTGGGTGGCCAGTGCAGCCGCCAGGAAACAGGTGGAAGTCTTCTGCGAAGTATGCCACTGCCACCATCTGCAGCCCCACAGGCGGGCATGCCCAGCTGCCCAGTATGTCGGGCAGCTGCTCGCCCTGCTCAAGCGCCTCCCTGCATGGCATGAACGATATATCATATCTGCAAATCTCAGAATAAGTGGATGTCCAATGGACTTTTCACCAGTGTGTCTCTGCAGACAACGCCCAGATATGCACATGTACAGCCAACAGTCACCTCTGATCTTGAAGCGCATGTTAGCACTTCTATCTTTGTGTGGAGTTGTGAAGAACGCAATCATCTTCAGCTAAAGGACAGACCTGGCATACGCAAAGGCTTCCAATACGCCAGCAGCAGCATCAGCCTGAGGCACCACTGTGCCGTCCCCTTCCTGGAAAGCACAATGAGGTGTAACTCTCAGCACAGCTTTCTGCTAAACAGCTGGCTCTACAGCTTGCCCCACAGCACTGTGTGGGTATACTGGTGTGAGAGGTCGTAGATCATAGGTTGTCGAAGGTCAGAAATTGCCTATGCAGTAGGAAGATAAGGACAGATATACAGCATGACTCCTTACCTCCTCAGTAAGCTCCAGGTGTGCGCATGCAGCCTCAAGATCTCTCTGGACCCAGGCCTGCATGACGCTGATAGGCAGCTTTCCCATGAGTGCCTGGCCAAACACGCCAGAAGACTGTGGGACAACCTGCTGCGGACCTGTTGCCAGTGCCGCTGTGCTGCCCTGCTTAGCTGTCTGGCGCTGCACCGCCAACGCTTTGACAGGGCAGCTGCTGTGCTGCTGCTGCTCATACAACCGAGGCGGACGCTGAGGTGTCGCCATGCTGGATATCTGGACACCACTCTGCTGCGAAGGCGTTGTCACGGGCTGTCTGCATGCTTCAATGCGGGTACTAGCGTGCCTGGCACCTGCCTGCATGTGCCCTGTCTGCTGACCTGGTCGCCCCTGAGGCCTGTACCCCGGAGCTGAGGCAGCACTTGCAATACTGCCTGATAAGTGGTTGATGGCATCTGGAGGGCCGCAGGGGCCTTGTTGCTGGCCATGCAGCGCCACAGCAGGTGCTGGCGCCTGTCTGTCAGGTCTCAGCTGGACGCCGGAAGGAAGGCTTGGCACCTGAGCTGGCCTGCCCTGATTCCCCAGAGTGCCCACAGGTCTGGGCTGTGGCCTGGAGATGACGCCTGGTATCTGAGCTGCTACGCCAGGACCAATGCTTGTGCACCTAGTGGCTGCGGAAGCGCCAGATTGCTGAGAAGGTGGCGCAGCGGAGGAGTGCTGTGAGATTTGGCGGGCTTCAGGTCTCGCAACTGGGATCAAATACCCAGGACTGCTCTGTTCATGGCCAGCAGCAGACTGTTCAGAATCCGGAGTGAGATATCCTCTCCTATCCCGTGCTCCCGGCCTGCTCATAAGGTGCTGCGCTGCGCTAGCTGGCGCAGCGCCCGCAGCATGCTGACTGCGTAGCTGCTTCCCATGCTGCACTGCGCGGGTTGCTGACGCATGCGCCTGCTGCGCTTGGGGTGTCACGCTGAGAGGACAGGATAGCCTTTGTGCTGAGCGCTCGCTGCAAGCCGCCTGCTCCAGATGGGCAGCCTGCCCTCCAGGTGTGAGTGCCCCTTCTGGAATGCTTTGCAACTGCTGTGGCCGGCTGTGACTGGGTGTCTGACGGGCCTGTTGCAAGTCACTACCCATGGAACCCAGCCTAGACAGCCCCTGCTGCTGTGAGCTCGCATGGATTGCAGTCTCTTGTGCTGTGGCAGGGGAATCTGCATGCTGAGTAGACGCTGACATGGACAGGGAGGACGCCCAGGCAGCTTCAGCGATGGCATCAGCACCACGCCCCTTGGTCTGTGTTCTAGGGATCTGCAGGCGCATACTGCTTACTGAGACGCCTGCCACAGATACTAGTATGAGCTTCCAAGGTACAGAAGGCAAACTATTCTTCAAGGAAAAGGCGAGGAGCTGCTATTGCGTCCAGTGTTGTGCCTGTACTCACTCTCAAGCACTGTCCAGTGATGGACATTGTCATATGCTAACCTCTACCCTGTGGACTTCCCGCATACAGGCAGCATTATCATCAAATCAGCCTCAAGCCTGCATGAGAGCCCCGCACACACCTGTCCGGGCTTTGGCGGTGACATCGCAGGGCTGGGGGGCAGTACAAACCCCTCTGCTGACTGGGCATCAGGCGCAGCGTATGTTGGTGTTGCCTGAGCAGGCGCAGGTTCGGCACCCATCTTTGCAGGAGGTGGCCTCTGTGCCCTCTTCAGGTCTGCTACAGGCTTCTTCCACACAGCGCTGAGGGTGGGCTGGGAATGCGTGACAAACTGAGATGTTGCCACTGGCTTTGACCCTGCACAGCAGAGATCCATTTCCCAATAGTTGGAAAAAGAGCTGTCCCTAGAACAGCCTTGTCTCTTCCTATCCAAGGCTTTGTCGCCTCCTTTACAGCACAGCAGGGCTAGCTCAACAAATAGTCTTAATGCAAGGCCTGGGGTATATTTTCAGGCATGAAGTATGAGGTGGACGTACCCGCTGTGTCTGCAACCTTGGGCTTTCCTGACTGCACTCCTGCTCCTGCTCCAGAGCTCTGCTGTTTGCCAGATCTGGTGCCGGGGCCTGCTGCAGAGGTTTGCTGAGCGCCTGATCTGGCCGGCTGCTCCGGCTTGCCAGTTGGCAGCTTTCCTGAGGGCGGATTGGCTTGCAGGCGGGCAAAGAAGGCCGTCAAGTCCTCCAGGGCACGCCCAAAGTCTGGGTGGGTGTTGATAGCTGTTCTCACCCTGCAATGCGGGCAATTGCTATGTTGCAATGCCCATGTGGAATGCTATAAGTAGAGTGTCGTGTTGTGTCTGTATATGTGGTTCCGACTTGTCTGCCGCAAATGCCATTGTCCTTTGTGGACCTGCTGCGAATTATTCAGATGTGCCAAACCCTGTATGAGCTTCACAGGACATCAAAGCCATCAAACGGTGCCAAGGAAGCAGGTAGGTTTTCCTACCAGCAGGACAGGTCCTTCCGGTTGCGTACATCTCCAAAGCGGCGGTCCAGCAGGATGATGCCGCCGTAGTCATGCTTGTGCCGGATGCAGCGCCCGATGGCCTGATTGAGCGCCCTGCATGCCACTGCAAGCCCGTGAGTATACTGTGGACGCTAGACGACAGCATATACAAGGCAGCGATGATTACCCTGCATTTGTGGAGCCAAGGTGGTCATACAGGCATATGCGCATTAAAATGTCCCGCTTGCACACTGGCATGCGTGCTAAGACTGCTTGTCTGCTGGCCCACACTTCCATGACTCATGCATGGGGTGTAGAGAAGCACCTGAAGGCCTGCTGGTTGTACCACTCGGCGCCGGAGAGCAGCTGCGGGCAGCCGCGCCGGCGCTGCTCGTCGTTGTACCGCTTCTTCAGGTCCACCTTGGTGTCCTTGGTGTTGGGGAAGGGGATTCCCACCACGATGACTGCCCTGGCATTGGCATCCGTGAAGTCCAGGCCCTCTGACACCTGGACAGCCACCAACATTCATCTTTCAAGGATCTCAAATCTAAGTAGGTCACAGCAAGGCAGCTCACAGGTGACAGCATGACTCTTGCCCTTTCCTAGACACCCAGAACGCGCCCCAGCTCTGAGTGTTGCTGCAATAGCGCATCATGGGCTGGCGCACAGCAGGTGCTCTTAGGTGATGCAGCGCTGGCCAGAAGTTCACCTGAACGTCACATTGGTAGAGTACTATGTAAGGCTTGAGATTGTCAGCTGGGCTCACCTTGCCTCTGCAGATGGCAAAGAAGATGGCGCCCCTGCCCTCTGCAATGGCGTCATAGTAGGTCTTCATGGCGTTGTCAAAGGCCTCTCCTGTCCCATGAGGCTCGCATACCAGGGTCTTTGTCCTCTGCAGCTGCGCCCATATCCCTGCGGCCTGCACAAGGCCCTTGCAATGATTACGCCTTGCGTGTACACACCTCAACATGGCTTCTCCATATCGGAACCTCTTCAGAGGCCGTACAAGCAGTCCTGCCGCATGGCAGAGGCGGTGTATGGGGTTATTCATGACAGTGCAATGTCCTGTAGCAGCAGGATCACATTCGTGCTGTCATACTGCACACATGGAATTAGCCACAATGAAGGCGCCCCTACGGCGGTGACCGCCTTCTTCTCTATTGTTCCTAAGCCTGCTCTGATGGTGGTGTTTCTTCGTTTGCTATATCAAAGTTTCTATGACTTTCTAGCAGAATGGCAAACCTTTCTAATATCTTGTAGCGTTGCCACATTTTGTACCCTGTGCGTAGTGGAAAGCATCAAATCTCAGATAAAGAGCCCACCTCCCAGCGCTCCCTCAGGCGGTCCATCATGCTGTAGGAGGAGAAGAACACCAGCAGCCCGTCTGGCACGACGCCCGCGATGGCGGCGATGCTGCGCCCCAGGCTGTCCTGGAACGCCGGCTTCCGGGACTGCTCGAAGGTGGCCACGAGGCTCTGCGCGTCGGGGCCCGCTGCGATGCTGCCCGCCCAGACCTGGGTGCGCGCGTTGATGACGTGCGGCGCCTCGAAGCGCACCTGGAACTCCGCTGCAAGCTGCGGTATAAAGGACTGCTCAATAGTGCACACATAATGCATCTCGAGTAAGGGCTCTCCTACGCCAAGATGATCTGCCCAACGGACCCCCTTGCCCAGCTGACATAATGAGGGGCTACTAAACACCTTCACACTGACCTGAGTCATCCTGCAATAAATCGCAACTACGTTCAGGGCATCCCCAGTGTGCACATGCACCTTTCACGACTGCCATGATGGGCCCAGCAAGCACAGGCTTCTTACCTCACTGGCAAAGGATCCCAGAGGCGACAGAGTCCCAGAAGCCAGGATGACTGAGCGCACAGACTCAGACACTGACCGGAAGGCCACAGCGGGATTCAGGCTCCACAGGCACAGCTGGACCACCCAGCCTGAGCTCTCATCATCCTCATCTGCATGCCTGCATGCACATCTTTATGTTATTTATGGCTGTCCGTGACTGCTAGCTGTCTGATGTACTTCTATAGCTGTGACTGCTGTCACTGACAGGAAAGAACGGCAATTGAAAAGATACTGCAGCTTGCACGCAAGGTCCAAATTCTTTCCTTCCAGGCGATACTGCTGTGTAGCAAGCCAGCTTGATGGTGTACGCTGGCAAGGGCTCAGCAATTTGTAGAGAAACACACCTGCGGCCTCTTCTGCGGCCCTTGGCCTGGACCGGGGCTCTGCTGCGCCACCAGCGCTGGATGGCCAGGCGGTAGTCGCAGCCGTCCGAGGCGTATAGCAGGCGCAGCACCGTCAGCAGCCGCGAGAGGACGCCCAGTGGGAAGCCACTGACCCTTGGCCCCTTGCCCTGCAATAATTGAGAAAAGAGCTGGCCCAGGGTGTATCGCGGAATATAGCACTACTGAGGGCTACCTATGATGTCTTAAAGCGCGAGGCGCAAGTATGGGATGTGGGCTTCAGACTCGCTGTTTGAACGGCCTCATCTTCAGACTGGCCATTTGTGAGTAGCAGCATATCTGTGCTGCAATTCAGGTTCTGTGGCTGACATATCTTTACGTTCTGCACTTGCGCACCAGCAGCAGCCATGCAACACGGACGAAAGCAGACCTGGCTTGCAGCAGGGGCGGCAGGCTGCTGCAGGTCATCAGCTTCCGCCAGTGCGGCAGCTGGTGCCTCACGCTGCTGCTCCTGGGAAGCCCGCGCCTTCTCATACAGCTCCCAGAGTAGCTCCACCCGCTCAGGGCACAGGCCCGCATCATCAAGCTCTGTCCTCAGCTGCATGGTTGGAATCACTCGGATTAAGCAGTGCAAATCCAGCCCATGCGCTGCCTAGAAGCATGGACTCTCACGCAAAGTCTCATGGGACCATGGCACTGATCAGCGCTGCTATTTGAGCCGAGCCACAGCGCAAACACCTAGGAGGCTGTCAGCCTGTTGGGCGTCAGATGTTATAGCAATGTGTGACTTCACACAAGGAGCGGTGCACACGAGCCTGCAGGAAGGATGGTGCACCACCTCCATTGCGCCACACACCCCCTCAAAGCGCTTTCCCGAGTCATTTTGCTGGCGTATGTCCGCGGCTTCCGCTCTCGCTCTGAGCCATGTGGCTGTGCGCGCCACAGCATCCACCAGGGGACCATAGATCTCCTGGCCACCCGCGCTGAAGCAGGCCTGCTCAAAGCCCTTCTGCACCTCCTCCAGCGTGCTCAGCTCCAGCTCACAAGACGCAGCATCTCTGCACATTGCAGCAAGCACATCCTCCATGACTGCAGACCATGGCTTGCATGCACCAAGCGCAGCTGCAGCTTGGAGTGCAAACATCAGAATGATGCTACAAGTTCCGTACCTGTACCGTCAAGCCATGCCCTGACATGCAATCTTATGACAACTTCAGCTGTCATTTGTCACAACACCCTTCACTACCAGAAGTGTTTGAGCTGACAGCTAGTCCCTCATAGATGAAAGTGCTCTTATTGAAATTCTGCAAGTCAAGCTGACTCGTTCCACAGGAGGATACCTGCAGATGTCCTCAATGTTGTGGGCCTCGTCCAGGATGATCACTGAATCCTGTAGGTCAATCTGCACAGCTCGGCGGATCACTGGGTCCAAAATGTAGTTGTACGGGCAGAAGATGAGCTCAGCAGCCTCTGCACAGCCACATTGGGAAAGTCAAATCTCTTAATATGTTTACTCTTCCCAATGGATGTAGCTGCGTCCTGGCAAATGCGAGCCTCTGCATTGCCAAAACACCTTCAGCAGGAGCGCTTGGGCCCTGCAGTGTCCTTACGCGTGAGGTGTAGGCTCTCTGTGACGAGCACAATGATGCACATACCTTTGAAGTGGCGTGCTGCAAAGTATGGGCAAGCCTGCATGCTTTGCCCCACCTTGACCAGGTCCTCAATGTCGTGCACCTACAACCAGAGTTATTGATCAGTCAGGGTGATGACAGAGACGGGTATACAGCCAATGAGTGCGCTGTCATGTAACACTGCTTGAGGGCGACATTGGGCAATGCTTGTGAAGCCACAACATGGGAGATCGGGATGGTGGCTCGAGCCGGATGCTGTTGGTGAGTCTACTGGTGGTAAGGTGACCTGCCTGCAGGCTGGAGGAGGTCTGTAGGCCAAAGAGCTTCTGAGCGTTGCTGAAGTACTTGCAGCTGTTGTCCTCCAGCAGCGTCTCGCACTCCTCGTCCAGGTTTGGCTTCTTGGACACTGTTTTGTGGATGCAGTAATGGCTCCTGGAGGCCTGCGCACAGTAATTTAGCATATATATGCTGGCTTGCCACCTTGGCAGGCAGCAGGAATGCAAGCGCTGAAGCAGGTGAGAATAAGAGCGGTGTTGCTGCCTCAGTCTTTCTGTGGAGGTGTCTGACTGTTCATTGCCAGGATAAGCTGACTTATAAAGATGCAATGAACTTAGCAAGGCATACAGACATGACAAGGGTGAGAAAGGTACCAGAATAGCCATCTTTGGTTTATAGCCTGCCCTCTTCAGCTCCCTGACCACCTGCAGCATTACAGTGTCTGGCTGGGATCTCATGATAGGGCAAGCTCAGCAAGCGAAAGATGTGCCGTGACCTCAGTGCGGCACAAGTCTGACTGTGGTTGACATTCATGTGTAGTCTGAGAGTGCTCGCTGAGAAAGACCTATTATGCTGCTCTGCGCGCACCTGGCCAATCTGACTATGCGTCCTGGTCGCGTAGTAGATGCAAGGCAGGCTTGCTCGCTTTGCGTACTGAGCCTCAGGGTTGTTTGCATCTGGTGATGGGACTGTTGAGCAGTCGCTCTGGCCTGTGGCATTCTGACCCTCCACTCTACAGCATTGGGGTGTTCTGGTTGCCTCGTGCCCTGAGGCACCATTGTCATCACGCTTGCGTCCTTCCCAAGCTTCTGTGTATCTGCAGATGCAGATCCTTGCTTAGTGTGGCGGGGTATGGAGATGCTCACGAGTTTGGAATGGTCCATATCATAGTACTGCATGAGAAGGATTGAGTGCATCGGTAGGAATGAGCTGTACCCCTCATTCTTCAGCCTTCTCTGCCACGATAGAGCCGAGCACAGCAGACTCAGCGTCTTGCCACTGCCTGTGGGAGCCTCCAGGAGAGCATTCTGCCTGTGTTCTATGGTCTGAAGTACTCTGCTCATGAAGCTTAGCTGCACCCCGTAGGGCTGGTGAGGAAACTCCACTTCGTATCCAGAGATCTTCATGGTACTTCAGCCTCTCACAGACTGACGAGGTGGTTCTTTCCAAGCTCATCTTGATACATATTCACACACAGTTCCAGGCGGTTTCGGCATCCATCGCCCTCGGATTAGATCAAGGCTTTTACTTCTGTTCGCTGCAGTGCTGCCAACTATCATTTTACACTTTTACTGGTGGGCCCAGAGGCACTGTCTGTGGACGACCTGACCATAGGCTTCGCCTTTAGATCAACACATCTGCACAGCTATATACATGTAAGTCAAGAACCTCACATATGACGCCAAACAGCGATGCCATGCTCAATATGCCCAGCTGTGACTTGCTCTGACATGCGCTTGGGGATGCTGTGCTGTGCATGCTCAGATCATGCTTTGCACCGTCCATCATCTCACTCAGCGCATACTCTGCCTTGCAAAGTTCTTTGCACAAGGCTACTATACGTATAGCTATCGAACAGCTTTTCTGTCCTGTACTGACAATCAGCAACATCTTGAGCGCGTCCACTCGGGGTGCAGATCATCTCCACGTCAAGACGGCTGGCGGGCAAAAGCAAACCAATCTGTTGACCAATACACGTCATAGCTTTAACAAAGAGATGGACCGCTCGTTCTGGGTAGGACTGGCAGCCGGCGCTGCCGTGGGCGCAGGTTTACTATACACACTGCAGCAGGGAGCATGGAGGGCAACCGTGCCACCAGGCACGACCTCACCGAAGACGGCTTATGAACTGCAAGACTTGCATCTCCTACTGAGATGCTGATCAGCGGAGGGTGCCAACTTTCATGCCTTTATTTGCAGGGCTGCCAGACATGCCTCCTGTGAAGGCACCATCTACAGCCCAGGGCAATGCTGATGCCGACTTCGGCTTGGACGACGAGGTCTTGGGAGAGCATTTCACCCGGAATGTGCAATTCTTTGGAAGGCCTGGACAAGAGCGGATCATGGGCGCCTTTGTTATTGTGGTTGGCTTAGGGGTAAGGTTTCCAGGTCCTTTCGCTGTTCCCTGGATTCCACAGGTACCACATGAATCTTGACGAAGTTTCTTTTGCGCTCTCCTCTGCCACAGAGGGTCTTGTCCAGCAAGAAGGACATAATGCTTGTCTCCAGCCTCACAAGGGCGCCCTGCTGCTTATATGTCAGTGCACATGGGATGCTGGACTCATCTGGGAGTTGTGGACACTTGTGCTTCGCCCCTAGTTACCTTCATGTCAAGTGATGCACCTCACTTCTCTTGCAGGGGGTAGGCAGCCATGCAGCACATCTGCTGCTCAGGTCTGGGGTTAGGAAGCTGCGCCTGATAGACTTTGACCAGGTGTCCCTGTCCTCCCTGAATAGGCACGCCCTGGCCACCCGCGCTGATGTGGGCATGCCCAAAGCAACCTGCCTCAAGGTCAGAATCTCCACATGCTGCTTCTTGCAATGCTTCAACAGAAAGGCAAGCCGGCTATATTGCAATATGCCAGGCTGCCTGGCATGCGGTGCAGTACTTTGTGGAGGCATAATCCTGCTGCTGGTAGGCTATGTTGTTTCAACAAGGATCAGCTTGCTTTTTGCCATGATGAAAGGAGAGGACCTTGCAGGAGAAGGGTTCTCATGTTGCAGGAGCACTTCAAGGGCATTGTGCCAGAAGCTGAGGTGGACGCCAGGGTGGCGATGTACAGCGAGGAGGCGGAGGAGGAGCTCTTGCAGGGCAGCCCGGACTTTGTGCTGGACGCCATCGACAACATCGCCACCAAAGTCGCGCTGCTGGCTGCCTGCAAGCGCCGCGGCATCCCTGTGCTGTGCGCAGCAGGTGCAGGTGTGTTACAGTTCATGCTTGCTGTACAATCTTTAATGACACCGCAAATGCAAGCAACCCGCCTGCTTTGAAATCCCCAGATCCAATCTTGAGTGTCAGTAGGTGTATACATGCATGTCATGATGGCGATCAAGTTGTCTTGTGTCTGTTTTGCATTGCCCTCCTTGCCTATCTGGACTGAGGTAGACGAGGCGCATCTGAGAGTAGCGAGGCTGCACTCTACAATGAGTGTGCGCGCATCTGCCCATTACCTGAGCATGGGGCTTGCTTAAACAGAGTGTCCATGACCATGTCATCCAGCTGCTTGTCACCTGCGCAGGTGCTAAGGCAGACCCGACCAAGGTGCGCATCGCGGATCTGAGCGAGAGCAACGTGGACCCGCTGGCGCGCGCGGTGCGCCACCGCCTCGGCCGCCAGCTGGGCATCCGCGGGGGCATCCCAGTGCTGCTGTCCACGGAGAAGCCGCGCTGCCGCCTGGTGGACATAGAGGAAGTCGGGGAGAACCCCCTAGACTATCAGGTACGCCATTCTGCTCTCGTAAAGGTCAGCCAGTCGCATGTAGAAGAGGGCACCCCCATGCTGCTTGCCACAGAGAAGCCGCGCTACTGATTGGCTAAACCCAACAAGACTGGAGAAGATTCTCTGGACTGCCAGGTCAACAGATCTGCTACAAGTCTGTGAGACACACCCATGAGGTACAGACACAAGGAGGGATGCCAGTGATGCTTCTCAAAGGCAATTGGTTTGACAACGTGGCAGTTGAGCTGTCTGACCCACTTCATTCCCTAATCATTGGCTACAGTCTGGCAACCTGTGCCGGCAACACATGTGTCATTGGTTGTTGCACTAACCATTCTCGCCATCATGCAGATTGTGCCAAACTTCCGGGTGCGCACCATCCCGGTCCTGGGGACCATGCCGGCCATATTTGGCATGGCCGCGGCCTCGTACATCCTGTGCCAGCTGGCGCAGCTGCCCTTCCACCCGGAGCCCATCTTCAAGCTGGTCGAGGGTCAATACGAGACCCAGCTGCAACGCCTGGCCGAACGAGAGAACCTTGTGTATGGCAACTCTGAGGGCCCTGCTGTAGATCTAGATGATGTGAGGCCTCCCTCTTTGCTCCGCCCTATCAACAATGCAGGGCTTCCCTACTCGCGAGCAGACCTTCATGGCCATCAGAGACTCAACGCAAAGTGCCTGACTGTGCGGTCAGGGTTGCTCCTGACAGTGATGTGGTGCATGGGTCACCAATGTGCAAAGTCGGTGCGGCATCAGAAGATATGTTCATGCACAGGCATATAGACATCTATAAACATGGCAGGAATGATGATCTTGGCCTGGTGCATCTGCAGATGAGTGTTTTGCTAAGTGCTAATTGTAAGCCCCATACAGCACTGCGCTGCAGCAAGTCCAGGCCACAGGATCACCCGGTCCTTCCTCTGCAGGTGATATACCTTGTGAGAGATGTATGGAGAGGGCTGAGCGCAAAGGGGAGTAGAATTGTCTTGCCAGGTGGCGACAAGGGCTTCCAGAGGTCCCTGAAGGATCTCACTCTGACCAGGTGAACTCTCCATGCCTGTTCACTCCCCCTCCGCATACGTGATATCAATACTGGGAGCAAGCAGGGTAAGCCCTGTTGGAGGTCTCAGGCCGTATCTTAGTTCGCGTGTGAAGGGCTTGAGGAGCTCTGGTAGTATCTTCGTAAATAGCAGAGATATAAAAATGATACTTCTGTGTTGTCTGTGAAAGAGGAGTCACAATGCAGGTGGGACGGTGAGCACCCTTCAACAGTGGACAATCTGGTGCTGCTGACATTTCAGGAGGCAGAGGCGCATGAGTGCTCTAACCTCAAAGATGTCAAGCAGACAGATCCTGAGTCCTTTGACAGGGTTATGTCTGCCAGAAGACGAATACATGCCGATCTTGGCATCCTTGATAAAGTCTGATTGCAACATACCTCGTCAATATTCAAGTAGTCTCAGCAGCAATACGGATGCTTGCATTGACGTCCTTTGTGATGAGAGTTGCTCACACAAGGACTGTCTGCTTAGGGTAAGCTCTGCAAGGTATGTACATGAAAACATACCACAGCCTGTGCATAGCAGCATTGATTTTGATAATCTACAGAAAGCTTGCAGCATCCATCGCATTGGATTCCCTACTAGAATCCCTGGCACCTCAATCCAGCTTCGACGCACTGATATCAGCTAGGCCATACTGTGATGTATTATATACATTTTACCACCTTTATATGTCAGAACGTGTACAAGCTCGAGGGAAGGAAGGCGTGCATCCTTCACATACAAAGTAACTGGCATGGAGTCTCACCCTCTCCCACACATACCCATGACTGTATCGGCCGAGCTGGGGAGACTACTCTTCAGTCCACCATGTCAAGGGAACGGTTCTGCGAACTTTCCTTCACTGATGCAATTGCTGCAGAATTT
Organism: Coccomyxa viridis; assembly: GCA_963930925.1. Taxonomy (NCBI): domain Eukaryota; kingdom Viridiplantae; phylum Chlorophyta; class Trebouxiophyceae; family Coccomyxaceae; genus Coccomyxa; species Coccomyxa viridis. The sequence continues at coordinate 451,870 of CAWVOJ010000006.1, read as the reverse complement.
TCCTTGGTGTCTTGGACCTCGCTCGAAGAGCTTTCGGACGCACAGCATCCTAAGCAACATAGTACTATAATTACTATGCCAGCCATTACTCCAAGTCCGATCCAGACAAGGTCATCATCGCTGAGATGCCGTGGATCGCCTCTTGCGGTGATAGGCTTGCACAGTAGCTTGACCTTCGCTTGGCTCCCGACTGTGGTACCGTTTAGCGCAGCAACTTGCGCTGCAAATTCCGCTTCAAATTCCGCGGCAAATTGCGGTACAATTTGCGCAGCTGCTGTGCTATTCTCTGGGGCCCTCATGAGCATAGGTGCTGGAACAGACGCATTGTAGCTGAGTTCAGTGTCTATGATGTGGGTGCCCGGAGCTGGAGCCTCAAGAGGCACTGTCTCAGCGACCACAGCGCTGCCAGAGGCAGGCGCTGAGGAGCTGACCTTGCCGCTCACACCAGTGCCAGCCAGATTGGGGTCCAGCAATGGTGATACCAGATACTGGCAGCCAGCTGGCACATTGTGGCCATCCTCATAGTCATAATCACCTGCGTCGGAAATGTGAACCTTCTCAACCGTTCATCTCTGACAATGGTCCAGAACTTGGATCTGCAAAAACGCTTCAAGAGGACTAGCGATAGCGTTGGCCCCGCTGCGGTAGATCTCGTGTGATAGTCTATGCATTGCAACATCATGTCAACATGATGTGTCTGTTGCTATTGGCAATTGAGATGCATCAAAGATGTGACTTTTGTGTGCCTCACTCAGTTCCTTCGAGCATTTGGCATTCGCATAAGCATGCAGGAATGTGTACACTATTAATATCAGAGTCAAGCCGGTGCTGAGTTGCGCATGCGCCCACGCCAGCATTTTGAGATAGCTTGCATAATCTCACCAGAGGTGCTGTCACCATCATCAAAGCCGTAAAATGACTGGGCCTGGTTATAGACTCCCCAGTGATAGCCTGTGTACTCTGCGGCGTGGGATGAAATGAAGAGCAAGGTATATCCGCCAGGAAAGCTGCAGAAAATATTGAATATTTAGTAAGGCTAAATGAGACTGACACAACACAGAGCCAAAGCAGCAGAAGCCTTTGAAAGTACAAAGGGTGATAGAGGTCTTGAGAAGGGCTGAACATGCTCTCAAGGGTCAACCCAGTCTTGCACTATCTTGCATAGAGTTGCTTTTCAGCCATGACAGACCCCCAGGGCCTCATTTTGCACATATCACAAGGATACAAATCTGTAAATCTCATGGCGTAAGAGAGAAGTCACCGGTCTCTGATCAACAACTCTCACCCGTGTATGTAAGGCCGCTTGGCATTATAGGGCTGCTGGGATGCTGACGTGGCAGGAATGGCACAAGAGACCCCATCCGTGGGGTATCCAGTGGTCAGCCAATTGCGGACAGCTAGCGCCCCGCTACTAGACGCGATGATGGGCCCATCGTATGAAGGCGGTAGAAAGTTGTGTTTGGGCTCATAGGTAGCTCCTGTAGCCAAGGTAGCCCTTTTGATCCCACATCGAGATGCACATAGCGGGAGAGCAAGGTCTACTTACACAGCGGTTGACACCGCCCAGTGGGGGCGTCAGTGAGTCTTGACAAGAAGTGTCATGCGTTGGGCCAGAAATGCCACATGCACCAGACTGCCCATTAAGCCAGTCAATCTGTGTGGGCTGGGGGTCCCCAGCATCTAAGGTCAAAAGGCCAGGTCTGATTGCACATCCCTGTGGCTACCAACATTACACTCACAAGGCATCCTAACCATGCCTTGCTATTGCCTTGCCTCTTGCTCCAAAGCTCCTTTAGTGAAGTTCTTGCAGCTGCTGCAAGACTGCGGCAGTAAGGCCATGGCCTTGCCACCATTGATTTAGGCATCAGGTATGCAGTCAGGGCTTATACAAACTGCTCAGGGGACGGGAGTGTCTTGCCTTGTCCTCTCTCATCAGGTGTATCGCGAGGCGGGGGACTGGGTGGTGCCTGGTTGTCCTTCTGACCTTGTCCTCCACCCGTGCCCATCATCAATGCCATACCGAATTGCAGCAGGGCTCTGCGCTGTGTTGACTCTAGCTCGGGAAAACCCTTGCGGCCCAGGCTTTCACCCCGGATCTCCTCTGCCTGCACACACTAAGTCACCCTGGATCAATGCACTGCACAGAATGACGGACAGCAGCAAGAGTACATCACCACCCTGAGACCGTGGTGGCCTCTATGCCGCAGCTTTCCAACTTACTGGTCTCCAGCCTGGATGCAGAATGTCAGCTGCAGTGCTCACTGAGGCATAATGGCATCAACTGGCATAATGGCATCATCTGCATTCATCCCCAGAAATAGTAGCATCAGAGCAGATGCGGAGGCTGTAGCTGCCTTTGCTCCCTATAGAGAGAAGGCTCCTGAGGCATATTGTCTGGACAATCTTGTCAGAGTGACGAGATCTCCTCACACTTTTTAAGATGTGCAGGTCAGTGTGTACTTCATGAGCTCCAGACAAGCAAGATCTATCTTTGGATGACATGAAGGATCTTCACAACATTGACAGGTTGTGTAGACGTATTCCCTGCCAGTGGGCTCAGAAAAGCCGTACTTCGTCAATCATCTGCTTCCTTAGTGGCATGGCTATGTACCTGGGTCATTGCAGGGCCCAGGCTTAGGAGAGTTCCGCATATCATAAGCATCAATGTGATGCGCATCTTGCAGCACCGACCCGAAGCTCCTTGTAGTGTCTCGAATGTCGCTTGGTCTGAAGGCCTGCTCCGCATTGAAAGCCAAGATGCGTAGCGAATGGTCACAGAGCTCGCTCTGAGGGTATTTGACACAGCCCTGAAGAGATAGCAAACAGCAAGATGCTCGGGTTCCGAGAGGAGCGTCTTCCTCTCTCCGAGATCTCGTGTGGCTTCTTATCAACACACGGACATAGACAGCCCGTTGCAATCAGCACATACGCGCTGCATCTCTATACTGAGCTCTAAGATCCTGACCTGGGCCCAGATTGGACGTCGGGGCTGAAGGAAGCAGGAAGCTGCCCTGTACTAGTACCAGTGCATTTTTCTTTGTTAGGTGCTGCTACATGGAGACGAACCTGTCCTCTCGATCTGAAGCATCTGTGAAAACATTTGTAAATGCAGGAGATGTTATGTGATGTGATGGTGTGGTACCGAAGTGCAGTCTTTGTTACATTCTGCTGCAAGGGGTCACCACGGTGGAGCCTGCAGCTACACCATTGATGCTGATCAGAATTTTGCATGATTATGTTCCATTTCTCATCAGACAGCCTATGAGCCTAGAGGCTGAAAGGTTCCGCAACCGTCACACCTAAGCTTTTACAGTCCCACGTTCACCCCTTGATATCAGTGTCAGGGGCGGGGGAGCTCTTCTTTTTGGACCAGCCCCACAGTGGTGAACACTTGAACTCCCAAGCCTGTCGTGTGGTGAGGCCATTGTTTTCGTATGTATATTCGAAGCTAGGCCGGCAGACGCAACACATGAGAATGAGCAGGGCAACTGCTGCTCCAACGGCAATGCCGGCAACTGCGGCAGTGCTCAAAGGCCGTGCGGGCTCCCCTCTCGCTGCAATGGGCTTGCAGAGCAGCCTGCCCTGTGCCGGCTTGTCATTATCGGCTGTGTCTAGCGCCGCCGCTTGCGTTGCAATGACAAGAGTGCCATTCCCAGGAGCCCTCTCAGGGGCTGGAGCTGGTGCAATGTAGCTATCATTAGTGCCTCCGCTGACATGCATGGCTGGAGCCGGACTCTGCAGCGGCACCGCCTCTGCAATTGCTGCCTTGCTAGGGACGGGCGCTGGGGCGATGACATGGCTGTTGGCACCAGCGCCGGACAGAGTTGACTCCTGCAATGGTGCTGCCTGGAACTGACAGCCAGCTGGCACATCGTGACTGTCATCATAATCGTAATCACCTGCGCCAATCACATGCCACGTGCATGTTGTGACCCCTTTTCTGGTAGTTAGGCATGATTTGCAAACATGCACCTGAGTTGATGTAGGGCCAGAACAGCTCATCGCGCCAGATCTCAGGTGACACAGATAGACTCAATTTATTTCTGCTGCTATAGGTGGCTGACATGTGCTAAAGAACTTAATGTCTGTTTGCTGCAATCACCCTTGATCACTGAACATTAGCATGGACCACGCAGTTGTATGCTACGTTGGTCTGCGCCTGACTAGCATTTAGAGAAGCTGGCGAGAGTCTCACCAGAGGTGGCATCACCATCGTCAAAGCTGTAGAATGCGTGGTCTTTGTCATAGACTGCTCAATGATACCCTGTGTAGTCTGCGGCGTAGGATGGAATGAAAAGCATGGTAAATCCACCAGGATAGCTGCACAAAATAAGCAAGAAGGCTCACGGTCAAACTTGATAATGAGCCAAAGGTACTCAAGTGCGCAGTAAAGGCCGTTGCATGCATTATACTTTTAGCGAGGGAGATAGGTAAAGCCCACAAGCTGTTGTCTTTCATCATGATGGATATGCCATCGAATGGCTAGTGAGACAGCAATGCACAGTCATATGGCCCATAGAAATGCGTCTTGCAGACACAATTTTTGCAAGAGCTCTCATTGAGGCTTATTCTACAAGTGCTATGCCATGGCATTATACCAAGGCTGCACATGCACATCCCATCTGTGGGTGTAGGGCCGACTAGCATTGTGGGGTATTGGGGTTCCTGATGTGGCAGGGATGGTGCAAGATATCCCATCTGCAGGGTATTTGGTGGTCAGCCTGTTACTGACAGCAAGCGCCCCGCTGGTGGAGTTGATGATAGGTCCATGGTATGAAGGCGGCAAGAAATTGTGTTTGGGCTCATGTGTAGCCCCTGCAGCCAAGACCAAAACATGAGGCAATGTAGGGTGGAATCACATCAGATGGGGCAGCTCAAAAGCACCTGCCAGGGAAGTGCCGGCCAGACTAGCCCCTGTAGCTTAAGCACATCATGCGCAAGTGCATACAGTCAGAGAAGCTTAGCCCGCGTGTATGCTTCAAGCATCATGTTGACCAATTCATTGAACATTCGACTTCATGCATCATGCGTTGTATCCCTATTCATGCACAATTTGCTCCATAGATGCCCTCTCAAATCATGTGTCATGTGCAGAACTACCTTGTGCTTTGCATGGCCTACCCAGTTGCTCAACCCACGCTTGCAATGGTAAACTTTAATACTTTTCACTGCCTACGGGCATGAACATGGATGGTTATGCGCAACGCCAACAGCCCTGAGGAGAGGGGTGTGCCTTGCCTTGCCCTGTCTCATTGCGGGCTGATGGAGGGGGTTGTGCCCGACTTTCCGTTTGTCCTTGTGTGCCATTAGTTGCCAGCATCATCCTGGTAGTGTGCGACTCCAGCGGTGACCTGTGTTGGGTAGAGCCACCTCTGCGACCCAGGCTTTCACTCTCCATCCCCCAAGCCTGCACAGTGCCGTCCACTCTCAGTCAGTATTGCTCTACATCATAAGACATGACAGTCAGCAGCAAGGGCACAATGGCGGGCTAGAGCCATCTCTATGGCGCAACCCCTGATTCCACTGAATTTTGAGCTTATGCTGAATGCGCAGTGTGAGCTGCACCGTGCAGCTGCGCGATGGGTGCTTGTCACAGACTGCGCAATGGTTGCTTGTCAGAGACATCATTCGCCTTGTACAGCAGCATCAGAAATGATGCACAAAGAAAAGCTCCACTCACAGGAAGCCAGATTCCTTAGGCAGGCTGCATGGGCCAATGTGCCAGACAGATGAACGGTCTACGTGCATTTCACGCACATCCTCAGCTGCAAAAGGTGCTGATGCGCCAGGCTGTGATTTCTTCCTGCATACCTTTTGTATGACCGAAATTCACCAGTCAATCATGCACCTTATTCATCGGCGACAAGAATGCGCACCTGAGCGATCAAGGTGTGTAGGCTCAGGAGAGCCCCGCAAACCACTACCGCGAAGGTGATGCGCATCTTTGCAGCACCTAGCCGAAACTTCCCTGTGATGTCACGGAGATCGCTTGGCCCGAAGATTTCCGCTACACAACTCTAGGATACACTTGTGTCAAAGTGTTACAGATACTATCATACCCTGAAGACAGCAACTAGCATAAGTTTCGAGAGGGTCGTGCCCTTTCCGACACCGTGTTTTCTTTTCTGCGTTGCACGCTGATTCAGGCACTCCCATAGACTTACCAAGAGAGCCGCTAATTGTTGAATACAGCATAGATTGGGCAGCCATTCCGCAATACTGACCGAACGTCGCGACTGGAGAAGCAGGAAGCTGCCTTCTTTCGACGCGAAGCTGCCCTTCATCACTAGCATTCTGGCTAAAGTTGTGACGTGACACGTGTCACGCAACATTCATTCCTCATTCCTGCCTAAAAAGCCCGGGGCTGAATACATCAGACTTTAACCTTGAAGAAGAACCCGAGCCTTCATGCCGAAGGGTCTACTCCAATTAAAATGGCTTATGACCTATTGAGGTAGAAGCAATAACCGCCTGCATTCGGTGAGCGTACATGCAGGCCTGATGCGGCTTATGTCTTACAACCCTGATGCTCAGGATACCTCAGCTGGGCTACATGATGCTGCATACTGTTTGATGGTAGAACCTTATATACAGTGTGCACATCCAGTCCTCTACTGGAGTTGCTTGAGCACTGACACGCATAGAACTTCTGTTGAACCCCTGACGGTCATTCTACACTCCTGTCTCATTTGACCTACGCAAGCACTAGCAGAATGCACCTTGCCAGACTCTGAGTCAGCAGTCAGTTGAGGCCAACACCTTGCTGAGCATTGCTCAATCATGATGATGCGGAACTTTCTAGATCTACGGCACCCCATGTCACGTCAGACTTTCACACATGAACCTGATTCTAAACCCACTTGCAGTCTCAGACAGATAGGCTATTGGCACATGTATACTGACCCTGGCATCAATGCCAGAGGATGGCGTCTTGCTTGCAGCCATTGGTATCAAGGAGGCTTTGTACATGTACAGCTTTCTTGATAGTTAGAAGACTCATCGCACTGTGCCATCATGGGCCTGATGTTGAGCATGATAGCTGCAAATGCTATATAAGCCTTGAGGCCCATGAGCAGCGCTACTTTTAAGTATCTCCTGTGAGGACCGTGTGACACCACATGTTGACAATCAGCTCTGCACCTGGCTCTGCCTGCAACGGTTGCAGAGATGACCTATGACGCACAAAGCTGCAATGACCACAAGAACCACGGCGGGAGCTATTGACCAGAAAAGCTTCTCACTCTTATGCCACTTGATGTCCCCCGCTGCTCCTATAGGCTTGCACAGCATTGTGACCACTCTCTGCTTCTCAGAACCAGAGCTACTGAGCATAGCAGCACGCATTGCAGAAGCCATGTTATGATTGCCAAAAGTTGTGTTGAGGAAGGGAGCAGGTGCAGAGAGAGTGGCCTTCTGTCCTTTGCCATGGATGGAGTGACCCCCTGGAGAGGCAGCCTGAGTAGGCGACGTTGCATCTGCCACATCGGCGTCAGGGCTGGCTGCATCAGAGGCCTGCTTGTCCACATATTCAAGGAGACAGCCAGCTGGCAACTCTTGACTGTCTTCATAGTCGTAGTCACCTGCGCGGGCCATATCAAACAATCTAATCATGCAGCATAAATCATGACCTTCAGCTTGAGAGCCATTGTCCCAAGACTCCAGTTGACAATTGAAGTCGTGAAGGTTGTTCACTGCAGAGTATGGATGCATCGCCCCAGTTTCCCTTGCCTCAGAGGCAAGGGCTGACATATGCGTCACGATGTGCTCTGTTCCTCTGATGCATGAGCTCCCGATCAATACAGATGCCACTGGTTTGCATGCTGGGGGTCAGTGCATGGGTCTCTTGAAGCGCTTGTGTTGCTACCACCATGATGGCACCAGGCGCTGAGCGCTGACGCTACTTGGAGATCAAGTCGTACCGTTGGTGTTGTCGCCATCATCAAAGCTGTAGAACCTCTTGGTCTGGTCGTACACAACCCAATGCCACCCTGTGTACTCTGCTGCGTAGAACGGGACAAACTGCAGCGTGTAGCCCTTAGGGAATCTGCAGGACAATATACAGAGACTCCCAGAAGCTTGCAAGGTACAAACTCACGTAGGACTCTGTACAGATCGCGCACATTCAGAAAAGTTTGAGCTGGAAGATCTACAAATGCCACTCAGTGACTTTACTGTACAGATGTTTTGCGGCCTGTAGAGTTCAAAATCTCAGGCAAACTTCCAATGGAGTTTGCAATGTCTCAATGCGCTGCCACACATCAAGGGACACACAGCAACCGCAGCTAGGCTTTTACTATGAGCATCTTGCTCATCATTGCAGGGACTGCATAAGTGCGAGTCTTACGTGTGGTACCAAGGGCGGTTTGCATCATAAGTCTTCTGTGATGCTGTCGTGTTGGGGATGTTGCAAGTGATCCCATCATGAGGATATCCGATGGTCAGGCCATTCCTGACAGCAAGGCTCCCGCTGCCAGACCCAATGGTAGGGCCGCGATATAGAGGATGCAAGTAGTCGATGTCTGGCTGGTGATCAGCCCCTGCAGGCGCAATAGCTTGCTTAAACCTCATTTAAGATGCACAGTGTGAGAAAAGGTGGCCACACGGGCGAGCATATGAGAAGGATTGCAGAGCCTAGACTTTGTAGACACGTGTGCAACTGTTTGCTGCAAGCCATCAACCCACCAACTCTTTAGGCAGTGCCGGTGCTGGATTTCTGGCCATAGCTAGCTAGGAGAAAACAAGCAACTGTGAGAGCTGACAGCAATAAGCGTGACATGTTGCCATCTGGTCAGACACCCGGTGGTGACCCTTTACTCTGGGGCTACATCTAGAGGCTTTTCCCACACTTACGAAGGCTCCTCTAGGATCATTGAGTCTACATGGTTTGATGGGACCCTGACCTTCTGGCTTGAGATTGGCTACCCTCATTGTCTTGTTGGCATGGTATGATGATGCAGCCTTTAAGGGGCAGAAGTGCCTTGCCTTGTCCTCTCTGCTCGTTCCACCCGCGAGCCCCAAGGCTATCGCCGGTATAGTAGACCATGGGCGTGCTGTGAAGCAGGGCTCTGTGCTGTGTGGGCCCGCCGCTGCGTCCTGGGCTTTCACCCATCCTCTGCTCCGCCTGCGCATCCATCTCACGTTGTTGCTTCAGCATGCATGCCCTGTTGGTCAGCATCTGCACATCTGTGCAGGCTACTAGCATATCTGTGCAGGCTACATAGTAATGCCAGTAAGGTTCCCTATGTTTCACCCTGACTCTTCGGAAAAGGACTCCTCTGCTTATTTTATACAGCTGGGCTCAACTCTCTGCCCTTGATCGATGAGGCACTCTCTGGGTGCACCAAAACACCCGGCCCTCACCGGGTCGACCCAGCCCGGTGGTTAAGCCTAATGGTCTATGAACCAGCAGGTCGGGGGTTCGAATCCCGGTGGTTGATAGCCGGTTTTTCGGATCTTTCGGGGTTGAAATGGGTACGGGACGATTGTCCCGGAATTGAAAGGAGTCACGGGCCCCATTGAAGGCTAAGCTGGGCCCTCGGCAGGGTTAGACCGGTATGCTAGCCCCTCTGGTGTGGTTTACTGCACCGGAATGGTAGTTACCCGGGATTCGCCATCCCCTCCCACTCAGTGAAACTCTGATGTGGGTTGACCCCAAGGATAAAATGCCTGGGTGTGGGTGATTTCCTTAATCACGCGGCAGACATGCTAACAAGCATCACCGCGATACAATTTCAATTTCAATCTCACCAAAACACCCTAAGCCTCTTCATTCCTTATCTCATCAATAGTTCAGGTACATACCTGTACTATTGATCCTACATAAAAATCAAGCCCCCCCAAGCGCCACCAAACTCTCCCAAGCAGGAAAGCATAACGCAAGGAAACTCTCCGATTTTCAGAAAAAAATCAGGCAAAGTGCAAGAGAGAGAAAACAGCCCATGAAGCAGAGTCGCCAAAACAGGCACCAAGAGGAAACGGCCAGAGGACAGTCCCGGACAAGGGAAGCAGCGCGATGCTCGTGCATGCAGGGCATCAAGCAAGCACGTAAGACGCATGCCACAGACTCCAATCACTTCCGGCACCGCGGAAGGATGAAATCAGAACTGAGATGCCGGAAGACATGTAGAGCGGAAGACGCACAAACCCTACACGATGAGCGGCGTCATGCGTCCCAAAAGACATCTCACGCATCTCATGCCCCGCAGCAGCCGATAGCCGCGCCACCTCTGCGTTTTACACTCCAGCCTGCCAGTCCATCGACATCCGAAAGCACAGACACTCCGCATGGTGACACAGCGGCCCGAAAGGCACTCACCCAGCCGTAAAGCGGCAGAACACGGGTGCGCTTGTGACCCGGTGCCCAATTTCTGTGCGCAGAGAACGTCGCGAAACCAGGAAGATCGGCTGCCGGCCCATGTGGCACCCTGTCGGGCGCCACATGGGCGCCACGCTGGCTTTTATTATTTATACGTGGTTCCCACATATTCGGATTATTAAAATACCTGTACTATTCATTTACTGCCCTCATTCAATGAGTACAGCACATGCTGATGATAATCTTGCCCAGTACGTGCCGTGAGTTGCTGTTATATGTGTACACTTTGCAGGCTTTTGCCTTCGCCAGTAAGACTTGTGAACAGCTTTTGTGCTCGTATAAAGCGTGAGACTGCCTATTGTGACTCCGTCTCATCCTGAACGGTGGCCCTGCTAAGACTGTACCCTCCTGTCTTCCGGAGTTGCCAGGTTGTATGTTTTGACTGAAAACTGTGGACTTGTGACGCACCTCAATGTTAGGCAGCCCTGAAGCGAGCACCGAACCGCAGACGAGCAACATGACTGTGCCACGCATGATGAGGGTCCGCATCGAAGCTACCTGTAGTTTCACCAAACAAAGTTGCCAAGTTGGCTGAACGCCCGTCTTGCATTGTTAGCCAGTAGACAGTCAGAAGCAGCTCGTGCTCACTCACATGTGTTTGAGTTCACCATCTGTGGAATGCAACCGGAAAGAAAGAGAACATACTAGCAAGTCCGCTGGGTTCTGACAGGGCGTCACGCACGGTTGTGCATCTTCTCCAGTGGAAGCTTGCGTGTGTCGCGGGCCTCTGCGCAGGACGCAGATATGGCAGAAACTGAGGATGAAATGTTATTTGGACCAATGAAGCTAGGAGAGGTCGAATGGTATATAAAGATGCCGGGGCCAGATTGAACTCGGGGCCAATGGAAGCAGGAAGCTACCTCCCATCAGAGGAAGCTGGCCTCAAGCCAGTGGCTTACTGTTACCATACAAATCCTATAGCGCATTTTATATCGCCAAAGCGGGCAGCTACTCCGCAATACATGACCAGTCTCAGCAAAAACGGACGAAACAGGATGCTGTCTTGCTTTAAGGCGAAGCTGCCCTACACTTTGCATCTCTACTTATACAACTCATGTGGTTGGTGTACCTGAGAAAGGTAAGCTTAAGCCGTGATGTCGTGGGACGAATATGCTGGAAGGGGCTGATTACATCAGGCTCCACGTTGGCAGCCCTGTCGCCCCTAGAGAATTGCCAAAGCCTCCATGCCAAAGGGACCCTTCCAGATGACAGGCTCATGAATTTGCTGCAGGAGGAGTGATCAACGGTTTGATTCTGGTGAGAGCTTTCACCATATACAGGCCTTCTGCGGCTCATGTTATGTAAACCTACTTTACGCCCATGCGTAAGCTGGGCCTATCATGATGCTGCATGCCATTTGACTGTAGGAATACATAGTCTGCACATCTAATCCACCACTGGCGCTGCTTGAGCGTTGATGCGCAAACAATTCCTGACGCTCACTTCATCGTCCTATCTCACTCGATCCATGCGGATGCAAGCACCAGCACAGTGCATAGCTCGCTGTCCGCTGCTCAATTATGTATACAGCCCCCCATGTCACGTCAAAGCTCTCAAGTGGCACATGTACACTGATCTTACACCAATGCCAGAGGATAGCGATTTGCTTGCAGCCATTGCTATCAACCTGAAGGAAGCTTTGTATATGTGCGGCTTTCTTGACCTTTGGAAACCAGCTGTGCCATTGTGAGCCTCATTTTGAGCATGACAGCTGGGAAGACTACAGAAGACTTTCCAGGAGAGACGGTCTTTGAGGATGGGGTGTGGCCTCTGAGGACTCCTCGCTTGGAGTGCCACATCTAGGTGCCTCTTATGAAACATGCACGTGTCGACACTCAAGTCTGCACCTGCCGGCGGCGGTGTTCGTCACAGCAAATCGCTATAAAGCACACCATGACAACGATCAGAAAGATTGAGGGGGGAATCACAGTCCAGCAAATGACTGCAACCTTATGCCAGCGGTCCCTAGCTACTCCTATGGGCTTGCAAAGCAATGTGGCTTGCCCATGCCTCTCAGTACTAGAGCTACCCAGCATGGCAGCGTGTGCTGCGGAAGCCATTGTAAGTTTGCGAGAAGCTGTTAGGGTAGGTGGGGCAAGTGCAGAATGGTCAGCCATCAGCGGAAATTCAGTGCCACGGATGAAGCGGACGCCTGGAGAGGCAGCCTGAAGAGGTGGCGCTGCATGCGCCACAGCGGCGTCAGGGCTAGCTGCAACAGAGGGCTGCTCGTCCAGGTATTCAAGGAGACAGCCAGCTGGCAGTTCCTGACTGTCTTCATAGTCGTAGTCACCTGCGTAGGTCATACCATACGTCTCAATTGTGCAGCATATTCATGGCATGATATGGGTATGCATCTGCTCTAGCTTTTGCAGTCTGATGGGACATATCTATGCTGACCTCTTGCTGCACTGCACCTTCAGACTGGAAAGCCCAATCTCACAAATTTGAGCTAGAGACCAACGGTTGGGCATGGTGTAACAGGCGAATATCATCTCAGCCTAGTGGAGGTAAGGGCTGAGACATGTGGCCACATGCTCAATTCCTCTGACGTGTGAGCTCTGACCAGAGCAAATGCCAACGCATTGCATGCTTTGGAGGTCAGAGTGCAATGATGTGCTGAATGGCGCCAATGATTGTGTAGCTACTACAATGGTACCAACTGCCAAAGCTGCATGGTCTCCTGGTCTCACCGGAGGTAGCATCGCCATCATCATAGCTGTAGAACCTCTTGGTCTGGTCGTAAACGGCCCAATGGAACCCTGTGTACTCTGCTGCATAGAATGGGACAAACTGCAACGTATAGCCCTTGGGGAACCTGCAGAAGGGCATACGGGGAGACTTGGTGTCAATTTTATAAGGCAACCCTGAGACCGAGTCATGAATGTGTCACCGCAGTGCTATACGTCAGCACACACAGCTGTTGCAGCTAGGCTTGTATTGTGAGGATCTTGCTGTTTGTTGCAAAACCCGAAACTCGTCACACTGGGGGAGGGCTTGCATAAGCGCAGTGTGGTACCAAGGCCGGTTTGCATCATAGATTTTCTGCGATGCTGTCGTGTTGGGGATGTTGCAAGAGATCCCATCATGTGGGTACCCAGTGGTCAGCTCATTCTTGACAGCAAGTACCCCGCAACCAGACCCAACAGTAGGGCCATGATATAGAGGGTGCAGATAGTTGGCGTCCGGCTGGTGGGTTGCCCCTGCAGCCATGGTAGAGTGCTGAAACCTCATTGACTGAGTATATGGTAAGAAAAATGGTGATACAGGCACCAAAGTGAGAGAGTTTGCAAAGCCTATATTTTCGAACCAATGAGCAAGTGTCCGCTACAAGCCACCGACCAGTCAAGATGGCAAGCGCATTGGCATTGCCCTAGTCAATCAGTGCTGCAGTAGTGGCTGGGACAAGGGAAGCTACCATGAGGGCTATTAGCAGAAGGAGATGTGACATGTTGCAAGCGACCCATACACATTCTGCCTTGGGGACACTTCCAAAGGCTCTTTCTAAACTCAGAATTCCAGGCCATTCCATTCCAAATCGGAAGGTTTCTTGGGGACCACTTCAATAAATATGATGTGATGGCCCCTGACATCCCTGCTTTGAACTTGGCTACCAGCACTATGCTTCTTGGGATGTTAAGATCACGCATTCTTCAGGGGGTGGAAGTGATGTGCCTTGCCTTGTCCTCTGTGGTCACTCCAACCGCGAGGTTCAAGTTGGTCACTCATGTAGTTGGTTGTGTACACCATAGCCGTCATGAGCAGGGCTCTTTGCTGTGCGGGCCCGGTGCTGCGCCCTAGGGATTCACCCATCTCCTGCTCAGCCTACGCATCCAGCTCATCCTGAGTGTGAACAAAAGGCTTTTGCTTCAGCTTGCATGACCTGTTAGTCAGCGCCTGCACGACCGTGCAGGCTATGGCCAACCCGAGTTCACCCTAGGGAGGCCTCTTCTGCTTACTTTGCGCAACCGGGCTCAACCAAGTGCATCTGATCGATGGGTGCAAAAAATTCGTGATCCTCTTCCTACCTCCTTACCATTGTGCTCTCATTGTTGAGCAACAGCAACCAGGCATGAGATGATGCCCCTATTGCCTGCTGCGCGCCATGAGTTGCTGATGTATGTGTAGTCTGTGCGGACATCAGCCCTCGCCAGAAAGGCTTTCAAATGCTTCTGTGCTCGTGTGGAGTAAGAGACTATATGGTGTGTTTGCGTAAGTCACATTCTACCTCTACAGTGTATGACGGGTTTTGAACACCAGACTCGCCAGGCCATTTCGACCTGTGCTTTCTCACACTAATGCTGGCCTAATCTCAGATCTTAACCTTTCTCCTACTACGCCCACACAAGCATCTTCTGGACTTGACCGGTTATTATCTGTGCTGACTGTGGATTTGAGACGCACCTCATCGTGTGACAGTCCTGAAGTGAGCACCGCCCCGCTCACGAGCATCAGGACTATGCCCAGCATGTTGAGGCTCCGCATCGAAGTACAGGTAGCACTTTAACCGGGAAAGAACCCTAGAACTATACCAGTGAAGTTGCTTGGGTCTCGAGCAGCCTGGCAGAGGCGTCACGCAAGGTCTGGAAGCTCGCGTGTGACGCGTGCCTCCACGCAGGATGCAAGGATGGCAAACCCTGAAGATGGACCTTTACACGATGAAGCTATGAGTTGCTGAGGAGTATAGAAAGATGCCGGATGGGCGAGTGGATGCGAGAAGCTGCCCCTTCTATCGGTGAAGCTGCCCAATGCCGGCATCTTGAAGGGAATGAAGGTTCCCTCTTGGCGTTACGCATTTTCCATGTTTGCAACCATCATCACTTAAGCAAAGCTGTATGTACAGCTCCCTTGATCATTGAGAATCTCTTTCATGCCGTTGTGAGCCTTCCATTGTGCCTGAGGTGCACAATTCTTCAACATGCCTGAACTGCCCATGGTGACGGTCTCAGAGAATGGATTTTAGCCCTGGAGAATGCACAGTATCATACTCGCATGATGCTACACTTAAGGTATCTCCTGGGAACAGCACAAGCCATGGCGATCCATTCTGCATCTAGCGCGCCTTGCGATCGCAGATTGCAGCTACTATGCACCCGAATATGACGATTGAGCAAGGGATGACTGTAATACATATAATGAAAACCTTATCAGGGCGGTCCCCGGCTGCTCCTATGGGCTTGCAAAGCATTTTGGCCAGCCCTTGCCTCCCAGTAGCGGAGCTACCTAGCATGGCAGCTTGCGTCGCTGAAGCCATTGTAGCATTCACAGAAGCTGTCTGGGGAGCTGGAGCAGGTGCAAAGGAGTTGCCTACAAGTCCAGCTTCAGTGCGAGCCTGAACAGGCGCTGCTGTGGCAGCCACGGCGCTGCTAGGGCTGGATGCTGGGGCGCTAACATAGCCGCTGACGCCAGCGCCTGCCAGGCCTGACACGGCCGCAGGGGATGTGCTGTTGCTGCTGGGCTGGTTAGAGGGCTGCTCATCTAGGTATTGACAGCCTATTGGCAAATCATGACCGTCATCATAATCATAGTCACCTGCGCCGGTCACACCAGACTTTTTAAGAATGCATTACACTCCAATAGCCCACACATGCTCTGTCATTTCCATTCTAGTCACTACTTGTTGCATTGCGGCACCTTCAATGTGAAGAAGCAGTGTCCCAAGAATATGTAGACTGGAGATGTGGAAGCAAAAACTGCCAACCATGATGCAATGCATGGTTATGCTGAAAGGCACCAGTGCTAATTATGCTTTAGTTACGCTAGCGCTGCTTGGAGGCCTGATCTCACCAGCAGTGGCGTCACCATCATCAAAGCTGTACAACTTCTTATTCTGGTCGTAGACGGCCCAATGGTGGCCTGTGTACTCCGCCGCATAGAAAGGCACATACTGCAGCGTGTAGCCCTTTGGAAACCTGCAGGAGATACGCCAAGGCGTGAGAATTCTTGCTTTTATAATGGCAGGGTCTCACACAAGTTGCGTGTGTGTTTTGAGGGAGAGTAGGGATGGTAGAAAAGTGTATTTTCGTGTTGGAAAGTTCTTTTGCGGTTTTACCATGTTTACATTCTTTGCTAGCATACATATATCCCACTGCAATGCTACATTTCAAGCCACACATGATGAACATGACTGGGCATGTGTTATCAGCATTGTGCGCCCTGTTACAGGAGTCATGCATGAGGAGAGCTTGCACGTGCAAAAGGCTTACGTGTGTTGGTACCACCGCGCTGCATTGTAGGGCTTCCGCGATGCCGACGTGCCGGGTATGGTGCAAGAAATTCCATCCCTGGGATACTCTGTAGTCAGGTTACTGGGAACAACAAGGCCCCCGCTATCAGACCCAATAGTGGGGCCATGGTATGAAGGCGGCAAGTAATCCTCTTTGGGCTGGTGCTTGGCTCCTGCAGCCATGAGAGATAATCTTAGAGTAGGTTGGGGTGAGGAAGAGGGAAAGCAGTCTTGCAAATGGGACAGGAACGCAGCGCCTGAGGCATCTGGGGAGAACGAGCAACAATTGCGATGCATGCCAATCCTGCAGGTCCACATGCTTTGCCCAGACAGCTAGATCCAAGATGGTGGAACTGCACTGTGTCCACATGCGGAATTTATGCCATGCCCAAACGGCACAGTGCTGGCTGCAACTAGTAGAGGGCTATGTATCGAGAGGGCTATGCACATCCTGCTCTGGAGACATCTTTTAGGGGTCTTGCGCATCATGAGATTCAGGAAACGCAGAGCGCTGAAACTGCCGTTCTCTCTCAAAGTAAGATGTGAGATGATGGGCCCTCCTGGTCTTGTCCGGGCAGGGCTACCATTGCTATGCTTCTTGCAACAACATGATCATGCGACCTCAAAAGGTGAAGCTGGTGTGCCTTGCCTTGTCCTCTCTCGTCACGCATGTCGCGTGATGGCGATAAGTCATCAGCCGCGGCCATCCCAGCTGATGCAGCCATCATCATCATCATCGACGCCTGAAGCAGGTCCCTGCGGTGTGTGGAGTCGCTGTCGTGCCCCAAAATTTTACCCGTCCTCTGCTCAGCCTGCGAATGCAACTCATTCCGTTGCTCTAGCTGGCCAGACATGTCAGCCAGCACCATATGTACGTCGGTAAAGGCTACATACATGCTGTACAACTGTTTCTGCACGTGCTCAAGTTGCGTTCCTTCTGCTCCAGCACTTGACTTTGCTAGTCATTATGAAGGCATCAGACAGAGTACACAGAGCGTATGCCCTGCTCTCTGACTGTACTTATACACCGGAGCTGTCTCGAGCAGCATCAGCACACTACAAATACTCCTACTGTGACTTCAACAAGTAGCTGTCCACCTTTACGTCGCTACGTCTACCCAACAATTTTCCGGACAAGACCGGCAGTTATTTCACTGACTGTAAAGTGAGGCGCACCTTCACGAATGGTGTGCCTAAGCTCAATACGGCCCCGCAGATGAGCATCAGGATGGTGCCTCGCATGATGAGGCCCCGCACTAAAGCTACCTGCACTTTCAACGGCAAAAGTCCGGCTTGTACTATATGGCAAGCAGAATGCAGCTCAAAAGCATAATACGAAGGCATGGTGAGCTTATGTGGATGAAATGCCGAGATGAGAAGCACCTACTAGCAAGTCGCCTGGGTCTCGAGCACACGGTCCTGCATCTTCCGAAATCTCGCGCGTGTCGTGTGCCTTCGCAAAAAAAACAATGAAGGCTAACACTGAAGACGGTCTGCTGCTTTTTGTCAGAATGAGGCTAGGAGAGGCTGAATAGTATATAAAGATGCCGGGGCCAGATTGGATTTCGGGGCGAATGGAAGCAGGAAGCTGCCCTGCTATCGGTGAAGCTGCCCAATGCTGGCTGTGCATGTGGGTGCCTCTTGAGAGGACTGAAGGTTCCCTCTTGACATTGTGTGTCTAATCAAGGCTGATGTGGTCAAATGAAGTGTCATTGGACGGTGTGATACGAATGTGCATTCAATGTAATGAAGTTCCTATAACTCGTCAACAGCCAACTGTGATTCCCGATGTACATGCTCTTTGTCTCAGAAATGTTGCCTTGTGTTTGTTGATGCAGTCACATGATCATGCTTCTGTTACCTAGGCTGCCTTTCATACCACAATGCACAATTTGATTTCTCACACAAGTACGACACGGCAATAACTTACAACACCAAGAGTCATTGCCAAGTGTTGGATACATTAGGTTTGGCAGCTCTGTCATTCTAGCGCATCCGCCAGAGGCTGCCAAAGGGATCACCGCCTTGCAAGATGCTGCCTTTTATCCTGGACACAAGCATACCGCGGACAGCCCAGTTGGTCTCACAAAAGCATGGTCTGTTCAACCTCGACCGCATATTCTATGCCAGTCATGCAAGAACTAGTGCCAGGAGGCATTGTGCGGCATTTCCTGAAGATTGGATCAGATCTGAGGCATCTTTCAGTCAGTACCGCTCCTCTCCAGGTTGAGCAAGCCATTGCTCAGCACACGCCCAAAAGAAGATGGAGAGATGAATTACTTTGGTGCGCATCATGGAAATTTCCCTTCGTTTAAACCTTGTTAAGGCGGCAGGCTTGCAAGCAATGTCACCGAAACAATTTGGATGCATAAACTCCTATATCAAAGAGTATCCACATCATGGCGCTTGAGCTCCTTTATTGCATTCAGCTGAATAAGACATTGATCAGCTGGAGCAAATTGCGGAGAAGGGTCTCAGAGCATGGAGCGTAACACATGAGGATGCATACGATCGCCACACCTAGGAATCCTTTGTGAGAGCACACGTGCCAGAGGTTTCAACTGTGCACCCGGCGCCGCTTGTTGCAGCAATAAGCTACACGTGCAAAGATGTAGATCAGAATGATTGAGCCAGGAATCACTGTGATACATATCACGAAATTCTTATCAAGACGATCTCCCGCTGCTGGTATGGGCGTGCAGAGCATCATGACTGGCCCAGGCCTCTTAGTACTGGAGCTACCCCGCAGGGCAAGATGTGTTGCGGAAGCCACTGTAGCATTGCCAGAAGCTGTCTGGGGGGCAGGAGCAGGTGCAGAGTAGTTGGTCATATGTCCAGTCTCGTTGCCAGCTGCATCAGAGGGCTGCTCATCCAAGTAGTGACAACCGGCTGGCGGCTCATCACTATCATCATAGTCGTAGTCACCTGCGCAGGTTAGACCAACTATATTGATTGTGCATCACATCCCAAAGGTAAATTGCAGCGGCAGGCATGTGGTTGTCTTTTGTAATCTGGAAATTACACTCATGCTGACCTCTTGCTACGCTGCATCTCCACACATATTCAATAGTTCAAGTTGACTGGTGTCCCTGAGGTATACATGCTGCAATTGAGGCATGGGCTAAAGGATGTGCTGTGTCCCTTTCAAGATATGAGTTCATGACCAAAGCAGGGGTCACCACTGTCACACTGTGGAGGGCAGTGCATGGCTGTGCTAAACACCGTCAATGCTGGTAGCGCCAGTACAAGAGCCCTAGCGCTAGCGCTGCATGAGATTCAGATCTTACCGCTGGTGTTGTCGCCATCATCAAAGCTGTAAAACCTCTTGGTCTGGTCGTATACTGCCCAATGATGTCCCATGTACTCCGCTGCATAGAATGGGACAAACTGCAGCGTGTAGCCCTTGGGGAATCTACAGGACAACACACAAGGAGGCGTCAGGCTTGCAATTACAGGCAGGGTCCTGTATAAGCTGTGTCCATATTCAGATTCAGATATTCATATGATCCCTAGGACAGACACTGCGCGGTCTCTAAAGTCTTGGGCAGGCCTCTGATGGAGCTTTAAATCTCGCACTCCATGTCATGACACGACAAATGCTTGCTGCTGAGCATATTGTATAAGGAAGCCGCAGCGTCTGCCGCATTGTTGCAGGAATTCTTGCAAGAGGAGGGCTTGCATGTGCACAAGACTTACGTGTGGTACCATGGCCGCTGAGCATCATAGGTCTTCTGCGATGCTGACGTGCCTGGAATGGTGCAGGAGACTCCATCTCTGGGATAGAGCATAGTCAGCCTATTTGCAACTGCGAGTCCCCCGCTGCCAGACCCTACAGTGGGGCCATGATAGGACGATGGAAAGTAGTCAGAGTCTGGCTGGTAGGTTGCGCCTGCACCCACAAGAGAATGCTGAGACCTTTCCAAAGAGGGAGATGGTGAGAAAAGATGGAGATGCAGGCATGGGACCCAGAGGGATTGCAAAGCCTTGAGAGTTTCTATCATGCTGCAGGCCACCGACCCGCCAATGCTGCAGCGGCTGCAGGTGCACTGCTCTGCCCAAACACCTACTCTGGCAGTGCTGACAGGGAGATGTTGAGCATGCATGAGGGCTGACGGTATAAGGAGGCATGACATGCTGCAACCTGGCCATACATCATTATGATAAACTGCTCTGGGGAATGCAATGGCTCTTCTGATGGTCACAGGTTTGGAATGTCAATTCTTCAGCTTCAAGCTGATGATCCCCAGCCCTTCAGCATGAGTGATATGATGGTCCCTAGCCTTCCTGGGCTGAACCAGGATACCATCAGTATGCTTTGTGTGATGCCATAGTCATGTAACTGTCAAGGGATGGAACTGGTGTGGCTTGCCTTGGCCTCTCTTTTCAGGCGTAATGCGCAAGTCAAGCTCATCGCTCCAGTATGGGGTAGTGTAGACCATGGGCGTCATCAAAAGGGCCCTGTGCTGTGTGGGCCCGCCGCTGCGCCCCAAGGATTCACCCATCCTCTGCTCAGCCTGCACACCCGGCCCACCCTGTTGCCTCAGCTTGTGCGACCCGTCAGCCAGCATTTGCATCTGTGCAGGCTATATCCTCCTCCGCTTATCATGCACAGCCCGGCTAACCAACTGCTCCCAAAGCAGCCACTGAAGGGTACACCTGGATGACTTAAAGCTCTTCTTCACTCAGCAGCATCATCATTGTACTTGTATTGAGCAAGAGCAAACAGCCATGAGATGATGACACTGCTGTCTCCTACTGCATGGTCTGAGACGCTGTTGCAAAAGCTGTTGCAACAATTGTTTGACCACTCTTTGCAGTCTCTTTGACTGCCAATAAGGCTTTTGAGCCGCTTTGGTGCTTGTGTGAAGCGTGAGACTGTCTGTTATGAAGACAGAAGCACTCATTGCATGCCTCTGCAGTGTACAACAGAGTCTGCACACTACACTTGCCAGGTTCTCTGGCCTATGATGGTTCCAAAACTGAACGGTGGCTATGTTGAAATCCCAAGTCTGTGCCGTCCTGTCTTCCGGACTCGACCGGGTATTCTTCTTTGCTGACTGTGGACTTGTGACGCACCTCAATTTGTGGTAGTCCTGAGGTGAGCACCGCCCCGCAGACGAGCATCAGGACTGTGCCCAGCATGATGAGGCTCCGCATTGAAGCTACCTGTAGTTTCACCGGAAGTGGATCACTTGAACGTCCGGCTTGTGTTATACGCCAGTAGACAGTCGAGGGCAGCTCATAGTCCTTGACACATGACGGCCATAATCTCTGTGGAATGCAAGCTGAGAAGGAAGAGACTCCACCAGCAAGTCGCCTGGGTCTCGACCAGGGGCGTCACGTACGGAAGTGCACCTTCTGGAAGCTCGCGTGTGTTGCTTGACTCTGCGCAGGACGCAAGTAAGGTAGAAGCTGAAGATGTACTGTTGTCTGCGTCACAATGAAGCTATGAGAGGCTGAGGAGCATACAAAGATGCTGGAGCCAGATTGAACTTCGGGGCCAGTAGCAGCAGGAAGCTACTTCCTATCAGAGGAAGCTGGCTTATGCCGGCTTGAGTCCAGATCATACTCCCTCAAGAGCACAGAAAAGGTCAGCATATTGTGACTGAATGATCTGCATTCCCTTTTCATTTCCTTTGACATCAAAATAAAGTCTTCAGACTTTAAAGCATGATATTCCACTTGCAACAGCCGGGCATTGTCATTGCTCTATCTTGCATCTGGAAAGCTTCCACACCAAGGCACTCTGCACATCATATGCTCCTGCTGTACATACGCGCAAGTACTCTCAATCTCAATGTGGTGAGATCTCTTGCAAAGGACGCCACGTTCCGGCTGACAAACCTCCATCCCTGCGGCATATGCATGCAACTGCTGTACAGAGCCTTTGTACCGCTGCTTGTCTGGCATTGCTGTAATTCTTCTCAGTGGCTGCTCTGTCATGTCAGCTATGAACCCTGGCCCCAGAGCTTGTCCATGGCCGTCAGAATGTCAGCCCCGCCCCTCCCAGAAGAGGCACCCTTCCTGCCCTGTGAGCCCCTCCCCTCCAGAGCATCCACAGTTGTCGTAACAGCAGCCCCAACCTTTCCTGAAGGCCGGCCCTTCCTGCCTTGAAGAGCATCCTCCTCTGGGACCTCCACATGCAGGATGTTCCTTCTAGCCCTGGTGCCCTGCACAACTCATAAGATGGCCTGTCATCCTTGCTGCACATGCCCTGTGTGTTGGCCCTGGGTGAACCCATGCTTGCGGTATAAGGAGACTCGCTCCAGGGTCCACTGTGGACAGATCAGTGTGCATGGCCTGCCGGCATATTCAGATTTCTACCGCTACTTTCAGCTGCAAGCCCCTTTGGTTGTGGAACATAGACCACACTTTTGCATGCTGATCACAGATTATGAGCACACTGAACACATTTGGGGAGCCATGACCGGAACAGGATGGCGCCAGCTACTTTCCAGACCTGAGCGCTCCTCCACATACTTGCATGCTGCATGCACTGCTGCTGGGGGACAGGATCTTTCTGGAGGCAGGTCATGAGAGAGAACTCCGCATAAGCGCTGACCTTGGGGCGCCTGTGCGACAGCGCCTGCGCAGAGTCCAGGTCGCTGGATGCGCTGCTGCTGGGCGAGGCCACCTTCCTAGACCTGGGCCACAGCTGCTCCGGGGCTGACTCAGCAGCGCTGGAGGCCACGCTGGCGACAGATGGCGCCCTCTGAGAGCCCCCGGATGACGCAGAGCCCCAGAAGCGTCGCAGCCCCGAAGGCCGCCTCTCCCTGATAGTGGGCAGCTCACGCGTTGCTGATGTTGTGTAGCTCCGGGATTGCCCTGAAGCCGGCCCCTCAGCCACATCTGCAATCCACAATGTGTTCTTTGGTGCTGTAGACAGACACATTCTAGGCAAAATACAACCCTGCCAGCAAAATGGTGACACCTCCTGACTGTTGGTGATGTATCACAGCTGGCGCATATAGGAGAGCTTCAGGAGTGCGTACTGATATTGCAGGCCTTGGCAGCTGCAAGACATTGGAGCAAGCCTGTTCAACAATAAGCTGGAATACAGATTGCCACCTGATATTACATAAGTATGTCCCTCTAAGGTTGATGTTCTACTGGTGTTGACGTGTCATGCATCTGACCAATGTACTGTGCCACCGCTCAGGCAGATGAAGGACATACCGCTCTGCTCATCATTGTACAGATTCCTGGCAATGACCACGTCTTTGTACTCCGGGGTGTAGTCCAAGGGGTCCTCCTCATTGAAGTACTCCTCCAGGCTGCTCAGCTCGCCATTCTGCAGACACACCTGAAATTTTAGAGGCGGCATCTGACAGGCAACAGGCGTCATGACTGTGCAGCACTACAGGCCCTATAAATATTCTCAAAATGATCAGGCAATGTCACGTAGATGCCTTTCAGAGACACCATGGGCAGTCAATGGCTTGCAGGCAAAGACAATTGCCTGAAGTGTAGGGCGTTCTCTGCACACAGCAAGGATGTGAGACTCGATGGCCCAAAATATGCCGTACCAGAGACAGCGTTTTGAAGTCTGCTCCTTGGTTGATGATCATGCGGGCATTCACATCCGCGCGCATGACCAGCAGCACGCTTCGCATGCTGGCGCCCTCCGGGAGGCCCCAGTACGCCAGAACAGGTGCTGGGAGGCTCTGCACGTCCCAGGCAGGCGCCTTCCCCGCGTCCAGGTCCACCAGGGCATCGCTCAGCGCCTCGCCTGTGAGCCCGCTTAGAGTGCTCACGAAGGCGTGGCAGACGCGCGGGGCGAGCGCAAATGCCAGTGCATAGGGCGGCGCCAAGAGTACCTGCGAGAAAGCTGGCATGGTGAGTAGGCGCAAAGATGTAGTGAACATTATTAGTGCATCCCTCAGCGCCTGGCCTGTGAGCCTGCACAGGGTGCTCACGAAGGCATGACAGACGCGCGGGGCGAGCGCAAACGCCAGCGCATAGGACGGCGCCATGAGCACCTGCAGAGATTTCTGGGAGTGGGAGTACAACAAATCACTGGGGGTGCAACATTATCATGCCAGAAAGCGAGGATGGTAAGAGGTTGCAGGTTGGATATGGTGTACACACCACACAGTGCAGAAAGGCCAAGGTGCAAGGCTTAGTCTCCTTCCTTCAACGGTCCTGGCACTGACCCAAGGAGGACACACATGCTATTGACTGATGGTCAAGCCCCACACATTGAGCAGCATCCTTCAGCCCTGTGCTACAGATGTGACCAAGTCGAGGGCCAGAGAGGTACACCCTACCTGATTAAGCAGCACCAGCAGTTTCTGCGCAGCAGAAGGGCTGACTGACAGAAGGGCCACCAAATGCGCCCTGGCATTGTCGCTCTCCTGCTGAAAGGCCTGCAGGTACCTAGCATCCTGCTGCAGGCTCCACAGTGCCTTGGCATAGGCCGCCTGTGTGCAGAAGCAGAAAGCTGAGCAGTTCTCCCTGCAGTGGCGATGTCTCACGCACACTGGGGGCTTGCAAAGCACATTAGTCTCTGACAGCCACAATGTCTTCAGACCCGAGTATAGAGCCTAGTTGTGTCGGATAACAGACAGCCCTGAGCAGTCAGAAGCTTTCCCTGTCAAGCGAGTGAGTGTGCATGATATTGCAAAGATGGGCCAGCAGCTGCCATGCCATGTGCAGAGACAAACACTGGGTGGAGCTGTTGGGCCGCACAAAGTAGCGCACCATGGCAGCTGTTGAGCCCAGAACAGGCGCGATGCTCTCCAACAGCACCAGCCGCCTCAGCCAGACAGTCTCGCGCTGCATGCTGACACCTGGCAGCCAGGCTGGCACGTGCGCCACCACAGCAGTCCCAGCATTGTACAGCTGCGCTGCCAAGAAGCCAGTCCACTCGGCCAGCTGCACCAGCAATGCACGCTTTGCATGCTGGGATTATTCATGTGCTTCTGTGCACGCGTGTAGGTCCTCGCTACATCAGTGCTTAAGAGGCTTGATGGTGTGCTGCAGCCGACCATCAACACAATGTGAAGCTGCAGAAGCGCGCATCCAAGATGCTATGTGACAAGGCCTGAAGGTATGCATAGGTGCTCACCCCTTTGGGAGTGCGCCAGTGCGCGAAAATCTTGCAGTGCTTGCTTTCCAAGTATGCATCTGGATAGTAGGGCGTCATGTACTGCTCCTGTCCTCTGTATGCGTCCAACCTGGGCATATCCATGTATATTGTGTTGGAGGTCTGCTCAAGGCATCTATGGGCGGGGTCCAGTAGTCCGACTTATCTTCCACTTGCTAATATGGGAACGTTACCTGATGCTTGGGTGCGGCAGAGGGTGGCCCTCACGTCTTTTTATGGCTTCCATGGCCTTTCGATAGCCCTAAACAGCCCACATATCATCCTCAGTCATCGATGACGCGACTCAAAGCAATCAAATGAAGGGAGCGCTTGAGTGTAGAGCTTTGGTACCTCTGCTCGATCCCTTTTATTCTGCTCTATCTGCTGACGCACGTCCTCTGGCAAGGTGTAGCTAAATTCTCTGACACCGAGGTACGCAGCCGACCGCCAATGCTGCTGCCTGCTGCAACGGTGTATCAGATTCAAAACACCTTGGCGCATCAGAGTGTGACGCAGGCTTGTGCATGCTAGGAGCGCAGTCCCGTCCTGTGCTGAGTATGTGGACAGGCCGAATATCTGCAGCAGAAGCGTCAGCTGTCAAGCTTGTAGCTCCATTTGCATCTCTATTAAACGAGACAGATAGCGAGAATGTATTTCTTCAGCTGTTGAGACGGGATTTTTTGCTGACGCGGGAATCGAGATGAAAGGCAGCTTCTTACTAGAAGGAAGCTAGTACGGATCGGTGTGGCTCCATTCAGGCAGGGGCTTCTGTCGTCAGGCAAGTGACACACAGCTCAGTGTGCAAAAAAGGAAACGGGTTGCGCAGCGTTCCGGCCTAGAATTGGCATTTGACAATCTGTCTGCGTTTGCCGAAACTGAGAGTGTGCTGGTCCTGCGGGAAGTCTCGGATGCCCGGCAAAGAGGCACGATTCAGTCCTTTCATATCTACAGAGTGCTAAACGAGACTGAATTATTAAACATTCGCATCAAGGGCCTGGTGCAACCTGCAACATCGAGTGAGCCTAAACGAAGCCCAAGGCTTTATCGCTCATGTACGCACTGCTGATATCTGGAGAAACGTTTTCAAGCCACCACCCGGTTGCCCAAATATCATTATCAATGCTTCAGCCTCCCATGTATCGCACAACAGCATGACATCGTCCCGATCCAAACAGTCCGCATCCACAGCCACGATTTGTGCAAGCACAGAACGAAGAGGCACTGTGTCTAATGGTGGCCAAGGCCGATCACATTGCAAGAATGGCATCATAGCAATATGCAGCTTCTCACGAGACTGGGGAGAAGGATCGCCGCGCGAGACCGGTCCAGGATTGGTGCCCTCATCCACAAACTTGTCCTGTGTGGTGCTCGTTGCATTGTTTAAGGGCAGCCGCGGAGCGCCATCGAAAAGCAGAGCAGTCAGCCATGGCACAGGTTATGACCTCCTCCGCATCAGCCCGCATTGTCGCCGGCCAGCGCACATCCGCCCCTCGCCCGCAGCCCACCAAGGTGCTGAGACTAAGCTTGCAACTCGTAATACTTGTGCGAGCAGCGCAAGCCAGCGATTGAAGAAAGGCAATGGAGAGCTAGAAAATACTGCTGAGAGAGCAGAGCGGGGAGCAGCCGCATGAAAGCTGGAATGTGATCTACATGATTACATCTTTGGAGAGTGTGGTAATGTTGGATAGCGAGATGTTCGGCACCCCTTGGGCACTGCAAGGAGTATTCAAGGAATCTTGAGCGCCGCATGAAGACCTCAAGGCTTGTTGAGGCAGGGTAGGATACTGGCTTGGTCGTCTGGCTGTTGATAACCCACTTACTACTGCATGCGTGCGCAGGCCGCCGGCCTCTGCGGCTTCTCAGGCTTCAAGTCTGAGTCCGCTCTGCGTCTTGGAAAGTCTGAGAGCAAGAGCCTCGCTGCTCGCGTCGCTGTCCAGGCCACCACCGTGAGTCCCGAAACTCTGCAGCACGCCGCAGGAATCTTGCAACAAAGTTCGGATGCAGCGGATGACAGTTTGTTTTTAATGGCGATCTTACGTCTATGGTGTATTGTGGCGAGCAAGGCTTGGCATACAGTATTTATGGGTGTCGGAGCTAGTTCTGTGACGAAAGGGCCGGCCAAACTGTTTCCTCTCTGGCAGCTCCAGCATGATCCTAATGTGATTTGCTATTATACAGGGCTCCAGGGGCTCAAAGCAGGTCACCCAGGCCAAGCAGCTCAATGTGGCCATCAACGGTTTCGGCCGCATTGGTGAGTCTTGAGTCATATTGCATCACGAAGCCTGAGTATATATCATGGCAATCCTCTCAATCTTTCCATGCACGTATCTGCATGTCTAGATGATCCATTTCACAGGCGCCATGTGGAGCCCAAGCACTGCTGATACAATGGCTGAATATCCCTGGCGCCAAAACAGTCACATCGCTGTCCTGCATATCAGGGGTAACATAGATCTGAATGCTGTGTACCTGCAGGTCGCAACTTCCTGAGATGTGTGGAGGGCCGCACCAACAGCAACCTCAACATTGTCGTCATCAACGACTCTGGTGAGACATGAGTATGTTGTGCTGTCCAAGATGCGCTTATCTTGCCTTACATCATTGCGCGCAAATGGCTTGCATTAACTCCCCGGTGCTGCGTTGACCTGGAGACATCCAGCTAGACTGCTAACTGAAGAGCAAAAGATCAGAGCGCAGCATGCCGAGTGGATATCTCTGTCTGCACAGGCGGTGTCAAGCAGGCATCTCACCTGCTCAAGTACGACTCCACCCTGGGAACCTTCGACGCTGACATCAAGTGAGCTGCCCCTTCCCTTTCACTGCACCTTGCAGTTGAAGACATTGGCCTGTGCAACCTAAGGTGTAGATAACAACTCTGTTGAAGAAAGCGAACTCAATCTACAGTATCTGGGCCCCAGCTCTTGGGAGAGTGCCGTCATGTATCACTTTTCTGGGGTCTTGAATGGTTGTCTGTATGTGCAGGGTCATTGACGACAACCACGTGTCCGTCAACGGCAAGCAGATCACCATTGTCAGCAACAGGGACCCCACCAAGCTCCCATGGGCTGACATGGTGAGCCATTCAGTCCACCTCACATACCCCTCAGCAAGCATGTAGTGAATGAATTACTGCACCTCTACCAGATGCACCCCTGAGCGGTGTATCAAATCTCACCAAGTGAGGGGCTTCTCTGCTACCTTGAAAACAAGCTGAATGTGCTAGGATTGTGACGTGCCTGGCTCCACTATGTTCAGCTGGGTGTACAGCTTCTGTCCTGTATGATGCAGTTGTGATGCTATTTGGCATGCTGAGCCTGGTTTGCTTGCAGAACGTGGACCTGGTCATTGAGGGAACCGGTGTCTTCGTGAACAGCGAGGGAGCTGGCAAGCACCTGACAGCAGGCGCCAAGAAGGTGAGCCCTGCCTTGTCTGCCACAGTGACATTCCCAGTTACTCTGGATCACCGACAGTCGCACGATCAGTGTAGCACGTGCAGCCCTTCTGCGTTAGCATGCCCCCTTAACAGTGGCCCTGACAAGCACCAGTACCCTACTCCACTCGCTCATACACCTATCCAGGGTAGCCTTGCTGCCTTGCCGCCCAGCACTTTTGTACTGGTGTGCAGGAGTGAGTGTATCATCTTATGTTGCGGATACTCAGGCGAGCTGGCAACTCTACATTGTAAGCCTGAGCGTAGAATGTGTGTGATGCAGGTGCTGATCACAGCTCCCGCCAAGGGCAGCGACATCCCCACATACGTGGTGGGCGTGAACTGCGACTCGTACGACCCCAAAGCACCCATTGTCTCCAACGCCTCCTGCACAACCAACTGCCTGGCCCCCTTCGCCAAGGTATGCCTCTCTCCTGTGGAGGTCTCTGCACGGCTCACCAGCACCCTTAACACCTCTGTGCATTCGGCATCAGCCCACCCCAGCGCTGTGATGCATACAGTCACCTTCTGTCTACGCTCACTCATGCAGACCGTGTCTTGCATCCCAGCCTGGAGATGCACTGCTGAAGAGCGGTCATTGTGAGGGCACTGCAGCCAGCAGATGTGGCTATATGATCAGTCTCTGAACAGTGTTGACATGGGGTCTCACTTCAGAGAATAAAGCAGGCTTGAGCAGGTGGTATGTTGTTAGCCCCACACCATAAGGGCTACATGACTGCCCTCACAGCTGCGCCACCGCAATAGCGACACGCAGCGCGTCTCTGACACCGCTGTGCGCCTGCGCAGGTGCTGCACGAGAAGTTCGGCATCGTGAAGGGCACCATGACCACCACCCACAGCTACACTGGTGACCAGAGGCTGCTGGACGCCAGCCACCGTGACCTGCGCCGCGCCCGCGCCGCCGCTCTCAACATCGTCCCTACCACCACCGGAGCCGCCAAGGCCGTCGCCCTGGTGCTGCCCGAGCTCAAGGGCAAGCTCAACGGTGCGCAGCCGGTCCTTGCTGGACCCTTTGCGCAAGCCTTTACAGGAGATTGGCCGTCACATGCTTCATTTCATTTTGAAAAGCGCATGAGCAGGGCTTCAGGATTTACATGCAAATATGCCGCAGTCTGTTGGTTTAGACGCTCATGGCGGGCAGCGCAGACAAAATTGGCTGTACTGGGCTGGCAAGCGCATTTACATAGTGTACAGGTCTCAGTTGCAAGAAAGCAACGGCACCGGTCTTGCTGATGTCTGACACAATTGCCCTGAAGGACAGCGGCTTCTGACATACATCTGCCTCTGTGCGCTGACACTTTGTGCTGCTGTGCAGGTATCGCCCTGCGTGTGCCCACCCCCAATGTGTCTGTGGTCGACCTGGTCATCCAGGTGGAGAAGAAGACCCTGGCCGAGGAGGTCAACGAGGCCTTCCGCCAGGCCAGCCAGAACGAGATGAAGGGCATCCTGGCCGTCTCCGACGTCCCCCTCGTCTCCAGGGACTTTGCCATGCTAGACGTCTCCACCACCATCGACTCCTCCCTCACCATGGTCATGGTGCGCCCCCTCGACGCCTGCCCCTTCCGTGAGCAATTCATGTATTTGTATGCACATCCTTGAGACCCGTATTGGCATGGCAGCACAGGGCAAGAGGCAGTGCAGACTACACCTTTGCATAGAGAGTGTCCCTCCTGTCCCTGGAAGGCTGTCCACTGCAGCATGAGTGTCCATCCTTACCGTGGGATGTTCATACTGCAGTCGTGCGTTTGTTGCATCTCTGCATTGATTCGGCCCTGCTCTATAGGCTTGCATATGGCGTTCAGGCAGCCTTTGCAGGGGTCATCTGTTGTCTGAGGTCACTGCTGTTCCTTGTCAAGGGTAAGCATGGCGGGATGATGTGATATGGTGCTGGAGGCAAGCCTGAGCAAGGCATGCTGTGCTGCAGGGTGACGACATGGTGAAGGTGGTCGCATGGTACGACAACGAGTGGGGCTACAGCCAGAGGGTTGTGGACCTTGCAGAGATCATGGCCGAGCGCTGGCAAGAGTAAGCAAGCCAGTAGGGTTCACGGGAGCGGATGAGGCTGTACGCACACCCTACACTCCCACTAGCTGAACCCCACTGACGCTGCAAAGTTCTGCAAAGAGATACAGCTTTCATGCTGCGAGACCATTGATTACGCTGACCCAGAGTGATCTGGGGTTTTGGCTGGGAGTTTGACAGAGCACGCAATGAGCAGAGACATGCAATGCTGTCCAGTTTTGAGAATTGTTTCAGGAGAAGACAGTCCGTAGAGAGTGCACAGAGGGACACGCAGTCCCTAGAAGGCATGCAGAATTGTTGAGATATTTGCCCCAACCACTGATGGCAGGACTTGTAAAGGCATGATGTGGAGTTGCCATCACTATCAGCACTCTTTGCCCCTATGACCGCTTCAGTGCTGGCATTCAAAGCCCGGGGAAGAGTGATGCGTCGCCAACGGATCAAGGCTTGCATGTGTGCCTTACATGATGTATATGTCTACTGCCCAGTTCGAACTGTTCAGCTGCTGCTTGTATGCGTCTAGACCTCAGATCTGACAGTGTGCAGCGTCAGGATCAGATAGCAGTATGTCAAAATAGAACACATTCAGATGATGCTACAGTGTAGCAGCTACACACTGATCGGATCAGATCAAATGGAAATGAAGGCCCTGGAATTGGGCTGCAGCGCTTACATCATGACATGTGCCTCATGTGGCGCGAATCGCCCTCCTCATCGTCTCGCTGGCACCGACCCCAGAAGGCTCAGAGCAACCATTCGAAGTCATCTCCCTATTGTAAGCATACGAGACATGCACGCACGTCGCAGCCGATGTCCAATTGCGAAGTGAACAATCTGCCAGTCTTGGTACGTTAGTACTGACTTCTTTGTCTGAGCATCATGTATCCCCTTCCAACGCAATGTCGGCTTTACGAGCTTATACTCATTGGTGCAGGAGCTTGAGCCTCACCAGCTGCGAGAAGTTCTGCGCTGTAAGCCCTGATCACCGTGCTCAGTCATGAAGCTGCAGATTGGTCAAGCTGCCAGTGCCTATGAGACACGCCGAACAAACATTCCGGAATTGGCAAAACTCAAAACTGTGAGTGACTGCCCACAACGTGGCATGGCCATGAGAACAATTGCCTGCAGGTGTTCTCCATACCATCGTCTTCAACCGGGCACTCGGAGCCTTTCGCCCCAAGGAAGTCGACTCGGAGCTTTTTGACATCACATATGTAAGCTTCAAAGTCCTCCTTGAATACATGTGTGCTTGCTGCTGCTCCAGGGGCCTTGCATTAAGTGGGATACTTTGTTGCTGCTGTCCCTGCTCGGAGCCATTGAAAGCATTGCCTGCATCTTCAGGCACAGTGTGGTGATCCAAAAGTAGAGAAGACTGTGGAGGAGAAGATCGATCAGTTCTACACCTGGGTAGACAAGCATCCAAGGAAGAAGGGCCAGGTATGGGTCTGCACGTTCAACTCATGTGGGAATCGTGCTTCTCAGTAGGAACTTCATGGGTCAGTGATGACACCTGAGCGACAGCCAAGGCTGCAAGGGACGGTCTCTGGCGGAGCGCCGATCATTTAGGTACAGTGCCTTGCACGCCAGGAGCTGCACCTGGTGTGGGGCAGTTTTCTGAAAGTGAGTGTGAATTTGCTCTGCAGGTGGTGCTTGCCTTCTTTGAGAAGCGCAAGACGCAGCGCTGGTCCCTCATTGGCGGCAAGCAGGAGGAGCGCCTGTACTGGGAGCAGTGGTACATGCCTTCAGCACTTACATTGCCTTTCACATGGATGCGCAAAGCTCCCTCGACATGTGAAGCACCTAATAATTCCACCAGTGTGTGTGTATTCAGCGCATGCGCAAGGCCATAGATCTGGATGATTCATGTGTGTGCTGAATATACCAATCATGACTGCATATTATGGTGTTTGAGGGGCCTGAGAAGTAAGGCATTACTGCCTTCACATGTGGAGCTGACAGTTCTACTATCTGCGCCAGGTGCATTAACATCTCCATCGTCGAGCCCAGCATCAGCCAGCAAAGCTCCTTTACCATCTCAGACGGTGAGAATCACTACTCATGCTCTGTGGTAACAAAAAGACTCATCCTATACAAGCTGCACTTTGCCTTCAGACGCATACTCATCCATTCCCTGGCAACCTTCCGTCTATACTAAGCAAACAGAGATGCTACCCTCCATAAGACGTGGCCGGTGCAGCTATGCAGACGTAGCACAGAAAGCAGGGTAGAGAAGCTGCAAAAGAAGTTGTAACATGCCTTGTTGTCATGATGCAATCAAGACATGGTTGATGTGTCATGGGTGTCCTGCAGTGCGGGAGAGGCGCCATGCCAAGCTGCAGGCGGCCATGGAGGATGTCATGACCGCCATCGTGCGCCTGGTGAACGACAAGAAGGACCACATCCCGCCTGTCACCTCGCCTGCAGTCCTCACATTCCCTTTCGAGATCACCATCGCTGGGTGAGCCCTGTACATCTTCACCTTCCTCTAAGCAGACATGAGTTATGACTCCATAGCTGATCATGCTACGGATGCTGGTGCTCCACAGCATGAACGCTACCTCACTTTGGCTGGCTCAACCATGGATGCCTGCACTTCCCTTTGCATGAGCCTGTGGCTCCTCCATTGATCTATTACATGAAGTAAAAATACTGTGCTCTCGCCCCTTACGCAAGTTTGATATGTTAATCCTGTGCTTGCACCTCGCCTGCTGCCTCAAAGAATGGTTGACTGCTCTGCCAACAGGGGATAGCAGTAGTCTTGTGATCAGGCAGGTATTGGCAATGGGGGAGTGACTACAGTGGCTGGCCTGCACTCCTGATCTTGCATCATTGGCTGCAGGGAAGGAAGCTCGGGGTATGGTCTGGACACAGTGAAGCGCCTGCTCATGCACACCAGCCCACCGCCAGTTCTCAGCTAGAAGCCTTTCTCCACAGCTTAGTAGTCTTGTCGGCGGCCTAACCCAGATTTAGCGCTAGAAATAAGGCTGCAGCTGCTTTGTAGCAAGTGTGCAGTGGTATCACATCAACTGGCCAAGGCAGGCAATTCAGTGTATGCTGAGCTGCCGCACATACATAAAGTGTTCAGCCCAGACGTCTTGTATCTTGCAGCGCTCTGCAGCAGCTGCTCAGCTCAGGCCATCACACATTGCCCAACAGGGGCCTTCCAGGTTCTCAGCTACTAGCAGCAGGATTGCCAGATCCAAAAGAGCAGTATCTACCCCCATCGTTGCAGCAGCAGAACGAATACCAGACATGGCGCAGAATGGAACGGCAGTGCAGCAGAGCAGAAGCCGCTCGGGCCTGCTGGTAGCCAAAGAAATGCTCGACGACAAGCTTTCTGATGATGGCAAGGTGCGTGCCAAGTCCTTTGACTCTGAATATATCTTGTGGATGAGTATAGGTCTGGTCTTCAGCATGCTGCACTACACCCGTACACCGAGACCCAGTCAGAAGCACATATCTATTTCGTGTGCAGCCTTTTTGTGAACTTTCCTTGCACCTTGAAGAGGCTTCAGAACCAGGAAGGCACGGTCAGACGGAGCAGCCCTGAGTCTCTATGTCTTCTAGTCAGGTTGGGGTGAGGGCGGGTTCCATCTGCAAGGGTTTGGCACGTGAATATTGCATCATGTGCAGGCCATCATGTCAGAGTTTGAGCGGCTGCGCCGCATGCCACTGACCGGCTCCATGAGCGATGCGCGCTCGGGAGGGAACGCGCGCCTGAACAGGTACTTCAATGTGCTGCCCTTCGACGCCAACCGCGTGCGCCTGGAGAACGGCACCTCGGACTACATCAACGCCAGCCTCTTGACCAGCCCTCCCGAGGAGCAGCCAAGCTGGGAATACATAGCTACACAGGTCAGATTCCTGCATACAAAGCTGTCCAGACGTATTGAGCTGCTTGCTGTGGCAATGCTCCCAAGCTAGATAGAGATGTGCGTCTGCACCGAACGCCTTGCTGGCTGCGTCAAGTGCGCATCATGATCAGTAGCCTTGCTGCCTTGCCTGCCATGTGAGCCAGACATGGCACTGTCACTGTGGCCTGCATGCAGTTGCTATCATGAATATTTGACAGATGTTGTGCGCATGCCTTCAGGGGCCAAAGGACTCGACCATGGAAGACTTCTGGCAGATGGTGTACAAGCAGCGCTGCGCAGTCATCATCATGCTCACTCGAGCCACAGAGAGCGGGAGTGTAAAGAAGGTACTCTCCTGCCAAGACTGCTTCAGGCAAGAATGTTGGTATACTTGTAGCCTGAATCTGGGCTTGCCCTGATGTGCACATGACAAGGCTCTGCTGAAAGGGGAGCCCCCTGCATCTGTATGTATCTTTCCCTGGCATTGTTATCCCTGTTACCCCATGTCAGGGTGCTTTTGCTTGTACGCTGCCCTTTGCTGCTTTGTGCAGCGAGCAAGAAGCTCTTGACACCATAGGATGAGTATCCTGCAACTAGCCATGGCTGTGTAGGTTGTTCCCCACAAACCACTGCCCTTGTATCTCAGGTCGAGGTGCATACTTGCTGACCATCCACCAATGGACCTGAATGGACCTGGCATTGGTGATGCAGTGTGCTCAGTACTTTCCAGAGGAGCTGAGCCAGCGAGGGGCCTATGGCGGCTGGCGCGTGGAGTGCACGTCTCTGCAGGAGGTCGATAGCGATGTCTCACGGCGCGACCTGGTGGTGACACCCCCCAAAGGCTCAGGTATTCATTTTCAGTCATTCATTCATTCATCACATGGACTCCAGTCCACAGATTAAGTGCGTTGCAGCAGCTAGGCTCAGGCAAAAACATCATCGATCACTCACATGCCGCAGCTTCCCAGCGGCTGTAAAGACCAGTTACGCGCTGTTCAGCGCGATGGCTGCTGCTCCTCTTGACACACATTGCGCAAGAAAGGCACACACTTCTCAAAGTGTGGAAGAGATGCGATGTGAAGCATCATAGAGACATTGTTTGAATTAATGTCTTTCCTTGTGAGGAAGTATCTCTGAGCTTGGTCACCATGTAGCAGAAGCTACTCACTCCCAAGCTCCCAAGCTGTTGGTCACAAGCTCTGGGCCCTGTATAGGCCGCAGCTTGCATGTGAAGTTGTGAGCAAGCGCTATGGGTACTGAAGCGCTGGGTCAACATAGTGCATTGACTGTGCAGGGCAGCCATGCCAGGTGGTGCACTTCCACTACCATGCCTGGCCGGACCATGGCGTTCCCTCCACAACGCAGCCCCTGCGGGACCTAGTGAGCGCTGTGAAGCAGCTCGAGGTGCAGGAAGCCGGGCCAGCCGTAGTGCACTGTAGTGCAGGTGGCCATGTTCTCAACCCCCTTTGCAATGTTAGCAGTTTCAGGGAGGATACTTGAGTGGGCATCCTCTTAAAATGGCATATGTCTGAGCAAAGCGCACTGTGCTGGAGCGTCTTGAACTTGGGTATGGTACCTGAAGCTCTGCTGCGCTCATAGTGGTACCATACTCAGGAGATTGCGGACGTCGCAGTATGGTGGGCAGAGCTCCAGCCTGCTGTGGCTTTGGTTTACTCCCTTTGAGGGCAAAATGCCCGACAAGCTTTCCTGCGAGGGGTTGTAGAGTCACATCTCTGGTGGTGGTGCAGGCATTGGGCGGACAGGAACCTTCTGCGCAGTGGACATTGCGCTGCAGCGCCTGCGCTCCCCGGACTACAGCGCAGCCGTGAGCGCCGCAGAGCTGAAGCCTGTGGTGGCGGAGCTGCGCCGGCAGCGCTGTGGCATGGTGCAGACGCCCGAGCAGTACCACTTCTGCTACCAGGTCAGCTTACTTGACAGGTCCACAGATGGCTGTGTGTTGTGTTGTGTTGTGTTGTTGGTCCCGGGTAGGCATAGATGTCCTGGTGTAAATGTACCTCACATCCCAACACCTCGAACATTACATCGGATGAAAGGGGTTAGAGAGTCAGGATAATTCTGACGGGGCAGATGGCAGTCAGGCTGTGCATAGTGCTGCATGAACTTCAGCTGCAAGGCAGGTCAGGATGTCAGGGGAATTGTGCAGGAAATCTTGACGTTCTTGCATTTCAAGACATCCCTCCAAATCCTCCACTGTGCAGGCCATCAAAGATGAGGTTGACCTGGAGCTTCTTGGACAGTAACCAGGCAGGGACCATCAGGAAAGCGCCGCAAAATTCAGACACCAGCATCTGGCTATATATGCTGCTGCATGGAAGTAGGTCCAAGGCTTATGTGGGCCGTTCTATTTTCTCTTCCTGGGCTTAAGGCTACAAGCCTGGATGCTTGTCTTGGCAGCACAAGTGGCAGGCAGAGGGATTGCTCGGCAGAAAGGCGGAGGGTTTTCGAAGTGGGGCACAAGCAGCTGCTGCAATGCAGAGCAGTAAGAGTAAGATGCAATGCGCCTGATTGGGTGACGTTTCAGCAGCAGCAGCAGCAGCACAGCCGCATGTATGGAAGGGGCAGAATTGGCCCAGCAGCTTTTCAAGTTTCTCTGTGTGCATGTGCTCTGAAGGCTATCCTTGCACATCAGGACCTGTACTTTCTCAGGTGATCGAATCGTCAGTCTTTAAGGTTTGCCTGAAGGAAAGTGTGGCTAGGGGTGAAGACACGTGGCTAAGATTCCCAGATTAGTTCTTTATATGTGCTGTGTGGCCTCATTCCAGGAGTGCCCAAGAGTGCTTCATCTTCGATGCCAGCATGCAGCGGCATTCTCTCTACAGAGCGCAACTTGAGCGACTTGAGCTTATTGCTGGCAGATTAGAATACAATGCAGAGCCGCAATTTCCTTCAGAGCGTGTCTCAGGAAAAGCTATGCCACATGAGGATGCCTGGAGGAACCGTCTCCCCCATAAGCTCGTCTTTGGACTTATAAGGCACATGCGCAGGCTTCAGGCGTGACTGATCAGTGAAACGGCTCCAGAACTCTTCAATGCTATGTATGGCTGTCAAATCTCTATGGTGTTGTCGCTTCAGATGAGCAGCATTAGTGCATTGCAGATTTGCCCTATGTCTTGGGTGAGAAAGAGCGCTGTCAGGACAGCGCAAAGGTGCGGGAAGGGTTGCTCTGAGGATGAACTTAGACATGGCAAGGGTGTACCCGTATGCTAGGCATATCTCTGTTGCCTCTGTGGGGCTCGTGTGGGGTGGTGCAGGTCAGGCGGTTGGGGGTGGTGCAGGTCAGGCGGTTGCCAGCACTTCGTTCAATCAGTGGTACCACATCGTGCGTGTGTACCGTGTCCATGCATGTATACGTGGTTCAAACTTTTGAGAGTGGACTTCAGGAACACGAAGCCGGGGGGACAGATTGAGCCGTGGTGTGAGCAGTGGCGAGGTGCAGAACCGAGAAAACTTGTAATGCAGGTATTCATGGGA
The DNA here is from genome assembly GCA_963930925.1 of Coccomyxa viridis. Taxonomy (NCBI): domain Eukaryota; kingdom Viridiplantae; phylum Chlorophyta; class Trebouxiophyceae; family Coccomyxaceae; genus Coccomyxa; species Coccomyxa viridis. Next base: position 413,368 of record CAWVOJ010000006.1, on the reverse strand, counting down.
TGAAAATGAGTGATGGGGTGGAATTGGCTAAATTTTTGGCGTTAGCGTGGCTAAAGGGAAGGAAAGCACATTGTGCCGGCGACATCTAGCTCAGTGGGATGAAGGCGATTCCACTCTAATTGCACGCACTCCATCCTGCTTGAAAGAATAATTGCATAGATGTTGCAACCACCAAGCAAGCTCTGGTTATCACCTGAGCACTGACAAGCTACATAAACCAGCGCAGTCGGAGGCCAAATTTGGCTGCGGTGGCCAGGATAGCAAGGCTGCCACACACTTCTGCAAAGAAGTGGCTGTGGGTGAGACCTTTCGTACTCGTAGCAGGCATTATGCAGACCGGAAGATCTCTCCCGACTTCTACCCCGTGCGTCGTACAAAGCCGTCGCCTTCTGTCGGTAAGTACACGACTTGGTCTGGGGCTTTTACAACAAGGCCTGCAGCACATAGACATCAACAGAGCTTCTACGGTTCTGTACAGATCAGTTTCCTGAGGTCAGGACTGTTGTTCAATATTAAAGCTGTTGCTGGTTCTGCAGGGTCAGGTCTTGGCACCCAGCAGGCTTTCCTGCTCACAGCCCTGCAGACAGGAGCAGAGACGGCCTTTTCATACCGTAACGTGTCAAGGTGATAGATGCGCCCCCCGCTCATGCTTCTGGTGCCCATCCTGCTTGAGGGTCCTCCTAATGATCTGAAGCAGTAATGAGAGGTCTAAGAAGGTACAGACTGAGTCAAATATCAGCTTGTATGTGCAGCATCGGCCACAGCTGCGGCCCCTAGTGTGGCAGGCAAGGGCCCAGACTTCTGGAACACCACATACTATCCCACTGGAGCAGATGCCAGCTCTCTGAAGAAGGCCTGGTATGTTGTGGATGCGGAGGGTCAGACTCTGGGAAGACTAGCTACGCTAGTGGCCAGCACCATCAGGTACTGAAGAAGCCCTTCCTTGTTTGGGCTTCCTAGACTCCCTGTGAGAGCTGTGGCCCCGTGCAACTTTGAGACCTTGCGGGGAGCAATGCGCGTCCTCTGTCGAGTTCAATGTGTCGAAGCCCAAATCTGGACATGCCACACGTCAAAGCACAGCAGACATTGGGAGCTCCCATCGGTAGCCACAGCGTCAGGGCTTGCATCAAAGGCCGGCCTTGGTTTCACAGCTGCCAATGAGGGTCATCCTAATGGCAGGACACAGCTGCACATTGTCTGAGCACGCCATAGACATTGGATGTGTTTTGGTGCGCAGGGGCAAGACATTGCCAACATACCAGCCAAGCATGGACATGGGCTCGTACGTGGTGATCGTGAATGCGGAGAAGGTCAAGGTGACCGGGAACAAGGAGCAGCAGAAGATGTACTACCGGCACACTGGCCGCCCCGGCAGCCTGAAAGAGGAGAACTTCCGGAAACTGCAGGCGGTGCGGATCAATCTCCAATATCAAAGTAGATGAAAATTGTCAACTGGGTTGTGGCCGCCCCCTGCCCAGCGTGTCTCTCAGTATGCAGCTGTCTGGCATGTTGCCTATCTCGCTGCTCTTCCTTGCTCTGTGTAACATCCTTTAAGCCCTCGCAGCGCGCACAACAGGATCCTTACACATGATCTCTCACATGCAAACGCCCTGACCCTCGGCAGCCTGAAAGAGCCGAACCGCAAGAAGTAGTCAGCAGCATGCCTCAGTTGCCGAAGCCTTTGGGGCATGTAGCAGGGTGTCCCTATAGCTAGCTGGGTTTGCTAAAGCAACTGTGGAGGCCCTTGAGAATGCGTTGCACCAGGGCAGAAGCTTCTGAATTGTGTTCTCTCAAATGAGAGAACTCTCGCCGTGAATCCGCCGTGATTTAGACAGACAAACCGGAGTGATTCGTGTGCACTGGCGCAGAGGCTTCCGGAGCGCATCGTGGAGAAGGCGGTGAAGGGGATGCTGCCCAGCGGCCGCATCGGCCGCCACCTGTTCACCCACCTGAAGGTGCGCCCGCCACCCCTGCTGTGTTCACCATCAGGCTGCAAGCATCCTGACCTTGTGCTGTACACCCACCTCAGGGTGCAGTGCGCCTCCTGCTTCCTTTCCAGCCCGATTAATCTGTAACCTGCTGGTGTTTGCTGTGTTGCTGCCTCTCGTGCCTGTCAGCCAAGGTGGGCCATTTGGCAAGATAGAGTTGGCTGTGCTGGCCTGAGAAGGTGCTTCTTGCCAGCATTAAGGTCTGCACTGCGAACAGACAGCCTGCCAGATCTGAGGCGATGCTTGGAATATGATGCTGTGTTGTGGGCAGAGCTCTGAGGCTTGTGGGCACTGGGTTGCAGGTGTACAAGGGCGGAGCACACCCCCACTCTGCCCAGCAGCCCTCAGACATCACCTCCAGGATAAACATGAAGCCCGGCGCTGAGAGCACGCCAGCACAGTGAGCAATCATGGCCCCATGAGTGCTCTGTTTCCTGATGAGTTTAGTGTTATGAGGAGGTCTCAGCACCAACCAATCATGCCCGTTGCTGGCTAGCCTTCTTGCAGAGAAGGGCAGCAGAGATGTTGGACGATTTATGCTTCAGTGGACAATGCGCACTTCAAACCACTGCTGGACCCCAATATGATTTTGTCATGGTGGATGACTGACATAGCAAACATGTTGTGCCCTAGACCAGTCGGACTGGACTATTCCAAGCTGAAGTATATTCCATGACCTGCGTTGAGAATCCGCCACTGGTGGAGGTACCTTACACTTCGTTGTGCCAAACGTTCTGTGCTCTTTCTGGCTTCTCACCACACCTGCACATAGCTTTGCCCTCAGGCAAGACTCCTGGCACATGTTTCGTTCTGCATGTTGTGTCTCAGCATGCCCTCTTGCAACCCAGAAGCTCTTTCTTTCCGCCTATGTAGATGCGCTTGTACAAACGTCACCAACACTACACACGTTGTAGCTCAACCTTATTCGCTCATCCTTGAAGCACGGCTAATGAGAGGACTGATGAGCCACTGATGCTGTGCCCAAGGCCCTAGACTTGCATTGAGGGCCAGCCATGTCACATGCTGTCCAAAATGCCTGCTTTTCTCAAGCACTTGAAGCAGGCACCACATTGACTGCATGTCGGGGGATTTATACGCCACTCTGGCAGCCGCGCAGTAATACGGCTAATGGCATCGTCATATGAAAGCAGTGGCGCAGAGTCTGCATCTATATACAAGCAATGTGAGGGGGCATGCTCATGCCCCTGCCCTGCAAGAGTCACTTTGAGGGAAAGGCCTCGCTTGGACAGAGCATCCTGCATGTCACTTAAGGCAGCTGTATCCACTCTCATGCTACTGGCAACGGCAAAGAACGTCTTGAGCCTCTGTCCAGCATTGCATGCGCTGCCAAAGGTAAGGTGTAGCGGCCGTGCAGTGGCTATCATGAGCTCTTCAACGCCAGCCAGGTTTGCTGGGATGCGGGCCTTCATGGCAGCGCCCCCCGCTTCCTTGTCAGTGCAGACGTCTCCGCAGAGGATGCTCTTTAGGGCTGGAAGATTTTTACTGTGCCTCAAGTAAAATACAAAAGGATGCCCCACACGAGAGCCACGAACAAGTCCATCACCTTCCTCATCAAACCCAGCAATGTCATCATCCATCCCGCCGTACTGAATGTCCCAGGATTCGTTCCAAGCGTCACACCTTATGACTTCCAGGTTTGGCAGGCAGCCTTCTGAGACAAGGCGCTGCGGCTTGTAATCCCCAAGGCAAGAAAGGAAGACCTCGTGCACCTCAGACAGATCTAGCTGCAGGTCGTGCCCTCTCTCGTCTCTATCCGCCCAAAGTTTTAGATCGGCTCTCAGCCTGCACTGCGGAGGCTTTGATAGGCGGGATGCTACTGCATTGAGCAGAACCAGCCATGGCAAGTGCCGGCACCCCGAGAAATCCAGCTCTGAAACTGGTTCTGCCCAAAAAGCTGAGATACAGGCGGTCTCCAGCAATGGCAGATATTTTCCAAGAGGCACGGAGTCCAGGTCTGTGTGGTTGTTCAAATTCAGTTCAAGGTGTCTCAGCTGTAAGAGCGGCACCAAGGAAAGCACATTTGGTGATCCATCCAACGAAAGCTTTGCTGCGACGAGATTAGGCAACCTCAGCAAGACTGAGCCTGCGAACTGCCTGACCTCATCGTCATCCTTATACTCAGAGGTGTGCAGCCTGAGGTTCAAGTATCTTACACCGGCCAGTATGGAGGGGCTGGTCAAGGCTTTGGGCTGATCTTGGAGGTTGAACAAGCTGCGTCTTACAGCATGCATGCTCAGCTTGAGAGATGTTGTGCTTGGCCCAGTATGCCTGCCAGCACACGCCAAAGCGCAGCTCGCTAGATTGCTAACCACATCCAAGGCACTGTCGCTCATCCCCTGCATGCGCTGAAGTCGATCTACCGTTCGCAGGACACAGAGATGGTCACACTGTGCCACAGATGTTGTGCACAGGACTGCCCTGCCTTTCTCATACTCTCGGAGGCGCACCAAAAGAAAGAACTGCAACTTTATTGGCAGATGTGAGCAGATCCTTGGGTATGGGGTTGTGAAGTATGCAAATCAGGACAGGTGTGGTGTGGGCACTCAGGTGGGCTGGGTCGTACATATCGATACTTGTGGCATCGGAGATCCACCTTTCGCAGCTCCATGTCATGCAGACGATGGCAGGCGCGTGCAGGCCCGCGTACCCATTCTGCCAGCGTAAAGTGCCAGGCAATATCTTGCAGGAGGTCCACAGGGAGGTTTAGCAAATCCATGTCCTGCATCACAGGAAAGTAGAAATGGTGCCCTGCGACGATACAATTCTTGCTTCGATGTGTCAATTTCTGGCCAATGCGGTTGGTTAGTTGTCAGTAACATGGGCAAGCATACATGTCAGGTCGCTAGAAAGCATGCGCTTCAATGGAACATTTCATAGCTTCCTATAAGTTTGACTTGTCAGACAGCCTAAACATACGGATGTGTACCGGTATTGGAATGATCCTTCACGTCTGAGGCCTTCTCACGTATATGACTCTCGGCGCATGTAATGTCATGCTCGTCCCACTCTCAAGCCTCCTAAGTCACTTTTTGTGAGGTCTGCCATTTTGGGCATGGACGCAGAAGTCCATCGAGCAGGGCTTCGATACTGGGCACATATGCTGCCCAAAGACCCGAACTTGCCACTCGCACATCACGGTGCTATATCCCCTACACGGTGCGCCAAGGCAGTTCGTACGTGAGGCTCTTTAGGGGCCAGAGCAGACTAGAGGTGGTGCCTGTAGGAGGCGATATATGTATAAGGTGAGAGCTTCCGTCAGGGCAGGCTTCTTGATGCCTTTCTTCGGACACAGTCACAATGACCACGATAAAAAGGCGTCACATTGCACATTCACGTAGGTGAACAGATGCCTGCAAGAGCAGCTTACAGAATTTAATGCCTCCAGCCTCTTTCTTGCAACACTTCATAGCTTACTATGTGATTGTTGTCTGCTACTCATGCGATGCCATATGCTTTGTCTGATTCTGCTCCCTGAGCTTTGCAGAAGCTTGTGCTCTCTGCTACTGAACCTCGTGCTTTGCTGTGTACTGTGCACACCGCCAGCAATGCCCGATGTACCTAGCTTTTTAAATCCCCTGAGGGCCAAGCATGTCACATGTTGTTCAAGATGCCTGCTTCCCCTAAGCACTTGAAGCAGGCACCACACTGACCACAACCATCGAGATTCCTGCCCCACCTCTGTAGACGCGCATTCACATAGCGTATGGCATCATCATATGACAGCAGCGGCGCTGAGGTTGCACGTATATACAAGCACTGCGAGGGGGCATGCTTGTGTCCCCGCCATGCTCGCACCATGCAAACTGTGAGACCTCGCCGAAAGAAAGCGCTACTCATCTGGAGGATTGCCTCTGCATCGAAGCTTATTTCCCTAGCAACAATAAAGAGTGTGTTGAGCCTCTCTCCCACACTGCATGGGTTGTCAAAGACTAGTCTGAACGGCCGCTCTGTGGCAACCACCAGCTCCTGAACATTAGCCAAATCCACTGGGATGCGAGCCACCATAACAGGATTGGGATTATTATAACGATCTCCACACAGGATGCTCTTCAAAGCTGGGAGATTCCTGCTATGTCTGAAGAAGCTCGCAAATGTAGCTGGTGCAATGCCTCCAAATTCCTCCTCCTCTTCATCATCCTCAGGATAATCTTCAGCATCGTCGTTCCACAATGGATTAGACCATACATCACACCTTATGATCTCTAATCCTGGCAGGCAGGCTCGTGCGACAAGGTCTTGCGGCGGATAGTCTCCATTGCAAGAGAAGAAAACCTCATGCGCCTCGGACAAATCTGGCCGTAGCTGCCGTTCTTTTAGGCCTTTAGGGCTCTGCTCCAATGTGTCTACTCTCAGCTTGCACTGCGGCGACTTTGATAGTCGGGATGCAACCACACTTACCAATACCAGCTGCGTCAGGTGCCGGCACCCCAAAATATCAAGCTCTTGAATGTGCGTCAGCCAAATCTCACTTGAGAAGCGGGCAGTTTTGAGCACCGGCAAGAGTGTTCCCAAGGGCACATGGTCCAGGCCTCCATAATCGTCAAGTGTCAGGTCGAGGTGCCTCAGGCGCAAGAGCGGCATGAGGGCAAAGACACACGAATGTCCGGTCAAATAGAGCTTTGTTGCAACGAGGTTGGGTAACCTCCGCAAGGTTCCGCTTACAAACTCCCTAAGGCCGTCATCATCTTCACGCCCTAAGCTATGCAGCCTGAGCTCCAGGTGAGCTACATTTGGCAGTATGGAGGGGCTGGTCAAGGCTGTGGGCTGGTCTTGGAGGTGGATCAAGCTGCGCCTGAAACTTTGCGATTTCAGCCTGATAGATGTTGTGCAAGGCCCAATGCGCCTGCCGGCACACGCCATGGCAGAACTCATCAGTTTGCTGGCCACATCTAAGGCACTGTCGCTCTCCCCCTGCATGCACTGTAGGCAATCTGTGTGAACCACGTGCAGAATTGCGCACAGTCTGCTGCAAATGACTGCATCCCTCAAACCCTATGTGCGCCGAGAGCAATGATGATGGCGTATGTATTGGCGCACATTGTAGAGTATGTGCCCGACATAAGCCAGAGGGACAGGACACTTGATGATAAGGCTGGGTCAGACTGTACCACGCCCTGCTGTTTGAAGCAGCAGAGGTCAATCCTCTCTAACTTCAAGTGGTGAACAAGGCGGCAGGTCTGTGCAGGCCCTTGTATCCATTCTGCCAGCATGAAGTGCCTGGCGATACCTTGCAGGAGCTCCTCAGGAAGGCTGAGCGGGTGCATCTCCTGCATTGCGGAAGTGTCAGGTCCTGCGCCAAAATCTTCTTTGCAATCACGTCTTATATACTGGCCAGACACATCTGAGTAGCTGGCATAGCTTGGCTGATTTGGGCAATCATATCATGCCATAGAAGCATTTGCTGGCATTGGAGTGAACGTCAGGTTACAATGAGGCCCGCTGCGGCAGATAGCTTTGTAGGACAGGTATTCACCTCGGTACGGAAACTTCTTCACGTCAGATCCCTTCTCGATTGGGAGCTCCCTTACGCATGGCAAATGTAGGAAGCCTCCGATCCTTAATACAAGCGCAAACCCTGGTGTGCCTTTTGCTCGACAGGGCCTTTGACATTGGGCTGACAATCTGCCCAAGAGCCCAGTGTGCCCAGGGTATCAACAGCACGGTGCGCCATGGAATATGCAATGCAGGCATGGCAAGCAGATGTCAGAAGCTCTGGGCTGAGAGCTATAGGAGGCATGCAGAGTCAGAAAGTGACAGAACTTCATGTTGAGTCCCGGACAAGGTCATTCCTGCCCTACGGGATTTCTGAACGTACACTGTTCTCGCCGGAAGACAAAGCGGACCACAAAAGCCCTGTGATCTGTAATCATCTGGCGCTTAAGAGGTTCGTAACTTTCGTACAGCTGCAGCAAGCCTCACAGCTCTGCTCATCAGCCCTCGACCATCACCTCTAGGATCTACATGGAGCTGGCTCTTAGAGCACTGCAGCGCTTCACAACGCTGTACTCACCGCACTGCCAGCTATGTTACAGGCACTGTGGTTTGGCATGAGAGGGCTCAGTAGCACTGTGAGGGGAACCATTGCAGGCATGCCTCCTGCGTGAGAATTCTGAAGGAGTGGAGCTGGCTGTGTTGTAACACAATTAATTAAGTGACGATAGCATTTTAATTTGCACCCTAGTGAGGGCTCGAGCTAGCTTGCAAGAGTCAGGTTTATATGTTCAGGTTCTTCCGAGCAAATGTCAGGTCTCACCTACACTTAATGCTTAACACAATCTGGAAACTCAGCCAAACCAGGAATTGTACCACCTTTAACCTGGAGGGACCAAAGGTTCCTAGTCCTGTATAGCAATCTATAATACCAATTCTGCCTTTGAGGTCTGGGAGGCAGCTGAACTTGCCCTTTCTGTATGTGGTTCACACCAGCTGGAGCCTTCATGTCTCCTTTAATCCAATTTTGCCTCTGAGACAATAGGTGATTGCCCTTACCCTGCTAACATTCTCACAGGAGAATCAAACACCTGGTCAGCATAATGTGACATGCCCTGATCTGATCTGAAAGGACAGCGCATGAGAGGGCTTTGACAGATCAAAGGTCATGATGCTTTGTCATGAGTTCTGACAAACCTCTTGCATGCAAGCATGTTAGTAATTGTCCAGGACGCCCTCTTGCCTCAAGCATGTGAAGCAGGCACCACACTGACCACACACGTTATCGCCAATCGTCTCTGAACTGTTCCGGACGTCGCCCGGGTATCGGCCGGACTGAGTCTTCCCCCACCTGCCCACACGAGCATTGACAGCCAAAATGGCATCATCGTAGGACAGCTGCAGCATGGAGCATGCATGTACATACAAGCACTGCGAGGGGGCATTCTCATGCTCTGGCCCTGCTTGAGCCATGCTGAGGGTGAGGCCACGCTTGAACAGGGCAACAGTCATCTCCTGCAGGTCAGCTGTATCCACTCTGATCTCGTTGCCAACAGCGCAAAAAGTGCTCAGCCTCTCCCCAGTTCTTTGAGCGCTGTCAAAGAAGAGCCTGAGCGGCCGGCCAGCGGCTATCATGAGCTCCTGAACCCCTGCCAGGTCTGCAGGGATGCGAACCCTCATGCATACGCCAGACCCTGAGTAAGCATCATGGTCTCCGCAAAGGATGCTCTTCAGAGCCGGAAGATTAGCGCTGTGCCTCATGCAGTTCACAAGCGCATTTGCAGCAGAGCCTTCAGGGTCTGCATCCTGGTCATCAGCAGAATCATCCTCATCCCACCACTCATCATCCCACCCATCACACCTGATGACCTCCAGTTTTGGCAGGTAGGCTTTGGCAACGAGGCCCCCGGGCCAGTAAAGCTCCTTGCTAGAAAGCAGAGCCTCATTCATCTCAGAGAAACCTGGCTGCAGCTGGCTTGCTTCCAGTTCCTCGGCATGCACCATTATCATCTCAATCCTAAGCATGCACTGTGGCGGCTTTGACAGGCAGAGGACCACCACATCAGCCAGAACCAGCCGCTGAAGTCGCCGGCACCCTGAAACATCAAAGAATGAGACAGTATCTCCCTCTAAAGCTGAGATGCGGGCAGTTTCCAGCAATGGAAATAGCTCTGCAAAAGGCATGTACTCAAGAGCGTCAGGATCACCCAAAGCCAGCTCGAGGTGCTTAAGATGGTTGAGCGGCATGTTTACGCATATGTTGTAGAATGCCTCGAAGCCAATCTTGACAGCTGTGAGGTTGGGCAACCTCTCCAGCATGCCGTTTGCAAAACACCTGACACTGCCATCATCTGTATCTGTGTAGCATGTTAATTGAAGGTCCAGATAGCGCACATTGTCAAGAGTGGACGGGCTAATCAAGGCTCTGGGCCGGCAATGGCTGTCAACTAAGCTATCCTTCATGGATTGCGTGTTCGGGCTGATGGATGTTGTGCAAGGGCCAATGTGCCTGTCAGCACATGCCAATGCATAAGCAATCTGTTTGGCACCCGCGGCTTGTCGACTGTCATCCAGTCCCTGCATCAGCAGAATCACTTGACCACTGGATGTGTACAATCGCAGCACCCAGGACTGCTTCACTTTGATCTGCCCATCCCAGCGCAAGTGTATGCAATACGGCGCCCACCATGCGTAACTCAGTGGGTGTGGCCTCAAGTTATGCCCTCCATCGTGACATGCGTGCAAAGAAAAAGGTCAATAGGGTGGATCAGGCTTTACATACCCCCCTCTGAAGCAGGTATAGGTCCACCCTGGGCAGCTCTAAGCAATGCAGAAGGCGGCAGACTTGTGCAGGCCCCCGTATCCATTCAGCCAGATTGAAATGCAAGGCAACATGCTGCAGGATCTCCTCAGGAAGGCTGAGTAGTTCCAGAGCCTGCAATCAACAATGAGTGTCCCAGCAATATCCCTTCAGCCTCGCTTCTATCTCATCATGCTCATCTCAACGCAACGCGTGTGAGGCTTGGTGATCTGGGCATGTATGCCTCAATTGGCGTCAACATGATAACAAAGCTTGAAGGCAAGGGTGAGGCGCAGCACAAGTCAACGTCATTGGTAAGGTATGTACCATCCTAGTAAACTTCTCTCGACACAGCTGCTCTCATGAGTAGCACATCCAGCGCATCACAGCTCTTCTATCCTAAACGTCATGAAAGCGAAGAGCCGTAGTGGAACACCATCCGCCACATCTTCCGCCTCAGACAAGGTGCATGCGCATGGTCATTCTGCCTGAAGTTGATGAAATGTCACATCTCTTCCCGCCATGGCACGTGACCTCAGCACGGTGCACAGGGCAGGGCAGCTCCGAGCTGTTGACGAGGCTGTAGGAGGCTCATATAGATACAGTGAGACAAATATTTCACACATCATCCACGGCGAGAATTTACATTCACGTCATCCTCGGGCTTTGTGTTGACAGCCGCATGGTGTCCCGCAGCCATGAACATGATGAGCTCTCTGCATGTCGAGAGGAGACAGACTCGCGAATACAGAGTGTCTTGGATCAGCTGTCCTCCGCCACAATTCCTATATCGAGGAAGCCAGCAACACTCATGTCTGAGCTTCTTGCTACTGCGCTGGGTAGTGCCAGCATAATGTCTTCGCCTTTCATCTTATGACCACAAGCACGACAAGTGCCAAACCCGAGGCTTTCACAGTTAAGAAATATGCTGCTCAATTCTCAAATGACATCATATTTTGGTCATGACACCCGCACGGCTTTGGACTTATGGAAACATGTACTATTGTACAGGAGCAGCAAACCACTTCTATTCAGCAGCCTTCAGAGAGCACCCTCACGGTCAACATGCAAGGACGCGCTGACCACGCCAGTGCAGTCTTTATGGGCCGCGCTCATTGAGCACTGCGAGCCCTGTCATGAGAAGGTGCAGTCAAAGCTCTGTGCCATGAGCTGGCAGCAGCCTAAAGGAATGAGATCGCTGGTTCTTAATTCAGCGTCAAAGCCTCTGTGTACAATGCTTGTGCATACGGGAGCTATGGCAGCAGTGGAGACAGCACACAGCAATGGTTGCAGCTGAGACAGTGGAATCATCCTGCGCTGCAATTCTGGCTCCTTTTGTTTATGTCCAATGGCAGCCTATTATTCCTACGTCCAGACGCAGTTGTGGAGTGCGCTGGAACCTGTAATCCACATCTCTTGTCATATCTCCCACATGTCCAGGTGTATGGAATGCATCATTGAACCAGGCCACAATTCAAAGGGTTTGCTCTATGTAGCCATCTCAGTCGTATTCTAGCTCTTCCTGCACGATGCCTGCTTTCCTCAGGCAGTCAAAACAGGCGCCACAGTGAGAGCATGCCTGACTTTGCATGAAGCCCCACCGCCCCACACGCGCACTCACCGAGCATATGACATCATCATAATGCAACGGCGGCGCGGAGAGGGCATGCATATACAAACACTGCGAGGGGGCATATGTGAAACCCTTGTCTGCCCGGACCATGCTGAGGGTGAGGCCGCGCTTGCGCAGAGCCTTTTGCATGCTGCGCAGAGCAGCCTCGCTCACCCTAATCTCACTGCCCACCGCATAGAAGCTGTTCAGCGTCTCTCCTGCGCAGCGCGCGCTTTCAAAGCCCAGCTTGAGCGGCTGGGCAGTGGCAATCATCAGCTCCTGGACACCAGCCAGGTCTGCTGGAACCTGGACCCTCATGCCAGACTCTCCAAACTCATGGTGCCCAATGAGGACGCTCTTCAGAGCCGGAAGGTTGAGGCTCTGCGCCATGCAATCCAAGAGCGCATTTGCAGGCTCACCATCAAATTCCTCGTCATGCTCGTCAAAGTCAAAATCTGCGTTAACCCAGTCAAGATCCCACCCGTCACACCTGAGGACCTCCAGGTTCGGCAGGTAGGTTGTGGCCACGATGCTCTCGGGTGAGTACAACTCCTTACAAGGAAGGAGGGCTTCACTGACCTCAGCCAAAGCTGTCTCCAGCCCGTCTACTTCATGCTCATCAGAGTCAAACGTCGCCAGCTCGACTCTGAGCATGCACTGTGGCAGCTTTGACAGCTCAGAGACAACTATTCCAAAGAGAACCAGCCGCGTCAAATGCTGGCATCCTGTGACATCGAGCTCTGTAATTGCATCCATCCCAAAACATCCTAGGCGGGCAGTCTCCAGGGACGGGAACAGCTCGCCAAAAGGCATGCCGTCTAATGGCTCAAGAGCACCCAAGACCAGGTCGAGGTGCTTCAGGTGTGTGAGGCGCACATAGGGGTCCAGGCTGTAGAAGGCCTCAAACCAGAGCCTGGCTGCGATGAGGTTGGGTAGCCTCTCGAGCATCATGTAGGTGAAGTTGCAGATATCACCCTCGTCGTCCTCTCCATAGCACTTCAGCGTGAGCTCCAGACAGGCCACATTGGCCCGTATCAAGGAGCTCGTCAAGGCTCTCGGTTGGTCTCGGCTGTTGATCAGGCTGTTGAAGACAGCCTGCGTGCTCAGGCTGATGGAGGTTGTGCAAGGCCCCGTGTGCCTGTCGACACATGCCAAGGCACGGGCAATCCTTCTGCTGGCCCAGACCAGAGTCTCCTCATCCTCTCCCTGCAGATGTTGGGGCCAGCTGGTCAGCCAGGCCTTTGTTAGAGGTGACTGCTACCCTCTGGCATCACTATGCACACAGAGAACAGCAGCTACAGAGGCAGCTGTAAGCATGGCATTAGATGTGAGCGAGAGAGCATGCCATCGATTGGGCAGTTGAAGGGGAGGGACTGGGTGTGTTGATTCATGACTCACATGGCCCGTTCTGAAGCAGCTGAGATCTATCCGGGGCAGATGCAAGCTGTGCAGACGGTGACAGCTCTTAGCAGGCCCCTTAACCCATTTGTCCAGCGGGAAGTGGCTGGCAATGTTTTGCAGGATCTCTTCAGGAAGGCTAAGCAAAGGCGAGACCTGCACTGCATAAGATTCATGAGGAGAGCCATGCAAAGACATTTTACAGCCTCAAGCTGGTGCAAGCAGGTGTGATACTGGTCTAAGCTGGGCTGATCTGGGCATGTATCCACTGCTCAAAGACATATTGGCTCTACAACGGTTGAGTAATATGTGGGTGAGGCTGTGATGGCAGAATGCCATGACGCAATGATACGCACCATTGTGAGGAGGGCTATGCTCGTTGGATCCCCTTTGAGCGTAAGTGGCTTTTAGCGTGTGACAAAGACAGAGTCCGCGCTGCCGCAGGAATGTTACGAGTTTAATCGAGATATAAATGCTTCCGTCAGAATCAGGAAACTGTGAACCCACCTTGGGCACTGTGCGCAGGTCTCCCGCCCATGGCATGTGACCAAAGCACGGAGCGCAGCGCACGGCGCCGAACTGCGGGCCATGCATCGAACGATCATTACTCAGCATGGCAAAAGAGCAGATGGCCCCGCTGTTACGGAAAGATGTAATCCCGCCCACCTTACGTCAGGGCTGTGGCCTTTCACGCCTTCCTCGGCTACCATGGCGATAATGACATTGATTTGGAGGGGTGAAGTCTCGGAGTTAAAAATGCTTATTCATGTGAAGATGAGCAGTAGTGCCTAAGGCGAAGCTATCATAGCCATTGAATCCACCATCTCTTGCACAGGCCCCCTCTCAGGGTTTGACAGAGACAATCTCATATCCCATGCACTGCACTTTGTGACCTTCTCTGTCTTTCTGTTTCTCTCCTAGAATCTCCCTCAAGAGAGCCTTGCTGTAGGAGCGCGCTGAGGTGCCTTTTGAAAGGGTGGCACTGCAGAAGGCTTCATCAGTCCGGTACATTCCGTTGACGATGTATGCCTACATGTACAGACGGCAAGTTTGACAAACTCTAGGCGTATCAAATGCACTCCAGGATGCCAGCCTTTCTCAAACAAGAGAAGCAAGCACCACACTGTGCACATGCATCATGATCCCTACCCCACTTCTGCACACGTGCATTGACGTAACCTATGGCCTCAACATATGACAGCTGCGGCGCGGAAAGTGCGCGAATATACATGCACTGCGAGGGAGAATCCTCATGCTCCCACTTTGCTTGAGCCAAGCTCAGTGTGAGGCCGCGCCTGAACAAAGCATCGATCATCTCGACCAGGGCCGCTACATCTCCTCTCACCTCTCTGCCAACAGCGCAGAATGTGTTGAGCTTCTCTCCCGCACTGCGTGCGCACTCAAAATGCAGCCTGAGGGGCCGATCAGTGGCAAAGATGAGCTCCTGGACGCCAGCTAAGGATCTTGGGATGCAAGCCCTCATGACTGAGTTGGGAAGGTCGTCATCGTCCCAGTCTCCGCACAGGACGCTCTTCAAAGCTGGGAGATTTCTGCAAGTGGGCTCCAGGCAGTGCCTGAACACATTTAGACGAGTGCCATCAGTTTTGTCATCGTCCTCACTCCACAGACATCTGACGACCTCCAATTTTGGGAGACAGATCTGGGCAAGGAGCCCCCGGGGTGGGCGAAATTCCTGGCTGTACAGGAGGATCTCGTTCACCTCTGATAGACCTTGCTGCAACAGACTTGCTTCCAGTCCACACTCGTACCAAGTGGGAATGTCAACCCTGAGCCTGCACAGAGGCGGCTTCAACAGCCGTTCTACCAAAAGATTATGTATGACCAGCCGCGTCAAATGCTGGCAACCCGAGACATCCAGCTCCAACACATACGACAACCCCTCTACTACCGTGATGCTAGTAGTCTCCAGCGCTGGCAAGAGTGCTGCAAAAGGCATGCCGTCCAAAGGTTCGGCATTGATCACACCCAGGTCAAGGTGTTTCAGCTGTAGGAGCGGTATGTGTGGCACCTCGGAGTAGCCGCCAAGCTGAAGCCTGGCTGACCTCAGGTTGGGCAGCCTCTGCAAGAGTTTGTGCGCAAATTGCGTGATGCTAGCATCATCATTCCCGTTATCATCATGGCTGTCTAGCTCAAGCTCCAGGCAGAAGAGATTGGCCAGCATGCGGAGGCCTGTTAGGGCTCCAGGCTGGCCTTGGAGGTTGGTCAAACTGTGCCTTACGGCTTGCGTGCGCAGGTTGAGAGAGGTTGTGCAGGACCCCGTGTGCCGGCCAGCACATGCCAAGGCGTGGCTGATGTCATCGCTAGCCCTGTCCAAGACATCGTCAGGCATCTCTTCCTGCATGCGCTTGAGTGACTCAGAATTCTGGCATACGCGTAGAGTCACAACCTACAGCATTGCTCCTATTGCACAACTGAGCTGGCATGAGCAGTTTAGGTTCAGCAGGTGCAGTTCCGGGCTTGTGATCCTCTCAGAGAACAGCACGCACACTTGAGCAGACCCACACACAGACGTCAGGTAGTGGGGGTCAAGGCTCTACCTCAAGCAGCTTGGAATAGCCGAGGGCTACCCTTGGGAGCTTCATGCACTTGAAGAGGCGGCATGCGTGTGCAGGCCCCTGTTCCCACTCTATGATTGTGAAATGCCTGGCAATATTCTGCAGGATCTCCTCAGGAAGGGTAAGCAGGCCCATGACCTGGAATGCAGATTGCTCATTCTGCAATTCTCATTCATCCTCACTACTTGCTGGGGCAATGCAAGATCTGGCCTAAGCTGGGCAGTCTGCGCATGTTTGCAGACGTCACTTGAGCTTTACTGGTACCGCCTCCTGTGCCAGACTGACTGTTGATATAGGTATTCTATGGTGCTGAGAGCAATTAAGAAGCGCAGGTACATACCATGCCTATCCCCTTACTCCAGAGCCTTTCTTACACACGGCAGTCCCAGCACATTACATATGTACGGTCCCTTCTTTCGCGATCTGCCCTGGTATGTTGAGGCCGATATGGGCTCCTAGGCGTTGATGCTGTCACCTTAGTGTGACTTAAGCACCGCCCTGAGCTCCAGCGGCTGATGCCCGCTTCCCGCCATCGCATGTTATGACTGAGTCAGCAGCAGCCATCAGCTTCCAATCCTGAACTTTTTCTCCAATATGGGCGGGGAGAAGCAGAAGTATGTGCATCGCCTCCTCTGAAGCGTTCTTATGGCCACGCTGCAGAACGTTGGCGATGGACAGCATCATCTCTCAGCACACACTGTGTGTTGTCACAACACTGTTGTGACACCATCATGCCCACTGTGACAGTCCAGACACAGCTGTGGAACATCCCACGAATGCTTTAGTGAGAGACTGGTGTACCCAGCTATGGGTGGTGCTTTCTGTGCAAACTTACAGCTCATGACATTGGGCTGATGCAAATGCCATTTCCCGGCCCTTCAGCACACCACCTTTTCAGGCTTAAACACCAGCAACTTCTTCAAGTCACCCTGCAGTTTCTGGCTGTCTGCATGACTTCAACCCCAGATGTCTTTGATGACAGGCTGCCAAGAACTGCAACACAGAGCATGTATAACAGCTTCAGGAGGCAGTGGCAACATTGTTGTTGTGCCGCAACAATAGTGTCTTTGGGATCTTCACACATACCCTGTGTCCCTCACTAGGGATTTCAGACACCAGGCCTGTCACCTGTCATTCAGCATACCTGCTTCCCTCAAACAATCGAAACAGGCACCGCACTCGGCACATCCCCAATATCCCCCCCACCTGCTCACGCGGGAATTTACAGCGTCTATGGCGTCATCATATGACAACCGCGGCGCAGAAAAAGCGCGTATATACATGCCCTGCGAGGGGATGTCATCATACTCATCGTCTGCATGAGCCGTACTCAGAGTGAGGCCACGCCTCAACAGTGCCTTGTACATCGAAGACAGGTCGATGTTATCTATCAAAAGCACGCTGCCAACCGCGCAGAAGGTGTTGAGCTTCTCTCTGGCGCTGCGTGCGCATTCAAAGGTCAGCTGGAGCGGCCCAGCAGTGGCAAACATGAGCTCGTGCACATCAGCCAAATCTGCCGGGATGCGGGCCCTCATGATAGCCCCAGTAAGCTGTCCATAGCTTTGACAGCGGATGCTTTGACAGAGGATGCTCTTCAGAGCGGGGAGGTTTCCGCTGTGCTCCAAGCAGTGCTGAATTGCATTGGAAACAACGCCACTGTCCTCGCCACTATCCTCATTCCATTCGCATTGGAGAGTCTCCAATTTTGGCAGGCAGACATGCACAAGAAGGCCCTGGGGTGCGTGGAACTCCCTGCTGTAAAGGAGAATCTCATTCACCTCCGACAAACTCTGCTGCAGCTGGCTTGGCTGCATACTGTACAAATTCCATTGCGGCATATCAACCCTCAGCCAGCACTGTTGCGGTTTTGACAGCTGGTGCACCACAGCGTTGTTCAATACCAGGCGCATCAAATGCTGGCACCCCAGGACATTGAGCTCTGAGATCCGGCCCAAGCCCACAACAAATGTGATGCGGGCAGTCTCAAGGGCTGGCATAAGAGCTGCGAAAGGCATGCACCCCAAGCTATCTTTGCCTCCCAACTCCAAGTCGAGGTGCTTCAGCTGCAGCAGCGGTATGTAGGGCACCTCTGAGTAGGAATGATAATGAAGCCTGGCTGCAGTGAGTTTGGGCAATCTCTGCAGGAGCTTGCATGTGAAGTGCCTGATATCTATTTCATTTTCTATTTTACCATCAATATAGCTGTACAATAGGAGCTCCAAACAGACCACGTTGGCCAGGATGGTGGGGCCGGTTAAGGCCTTGGGCTGGTCCTGAAGGTTGCTCAAGCTGTGCCATACAGCCATTGCATCCAATCTAATTGATGTTGTACGCAACGCGGTGTGCCTGCCAGCGCATGCCAGGGCAGAGCTGATCCTGTAGCTAGCCTTCAACAAGACATCCTCCGAAGGCTCACCATCCTGCACACATTGAAGCCAAGTGTGAGCTGCCACACAAGTAGCATCATCCTGCTCACTTTGTACGAATGCCCTATTTGGCAGGTTTGAGGAGACCAGTGGTACTACACAGACTTGACAAGTGATCATGCATACGCTCACTTGTGCACACAGAGAAGGTAGGCGGATGCAGTCAGAACTTACAAGATACTTGGAGCATCTGAGTTCCACCCTGGGCAGAGCTATGCCATGGAATAGGCGGCAGGCCTGTGCAGGCCCCCGTACCCACCCTTCAAGTGTGAAATGCCCGGCAATATCTTGCAGAATTTCCTTAGGAAGGCTGAGCAGATGCGTGACCTGCAACGCGGAGTTGTCATCAACAACGTCCTGCGTAGTTTTTGTATTTTGTCGTGCATTGATGACCGCTGGCGATGCATCTGTAGTTGCCTGAGCTAGGAAGTACTGATCAATCCGTCAACCGTCAGACCGAGTTGCTCAAGAGGCAGTGAATGGCGCTGCTACAGATAGCATTGAGGCACAGGTACCCACCATTTTGGAATGCCGTTCCAGTGAAGCCTTCCTTCCTCACACACGGTAGCCTCAGCGCATCAGTGGGATCCCTTCTGTTTAGGCTACGTGCCGCTGCGAAGCCATCACAGGCTCTTATCCGTGGCAACTGTGACTGTAGAGTACATCTCAAAGGCTGGCTGTGCGTTGAGGTCCCTTCCCACTCGCTGCGCAGCCTAGTGACCTTACTTGGCAGCTGCCGTCAGCTTCCAATCCCGAACTTAGGCTCAAAAGGGGCGGGGTGTACAGCAAATATGTGCATGACCTCCTCTGAAGCGTTCTTACGGCCAGCAGAGCCTTGGCGATGGTAACAACATCATACCTCAGCACCCACTGTGTGTTGTGATACCATCTCGGTAGTCTAACTCTCTATGACACTCAAAACACAGCTTTGGAGATTCCACGAATTCTTTTGTGAGAGTCTGTTGTACGCAGCTATAGGCAATGCTGTCTGTGCAGATTTACAGCTGATAAAATTGGGCTGTTGCAAACGCCTCCCGCTTCCATCCCTGGCAGATATCAAGGCTTGTTTGGAGAGCATGCAGCTACCATGCTTCAGATGCATGTGGCAAGATGACATTTGTGGTGTTGCAATGTTTATCAAGGAATGCTTGGGAGTATATTATGGCACTGTCCCGGGGGTCACGACATCTGATCAGCCCCAGGTGGCTAAAAAAATGTAAAGTTTCTCTCTCTCTCTGGCCCCTCAACACACTACCTTTCAGGGGTTTAGCATTCTCACTGACTACTTATCATTAGCCCCAAATGTCTTTGCTGGCAAGCTGCCAAGGAACAAAACATGCAACACAAAGCGCATTCCACAGCTTCCGGACGCAGGTGCAACTGCAACTGTAGTCCGGAGGATCCTGAACATCACATGAACACTGTGTCTCGTACCAGTACTTCCGGGAGCAATGCATGTCATCTGTCGTCCAGGATGCCTGCTTCCCTCAAACAATCAAAGCAAGCGCCACAGTCAGCACATCCATGATATCCACCCCACCTGCTCATGCGAGAGTACACAGCGTCTATGGCGCCATCGTATGACAACTGCAGCGCAGAAATTGCGCGTATGTACATGCACTGCGAGGGGGCATCATCATCATGCTGCTGCTCTGCATGAGCCGTGCTCAGAGTGAAACCGCGCCTGAATAGAGCATCATTCATTGTGACTAGGGCAGCTGCATCTGCTTTCACCTCTCTGCCAATGACACAGAATTTATCAAGCTTCTCTCCTGCACTGCGTGGGCAATCAAAGATCAGCCGAAGAGGCCGATCACTGGCAAACTCAAGCTCTTCAACACCGGCTAAGCGGGCTGGGATGCGGACCTCCATGACAGAATCTGCTGGCTTATCAAAATTTTCACATAAGATGCTCTTCAGGGCTGGAAGATCTCTGGTGTGCCCCGAACACAATTCAATTGCATTGGTGACAATGCTGCTGTCCTCGTTATCATCCTCATCCCAGTTGCACCTAATGACCTCCAACTTTGGCAAGCAGACGTGTGCCAAAAGGCCCCGGGGAGAGCAGAGATCCTTGCTGTAAAGGAGGATCTCATTCACCTCTGACAAGCTCTGCTGCAGCTGACTCGGCTGCACGTCGTGCGCATTCCAACGCAGCATATCAATTTGCAGCCAGCACTGTGGCGCTTTGGACAGCTGGTGCACCGCAGCGTTGCTCAACACCAGGCGCGTCAAATGCCGGCACCCCAGGACATCCAGCTCTGCGATCCGGCCCAAGCCCACAACAAATGTGATGCGGGCAGTCTCAAGGGCTGGCATAAGAGCTGCGAAAGGCATGCACCCCAAGCTATCTTTGCCTCCCAACTCCAAGTCGAGGTGCTTCAGCTGCAGCAGCGGTATGTAGGGCACCTCTGAGTAGGAATGATAATGAAGCCTGGCTGCAGTGAGTTTGGGCAATCTCTGCAGGAGCTTGCATGTGAAGTGCCTGATATCTATTTCATTTTCTATTTTACCATCAATATAGCTGTACAATAGGAGCTCCAAACAGACCACGTTGGCCAGGATGGTGGGGCCGGTTAAGGCCTTGGGCTGGTCCTGAAGGTTGCTCAAGCTGTGCCATACAGCCATTGCATCCAATCTAATTGATGTTGTACGCAACGCGGTGTGCCTGCCAGCGCATGCCAGGGCAGAGCTGATCCTGTAGCTAGCCTTCAACAAGACATCCTCCGAAGGCTCACCATCCTGCACACATTGAAGCCAAGTGTGAGCTGCCACACAAGTAGCATCATCCTGCTCACTTTGTACGAATGCCCTATTTGGCAGGTTTGAGGAGACCAGTGGTACTACACAGACTTGACAAGTGATCATGCATACGCTCACTTGTGCACACAGAGAAGGTAGGCGGATGCAGTCAGAACTTACAAGATACTTGGAGCATCTGAGTTCCACCCTGGGCAGAGCTATGCCATGGAATAGGCGGCAGGCCTGTGCAGGCCCCCGTACCCACCCTTCAAGTGTGAAATGCCCGGCAATATCTTGCAGAATTTCCTTAGGAAGGCTGAGCAGATGCGTGACCTGCAACGCGGAGTTGTCATCAACAACGTCCTGCGTAGTTTTTGTATTTTGTCGTGCATTGATGACCGCTGGCGATGCATCTGTAGTTGCCTGAGCTAGGAAGTACTGATCAATCCGTCAACCGTCAGACCGAGTTGCTCAAGAGGCAGTGAATGGCGCTGCTACAGATAGCATTGAGGCACAGGTACCCACCATTTTGGAATGCCGTTCCAGTGAAGCCTTCCTTCCTCACACACGGTAGCCTCAGCGCATCAGTGGGATCCCTTCTGTTTAGGCTACGTGCCGCTGCGAAGCCATCACAGGCTCTTATCCGTGGCAACTGTGACTGTAGAGTACATCTCAAAGGCTGGCTGTGCGTTGAGGTCCCTTCCCACTCGCTGCGCAGCCTAGTGACCTTACTTGGCAGCTGCCGTCAGCTTCCAATCCCGAACTTAGGCTCAAAAGGGGCGGGGTGTACAGCAAATATGTGCATGACCTCCTCTGAAGCGTTCTTACGGCCAGCAGAGCCTTGGCGATGGTAACAACATCATACCTCAGCACCCACTGTGTGTTGTGATACCATCTCGGTAGTCTAACTCTCTATGACACTCAAAACACAGCTTTGGAGATTCCACGAATTCTTTTGTGAGAGTCTGTTGTACGCAGCTATAGGCAATGCTGTCTGTGCAGATTTACAGCTGATAAAATTGGGCTGTTGCAAACGCCTCCCGCTTCCATCCCTGGCAGATATCAAGGCTTGTTTGGAGAGCATGCAGCTACCATGCTTCAGATGCATGTGGCAAGATGACATTTGTGGTGTTGCAATGTTTATCAAGGAATGCTTGGGAGTATATTATGGCACTGTCCCGGGGGTCACGACATCTGATCAGCCCCAGGTGGCTAAAAAAATGTAAAGTTTCTCTCTCTCTCTGGCCCCTCAACACACTACCTTTCAGGGGTTTAGCATTCTCACTGACTACTTATCATTAGCCCCAAATGTCTTTGCTGGCAAGCTGCCAAGGAACAAAACATGCAACACAAAGCGCATTCCACAGCTTCCGGACGCAGGTGCAACTGCAACTGTAGTCCGGAGGATCCTGAACATCACATGAACACTGTGTCTCGTACCAGTACTTCCGGGAGCAATGCATGTCATCTGTCGTCCAGGATGCCTGCTTCCCTCAAACAATCAAAGCAAGCGCCACAGTCAGCACATCCATGATATCCACCCCACCTGCTCATGCGAGAGTACACAGCGTCTATGGCGCCATCGTATGACAACTGCAGCGCAGAAATTGCGCGTATGTACATGCACTGCGAGGGGGCATCATCATCATGCTGCTGCTCTGCATGAGCCGTGCTCAGAGTGAAACCGCGCCTGAATAGAGCATCATTCATTGTGACTAGGGCAGCTGCATCTGCTTTCACCTCTCTGCCAATGACACAGAATTTATCAAGCTTCTCTCCTGCACTGCGTGGGCAATCAAAGATCAGCCGAAGAGGCCGATCACTGGCAAACTCAAGCTCTTCAACACCGGCTAAGCGGGCTGGGATGCGGACCTCCATGACAGAATCTGCTGGCTTATCAAAATTTTCACATAAGATGCTCTTCAGGGCTGGAAGATCTCTGGTGTGCCCCGAACACAATTCAATTGCATTGGTGACAATGCTGCTGTCCTCGTTATCATCCTCATCCCAGTTGCACCTAATGACCTCCAACTTTGGCAAGCAGACGTGTGCCAAAAGGCCCCGGGGAGAGCAGAGATCCTTGCTGTAAAGGAGGATCTCATTCACCTCTGACAAGCTCTGCTGCAGCTGACTCGGCTGCACGTCGTGCGCATTCCAACGCAGCATATCAATTTGCAGCCAGCACTGTGGCGCTTTGGACAGCTGGTGCACCGCAGCGTTGCTCAACACCAGGCGCGTCAAATGCCGGCACCCCAGGACATCCAGCTCTGCGATCCGGCCCAAGCCCACAACAAATGTGATGCGGGCAGTCTCCAGGGCCGGCATAAGAGCTGCAAACGGCAGGCGCATCAAGCTATCACTGCCTACCAACTCCAGGTCGAGGTGCTTCAGCTGCAGCAGCGGTACGTAGGGCACCTCAGAGTAACAGTGGTACTGAAGCCTGGCTGCAGTGAGGTTGGGCAACCTCTGCAGCAGCTTGATTGTGAAGTGCCTGATGTCGACGTCATTGGCTATTTCATCAATATTCTGGCTGTACAATAGGAGCTCCAGGCAGACCACGTTGGCCCGCATGGAGGGGCCGGTCAAGGCTCTGGGGTGGTCCTGGAGGTCAGTCAAGCTCTGCTGTACAGACATTGTGCTCAGGCTGATGGAGGTTGTGCACGGCCCGGTGTGCCTGCCAGCGCATGCTAGGGCAGAGCTGATCCTGTGGCTAGCCTCCACTAGGACATTATCAGAAGGCGCACCCCCCTGCACACATTGAAGTCAAGTATGGGCTGCCAGACAAGTAGATTCGTATTGCTCATTTTGCGCGAAGGCCCTATCACAAGTTGGGGAGGTATGAGGAGGCCAGTGGTTCCCAAACAATGCAGACTTGATAAGGATCATGCATACACTCACTTGCGCACAAGGTGGGATGAAGTCAAGACTTACCAGATATCTGGAGCAGCTGAGTTCCACCCTGGGCAGATCCATGCCATGGAAAAGGTGGCAGGCCTGTGCAGGCCCCTGTTCCCACTCTTGCAACGTGAAATGCCCGGCAACATCTTGCAGGATCTCCTCAGGAAGGCTGAGCAGATGCGTGACCTGCAACGCAAAAAATTCATCAGCAATGTCCTGCGCCAATGCATTTCTTGTCTTGCACGGTTGAATGGTGGCGATGTTCTGTAGATGTGCCTGCGCTGGGCAGTACTGATCAACGCATATACCGTCAAACCAAGTTGCTCAATAGGCAGTGAATGGCGCTGCAACAGATAGCATTGAGGCACAGGTACCTACCATTGTAAAGTACCTTCCCAGCAAAGTCCTGCTTAAGTCCTGCTTACGCACGATAGCCCCAGCCCATCGAGGTCCCTTCTCTTTAAGCTATGTGCAGATCACAGGCTCCTATCCGCAGTGATTTTGAACGTAGATTGCTTGCTCAAACAATAACGATTGTGTGTTGAGGCCACGTCCTTCTGCTGCATCCTGAATCAGGACTCCTGATCACCCCGTCACATGAAGCCTAGTAAGCTCGACTTGGCAGCTGCCATTAGCTTCCGGACTTCGGATTGATGAGCAGCCCACTTCTGACGCGCCTCCTTCGGTCCCGTATGGGCTGTCACCGTCTCCCCAGGGATGAGGGGTCATGGGCTAGGCCTCAGGTTCCCAGACTTGACAGGGTTTGCCAACTTTGCGGGGCAGGTACATTGGGTGATGAGAGGCACCTTGTCTTTGAGTGTCCACACCTGTTGTGCTTCAGGGAGCAATGGTCTCACTCGTTTGAGGGGTCACAAACGATGCAGGCATTCATGTGGCAAGAGGACTTAATTGGAATTGTCAGGTTTATCAATGCTTGCTTGCATAAGATGAACCCAATGGGTCAAACATCTGATCAGCCTGGTGTGGCTGGAACAGATGTAATCTGATCTGATCTGACAGGCAAAGGTTCTCACGGCTCAGGTTCATGTTGGCGTGGTCACACAGTCTGTCAGCATTCATGGTGTGTCTGGTCCTGAGGGATAGCATCTCACTATTGTCAGGCACAGGTTCAAACTTTAAATACAAAATTAATGGGGCATCTGAGTGAGACTGGCCACCATGGTGTACAAAGCCACACCCAGTGCTGTCTGAGCACATGCACAGTAGACAGTGTTTACAGAGAGCCTCTGCGTTGACATGCTGCTGTCCCACACAGCACCTTCTTCAGTGCCAGACACTGTACGGTTGCAATTGCTAGTCGAAGGATTTTAAATGTCCACGTTCTCTCTTTCTTTATGAGTGAATGAATGGATGATTTACACGCTTTCCAGCTTGACAGCCAGGTGCACGCAACATCTACAGCGACAGAAGTTGTCGCTCAGAACCGCTGCATAGCAAGAGGAACACAGCATTACAAAGGTCTTCTAGAGTCATCATGTCATCTGCTGCTGCAGTCCAAGAGTCCTGCTTTCTCCAGACAATCGAAGCAGGCACCACATTGAGCGCAGTCGTCGTGATGCTTGCCCCACTTCTCCACCCGCGCATTCACATAGTCTATGGCATCTTCATACGACAGCTGCGGCGCAGAGATTGCGCGCACATACATGCAGTGTGAGGGGGCGTTAATGTTCCCCTGCCCCGCTCGAGCCATGCTCAGGGTGAGGCCGCGCTTGCTCAGAGCATCTGTCATGTCAAGCAATGCGGCTATGTCCACTCTGACCTCTCTGGCAACGACATAGAATGTGTTGAGCCTCGCTCCCAAATTAGATGCGCTATCAAAGTATAGCAGCAGCGGGCGGTCAGTGGCAATTATGAGCTCTTGGACACCAGCCAGATCTGCTGGGATGCGAGCCTTCATAACAGGCTCATGTGCCATCCCATAGTCCCCGCAAAAAATGCTCTTCAGAGCCGGAAGCTCTTTGCTGTGCTGCAGGCAGAGCCCGAGAACAATCTCAGGAGTGCCATCAATTCTCCCGTCGTCAATATCCCATTCGCATCTGATCACCTCCAGCTTTGGCAGGCATAAGCCTGGAAAGATGCCTTCGGGTGGGCAGACATTCCTGCCGCAGATAAGCACTTCATTTGCTTCCAGCAGACCTGGCTGCAGCCGAACTGCTTCCATGCCACAATCCGACCCCACCATGTGGGCTCTGAATCTGCACTGTGCCAGTTTCAAAACGCGGCACACCATGACACTATATAACACCAGCCATTTCAGATGCTGGCAACCCGACACATCAAGCTCTGGGATTGTGCCCAGGCTCTCTGTGCTGATGTTGAGAGTCTGCAGCTCCGGGAAGAGTGTTGCAAGTTGCATGCCACTCAAGCTGTCAGGGCTTATGCTGCCCAGGTCAAGGTGCTTCAGCTGTGACATCGGCCTGTAGGACACGTAGGGGGATGGGTAGCACCAAAGTCTGGCTGCAAGAAGGTTGGGCACTCGTTGCAGCAGTGAGCGCACAAAGCTGCTGACGCTGACGCAATCATCGTGCATCAACACCCCGAAGCTGGCCAGCGCGAGCTCCAGGCAGACCACATTGGCCAGGATGGAGCTTCCAGTCAACGCTTCTGGCTGGCCCATAGTGTTGTCCAAGCTCCTTGCAACAACCTGAGTACAGATCCTGATTGACATTGTGCAAGGCCCGGTGCACCTGCCGGCACATCCCAGGGCATAGCTGATCGCTTCGCTGGCCGCAAGCAAGGTAGACACATGCATCCCCTGCATGCATGAGTCAGCTGCTTGTCCACAAGACAGTCGTAGCCACAGCACATGGGATTGCTCATGCTCTGCAATGCATGGCACACAAAACAGTTCTGCAATTTCTGCACTTGCAATACCAGCGCCAATGCAGGAAAAGTGCAATGTGTAAGGACAGGTGGGAGCACTTCCTGGATTCTGAGCTAGGTGCATGCCCTCAGTCATGGCGCATATACTCTCTTGTACCCATGTACACACAGGAAGAAAGATAATGGCTGAATTGGGTGTGAACTTACATGTCGCGCTTTCAAGCAGGTCAGGTCTATCTTGTGGAGGCACATCCCATGAAGAAGCCGGCAGGCCTGTGCAAGCCCCTGCACCCACTCTGCCAGCGTGAAGTGCCGGGCAACGTGCTGAAGGATCTCCTCAGGGAGGTTGACCAGATTCGTAATCTGCAACAAGGATGTGTCATCAGCAACGCCCTACACTTTGTGTAATTTGTTATTACCATACATATGGTACGTTGGCGAGTGCTTCGGTAGTCTGCGTATGAATGCAGACTTCACCCAACTATAGGCCCTCATTGCCACACAACAGCTTTAACGCAAGGAGGCAGTGTATGAGCTGCAACAAAAGTATCTTAAGTGTACATACGCACCATGACAGAGAAGCTCGTCCTCTTCAGAGCCTCTCTCACTCAGGGCATCCCCATCGCTTGGACTATATAGAGTCCCTCTTCCAATGACATTCGTGAAGATGCGGAGACGTCCAACATATCCTTCGCATATATCGATGTCACCGAACGGTATCTGGCTCTCAGAGAAGACGGCTCGGCATTGAGCAAAAGTCCCGCTCTTTGGCATGTGACATCATGTGAGGCTGGATATACATCAGCAACTGCCGCCAGCTTACATGCCATCTACAGCCTCTAGACTAGGTAAGGTTGGCCAATCTACAACATGAATTAGAATCCATAAATGTCCCAAGTATTTGCACGTGCATAAGATAGAGCCAGTGCTCTCTTAGACAGGCTGTTTGAGATAGTGTAGCCGGATCACGATCAGAATCGGTGCTTGAAGCTTGAGTATTGCATTTCACTGCATTCTTCTGATACTACCAGTCTCTTCTTGCCTCCCTCTTACTGCATGATTATGCTGAGTTGTCCTCTGTCAGAACGCTGCGGCCTACCTGAGATTAGACAGGAGACAGCGCTGCAGAGGGCTTGCAGCACACTGCTTCAAATTTGTCACACAGACAACTAGCCAGGCTGGGCATGTCAATTGCAGTCAAGGGTGCCAGCTTCCCTCAAGCACTTGAAGCAGGCACCACATTGAGCACAGGAATCATGATAATTGCCCCACTTTGCCACACGCAAATTGATTTGGCCTATGGCTTCCTCATACGACAAGTGGGGCGCCGAAAGTGCGCGCATATACACGCACTGCGAGGGAGCGTCTCCGTGCTCTTGCCCTGCTCTAGCCAGGCTCAGAGTGAGGCCGCGCCTGAACGGAGCATCATTCAGGTCTAGCAGGGCATCTGCATCAGCTCTCACCTCTCTCGCCACGGCACAGAAACTATTGAGCCGCTCTCCCGCATTGCATGCATTATGGAAGAACAACTGAAGCGGCCTTTCAGTGGCAAACATGAGCTCTTGAATGCCACCCAAACCTGCTGGGATGCGGGCTTTCATGACCTGGCCATCGGAATTGCTGTAGTCTCCAACGAGAATGCTCTTCACTGCTGGAAGCTTTTTGATGTGCCTCAAGCAATGTATGAGCGCATTTGTAGCGCCGCTGTTATCTGTGCTATCATCATCAACCCAGTTACACCTGATGACCTCCAGCTTTGGCATGGATACATGCGCAAGAAGGCCCTCGGGTTCTCTGTAAAAGTCCTGATTGTAAAGAGAGGTCTCATGCACTTCAGTCAGAGCTGGCTGCAACCGGCTTGCTTCCACTACATCTTCGTCCCAACACAATAGGTCCATTCTGAGCCTGCACTGTGGCGGCTTTAAGACGCGGCACACCTGAACACCGACTAAGACCAGCCGCGTCAAGTGCTGGCACCCAGATACATTTAGCTCTGCAATTGCATCCCAGGCCTCAGTAGTGATGCAGGCAGTCTCAAGCGCTGGCAGAAATACTCCAAGCCGCACGCCATCCAGGGCGGCCATACACTTCAAGCCCATGTCAAGATGCTTCAGCTGGGGCAGCGGCCTGATGCATGCTGGGGGGAATGCGTAGTACCAGAGCCTGGCAGCGGTAAGATTAGGGACCTTCTGCAACAGCAGCATTGTGAAGCGAAGGACATCCGCATCATCTTGTCCTTCCTCGTAGTCATGCAATTCTAGCTCCAAACAGACCATGTTGGCCAGGATGGAGGAGCCTGTTACGGTCTCAGGCCAGGCAAAGTCGTTGTCCAGGCTGTTATTGACAGCTTGCGTCTTGAGGCTGATGGATGTTGTACCAGGCCCTGTGTGCCTGCCAACACATGCCAAGGCCTTCCTGATCTCATTGCTGGCCATGGCCAAAGCGGCTTCACTCATACCCTGCATGCATCAGAGAGAAAGACTTGGCCACCAGACTTCTATAGCCACAGCATCAGATCCGAGTCGATCATGCTCTGCAACGGTCATGGGACATGGACAGCTTGACCCTCATGCTCTCATTTGCTTGCCCGTGCAAGACTCCTTCGGAAGAGGGCATTGTCATTCCGGTCGATGTGAGCACATCCTGGAGTGTGGGCTATAGAACACGCTTTCGGTCCCTGCCTACGTGACAATAGCAGAGATGGTGGGTGGCATGGGTTAAAACTTTACCTCCTGCGCTCTAAAGCAGCTGAGGTATATCTTGTGGAGGTCTATCCTATGAAGGAGGCGGCATGCCTGTGCAGGCCCCTGTACCCACTGTGTCATCGTGAAGTGCCTTGCAACTTGCTGCAGGACCTCCTCAGGAAGGCTGAGCAGTTTCATGTCCTGCATATGGAAGTGTTGTCAGTAAGGCTCTACAGCTCCCGTAGTACGTGTTCGTTTTTTTCAGTCAAGACTTTGGCTGGCTGCGCATGTATGCAGACACTGCAAATCACGTCACACATCAGACGCTCGCTCGAGAGGCACTGCATGCGCCGCGACAGGAATAGTCGAGGTAAACACGCGCACCATCATAGAAGTTCTCCTCACTAGAGCCTTTCTCTCTCACGGCATTCCCGGGGCGTATGTCGGGTACCTTTCTCTCCCCGCGTTTAGAGTGCCGAAAGTGTCACGGTGCCCTGTCAATGGAGGTAGCTTATTGAGCAATGCCCGCATCAGTCAGTGCAGCTGCCCCTAGCTTCCGGATGTAATTCTGGCTCGATGGGAGTTTCTGGGGCGGTCTGTAAAGCCACGTCTGCTCAATCACGTAGACGTCAAGCAGTGCTCTCGGATCAAAGATGGCTGACCCTGTAAGAGCATTCCATCTGCTCAGGAATGTCGGTGAGCAGAATCTTCTCCGGGACTCGGTGCAACCTTCTCCGATTGACGCGGAGATGAGTCGTATTGTCACGACCAAGGAATGGGCTCGCATCGCCGGCTCATGTAGGGCATCATGGCGCCTCCAATTTCAGCAGGTAGACCTGAGGCAAAACACGCCGGTGGAAGGCCTGCTCAAGAAGTGGCGAGGAGGGATGTCGCAGGAATCTCTTGGATGCTGCAAGAAGTCATTGGAATCCGCTAGTCAGCATTCAGAAGCCACTAGCATTGGCATCAATAGAGCTGCTGCGAGCAGGTCACCCATTTCTGCTGAAAAGATGCAAGGCTGCATCGTCCATATCTATCACAGTGGAGGCAGAACCTGCTCGCGAGGCTTTGAGAGAAATCTTCAGGTTTGGGTCAAAACTGGAGCATGTGAGACAGCCGAGGATCACAGATACCCTATCTATACAGCACCTGCCCAAACCTCCAGGTATACATCAACCTATCACAGATTAGACACTACTATTTGCATTCATTGAATGCCATTCGCAGTGCGAGACAACGGGTATTGTGCTATTATTTGACATCAGCTTGAGTAACTTTTTGCTGACCTTGTCATACCGACAGGCATACCAAGTAGGGCTTCCCATGGCCAATATAAAAGTCAGTGAGAGTGATTTCACCATGTCAAACGTTACATAGGTCTTCTCCACTTAACCGCACGAACCTGTCACCAGACACAATGCTAGTGGGAAAGCTCCGCAAATCGAGAAAAACCTGGAACAATTCATCAAAAGACGTACTTGGAGTATACGATGCTGTGTCTACTATATAAGTTCAATAATTGATCGGCATAGCCTGACCGCATCGCAATAATTGCCCCCTTCAAGTCGTGCCAATACCTGATTGCATGCCATGGCATGTTCAACCCCTGGAATAGCAGCAGGGCTACTAAAATGCTCTCCATCAAGTATGATTCTTGCTTAAGCCTTTAGCCGACCCAACCACACCCACCACCCTCCGCATCATGCATCTCTTCCCCTGAATTCCTATCACTAAAGCTGAAGGGATGTTGTCACCTCAGAGTCTGTCACCTACATGTTCAGCACCCCCCTCTCTCCTGTCTGCGTTTCATCCCTTATTCTAAAGCTTCAAGGCAGCTCCAGGCATCAGAGCAATATATCACTTGCAGCACATTTTGGTGAGAGCCAGCAGCATGCTGCTGATACACGAATTGGGTCTCACAGCTCCATGTGCATTCTGATGTTGTCCAGACCTCCGCTTCTCTTACACAGTCAAGGCAGCATGTTACATGTAGCACAATCTTATACGACAGCTAGCAAGATGATTATTTACAACATAGACTGGGTCTCACAGCTCCAGGAAGCATGCGTTCTATCTCCTCTCCAGAACGCCTGCTTCTCTCAAACACTTAAAGCAGGCACCACATTGAGCGCAGTCATCGTGGTGCTTCCCCCACCTCTCCACCCGCGCGTTCACAAAGCATATGGCATCATCATAGGACAGCTGCGGCGTGGAGAGTGCACGCACATACATGCACTGTGAAGGGGCATTCTCATGCTCTTCACCTGCTCGAGCCATGCTCAGGGTGAGGCCGCGCCTGGATAGGGCATCAGTCATGTCAAGCAGATCGGCTGCATCCACTATCACCTCACTGGCAACGATGCAAAACGTGTTGAGCTGCTCTCCGGCACTGCATGCGCTGTCAAACAACAGCTGAAGCGGGCGGTCAGTGGCAAAGATGAGCTCTTGCACGCTAGCCAAATCTGCTGGGATGCGGGCTGTCATGACTGAATCTGTTGGCTTGTCAGAGTCCCCGCAGAAGATGCTCTTCAAGGCTGGGAGGTTCTTGCTGTGCCTCAAACAGTGCACGAGTGGATCTTCATTATCCGCCTCATGGTCACTCTGATAATCCCAATCGCATCTGATGACCTCCAAATTCGGTAGGCAGGACCGTGATAGAAGGCCATGGCCTGAAAAAAGCTCTCTGCTGTAAAGAAGGACCTCATTCGTCTCGTAAAGGCCAGGCTCAAGCAGACTTGCTTCCGCAGTGTCATCAAAGCTCCACGCCAGCATGTCAACTCTGACGCAACACTGTGGCAGCTTTGACAGCCGGCACACCGTCACACTGGTCAGCACCAGCCGCCTCAAATGCCGGCACCCCGACACGTCAAGCTCTGGGATTGTATTAGAATCCTCATCTGACTGCTCAGCATTGATGTTGGCCGTCTCCAGTGCAGGAAAGAATGCAGCGAAGGGCATGCAGCCCAAAGTGTCAAGGCATATGCGACCCAGGTCGAGATGCTGCAGCCGTAAAAGCGGCACAAAGGACGTGGAGAAGGGTATGCAGTACCATAGTCTAGCTGCAACAAGGTTGGGCACTCTCTGCAACAGAAAGCGCGCAAAGCCGCTGGCGCTGGCATGATCATCATACATGGCCATTCGAAAGTGCTCCAACACAAGCTCCAGGCAGACCACATTGGGCAGGATGGAGTCTCCAGTCAACGATCCAGACCCGCGCATAGCGTTGTACATGCTATTCGCCACAGCATGCGTACAGATCCTGATAAATGTTGTGCAAGGCCCGGTGCTCCTGCCGGCACATTTCAGTGCATGTCCAATCGCGCTGCTGACCATGATCAAGGCGTATTCACTCATTCCCTGCATGCATTGAAGCCGCCGCTTGTCCACCAGACAGTCGTGGCCACAGCACATGGGATCGCTCATGCTTTGCATACATAGCTAGCATACATGACAGCTCTGCCCTTTGTGCACCCGCAGTGACCGTATGGAAGAGCAGGTATGAGCATGTCCTCAGTCATCACACACACAAACACTTGCACACACAGCATGGGTAATGATAAACACTTTGGTGAGGACTTACATGTCGCGCTTTGAAGCAGTGGAGGTCTATATTGCGGAGGTCCATCCCGTGAAGGAGATGGCAGACGAGTGCAGGTCCCTGTACCCACTCTCTCAACGTGAAGTACCTGGCAATGTTCTGCAGGATCTCTTCAGGAAGGCCAAGCAAGTCTACATCCTGCAGTAAGAACGCTGCATCAGCAACGCCCTGCGCTAAAGTACTCAACATCGGACTCAGTACCCGGTGCAATGCGTGTGGTCCCAAGTTGGATATTCAGCGCATGTATACAGACGTCACAGATATATTGTCCTTCGCACTGTTCATCCTGGACAAGACCAGACTGATCGCAGGCAAGATGGCGCTGCGACATATATCCCTGAGAAATAGGTACACACCATTATGACGCGGCTGTTTCTCATTAGATGCTTCTTCACAAACAGCACTCCTAGCGCATGTGAATATGTGAAGTTTGTTCTCTTCTTTAAACCCTGTGTGTCCGTGACATTGTCGCTTACAGGTGACCGCCCAAATGCTACAGAATTCACAGTAAAAAGAGCTCACTCTGACTTTGCCCTGCATGGCCCTGAGTACATTTCCCGCTCTCGGCATGTGACCTAGTCAACGCAGCTGCCCCCAGCTTCCGGTTCCGATTCTGGCACAACAGGCGGCCAACCTCCGACAACGCGCAAAGGCGAGGGAAGCTCAACTAGTCTGCATCGCAAGGTGGAAGTATGAATGGTAGTATGCTGGCAAGATTGGTGGGAATGCAGGCGTGACCTCCCCATTGTTCAGAGACCCGCCCAACTACTTTTCAAAGATCCTGCAGAAGGTGTCACAGACAAGGAAGTCCCCAAGACCATCTGTCACGAAGGTAAATAAGCCGCATCAATACATCTTGATGCCTTGTCAAGCACCCCAAAAGCCGTTATCGATCTAACCTGGGTCATTCTCTAGAGGCCCACAAACGTGAGCTTATGCAGCACTATGCACATGATGTCGCATTTGCGTACTTCACACGGTCTCTGCATCTGCACAGTTCTGATGCGCCACTATTCCGCTCTGCAGGCTATACTGCAGGGAATGGTGACACTGTCAGTGACACTGGCAGTGCGCGCATTCTTCCTGTGTGGCTTGGCATGCGTCCTGAGCCGAGTACAGGTAAGCTTTAGATTGAAGAAGGTCAAGAACAATATTCCTAGTCCACGTGGCCTGTCTTCAGTTTGCGTATGCATAACATCTCAACAACGCTTGCCATCTTTGCCAGTGAGTTCCGGGACAGTTCAGCTTGTAGACCACAACAATCACCTCCCTACACCACACAGTCATGCTTAAAAGCCTGCAGCTCAGTAGAGGGTTGATTTAAAACGCAAGGGGCTAATAGGCCAATTTGTCAGTCATTCCCGAGAGCATCAATGTATGCTTCGGGCTTCAAGCTATAGAGAGTGCTTGCAGGGTACAGCTGATACCGGTGATGGCCTGGGACGTAAAGGTTTGGACGCAGATGCAATTGCTGGGGGACGCAAATTGCATGCCAATGAGGACAGAGCAAATGTAAGAGGCGCAGGCAAGTTCAGCACTTCCATCCTTACAGACTTCAAGACTCGGGATTGCACCTGCCTCAAGGACCCCCCTAAGCGTAAGGATAAGAGCTTCCGCAGAATTATCTGACATTGTCGCAATGATGCTTAACAATGGAATCCGTCCAGCAGTATGGACTTGCAGGGTTTCTCTTAGCCCTTTTGGAGACTCGCTCATCCAGGCTACCATGAGACAGTGGCCTCATGCTGGTATAGAGTCTTAGAGCATGAGAAAACAGATGCTGAGCAGAAGCAAACATTGCTGCAGGAACCTCATTTACCCCAAGGCGTATTTTCGTGGTACCTACAGCTGATAGCCATGTCAGCGTGGCAGATGGCGAGGTCATCATTCCCATCAGCGCTCTTACTGTCTCACCATATCCCAACAATGGCGTCGTGTATGCTGTGCCTGCAGCATCAACATCAAGCACTCCATACAATCCAGCTCGCCCCTTCATCCACACGTGAGCACTTTGCTGCTTTTTGCCTTCCTGATTAGTGATCGGTTCCTGAGCAAATAGTGTACATGGACTGTGGTGCAGAGGTCTAGACGTAACGCTACAGCCTGTTGATTTTGATGAAAGGAGATATTGGGTACTGACACGAACAGCATACCCAATACTGCTGTGCCAACTCGGGTTATTGAACCCGGCTTCAAGGCTGCACCTCTGTTATTGCTTCATCACCTGACTCATTTGAGTTTTTCATCAGGCTGCCCTCCCTTGCAGGTACCCACAGAACTATACGCTGCTCTTCATCCCAGCTTCTTCATCCGTGTTCGGCGGAAATCATTGGGCGGTTTACGATGATACAATGCAACAGCTGGTGAGTGCCTTGGAAGGGGCTTGGAATGTCTGCCTTACACAACCGCAATACTCTGCGAGCTAATTTACACGTCACACTCTGAAGCCACAGAGGCCCTTGCACTTAAGAGATCTCAGCTTGTGATACATTAACAAAAACATTTTGCACCTCATAACCATGACAGCTTGTGTGTCATGTATGCAGCCTGCCTGAGCAAATGATATTTTTGTTGCATTGCAGGTGACTATGACTACGATGAAAGCGACGAGCTTCCAGCAGGCTGTGAGTATTTGAGAGTCAGCTTTTCTATGTCATCCGATAATTCGGGTATCATCAGTGCTTCTGCCAAAGACACAGCTTCTGCACAAGTGTCAAGTGTGACAGAGGCTAATGACACCACCTCTCCTAACGCATCCTCACTTGCTGCTGGCAGCGGCTGGGCTGACAAGGCTTCTGTCAGCACCCCAAAGGCTCTTGAGATGTTGAGGGCTATCCCAGAACAAATTGTCAACAAGACAACCGATCCCGCGCAAAGCAGCATGCCCTTGCAAGATGCAATTGCCGTTGGAAGGTTCACGTCTCGGGTAGTTGCTCCAGGCCCCGTCAAGGCTCCCAGAAATGCCACATTGGCCGCCGCAAAACAAGCGGCAATGCTGCAAGTGCCAAACGAGATGCCAGGCAACATTACAAACACACACCTTGTCTCGATGCTATGCAAACCAGTGCCTGCTAATTTGACTCTGCCAAGTCCAGTCAAGGTTGTCGGGTTCTCGAATGGGGATGGTGGCGTCGTGGTGATAACCATTGTTTTCAACGTGATATGGATGACTGGATATTGGTATATGTGGGCGTGCCTTCCATATGCATGATGTGAAATGCATGATGTGAAATCACCTTGGACATCTTGCTTACATATTTATGTACTACATGTAGTACATGTATGTGTGTGATTTTGATAGTGCAAGCGCCCGAGTTCCGTTTGTTGAGAAATTTGTTACCGCAGCACTTGTGGATTCTTAGCATGCTTCTCTACATCTTACTGCATTCACACACGCCAGCATGAGTGATAGGCGATAGTCATCTGAGATGGTCAGATGATGGACTCTACTAGATAGTAACAGGTCTGAGACCTAAATTAAGGTGTGCCATGTGGGGCCAGTTGCCCTAAACCGGTCTCTCTTTGACATGGTTGCTCTGCTTAGCCACTACAACTGGGATGGATATGATAGACTATTCAGCCTTGCCACATCTAACCTAAGAGGCCTGGTCAGCAGCTTCTCCCAACTACCAAACCGCTGATGCCAGAATGCCTCCGAGTCGTCTTACCAAGAAGCAGTATCGGACACATAACGGGAGCACTACTTGGAAACTTTGCTTTAAGGGAAGGGAAATTCACAGGCGCCGAAACTCACTGGACATTGCCTTCTGTGGCATAGCGCATTTCCAATACATACTGCCCGGCTATCTGTCCGCCATCAACTACACAAACGCACATTACACCACACGATATTCTCGTGATCTGAAGACATGCTCCAAAACCTCTTGCTTGATGGCTCGGACCACTCAGGATGTGCCAAGTGAAGGCAGGTTACTAAGTTAGGCTGTCTGAATACAGCGTCTCACAATTTGTAGTCTCTGGACAAATTGCCTGCGTTGTTACTCCTCTTCTTATCCTTTTCCTGGTGCCCTGCTAGACCGGTTGCAGGCGATGGTGACAGCCCGCACACTGTTCGTTTGCAGCCTTGCATGCGGCCTAGGCCTTTGTCAGGGACAGGCAGCACCAGATGCCAGAGGACCTGGTAAGGGCAGCAAACTTGCTGTATCGCAAGAGTTGCGTGAGCCTCGAGAGCTTGCAAGAGCTTTTGCAAGCTTACAAGTTGTTCTCTTTGAGCCTGAGGAGGGCACATGACTGATGTAGCTCTCACTCACTCTTGTACTGTGCCAAAGGTGCTAAGAGCCGCTAGTCATACTGCATGGTATCAAAACTTGGGGAAGAGCTTTGATGCACGGGTTCTGGCTGCAGGTGCCTTAAACGCGCCAAGGCGGGTGTATGTGGCATTAGGGCATCATAGCCATGTGAGTGTGACTAGTGGCCAGGTCCGGCCGACGGTCAAAATCCCAATCAGCGCCATCACATCCGCACATTACCCCAAAGATGGCAAGACATATGTTGTACCTACAAAGTCAACCTCAAACATACCGTACTCTCCGGCTCGCCCTTTCATTCATGTGTAAGTGCTCTGCCGACCCCTATTTTGGGAAGGATTTGATATGTGAAAACAAATGTCTTCCGGAGTCAACGTGTCTTCTCCATTTGTGTGTCCCTTCAGCCATTGCGATTCCTGTCAACAACTTGGACAGCCCTCGGGGAAATTGCCTTTGCCCTTATATGAGCATGCATGAGCAAAGGTGGCTTCGTGTTGCCGCCCCACACTAAGTATGAACAGATCCATCAAATTGCTGATCATCAATATTATTGGGCTTTTCCTGTAGGTACCCCAGGAACTATACAATGCTTTTTGTACCAGCTAGCTCTCCAGCGTATGGCGGATATCATTGGGCGGTGTATGACGAAACGCATAGCTTCTATAGCTACGATGACGGAGATACAACCGCAGGTGGGATAGCATTATTACCTGTAATGATCAGATAGCATGACACAGCATTGCATGGTAATAGGCATATTGTTTGGGCATGCATGCGTATGCCTATACTAGCATTGATGTGATGCAGGTGACTATGATTACGACGGAGGGGAGGAGCTTCCAGCTGGATGTATCTATGTAGAGGATGATCTCTTGGAGCCATTTGACTTCTTAAAACGCACTGTGAAGGCTCCCAAGAACGCCACATTGGGTGCCGCCAGAGAGGCAGTTGCATCGCCTGACCTGGACCAGCCGCTAAAGGGCCGCTCTACAGCTTCTGTGCGGATGCTTTGCAAGCCGGTACCAGCGAGATGCGATCCACTAAGGCCGCCTCCAACCAATCATACCAGGCTGAAAACATCGCTGAAATGGATAATGGGCATTTCATTCGCCTTCAATGCTCTTTACGTTGTGGCATCAGTCCTGCTTTGCTTGGCTTTGTGTCGTATCATACCGGTACCTGGCTTGTAGAGTGTTGAGGAGCCTCTTACGCTTTCATAAGTGTTGTGAGTGCCCGCGGAAACCCTGTGGGGGCTAAAAAGCTTTCTAGATCGTCGAGATGCTGGATGCCCTGGCGGATACAACGTCCCAACCTGTTGTTGATGCCCCAACCGCTTGTGAGCTTGCAAATTCTATGAGTGCATGTACGCAGCGCTGCGGGTACAGTGTGTATGTTATTCCTGACTACAGTCTACAGTGCTGTGCTATGAAGAAAGCGGTCAAAGCTCTTGACTGATCCTCAAGCACGACTTTACTGATTTGGATCTTTCTTCTAGATATCTGAACCTTCGTCACATGTGTTGCACAATGCGTTATGATAACCTTGAAGACTACCAGCAGACAACCCAATGTAGGCCTTCAGACACACGCATCTGGATCGTTAGGCCCATAAGGAGCTGCAGTTCAGCAATACGCATAGCAGATATGTCACGGCGTTCTGTATGGTCTGGACAATTCATCTTGCTGGCCTGCAGCTTCCACTAGCTTCCAAACCCCAATCTGGCAGCGCTCTGAGCATCTACGCGTTGTATTGACAATAAATATATGGTTGTCATTGACTTTATTGCACACACGATCCTCTTCATATTCCAAGATCGGAAGTGACCGGTTCGCGAGACCCAACAGACTCCGTCAGACGGGTCCGAGTCTTTCCTGTAGACATCGGGCAGCACCCAGGCCCCAAAACCAGGTGTCTCCTGGTAAGAAGGATCTTGGGACTAATGACCTAGGTGAGAGCTTGAAGAGCTTACGACGCCCCAACGTGACATAGCCTAGATGACAGCTTGTCTCAACATCTACTCTAACTTAGGAGCTCCTTGAAGCTTGAAGCTCCTCCTTCTGTTCTGCAGGCTCCTTTGCGAAAGCGATGGTGACATCCCACACATTGCTGCTATGCAGCCTGGCGTGCAACCTTGGCCTCGTGGAGGTCCCCTGCACCGAGGTCAGCCTATCTATCATTTCTGGACGGCACTGGCATTTTGCGAGCGTGCGGCAGTCGTACACAAGCTGCGTATAAACTTTTAGATCGCCTAGAACATTTCCCATAATAGCTCTAGATAAGGTCGCCTGGAATATCGAGGTGCTGGAGGAGAAGGGCACTTCACAGCTCCCATTCAAGCTACAGAGATTGTATGGCTTTACCTGACAGTGTCCCTGTTTAGAAGAGGCTGAGTGTGAAGTGAAGCATGTAGGGGGCAGGGAACGCAGATAAAGGACTGGGGCGTAGAGGTGCTGCAGATGATTTTGCAAGAGGCCGCCGACTCTGGGATGATTTTGAGACAAATCTTCCAGCAATAAGCTGGAGGAGAACTGAGCCGTATGAAAGAGGAGCAGGCGAGACCAGCTGTTATGTTCTTGCAAGGGCCGGTTTGCACCTGCTAATGAAGCAAATCTTGGCATTACAAAATCACTGATCTTGGCAAGCTGTGGGGCACCTCAACATTTGGCATGCGCTAGCGCCACCGTAGGATGTATTAATTGTGTGACACTGTATTCATGTGCCCCAAGGGCAGCTAGCACTTGCGCCAGAGCACTGAAGTAAGGTCTGGCTTGCAGGAGCCGTATCAGCGCCAAAGCGCTCCTTTGTGACACCAAAAGGACCCGAAGCCAACCGTGTGGTTTTGCTCGACAAGTTGATGAGGATCCCAGTCAATGCGCTCACGGCAACATTTCCTCAGGACGGTGTAGCATACGCGGTGCCAGCACACTCAGCGTCTGCCGATTTCTACCCCCCTGGTCGCGAGTTGATTCACACGTGAGCATCTGCCCTTCCGAGGCTCTGGTGCCTGCCAGGCACACCAGTGGTGTATGCCATGCACGACAATCTTGCTCGGCGACTTCAAATTGTACAGAAATGCTATGCTCGCTTTGTCCGCATGTCTCAGGGTGCCCTATGGAGTCAAAGCACAAAACAAGGGCGATATTGGGACGCCGTACAAGGCCAAAGCGCAATATGCTCTTGTGACGTGATTGCCATACCGGCGCTGTATCTCTGACACTTAACCTTTGTGACTGCTAGTGATCTTGGGCTTTTCTACAGGTACCTACGAGACTACAATCTTTTGTTCGTCCCTGCCAGTTTCTCAGAATACGGGGGCTATCATTGGGCAGTGTATGATGAAACAAACAGCTTTTACAGTTATGATGACGGAGATATTACAGCAGGTGAGTGCTAAGGCAACAGCTATCAATGGAGTTGATGGCCACACATTGGCACAGGCATTGCATACGTAGCATGCTTGTGTCCGCC
The DNA here is from genome assembly GCA_963930925.1 of Coccomyxa viridis. Lineage (NCBI taxonomy): Eukaryota > Viridiplantae > Chlorophyta > Trebouxiophyceae > Coccomyxaceae > Coccomyxa > Coccomyxa viridis. The sequence continues at coordinate 372,615 of CAWVOJ010000006.1, read as the reverse complement.
GTTCTTGTGGCAGGCTCAAGACCAATGAGCATACCAACATGTAGATGCTAAAGTACCTCGTAGGTGGTAGAGTTTTATGTCTACAAAAGCTGACATGATGCTGAGATGTCAAAGGAGCATACTTGCAGCAGTCCATCTACCACTAGCACATGCAGAGCAGCGAGCTGCAAAAGATCAAGGGCACTTATGACTCTAGACAGCTTGATGAAAGCGCACTGTCTGCAATACAGGTGACTACGATTATGACGCGGGTGAAGTGCTTCCTGCTGGCTGCATATACGCAGACAACTCCTCTATGAGGGAACACTTCGTCTTGAACCTTATCAATGACGTAAATATTACATCTACCGTGCCGGCGCCAAGTCCGGCCCGTGTGAAGCCTCCTAAGAACAAGACATTGGCTGCCACCAAGGAGGGGGCAATGCTACAGGATCAGGGCCCAAACACCACTGGTCTTGTGCGAATGCTGTGCAAGCCAGTTGCAGCCAGAGCTGCTCCAGATGCTTGGCCTGACTGGAAGGACATCAGTGGCGATAGTTCTAACAAGTGTAACAACTCGGATGTAAAACGGGCTGGTTGGATAGCATTCGCTGTTTTTTCGGCGGTTGCTGCTGTATATCTGTTGTGGGTACTTTGGAGCACTTGCTGGTCTCGGAATGCGCGCGTGGTCCCAGGCAGTTAAGTTGTTGATATAGGGTGATGTGCTTGTGTCGGCATAACAGCGTCTGCAGACCTACAGCATGTGCCTCTCAAAGTCTGTACATGCCGGCATGGCAACAGAACACCGCTGCGTATGGCTTGCAGAGTAAAGGACTTCTGGAGAGACGGTGTGCAGCAAGAATATACATAACATGGCGACTAGTATGTTGAGCCACGCTCGAGTGACATATAGGACAATGTTCAAAGCTGTCACAATTGTTGCTCCTCATATGGCTTCGCTTGCAGCCCTTCAGCTGCCTTGATCATCATGTCAAAGTAGGTTATTCACTGAATATCATATCACATGGCATGTGATACGGTATCTAGGGCCACATTGTATCACATAAGTAGCCAATTCCGAGGATGAAAGCAGTGTTGGGCTTTCTGATAGCTAAACTTTTTTTGTAACAATGGATGTACAAGGTAGGTAGGCACTTTGCAGGTATCCTGGTATGAGTTGCCTGATGAAGCCCAGACCTGCTTGCAGCTGCCTCCAGCTTCCTGAGCCGAATCTGGCTCTCGGTTAGCAGCAGGGGCTCCCAAAGCGAGAGATAACTGTATTTTCCTGAGATAACAGTCGTATCAAGGAACTCTTTTAAAGGCATTGCTGGTATGGCCCTTTCGTTAGCCAGAGACCCCCTCTGATCCAAGAGGCAACCGGTTGCCGACATACTAGAGATAACTCAGGTAGACATAAGCTTCTCCCCTTATATCAAAGCCTGATCCACTCCTTTGCCTATCGACTCGGAACGCTCAACCTTTCTTGACATGGGACTATGAGTCCCAGATCGTGACAGCTGACTGAGAACTATGGAGAGATGGCTTACTGCCGCTCGTTTCCGACCTATCCTGATGCATGCACTGCTATCCTGCAGGCTGTGGTGCCAGGGATGGTGACAGCCCGCGCATAGCTCCTCTGCAGCTTGGCATGCACCCTGAGCTTTGATCAGTTCCCTTGCACCGAGGTCAGCCTGTCCAACAGCTATGTCTGGTGCAGCTCCTACAGCTTTGCGGTTGCACGAGGGGTCATTGTGCTTTCTTCGCTGTACCCATGTGGTTCGCTTTCCAGAAATCGACAACTGTTCCTCCACGACGCAGCAACAACCTGCGGATGTTCTTTGCCTGCCCTCCAGAGTGGAAACTGGGGCATGGCCCCTACCTGAGCCACACAGCCTAGCCAGGCCAGATCCTTTACAATCCAGAAGAGGCAAAGCCTTGTCTTGAAGCTTGCAGGGGACCTGGGATGCAGACGGAAGCCTAGGGCGCAAAGCAGCCTACACAGGCGTACCTGCTAGGGGCCGCAGACTCCTTGGCAACTCGGGGGCGGAACCTATAGGCTGGGGAAGGACGGAGTCGGAGGCAAGAGGAGCAGGCAAGATCAGCTGCCCTGGTTTTGCAAGGGCTGCAGCTGCACCTTTGCCTTCAAGGCGCATCGTTGCTTTTGCAAGAGTCCACTGTGCAGCATCAATCACGCAATTCTGAATATAAACTTCTGGAAGTTGGGAGACTGTAGTGCAACACTGCAGTGAAATCCATGTTGTGATGCGTGCTGAGTCAAGGCCACCTGGACTTTGCATGCATCCATGCAACCATAGGGAGTATGATGTTTTGGACACTGAGCACTTAGCTAGACTGCTGATGTGAAGTTTGTGATGCAGGAGCCTCTTCTGCTCTAAAACGTGCATTTGTGTTACCTGGGATTCACAACCATGTGATTGCAACTAACGGCACCATGATGATCCCACTCAGCGAGCTCACTATCACGTGCCCTCAAGATGGTGTTGCATATGCTGTGCCCGCACAATCGGCGTCTGCCGTTGCATACTCTTCTGCGCGCCCGTTCATGCACACGTGAGCCTCCAGCCCTCCCATGTGTTTGGTGCCTTTACAACATCTGATACTATCACCTATTTCACTTTTACATTATTCAAGGTTCTGAATATGAGTGCCAACCTAGGGACCCCATGTTGGCTATTCTATGTAATTACAGCACATGTCCTTTCCTCCACATACAAATTTTCGTGTCCTCCTTTGCAGGTACCCACCAAATTATACTTTACTGTTCATCCCTGCAAGCTCCACACAATTTGGAGGCTATCATTGGGCAGTGTATGATGAGACAGATACCTTTTACAGTTATGATGACGGAGACTCTGTAGCAAGTGAGCAACAAGCCACTACAGTGCTGCGAGAGCCTAGCAGCAGCCTGGCTAAGCTTGAATGTGCAGCATGCATGCGTGTACACTTGATGATGCTGCCGCCCAGGTCAAAGACTTATAAGCTTGAAAGCATGCACGTGCTGGAGACATGCAGAGATGTATTGCCGGCAGGATCCTAGACGGTACTAAGGTGTCAAGGATGCATGCTTACAGCACCATGTCCGAGCAATGGCACATGCAGAGCTATAGGCTGTACTGCACCAAGTGCTCTGCATTTGCTAGAAGCCCTGCAAATAATGCACCATCATCGAGAAACTTTGGCGCAATGTAGGTGACTATGACTATGATGCGAGTGAGGAGCTCCCGGCTGGCTGTCAATACATAGACAACACATATCTCACGCAAAGGCATGTCTTGGACCTCATCAATACCTCTAGCAATGATACTTCCACAGCAGCTCCAAATCTTGTAGACGCCAACATGCGCAGCGTGCCCAGCGCTCCCAGCCCGCTCAATGCACTAAAAAGCCCTACGCCTGCGCCCAACAGCGCCATGGCTGCTGCTGAGGCGCCCAACAGCCTGCTGCACCTGAAGGCACTTGAGATGTCAAAGGTTGCCCTTCTGAAGGATCTCAGCAAAGAAGTAGATGCATAGGAGAGCGGGATCCCTCTTCAAAATGGCACAACCAGCAACAAGCCACCCCGGTAACCCCTGCTCCAGGCCCTATGAGAGCTCCCAAAAATGCCACACTAGCCGCTGCCAAGCGAGCAGCGATGTTGCAAGAGCCGGGCAATGTCCCCAACACCACTGGTTTTGTGCGGATGCTATGCAAGCCAGTTCCAGCCAGAGTGACTCCAGCAACCCCTGCAAAATACCACCGGAGCGCTGCAGACACAGCTGTGACATGCTTCCTTTACATACTGGCCACTCTTAACCTGCTGTGCTTTGGCATGCATATCTGGGTGGCCAAGCAGCGCGCCTATTTCATGAAAAACCCACAAGTGGTCCCGGAGAGTTGAGTGTGCGGTACAGAAGGTGCATCTGATAGCATGATGGCCAACATGCCATCTATATATAGCTTTCACACAGTGGCTAGCAGCAGTTGTTACTAGGGTGATGGGCGCAATTGGCATAATGACAGCTATACAAGAAAGCTATTGTCAAAATGAGGTGGCTGGACTTGCAACGTGATTTCCACTGTAGCAGGATGTGTGTGTAATAGTATCAAATTTCTGAAAGATGCGTATAAATGAGGTCGGTCTCTCAAAGTGTCAGCATCCTGGGAGCTGAAGCTCAAAGGGTGCATGCTGCATGTGATACCAAAGTTTGTCGGAGAGGCTGTCCCACCAGCACGATTTCAGCATGCCTATCAAGACATTTGAGCAAGGCGAGGGACTGTCAGCAGGAAATTGTGTTTTCTGGGCTTTCAAGTTGTAGTACACCGGTCTGCAGCTTCCCCTAGCTTCCGGAATCCAACCTGGCTCGAGCAGCTGCTTACACAGGCGTGGAAGCCTTAAAAGACCGCTGCTGACACTGCACGTATGTCAATTCTGTGGAGATTGACCATTTGCTAGGACCTCCTTTCCGAGCCCTTCCCGTGCCAGAGGGTCCTCAGTACAAGACAAGCCTCTCTTTGAAGCATCACGTGCGGTTCGATGCCCCTTTTCCTAGCTGTAATAGCTCACGACGCCTCTGGCCTGCACAGTAATGCAAGAGCCCTGATGACAGCTCCTGGTGTGGAAACACTTTCCTTCCTACTCTAAAACCTTTCCTACCGTCTTGCAGGCTCGATGCAGAGGATGATGCCAGCCCGCACATTGCTTCTATGCGGCTTGGCATGCAGCCTGTGCCTTGTGCACCTCCCCTTCACTAAGGTCAGCATGTTGATCAGCTGTGCCTGCTAGTGGCTCTAGTACTCTTTGGTCACCACATGGATTTTGGGGTTGAGATGCCCAACGGTCGCAGCACAAGATAGTGGCTACCAGCAGTGAGTGGAAATCATAGTGCCCATGATGTAGATACAGCGGTGTTCGAGGTGAAGAGTTGAACGCAAATCCATCCACTACGCCTGGTTAGACCGGTGAAGCTGAACGCAGCGTGGACCTTGCAGGCAACAGGGGATGCAAACGAAAGCTTGGGACGCAAAGGATCTTACACAGGCCAAGCTGCTAGGGCCCGCAGAATCTTGAGCAGCCAAGGGTCAGAGCACAGCAAGGGCTGGACTGCCAGTGCTCCAGATGCACACAGAGCAGGCAAGAGCATCTGCCTTGATTCTATTTGCTATGTCTGCTGTGGCCTAAATTCCATGGAGTGCGTGAAGCTGTCGTGTCAGGCAGACTCTCTGATAAGCTGGCATCAGGTTTAAACGTCAATGAATGCTGTGTAATTGCCTCTCCAGAAATGAGATGACATTGTTGCCAATTTCCCGACACATAGCCAGTGAAAACTATGTACCCTTTTCAAGGCTGGAACATCATAGTAGACTACATACGCGGAGTTTCCGTTGCAGGGGCCGCGCTCGCACCACGACGCACTCTTGCGGCACATACGAATGGCACCAATAGTTTTGGCGTAAGCTATGATGACGCCAGAGACATGGCCGACATGCTCTTTCTCGCTTTCACCTTGGGTTACATTCCGTACCAAGTGCCCGCGGAGTCAACATCTGCCCCTGCATATTCTCCGGCTCGCCCCTTCAAGCACATGTGAGTTTTGCTGCCTCCTTATGCTGCTAGGTGCATGAAGCACGCCTGCACAACAATCCCTCTTGTGTCGGACTTTGCCTGTTCCAAGCAGTCCTCATGCTACACATAAGCCCCTCCCAAATCTCTTGAGATGGTGCTACACTCCTTGTGGGTTCTGCTACATCAGAACTGCCCTTTGACTTTCTATCACTGTTGGAGCTGAGCTTCCCTTGCAGAGTGATCTATGATGGTATGTTGCGTAGAAAACAAGGATTTATGTTGTATGGGTCAAGAAATCTGCATGTCAACATGATTGCACATCTGTGCAGGTTCCCACAGAATTATAATTTGTTGTTTATCCCTTCCAGTTCATTCTATTTTGGTGGTTATCACTGGGCCATCTTCAACGAAACAAACACCTTCTCTGGATACGACGATGGAGATGCTACAGCAGGTGAGTGGTGAGCAAAGGAATTAAGAAGAGCGTACTCACAGCACCACCTTCACTAGTGTCACGCGCAGAACAGCGTGGTGTGGTGTGCATGGCATACTGATAATAGTCATACTTTATAAAGTACAACTCCAATGATCCACAATGCAGGTGAATACGACTATGATGAGAATGAGAGGCTTCCAAGTGGCTGTAAATTTGAAGACAACGATTTGCCGCCTAGTGTCCGGGACGAGGTCAAAGGCTTGCGCAGCGCACCTCCCGCGCCGGCGCCAAGTCCGACGGGCGCTGATCTGCACAGCGCGCTGAGCGCACCTGGGAGCCCTACAACGGCGCCGAGCGGTGGCATAGCTGCTATTGGGGCGCCCATTGATCAGCAGCAAGCCAAAGCCCTCAAAGTCAAGCCGGAGTCAAGGGATGCCCCTATTGCAGCTGTTGGTGCTCCAGCAGGCTCCGCGCAAAATGAAACCGCTTTGCAAAATGGCACCGCCGGCAGGACGCTCAAGAGTGCGGCCAGCGGTCCAACTCCTGTAAAGGCTCCTAACAATGCAACATGGGTCGCTGCCAAGCAAGCAGCCATCTTCCTCTGGCCGGGAAATTATCCAGATGGGTTTAGCCATGGTCTCATGACGATGCGGTGCAAGCCAGTGCCAGCAAGATCTCCTCCATCACCTCCGCCAAAGGACAGCCACAACAAAGTTGGCACATACTTTCTTTATGTAGCCATTGTTTTAAATTTTGTGTCTTGCTCTGCATTCTGTTTGCTCAATATTCGGCAGAACTGCTTCGGTAGAAACCCACGCGCGGCTCCAGGTGGTTGAAGCTCTGGTACATAGACAGTGTGTCCATGATGTCATGACAATAAGGTACTTTAGTAAGATCAATCAGGGCTTGTTAAATGTCATATAGCAGTGTCGCAATCTGTGCAGTGACTACATGTATGTCTGACCTTGGGCGTAAGCCACACATATCGTTGACCACAATAAATACTCAGGGGGTCATCATGGAAGATACAAGCTGAAGGATGTAGGTGGTCAGGACGACTTGCCTAATGAGGCCTAGACCTGCCTGTAGCTGCCACCAGCTTCTGGAGCCGAATCTGGCTCGAAGAAGAGCTCTTCTCCGTGGGCGAGACCAGGTTGTAACACACTTCTTCTTTCACAGTCACACTGACGCACCTCTTTGAGACCAGTACAGAGAACCCCACGTACACGGTCTTTCCGTTGTGTAGAGGCCCGCTCTATCCCATCAGGCAACGGTATCGGCCTCTCAGGCAGACACCGATAGCACTACAAAAGCACAAGGTAGGAGTCAGCTCATGTCGTGCTTACAAACTCTGGTCTGATGCCTTGCCTGGGAGCTTGTGTAGCTCTGGGCAGCCCTGGCCTATTCGAATTAGATGGTCCCCTAATGACAGCTTTCAAGGAAGTCCGAAGCGGTGACTGTTCTGCTTATGCCATCAAAGACTATTTTGATGCCCAAACTGTTGTCCTGCAGGCTCTCCTGCAGGCAATGACTATGCGCACCCTGCTCCTTTTCTGTTTGGCATGCAGCCTGAGCTTTGATCGACTTTCTCGCGCGAAGGTGAGCCTTTCCAGCAGCTGCTTCTAATCCTGCTCTCTTCTTGGTTGTACGAGGGCTCTGTTTGACTCCTCGCTGATGTGGATGACGCACCTTCCAGAAGGCACGAAAGTTTCCTCACGCAGCACGAGCTATCAGCAGATACCCTTTGCATAGAAATATCTGAGGTGGAGGAAATGGCATAGCTGACATCGATGATATCAGGGTCAACAATGTGGGGCCATGCGTACAGGCAACAGGGGATGCAGACGGAAGCTTGGGGCGAAAAGAGGGTGCCACACTTGACTTCAAGAGGGGTCGCAGACTCCTCAGCGACTCGGAGGCAGAGCAGGGCTGGGGGAGGACTGCGCCTGATGCACGCGGGGCAGGCAAGTGCAGCTGTCCTATTTGCCTGAGTGCTGCGTCTGCGTTGAGAAGCGTGCTTCTGCATTGCAGCAGTGATATGTGCAGCCTCTCTGACAAGCTGGACAGAGTGCTAACGTTGCAACAGCTCTGAGTGCGTCCTGTCAAGCGGCGCGCTAGTTACATGATATCCCCTGCTTGGATGGCCAATGGGCAAGACCTCTAGTTCTGAGGACAGCTCCTACACCTTTGTCAGCTCATTGATTTGACCCTGGGCTGCAGGAGCACTGTATGCACCAAGGCGCTATTTTGTGGCGCCTACAAAGGACGGCCTTGTGAGCGTGGCGGGTGATGTAGTTACCATTCCAGTGAGCGCGCTGACTGCATCGTACCCCGAGGATGGAATTGCATATGCTGTACCTGCGGAGTCAGGCTCTACAATTGCGTACTCCCCGGCTCGCCCTTACATCCACATGTGAGCTCCTGCTGCCCCTTGTCTGGTGCTAGGTATCATCCCTGAAGTCGTTCTTTCTACTATCAGCAGTGTCCTAGGGTCTACCCTAGCCCTGCCAGTCCGAACTGCATCCTACACCTCTTGGGGGTGTCCCATCTATTGACCGCGGGTCTTAGCAGCACACATGACAGCAGTGTGCCATCATCCTTTCCTCTATGTCTCTAACACACTCTTCTGTAAATCACAAGGATACCAATTCTGCCCATCTCTGCAGGTTCCCGCTAAACTACACCCTGCTCTACATCCCCGCCAGCTCATCTCACTCTGGGGGGTACCATTGGATTATTTACGATGAGGCCAAGAGCTTCTACAGCTACGACGATGGAGATTCTACTCCTGGTGAGGACTTGGAACCTACTGCAAAACTCTGCTTGAATTTGCTAGGGGACTGCCACAAGTCTGCATATGCAGCAGGTGTCAATCTGTTGCCAAAGCCTGTCAACAGGCACATGCATGGGGGTCACGCTGACTCATGCTGAGCCTGCAGTGTCCCAGATAATGGTGACAGGACAAAAGCATGCTCACTGCTGTGTGCCCAACATTATATAGCAATGCGGCTGCACGCACGCACACATCATGTTCATGACCCAGTCAGGGTTGCAATGCAGGAGACTATGACTATGATGAGAGTGAAGAGCTGCCAGCTGGCTGTACATACGTGGACAGCAGGGACCTCATGCAGCCTCGCGTGCTGGACTACGCTGACGCTTCCAGCAATGCAGCCCCCGCTCCAGCGTCAAGTCAGACCAGCGCACTGAGCGCATTTGGGAGCTCTGCAATCGCCCTGGGCAGCGCCTCAACTACTGCTCAGGCCCCCACAAATCTACAGCAGCTGAAAGCACTTGAAACATCAATGGCTGCATACCCCGCCCCTGGCACTGCTATGCCTGGTTCCGTGCAGACAGAGACTCCACCTCAAGGTTGGGGCAGTGGCAGAAAGCTCATCTCGGTAGCTCCTGCCCCAGCCCCTGTGAAGGCTCCCAGGAACGCCACACTGGCTGCCGCCAAGGAGGCAGCCATGGTGCAAGGGCCGGGCAAGACTCCAGGCAGCGCCACTAGTCTCGTGCAGATGCTCTGCAAGCCGGTGCCAGCCAGGGTCGATCCATCGACTGAGCCTCCGAGCCACCACCGTGCATCTCCACCGTGGTATATGATATTATCTTACTTCTGCACTGCGCTGAACTTCTGCTCTACCTTCATTGGCATCTGCATAGGTCAGATCATAGAGACCAGAAGGGCGGGCGCAGCCGCAACCACCTAGATGCCCAGCACATATGGACGTCGCTGGTCGTAACATGAAAGCCAACCTGCACAGCCAAGCCTTAAGGCTGTCCGCAAGATGACATCATGTGGAATGATCTGCAAGCGGCAACATGACGGAGTGGATGGATGAGATGGTGCAGTGTTCCTTCATGTGTATGGGTGTGTCAGCACGGTGTCATACGATGCATCCTTTAGATTTGCAACATTGTCCCACAAGATTTGAAAGGCCAGAAATGATGTGCACGGCTACTAGATACACAGAGTCAGTATCAGGCATAGCTGTGGCTGTTCTTACAGCCCACAACTACCAATGTGCTCAGGTCACATGGTGCAGAGTAGATTCAACAGAGCTGTATGTGTACGACATGTGCAATATTGAGACGCAAAACACGCTCAGACCATCTGCCAGATACGACTGAGACCCCACTACGTTCGTAGCCTAGTAACCTTGAGAGAGGTACCAGGTGGCTAGGAACATCAGGAGCAGTCGCCTGATTCAATGCCTTGGGGTAGGATGAAGAATGTGCAGACGTGACTCATGTGACTCTTGCGCAGCATGCTTTGCCACTGCAAAGCCCCATATTAGAGCAGAGGCTCCAGCAGAAGTGCTAAATGGGTGTGGGCCTGTCAGAAAAAGAAGCTGTTCTCTGGGCAGCCTGTAGCCTGGATCTTCCCGTTCTTCTCCAGGTCAGCTTTCAGATTGTGGTAAGACGCTGGGAAAGGGACGCCAATGCCGTCGTGGAACTGGTGGTACTTCTCTGCCTGGTAGAACGGCAGCTTGATTGAGTCCTGCAAGCACAGATGTGGCTTTCTCACCCATTTGACCTCTCCCTTGGAGAATCTTGAGGCCTTGTGCAGTAAAATCACCCAGCTGAGGCTTTGCGCTGTGATACTAAGCTGTCAGCACTGCTCAGAGGATCTCACAAGACCTGTGCGCACGATTCCTGTAGCACCTAGTTCTAAAGGACCACCCAGAGTGCAAAGTCCATTTCAATAATGCAAGTCTCCATGATAGGATTCTCTGTGCAGGGTGCTGTCTCTGCAGGGATCACAGTCATCTGTCCAGCACTGAGAGGGGACAGGCTCACCACAATGAACACTGTGTTGAACTTATCTCCCTCTAGCGCCTTCCCATGGCTGTCATAAGTGTTCCCCTCCCCCTCTACCAGTTTCATTTCATGCACGTTCCTCTCCTGCGCAGGCACACAGTAATGCCCTTAGCTCCCACAGCTGGCCTTCATAGATGCAATCACTGGAAACCACGCATGGTGTTCCTTTCCAAACTTTTCTAGCGACAGGAGAATTGGTTCCCATTGCTGAATCCATGGCTGTGACTGACCGAACACACCATCATGCTAAACCAGCAACACCTGTCGTCTTCTGAAGGAAGGAAAGCTGGCAAGCTCAGTTGTGAGGAGAACTCAGGCGCCTCTTCAACACACTGAAGGGAGGCAAAGCCTTCTCAACAAGGCAAGCTGCGAGAAGAGGCCTTCAGAGCAAGCGCACCTGCAGTACCCTGAACAGGGGTGAGCTGACGCCCCCTGGTATGCCGATGACATTCCTGTAGCCTGGTCCGGCATCCTGAGGATCCAACCTCAGCATTCCAAACGGCGTCTTCCTGAACTGGCTAAAGTACACCTGCACAGGCACATGTTTAGGACCTGTCAGTCCCTGTCGCATGCCCGGAAGACTCCAATTGTGCATCAGGAAAGAAAAGATAATGCGAAGTGGGAAGGTCAGCACAGCTAATAACACAAACCCGAACTCCTAGATCATCCTTGATGGCGGCCGCATGCATTGCACAGCTGTATCTGAGGGTCGACAAATGCCCCGAGAAAGTAAGCTTAAAATTGTCATGCGAGGGAACTCACATCAGCAAATTTCTCCATCTCCTGCTTGGTCTTGCTGCCGTCCAGCTGCACCTGGACCACCTCTGCATGGCCTAGCTTCTCATAGAGCGCATCCTGAGGGCCAGAATAATAGCAGACCTGCCCCTGGGGCCCTGCATGCACAGAGTTTCTAGCTAAGACGCAGCCACCCCGCCTTGAATATTGACGGGTCCAAGCTGCTCTTCAGCCACTGGAAAGCCACTCTGAGCGCATGTTCTGGCCCTTTGCAGACCTATTGCTAGACCTGCAGCCTGCTGTTCCAAGACATGTAGTTCAATGGAACCTGTGAGCGGCGTCATGGTGTGGCATTGCAAAATCGGTGCGGCACTATCAGCACAATGAAGCAACTCTTATCGACGATGTGCAAGGCAGAGCTTGGTGTAAGAAGGACGCCAGGCAGTTGCAGTGTTACCTTTCTGCCTGCCTCCAGCGTAGCCCACCACAGCACTCAAGTCTGACTTGATGCGCCCCATAGACTTCTCTGCATCTATATAGTCCTTCTGGCGTCCCCAGAAGCAGCCGTTCCCAAAATATATCGGGGTGGGTGCTCCTGATGAAGATGCATCGGTACTGGGTTGGACAGAGTCTGCTTCCAAGGCGATGGCCCGTCCCTGGCAGCTCACAGCCAGCAGTGCAAGGACAGCAGCAGCTGCTGCCTTCTTTATTGGCTTGAGCCTCTCAGCGGTGTTCATTTGGGCCCTGCGAGTAAAAAATACATGCTTGATTCTGACAGAGTCAAACATACCGGGACTTGCATCACGAGGCTGGACCATAGTAACACGTCGACAAAGAGGTGTACCTGCAGACAACGCCACAGCCTACGCGACTCTGACGAGCTTGGAGAAGCACGCTTGTCCTTTTAGGCAAGCCACGGGTAATAGGCCTCTGCAAGGGGTGCGCTCCGCCTGAAGGCAGGAACCCCGATCGTTGATGCGTATTGCAGAGCTGGCTCATCCCTCTTTGTCTGATCTGTTGAGACAAATGCAGCCTGTTATTGATGGTGTACTGAGCAGAAGTGCAGTCTGTACTTGCAGCTGGGATACTATATTTTCTCCGAAAGCTTATGTGCTTATGTCCTGCAAAGGTCCAGATGGCTATCCACAGGCCTCAAGTCTCAGGCCTTTCTGCACACTGATGTCAAGCATTGCTGCTTAAAGCTCGTCAAAGATATCAATTCTGAGAGGGGTATAGAAGCCTTCGCCATCACACGCAGACTTGCTGCCGCCCACCTCAACAAAGGCATGTCTTTGTCACAGGGATCATTGCCAGGTCTACACATCTCACGGTCACAGGCCTCGTCCTATGCAGCTACAGCACGTAGAATACCAGGAGTGCGGCACGCCGGTCCAAGAGTCAGATGGCAGACCTTGCAGAGACGAGCTTACAAGGTGGACATTGAGACGCCAAGCGGACTGGAGACAATCACAGTAGAGGAGGGCAACACAATTCTGCAGACTGCACTGGATCAAGGCATTGAGCTCACCCACGACTGCAAGATGGGCGTCTGCATGACATGCCCAGCAAAGCTGGTGAGCAAAATCTTGTCTGCATCCCTCCTCACGGTGACGATGTGCCATTTATCAGAGGTTCCACAGATGTTCAGTCACAGATTGTTCTGCTTGCACATCCACCTTGGCTATTGCCACGTGCCAAGGTGCCTTCATGTATAGGAATGCAGTCCAACGCACCCTGTTCCCTTTGCATTCCTGATGTCAGAAAATGTCAATACCATGCGTATTGTGTCCTTCGGTAGAGTTCCAGGTGCATGCACAGATCTCGGGCGATGTGGATCAGAGCGCTGGGATGCTGGACGATGAGGCCAAGGAGAAGGGATATGCGCTGATGTGTGTGGCTGAGCCCCAGTCCGACTGCAGGATCAGGGTCATAGAGGAGGTTGGTCTCACTTCTGGCTCTTGCCTGCCCTCATAGCTGCTAACGGCGTATTGCAAGCACTCCTCATGCAAGCTGCTGTGTGGATAGACGCCTTCTTGTGCAGTGGTCAGTGCTGCTTGCAATCAGAGCTAGCATATCTTGCCTGAGAGAATTGGCCTGCACGGCTGTGGCTAGACTCTGTGTATGAAATATTGTCTTTTATGGCTCTCGCTTGGTCTGAGGAGCGCTATCTCAAATAGACAGCGTTCCTGTCCCTGCAAGTTACATTCCGCATGGCTTTGCAGGACGAAATCTTGGAAGAGGTGCTGTGCTCGTCACAGAATGCTGGATGAGGAGGCTGAACAGCGGCTTGATCTCATGCTCACCGGAAAGCACGCGCACTCAAACAAACACAGTGCTGCGCTACATGTTAGCTCAGGGCTGCTGGTAGGCTGATCTCTCTCTAAGAGGTCTCTGCAGCTCAGTAGGGGTGGAAGGGCAGCAACTGTGGGGCAACAGTGGCTTTGGATGGCCAGACTGGTCACAGGAGGTGGCATCGTGTAGTAAGATGAGAGCTCGGAGATTTCCTGTGTTGATCCAATCGAAAGGTCTCCAATTCCCTGGCTGAGTGAGTGAGGAGATTGTCCCTCAGCCTTGCTCTTCACAAAGCAGAGTCGTGGACCCGCATGTCGTCCTCGCAACGTGCTGGGTTCCCGGGGTATAAGGATGCGGCATATGCTAACCAGTGAGGGCTCTCAGCAGTGTATAGACCTGGACTGAGCAGTGCTGCCATCGACAAGGTCGCATGCGATTGCGCTTGCTTGCAAGCACAGTCTTGCTCATGTTGAGCAGCTCAATACAATAAGTCCCATGGTATGCTGGAGCTGTACTGAGCCAGCACCACTGCTACGTGTAAAATACGAGTACATTCGTTCCTTTTTGTCATGCTTGTAAGACCTTTTCTCAAGTCCTGCTGGGTCCCAAAAGAGACATGCTCCTGGTTGGAAGCTACACCATTTGCAGGAGAAGCTGTGGTTACGCGAAGTACCGTAAGCCCTTCGCTCCTGGCTCCAATATTGCGAGGTGCCGCCGCGCCTTCTGGAGGTATCTTGATTTTGTTTTAAAGCTTACGTCTACGTGCAATCTACATCAAACATTGAACAGCTTGTATACCAAGCCTTTCGATAGCCGCTGCAAGGTCTGCGCACAGCACCGTCAATGGCCGTCGGACAGCGAGAATTCCCTCAAAGGGATGCCATCATAGTTGGAGGAGGCTATGGGGCACTATCTGCAGCCCTGGCTCTCCACAGGGTGAGATGAATCCCTACATGTTCTCCTCGCACATGGCTCTTTCACGCCTTGTCGCAACGCCTGCGACGTGACTTCAAGGCTGCATATGTACCTTTACGATATTTGGGGCAATAATTCTCAAAGAGGTGCTCCGTTCCAACCCTGGCCTGGTTTTCGTGCTTCTCATTTGTCATGCTCCCTCTTATATGAACAAAGGCCTCTCTGTGAGCCGTAGAGTTGTCCTGACTGCTGAATCGGCTCCCTCAGGTCGGGATCTCCTCGCTGGTCTTGGAGAAGTCGCCAGCTGCAAGACAGGAAGGCTTCAGCATAGGTGACGCCTGCTCTCACCACACCTGCTACTCCAGGATACTGCACCTTAGTAGTCGTTTCTGATGACGCTTGTTCACGTCCTGTGCCTTCTTCGGCTGATAGGACATGGTAGCTTTGGCCTGTAAATCAGGTCCTGGGCCGCCTTCAGCTGCCTAGACATGTAAATGCGCATGCGCACCACTGCTGGCCCCTGATATGTGACAGGTGTTGGCAGGTGCCTGGAGCAATGCTTGGCGAGCACTGGAGGAGCTTGGGGTGGCAGATGCTGTCCGCAAAGGCCACATAGCTCAGAACAGGTGAGCCCAACGACTCTACGCACGACCCGTGTACCTCCTTACGCTGCATGAAAGAGCAGGATTGACCAGCCAGGTACACTGTAGCAGGAAACACAGGCCACCAGTACTGGGGAATGGGACTGCACTCAAAGTTCTGCCCAATGTCGCATCAATATACTCAGCTTGGGAGGGCTTGCGGTATCTGTGTGCTGTAGTGGTGAGCGCTATGACTGATCTGCAGAGGGGACAGACTTCTGCTTAGAGCCTTGAGCATGGTGCGCTGTGCAGGGTGCAATTTGCAGACTCTGACCAGAATGTGTACAAGGAGCTCAGAATACAGGAGCTGCCCCCACCTGAAGGCATGGACATCAACGAGTTCAGGTCCGATACTGTCCAACCTTGTGGAAAGCCCCTCCACAAAGCATACCACTCTGCTGAGCATTGGCAGATACAATCTCCCGTTCGCGCCTATTCTTGACGTCATGTGTGTGCTGCCACCGCCCTCACACTGCATCAACACTGACTCAGCACATTGCTGCGCCCACGTTCCGTGACATCATGTGTGTGCTGCCGGCAGCTCACACTGCAGCATCACTTACTCAGTTCGGGGATGCACTCCGTCTGGAAGGCTATGGCACAAGCTCAGCAATCTTGCATGCTCTGCAGGGTCATCAGAAGGATGGCTGTGCCCTCTGCTATCAGCGACGCCCTCCCCAAGGACACCATCCACTATGGCTGCAAGATCCTGCGCGCGACGGTCACCCCCACCGGCAAGTCCTGTTTTCGAGGCTCAGCTGTTGGCATTCAGCACCATGTCTGAGCTTTCCAGGCAGAGCACTCTATGAGTGACTGGGTCTGTGCACTCCCACGCACTGGCATGAGCAGAGCAGGACGTAAAGTTCTGCGCACTCTCGAGACGCAAACACGCTCATGCCTTCAGCTGAAGCTTGGCATGGAGACTTGTCTTTCACACTCCTGACATGAGCACTCAGGGGAAGTATGTATCTCACAGGGGCAGAGGTGGAGTTGGAGGGTGGCCAGAAGCTGACTGCCAAGTTGGTCATTCTAGGGGATGGCGTGCACAGCAAGTCCGCAGCCAAGTACCACAAGATGCCGCTCCGGGTGATGGACATCGTTGGCTGGAGGTATGTCAGGCATAATCATGCATCAACTTGGCAAGCCACATGGTGAGAAATAGATTTGCACATTCAAGCAACAAAACCCCGGAGGACAGTGATGGCGTCGGAGAATTTCCTTGATGGGCACATACTGCTTCACAGCTCTTGCCATCACCTCCCTGCATTCGCAGTCCATTCCAGAATGGGCACATGGTCCATCAAGGAGGCTTTCAGATCTACATCAGTGCCCCCCAAGCAGAAGAAGGGGTCGGCCACGCAGAGTACGTCATGGAACAATGGGCGCCTCCAATTCTTTTGTGTTGCACAGGGCGATTGTGGAGGTGGACTGCGAAGATGAGAGCCAAGCAGCCACCATCAGCAACGGCCCCAATGTCAGGACGGGAACTGTCCCTGTCAGCTACGACCCCGAGCGCAAGAAGATGCTGTGGTACTACTTTGTGGCCGCAGCGATGAAGGCCGAGGATGTCGTGAGTCTCCTACCTGACACTTGCACTAGCTAATTTTGCATGTTGAAGCTCTCGCACCTGTAAGGAGAAAATCCAACAGTCCCAGACAGCTTGCACAGATCTTGATGGAAAACTGTCAGCCTATACTGCTGCGAGCCAGCACTGCATCTATAAGTCAGCTGGCATCATCCCACAGAAGCTAAGACGTTCCAACATCTAGTCAACACCGGCTTCAGTTCGTCAGCTGTCTGCATATCTGCAGCTCATTGGAATGTCGGTGTGTTGACGTGCAGAAAAAGTACAATACACCGCAGCAGCACAAGGACGGCATGCTGAGCTACCTGAAGGGCTGGAGTGCCCCTCGCATCAAGGCCCTCATCGCGCAGACTCCCTCAGAGACCATCCTTCTCAGCCACATCTACGAAAGGTGCCTGCCCCGCCATTCAGAGCTGTATTAGCTTCTCATGTATCATGATGTCTCACCAATGCTTGCAGCCCATCCCTGCTTGCATGCAATGAGCCAACAAGGCAAGCAGATTTACCAGCAGAAGTACCAGTGTCATACGGCCACTCCTTATGGCCAAAATCGTGGTGGGGTCGTGCGGCAGTGTTGGCAGCCTGGCAAAGCCCGACTTGAGGGCTGCCTAAGTCTCTGTTGAAGGTTTGGCAACCTGCCTTCTTGAGAAGCTTGGTCACCCTTGCAACAGGCTTTGCCAAGCTGCAATACTTGCCACTGACAGGGAAGATCCTGTCAACCTATGAATATGTAGTACACTGCAGGCAAGTGGAGGCTGGCAAGCCCTGGTTTGAGGGCTGCCTGACAGGCGTGGGGGACTGCGCCCATGCGACACGCCCAGATCTGGGGCAGGGGGGCGCCATGGCCATCGAGGTATCTCAACTTTCCCCAGCATCATTTCTGGCCAAAGAAACACCGAGCGTGCTGACCTGCAACAGTACTGTCTCTGGGTCTGACCGGCAGCCAGTGGGTATCCCGCACATCTGTGCAGTGATGCATGTAGGGGGAGCATGGCCAAAACCTCTTGCGGTGGACAGCATCATGGCAGAGGAGCGTCTGTAGCTTAGCATGATGTGACTGAGGATGTAGCTAGGCCCAGGACTGGAGTCGCTGAGAGTCCCGGCATGCTTCTTGCAGGATGGTGTTGAGCTGGGAGTGTACATTAGGGAAGCCATGGAGGAGGCAGAGAAGCCCTTTGGAAAAATGAACCCCGAGCAAATTAGCGCGGCGCTGCGCAAGTACGAGATAGCGCGCTCGCACCGCGTCGCGCACATCGTGGGCAAGTCCGGCAAGATTGGCAGCATGTTTATGCTCATGGGATACCTGGTGAGTGCCTGTCTGAAGCTGTGTGCTGGTCATGTCTTGAGCAAGGACGGTTCATGCTACTCTTCTACTCTCATGTTTGTGGTGCGCTCTGGTGGCTCACTCAGAGCTTCTGCCTGTCAGGCTTTTGTGCAGCAGATGCAGTCGTGTGTGCGTCATATTAAGTGCTATCTCCTAGGCTACGCTTCTCCCCTTGGGTATACCAGAGCTACAATGTCCGCCCAGCATCCTTTTCTGAAGTTACTGATGTGCTGACTGCAGCCGAAGTTTGTGATGCGCTTCATTCTGAGCATGCTTCTCCAGCCTGCCACATTCCTGGAGCACACGCTGTGGTGAGCTCACGCCTGCCGTCACATTGATTTGCGGACTGGGCCCCGGCCAATAGTCCTGACTCCTGCTGTACACTCATGATGGATTATCGTGCTTTTTATGGCAGTACGTGAGCCTGCAGCATATTTAGCCCAATCTGAGTGGATTCTGCAATCCCAAGCCCTTGGCTTGTTGACGGGCAACACATGCAGGGATCTTGATGTGGCAGCAGTGATGATTCAGTCACACGCGCAAGAGCTGTGATGCTGTTCTTGGCAACCCTGGGATCTTGCTTGAAGCCCCTGATGCTGTCCAGGGCCCCTCATGGGAAGCTTTGCCAGCCAGACTCCCACAGGATGAACAGCGCAGCCCATCACCCAACCAATGGCGCTGTGGCAGCAACATGAAGCCCCAGCTGTGCAGCTGGTTGCGCTGTGAGCAAGAGGACGATTGCACGCAAGGTCCGCAAGCCAGCGCCTCCGGTATAGTAGTGTAGTAGCAGGGATTCAATGAACGAGATGTGTTGGCAGGAGATTTGTTGCATGAGTGATGGGGGGTGTTCCCGGTTGTCTTTTGTGACGCGGAGACCATCAATACGCATGCTATGTGAATGAGGCTGTCCTGCATGAACGAGCTGCCGCATCTGATCCAGTCATTAAGATGCAGCTTTACTTGCTAGCGCAGTCTTGAGCAATGAAGGTACACCCTCAAGATGCTGTTCTTGCTGGCTTAGTGCCCTGCTTGTGTATCTGTTGAGGGCCTCTGGGCATGGGGATGCTTGTAGGTTCTTCGCCTTTCGGCAGGGGACCTGCAGGCGCTGCACATTTCAATAGCATCCTTCAGCATGCCCAGGCTTTGGCTCTTTTGCGGCTGCGAGCTCCGCAAGCCATCCCCTTTGGTGCTAGGCAGTTTCAAGGCTGTGCCAATCACAGTATGAACGTCTAGTGCAGAGCTTTGCACGGCTTGCAGAGATGCATGGGTGCCTCCTCAGCCAGGACGGTGTTGCATGCTGGTCTGCTTTGTGCGCGCACTGAAAGGACTGTCCAAGACATAGAATGGGTCAGCTTTAGGTAGAGACGAACTCCATGCTGTTTTTGCTGACTGAAACGGATCAGATCAGATCAGATTACATCTCTTCCAGCCACACCAGGCTGATCAGAGGTTTGACCCTTTGGGTTCATCTTATGCATGGTGGCTTATAGTCCCCAGGTGGGTTATAGTCCCCAGATGGGTTATAGTCCCCATCCCAGCATGATGGACACCCCTTGTAGAGCCAGAACTGAAATTGTCTACCCCGTGGGCAATGGGAGTAGTACTCCAAGGTATTTGCGGCATGAGGAGGGATGATATGAATGTGCAAGCCATATGCGGCGCCATTAATTCAATGAATGTTGGATGTGAAGAGGTGCATCCTCAGTCGCAGTGTAAAGGTACGCCGAAAGTCGGACACAATTGGATCAAAATGTCCCCCTTCCTCCCTATGGCAACCTTCCCTGCAAACAGCCAAATCTCGCTTCGTCCGGTCGCTGTGAACTTTCGTCTGGCTTTCACTGCTTCCGAAATTAGCCTCGCAGAGGCTACTCACCTAAGTCAAAGCCGCCGAAATCAGGCCTGTTAGGCACACGATCACCGTGTTGCAGTCGTTCACATCCTTTCATCCTACGGAGGGGTAGGGGAAGGAAGGAGAAAGGACCGCAATGAGCGCGCTCCCGATGGAGCGGTCCTGGCCTGCCCAAGGTAGCGGTACACCTTTCTCGTCATCGTACGACATCAGCAGCGTGCGGTCACGCAGGTAGAAGGGAGAGGAGGGCATCACCACCGCACTTGCGTGCAGAAAGTCTCCCCTCCCCTTAGCTACACGACCATTCGCCACTGAGAAGGGCGAGTACCCGGACTATATACTGACTGGCCCAGAACCCTTTCGAAATAAAATGTCCGGGAGCATGCACAAGTTTCCCGAGAGGGATGTGATCATCGTCGGTGGAGGTTATGGTGCCCTGTCCGCAGCACTTGCGCTTCACAGAGTGAGCCCTGCGGCTGAAGCCCATGCCTTGCCCTAGCGTACCTTCTGGCGTGCATGCTTCGGATATACCGAGCGCAGGAGTGGGCCCAGCTCCTTGCGGCATCTGCCTTGTATGCATCAATTTCACATTATAAGTGGCATATTCAGGCATCTGGTGGCTCTTGCCATACCATTGCGCAAGCTTGTCTTTGCTCACATCCTGAGCACATGACATCCCTTTGCAGGTGGGGGTATCCTCCTTGGTCTTGGAAAGAGCTTCATCTGCAAGACAGGAGGGCTTCAGCATCGGTAAATACCCATCCCCTGTCACATCTCTCTCTCCTGCCTGCGTCACCACTTATACATGTGCACCTACAAGGCCTCATGAGCGTGTGAAACTGAGTATGAGGACGGCTGTGCTTCACAATGGTATATGCAGCAATACCCGCTCCCTGTAAGCACTATTTCTGCATCCAAATCAGCACGCTGTCTGGTACTCAGGTGCCTTCAGCAATGCATGGAGGGCCCTGGAAGAGCTCGGAGTTGCAGATGACGTCCGCAAAGGGCACCTGTCACAGGAGAGGTGCGATGCTTGTGTCTCTTTTATGTCTAAAGCCTAAGAGCAGCTTGCTGGGATGAAGTACCCAGGCTGTGTGTGATGGTGCTGATGTGCTCATAACCCTGGGCATGCTCAGCAATGTCATAGTTACGCGACGCCCATACTGTGGCAGCTCCCCGCTGAAACCTAGCACTGATTGCCAAAACCGCCACGAAGATTGACGTGCTTGCTGTGCAGGGTGAACTTTGCAGACTCTCATGAAGTCGTCTACAGGACCTTCAAGATCAAGGAGCTGCCCCCTCCTGAGGGCCTGAAAGAGAACGAGCTGCGGTGCGTGACCATGTTGGTCTCACAGACGTCCTGTTCTGCTGGCTGTAATATGTTTCCGCCCTGGCTCCTTTGCACAGCCCACCTCCTACTTTAGCGCACGGATCGCACGCTCATTCTGTCAGTGCTGACAAAAGGTTGTGAGCAGCCTGATCTGCAGCAATGGGCTTGGCAGCCACAGAGGAGGGAATCCACATGAGCGGGATCACTTGGGCAGCATTGCAGCTGATCCACCACAGCAATGTGTATGCTCAATATTGGATGTGTGGCTCCTGCAGGGTCATCAGGAGAATAGCTGTGCCCACAGCCATGTCGAAGGCTTTACCGAAGGACACCATTCAGTATGGGTGCGAGATTGCGTCAGCCAGTGTCACCCCCACAGGTAGCTCTTCCCAAAGGCACAGGGTCTGCCTGGGAATCCATGCTGCAAGAGCACACCCATGAGAGATGTCAGGTTGCTTTCCGGGCTGTCCCAATCTCATGACTGCTGCGGTCACGCAACGGGGTTGCACTAGGGTTGGATGCGGCTACACAAGTATTGAGGAGGGCTGAGGGTCACTGGTAGGTGATGAACAAATGATGTGCTCTGGCAGGTGCTGAGGTTGAGCTGGCTGGTGGTCAGAAGCTGACCGCCAAGATGGTCATCCTGGCAGACGGCGTTCACAGCAAAACCGCTGCCAAGTACCACAAGATGCCGCTGAACATCCTCAAAATTGGAGGCTGGAGGTGTGTGGTTGTCTCCCGGCACATACACAGCATCATAGCTCTCAACCATACATCCTGAGTGCCTGTGGTATCGCTATTTGCGGCCTGAGATGACTTGCCTTACCGAGCTTAGTGCTTGCACTGTGATTGCTTTCCACAGCAGGACTGCTGTGTACCCTAGAATAGGCACCCAAAGGCTTAGCGTGGAGACCCTTGGCCAGTACAATTAGGTGTTTGTTGCGTCCCTGGCAGATGCTTGTTCAGGCGGTGAGCCAATTCAGGGAGTACCGGGTCCAATTTCTTTGCCGGCCAGCAACACTGACAGCATGCAAAATATTGCAGCACATCTGTTACATGCGTACGCCACCATCAACAAAACTGGTGCAGCATCTTTGCTGGGGCGCACCTTCAACAATGTATCTAAGATCAGATACGTGATGCAGGGGAATGGCTGACCTGGACTGTGAGAAGCAGGAGACGGCAACAGCCACCTTCTCCAATGGCGCCAACGCCAGAACAGGCACCATCCCCGTCATCTATGACGCCGAGCGCAAGAAGATGACGTGGTACTACTTCATGGCGGCTTCCATGACTCCCGCTGAGATGGTGCGCCGCCTTACTCCTCTGTCTGAGTTCAATCCGATCTAAAACTTAGCGCTGGGTAATGCTTGTGACCTCCTGTTGAGCTGTCATCCGCTGCCCTGGAGGCGTGGCTGGTGCTATGAAATTTCAATCACTGGGATGCGTCACCAGTTGTGGTCAATCAAGTGTTACTGATGCACTCCTTCAGGGCCCAACACTGGCAAGGCAGAGACAATAGTCATCAGCAACATGCTGCACTATCACTTGGTGTACAGGCACGGATAGCTGTGTGGGAGAGAAGGCATTAGCTTTCCTCATGTATCATCTGCAGAGGATATGTCTGTGCTGAGCCTGGATAAGTTCCGTGCAGAAGTCTTACAAGACTATTGATGAGCACAAGGCAGGCATGCACAAGCACATGAAGGGCTGGAACTCGCCCCACCTGAAAAGGCTCATTGCAGCCACCGAGCCAGACGCCCTCTTGCTGAGCCACATCTACCAGAGGTAAGCCAGTCCTCCTGCTCTTGCTGGAAATGAAGTATGTGAGCCTGTTGTGCACCTGTTGGTGTCTCGTATGCCGTGTAGCAGATCTTACATGCAGTGTCTGGTCAGCATATGGTTGGCCAGCAATGGCAGTGATTCTTACGTACCTCAGGTGCCATTGTCATCATTGGTCTCCTGGATTCAGATGCCATGCTTTTCCAAGGGAGAGGTTTGTTTGAGACTGGCTCGCATGCCTTTGTTCTGGATAGAGATAGATGCAGCCTACAGCCCCAAGAACCTCCCACTTTGAGATCCGCTGGACAGCAGCCATTTGTCTGTACCTAGTCATACTGCATGGTGCTCAAAAAGACCCGTTTAAATGCTGCAGGCAGGTGCAGCCTGGGCAGCCCTGGTTCGAGGGCTGCCTGACCGGCGTGGGGGACTGCGCGCATGCAACGCGCCCGGACCTGGGACAGGGGGGCGCCATGGCCATTGAGGTACGCCTATTCAGGCCGCACTCCTCTCTGACAGCCCTCATTCCCCCTCAGGTCCCCATGGCAGATGACAAGCCCCTGGCAAAGTAGGTCTACCCTGTGTGAGGCAGAGGCCTACTGTTGTTGCGCTCACGTAGCACAGCTCAATGATGCGTCTGAGGATGTGGTTGATGACGTGCAGGATGGCGTGGAGCTCGGAATCTTCATCGGGGAGGCAATGGAGAGCGCTGGGAAGCCCTTCCACGAGCTGACTCCCACGCAAATTGGCGCAGCGCTGCGCGACTACGAGATGCTGCGGTCCCACCGCGTCTGTCACATCATCAGCAAGTCTGGGTTCATTGGCAACCTGTTCCTCTTCATGGGCTTTTTGGTGAGTGCCTCCTCACGTTGCGCACAATGCACCCCTGAAGTCAGTCATGCGTGGCTCAAGCAGCAAGCAACATGGACTCTCCATTGAATAAAGCTTTTGGCGTCAGCCAGGACCATCTACTGTTGTGAGATGTCCACAGGTGCTACAGCTTGGACTCAGAGCAGCAAATGTTGTGATTTATGCCCTAGATAGAGCTACAGGGCAAGCAACAGGACCAGCTGATGACTAAGTGTGCTGGGATGTGCAGCCGAGGTGGCTCTCTCGCTTCTTCCTGGGCTGGTTCCTGGACCCCATTGGCTTCCTGGAGCACACTCGCTGGTGAGCCCCGGCATTGCCACTCGTGAGTTTAGCTCGATGTTTTGGTGCTCGGCAAGTGATGTGATCCGAGCTTCTGCCATCAAATTCTTTAGGATCATCTTGACTGGCGGCTCTCATCGCTCAGGACAGCAACGCAAAGCTTGCTCCTTACGCAATGGCTGCCACCTTGCAAAGCGCCAGGTCTATGCGTGCTGATTGCGTGTGCATGTGCCTTGGGTCGTGCAAGAAACTAAGATTTGCTATATGTCGAGTGATTGACAGGGTGTGTGTGCCTGTGGCAGGGCCCCTCATGGCAGTCTCCGCCCCCTAAACCTCAAGAAAGCGGCAAATGGAAGCAGCACAGCTGAGGAGTGACTGCCCATGCCCTCCAAGCAGTATATTTATTCGTGACATCATGCCGCCTCTAGAGACAGATCTGAATAGGGGCATATGCCTGGTTATTGGCCCTATTGGTCACCCCAAGCAGTGTTGTTGTGTAGACAGTCTGTTGGCTCTTTTCAGGGTGGGCTTGGTTTCAAGGCTTATTTGTGGTGTAGAATATAGCTGCGTGTCTTGCAGAGTGGTATTCACGGAACTGAGTGCTTGACATGGAAAGGTCATCGCCAGGCCTGAGCTGGCAATGCTGTGTAAACCCCTTCTTGAGAGAAAACGTTTGTGCGGTGAAAAGGACTGGCGTGGCTACTCCAGCCCTCCAACGCAAGCATCCGATATACTGATCTGAGGGTCACCAGAAGCCTTATTAGCGCCAGCACACGTACATAACGAGTAGAGCGCGTCGCGATGAATGATAGAAGCAAGCACTATGATGTTCTGGTGACTGCAACGTCTTCATTGTGTGACATTGGCAAGTGGTAGCTGCACCCGTGTCAAGGCTAAAATTAGCAGCACAGCAGACAAAGCACGTGCATAATCACCCCAGCTCTCCTGGAACTGCTCCTTGTGAGCAATCTGCAACCCCAATAAGGTTATAAGAACACACAGGACCGTATAACATAGCTTGGTGCTTTCTTCTTGGTGCATTGCTACCGTTTCTGACAGCGAGAACAGTGGTCTACAATACTGCTAGGCCTGTGACGTAGGACTGCCTACATCTGTGCTTGGTGCCAGGCGTGGCTTTCCCAACTATCTCCGCAGTGAAGCAAGAGTAACTGTCTCATTGAAAGGGTGACTGGTATTGAGGGAGTTATGATTGCTAGCGCACAGAGACTGGGCGGTACAGCTTGCAAAGCGTGTGGGATCAGGACGCCTGTTTTGCACTCGCTGACCCGGGAGCAGACCAGGCCATTCAGAGCATCACAGAAAATGGGAATAATCTACAGCAGAGCGATCCTGCCGCTCACTACGGCCAGGGCAACGACAACGAGCTCGCAAACTCGGGCAGATCCCAGGGCAAAGCACTTCTGGACCAAGGATGAGGTCCCCCCTCTGGATGGGAAGGTAGAGCTATATTCTGTCTCTGCTGATGTTGTCTCACGCACGAGTATCATAACACGCCAAGGTCAGTGCACGACTGAGGTTTCAGTGCAGGTCTTCCTGGTGACAGGCAGCAGCAGTGGAATGGGGTGGTACTGCGCCAAGACCCTAGCAGAGAACGGGGGTCACGTCATCATGGCAGCGCGCAGCCTGGAGCGGACACAGAAGGCTGCTCAGATGATCAAGGTACCTTGCGTCCGCAATGCATTGGGTGCATGCTTGTTGGTGCTGCACATCTATCAAGACTGCTGAGACACAGGAGGAAGCTGTTATATATTTTGTATGTGAAAGTATAACGATTGCCTTACTGCATGCTCAGACATGAAAGCTATGCAGGAGGATTGATGAGTGTTCTTTTCTCTGATGTAGGATTCAGGAGTGAGGGGAAAGGTGGAAGCAATGCACCTGGACCTATCATCTTTCAGGCATGTCACCCACCATGCTCTGGAGTGCACGAAGGCACTGTCCCAGCTGTTGCCTGCCTACCTGCCTGCCTTGTATGATCACTTAGCAGAGCAGCACATCAGATATGGGTGACGCTTGCTTGCAGGTCAATCAAGGAGTTCAGTGACCAGATGCACAAGAGGGAGGAGAAGCTCGACGTGTTGGTGAACAACGCCGGGGTGTTTCTGGTGGAGCACAATCGCACAGAGGAGGGCTTTGAGGTGGTGCAGGGCACCAACTACTTCGGCACCTTCCTGCTGACCCACCTCCTGCTCGACAAGCTCAAGGACACCGCCCAGAACAAGGGTCATGCCAGGCATGTCCCCTCTCACTCTGTCAGCCACCCTACTTGGTCACGCCTGATGCTTCGTCTTTAGGACAACCCTGAAGTGTGGAAAGAATGCAGAGCATATAGTTGTCAAGATGAGCATGAACACCAACCATCCGACTAGATGATTTCAGCTGCGCCAGTAGCAGGCCGACATGGTTGGCTCTGACAGAAGCCAAGCCAGAAACCACTAGAAATTGATGAGGCATGAAGGCAGGCCTTGTGAGAAGAACTGGCAATGTAAAGACAATGAGCCTCCGCATGCTTCACGTGCAGGATCGTGACCATGGCGTCGCTGTTTGAGCTGCTGGGGTGGATCCAGTGGGACGACCTGGAGGGGCAGAAGTCGCGGGAGAGCGGGGTGTTCGAGTACAGCACCTCCAAGCTGGAGCTCATCATGATGATGAGGCACCTTAACAAAAACCTTCAGGTGTGATTGCAATCCTCATGCCTTGGTCCCAGTCACATGGTACACGACGGCTGCCGTGGGCCTCCCTGCTGGCTGCTCAGGCTCCCTGCACCGAGCGCATGTCATGGCGACAAGGTTGCAGGGGCTTTTGACCACTGTTTGTGCTGTAGTTTTCTGCAGAGGTGCTCGGCAGAGGCTTTCCGTGCATCATTTCAGTGCTAGGATTAGGGAGACCCGAGCTTGATGGAAGGATGCTGAACCATAGAAGGCTGTCAGCAACCGGCACAGACTTGTCTGCTGCCCCTAAAAGTCAAGGCTGAGTATAGCGAGCACATGCAGGGCACAGGCATTGACTGCCTGATATCACAGCCGGGTCTGGTCAAGACGCCGCTCAATGGCAGAAAGCTGGACCATAGGAAGCTGTCAGCAATTGGAGTGGACCTGGCGACCAAGGTGTATGGGCAGGAAGCTTCTCAGGCTGCCAACTGCCTGATCAGGCCTGCTACAGACCCTACTGTCGAGGGTGAGCGCTTGTCTCCCTCTGACACTTGCCCAGATGCTGAGTAGTGTTGCAGATGCAAACGCCATTTCTGGATGATATTCAGTGTCTGCGCAGGGCATGCAGGCATGCCAGATCCTAAACAGCCCTCCATTCTGTGGTTGCCTTGCTGAATGTGAGTTGCAGGCATGCGAGTTGCAGGCATGCAAAAGCAGACAATCTCAGACCTACTGCCAGGAAGAGGTGTGTTGATGCAATATTCACATGCAGGCTATGGCGGCTCATACTTCAGCCCTCCATGGCTGTGGCTGCTGGCGCTGAACTTCGACCACGCAGCCATGCGCGAGCCCGGCAACTCCTATGCGCGGGACGAGGCTGCCTGGGAGAGGCTGTACCAGAAGACGCTGGACATTGTGAACAAGCGCCTCATCGAGCGTGGCCTGCCCCAGATTGAAGCTGTCTCAGCCAGCATGCCAGCCAGGGCTTGACTTTGTTCCCCAATATGCCTTGTACAGTCAAAGTGTGTTTGGCGCATTTTCAGATGCCCAATTCTTCTCAGAGGCATGATACGCGCTTGCATGAATGTGCATACAGAAGGTTCAAGCCACTGTAGAGTCACTCACATATAAGCAACACTGTATGCAGTGTCAGACAGGTGATACAGGTGCCTTCAGCTTCGTCTGATACACTCTTGTATGTTGATAGCATGTTGGTAGTTGAGTAGGAAGCAGACGCATTAGAACAGTTACAGGGAATACATCATGATGATCAACTTATGCTGAGACATGATCTTTTTGAAGCTTTAGAAGGTATTCAGTCACACATCAACAACAATTGCAAACATTTGTAAGAGAAGGTCTCAACAGCATAAAGTGGATCAGATGTCTACACAATATAAATCAATGATGCTCAACATCCTCTCAAGCTTGTTTATTGCAACTGCACAGCCTAAGAATCTTTCCCGCATGCTGCTGTGAAAATTTAACCACAAACTCTAAACTTGCTGATGAACGTTGCAAGCCATGCCCCTGCCTATCTAACACCACTGCCATAAGGTAGCAGTGCTGCACAAAGTCGTTGAATGTTTCCCTCTGTTCTTTTGATACCAGTACGGCCATGTGCTGGCCTCAGGTGCTGTCATGCAGAACCCTCAGGACACGGTCCTGTTTCAGGTTTGCAGTCATATGCCCGAGGGCACAGCAGAGATGTCAGTGCTGGCTCTATGTGCAGTGTTCTCCTTACGGCCATGGGACGCCTCAGAAGGGCCACAGAATGTATGGCACCATCACAAATAGCGTCCCAATAGCCCCCGCCGAGACGAAGCCTATGAGTTTCTGCAACACACAAGACTCACGTCAGCATCTGCAATTTACACGAGCCAACTGTATCTCCACCCTTCATATAGAAGCCTGACAGCTACATTGCCACCTTTCTCATGGAAAGCATCCGCCTAGACGCCCCAATGTACTACCTGCAAGCCTAGGAAGCACAGAAACCCACTACTGCACAGTGTGAAGCAGTCTATGCGTGGTGTGTAGACATCATGCTGCGGCTTAAGAGGACATGTGCTCCATGAGGAAGCACCCACCTTCCGGATGCCCAGGTCGACTTCCGGGTCGTCGACGGCCTGCATTCCAGTGCCGTCAACATCCCAGACGCCGGCCTGCATTGCCACGCAGAGTTTGGAAACCACATCTTCAGCCCGAGCTCATGACAGCTTGAAGCTAAGACCAAAGCTCAGTCAGCTCCGCAAAGTGTAACACATGACAGCAAAAGTACACCAGCATTGCAGGCTGCAACTCACAGCAGAGTGTTCTGATGAGCTCTGAGCAAACAGAATCCCGTGCAAACAAGAGGCTTGCTTGCATGCGAGGAAGACGCTTTAGGCAGTGCAGGAGAAGAGAGCAATGAGCACACACCAGGGCTATGGATCATAGACCCGAGACGCCCGAGGCGATCTCAGCAGCGCCAATGAAGAAGGGCAGCAGCAGCCACACCCGCTCCAGCGGATGCGCGTGCAGCTTGGCCGCTATCACCATAATTGTCACAATGGTTGCCTGCGGCATCATGGCCACCATCAGGCATGCTCACTTTTGGCAGAAGAGAAAAATTGCACAAGTTACGGCAAGGCATCATATGAGGTCAGGCATATTGTAGTCTGGGATCCTCCAGCAGCATTGTCAGCGCTGCCTCTGAGACGGCAGCACCAAAACCTTGCTCCTTAAAGCTTACTGGTATCCAATCAGACTGGTGCTGCCATCTCTCGCAACCACATACAATGCGGCTGGAGCATGCAAGGTGATGAGCAGCTGTGCCTCACACAGGTGATCCGGCTGATATGCAGGCACAGTGAAAAGCGAGATCATGTGTACACTTGTGCCCCAACAACATGTGGGGTGAGCCTACCGTTAGGATGCTGCCAAAGATGACCCTGCGCCTCCGCTCATCCGAATCGATGTTCACCAGATCCTTGGCTGCCCGCGCCCGCGCTACCTCAATGTCCTCTGCTGAACGCTGCAAGACAGAGACGATGGTCGTGAGCCACGCCTCACCCTGTGCTGACAGTGCACACATGGGAAAGTTTACATGATGCTGACACATAGCCGCTTCCAGGCATCATGCGCAGAAAAGAAGGAGGGACAGGAGGCTGAGCCGTGTCTGAGTATAACATGAGGGCTGACCTGTTTGGTGTCTTCACGCAGGGGCCAGGCTACGCCATACACGTCACTGTAGCCATCTCCAGCCTTGAAGAAGACCTGCATGCAGGGCTGCCTCACTTGACATGTTAGGCTACTCTAGCCAAGCTCTGGCAGACCTTGAGGGCTATTGCAGCCCAGAACACAGATACTGTCTGAGAGACTCATTGTACATTCTGATTGTTGCCCAACATGAGAGATGCAGCAGGAAGCCTCACCTTCCAAAGCTCATGCACTTTCTCGGAAGGCCAGGTGACGGTACTGCCTTCCTTTATCTTTTCAGATCTGCAACAATTGAGTATATCAGCGCAAACATCACCACAATGCTGGTCACCACAGAGTGAAATAAGATCATTTAGGCTGACCTGTCTCCGAGAAAATCCTCCCAAGTCACGTCAGAACGGAAGCCAGCGCCCTCAACCGCATTCTTAACGCGCACTTTCAGGTCTGCATTGGCATCAGTTGTGTTCTGGCATCGAATGGACCTGCTGCGAATGGCAGGCCTGAAGCTGTGCCGGGGTTGCAGTCCTGATCCCGCAAGGGTAACGGGTCTTCGCAGGAGAGACACACCACTACTCATTGCAATGCAACATCTGCAGCCTCTGCGTGGCACTTCAGAGCCCTGCTAGTTAGAAGGGGGTGGGTGTGCAGCTGTCCGAAAGGATTCATCTCGAAAATGACAATTGACGTGGCCGCCTATGTCTATTTATAGACAAGGCGTCCTTGTTCGCTTAAAGTCGTCTGCAAGCTCGTTCCATCGAGCTATTCAGTCATGCTAGTATCTCTGCAGGGAACCATGCCCATGAACCATAGGTTTTGAGGTCACTGTATTGCTTGAAGCCCTTTCCTATGCGCAAAACGGCAGCGCTGCACATTCAGCTGTCAGCATCTACCACTGATGGCAAAGATGGATCCTGGTCTCAACACTTGCTCTGCTGATGTTCGCGGCTGTGACCGTACAAAGTTTCCCACATGCTGTGCAAGGCACACCTCTGTCTTCTCACACAGCATGCCATCAGGGCCATTGCCATGTACCCTGGCTAACTTTGTGTCCTTTTGAGGTCATGCAGCTGCAGCTGCAGTGAGCTCTCGCTTTCTGCAGTTCTGCTGCTCACAGCTCCTCCCCCTCTCCCCGACTCAGCAGCGCAACATACAGGTGGCACTGCTGCGCCGCCATCAAGCTGCCAACCAATTTAGACGTCGGTCGAGACCTGAGTATCCCGTAACCTCGTCCACGCCTTCCTCCCGAATGCCAAGAACCCAGCTGACTTGGCGTCCTGCACGTGCACGAGCTCTATAAGGACCAGACATACCATCAGACAGCAGGGCACATGCAGCTACAGCTGGCTGTGTGTTCACAGCCCTAAAGCTTCAGCTCAAGGTGGGAGTGCTGCCCTTGCGCTGGTGCTACATGCATAGAATTGGTACAAGAACAAAGCCAGCTAAGAGTCTCGCACGCTGTTTGTCACTGTGATAGTAGCGCGTTGAGCATGGATGCTATACAGCATTCGTCATCTGTCATCTGCCAAGCGCCCGGGGCCTGCCCTTTGCAAAGCCTTCCTTCGGCACAGAGAGGAGGCCTGAAGGCTCTCGGAGGCCTCACCTGCGCTGCAACCTCCTCGAGGTCCACGTCCGGGTCGTTGAAGACCCTCTCAAAAGCCTTCGCCCTGTTCTCCTCCTTGCGCGCCTGCCCGTGCTTGTATCTGCGTGCCAGCAGGCCCGCTCAGAAACCCCTCTGCATGCCTCTGTGTATAGAGCGCCATGGCATCGAGCATTCCCTCGGTATGCTTTGGGACAACGGTGTGTTACAGAAGCAAGGACGCTGGTGTGGCTACTCAAGATGGGAGGTTTGTCGGGAGGCTGGGGGTCTGACTCACAGCGAGTAAGCGACAGCTCCAGCTGCCAAGCCCAGCACAAGCGCAGCGCTGACCGACATGCCCACAATGGCGCCCGTCCTCTGCCACCACCGGGCAGCCTGGGTAGGCCTGCTGCTCTCCGAGGTCAGGGCCTCCTGATGCAGTAACCAGAAAGTCTTTGCACAAAGATTCCAGCACATGTGCAGCCCGCTCACACACAACAGGACAATGCCTGACCCACACTGCTCACTGCTCAAACCATTCATGTAGACCATGGATGTGCGACAAACAAGTGCGCCCCCTCTGGCTCCTTTTCAAGCCTCGGAGATGTGATTAGTAGTCTTACCTTCATTGCTAGCACTCATAAGGCTGAAGCCCGTCAAGTTGACGCTGTCAACCTCCAGGCGGCATGTTTGCTTTGGGAGTTCCCTACCTTGGTGGCCTGGGGAGCCTGTGGCAGCACCTGATCAGGCGGAGGCGGGGGCGAGGCCACTTTGCAGTCCGGGCAGTACATGGTGGCATCAAACTGCGTTTCGGCCAGCCAGCGCACCAGGCTGTCCCGGGAGTCGGGGCCGCTGAAGTCCGACTCGCACAGCGGGAAGGGCGCTCCAAACGGGTCATCCTGCATGTACAACGTTTCAGACAAATTCTGCCATGCATGTGTTTCACATTTAGTCGTCGTCATCTTGGCTGCTGGGCAATATGACTTGCATTGCACCTATGTGCTTTGCCTTCAGCGCTGTATCACAAGATGCTGAGATTGCAGAAGCAGGCTAAACCTGAGCATGCATCTACTGTCCACTGACACATGCATCGAGTGACGCGCCGGACGCAACAGCACACTGCCTGCGAGACGCACCCTGACAAAGGGCAGCAGGCGGTCTTCAAAGAAGCCGCACGTCTTGCAGGAGCCCTTTGTTATGGTGGTCAGCAGCAGATCCTCCGTTGGCCATGCATATGGGTGCCCCTGCAGAGGCGTCAACCCGTGGTGGCCAGTGCCTTGCTGACACCTCATTATTATCCACATGCGGTCTGGTGTGTATCACTTGCAGACCAATACTGCTGCACTGATTATCGTGGCCAGCTCCATCCCAGCAGTGCAGCATACGCTATTGCCTCAGCCTGATAGCGGCCCATGTGCTCTTGTATCGTCTAAGTCTATGGAAGCAGAAGCGCCGAATGCTGCTGCTGCATGCTTTGTCGATGCTGTAAGTACAGCAGATCGCACCACAGCTCACCTCGATTGTGATGTCGGGGAGATGCACCCGGTCCTGTCCATCACACTGGAAGTACACACGTAGGTCGCCCTCAAAGCTGCGCATGCACACCAGTCTCAGATGGACAGACGTTTTATGCAGAGCAGCCTGGCACCCAGGCTAATGCTCATGAGCCAGAACCATGCCATGCCAAGTGAAGGTTGCAGTAGGTGTCCATGTCTTACTTCAGGCGGTGTTTGATGAAAACCGTCATGTTTGTCAGGAAGACCTGCAGGCCTGCACAGGAACACATTGGCGTTTCAGCCAAGCAGCCTGAAAGCACGAGCTGAGATGCTGATGGGTGTGAAGCTATGCCACAGCCCCTTAGTCAGCCGTGAGAGCGACGAGTAGGACTCACCTTGTGCGCTCGACAGCGTGAGAAGTAAGACGAAGATACTCAGTGCTGACCGGGATGCCACTGCCATCGCGGCGCAAGACTGTAGGGTCTACAAGATACCTGTGCTTCTCAGCACTGCCAAGGAGACCCTGGCTTGTCTTTTCTGTGATTCCAGAGAGCGTCACTCAAAGAGAAGTATGTAGCAGGTGCTGAGTCAACGTACAGCTTATGAGTTCATCCAAGCTGTAAGCTGTCGCAAAGTATTTTGTAAGATGGTCCTACACTTGCCCCTGTCGGAATTGCACGGAACAGGCCTGGAACGGTCCAGATGCTTTGCAAAGTCCCGCTATGAGTCTAGCAGCCTGAGGGATCAGCAGCGGCACCGATGCACCCAAGAAGCAGGCCAAGCAGATGTCCAGGCTGGAATAAGTCATCGATGAGTAAGAGCCACAACATGCAGAGCAGCATCTGCCATGAGATAGCGCACAGGGCACTTCTGGGCTTCACAGCAGGCTTCGAAGGCTCTTACAAGTCCGTTCCTGGTGTCAGAAGCGTAAGCGTGCCTCACCACCCACTCCGTAGCTGTTCCGAAAGTGGAAGCTCTGCAGTACTAACAAGCAGCGTGGTGTGAGCAGCCAAATCATGCTGTGCGTTGCGGCGCGAGAAACATGCCCGTTGTGACCACTGCTCAGCTAGCAAAAGTCCTGAGCCTTCTCCTCAGAAAGGATACATCCAGACTTGAGGCCACTGTATCCGCTTTCAGCACACAGTATCCTGCCTCTGACCGCTTTGCGGTCTTATGCTCTGTGACAGCTCATCTTCAGGTGAGATCCATGTACATGCAGATCTTCTTGCTCCCTGTCCCAGCATGCCCTCTCGCTTTCACTGGTTGGGTGGCTGACACATGAGCATGAGGGGTAAAGCAGCGATGGCACTCCAGAAAGCTTGTGTCTTCGTAGGTTGGTCGGTCATTGCTGAATGCTGAGGAGCGCTTGGCCGCCTTCTTCCTGTTCCGAGCACTATACCCCGAGCAGGATATCACAAACAATCCCTTTGTAGCCTTTTTGATCGAGGTCGGCCCTCTCACCGCCCTGTTGCTGGAGCTTGACATATTCCATGGTTTCATTCTGATTGCTGATGGAAAGGGGCTATAGCTACCTTAGGCTGATCTCTGTCAGGTGTGCAGGCAGCTTGCGAGGAAAGCAGAACAGCTGCTGAGCGCATATTCATCCTACAGCTTCTGACGGGACAGCTAGACCCACAGGTGCCAACTTAGAAGCCTCATTTGCGCCTTGAGCCATATCAATGCACTTAACTCCACTGGGCAACACTCGGCCTGCTGGTCTAGTACACGATTGCTTGTACCCGTCTGCCTTGCATGCATGCCAGGCTTCAAGCAAACACGGATGTCAATGGAGTATGCCTTTGGATGCAGATTGCCCTACAGACACCTAGAAACGTAGCAGCCTGCCTGCCTCTCTCGTCCAGGGTCAATTTCCCACCAGCTGACGTCCTCAAGAAGCGACTTCTGCCAGCAAGGTAGTTGAGACATTTCCCTTATTTGACTGCATTCCGGATCCTGCTCATGTTGCTCATGCGTAACGCTGCACCATCAGTGTGGCATGTAGTTGTTACCCCTTGCAGATGCCCACGCGGCTGTCCAGAGGGTCAATTGCTTGCGAATCTGCCAAAGTTATCAGTCCACGTCCAGCTTGAGGCCTATGGTGTGATGCAGGTTTCAGGAAGATGGCCATGCAAAGCAAGTGCAGGATGCAGAGCAGCCTGCGGCAAACTTTGATGCCCTGCAGCTGACACGCGTGATTGGCAGCCGCCATCTCGGGCTGCCCGCTGCCCAGCCAGCCACCCCGCAAGATGCAGCTGCAGCAGCGAAGGGCCCTGGTAGGACACGCTTTCAATGCTCAGTGCGCAACATTGTGCATGTTCTGTCACTCGGGCTGTGACGTGATCTGAGGCATCCGTATACAGATCTCATCCCGGATGTGAAGTTCTCATTGTTAACCACAAAGGTTCAATCTGAGTGATGCTATCATGTTGTTTAAGAAGGTGCATCTGCGTTTGTGGTGTTCTGGGGAAACAAGGATGACAGGGATGTGGGTCTCCGCCTTGGTGCAACTGGCCGTAGCAGCTGCTGCCTTTGTCTGCCAGAAAGGCACAAAAAGCAGAAAGCGCATGTCTCTTCAGCAGCGAAGCATGATGATGAGCACATCAGACTTTTGCAGGTCACGTGCTGTGGTGTTTGCCCCTGCCCTCTCTACCACTGGTGGCTCCAGAGGACAGCAGCAGCAATGGCCATAGCATCATAGCAGCTGCTCTGGAGGGGCCGTTGCTGCCTAACGATCAGCAGAAGGTGCGTGCCTGCTCCTTACATGCAGGCCCTGCAACGAGCTCTCCTGTTGTAATGATACATGTCAAGCTTGTATGCATGTGGCAGCGACGCATGGTCTGCAGACGAAAGCCATCAGCACGTTGAGTGAGCGCTCATTGTCACTGGCTTAGGCGTGGTGCTGGGTTTGCAAGACCAGGCTCTGCACCTCATCTGCTCTGACAGATTGCCCAAAGGGATTCTGGGGCCGGGGGTGTGGCCTCACGGCATGTGCTGCTGTGCAGATCATCCACGAGATTCAGGAGGATGAGCAGGTGCTGCAGCGCTGCAGGATGGATCCGGCCATGCTGCCGCCCCTGGTGGAGCATAACCCAGGCATTGCTGCAGCGGTATGAAGCCTATGAATATCATTAGCAAGAGATACCTCTTGATGGAACGGGATGGTCTGTGGTCAATGTTACAGTAGCTTTGTAACAGGCCCAGAGTGCCTCTCCTGGATACCTACATTGGGTCAGCACTGCTAGCATAGCATATCATGCCCTGTGAGCATTTGGCGTGGATACACGCTCCTGAGAGGGCATGTAGCTGTGTGTGCACCCATGTGGCAACAGAGTGTTCATGCCGGTGCTGCTTTTTGCAGTTGCTGCTGAGGTGCTTGAAGGGCGAGTCAGCTCCCGACTACCTGGCGGTCCTCGTCAGCATGGAGCTGAGCCTGCACAGCCTGGAGGTGGTCAGTCGCCTGACCAGCTCCCTGGACCTGCCCCAGGACTTCATCAACCACTACATTGCCAACTGCATCGCCTCCTGTGACAGAGCTGAGGTGCGCCTGCACCCATGCCAAGCATGCACTGTGTCATCTCTATGTACGAGATGACTTTGCTGTAGGCCTTACCTTTGGCCGACGTGAGCAGCATCTTGGGATGCCACCAGGTCTTAGCAATGTAGTCCATCTTCTGACATGGCCTGAGCACGGGCAATGCGTGAGAGCGTCATACTGGCATGCCTTGCCATGCATGCCCTGATATGATGTGAATGTGGGTGTACCTCTGACAGCTGACTATGAGCACGATGGTTCACGGATGGGTTCCAGTAGCAATGCACATATCTTCAGTGAAGCACTGAGTGCTGACATGTGCTGTGCAGGACAAGATGAAGCAGAACCGGATGGTGAGGCTGGTCTGCGTCTTCCTCCACAGCCTGCTGCGCAATAACAACGTCAACCTGCAGGTAGCCTGCTGGGAATCTATTACATTTTGCCTTGCCATGACTTTATTGCTGCTAAATGTGTTGTCCACTATCACCAGACGTAGATGCAGTTGTAGTTGCGCATATGCTCCCTGAGCACTGGCGGTACCTACTCTCACATGTATCCTACCTACTGAAGTGGAGTAGCTAGGATGGTGTAGCAATGCCAGTACAGGTTATTCCGGGCTGTTGCTGGCAGGCAGCAAGCCAATGCTTGATGCCTCCCCTCTGCTGCTGTGCAGGACTTGTTCCTTGAGGTGCAGGCCTTCTGCATTTCATACTCTCGCGTGCGTGAGGCAGCAGCCCTCTTCAGGCGTCTGAAGGCTCTAGAAGCAGGTGAGACCCTCTGGATGAGCTTCCAGTCCTGTCTGACCTGAACTTTTGATCTCATCATGCTATATGACAGCCTGGGATTGCGGGGAAGCAGCATTCTGGGTGTGAGACACATAGGCTACGGCAGCTGACCTGCCTGCCGCTGCTGCCAAGCATGTGTAAGCGCAGCACAGAGTGGAGTTGTCTGCTTGCATGCGCAGCGGAGGACGGGCAGCTGGATGCCGCGACGGCTGCATCGCTGGCTGGGAGCGAGAGCAATGTGGACAGCAGCAGCAAGGATGGCGGGATGGCTGGCGCAGACATGGCCACGTTGAGCGATTGAGGGTTATGACACACAGTAGCCGTTGCTGTTGCAGTCAGCAGTGAATCAGCTGTGTCTTGAAGTTGCTGGCTGTGTGTGCCACTTAACCATGCCTGTTGCGCACAGGACAGCTTTGACTAGCGACTGGGTGCTGCGTGGCCATGTAACATTTTGAGTGGCAATCAAGCAATTCTCTCTTGGCGCTAAAAATGGCTTCTTCTCACATATCCACGTATGCTGCAGCACGGTGTGGCGTTACACACATGCTGTTGCCATGGAGCTCTTACTGCATACATCCCACTCACAATAGCAAGGCATGTGCCCTCACATCATGTCCTTGTAGTACCAACCGGATTCAACTATTATTGCTCTCAATCAGTGTGCACCCTGAGTGATGTTGCTCATGTGAGCCAACACGTCATAGATCCATCACCTTCAACCTGAGCACGTGGCCATGCACCGCAAGCCTGGTCAGGAAAGAATGCTGCACGGTTAGCCTCAAGTGCTATGAATTCCTGAGGGGCTGCATGGAGCCAGTCTCCAATTAGATATAACCAGATATACAATTGCAGTGTTGCAACTCTGTCCCTCTGGCAGCTGCAATTTGTCTCATACTGTTTTGCATGCTCCGGATGCAGCTAGAACATGGGCAGAGTGCCCCTTGTCATCGCCAGCAGCTTCTCGAAGATGTGCGGCCCATCGTCGCGGAGCCCGGAGTGCATGTACTCGTTGGTGATGTACTGCCGGATCCCCTGGATATGAGCAGCTGACGCCTGCAACCAGGACATGCAGCACTGAGGCGCCTGCTTCCTCTGCTCTTCACATCCGAGTTCATGCATGATTGTGGCTGAGATGGAAAGTCTGGGGCATGTTCATTGGAGCATACGACGTGTCAAGCTGCAGTGTGTGAAGAGCATTTGACATGGGTCAAGTTTGACATTGTAGCTTGCAGATGTATGGCTCGGACAGCTGACATCACCAATGGCCGCTCTACAACACCTGTGCGTAGATGTTGGGGCTGCCGGTGGTGATGTGTTCCTCTTCAGAGACATATCATTGCAAGCCGCACAGATGCACAGAGATGTTGTGGCTGCAATGTCAATGACATATATAGGGTGTGGGGTATTGGGCTGCTCTAGAGCTATACCTACAGAACAGGAGGGTCTTGAGCGTACCTGAGCAAGCTCAAAGTCCACGTACATGTCCTCATAGTATGTGGCGCCCGCCACAGGCACGCTATTCTTCCGCAGGGTCTCCAGGTTGTACAGCTGTGGCCAGTCAGCCTTCTTTGCCAGGATGTCAGCTGCCTCCTTCAGCGGCCGCAGCGCCTCAAATTCCTCAAACATCCAGGGAAACACCATCTCCCCTGTAGCAGCCTCATGAGTATCAGCACTTGGGCCCCTTGGGAATGGAGCACCCATGCCTTGCAGGAGTGTGTGAGGAGCACTTCAGTCCAGCATACAGATGTACAGAAAAGGAGCAACAGCTATTTTGGAATACTTGCGCCCGCTTTGCCGCACATCTGCATGCAGGTGCACCAAGATGCTGCTGACACGCCTGACCCTCATAGCAACCTACAAAGCTTTGGCACCTTACCACCCGCCAAGGTTCCACACTCAAATGGTGATCTTCCGCACACTGCTCGCACGAGAACACAGCTCACCTGTGAAGAGCACCTGCCGGCCATTGGCTGCTGCCAGCGCTGCATCGAAGTGCTCGGAGTAGCTGCCATCCCTCACTCGCTGAGCTGCCCACTCTGAGGCTCCCCCATTGCAGTAGCAGGCCTCATGCAGCAGCGCATACAGGGGATTTGTGTCCCAGGACAGCCAGGAATCAAAGCCCTGCGCGCAAAATACCATTTCTTGGACAGGGACTGTAAGCACCCGCATGGCAATGCACAAGGACGTCAGACCCTAAAGCCGCTATTCATAGGGTAAGGGCTCACATCATCACCTAAAATGCCATCACTCAATTGTCGATACACGGCATGAGATGCATGAGACTGGATCCTGTATAGCGACTGTTCTCACCTTCAGAAAGTGGATGCTGAGCTCCTCGTCTGGTCTCTCCCATACTCTCTCTAGCAGATAGTGCAACCGCTCCATGCCTCCATATGATCCCAGACCTGTCCACAAAAGGTATGCTCATTTCACTCACAGCAACAAGCGTGCTAGTCTATGCAGGGACATTTCCTTGTGGAGCACCTGCCCAGGGTCAGCAGCGTCATTGCCAGCCAGCTCAATTACTGTCAATGCCTTCTGATGAAGCACTGCTTGACTCCTGCTGGTTTAAAATTGTCCTGTATGCATTACAATCTACGATTTCAGCTGATGGGAGGCATGGGCAGGCACCTGGGCAGCCCAGGGATTGGAGCCCCTGGGGGCTAAGGAAGTTGCCAGAGGGCGTCCGCACGCCACCGTCCGGCTGCGCTATCAGGAAGCGCACTATCCGCCGCACCTGCTCCGCATCGCCCGGGAAGCGCCCGTAGAACTTGCCGTTCTGCACGATCACCTTCCTGCACACACATGCGTGGGCTTGTATGGAAGGCTTTGTTGCCCTGCTCTAGCGCTGACGTGTGGCTTGTCTCATTTATAGAAGCTAAGGGTCTGTCATATTGATGCTAGGGCAGGACGCTGGCCCACATATGCCAAAGGGTTTGTAAATAGGGGAGTGTCATACTGAGGACTGCTGAGACCCAAACAGCCCTGGCTAAGGCCATACCACAAGGCCATCACATTGTTACATACTGCCTTGCGAGCCTGAAAAGTTCCAAGGCAGACATGGCTTTGGTGGTGTGCCTCAAGGTGCCACGCGCAAGCTAACTGGCGCCTCACCAATGCTTTGCCGGCTTCTGGACTTTTAAAGGCTCAAAACTTGCAGTGTGACGAGACAAGATGTTCCCCGTGAGGTGCGGAGTACGGCAGTGAGCTTCCCACCTAAACAGCCTGGTGTAGGTGCTGCTGGCAGGGCAAGGCTCATCTATATTTGGGGGGATGCCTCCAGTCAGCAGCGCCTCCGCCAAGCTTGTGGGAGATGCGCTCAAGTAGTGCACCTGCGCACTGCCGTTCAGTTCAGGGCATGCTTCCAAGCCCCTCTCCTGATGCACTCCCTGATTGTTCTGTCTGCCAAATTCCAGTAGCCATCATGCTGGTGAGGATATTGCTGAGGGCAATGCGGTGAGTGAGCTTCAGGGACTGCTGCTCACCGCACAGAAGCCGCCAAAGGACTGCCCTAGAAGCGTCCAAAGGCCGGAGCCGCCCCCGTCCTGGCACATGGCTTTCCTGACCACCTCCGCATCTCTGATGATGTTGTCTGCTCTGCACTCCGCAACACAGCGGTGAGAGCCTTGCTTAACAAGGTACCTGTCTTGCCAGACTCCATCATGCAGTACTGTATCAGGGACGCCATGCAGCTGCGGACGTCGTGTGCGCATCATAGCAAATTCATGGCACAGGAAAACCTTGCATGGATTCGAAGGGCAGCGCAAACAATATCACATGGTTCTAATCGCTGTGGCGAATGACACCGGTGCATTCCTGCTGCAGGTCGCCCTGCAAGGTCTGGTGAGCCATGACTAGCACCTGAAATGCGACAGGTACTCGGCCTGAGCTTGTGCATCCCCTTGCCGGAGCAGCGTGGATGTGGTGATGGCGTCTGACATGCCCGTGCCGCGCTGGTCCAGCAGGAACACGCGGAACTTGGCGCAGGCGTGCTTCATCCAGCCCTCCTCGTCCATTGGTCTCGGCGCCTCAAATCCTGGGCCACCTGCACAAGTGTGACAGGCTGTGTTAGGGGTCCTGGATGGGCAAGGAACTTCAGCCCTCGCGATAGAGCACCTGAGCCTGCATCAAGGATTGTGCTGTGTAGCTTGGTGTTCATGCTTGTACAAGCTCAGGACAATGTCAGACTGAAGACGCTGTCCCAGGAAGTGATTGATCTAGCGTGTATGTACTGATGAAAGTGCTATGCC
Organism: Coccomyxa viridis; assembly: GCA_963930925.1. Taxonomy (NCBI): domain Eukaryota; kingdom Viridiplantae; phylum Chlorophyta; class Trebouxiophyceae; family Coccomyxaceae; genus Coccomyxa; species Coccomyxa viridis. The sequence continues at coordinate 330,702 of CAWVOJ010000006.1, read as the reverse complement.
ATTCAAACCATACCGAGCGCAGCTCACCTTGGAGGAAGAGGAGCGATGGTAGCCTGGGCTTGTCTGGGTGGGTCTGTTTCACGGCAACACGCACAAAGAGGTTGATCTGCCCCTTGGACTCATCTGAGTAGTCTAGGGGCACCTTGAAGAAGTGGTCTGTCAGCGTGAGACCTGTACAAAAGAGTAATATATGTACACAGGAGCACTTCAACATCAAGATGCAAACGATGTAGGCGTATATGATCAATGACGCCGAGCATGCCAAGCTGGCTCTTACCTGGCACAATGGTGGTTCGTCCCCTTGCTACGTAGTGGTTGCCGCGCTCTTGAGAACTAATTGCTATTACAGGCGTTGGCACCGCAGCTGAAGTATCTGTTCGTGCTCTCTTGGGCTCCCTCATTGCCATCAACTCCTGGCGGAAGCCTTTGCTCAGTGCATGACCGAAGGCCGCAGGGGCAATCGGGACGTGTATTCTCCACTTTTCAACACAACGCATCCCATATATGCCAGCCTGAAGTGCAACGGGAAGGCCCTCACTTCTGACATTCGCAGAGTTCCGGGATGAGTCAAAGTTCCGGAACGAGTGAGGAGCCGAAGCAGTGGGCTAGAGACGTACATGCATAAGAGTAAAAGCAGATAAGATGACCTATATCTGCATAATTGACTTAGGCTCTGGATACTATGCAAAGTGAGCAGCCAACAGAGTATTGAGTTCTGGCGTGGTCCCAGATCCCGCAGCTGCCGGCAGTGATGGATTCAATGCTTCTGTAGAAGCGCTGATAAGAAGAAAGATCGCCATTTGTTGAAGCTTGTTGTACTGAGCCGTGATTTACAGCCTGTATGGCGAAGTCAAGAGATCGAGGAGGTAGCTCCGGAAGACTCAGAAAGGGTGGCCACAAGGTGCAAAGGGGAGGTCTCAAGCACAAAAGGTCAAAGCCATCTTTGAAGCCAGGTAGCTTCAAGAAAAAGAGCGGCTTCCAGACAGCGTTAAAAGCGGAGCAGCCCACAGACAGGCCTATGCTAGGTGTGAATTATCGAGCCCCTGCTCTGAAACACATTCGGATCATGCTGTGTATCGCATTTTATGTGCCCCAAAGCACCGTGTATACGTTGAGCGTGCCTAGAAAGGCCAAGCACGTTGACTAGGGACCATCTGAGGAGAACCCAGAGCACCAATAGAGGGCTCTTCTCCAGGTGATGATGATGACTTTGGAGATGTGCCTCTGGGCCCATCAACTGATGAGGATGAGGGGCCTCTCGTGGCGTTGCCAGATGAGGATCCCTTTACTGCTGCTGAAGACCCAGGGGAGAAGCCGAAAGCCAAAGAGCTAAAGAAGCGGAAAGCAGAGGCTCCAGCTATCACAGAAGATACTAATGCAGATGGGGTGAGCATGCCAGCATGGGAGTGCATACTACCGGGTCAACGCAGTTGCCAGCTGACAGTCGCTGTTGTCAAAGAGGCCTTGCCTCCCATGTCAAAACCTCTCAATAACGTCTCAGCAGCGTCCAGTATCCAGTACGCATACGTGAGCATAACAGTGAAAATATAAGTCGAGAGCGTTCTGCGGGGTTGTAATGATGCCTCTTCAAGTATCTGCTGAGCGTCGAGGAAGTCAACTCAGATAACTTGTCTCTGAACACCTTCAATGCACTGCCCAGGCCAAGAGGAAGAAGAAGTCAAATGCAGCATGGCAGGAGCAGCAGGAGCTCTTTGCCAAGATCACCCAGCTTCCGGCGCAGCAGCAGGCGCAGTGGCTGCGTGACAGCTGGCGCAGCGCAACCAAAGCATCAGAGCTCGAGACAGAGGCCATCTCAGGTACTTGGCCTTGGGAATCATATGCTGGGTAGATCTGTTGACAGCCATGTCCATGCAAACAGCAAGTGATGCTGAATTACAGCGTATGCGCCCAAAGTTTGTCACGCACGCATTGTACTTCTGCCAAAGTTTGCGGCTGCATGTGCATGGCTCATGAAACGTGCCTCTCAGCTGTTGCTCAGCGGGTACAGCTGCCCCAAGATCAGTAGGTGCCAACTGGTGTGAGGCCTTCTACACTGCAATGCGTTCAACCCTGATTTTGCAGACCACTGCGTGCCATACAAGTCAGCTGCAGGGCAATGCATTGCCTGATTACTCACCGCTGCTGTGCAGAGCAGTGTGTGACAGCCATCAGCGAGGGCGAAGCGCTAGAAGAGCGCCTGCAGAGCGTTGCCGCAGACTACAGAGATGAGCTGCAGGGCAAGCGTCTGCCCTGCGGGTCGCCTGCTGCGCTAATCATCTGCGCAGCAGCCATGAGCTGCGTGCACCTCATGAAAAAGCTGCCAAATCTGAACCAGGCAAGCTGTTCCGGCACCTGTTCTATCAGCAGCGACACCACCTTGCATCACCACACTCAGTGATGGGGCATGCAGGTCTGTCTGGTCCTTGGCGTTGCTCTGCTCGTGTCTATGTTTAATTGGTTCTGGCGTCTCTATGTAGAGCGTGCAAGAATGTGTCATGGATACCAGAGCCGCAGAGTCATACATCTACATGGCCGTTTGGTTGGGCTACTGCATGGACCTGCCAACATGTGAGGGAGTGCTGATGGCAATGCTGTCACACACAGGCCTGCCGCATAGCGAAGCTCTTCGCCAAGCACATGAAGCTGCCAGAGCAGCAGAAGCATCTGGAGAGCCATGTGGTGGGAGTCGGCTGTGGGACCCCCAACAGGCTTCTGAAGCTGGCAGACGCTGACGCACTGCACCTGGACAGGTTGAAGCTGCTAGTCCTGGATGTGCAGCTGGATGCAAAGCAAAGGTATATTCTCACACGTGTGTGTGCTTTGTTACACCTAGTGCTCCGCTATTCTTATGGTGACTGGCAGCCAGCCACACCGTGACATGCAAGAGTGCATACCTCTGTTGATGGGACCAACTTAACCTTTTCAGAAGTATGTAGTCGTCATCTTCAGCTGTAATTATGTCCAGTTGCGCATTTGCCTTGCCTCAAATTCGTTTTTTGAATATATACCCCTCTAGACTCTCTTCTACCTGACTGGTCTATGTGTGCATACAGGACAACACTGAGCATGCCAGAGACGGCAGGTGACTTTTGGACTTTTGTCTCCAAGCATGTGGCACCCTTGCTACAGAGCCAGAGCATAAAGATCGTCTTGGTGGACCAATCGAAAGTAAAATGACTGCCATGCCACAATCAGTGAGATGACCACCATATCGGAGGAGTGAGGGGATCCGCATCAAGTTCTAGAAGAAACCAACAAGGTGGCAAGCATATGGAAGACTTCTAGCCTACTGCTGTTGCGCTACCTTAATAGAGGGTGCTGTTACACTCAGCAGGTGCCCATGAGGGCCTTGTAAGCCTCTGTGACGCGTATGAATGGCTCGCTCATGCCTGTCTTGTCTGGGTGTGTCTGCAGGGCAGCCCTCTTCCATGCTTTCCTGCGGGTGTACTTCCCTTATTGCTTGAGCACTCTAGGGAGTACCTTCCTGTCCCCTTGCATGCATGTACTGCCCATCTGTAGAACTCCGTAACATTGATCAGCAAAGGTCAGACCCGCTACCTGATCTGGCGCTCATCAGCGCTAGCATCCACCTGTAGCGCCCTGGCGGCGTTTGCCAGCACGCCCGCTGCGTCAGCGCCCGCAAAGGACGCTGTCCAATTTCTCAGGCGCCGCGCGGCCTCCTCTTTGCTCTTCCTCAAACCCTCTGCCTCCTCCCAGGCCTGCATGAAGAGCGCCAGCAGCGCATTGAGTAATCACATGAAATTGTGCGGCGAGAATCCGCTGCCAGAAGCATCACGCTTGCGGGGTATATGCTCTGGTATCCTTCCATGGCCAGCAAATAAACTGCGCTGCAATTGCACGACGCACTGAAAGGTAAGCCCCACTGTCACCAGGGGCGTGGGACCTATTGCGCGCCCATCAGAGACACCTAGCAGATGAGCATGGTCAAGCTCTGAATTGGTTTACTGGGCATCAGTGCACTGTACCTTGTCCACTGCATGCTGATGTGCAGGGCAGCCGCAAGCAGAGCAGTGCAGCATCACTTCAGGGTCGTTGGCATCACATGCGCGGAACCAGATCTGGAAATCTGGGCAGCTTGCACAGGAGGTGCATTCCTTCCGCTGTGCCTGCAAATCCAGAACTGTTGATTTCATGGCGCCTATGATACATTCTCTACTCTGGCGGCCAGCAGGTGACATGTTGGCATCAAGGCACATCAAGCAGGAGGCCCTTGGACGCCAAGTGTCGTTGTATCCGGAGAAAAGCAAACCTGAGTGATGCTGTCACAGCTGGTGCTTTGCAGGGACTCTCCTGACTGCTCGGCCTCCTCTCTGCGCTGTTCTGCAGCCCTCACCCTCCTGTGCCTTTCCTGAGCACAGGTTTGCCCAGCTCAGGATCTTCCCTATGACAGGAACAGGGAGCACTTCGCAAGTTGCAGTGTTGCTGTGTTGTTCTGGGACTCGTGCATCGCATGATATGCAATACTCTGCAGTGTGAATCACCACGTGCATGCTACCATAGGTAACATGGACAGTTCAAATGACGTCAAAGCACGTCCTGACGACTTGTATGGGGGGATGCGCACCTGCTCCTTCGGGGACAGGTGGCAGTGAGAGTCTGCCGACAGAATCTCCGTGTCAAGCTCAGACACTGTGTCCTCAGGCGCAGGGTCTGGATTGGCTATGGAGGAGGCCCAGCTCTGAGGGAGGGAGTCATTGTTAGGACCGCTGGGGCTTTGCACCCCTGCACACAATGTTGACAGACAAGGTCAAAGGTAATGATAAATGCACAGTACACTGCGCTTGTGGAGCAATGCGGAGCGCACAACCTGCCCGAGACAAGTTGACATGATGTATGGAGCCTGGTGTTACGCTTGTCTCGCAGTGTGCGGTAAGTAGTACCAGTCAGGCCTGAGACGAGGACCAGCAATTGGACCCCTGAGGAGTGGAACAGTAGGCAAGCAAGGAGGAGAGCGGCAGCTGAAGTACCAGCCTTTTGCAGCCTTGAGGCTGTGGTACTGGGCTGACAGGTGCGCCAGGTCAGCCCTCATGTCGCTGACGTCAACCTCCAGGGACTCGACCTGCTCTTGCAGCATGCGCACCTGTACACAGTGTGCAAAAGTCACGCATGCAGCTGCCTACTGATGATATGAATCGCGGGATGGGAAGACAGGTCGGCATAGCAGCACAGCTGCATACTTTCCAGTGCTGCTATGAAGCATATGTATAAGCTGTGCCAGCGTATGCAAAGTCCATTACATTACAACTGAGGTAGACACATGATTTGATGTTAGGAAGGATGGCGTCAGCATTGCATCACCTTCTCGTCATGATCCTGCTGCATTTTTTTGATGACAGCCTCCAGGTGTTGCTGGTATATGAGAGTGGCCACATTAGGCGTTGCCCCTGCCATGTCAGCGCCCCTGGCCTCTGCAGCTGAGAAACTCTTCTTCTGCTCTCCGCTGGTGGTTGGAGGCTGCTTTCCAAATGGGTGAAACCTGCTTGCATGCGAGGGCTGTCCAGCGGTACCAGCTTCACCTAGCATTGATTGGAGAAGATTATCTTGAATGCTGTCAGATGCTGCGGCAACTGTCATGTCAGCACTCCTGGCCTCTGCAGAAGAGAAGGTCTTCCCCTGCTCTCTGCTGGTGGCAGGAGGTTGCTTCACAGCTGGGTGAAAGCCATTCTGAGCAGGCGAGGGCTGTCCAGCAGTATCGACTTTACCAAGCATTGACTGGAGAAGCTCATCTTGACTGCCGCCAGATGCTGCGGCAGCTGCGCTGTGGCCAGCTGCTGCAGTCCTGCTTCCAGATACGTGGTAGCTGCCGCCGTTGACTGCAGGGCTTTCTGTGAGTCCCGAGCGCTTTGCAGCGTCAGCGCTGCGCTCTGGTGGCGCATGGCTGCAGCCATTGGCTGCAGTGGCCTGGGAAGCTTGTGCGAGCACCTTCATGTCTGACTGCTTCCCATTCTGGGGCACGGCATGGCTGTACATCTCAACACCACCATCTTCTGAGACCCCAATCACATGCGTGGGAGCAGTATTCCCACGCGCTGCAAGCCACTCCTCGAAGGTCTGCTGTTTGCTGTTCTTGGCTGCTGAGATGCTGTCTTCTGGGTCCTCCTGCACTGTGCTGGGCTCAGGCTTGGCAGACACGCCGTTCCGAGGCTGCTCAGGCTTGCGAGCAGTCACTTTGGGGGTTTGCGGGATCTCTGTGATGTGGCCTGGTCTGCTGCGCTCTGCCAGCCACTCGTCATAGCTCTGCTTCTTCTGGCTGGGGATCTCTGTGCCCTTGCCGGACAGCTCTCCTGCATGTGGACAAGAGGCTTACTTCACATGGCAGCTGATCCAGCTGCTTCCTCGGCAAGATACAAACTTTCACCGCCTGGCGGATAGACTTCTGCAGTACTAGCCAGTGTGCAATCAGGAGCATGAAGAGTTCGATGGAGCATGCAGGTACTGGGCAATGCCCCGCACCCTTTTTGTGATCAAGGGTGAGAATGAGGTGCTCTAGTCTAAGGTGGCTTGCTGCACCTGTGTGTGGCTGGGCGGGAACAGATGTTGGCGGGGTGACCATGGACTGAGATCGTGCTGTTCGGGCAGGTGCGGCTGCAGGCCTGTCATTCTCCTTGCCAGCCTTTGCCTTGTCGGCCGCTTTCTGCACCGCCGCCTGTGAGACAGAGCATGCGAGTCAGTATCAATGCATGCCTTGATGATCTGATCCTGCAGGCCTTAGGCGCAAAAGATGTGATGTCCCCTACAGCAGCATGCGCCTCTTTATAGCTTTGCCCTGACATAGAGGACCATCGCGCCACCTGCTGCGCCCTCTGCAATTGCTCTGGTGCCAGTGCTAAGGAGCCCAGTCCCGCGTTCTGATTTGGGTGCACACCCTCGAGGACATGCTCACAGAGAACTTTAGATGCCTCTACATGTCCTCATGAGGTTGATGACAGAGACATGCTGATGTGCTAGCTCTGCTCAGAGGTATGCGCGTACCTTAGCATCTGACAGCGATGCCAGGTACTGCTTGTCACTTGGGGCCAGCCTCACGCAGGTGGTGTAAGAGGTCACAGCCTTGTCGAGCTTTCCCATGCCAGAGTAGGCAGCCGCAAGCCTGGCGTGCGCCTTTGCCCAGTCAGGCTTCATGGACACAGCAGCCTCTGCATCTCGCAAGGCCTGAGTATACCTGCAGCATTAGCTGGAATACGTCAATTTCAGTACTGGCATTACAGAAGGTCAGCCGTGAAGCCATGCAGTCAGGGTTTCTGCCACACTCTCCGCAAGAGGAGCGTGCACTCAGGCAAAGACAATGGCTCAATCCCTGAATGACGCGTAGCACGCCTCATGCAGTTGCTGACAGTGCAGCAGGCCTGTGCATCCTGTATGTTTCAGACCCTTACCACTTCATGGCGAGGTAGCAAGCCGCCCGGTTGCTGAGTAGCGTAGCGTTGTGAGGCTCCTCCTGCAGAGCGCGGCTGTAGTGGCCCAGGGCTGCTGTGAAATTACCCAGCGCAAATGCATCATTCCCTGCACGTGAGGGAGCCATGTCAGTGATGAAGTAAGCATCAGAGGGGCAGTGTATGCAATGCTGATCAGACAGCATGTCTGCATTTCATGCTGTCACAAGTGTGAAGCTTTTCCCAGCACAGACGTCAGTGTGCCAATAATGTAGTCGAATTGAGGAGAGGAGGAGTGTGCACCTGCCTCCTGCTGTTGCTGGGCGACAAGCACCACATGAGCATGGGGTGGGCATCCGCAGCGGTTGCAATTGATGATGGTGATGTCGTTGTCTGGATGCTTACGCATCTGCAGCAAAGGCATGGACCTCTCTTAGTATAGGGATGGCACAGCGTCATTACTCAATTGCAGAGCTGTTTGGAGGACGCCAGCATACGGGAGACCAGACGAAGAGAAATACTGCTCACCCCTGTGTCTCCAGCTCTGACTGTATAGTCGGCAGTGGCTTTCCAGTACTCCCCGCAATCTTTACACTACACAAGAAAGAAGGATCGACACAAATCGCCCTTCATGATGCCTGACAAGGTACAGGTACATCTGAAGAAGGAGCTTACTTCAGTACATCTGCCCCTAAAGACGCCAAAGATGTCTCGATTCGTGTACTCGTCGGTTAGGTAGGCCGCGGCAGGAGCCATGACCTTGCCCGGCAGGTTGGCTGCAGTGATCTCCGTCATCGCTTGGATCAAGCTGGTCAAACGGAGAATATGGCTTATGCTTGTCTATTCAGTAGTGTCTGGAGTGTCTTGTGAGCGCCGGTCCAGAGCGCCCTTGTAACGCTGCGCAATGCACATGCGAGATCACGTAACTTGCCTCTTCGCCCCTGCTGCTGCATCTCTTGATATGCGCAGCCACTTGCTGGCTTAATTGGTCTTCATCAGCTTTCACGACTTCATTCCTTTGGAACCTACTATATTCAGCCTCAGAGAACAGGACCTGCCTGCGAGGGATCTCACTCAGATCACTTTCAGATGAATTGGGCCCGAGGAGCCGCCAGACTGGCTCATCGGGCTAGTAGGACGGCAAATGTGCGTAATAGCGCAACGCAAGCAGCACATCGCACTTCTGCTGCAAGTGGGGGACATGGAAGGATGCACAGCGCACATGTTCAGCTACAAAGGCCTGTGCTTAGGCCTCAAACATGCAGACGAAGCTCAGATAGAAGGTTAGCGATCCCTTGTCGGTTATCTGCCGTGTTACAGTCAGCACAGCGGCGTCATAGTACCTTTCCTTCCATGCCATTCATGAAAGGAGAGCTGATAATCTACCACCATCCCTTGCAGTGTTCTGGGCAGACGAAGACCAATGATGACGCACATACCAGCCGCCTTGCAGCATTGCCTGGCACTGCAGAGTGCCCTGCTCTTCAACTGGGATGGTACGCACCCCCTGTAACATGCGGCGCTCACATGCACGCATGACCTTTGTGGAGTGCGCACCATGCTTTCAGGATGCAGGACAAGTACCACCGAAGGACGCAGTATTGGTGTAAGATAGAGCCCTAGCCTTTGCTTCATGCAACATGCTTGCATGCAGGCGACGATGATGGATAATGGGGCTTGGGTGCCCTGTAAGCCCTCACACCTGGGGCTGAGGGTATCCTGTGGCCTGCAGGCGACGAAGATAGGTGACAGCACATTCAGGAGGACACTGACATCACACGAGCATGATCGCTCCTGAATACCTCTCCTGAGCATCACCGTGTGTCTCATCATTGGAGTGCCGTTCCTCAGGTTAAGATTATGGTCGGACGGTCATGCTGTACCGATGCCTCACGCAACATCAGATATGGTGAACAAGACAGCCAGCCATGGACAGTAGGAGTGTGCAAGAACGCTGATGCAGCATTGGCATACTGGTCAACACCTCCTGAGAGGATATGGGCAAGGCTTCGGGAATGCACTTGCAGGTATGGAGCTGGAGAGATAGACCCTTATAGACCCTTGTAATTAAAAGGCTGTACAAATGATTACCATGTTTATTGCTGGGCAATCTGTATCTTGCAAACAGCTGTACAAGCCAGCCCATTCATAAGATGGGAGGAAGGCGCACTTCGACACCGTTAGAAACCAAGTCTATTAACGTTAGGAGTACTTGCTACGGCAATGAAGCGCCCAGGCAGGACTAGTCCAGAAGTACGCTGACTTTGCAGACGACCTCGTTCTCCCTACACTGTATATGCAATTCTGTCCACCCGCATGATCATCACATCCTGGAATGCTCGTTCATCAAAATTGGTGCTTGTTGGGGTGCGCAATCTACCACAGCTCAATCAAATTGCACCTTGCCAGATACCTTTGCTTACCAACAAAATGTCATGCATTTACCTGTACAATGAAATGCGGATGATTATGGTGTGCTGCAAGTAGCACATGCAAAACAAGAACAACCTGGTTATCTGCCTTGCTAGCGTTGGCAGCCCATGAGATCTGGCGGGAAGCTGTATACACGTACGTACTCATGTGCCAAAGACTGGTGGCACACGCATCACCAGACATGTCATGTCACACTGTGCAATGTGGTCAGCGCTGTACATTGGGAGGCCTTAAGAGCGCCCTTGCTGAAGGCCTGTATGGGTGCCGTGGGCGGCCCCAGCTGCCAGGCTAGCTCAATGTGTCGCAGAAGTGCTGTAGTCAGGACACGCCAGGGCATGTTGTCTGATGGCGTACGCCCAGTGCTGCACATGTCATGGCGCTGAAGGTGATTCGGCATATGATTCCATCTCTGAGTTGATGGTTGGGCTATGGTACAGAGTGGTGATCCTCTTGAGGCAATGTGGTGAGAGGTCCCCTACGCCAGGGCATGCTCTGGCAACTGGGCAGGAGAAATGCGTGTTCAGGGGGAGATCCGGCATGCAGCTCCCCTATTTGAGCTCAGCATTGTATATGCAGTACAGAGGGGGAGTGCTCCAGGGCAGTGTGGCAGAGGGTCCCCTCAGAAGTCGGGGTGCTCTGGGCGCCATGGCATGTTGTCATGGGGCATGGGGCAGGTGTTTAGCGGGGGATCCTTGTGCCAGAAGGGATTGATCCTGTTCTGGCGCAGCTCCTGCAGGTAGTCCCGACCCTTCTGCATGGCAGCCCCACCACTTCTCAGGTTTGTATTGATACGTACACTATGCTACGCAACAAACCCTTGAAAGCTGAAGGCGCACTTCAAACAGGTAGGTACCTGCTAAAAATTAACAGCTCAGCGTTGCTCTTCAGACAGGCTAAGCAGCACAGAGCTATATTCCTCGTCCATGCTTCTGGCAGCATCTTAGCATGCAACAGGCGTGCCTCGTCCTGCAGGTGGGCGGGTGCGCGGAAACATCTGCAGAGCGCTGCAGCAAGGCCGGTGGAGATTCGATTTCTTGCTGTAAGAGGACACAGACTGTCGTGGATATCACAAAACAACAGAGGGTATCATAACGAGATGTTGTGTGACATGGGAGGATAGGCATATTGCTGTATATGCATGGACAGAAGCAGCGCACTTCGTTGGCGACCTCGCACTGGATGCGGCGGCGCTCCGCTGCAGCGCTGTGGCGGCGCAGGCGCTTCAACTCCTCGCGCCCGATGCTGTCCCCTCCGCCTGTACGAGGAAAGCAAGGCCTCAGACCCCATCGCAGAAAGTCCTGCAGCTTGACCCATCAGGGGAGCAAGTGCCCTATGCCATTGTGCAGCCTACTGTCTTGTGGCTGGAAGCAGCCGCCAGAGTATAGAGCACCCGCGCCGACAGATTGTTGCAGCAAAACAGGGCCTATATGGGACATGTCGTTGGCCTAGAAGTGCATGCATTTCTAAGGTACAATGTTGAGCGTAGAGATGCCAGATGAGTCGACAGCTTGTCACGCCAAAGGTGCCAGCTCAGCCGTGCACCTGCGTGATGGTGGCCCATGATGATGCCAGGGACAGCGCCTGCCGTGCGCTTGAGGACCTCCGTGCCTATCAAGGCAACGCCTGCAGCTACCAGGACGCCCGCCCAGCTGCCCTTGTTCTCGATCCATGCGCGCGCCCTCGCAATGGCATTGGAGCCTGCCGTTGCTTCTCCTTTGGCAGTCGCCTGCAGGCATTGCCGCAAAACTCATGATGCGCATCCAGACTTTATGCGCCACTTGCTGGCACGGTGGGAGGGTGTAAGAGTCGCCTGGCTTTTGGTGAAGAGCATATCCTGAGTGTTGCCAGTGGCTTGCCTTGAGAGTCGAGCGGATGGAGGGCTTGCTGAGGTGAGTCAGGGACTGCCTGCCCCCGCTCTGGATGTTTTGGAACAGGGCCCCTCCCCTGGAAGGCACCAGGGTCATCTTGTCGGCCAGCGATGCCAGATAATCTGCATCATGCTCCATCTTGTGCTCCTGCAGCACGCCTGTGACACCACGATAGTAGCTGAGGAACCGCACAGAGAGCCTTCCCTTGAAAATTTCAAGGCCATTATAACCACCAAGACATTCAGCCTTACATCACAACAGCATCGCCGCTGAGAGTGATGAGAAATCACGACCAACAGAGCATATGCTCATTGACTAGTACATGCAGATGGGAAGATGGTCATGAACTGGGGTGAGTAATGTGAGGTGGCTGACCTGTAGCGATCTGCAGAAGCTCCACTGCCTGATGCCTGTTCAAGCTTGCCTGCGAGGCTCCGTTGGCAATGCCCACAGTTCTGCTTGAGAGACGCTCCAGCTCAGCCTTTGCCTGCAAGGGTTGTATCACACACTGTCATACCATCGACCTCGCGCTGCCTTACACATTACATCTCATGCATGGCAGTGTTAGGAGGGAGTGTAAACAAGTCTCTGGCACTGCACACGTCCATGCCCTGGCAGGACCACATGCATGGAGACAGAGGCTTTTGCAGGGATACGAGAATCGCGCTCGAACATCTGAAAGCTTCCTGAGGGTAGGTGAGCACCTGCTCGCCCTTGAGCCTGCGCTGGCCGAAGCAGTGCCAGGCGGTCCACAGCTCGTGCATGTCGGCCAGGTTCTGCGCGGCGGCGGCCGCGTCTTCGGGGGCGTCAGGCGGCATGTTGACGCTGATGGCTGAGGGCTGCTGCCCCTGCGGGCTGATGTTCGTGCCCTGCAAGAAATCGATACCGCTATCAATTATTGCTCTTCCATCATGCGTGCGGCACTGGAACATTGCCTTCTTGGTGCCATCTAAAGCGGATGCGGTTGATGGCTGCTAGCCCTGCGGGTCGATGTTCATGCCCTGCCAGGCGCAGGCTTATGTATCAGGCTTTTTGCTCTCATTATGACTATGGCATAGAGACGACCTTATGTCCTGTGCTATGTGTATGCTCATTGCTGATTGCTGCTGCCCTGCAGGCTGATGTTCATGCCCTGCCAGATAGGCGCCAGCATCAACTGACTTGCTCTTGTTGGGACATGCTGAAGTGAAGACATGCTTGCTCATGGAGCAGTCACTCCAAAATTGACAAAAGTGGTACAGATGGACCAAGGAAAGCCATGGCAGTGCTGGGCTGTTGAGCCTGAGCTAGATGCATGCATGAGCGTCAAATGCTTCTACATCATCGTGAAGCCTGGTCGTTGAGATCTGTCCAAAGGAGACTGTATACAGAGTATCGATGGTGGTATACCTGCTGGGGGAGGGCTGCAGGGTTGCCGTTCTGCATCCAACAGGGGCTCTGCCCATGCACGGGTGAGTGCAAGTAGGGGCCAGGAACCAGGCCATAATATGCGGGATGTGGGACCATTGCATCTGGTGCTGGGGCTGATCCATGATGACCACACGTGCTGCATTCGTCCACAGCTGCACCGCATGAGGGCTACTCAACATCACTAGTGAGCAAGCTTCTTTATATGACCCATGTAGTGTCTTCACTGCGCGGCAGCTGTGCGATGCTGTGAACGGGCAATGTCCCCACTGCTAGACGCAGAGGACTGACTATCATTTTCTAAGGAAGTGGATGATACGCGCTTTTGCATACTGCGTTGGCTGACAGGACGGTGCTGACCAGCACTTTCAGGGCTGAAGGGAAGCACTGAAGCCAGAGCAACAAGCTACTGTGCCCTGCGGTATGCCGCAGGCAGGAGCTGTCATGACGACTGCGCATGGTCTGGGAGAGTGGAGACATGCGGAGGTGGCTGTACCATGGGAATGCAGGGTGCGAGGTGGGCTCGCGTGGGTGTCGTGCATGTTTCCGTTGGCTCTTAAGGGGCTGTGGCCATGGCCGTGGCCGATGCCATTCATGGGGCCTGAAGCATGGTCCAGGCCTGCCATCACCACAGCGGCTGAATCTGCACAGTGCGCAAGCCTTGAGGGGGTGACGGGGTGCAGCGACTGTGCTACACTCTCTGGTAACGCAGTAACCCGTCACCAAGGCTACTACCACCATGTCACAGCAGGACCGAAGGGTGCCCAACTCTGCCCAGAAGTTTGCAAACAAAGAATGCTGGTAAAGATTCCAGGACCTTGGCGAGCTTCCGACAACCAGCGTTAAAGATCGTGTTAAGCTATTGAGCACCCCCAAACTGAGAAGGGTTACCTGTCTCGAAAGCCCGCTAAGCACCAGCTACAAGTCCGGAACTCCTTGCGCAGCTGCGTCCCTTGTTAGTCGTAGAACAATGGCCTTCCTAGTACTTGGGAGTGGAAGCTTCTACGTCCGTGATATGCACCGCTGTCCCGGAGCGAACTAGCTCGGTGTCGGAAGAGTGACGTGAGCGCGTAGTCATCACATGTACCTCCGAGATGAATAGCCTGGTCTTCGGTACAAGGGAGCGCTCTCAGAGGCTGTGAAAGGCGCACCTCAATATCCGCTGATCATCACATCATTGGAGGCTCAGGGCTGAGTCGATCCTAGCCTGCCATCACCTGTGAATGAGAGGTCGATGAGTAGGGAACGGAAGTAGATGCCTTGGAAGCTTTCATGGGCTAACACGATGTGTCTGTCAGATTGATCGAGTCAGTCTGCGCTGTACGCTGCTTGCCTGAATGACGCAAAACTTGAGATCGTCATTAGCATACTGTGTAAGTCAAGTCAGGTGAGGCACATGTACGTCTCCATGAAAGCAATGTGCTGGAACGCGTTGAAAGGTCTGTCCTCAACTGACGCCTTGCACAGGTCTTATGATTACAACAACTATGTGTGGGTCATTCAGCTGGCAAAGGTACGCCCTCATGCCTTTCCTCCCTGCTTTTCCCATGGCGCATATGTCAGTAAGCCAAGCTTTGCACTTTGACATCCATTGCGTCAGCACTATTTACATCTAGGGCACTGGCTGCATAAAGATGCACGGATGCATGCAGGAGCTGCGGGTGCCCACAATGGTGCTGCGAGCCTTCAATGCAGAGCTGGCGCAGATCCCAGACAGCGTCAGGCAGGAGAGCCTGGTGCAGATCCGCATGCAGTGGTGGCGCGATGCCGTGAAGAGCGCCTACTCAGGCCGCCCAGAGCCCAACCCCATCATCCTAGCTTTGCGAGAGGTATCACATCCCCTTCCACATTTGCATCACCCTGTCATGCCACCCTGTCATGGCATGCTTACCCAGAGACCCTTCCAGACACCCTGCCGGGCTGCATTTTGGGGTCATTGTACACATTTCAGAGCTCGCAGGGCGTTTGCAATACTCATGGGAGGCATGTATGCTTGCCGCGTGCGCTGGCATCAGCGTTGGGCACACCCATGCCTGCTGCTTGCTCGGGCTCTTTCCTCTTGTCATGATAAAGCAATCCCTCCATGCGCTCACAACACCTTCATTGATGGAGCGCATAATCTTGGTTCCAGGAATCAGGATAGATTATGCTGGCCGCCTACATACTCAGCTGCTGTAGCATACATGCGGCAGCTTGTAGTGTCTCTGGTGGAGATGCCGCCCTGTAATGCCTGCAGGTCATAGCGCCCATACCCAACACGCAAAGCCACCTGCTGCGCATCGTCAGCACGCTGGAGAAGGACTACATGAAGTCAGCGCCGCCCTCATCACTACTGGACCTGGAGCAATATGCAGAGGGGACCTCCTCCCAGCTCCTGTACCTCCAGGTGCAGTGCAGCCCTTGCACAATTGCAGTGTGGTGTTACCCAATGTCCCTGCCGCAACGGCGCGCACATCATGTGCTGGGCACATGTGGCCTCACACCATAGTAACACCTCAACATGAGCTTTGTTCTGCATATTCCGCCTGAACACGCATGGGACACCACAGAATAAAAGCGCAGGCATGTGCATGATAACACTGTACCTAGTCTGCTGATTACGGGATCCATGCGGCCTATATGGAGCAGCCTATTGTGTTGGTGCAACTCTTTATTATGGCAATGAAGATCTGTCTTGCCTGCTGTATGCTGATGGTGTGCTGGTGTGCAGGGCAGAGCTGCCAGTGTGAGTGATGAGCACTTTGACCACGCAGCGTCCCACCTAGGCAAGGCAGTGGGCATGGCCAATTTGCTCAGGGGCACAGCCTATCATGCTGCCAGGTAAGCAAGAATTTTAGGCGAACTTTAGGCAAGTACTATTATGCATGAGGTGCTGCATTGCTCAGAGTGCTGCCTTGTTGTTGTGTAGAATGGACCTCATCTGGCTGGGTCAGGCTGAGTATTTTGGCCGAGAGTTGTGTCACTGCCTTGCAGGAGAAGATCATATATGCCTCAGGATATCTGCGCAAGGGAGGGCGTCACTGATGAAGATGTTCTGCGAGGCCAAAACTCGGAGCATGTCTCAAGTGTAGCCTTCGAGGTTGCAAAGCAGGCCAAGGTAAGCTCAATGCTCCCTGCCAACACATCTCTGCTGGCTGCAAGGGCTCTATCGCTCTGCATTCAAGGAGCCTCACAACCTCCAGGGGACCTCTCAGCATGTCAGACAATGCACTCGTTGTAAATGCCCTGTTTCTTCATACCATTGATGCCCTGCTCTCTTTGACTGGAGGTCAGCAGCAGCTGTAGACCACTTCATTTGTTTTCCTGAGCCGGGCGGATGCATTCCTGTGTGCAGGGTCATCTAGAAGAGGCGCGAGCTTTGGGCCCTCAGCTGCAGAAGCAAGCCAGGACCCTTTTGCTGCCCGCAGTAGCCGCCGACCTGTACCTACAGGGGCTCGAGAAGCAGAACTTCAACGTGTTTGCGCCCGAGCTGCAGGGTGGCGGCTTCTCGCCGCTGTGGTACCAGTTGCAGCTCAAGTACAGGATGCTCAGGGGGCTGTTCTAGATTGGCACGCTAGGACGATCAGTGCAGCTTGCCCATTGAGAGGGTACTGATTGATCGGCTTTACCTTTCAACGCCGTTGGCACCTGCGGGACTGTAACACCCTACATTTGTATACCAGCCGTAGTAGATCTTGTCAATGAGTGTCATCAAGTCCCACGACATTGCACAGCCTGCGCAGCGCAGCGGAGCGCTTCATAGACTGCTGTCTAGGCAGTGCAAGTCTAGAGACTAAGCGGGAAAACCTGAAAAGGTCCAGACGTGTCAGTTCCTCTTGCGCACACCTGTCGGAAAGCAATCAAAGCAGGCACCACACTGTCCGCATGTCCTCTGCTTTCGACCCCATGTTCCTACACGCCCACTCACAACCCGCACAGCCTCATCATATGACAGCTGCGGCGCAGAGAATGCTCGCACATACAGGCACTGCGAGGGTGCTTCCTCATGCTCTGACCCAGCATAAGCCGTGCTCAGAGTGAGGCCACGCCTGGACAGAGCATCTGCCATGTCGAACAGGGCAGCTGCACCCACTCTCACTATCCTGCCAATGGCACAGAAGGTGTTGAGCCTTTCCCACGCACTGCTTGCACCGTGATAGGCCAGCTGAAGTGGCCTGTCAGTAGCAATGATGAGCTCCTCCACGCCAGCCAAATCTGTTGGAAGGCAGGCCTCCATGACAGGTGGCCTGACAGTCTGGTCATAGTCCTGATAGTCAAAACAGATGATGCTTTTCAGTGCTGGAAGATTGCTGTTGTGGCTCAGGCACTCCAGCTCATATGAAAACTGGCCCGTTTCCTCGTCGTCGCTGCTTTCCTCATGAGCAGCACCGTCGTGCGACCAGTCGCACCGGATGACCTCTAACTCTGGCCAGCAAACACTTGTGAAAAGGCTGCTATCTGGGTACAGCGCATTGCTGTACACTTCAATCTCATGCACCTCAAAGACAATCGACTGCAGCTCGCTTGCGTCCACCTCACCAGCTTCATAACCCAGCCAGTCCAATCTTAGGCTGCACTGGGGTGGCTTTGACAGGTGGCACACCACCACATCATCCAGGACCAATCGTGTCAGCTGCAGACACCCCGAGAAGTCAAGCTCTGCAATCGTCCCAGGGTTGAAAGCTGAGATGTGGGCGGTCTCCAACGCGGGAAAGTAGTCTGCAAACGCTGTGCGCTCCAGGGTGTTTGGGTTGTCCAAACCCAGGTCGAGGTGCTTCAGGTGCAGCAGCGGCATGTACGGTACCTCGGGCATTGTGCAGAACCAGAGCTTGGCGGCCGCAAGGTTGGGCATCCTCTGCAGCAGCCCATGTGCGAATTGCCTTATGTCATCACCGCCAGTCTCGCGCTCATCGTCATGCAGCACAAGGTCCAAGCAGACCACATTGGCCAGGAGGGAGGGCTCCATCAAGGCTCCAGGCTGGCCGAGGGCATCCACCAGGCAATGCCCTACAGCTTCAGCAGACAGGCTGATGGAGGTGGTGGAGGGCCCGGTGTGCCTGCCAGCGCATGCCAAGGCATGGCAGTGCCGCTCGCTGGCCAAGACTGTGTCCCAACTCAGCGCGAACTGCATGCACGTAAGCCAGTCAGTTGCTCCACCACATATCCACATTTCACTCATCCCTAAAGGCCAGAGTGGGTCTCGACCGCATTACCACCGAAAGAGAGCAAGTAAATTTGCAAGACCCTTATTTGTGGGCATTGGAATGTGCTGTTAGTACAGAAGAGAAGAGGGGTTGCCTGGGCTGGGTCAAGGCATTACCGCATTGAATTTGTAGCAGCGAAGGTGCACTTTGGGCAGCTCCAGGTGATGGAGAAGGCGGCAGGTGCTTGCAGGCCCTTGTACCCACTCTGACAGCTTGAAGTGCTGGGCGATGTTTTGCAGGACCCCCTCAGGAAGGCTGAGCAGATCAACATCCTGCACTACAGGAGTATCCTCAGCAGTGCGATGCACCTTCAGGCTCTTCACTCTTACTACTCTACTCTGGACATGCGTGTATATGCTTTGGCTGTTGAGAAGGGACCTACTTCGCTGCAGTCTTGAGGAGCAGAAACCCTACCATCCCAGACAGTGTCCGTCTTGGTGAGAGCCTCCTTTATGCGCAGTTCCCCCAGCACATGGCAGGCATGAGGCTCCTTTGAGCAACTATGTTACCTCCTCAGCTGTAGGCATAGCATCCTGAAGGCAAAGCCGCACATTTGCACTATGAGGATAGATTGTTCATGACTTGCTGTGCCTTCAGAGAGGGCCCTTAAAGAGCCCCGCTTTGATGCCCTATGCAACGCATCCCATCTCGAATTGCGCCTAAGAAGGGGCGCGTGGGACGCATGTGCTGCAGGGAAGAGGCGACCAGTGCCTCAGACATTGTGACGATTGCAATACTCCTTGCAAAGCATACAGGCGCACCTGTGATAGAGTGCAGTCAGGGGCATGCCTGCAGGCTGCGCAGTCAATGTTGGGCCCCTGCTCGCATGTACGCGATGGTAAAGAGATCAGTTATGGTGTACTAGGCGAAGTCGCGATACTTCATGCTCAGGATTGAGGACGTTGCCTGGTCTTTTGCAGTACCTGGCCACAGTGCCAGGAGTCAGGCAGCCTTGGAACCACTGTTGCAAGATCTGAGATTGCAATTTGAAAATCATCATCTGGATGACCAATGAGTGGCCAAGTATGTGACCAATTTCTAAAATTGGCAATTTGCCCCACTCCTGCTGCCAATTTTCAAGGGGTGAGCATCTGAGTAGCCTGGTGTGGCTGGAAAAGATATAGTGTGATCCTGAACCTGATCCCGATCCCACATGTACAAGGCTGATGTGCAACTAGCTAATTGTGAGCCCATGGCGGCCTGATCATATGTTACTGTCAGTTGTAAGGCCTGACACACCCCTTTGTCTATACCAGTCTGCTGTTGCGGTTTCATGGTGATCAAGCCAAGACTGGCCTATGTGTAGCAATAGATGCAGTCTATATGCTGGACAGAAGACCCACCCTGGTAGGCATAGACTTCAAGGACTGGGCCTCAGACTGATTGACACAGATTACAAAGGTCCGACTGACATTGACTATGAGCATCACGAAGCCCCATAAAACACAGACTCAAGCCAATGCTGAGTATGCAGTTCAGCTCTGTATACCAAGTCCTTCGAGAATGGAGGCTGCTCTGATCGTCCTCAATTCAGGACGCCTGCCCTCCTCAAGCACTCAAAGCAGGCACCACATACACATCTATGATGCCTTGCCCATGTACCGACACGCTTGCTGACGAACTGAACGGCTTCATCATATGACAGCTGCGGCGCAGAGACAGCATGTATGTACAGGCACTGCGATGGAGCATGCTCATGCTCCGGCCCTGCTTGAGCCATGCTCAGGGTGAGGCCGCGCCTGATCAGAGCATCAGTCATGGCCAACAGGGCAGCTGCATCTATGCTAACCTCACTGGCAACAACACAGAATGTGTTGAGCGCCTCTCCCGCGCTGCACGGGTTGTCAAAGGCCAGCGCTAGCGGCTGGTCTGTGGCAAGCATGATCTCATGAATGCCAGCCAAGAATGCTGGGATACTGGTCTTCATGGCCCTTCCTGAGCCGGTCCAAAGGATGCTCTGCAGGGCTGGGACATTCCTGCTGTGCCTCAGAAAAAGCACGAGGAAGTCATCCTCATCAGGTTTTCCATAAGGGGTACATGGCCAGCCACACCGTATCATTTCTAGTTCTGGCAGGCACACCCGTGCAAAGAGGCCTTCGTCTGAGCATATCTCGTCGCTATCAATGTATACTTCCTTCACATTAGGCAAACCCCGCTGAGCCATAATTGTGTCCCTATAATAGTCGGCGTCACCATCAAGCATCTTGACTACAAGCCTGCACTGTGGTGGTTTTGACAAGCAAACCCACGGCTAGGCCATATACAACCAGACGCGCCAGATGCTGGCAGCCGGAGAAGTCAAGCCCAGACATTGGGCCAAGTCCCCCCCTACATGAGATGCAGGCACTCTCCAGCTCTGGCACAAGAGTTGAAAAGGGCATTACCTCCAAGGTGTCCAGGTCATGCATAGAAAGGTCAAGGTGTCTCAGCTTCAAGAGCGGCGTAAAAGTTGCCTCGAAGGATATGGGGTAGTGGATCTTGGCTGTAATGAGATTTGGTAACCTTCCCAACAGCCAGCTTGCATATTGCTTGATATTGTCATCATCACTCCCACCTCTATCGCTCAGGACCAGCTCCAAAGAGATCACGTTGGGCAGCATTGAAGGGCTGAGTGACGCTTGAGAGCGGCCTATAAAGTTGATCAAGCTGTCCTGTATAGCTTCTGTGCTCACGCTGATGGAGGTTGTGCTGGGCCCGATATGTCTGTCAGCACATGCCAGTGCACAGCTGATCTGCTTGCTGGCCGTGGTTAATGTCCTATAAGAGCTTCCCTGCAAGCATCACCGCCCATCACTGATCGACGACAAAAGACTCACTGCAAAGCAAGCGCCAGAATTGGGCATGGATGCGCGAATTTAGAGAGGGGCAACAGAGATGGAAATTGTGAGCAGGGTCTTGGAGTGAGAGCTGTGCCATCTGCTTCAATCTCTAGAAACGAGAGAGGACAGGAGGCTATGAAGAGATGTTCTATTTGAGGTTAGACTGTACCCTCTCTTCTACTCTGTGGCAGTTGAGGTCCACCCTGGTAAGCTTCAGCCAATACAAAAGGCAGCAGGCTTGTGCAGGCCCCTGTATCCATTCTGCCAGCGTGAAGTACCGGGCAACGTTCTGCAGTATCTCCTCGGGAAGATTGAGCAGGTCCACACCCTGCAAATTGCAAATTGCAGGCTGCAATGCAGCATGGTGGTGCCCTAAGCAGTGTGTCTGTTGTCCCTGCAAAATTGATCCTGTTGCACTCCATGCCTCAGCATGCCCAACATGGGTACAGTTGTATCTGTCACATGACACTTCTGCAACCTAATATATTGTTGTATATCTATCCACCAGCAGATGGCGCTGCAAAATGCAGCCTTCAGCCGGAGCGCACCATTTCAGAGGGTTTGTCTCATGCTGGAGCCTTCCTCATGCACAGTTTGCCCAGCGCACGGTGGACAGTAGGCTCCTTCTACTCAAAGCTTTGTCCCCTCAGCAGCAGAAGGCACAACCACCTGAGACAAAACTTATCTGAGACAAGTCTCATCTGTACAGTCACCACGACTCCATCCTCATCAGTCACCGAGTCACTGAATGATGCAGGCATACGCCTTATCGGCCGGTGAGGAGCCACTCACTGCGCTACAGGGAAGCAGCTTTGAAGAGCAGATACCTACTATCCCAAAGAGGGCCTGTCCTGGCGAGAGCCTTCTTTATGCTTTGTCCCCACAGGGCATCGTGGACATGAGGCCAACTCTGTGTCACATCCTCAGCAGCAGCATCCTGAAGGCAAGGCCGCCGCACAGCTGTGTTGGTTCCGATTACAGAACAAAAATTAGTGTGTTTGTGAATGCTTAACATCCCCACGAGAGCATTGCATGGGAGACATGTGCTGCGGGGAGGAGGCGACGTTGAGGTATGCTACACATCTCGCAAAGGATGCAGGCGTATTTGTGAAGGATTGCAGGGGCATGCCTGCAAGCTGCGCGACAGTTGTGGCCCCTGCTCGCATGTCCACGATGGTGATCGTGTGAGCGGTGGTGCCACTAGGCAAGATTCCGGTGGTCCATGCTCAGACGTGAACACGTTAAGTACTTGCTGCACTCCCTCGCTAAAGTGCCAGGACTCCTGATACACTCTCGCAGAAGTATGCATGCCCTGACAAGGCTGGAAATCTAATCATCTGGATGACAATAAGGCAGAGTGAGTGACATTCTGTGAGCCCAGTCCTGCACCTACATGGACAGTCCTGCACTGCACATGGACACCTCTGTGGATTTGATAGCTAATGGTCATTCTGCTTTACTACTAGCTGTAAGGCCTGACACACCAATACAATATGTTCAAAGCCATGACACGCCCAGTTTTGTGTGGAACTTTTTGCAATAGCTAGTAAGCAACCTGGTGAGAACCATGACCACGCGTACGCAGTCTGTATGTGACAGTCACTGACCTAGGCATAAGTCCAGCGCAGGGCCCAAGGCTGATAGACATGTCTCATAAAGTCGCACTCAGCAATGGTTTCCCAATGAACTGCAATTGCATGAGCGTAGAGTCCCATAACACATAGTCCAGTGGAGGGCTTTAAGACACTGCTAAAATTGCTGTACATGTCTGGAGAGTAAGCCTGAACGTGCTGAGGTCCGCCCCTCTTGCCTTCAGTCCAGGACGCCTGCTATCCTCAAGCACTCCTAGCAGGCACCGCATTCAGCGCATCCCTCATGCCATGCCCAGGTGCCCATACACTTATTGACACATTGAACGGCTTCATCATATGACAGCTGCGGCGCAGAGACAGCACGCACATACATGCACTGCGATGGAGCCTGCGCATGCCTCTGCCCTGCTTGAGCCATGCTCAGAGTGAGACCGCGCCCAGCTAGACTATCGGTCAGCTCCAACAGGGCAATTGGATCTAGATCTACTCTGACCTCACTTGCAACAACAAAAAATGTGTTCAGGCTCTTCCCAGCGCATGCAGCGCTGTCAAAGGCCAGCACTAGCGGTCGCATGGTGGCAAGCATGATCTCATGAACACCAGCCAAAGCTGACGGAACGCGGACCTTCACGGCAGGCCTGTTGTATTTTATCCTATGATCTCCGCAAAGGATACTCCTCAGCGCCGGAACATTCCTGCTATGCCTTGAGCAGTACATGAGCGTATCAAGCTTGTCAGATTCCTCATTCCAAAGGGTTTCCGGCCATTCACACCGTATGACCTGCAGTTCTGGCAAGCACACACGTTCCAAAAGGCCTTCAGGGTCACATAGCTCGTCGCCAGCAAGGAATACTTCCTTCACATTGGGCAAACCTTTCTGTGCCATACTTGTGTCTTCATAAATGTTCGGGTCGCCATACCACATGTCAACCCTCAGCCTGCACTGTGGTGGTTTTGACAGGCGACGCACGGCTGAATTTGCAACAACAAGACACACAAGATGCTTGCATCCTGAGAAGTCAAGCTGCGAGATTGGAGTCCCTGCATCCCCACTTGAGATGCGGGCACTCTCCAGCTCTGGCACAAGATCTGAAAAGGACATGCTCCCCAGGCTCTCAAGATTTTGCACACACAAGTCAAGGTGCTTCAGGTGTAGGAGCGGCAAAAGAGCTGCCCATGAGCCCAGGGGGTAGTAAACTCTGGCTGCAGTAAGATTTGGCACCCTTTGCAACAGCCAGCTTGCAAATTGCCTAACATTTTCATCATCCTCACGGCCGTTATCTATGACCAGCTGCAGAGAGACCGCATTGAGGAGTACAGAAGGGCTGAGCGACGCTTGAGAGCTGGCAAAAAAGTTGCTGAAGCTGTCCTGTACAGCCTCCGTGCTTATAAAGATGGACGTTGTGCAGGGTCCGATGTGCCTGTCAGCACACGCCAAAGCATCGCTGATCTGCTTGCTGGCCTTGGGTATGTCCCCATCACTGTCTTCCTGCATGCATAATGGCCCATGACTCCTCAATGATGGGAACAATCACAGCATACAGGGCTGCCACACTTGGGCAGGGATGCCAGACACAGGACAGGGCAACAAAGAGCACGTCCTTGAAGTGTTGGCAACAGCATATGCAACAACTTCTTGATATGCAGAGAAGCGAAGACAGACAGACAGAGAGTGTAGTGGAGAAGGTTGACCAGCCTCTACCTTCCCTCGCACTTTGATGCATGTGAGGTCCACCCTGGGAAGCTTCATGCGGTGGAGAAGGCGGCAGGCTTGTGCAGGCCCCTTCACCCACTCTGCCAGCGTGAAGGGCCTGGCAATCTGCTGCACAATCTCCTCAGGATATTGAGCAGGTCCGCATCCTGTAAGGCAGGACCATGACTTACATTCAGCACCCTGGCAGGACTACTCTGTGAGAGCTCAGCATGACAGACATGGACACATTTGTGCCTGTTGCAACATGATCTCAAATGTCTTGATAGCTAACCAATTAGGGACTTTTACTGCAAGATGTATGCTTGAGGCACAGGTGCATACCATTTCAGGGGGATCCTCCTATCTTGTCGGAGTCCTTATGCACAATTCGCCCCGCGCATGGTGGACGTTTGGCTCTATCAGCTTGAAGTGCTGCGTTTCCTGAGCAGCAGAAGGCATAGCAATCTGTGAGCCAGATGCTCACAATTCTATTGTCACTGTCAACAGAATCGATCATCCTCGAATGCCAGAGAAGGTGAGTGTTGGTAAGGGTCCAAGGAGCCTGCAGGCTAATCAAAGCAAAGCTCCGGTATGAGTGCCGTCTCCTGGAGGTCCTACACCTTCTCATGTTGGTGCGAAATAATGCATGCGGACGCGAAAATGCGTCTACTAGGCGAGGCATGATCCTAAGAACGGTCAATTGACCAGTGCTGAGTAAGCCTTGCAGCTGAGTTCTTATGCTCACCTCAACATGTATGCAGAATCACGCTATACAGCTGCCCATATCCCTTCCTCCTCATGATGTTCACGATGATGCGCTGGAAGTGATGGTTTACTAGGCTGACTACCAGCATATCAAGCTCGGAAGTATGCACGCTGACAGGACACTCGCAACTTACCACGTCTGCCCAGTTTGAAGAAAGATAGCTGCTACATAATGATACAGAGACTGCCAACATCGGTGTGGGCTGCTTGCATGCTCAGCGTGCTGAGCAGAATGTCTCAGCAGGACGGCGTTGCTGCAATGTAATGGCTCTCAGCAGGACGGCGTTGCGGCACTATAAACCTCTCTCTCTGTGTGTGTCCCCAGTCCTGCTGCCCACATGGACAGGGCTGATGTGCACATAACTGATCCTGTGGAAGTAAGAGCCAGTGGGCTTCTTGGTTTGACTGCCATTTGCAACTTACAACTTGTAAGGCCTGAACACACTCATTGGCTAAATGTTCGACAGAGCCTGCCTTCTGTTTGTGTTTTCTGTAGCTGGTGCAGCCTGCTAGTAGAACTATCCATGCGGTCTTCGTCTGCAATAGCTGACTAGATTTGACTGCCATGGTCTCAAGCGCATGGCCAAAGGCTGACAGGAACGCCTCACTCTTGCGTAGGCGCCATTCAGCTGCCAAAGAGTCCCAGGACAAATACATCATACAGCACAGTGGAAGGCTTCAAGACACCACAGATGTTGATGTGCTGATCCAGAGACTAAGTCTCAAAATGACGGGGCCCAGTGCAAGACGCCTATTTCCCTCAAGCACCAATGACAAGCACCACATTGAGCACATCCCTGATGCCTAGCCCAAAAACCTATGCGCTTGTTGACGCGCTGGACAAGGTGATCATATGACAGCTGCGGTGCAGAGACAGCACGTACGTACATGCATTGCGACGGAGCATGCTCATGCTCCTGCCCTGCTTGAGCCATGCTCAGGGTGAGGCCGCGCCTGACTAGAGCATCAGTCATGCCTAACAGGGCAGCTACATCTACTCTGATCTCACCCGCAACAACACAGAATGTGTTGAGGCTCTCTCCCGCGCTGCATGCGCTGTCAAAGACCAGCTCTACGGACCGGTCAGTGGCAAGCATGATCTCATGGACGCCAGCCAAACATGCTGGGATGCAAACCTTCACGGCAGACCTGTTGGCTGAGCGTCTATGATCTCCAGAAAGGATGCTTTTCAGCGCTGGAACATTCCTGCTGTGCCTAGAGCAGTGCATGAGCGTATCAAGCTTGTTAGACTGCTCAATCCAAAGCGCGTCTGGCCAGCCACACCGTATGACCTCCAGTTCTGGCAGGCAAACACGTGCCAAAAGGCCCTCAGGTGCAGATAGCTCGTCATCATCAAGGTCAATTTCCTTCACACGGGGCAAAGCTTGCTGCGCCATATTTGTGTCTTTGTAGATGCTGGTATTGCTGTTGAGCATACTGACCTTGAGCCTGCACTGTGGTGGAAGTGACAAGCAACGCACGGCGAGGTTGGCCATGGCTAGACGTACTAGATGCTGGCATCCTGAGAAGTCGAGACTTGAGACTACCCCCTCTCCAAGGCTATATGAGATGGCGGCACTCTCCAGCTTTGGCACCAGAGCTGAAAAGGACATGCCCTCCAAGATGTCAAGGTTTGACATATCAAAGTCGAGGTGCTTCAGCTTCAAGAGCGGCACAAGAGTTGCCCTTGACTCCATGGGGTAGGAGATCCTGGCTGCTACAAGGTTTGGCAACCTCTGCAACAGCGAGCTTGCGAATTGCCTGGCATGGTCATGGTCACTCTCACCTTCATCTTCAAGGAGCAGCACCAAAGACACCACCTTGGGCAGTATAGAAGGGCTGAGCGATGCTTGAGAGCGACCTGGAAAGCTGATCAGGCCGTCCTGTACAGCTTCCGTCCAGAGGTTGATGGACGTTGTGCAGGGGCCCATGTGCCTGTCAGCACATGCCAAAGCATAGCTGATCTTCAATCCAGCCCCAGCACTATCTTTCTGCGTGCACAAGGCCCATGACTTGTCAATGATGGGAGCAGTCACATGATACAGATTGCCAAAGAATGCGAGACACAGAGCAAGGACGAGAAAGGCGGCAACTGTAAGCACGTTCCTGAAGTGTGGGCTAGAAGCACATTCTGTGACATCAGGAAAGAGAGAGGACAGGATAGAGAATACATCAGGTATGTCAGTCAGGTCTCACCCATTTATATATGGGGCATGTGAGGTCTATCGAGGTGAGCTTCATGCGGCGAAGAAGGCGGCAGGCTCGTGCAGGCCCCTGTACCCAGTCTGCCAGCGTAAAAAGCCTAGCAATGTCCTGCAGAATCCCCTCAGGAAGGTCGAGCAGCTCCAAATCCTGCAAGGCAGAACCGTGATGCCTCTGAGCCTGCTCACCGACCCTGGCAGGAGTGTTCTATAACAGCGCAGCACAAGGAACATCATCACATCTGCCTCTGTCGCAAAACATTGGAAGTACGAGACAATTTGACTGCTAACCAGTCAGAGGATGGCACTGCAAAGTGTAGGCTTGGGGGCGGGGCACCGGGGCATACCCTTTCAGGGGGATCCTGTCTTATGCACAGTTTGCCCAGCGCATGATGGACAGCGGGTTCTTCCTTCTCAGGAGAAGCCATAGCAACCTGAGACAAAGTGCTGACAGTGTCATCATCACTGAGGGAAGGAGTCTGCAGATTAAGTAAAGCAGAGCTCTGAGATAGGTGCCTCATCCGGGAATGTCCTAGCCCTTCTCATGTTGATGCAAATCAATACATCGGCACGCGCTCTTGCCGGGCGAGGCATGACCCTGACAACTTCGCATGCTCATCTCAAAAGATCTGCAGGATCATACCGTACAGCTGCGCGCTTCCCGTCAGTCCTGCTCACGATGTGTATGACGGTGTACTAGATGTGAAGATGTACTAGGCTGACTACCGGCGTATCAAGCTCGGAAGTATGCACGCTGATGGAACTGTCGCAGTTCACCACCTCTGTGTGATGCAAAGAAACTCTATCATGGGGTTTCTGCAACATTAAGTCTGTATGCCTGCGTGCTTGGCGTGCTGAGCAGAGTGTCTCAGCAGGACGGCGTTGTCGCAATGCGCACCGCACCAGTGCGCTGCGGCGTTTGCATGTGAGTGGTGCTTTGCGAGGAGAGACAGCTTCGACGAGATACAATAGCCCATATAATAAGCTTTGAGACAGCGACGATTGAATTGGACGGTGCTGTCGAGCTGGCCAGAGAAACCTTGGATGTTGACCAACGCCTGCTGACTAGCCAAATTGTGGGTGTCTGCCCTGCTTCATCTCATGATACATCTCTGAACAGGCAAAAAACGATGTCTTGATGTACATACCTTCTTCATCAGACCGAGTGTCTCTCATCTCATTGTGCAGCAGCAAGGCTTCTTGCATAGATACTTACATAAGCTGGTGTCTTTGTTTCTCCCAGGCGTCGGCACTGTAGTGCGTGTGGGAGCTTGTACATTCACTCGTCTGTGTTGCCATTGAATTTGTCATCAGACGTAAGAATGTATCCTTGCCGCGGCAAATGTGAATAAAGACTGTCCGGTTATTCAGAGGTGGGAGGACATGGGAGTCAGGCGGAGGGCCATGAGCATCTTTGCTCTATCTTGTCTCTTTCTGTCGCTCATATCATGGGCAAACAAGTACCGACTCTCCGGTGCTGGGCAGGTAAGAGCCCCCTGCTGTGCACATCAGCTCATCCCTGACACACGTACGTATCACGCATGACGTTCCTGCTGGCCTTTTGAACTTTGTCCGTCTGAGCGATACTGCAGGGACGAGATGACAGCCTACAGCCTTGCTGTCTCCATGCAGGCTCTGGCATCCAGACTGGAGGTAGGTGAGCGGCCTCTGCAGCTGCGCGCCCTGCTGCGAGAACCAAGTGCTGGCATCGTGCACCTTGCGTCAAGCAAGAGGCATCACGCCATGCATACTCCCTCGCGCACGCCAGGTTGACCTTCCCGAGAAACGCTCATCCTACCTCAAAGGCACGAAGCACTGTCAACTTGACTGAGAATGCTCTGACTTGAGCGCCAGGCCCACACCTGGGTTCAGGCCCTTGCGATCATGCTCAGCATACTGAATCAATACACTGAGTATCGGTGCAGGATATTCCAAGTTGGAGGTTCCATATGGCACAGTCCTGAGTGCACTCCAAAATGTCGTCACCAGAAAGCAGCAGGCCTCTGATGGTGGGTACCTTTCTGCAGACCTGACATCCCCTGCTCTGCATGCCACACCACTGCAAGCCTCCCAAGCCCTGTTTTCCTCACCCACTTACACCTGACCAGACTGCACAACTATGGCAAAACAAGGGAGTAGGAGCTGCTCTGGCCTGCAGGTGCTTCAGACATTCTGGCTGAGGAAACCCTGCCCCCGAAAGCCCCTGCAGATAGGATTGTGAGACATCCGGGACAGGTCTATGTTGCAATCTGTGTGGGAGTGAAGGATCAGAATGAGGATCTGAGGGAGTGGATTCAGTACCATCAGTCCATCGGCGTTGGGAAGTTCTACATACATGATGACAGCAGCAGTGTGCCTGCGGTCGAGGGGCTCCAGGACCTCATCCAGGAAGGTGAGCATGTATCACTACCAGGCACAGCACATACAGCGTCATGCATGCTAAATATAAGCATGGCCCTCACCTGAATGGCACTTCTGTGCAGAGGCCACTACTGTTCAAGCTGTCTGCCAGCATTGCATCTGCAGGACATCAGGTTTGCACAGCTGACATTGCACTGCCGCAATGTGCCTTCTCTGGGCCTCATGGCGCCTCAGTGTGGCAATGTCACGTGCAGGGTTGGTGGAATATGAAGCAGTGGGGCCTGTTTCTGAGGGCGTTACAAGACCACAGCTGCTTGTATACAACAGGTGCATACAACGCTATAGGTGAGACCTCGGTGTCTGCGCATGCACTGATCTTGAGTGGCGTCATGTCTTACCTACTCAATGGGGACATGTCAGCAGTGCAGTGCCTTGGCACCGTGTGCTGAAGTGTCAAGAAGCCATATCCGGTACTACTTCTGTCTAGCAAACCCATATTATTACAAGGGAGGCAACCCGTAGCCTAGGGCCATAGGGCATACACGTGGGAGTCTAGCAGCCTCAACCACGAGGGCCAGCACAGTCATCATGCAATCAGTCTGCAGCCCAATTGCACAATGTTGGGATAGCATACACAGCGTAGACTCCAACGCATACACAAGCCTGGGTAAAGTAAAATAGGGATTGAATGGTCCTGTCTGGCTCCTAAGTCTGGCTTGCCTAAAGCAGCAGTGACAAACCTGCATGATTGCTGAGACCATTCGATGGCATGCAGGGCAAAGCATCAGTGGATGGCTTTCATAGATGTGGATGAGTTCCTGGTGATCAGGAACAGCACTGTGACATCTCTCCCGCAGCTCCTAAGGGAGTACACAGACTTTGGCGGGCTCGCAGTGAACTGGCAGGTGATTTTGGCCATAAAACCACTCTGTTTCAGAACCCCTGCAGGGCCTGCAGTAGAGAATCCCACATTTAAATGTTGCGTCCGAGGCAGGGCACCAGTTGTCAGTCTCTCCCCCCCTCATGTGAAGGCAATGCAGGCTTCAGAGGCGCTGCACTGTGTTGCAACCTGCCCGTGAGGACTCCCGGACAAAAGTTATTAGCAGAAACCTGCAGCAAGGGCAGGCTAGCAGGCTTATTGTATCTTCCACTGCATAGTCCACCAAAAACTTCTGCAGAACCGTCCGAAGTAGGAGAAATGTGCTACAGCAAAAGCCTGAGTGAGTACTGAATAGACGAGGATCATAAGATGGTCTTGCCATGCAGATATTTGGGCCATCTGGACATGCAGTGAGACCAGAGGGCAGCACGCTGAGCTCCTACACATCCTGCTATCCAGAGCAAGACCCAGAAAACCGGCACGTCAAGTCCATTGTCAACATGGACTTTGTCTACCAGCCTGGAAGGGATCCACACCACTTCAAGTTCTATGTAAGCCTCCGTCCCACACAACCTCAGCCTAGCTGCTTCTCAGGTAGCAAGGTGTTTGCACAGTCTGTCATAGAGAGATGCTTGCAGCAGTCCAACTGTTAGTGTGTACAGAGCAATGCAGATGGTTGCTGGCAGGAGAATTTTTTGCATGCAGCAATTGTCAAAGAAAGGTCCCAGACGTGGACTGCAGCTGCTGTCTTGCTGCTGCATGCTTTGGGTCTCATATGCCAGGACTGACAGATAGGTGCTGCAAGTAATATCTCAGATCCCTTGGACAAAGGGTTCCTGCGTTTTGAGCGGCTGAGCCCTAAAGTGGGGCTGGAGGCCTCCAAGTGTATGGTGAGATTGTACCTGATCTTACTTACCTGATGCCCTGTGCAGGAGGGGAAACATGCTGTCAACTCAGCAGGAGAGGAGGTGTTCGGAGCGAGAGCCTCTGGCGTGGTCACAGACAGCATCGTGCTGAATCACTACGTCACAAAGTCCCTGAACCAGTACCAGCAGAAGATGCAGCGCGGCAGCGGCATGGGCAACAAGAAAAGCATGGAGTTCTTCCAGCTCACGCAGCTCATGGCCACAGAGAACTGCACGTACGCTGCGCATCTTGGAGAGCAAAGGCAGCCTGCTGTTGCCTGAAAAGCGTGACACCTGGATGAGCAACACAGGAGCATGGACTCTTTACAGCCTGCATAGCTTATGGCACAGGGAATTGCACATACACTGTGCGCATGCACTTGGGGGAGCTGAGGCAGCCTCTTATCAAATGAGGAGCAGGACAGCTGGATGTGCAGCATAAGGGCAATCACTACTTTCAGCTATAGCACCTCATGTCACCTGAAGGCAATATATGGAGTATATATAGGCAAGCAGGAGCAGGCTCTCACTGCGTCAGGAGCAGGCAGCAGAATGAGCAACAGCTTGAGCATGGAAACACATCTATCCACACAGCTTAGGGCCCCAACGCACTCCCGGTGTGCATCCTGGCGAGCAGTAGCAGGACAGCCTGCGTGAGGCAGGACATGCGCGGCATGCAAGGTGGAACTGTTGCAAGGGTTCTAGGGTCAGGGCGCAGGCTTCATTGTCCTCGCACAGCCAAAAGCAGAAGACAGGGATGAGACTTTGAAATCTCAGCCCTGGATGCGTTCTGCAGAGAGTGTGGAACGCCCAATGGCTTCGACAAGTAATTGCTTAAGAAGACAATCTTATAGATGTTGACTGAAGTCCATCCCAGCTGAAGTCTAGAGGCAGGCTCAGAGTGTGTTGAGCAAGCTGCACAGCAGAAGTAACCTGAAGTATGCCATGCCCTGGACATGATACCAGATGTCATGACGATGTGCTTGAAAGTATGCCAGACAACAGAGCTTTGCAAGCGTGCGTTACCCTGCCCAAAGTACCTGGTGATGGGTTTGGTGATATGGCCTTGCGGCTTCAAGCAAAGTTTCATACAGGGTCATCAACGGTTATGCATGTGCACAAATCCACTTTTGTGAGGTCAGCATGTAGACTTAGAGTCTATGGATCTTATTTGCACCACACTGTGGAGCCCGAAGACCTGTGTGAGTCACCTGATGTTATAATAGACCTTTTGGCGGGAGTGAAGGCAAGAGCCAACATTGGCTAGTTTCCCTCGAAAGTACGCCAGCTTCCTGCTTCTGCTCGCCCAAGAGTCCTGTTTGTGCTCGGTAAGCATTGTCGGATTGGCACCCTGCTGCTTAACATAGGGATCAATGCGAAAGATTTGTGCACGTTACAGCCCGTGCTTCATCCCGCATCTTATGTAAGAACGCACGAGGTGTTTGAAAAGGGACAGCGCTCGTCACCGAGTCGGTACCCAAGCAGCTTGCCAGCCTGCACGCTCTCCTGAGTGTATGCTTCACCAAGGTTGAGAAGACTGTCTGGATATCAAGAAACACGTAGACCGCCGGCCTTGCACCCGCAAGGCCACCTTCAGCCCAGGCTCTTACCGGCACATTAGAGGAAGCTTCAGCGCGGGGCCGGAGGATGAAGGCAGCAAGTCTCGTACTTCTCTGCGGGATGCTTCTGATCATGGGCCTGCCAGCTAAGGTGCGCGATATGTCTGCCGGTCACGAGATTGCCTGGGTATCCCAGTGCAATGCTTGTGAGAGTACACCGACACTCTCAAAGGAAGAAGCTTGCGTGTGGGCGTATAATGAAAGATCAGTAAGCTCCCTGACCATTCTCTCTGCGGATTGGAGCACGTAAGTAGGTGGGTCTGGTGGCATCTAAAGGTAATAGGCAACTGGGCTGCCCGCGTCCTGGCTGCAGGAGAGTCCTGTGATGCTGTTTATGGAGGCCACTTGAAAGCCATTACGAGCTTGCAATTGAGCCATAGAGCAGTTTGGGCAGACTACCATTGATAGTAGGTGCAACAAAGTCTGCTGGCAAGCATCCAATGTTGCCCCTGGAATGCTCAACCTGATGTTCAGCAACTTGTGCATGAGAAGCTTATCAGGGCTCAGACCGGGCCTATGTTGCTGCGCTCACAGCACCATGGGTTGGCAGGCTGAAGCATGGATATCTGGAGCACAGCGCTGCGCACATGTGCTGGCAAAGCTGCTGTTGACTGAGGATCTGAAGTCACGTGCAAGTTGAGCATCCAAACAGAAAGGTGAATCTGGTATGCAGGCTGAGGAGAGGGGGGTTCATGCCTTGGGCAGCTGGGGCAGCTCCAGCCATCGTAGGTCCTTGCTGCAGCTTGCGCCAATGATGGTGGCTGAAAATACAGCGTTCATGGAGATGGAGAACGCGGATAGCGAGCCCCCACTACGTGACTCACCTGATGAGAGAGGCCAAGGCAAGCACAACATTCTCATGAGCCCGCATGGTCACCACCTGAACGGGCAACCACGTTGCTGGTCTCAAGACGCCTGGAGCAAATCAATTACCATTGCAGCATAGCATCATGCTGGTGCCTGAAGCTAGGGTAAAAGGATTCTTCTGAGACTGTGCAAGTGTCCTTGTCTAGAGCGTCTACTGGTGCAACCTTGAACGCGCCTGGCCAGTGTCGCTTGCGAAGAATAATGGCTACCAACTCTCATTGAACATCCTCCCAGCACTCTCTGTTGCAATGGCCTAGTGCCATGGTGGCTCTGCTTCCCCAGTAATTCAAGTAGACAAGGCAGGCTTTCCATTCAGACTTGCTGCAGCTTCACACTATCCTGCAGTTCTCTTCTGTATGGCTCCATGTACCATCGTTGAGAGCTCTGTCTTAGCTGCAGGGGCTAAGTACGAGCCCAAGGGCGACACTTTGCCTCCATCATACCATGGTCCAACCACCAAGTCAGCCAGCGGGACGCTTGCTGCCAGCGATGGGTTGACCACCGGGTACCCAAAAGACGGGGTCTCCTGCGCCATCCCTGCCGCATCAGCATCCCAGAAACCGTATGACACCAAGCGGCCATACATTCACACATGAGATGCTGTACACGCATGCCCCTCACACCCTATGATATACTCAGATAAATCTGCCAGAATCTTTGTGACACATGCTCAACAGCTCTGTGCCTGTGACAGACGCAGATAGGTTGACAGCTGCAACTCCTCTGTCGCTTTCTGAGCACTGTGAATGACAGTGAGTCTGCAATTGACTTGAACAGTATAATGGCCACTGGCAGTGTAGGCAACATCAGCTTCTCCTGCGTTGACATTAGTTCCCAGCTCGGTTCTGGGCCTCAGGTTACTGATGCCACTCCCTGTAATGTTCCCGTAGGTTCCCAGGCGGCTATACCCTGCTCTTTGTCCCATTCTACTCTGCAGACTACACAGGGTATCACTGGGCTATATACGACGCCAACACCAAATTCTACAGCTTTGATGATGGTGACGCCAGCACTGGTGAGGCCCTGCCTTCTAGGTACGAGATAGCACTGGCGGATCTAGCCACACCATGGAGTGGTTACCACACATTGCGTGCTGAGAGGTTCAAATACTGAGTGAGCGCAGAGGTACCAGATGTGAGTGAGACCCTCTGAACACGGTCGAAGATTTCGAGGTGTCTGCGCGTTCCGATTCAGAGTCAAAGCCACTCGTGTGCCTGGCGCAGGTGACTATGACTATGATGACAGTGATGACCTGCCAGCTGGCTGCCGGTACCTGGACTGGCAGCCCCCGGACACAATCAGCGGCAGCGCAGCCCTGTCAGCGCTGCGGCCAGGGCTGGCTGCCAATGGTGCCAACGTCAGCGTCTTTCGCAGCGCCCCAGCGTCTGCCCCCAGCAGTGCTGTGGGTGGTACTGCAGCACCTGTACAGACTCATGCTGCGGCCGCACACACAAGCAAAGGCGCTCATACCAGCGCCACGCCTAGCAGCTACATTGCACCTGCTCCAGCCCCGGCAAGATCCCCCAGGAATGCCACCCTTGAATTGGCAAAGCAAGCTGCGCTGCAGAGCGGCATGAGTTTTGGGAGGGAGGGGCTGGTCAAGCTACTTTGCAAGCCCATAGCAGCAAAAAGGGACCCACCCTCTCACATGAGCAAGGCTGTCGACCTTGGCTTGGGCCTTGGATTGGGAATCCCTGCTGCTGTATTCTTGATGTTGGTGTGTGTGGGTGCATACCTTGACAAGTAGAAAACACCACACTAGATGCTTCAAACTCTGACAAGCATTGCCGCTTCGGCGTGATCTCTTCCAGAAAAGTGGCTACAACCCACTCTCACAAGTATGAAGTGTGGACACCCCAATTTTTTGAGACAGTCCTGCTATCTCAGAGATAGCATATAGATAGTATTTCTGCCAGGGACGTCAATAGGCAACATGTCAGTCTTGTGTGGCATGGCAGCAAGAAGTGCAGACGCATTGGTGGTAGAGCAAGCTGGACTACGGAAATTGCTGCGATCATGATGTAAATAAGTGACTCCAATACAAGTAATGAGGGTGTGAGAAGAGCTGTGGATGGGCATCTCTCTGCTCTAGCGATTGCCGGCTGATCTATCGCTTTTTTTCTGCTGTCACCAGCTATTGTTAAAGATGCAGGATCAGTGCTCCTCGTGTCACAGCCAGATCAAGTGAAATTATCAGTGAAATGACTTCAAGCAGCGCTGTCGAGTCCAATGTGCCGCCACGAGGAACTTGTAATATCACAGGCGTGCAGATTGTCCGTCTACAGGCGGTCAGCTTATACTCAGCCTGCTCTGTACCGTGATGGTAGTCGCACGTGGCTGACGTGTCGTCCAGGCAGCATGCCGCAGCCAGTGCATTGCCGGCTATCTGACGCCACTCGCCCGTCATCGGCAATCTAGGTGTATTCTGAGTAGATCACACAGTCCGCTAATCCTTGGCGCCGTGACCTTGTGATGGGGTGCACGGGCCTTCGATCTCGGTGACACAGCTTTGGCTTGGTGCCGCGAGATGCGGGCCGCGAGTCTGATTATACTCTGCGGGGCGCTCCTGAGCATAGCAGTACCTGTCTCTAAGGTTCGTTTCAATCGTCGCAGTCGATCGGACACTGCCCGAAGAGCTGGTTTGCTGCCTACATGAGAAGCACCCTTCCTCAAAAATTGCACTCTTTGGTCGTACATTGCCGTGATCACAGTCTTAAGGAGTATGTCCTTGAGAGGGAGCACTTTTGAGTATAACAGCGCACATCGGCAACATGGGTACTGTGACAGCATAAGGAGGCTGCCTGCTGCTAATGTCATGCTGGCGGGCCAATGCTTACCGCAGCTTCATTTCTGCACTGGAAGATCGGTGCATACCACTTACAGAGGCAACAGAGCGCTATTACCATGTTCATGCACATGCAACACCTACAGCAGTACATCATGGTGTACCAGAGAGGGCTTATAGTGAAGTTTCTTCGAACCATTATCTAGCGTTGGAAGTGAGGATGTCTTCACAGTGGGAGGAGTGCGTGCTGGGCCTGTCCAGGACAGCGTTGCTATTGCCGCTCACTGTGGGTCATGCTCATGACAGGCAGATGAAGTGGCATGACAAGCAGGAGAAAACAAAGCCGGAAGCGCTGTGCAGGCTGAGCAGAGGACAGGTGAGAGCCTGGGGGGCACCAGCAACTCCCTACAGCGCGACTCCCTGCTGCAGCCTACGCAAGTGTCCTGGGCAGGCCGGGCCGTGCAAGAAGAGAACACGCCCAATGACACCAATCACATTCAGACATTGAGCTCATCGCTCGATGCTCATGGTGAGGGCGAGCAAGGCAAGACGCGCCAGCCGCAGCCCCGCAAGGCAAGGCAGCTGACAGGCTTCTCCTTCAGCTCAGGCGCCAGTGCAGCGAGCAGCGCAGCCAGCAGCGCAGCCAGCAGCGCATCGCGAAGCAGCGCAGGCTTCAGCTTTGCAGCCTCAGGCGGCGGCGGCGGCGGCGGCGGGCGGAGCAGCTCAGGCAGCGCCTCTTCAGGCAGCGCAGCCAGCGCATCGCGGAGCAGCTCTGGCGGCGCCTCTTCAGGCAGCTCAGCCAGCGGGCAAGGTGTGGTTTACAGGTCTCATGAATGTACAAATTTATGTTCTGAGAGAAGTACGCGGTCTCAAATCAAAGTGCAAGGTCTACAAGGGCACTCTTGTGAGGCTTGCCTTAGCAAGAGATTAAACAGGATTGTCCCATGTCTCCAGCCCACACAGCCACAATAGCTATGCGGCCACCTTATTTTGGAATCTCCAACATGCCCCATTTGCCCTGCCTTTCTCTATATCACCTTGTTTCGATGTGTGTCCATACAAACAGCACGGCAATGCGCCTTGCAGGGGCTACACAATCCAGGACTAGCTATGTGCCCTCTTCATATAAGGGACCCACCACCACCTCTGCCAGCGGAGCGCTGACCATCAAGAATGGGCTGACCACTGGGTACCCTGCGACAGGGGTCTCCGCCGCCATACCCAGGGGTCGCCTACCTGCCACAACATATCCACACCGGACTGTACAGACCAGCCGGCCCTACACCAACACGTGAGGTTTTATCTGATGCATGCCCCTCTACTGCCATAATAATTGAAAATTTCTGGAAGCCGCTTTTTGCCCTGACCCTTTGTGGGCGAGCTGTCTGTTTCAATGAGTAGTTGCAATGTGCAAGCGATGCTCATGGGCTCCTCGAGACTTTGGCCACCTGGGGGAGCAGTCCATACATGGCGGAACCCATGCATGTCTTGTTTGCTCGTGCCTTGCTGTGAGTCAGACTCTCAAAGTCTATGGTGCAGGTACCCCGGCGGGTACACCCTCCTTTTCATCCCGTACTATTCGCCGGTCTACACAGGCCAGCACTGGGCTGTTTACAATGAGAACAACAATTTCTATGGCTTTGATGATGGTGACATCACCCCTGGTGAGACTGTTCTTCACATGCGTAGCCTGGAGCCTGCTAAGAATTCGATTGAGCACTTACACAATCAGAATTTGGCAGCCAGGATATATTGCATTGTTGCCCATTTTGCTCTTCCAGACCGGGGCATCTATGGAGGCATGCATCAACAGGCGGCAAAACTAGTACACGATGCTTGCGATACGAGTTCATATGCATGGACTTGCACACATCGCCTCAGACGCTTGGAAGACTGGAGGTTGTCTCACCAAATGACAAGCTACATATAGGGTCAAAACCTTGTGTGCGACCGGCGCAGGAGATTATGACTATGAAGACAGTCATGGTTTGCCAGCTGGCTGCCAATACTTGACCGCCCAATCATCTGACATCACCCCTGCTGGCGCCCCAGCGCCTGCCCGCAGCGGTGCCATGCCTGCTGGGATGGCGCCCGTTCAGGCTCCACCCCCAAGCGCCTACACAGGCAGACGCGCGCTTCTCAGCGTCAGCCCTAGCTACTTGGCACCTGCTCCAGCCCCTGAACAATCTTCTAGGGATATTCAGATAGCACCCGCAGCGCAAGATGCCTCTTCAAGCAGCAGTGCAACCCAGCCAGGGCTGTACAGCTTGCTGTGCAGGCCCATAGCAGCCAAAATGGATGCCCCCTCGAGCTCTGGTATAAGCTATGAAAACATCATCTTGATAGTAATGCTCACCGTGATCCCTGGCTCAGTCATTATTGCAGCGTGTATTGGAATATACTGTATCAGGGGCGGAAGTAGTTGCACTAGAGGCCGCAGACTCTTCTAGGGTGTGCTAAAGTTAAGCAAAACTTCATGAGGGCGTAGTTGGGTTATGGCAGCTACAACACAAACCAACTTCTAAGGTGACTCTTATTTTCTCAGCTGGGATATGCATGAGAGGGTCCAGCGCAAGGGTACGTTGTGGGAATGTGACGGCATCAGGTGCAAGCCCATCAATGGGAGGTCAGACCAACATTTTGCTTGACTCCGAGTCTGAATTTCATGCAAGAGCACTGCTTTAAAACCATCACAAGCGATCCAAAAAAGGCAGACTTGGCTGTCTTTGCCATGATGCAGCAATTGCAGGCATTGACTGAGTGAAACTGCTTGACTTCAAGGAATGAGGTGGGTTGACACATAGGCAGCCACTGGCAAAGTGGTGCCCCACACAATATATGCAGACACGATGAGCTCAATGCTTTGAGGGCCGCCCTATTGAAGGAGCTGCATTGGGGGTCCTTTGTGGCTAGGTGTATTTTAGCCAGTTTTCACAAGAAGAGACTCCTATGGGGTAGAATCGACTTCAGTCTGCCACAGTGTGCTTAAAGTTCAAGTTCAAGCTGGATTGTACAATCGCTTGTGAAAAGGGCAGCCACTAAGTAACAGTGCTGTTGCTACAGATGGGTTGGTAGGTCTGGGCTGGGAGATATGCATTGCCACCACGTTAAGTTTCTGCTGGAATTCCTGATAGCGATTTGCGAGGCTACTGCGAGAGTCAAAGCAGCAAATGCGTACAATGTGAGGACTGATCCTTTCAGTAGGTACCTTGAAAGAAATTTCATGTGAAGAGTTCCACCTGGTGTACACATGTGAGAGCGATCTTGGGAAACGTCTTGAGAGGCGTGATACTCGCTACCTCTGGGATGACGTGATTTGGAACGAAGCAGAATCGACATCACATTCCTAGGAAGCTTCCCTGGAAGTGCAGGCAGCTTCCAGAGCGTCCAATCTGGCCCTGGCCAGCATTGTAGCCTGCAACAGCCAAAGTCCATTCCAAGCCTGGTGCTATCTTTGTGTAGGAGATACCGGGCATCTTCTCGGAGCCCAGACGACTTGTTCCGTCATTCCCATCCGTTCGAGAGCTACATCGCACAGGATATCACCCAACACCTTTACAAAAGGTTTGTCGGCCTGTTTGCCGGCCTCTGCTCAGGGCACCACAGGGAACTTTGGCGTGGTGCTGCAAGATGCGGACCGCAAGGCTGATCATCATCTTGGGAGCTCTCCTAAGCCTCGCCCTGCCTCTTATCAAGGTAAATTCTCTCTTAGCCGGACAAACCCTGCCTAGCTCGGTGCTTAATGGAGTAATATCCTTCTCACTTGAGCTTGCTAGGCAGAATGATGCTGCTTGTCGAGAGCCCTCTGATAGTGTATAGCAACGCTTTCGCAATATGCAGACTCCATTAAGGTGGAAGTCCTGGGGACAGTAACAGCTGTATGTCAGACTAGTGCTGAACGTAATGTTGGCGAGCATGCACTAACCGCTGTCATTTGGAGAACGGGAGTGCTTTGAGCGGTATGCGCTGACGTGCGCAGGCTGACCAGAGCAGGGACGAGACCTTAGGCCGTAGAGGCGGCTCCAGCCATCACAGGTCCCTAAAGAATGTTGCTGGCATTGCCATGCTTGCTAGCAGCATTGGAGGCCTCAGCGGCTCGGCAGCGATAATCACTTCTGCCATCAGCTCGAACAACAACCCCTACCGTGACTTGCCTGACGAGAGAGGACAAGGCAAGCGCCCCACCTTGGTGACAACCTACTCCTATGAGCCCACAAGCATTCTGTGAATGAAGCGCATGACGTTTATTCCACGATGCAATATGCTGGCTCCAGAGCTGATGCCTAGAATACCTTGAAATTGAGCTGCTATGGCATTCATGCTCATGGTGCTTGTTGCCATTTGATACCGTGCACACGCCTGTGGTGTTGTGCAATCATGACGAGTGTCTTCTTAGCTGCAGGCGCTAAACACGAGCCCAAAGGCGACACTCTGCCCCCCTCATACCATGGCCCTACCACCAAGTCAGCAAGTGGGGCACTTGTTGCCAGCAACGGGCTGACCACTGGGTACCCCAAAGATGGGGTCAGATGCGCCATCCCTGCCCTGAAAGCATCCCACAAGGTCTATGACACCAACCGGCCATACATCCACACGTGAGGCTTTGTACAATGCACCCCTCAAGTTGTGCTACTCTGACACATGACGTTGTGACCCTTTCAATATTGTGAGCAACACTGCATGTCCTTGATTCACACTTGGTCCCGATTGTGTGTCCGTGTACCCCGTAGCATCGAAACTAACAGGCAAGACTTCTTTGACGCTTCGTCAAGGCTTGGCAAGACAGGGAAAACAATACAACATGATGAGAAAGGCAAAGAGCGCATGTGTTGGAGCTTACAACTGCCTCAGTTGTCTTTTCCAGCCTTTCGACTCGCACATTCCTTATTTTCACAGTCCAATATACGCAGCTCAAGCCTTTCAAGCCTGTCTTGCTGGGGCTTGCAGGTTTCCAAGAGGCTACACCTTGCTCTTCATCCCGTTCTATTCAACGGAGTACTCAGGCTACCACTGGGCCGTCTATGACGACAACAACAAGTTTTACAGCTTTGATGATGGTGACGCTACCTCTGGTGAGGACTCCCCTTTTAACCATTCATCAGTGTTGCAGAATAAGCTCACAAATCCTTGCCCAATCATTGAGGTGGTAGGGTAGACCCTGATTCAATATCTTATTAGGATGGCGGGTGCGATTGGCACAGAGGATAGCCTCTCAGCGATATTTTTACGTAACGGGGACTGTTGTAGCCTATACCACTTGCTTGCAATGATATCCTTCAAGACACATACCCATAGCAGAGGTTGCGGCCGTCATGGCAAAACCGTGTCGTAGTATATGACTTTCCTACCAAAAGCTTGACAGACTTACACGTATGGGATCTTGGCACACCCTTAAGGCGTCTAATGTGATTGCCACAGGGGATTATGACTATGCCGACAGTGATGATCTGCCGGCTGGTTGTGAAGATATGGACTGGCAACACACTGGCACGATTGGTACAAACAACGCCGCCTTATCAGCGCAACCCCCATTTGCCGCTCGTGTTAGTGGTCTTCTCAGCGCCTCAGCACCTCCCCTTGGCAGTGCTGTGCCTGCCGATGCAGCGCCTGTTCAATCTACAGCTTCAGAGACCTATATGGACAAAAGCATGCACAATAGTGACACAGCTAGCAATATTGCACCGGCTTCTGGCCCCAAGGCGTCTCCCAGGAATGCAACACCTGGATTAGCAATGCAAGTTGCATCAGAAAGCGGAGGTAGCATCGGAAGGCAAGGGCAGATCAAGCTGCGCTGCAAGCCCACAGCAGCAAGAGGCGACCCTCCGCATCATATGAGCGGGGTCAATTTATTTCTGGTTGTGCTGGGATGTATCGTTGCAATCTTCAACATTGCAATATGGGTAGCATTGGCATACCGTGGTGCCACCACGCTTCCGAAGCAAGCTGTGTTAGTCGTCAATCAAGCCGTTGCAAGCTG
Organism: Coccomyxa viridis; assembly: GCA_963930925.1. NCBI lineage: Eukaryota > Viridiplantae > Chlorophyta > Trebouxiophyceae > Coccomyxaceae > Coccomyxa > Coccomyxa viridis. The sequence continues at coordinate 287,953 of CAWVOJ010000006.1, read as the reverse complement.
ACCTGATACGTACGCACACATGCATGTCATCTCTCAGATTCAACTTTAACAATGTTGTGGCCGCTGCATAGTTATGTCTAGGATGATTTAAGGTTTCTCGATATGGTGATGAGTTCGAGCGCATTCAAGTCGATGATCCAATGAGGATTTGGGAAAGGTACGGCCTGTTGTGAGACCCTGATAACCATCGCAGACCAATGTAAATTGGGATAGCACGTATGTCAGTATCAGCAGTGAGGATGTGAGCTCAGCTCTAGGCTACATACTTGCTGCAAAAGTTGTCACAAGCATTAGTGGCTGCAAGAGTGGAGCTTCTCATCTTCGGGGGGGGTGCTGCGCGAGGTTTGCAAGGTTGGTGCTGACGAATGATAACAAAGTGTTTGGATGAACGATACTCTGACGTACCACACAACGTGCATGACCATTTTCCCACCTCTTGAGCTACAGAGGTGAGGATATTCCAAATTGCACTCAAAATGCTTAAGGCAATTAGGGGCTAGGTCATGACCACCCTTCTCGTGAAGAGTTCGTTCAGCTAGGAGCTGATAGGGTGAATATCACTTAGGAAGTGCTATCACTCTGACTTATGGCGAGCTCGGTGAACATGGGCATTTTAAGGGATTGTGATGCGCGGGCTTTCTTCAGTTGGCTGCCATACACACGCATGTATTCTTGAATGCCCAAGCAACCTTAGGACTTTCAAGTCTCTATGTCACAGTGCCCGGTGTGGGCGCACTAGTCACGCTAGACTTGAGAATGGCATGGAACTATATCATGTATCACCTCAAGCATCCACTTACAAGGCTGCACATAGCTCGCATGGTGCCTTTACTGCCATGTGGTGAGCCTACAAGATCACGTACGTGACTCACGCTGTAAGCCCTCTGTTTCGGGCTTTGGGGTGCAACCTTCATAATCCTAACGTCAACTATCTTTTAAAAATAGCACATATTAGACACAGCAGGGAATAATCTAGCAAGCAGCCTTCCAAAAGCACATGGTTCATTGAATATCTGGTGGCACGGTCTATCCTGTGTGCATTCACCCCAACCATGATGCGTTTGAACATACGTCAGAATTGCAACACTCAATGAGTTGTAGAGGTCAGCGGCTGGTACCATGAGATCTGTTGAAGGCTGCGGTCCAATGGTGATGTTTGGTCCATAGTTGTACTTGTTTGCGTGGGCACCGAGCACACGCACAATTGAGTGATAGAGCCTCTCTAGAGCTCGGAGCTCAAGGTCGGAAGCTGTGACCTCTTGAGCAGTGCCGTTCAACGGACAACTTGTGCCAGGGTCGCTTTCATTCTTGGCAATTTCTTTGGCAGCCAGGGAACCTTGCATGGAAACCTCAGACAGGACGCTCTCAAGTAAGACTCTTGTGATGGTGCTGGTCAGATCTTCTAACACCTTGTCGGTGGGTGAGCCCTCCAGCCATCGTGTCTTTTCTGGACTAGCCTGCACAAGCAGAGTTCACGTGTATAGACAGGCGAAGTCCTTAACCACAGTCTATCATGGCATCATGCTGCATCCTTTCAAAGTTGTCACTTTCACACACTTTCAAGGAGGGCTCGACCTGTGCAAACGGAAGGCTTGCGGCGCCCAGAAGCAGGCCGTAAATTGTGCCGAGGAGTGCTGTGCGGATATCTAGCATCTTTTTCACACCTGCAAAGAACCGTGCTATCAGTCTGTTCTGTCTCAGCCTTCATACTACAGAGTAGGTCTGACGGATGAACAGTGGGCTTGACGTTCGCAGCACCTCAGCAGCGGGAGTGTCACTGGCGTGGCCAATCTGTCAGAACTGTAAGTCACCGAAACTCTCACAGTCGTGCGACGCCTTCCGGACAATCTGGCACTCGGGAATTCGAGAAGCTGTTTGAAGCTTCCCTTGCTCTTCCGTTACGACTTCGAGTAGGGTTCTCCTACCACTCTCCTTTAGTGCCTTTTAAGGAACCGTATCCAAGAATCCGGGCTGCAGCTATGAAACTTGCCAGAGCCCCTACATAATGGCGCCAAAGTCTAAAACCTCCGTACTCCCGGATACAAGGCCCATTGGGAAGCTTCCCTAGAACTGAGGCAGCTTCCAGCTACTTCTGCTTGCCCCGCAGTCCAATCTGGCCGTGGCCAGCATTGTATACGCAGCGCACCCCACCCGGCATTGAAGCAAAACACAGTGATAGAGCAGAGCACAGCCTGGTGCTATCATCGCGTCTGTGCAGGACACACAAGCTTCCCGAAGTACACGACGCTCCTCTCAGAACCGACTAAGTTGTCCCTCCCGTTCCTGTCTTTCCACCCGGCACACAGGAAGTCATTCGATCAGGAGTCTGATCACAATCCTTACCATTCAGTAGCTGCACGGCCAAAGTCCTCCTGGGACTCCATAAGTACAGCTCTGCATTTGGTGCCGCAAGATGCGAGCCACAAGTCTGAGCATCCTCTGCGGGACTCTCTTGTACCTTCAAGCTGACCTATTTGCTGTCAAGGTGCGCTTCAGGTCTCCCAACGTAGAACTCCAACTAGACAGCTGACTCAATGTTTTTGAAGACCTCTCGCACAGAGTGAGCTTCTCGGGTACCAGGACGGCTCTATCAACAAGAACAGCAGCAGCATGAGCGCTAAGGGTCGAACGAGATGCTGCACCATCTGTGGCATGCCAGAAATGCCAGACCTTACTGCAGACAACTAGTGTTCACTGGGATAGAAGCGACATAGAGGCTCTTGTCGCATGCTTGATGTCCCAGGAAAGTGCTCTTAGCAGGGCTGGCGCCCTCACAAACAAGGCATTCTCTAGCTGTGCTTTCTGGTTTGCCGGAGAGACGTAGAAATGGATGAATTTGCCTCTCTGCGAGGAAAGTGGTTTGATGACCAGGAGATGGTTTATAGTCAAAAGCCTGGTGGCAAGTGTGGCTGTACATCGTTTTGTCTTGCTGCGCATAAGAGGGGGTGTGTTTTGGCAGAGCAACCGACATGCAGAGCACCTCTCCTGTGTGTTTTGACCAGCAATCAGCAGGGGCGCAAGCTTGCAGACAGAGCTCTACACATGCTGCTCACACAGCTGGAAAGCAAGACTACATGAGAAGGCAGCCTTGTGAAAGGGTGCTTGTGCCGTGCAGGCCAAGCAGGAAAGCTATGAGGGCCTAAAGCGCAGGGGCGGATCCGGATCAGTACAGCGTAGATTCCTGCTGCAGCCAATGCACCAATGGCCGCACCGCCAGGAAAGAATGCTGAAAGGAGGCGGTGGGGGCGGTACAGCACTTCCGCTTCTCACACACATGCTTGCCTTGCGCTTTCGCTTGCAGAATGTCTTGATCTGGCCGGGACGCAAAGTAAGATGCAATGTGTCACGCGCAACAGCTGCACTCAGGCTCTTGATCTGGCTAGGATGTGAAGTGAGATGCAGTGTGTCACACGCAATTGCAGTACTTAGACTGAGTGCTGCAGACTCATTGAGCGTATGACCGATATAGACAGTCACAGGCGGCCATGGTGGCGGGGGCGAGGGCGGCTGTGCAGCACCTCATGAATGTATTACTATATTCAATCTAGCCACCACATCCAGCTAGCCAGGACATGGGGCTGTGCTGAGCTTGAAGCCTACAGAGGCTTGCAGGCGGCCATGGCGGCGGAGGTGGGAGAGGCGGTGGCGGGAGAGGCGGTGGCGGCTCAAGCGGCGGCGGCCGAAGCTCAAGCGGCGGTCGAAGCTCGAGCGGGTCTGAGGGCGGCTCCAGTGGCGGTGCGTATCAAGGGCTCACCTTTTCCAGCACTTCACGTGCATGTTGTGGGTGAAAGTGCGACCGCTGTGTCAGTTCTCACGGCAAGCCCATTTTAAAAGCCGTCAGGCTACAGGCAGGTCTTCACCCTGATTGCACACACCCTGGCTGTAGGCTCCACTCCTGACCAGATCTACCTACAATTGGAGCGCCGGCAAGCCCTGATTTTACGTCATACTGTGAACCTGCTGGGTGGATTGCAGGGGCGTCAGCTTCCAGAACCACGTTTATGCCCGCCTCATACCGGGGTTCTACCACCACATCCGCCAGCGGGGCGCTGACCGTCAAGAATGGGCTGACCACAACATATCCCAGAGATGGGGTCTCTGCGGCCATTCCCTCAGCTCCCAGATCTGGCATGCCATCCTCTCCAAAGACGTATGACTCCCATAGGCCTTACACCAACACGTAAGCCTCCCTCACACCCGCCCCTCTCATGCTCTGACATACCTTTGTCATGGTAGGAGCTTATCGAATGAGAAATCGAGCCAAAGGAGCCGCTCTCTGTATTGTTGAGGAGTAGCAATGCAGCTCCAGGCCGCTCGCTAAATGAGACCCTGACACCTGTGGGATGACAACTTGTTACAGTTAGTATACCATGAGCACCCTCTGTGCATGCAGTTGGGTTTTCTTGCCTTGGCATTGTGTTGAACTGTGAAACTCTCCTAATATGCTTTGTGCAGGTACCCTGGTGGATTTACCCTGCTTTTCATCCCGTCCTACTCAACAGACTACGCCGGCAACCATTGGGCAGTGTATGATAACAACTACCAATTTTACGGCTTTGATATCGATGATGCCACCTCTGGTGAGACCTGTAATTGACGCATGTCACTCAGCTTGCATTCACACTTTGATCTGGGTTTGACAGTACATACACACAAGCAGAATGGGGTTGCGCATCAGCCCATCTCATCTTCACATAATTACTCAGTTGACCGGACATTTTTTGATGCTCAGCATATCCTACATACGAGGTATATCCTTCATGGGAACTCATGATGCTCTTATTGTCGAAAGAAGTAAACTTCTTTATGCATTTCACCTGTAGCCACTTGAGAGGATCACAGCGTCTCATGCATCTGACGCAGGTGACTACGACTACGAAGACGGTCATGACTTGCCAGCTGGCTGTCAAAAACTGAACCCGCAGTCCTCAGCGCAGCCGCCAAATCTGGCTGGTCATGTCAGCGCCCCAGCATCTGGCCCTGGCAGTGCTATGGCTGGTGCTACAGCGCCTTTTCAGGCTTCAGCCCCAGGCACCTACATGGGCAGAGGCAGTGACTTCAGTGTCAGACCTAGCTCAACCGCGCCTGCTCCAGCCCCTGACGCCAAAGCAGCTTTTGTAATGCTCAGTAGCAGCAACACATCGAGGCAAGTCAAAGTGCTTTGCAAGCCAATAGCAGCACAAGGGGATCCATCTGGCCTGAGCACGGACGACAAGGTTACTATTGGCGTTTTTGTAGGACTCTTTGGCATGGCAATCCTCATCCTGGTATGCATAGGCCTGTGCAAATGCATCTGCAAGCCTAAGCCACGTTAGATGCTCTAGTCTCACAAGTTGCGGTGACTTCCAAGGTGTCCACACGCTTGGCTGCCAACAAGGTTCATGCGGCAGAGAAGATATCACGGGCCATGGCCTAGCTTCTGAGAAACAATCTCGGTCCTTCAAAATGTCAGCTGCGGCGATTACTCAGGCTAAGAGGGTAAAGGAGATCTTTTGCTGGTGCCATGACTGGGATGCAAATGTGGCAAAATGTCAATTGGTGGGTCTGCTGCAGTGTAGCTATGAGTTGCTGTGCCGTGACTGTAGCATCATGGGTCTCAGACTCACTGCATGAGGTCAGTGGAAAGGGCATGCATAGGGCACATGCGACCATATCCATAGTCATGCTGCACTGCACTGCACTGGCAGTGACTGCAAGGTTGTGCATGTCTACTTAAGCCCGGGTTTGGGCCTTCTCAAGACAAGATAAGGGTGTTATGTGATACATGGCTGAGCTCTTATTTCCTTGAGATCTGACGTGCAATGCCCACTTCTTGGGAAACTGCATTGATGGCGCTGGCAAGGCTGGCCGGGTGGACCTCTAGGAATTTTGCAAGGCAGTGGATCAGGGTCACCCTCCTGAGGAGTCCTTCTTGAAAAGGTCTGTGTTCCCGTGATGATGTCATGTTTGAGTACCTATGATAATGTTCAAAGGCCAGGCTATGTGCAATGAATTGAGTGAGCATGGAAGTGAGCAGGACCCAGGGAACATTCTAGGGAGGCTTCCTTGGAAGCGAGGCAGCTTCCAGCTGCCTCCACTCTGGGGCAAGTGGCCCCAGCCAGAACTTCACACTACCTTCCTTCTTCAAGTGCTACAGGGTAAGTGTAGGGCTCAGCTTAGTGCTTTACTTACGTTCTGTGTAGAGCACGCACCAGCTTGTTGGAAAAGGGCTCGGCGCTCCTCGGAACCCGATCGACTTGCTAGCCTTTGCCCCTGCTCTTGATGGGCCAGGGCTCTAGTGCTCGGAGCGTCACTTGAGCAAATCAAAAGACATCACGACCTTCAACGTCTCTGGGGTTGCAAGGCAAACTTCAGGTGGAAGTCCTTCCCGGGACGTCACAGGCAGCTTCGGCCTGAAGCCGCAAGATGCGAACTGCAAATCTGCTCATCATCTGCGGGGCTCTTCTGAGCCTCGGTGTGCCTCTTATCAAGGTGCGCTACAGTGTTCTCTGTCAATCAGACAGTGCCTGGGCAGCTGACTCGGTGCTGAGGAGAATTACTCTTCTTGCAAGAAGGACTGTGCTCTCCTCCGGGCACAATCCAAGTCAATTGATGAAATCCAAGACTTTAAAGGGACTGTAGCTCTGTTCTGTTATGCAAACATGTGTTCATCCGTGTTTACTGAGGAACCAGCAACATCACGGTGGCTTCATACAACCCCAGAGAACACACATGGTTACGCCTGGTAGGCGCCAAACAACAGAGAGGGGTCAGAGGACATCATGTGTTGTAAACCTCTGTTTCTCTTGGGAACTGACTACACTCCCCAGTGACTATGGATGCTGTTGCCATTTGAGGGACGCCAGCTTTGATGGGAACTCGGAGGACAGGGATGGCTCTGCCTCACAAGATAAATTGATGCCGCTGCCAGACAGGCACATATGTGGGGATTCTCAAGAATGGATTTGAATGTGGTGTAGGCTGAGGTGGAGTTGGGTGAAAGCCTGTGGCCCAGGGGCAGGTTCACACGGCGCACGTCCGGGCTGCAGAGAATGCCCAAGGTTCGTACGAGGGAGGTCATACCAGAAGGCGACATGCCCACTCATTACAGCCGGGCCCAGCAGTCGCGCAGGATGCCTGATCAGCGCGACGAGACAGACCAAGGCGAGGCGCACCAGCCCTTGCTGCGCAGGGCGAGGCAGCTTACTGGCTCATCAAGCCGCAGCTCTTCAAGCAGCTCATCCAGCAGCTCTCGAAGCAGCAGCTCATCCAGCAGCTCTCGCAGCAGCTCGTCTAGCAGCTCATCCAGTCCCTCTCGAAGCAGCTGGTCTTCTTGGTTCAGCCCATCCAGCGGATCGCGGAGCAGCTCACCCGGTGCAACGCAAGCCAGGGCGGCTCCGGCAGCGGCCAGCAAGCCTGCCCAGCCGTCCCAGAGCAGGAGCGCCGGGCAGGGCAATGCAGCCAATGCTGCAAAAGGCAAGACACTGCAACCTTGACCTTGCATTTGCTTTGCTTCACAGTGCTTGCACACAATCTGATGCGCTCCCACTATTCAGCCAGCACAATTGCACTGTGTGCATGGGTGGTCCTGGTGCTCGCGGCAGCATCATGCCTGTGTGCACCTTCAGACTCACGCCGGCTCCACCAAATCTGCCTAGCCATGACCAGACCTTCCGCTATGTGCGCCATCAGAAGGATGAATCTGGCCGTGTATGTGCAGGAAATGCGCAACCCAGAAGCAGCTATGTGCCGCCTTCCTACCATGGCCCTACTGTCAGGTCTACCAGCGGGGCGACGGCCGTCAGTACAGGCTAACCACTGGATACCCGACAGCAGGAGTCTCCTCCCGCATCCCCAGGGGTCCAGGGTTTGCCACGTCAGCACCCCGCCAAACCTTATATGCCAACCGGCCCTACACCCACACGTGAGAATTCCTTGCACCCCTTCTGTCCCTGACTGAGGAACGTGAACGTTTGTGGTTGCAAATTCCCGATCACATGAGTGCATCGCTAATTCATGATGCTAGCTAGTGTCAGTGACAAGAAGCAGAGCAGCTTTCCACAAGCCAAGTAGGCCCTGGACATCCAACAGTGTGGAGCTGCAAGGCAATCCAGAATTGTGACCACCAATGCATGCATCAGCTTCCCTTGCCTTTGCCTTAATATTGAGATGCGCTCCTGAGTCCACTTTGTGCTCTTTATGCAGGTATCCTCACGCGTATACGCTGGTCATTGTTTCGGCCCACTCGCCATACTACACTGGCAACCACTGGGCCATCTACGACAGCAGCAATGACTTTTACGGCTATGATGACAATGACATGACCGCTGGTGAGACATCTATCCCAAACTGCATGGCTAGTACTGTTGTTGCGACCAGCTCTTGAGCTGCCAACTGACAGGGTCTAACCATGTGCTGATAGGCTGGGAGGAGAGTATGGCTCATTGAAAGGCTTGCTCGAGCGCCTTGACACCTGTCCAGTGTGTACTGTGGGAAGTGACCAAAAGAAGAGAAGTCATTCGTCAGGGCTACCTCATCTACGCCTTCTCAGACTTTACAATTCACCAGGTGACATAGAGCCAAGGTGTCCCATGTGGCTGGTGCAGGTGACTATGACTATGATGATGATCATAATCTGCCAGCTGGTTGTCAGTACCTGGACCCTCAGTCCTCTGAGACAATCGACACCAGCAGCAGCTCTGCATCAGCGCAGGCTCCAGGTCCAGCTGCCGCTGATGGCAGCGGCCATGTCAGCGCCCCAGCGCCCGCCCCTGGCAGCGCTGTAGCCGCTGAAGCGGCGCCTGTTCAAGCTACACCTCCCAGCGCCAACACAGGCAGACGCGCCGTTCTCAGCGTCAGCCCCAGCTACCTCGCACCTGCTCCAGCCCCTGGCATGGCTCCTGGGGATGCAACATCTGCCAACGCGACGGGAAGTGCAGCGCAGAGTGGCGGCACTGCGGACATGCAGGGGCAGGGCAACCTGCTGTGCAGGCCCATAGCAGCAAAAGAGGACGCCCCACCGGGCATGAGCAGGAACACAAAGATCATCATAGCTGTCGTCGTACCAGTCGGTGTCATGTTGGTGGTCTTCTGCATATGGTGCGCATGCAGGAGATGACCCCTTAAGTCATCCCAAACCAGTGCTGAGAGCACATGTGTCAATGGACCGAGCCTGTGCAGGTCTCATTTGAGTCCCTAGGGTCAAAACATATGGACCGCTCTGTCATTCCTTTGATGTGGGCTACCCATACGCAGTCAGGCTTCGGCCGATTCACAAGACCTGACAGGGGATATTATGGTGTGAGATCGCATGCTGTGGTCCTTCTATTTCCAGGTGGGGTGAATTGGCAGTGTTGACAGGCCTTCCTCAGAATGCTGAACTCTTTCAGCATCATGTGCTGGGTGCCGTTCAATGCCTATGCAGTGCTTTTGGAGGCTGCTTATACCTGGCTGGAGAATCCTGCCTGCACTAGAGATACAGCACAATGAGACAGGGAGAGCCAGTCGCTTGCATGTGGACAGCTCATGCTTGGCAGGGTCTGCAAGCAGAAGCCAGGGCACAGGCACCTGCTCATGTTCTGCAACTGTTGCTTTGTGCCCGCCTATCTAATGTACAGTACATGTGGACAGCTCAAGCTTTGGTATACAAAGCTGCATCGCTGTAAGATCCGGAGCAGCATCTTGGGTTAGCCTAAGCATTGCCAGTCCCCAGACATTCTGAAAGCATCCATGCCGTTGTATCAGGACCCACTGGAGCGTCAGACGTCTGACGAGCCCCTTGCAGCTTGTGTCAAGATGTTTGCAAATCTGCTCAGCACAGCATACTGACAGACCAGTGACTTTGGACATGGTCATCATGTCTGCACTCATGACAGCCACACTGGCGCAGCAGCAGTGACCATCCTGCTGCCTCCCTGCATCCTAGTCAAGGATGTCTAGGATGCTTTCACAGCTCCTGGTGCTTGCTGCTTGGAACCCTGCATCACCGGCCTGTGCTTCGCAGCTGCTTCATTGTAGCGCGACTGCTGGTCCCAGCGCCGGTGAAACTTGTCACCCACTCTGTCATGCCGTCTGATGTAGTCCACCTGCACCAAGGCGATGTCAACGCTAGACACTTACCCCACTTGTGTTCATTGGTTTTGGAAAGTCTGTTTGTGGACAGAGACTGGCTGTACACATGTGGTCTACGCAGCCTCATCCCAGGGCCGCTGCAGACATGCCAAGGCTAACTGTTTGCTGGTCTGCAAAGGCCTGCGAGCTGCATGCAAGGCTCTGAGGACACACCTCCTGCTCATTCCATGAGTAGTCTGCTGAGGCCACGCTGCGCAGATTGCCTGGCTCCTGTTGCATGTAGCCTGGGTTGAGGGAGGACCAAAGAGATCTGGACATATCTTCTGCTAGTGCTTTGGTGTCTTTGCTGCCTAAGGAGGCGTCTATGGGCTTCTCAGCGTATACTTCGGCTGCTTTGGGTGGCAGCACCACGAGCACTCTCGTATTGCCAGTCCTTACAGCTGCACTGCTGGGCTTTCCTTGACGCATGTCCAGCATCCTGAAACATAAATTGATCTCAATGAGCACACTATAGCCGAAATTGTTGCCCAAATGCCACTGCAGCGTGTCGCTACCTTTCCTCCTTCTTGATGCTTTCTTCCAGCTGGGCAGCTTGAAGGGCGTGCAGGGTCTGCCGCGACGGTGGCTGCTTCTTCGTAGGCATCTCAAACACACTGAAGGGTGAAGCGGTGTTTAAGTCGATGATGCGCAAAGGAAGCGCTTCCGAAAGTCTGCCTCTGAACAAACCTCGGAATGGCGCTATTCTTGGCACCAGCCTGTTGCCTGAACAGGGCCCAAGAATTAGTACTGCTCAGGTTTGATCTGCAGCGTTTTAGATGTTTGTAGGCCTAGATTGTAGCAGCTCGTTGCGTCACGGCGCTGTCAGCGGATCAAATAAGCCCAAGTATGGCGCCACGCATTGCCAGGCGTAGACCCCATCCGTGACACATCCATAGTACAGCTCCTGACCAAAGTGAGATTCCGAGAGGGCCATGGTGATCGAGCTGAACATGGGCAACGCGACATCACATGCGCAGAGACGAAGGAGTGCAAGGCTTCAGGGACAGCAGAGCTCGCAAGAGCGCAGTGAAGATCAGCCAGCACAAGCAGCAGCTGGTGAGATATATACTCACAGCTCCATCTCCAGGCATAGTACATTAAACTCTATGAAACACGAAGTACTGTAATCAGAAAGGGATATGCATGTATGTCAGCGTCAAGAGGGTCGTCCCATATACACGTCATGCCACATCGTTCCCTGTGCTTAGCACATGTTGGGGAGGTGCTGTAGCTCGTGAGAAGCATTCAAATTGTGTCACATTTGTATCAATGTCAGTAGACTGGTCTGAGGGAAAGTCTCGTGGTGATGTACTGTCAGGGTTTTGTTGCCCATCGTGCCACCTTCCCGAGGAAGTAAGGCATATTCCAGCCTTGATATGTCAGCTGCTGGCTCCTCAGCTGTCTCGGATTTTAAAGAGCTATGTATGCTGCAGGAGAAGACGATCCTGAGTATGTCCCCGAGCACATGCGGATGGCATCGGAGAGTGCAAGCGATGAGGAGGTATATATGACAGACGAAGATGACGATGATGACGAATCTGACGAGGAGGAGCTAGCAAATCACGGACGCATCTTCATTCCTCTCATGGGTGCGCCCATGCAGCTCATACAGATTGATGCCATGCTCCTAATGCATACCAGGTGTGGGTTCATCATTTTGCAAAAATAACCACTGCAGAGTTCACAGTTTCCCTGCTTGTCACTCCCACATGGCATGCTGCTCTGAGCATAGCGTGCATGGCTGCAGGGGGCTTGAGAGTGGCTAGGAGGAGCATGTCAGAGAGGAATGCAACACTGAGCAAGCTTGAGAGGGTGCCAAAGGACCCCCCGCCAGCAGAGGAGAGCGTGCGCCAGATCGTCAGCAGCGCCACCGCCTGCGAGAACCCGCGGCATCGCAACGAGCTGGTCAGTTGCATGGCCCCTGGCGCAGGACGTACTCCCATTGTTGCAGACTGGCCATTTGGCAGTTGCTCCTGAGGCCCTGCAATCATGCATAGGCCTGTTGAGATGCACAAGCCTGTCAAAGAGGTCGGCATTACTTGCATCACTCTCCCATTGTTGCAGACTGGCCTTTTGGCACTTGCTCCTGAGGTGTTGCAGACATGCATATGCCTGTACAGGTGCACAAACCCGTCACAGAGCCAGGTATTGCTTGCAAATTCAACTCTCTCAGCTGTTGTGAGCCTGTGCAGGCGGATGGCAAGAGCAAGGGGGCGGCAGGCAAGAGGGCGTCCACGCTGGGCCTGCTGCGCCAGCGGGAGGCCAACATGCTCGGGGGGACCACCTGCGGCATGACTTCCCCGCAGCGCTGCCACCTGGGCGCCTTCGTGTACCAGCCAGCCGTCCCGGCGCACTGTATAGACACCATGCGCAGCCGAGCCTACATAGGCCAGTTTTCTGGCGATGGCGAGGTCTTCATAGGTCAGTCCTCTCTGCTCTTGCTCAGGACCTGTCAGTGTGATACTGGAAGGTCCATATATCCTTTTGGCATTTGTGAGTCTTTCATGCCAGGGCAAATTGCATGATGATTGCATGCTCCATGTTGGGCTGCTTCAGAAGGTATACCCCAGAGCAATGCAGTGGCTGTTCCCACAGTTTACTTTAGGACACCGTTCCCCGCTTATACCCTTTTATATCTGCGACTTGCATGCGGCCTGGGTGTGTACTTTCCTAAAGCGTCTTCACTGCCTTGCAGCGGCATTCCAGCATGATAGGCGGATCAGGATCTATGAAACGGAGAATGACTGGCGCCTGCGCAAGGACGTGCATGCAAGGAACCTGCGCTGGACCGTTACAGACACCTGCCTGTCCCCAGACCAGAAATATCTCCTGTATTCATCCATTACACCTACTGTTCACATGGTGAGCTCCGGAGAATGCCGCATTTGAAGCCCTCCCCACACGCCTCTTGTGATATAGTAATCAAGGGTGATGGGCTTGACCGGGAACTGAGCCATCTGCTGACAGGCTGTGGCGCTCAACTTCCGCAATCACTAAAACTTCATTGCAGAACCTGAGCATGAGCTGTGCAGTGGGTCATCTCATCAGTCTAGGAGATTGTCAGAACTGAATGGTGACTGGAACCGCAGGTCAACATGGCTGCAAGCGGGACGGTGGAGTCAGAGGCAAATGTCACGGACATTCACGAGGCGCTGCACTTCGACATCATGGACGAGGGCAGCGACGACGGCTTCCAGCGCGGCTTCGGCATCTGGAGTCTGAGCTGGGCTGCCAATGGGCAGGAAGTTGTGGCCGGCACAGGCGATGACTCGCTATACCTGTACAACATGGACCGCCAGAAGGTCGGCTCCCTGCAATGCATGGCATGCATGAAAGAGGTCTTCACATGGAGCCAGGGCAACAGGAGGAGTGTGCAGCGCAATTTGCCTGTTTGGGTTGTGCAGCTCCTGATGATTGGGATCTTCGCAGGAGCTCGCATGTCCTTCAACCTTAGGCAAATCTTTGTATCCTTGAGGGCATGGCACATCATGGCAGATCTGCATCTGGCTACAAAACCTATACATATGACTCTGTGAAGGAGAGGATGACAAAGCCGACAAGGATTGCTATGGCATGCAGACGACACTGAGAATACGAGGCCACGACGATGATGTCAATGCTGTGGCGTTCCTGGACGACAGCTCTAACCTCATTGCCTCTGGCTCTGATGACACCCTCATCAAGGTGACATCTTCATTTTGCATTGCTAGCCATCATATCTCTTGCCTGCTCTCAGTCTGGCCCCTCCTAGACCGGCTTTATTGCAATTATGGTGGTGAACAAGGGCAATCTTGCAGAAGCGCCATGCATGTGTCTCTAGCTCACCGGGTTGGAATACATGAAAGGAGAAGCATCGCACACAGCCGGCTCGAGAGGGGATATTTTGTTGAATAAACGGGACTCCTGTGCACAGCTGCGCCTTCCTGTTATTCCTGCTGACAAGGACGTCCATCAGAGGGCAGTTCCTGATACACTTGTGGTGTAATCTGCTATGCTATTGCCTCTGCAGGTCTGGGACAGGAGAGCGCTGCGGGGGAACCGGCCTGCAGGCGTGTTGGTCGGGCACACAGAGGGTCTCACGCATCTGGACTCCCGGGGCGACGGCCGCTACCTGCTCTCCAACTGCAAGGACCAGACTGCGCGCCTCTGGGACATCCGCAAGGTGGCCATGCTGCATGTACCTGTTATGCGGATCATTGCGCATCTTGGAATGCTGCAGTGTCTGCAAAGCATCGTCTCTGTGGCCGCTGGCTCTTAGTGTATCCTGCTCTGCTGGCTCTTAGTGTATCCTGCTCTACATGCACCTTGGTGATAGTGCCCACTGGCACTGCAATGACCTGCCCGGTGCCTTGCTCCAAAAATCAGACACTGCTGATAGGAGTTGGCCCTAGTCAAGAAAGGCTGCAAATGAGCATGTGCATGGTAAAAGTGTGGGAGGTTGAATTGTCATGTGCTGCTGTAGATGTACACATCAAACGAGCACCACCGGCTGCCGCCTCCCAAGATTCCCAAGCTGGGTGACTGGTAAGCCCACATGCCCAGGCCCATGCATGTAGCCCGCCTGTTGCACATTGTGGGCACCATATCCTGCAACCTCCCTGCAAATATTCCTCAGTATGCCCCGGATATGCCCCAGCCTGGGTGTCTCCGCCAAGCAGAGTCTGATTTGGCTTCTGATGCAGGGACTACCGGTGGGCAGATTTCCCAGCACTGGGTTATGTGGTGCCACACCCCCATGACATCAGCGTGCAGACCTTCCGCGGCCACAAGGTGCTGCAGACGCTGATCCGCGCCTACTTCTCGCCCGCCCACTCCACCGGCCAGCGCTTTGTGTACACTGGCGATGCGGACGGTACCGCACGCATATATGGTAGGCTGCAGTTTCTCTCGTGAAGTCCGGTCATACGTGCTGCCAGCTGTCCTGCGTGTGCCCCTCTCCTCATGCCCCACCTCAAAACGCTTCATGAGCCTGCAGTTGTGGTGTACTGTCAGCACAGGACGCTGGCTGCTCAGATGCGCCATCCGTTTCAGAGAGCCTGATACACCTTTGTTATGACAGTCGTTGTGACAGCTCCTCATGCATGGCATGGTCGCCTCCTGGAATGTAAGAGGGAGAGCGCTGCTGCAGACATTGTCAGCGGAAAGGTGGTCAGGGAGCTGCGCTACCACCGGGAGATTGTGCGCGACCTGTCTTGGCACCCGCACCTGCCCATGATGGTCACCGCAGCCTTCGATGGCAGCGTGGTGCAGTGGGATCCCGCGCAGTCTGCCGACGACGAGGGCGGCAAGAGCGTCTGTACAAAGCGCAGGAGACAGCTGCCCGAGCCTGGCGACGACAGGCTTGAGGACTTCTACTAGATGAGGCGCATGCAAGATGCGCCCAGACAAGTGTAGGATGGGCAATGTGTAGGGCTCTGACATTCGTCCTGCGCATCAGCTGCAGCAGCAGCCATCTGGCGGCATCCATTGCTGTTGGGCAATTGCAAGCAGACAGAGAGGCAATTCCCCAAGCTCCAAGAAAACAGTCTGCATGGCAGCATGGTGCAGTGTGACCAGGCCAAGATAAAGAGGAGAATCAAGTGCACCTGGGTCCAAGCTCTTGAGCTAGCAAGCCAGAGGGATCCTAACATGGGCTCATGGTACCCCGTATGGGGTGTTCTGAAGCAGATAGCGGCCACATTGCTGCACAGCGCATCGTAGTCTACATCATTGAGGTGGTGAGATGCGCATAATTGCGCTCACAGGAAGGATGGCAAGATCACATGGCGCCTTATTTGCGGCCTGTCAGCTATTCGACATCTGAGTCTTATAACAGGACATCATCATCACCCTCAGGGGTGTCAAGGAGTACAATTAGCGCGCGCAACGGGTTCAGCTGCAGTATCTTTGACGGCCCCCGGGGCCCGGGACACGGTGATTGCGCATCCTATCCAGCATGCTGTGCAGGCCTCTACATGTACAAGCCCAGGCTGCAGAGGCATTGCATCAAGCATTGCCATTGTATACAAGACCAAGACACACTTGACCCAGACATTGCCCCTTCTAAAGATGAGCATGTCTTTGTAGTAGCACATGCGAGGCTGTCAGCAGCTTTCCGCCACATTTTCTACAATCAAGAGTGGGAGTATCAGCATGTACTGCAAGAACCTTTACTCAAGCTTGACGAGCACCCATCTGTAGAGAATCTGACATTTATCATACCTAGATGGTAGCAAGTGTAGAGTCTAAAGAGGCATCAATGCAAACATTTGCAGCCGATCTTGACAATCTCATTCCAGGATCCTGGATGTCTCCCTTTGCCCGTGTATTTGCTTGAGCAAGAGCTGTAAGGCCAGGTATTACGACAATTCTATGCACACAGATATTGTGAACTGGAAAGGTCTACACATGTGACATGTGCCACAAGCTTGAGCCTCATGTTGATACAGGGGCTCTTTTGCAAAGCCTTCCAAAACTTCTCAAGTTGCATTAGACAACTACATGCTAGGGCCTACTATGCGGAAGCTGCCTTGAGCCCTTGCAAGCCAAACATTTTCATGAACTTCCTCTCGACAAACTCAGGGTACACCCACTTCTGGATGAAGCCTCCCAGCAGCGCTGTGCGCGCTTTGCCTCCTGTCACCAGCTCCCTGGGCGGCTTCCTTTGCATGATGGCGGCTGCAATGTCCTCAGCTGCTTCACAAGCTGTCATGATTGGGCCGTCCTGCAGAGGAGGAGGGCAGTCACTTGTAGAGCAGGCCATGTGAACCTTCCCGAGGTTATAGGGTTACATATGGAGGTGCCTTGCATCCCCCATTGTATCCTGCTCTCCACAGCCAGGGATGAGTTGCTAAGATGGGATGCGACTGCAATGCAAGCTGCCTTAATATTGCACATTTATCAAAGTGCTGTGCAACATTGGTGGAAGTTACCTTTGCAGGTACATCCATGCGCTTCTGTATGGCATCTGCAATGGAGTGGTAGGCCGACTCCTTGCCATAGTACCGGTCAAAGTCGCATTTGTTGTTGTTCCGGATCTCGCTCTCAATCACACCGGCTGTCACAGCTGCATGGCAGCACCCCCCTCATCAAGTGATAGCCTCACTTCAGGCATTACAGAACTGTGTTCACAGCTCTTGTCAGCTCTTGCAAGGCAGCTCTTTCATGCTAGAGGTCTCGAGAAGGGTTTAGACTTCTCCCTGAGCAGCTTGCTGTAAGTAGCACACTCTGTGTCTGTCCAGCCATCATAGTACGCATCATGGCAGTGTCACATCCATGTGAGCAGGCCCACCCACCCAGCACATTGACCCCCAGGGCCTGCACCTCCATTCTCAGGCAATTGGTGAGCGACAGCAGGGCAGCCTTAGAGGCGCAATAAGCTGCAGACAAGGGGAGATCCACGTAGGAGGACACGCTGCAGATGTTTACCACCAGGCCGCTGCCCTACATGTCATTAGATTCCTGTCGGCATCTTGAGTCATAAGGCCAGTCTTCCACAGTCACACTGCATGCAGCAGAAGTGGTTCGACAACAAGCACCTCACAAGGTACATGTTACAGAGGTATGATGCACAGAAAAACTGGGTCGTCTTACTCTGGCTAGCATGGCAGGTACGACAGTCTGCGTCATGCGCACAGCGCCAGTCAGATTGGTGTCCATGACCTGCTGGAAGTACTCCAGAGGCTGCTCCACAAGAGGGCCTGTTGCCTGCATGCCTGCAGGCACAGAGCAACCATGCTTCAGGGTTCCGGTAGAGGCAGGGTTACAGTACACCATCTTGCAGTATAGCCACATGCAATTGTAGTACTTGTCAAGCTGCTACGAACAAGGAGCGGGCATGGGCAGGGGCTGAGTAGGATAGCGGGGTACAATAGAGCATTAGCAGTCTTATTTTGAGCTGACCAGACTCTGACGGCTAAGACAAGGCAGATACAGAGCCTTGCCTGCATTGTTGATGAGGATGTCGATAACGCCTGCCTGTTTGCAGATGTCTTCAATGCACGCAGTGACGCTGGCAGCAGAAGTGACATCACAGGTGGCAGTGCTGATACCATCTTCTGCCAGCTGCTTCAGAGTCTGTATCCTGCAAAGCACACGCCATTTGTTACCATTCATGTATGATGTAAGGCTTTGATCCTTCTTACATCGAGTCGGCGTTGCGCAAGCTTCCATCTCCATGTGGTATGTACCCCATCAGCTAAATCACCCCTGATGCAGCAGTACATAAGGCAGACCAAGGAAGCAGGACATATAGGAAAGTCATTCTTGAAAAACATGCCGGGCGTTCCTTGCCTTCGGGCTGTGGCAAATACATGGAATAGCTTCTCCCCCTTGTGGTCGACCTTGCTGTGCAGAGCGTAGCACAGGGCCCTGCCAATGCCTGCATGTGGAGTGACCGTGCCATTCTACGTTCATCCTTTGAGGTGATGAAGTATTCAGAACGGAAATCTTAAAGAGTGTGTGCTGCGCTGACATGCCTGATGAGCACCCAGTGATGACCACGGACCGCTTCCCCATGCAAACTGCGGATTCTATATTCGCCACACAAAGCCTCACGATGTCTACATTCCTGTCTTTCGACGCAGGGGCGCCATGGTGCTCTCTGTGAGGATTTCGCGACTGTGTCTCACCAGCCCGAGACCCTATGTCCAGCGCCTCAAGTGAGCAGCTGGATAAAGAGAGAGCTACGGGATCATCTGTATCCCTGCTGCGCAATGCTTTGCAGATACTCACCACTCGAAAATGGCGCAATACATAACAGGATCAGAGCTCTGGCGTAGGGATTTGAAGTGTTCAACAAGCCAACTACTCTTCACAGGTGACAAGCCCTGGGACGTCGACCTCCCACCTATCAAGGTTATACACATCAGACTGTAAAATTGCCTGGTCAACGGATGAGATCTTTGGTCAACAGATGATGTCATCCTGTAAGTTTCGGATAAGCACGTATCAACGGCACAGCGCGCACAATCAGATTTAAAACTAGCTCTCATCCAGCCCCCTGGAAGACTAAGTCACGCCGAGTGTGGAAGTGGCGTCTTTTAAGGTCTTCGGGCAGGTTTACAGCAATTTGATCCAGGGAGGTCAAACCTCATGTTGGAACCTCTTGTAGACTGCAGATGCCATATACCAAGTAAAGAATAGCTCACAGAGTGCGATTCTGGTTGGAAGGTCAGTGCGACATGGCTCGAAAGCTCGAATATCATATTTCAGAATATATATTTTACAGCACCGTTTTGGAGCCGTGCATGTATAAGATATACTGGGCTTGCAGGGGCATCTCTGTTGTTTTCTCGTAATGGCGACTAGTGGCATGGCAACCCTCGACCAGGGACATGCCTGGGTCCTGCCATCAGCAGCATGCACCAACAGGCCCAGGCTTAGAAAGCCTTCTGCTCTACCACAGCAGAGAAGGGTCCTCTGTCGAGCATCAAAGGAATCAGAAGACAAGCCCGACTTCATTGAGCGGGCCTTCGGGACGCTATTTGGCAGCAAGGCACTGGGTGCAGCAGAGCCTTTCGGTATGAAGCGGATGAGCGATGAAGCTTACAACGAGCAGTCTGTCGCTACAACGACCGAGTTTGCTGACCCAGTAGACGGCGACACAGAGGAAGTGGCAGTCATCAGGCCTCTTCTGGCCAGGACGCGCCTGGAGAAGCTACCTCTCAGGTGAACCCCTGACGGTCATGCAATGGGCTTGCATCGCTGCATATGTAGCTTTGCTTATCTTAACATGCAGTCATCACTCACTTGGATAATGGTCAATACCACTGCATAGAGCAGCCCCGAGTGAGCACGGTGCCAGACATGGTCATGCAGGAGATGAAGGCATTGGCGTTTGTGCTTGCAGGATGGCTTATTCAGCCGATGAGCATGGCTGGAGCGCTGGGGCGTTTCACGCTCAGGTGGACACCTTTGGTGCAGCCGTGGTGCTGGGAACCTCAGCCGGGGGCGCTGTCTTTGGGGCCTACAATCCTCGGGGCTGGATAGGTGAGCCGTGTGAGGATCTTGTCCTTCATTCTTGCAGGATAATCCGTGCACACCAAGCTGTGAGCAGGGTTCGACATTCCTGGAGATTGCCAAGAGAGATATCAAGCAAGTGTGTCCTATGCCAGGATAGGGCTTGGGGATGAGCGCAACGCCATGTCAGCATTTCTGTTTACCTTTCCCTCACGCAACACCAGCGGATCTGCAGAGAAGCTGCCCAAGGTATCCCCACGTTGCTCAAAGAGTCCAAGCTGGGCAGCCTACGTCTCTGGCGGGGCATGCTTTGATATCGCCACCACAGATGCTAAGTGTGGAAATGATGTCCAACAGCATGAGTGCCCGTTTCAAACATCCCAGCGTGCAGGTGGGTGGAGCTGGGCTGGCGATAATTGACAAGGCTGAGGCTGGGCCCCAATTTGGGGCAGAGGGCCTGACCATACCGCTGCAGCCCGGGCAGGAGCGCCTGGCAAAGAGCAGGCTGGGCACCTACTATGCCCGGCGGGCAGATGGCGGGCGGTCCCTCTTTGCAGCTGGCGAAGAGAAGCGCGCGCAGCTGACAGAGCTGAAGGTGCGCACGCTCAGCTTAACACTGCTGGTTCTGGCGTGTGGTGCCAGGATGCTCTCTTGCCTCGCGTATAGCTTTCAGCGCTGTTGAGCGCCATGTGAATGCCCAATTGGACAGGCTGGCCGAAGATTGGGACTAATTGCATGCTCGCGTGTCAGATATGCATAGTATGGAAGAATGATGTGAGATGTGTGGCTGCACAGGTGTATGTGGCAGAGGGAGGTCCTGAGGAATGGCAGCTGGATGGAATTGTGTGGAAGAGCTCGAGCTCGTGACAGCTGGAGAGGAACATGTCAGTGACGATGGCACAGTTGTCACCCACGAAGCTGCACCTGAGCGGTGACAAAGCTGCAATCGATCTCACCACAGCCAGCCGGAAAAGAGTTACCTAGGTAGCTGCAAACCTGTCGTTCCAGCAGAAAGCTGGATCACGCTATGACTGAAGTGCAGAAGTATGTAAAGTAGAGGCATTTTGC
Organism: Coccomyxa viridis; assembly: GCA_963930925.1. NCBI lineage: Eukaryota > Viridiplantae > Chlorophyta > Trebouxiophyceae > Coccomyxaceae > Coccomyxa > Coccomyxa viridis. The sequence goes on along the minus strand of CAWVOJ010000006.1, from coordinate 266,857 downwards.
AGCATCAATACTCCTTACTATGTAGTACATGTGAAGTGGAGTCAGAACTCTCTGGCATATGCATGGCCTTTGGTACCTTACGCATTCACATTCAGCTGTCCTGGATGCAGATCATAGGCCACTCATGACGTGGCCAGCAGCGTCGCAGCACAGCACAGCAGTAATCATGGCGCGGGAAGGAATTTGCAAAAGCCCACAAATCATCGGCCTGTGACTCTGCATCTGTCATAGTGATGGCACGCAAACGGAAAGCCGATCAAGAGGCCGGCCCCTCCCAGCGAAGAGGCCGAGGATCATCTGATCTACAAACAGATGCAGAGCCAGCAGAGCAGGATGAGGCCGCTGCAATAGCCGAGGAGGATGATGTAGCAGTGGAGATTGAGGATGCTGACGATCAAGTAGGCAATCAGCGACGCGAAGAGTGGGCGGCACTTGCCAGGAGGTACAATTCTTCCCTCACACCAGTGGCGCCCCTACACTACATGATGCCGTTCTATTTATTGTGCTAAGAAGTCTGCTTGCCCAATGAAATGCTCCTATCTTTGGATGATCCGCGGTCTTGCAGGAGAGCAGCTCACTTTGCACATTTTGGGGCAGACGACGAGGAGGAAGATGAAGACAATCTCCATACAGGTGGCACCGAGGTACGTGTTACTATCTGATGAAATACAGTCCTTTGCTCATGGCAGGCAGACAGAGTGCTTTGATCTCTGGCTTCCTGTCATGTCCCTGAGAAGGCGCATCTGCAAACACAGACACCCGCACAGATGCAGCCTCAAGAAAGGTGTGGTCTGTGAGCTAGGCAGCTGGTCGTATGCTCTCATGCGCTTAGGTGCTAAAGTTTAGTGCTGTGACAGGCAAGGGCGCTGGGGCCATGGTCAAGCGCACGCCAGCTGGTGGAGGGCAGAGCAGCTGCCCTGTCTGCCCGGGAGGACAAGATTGCAGCCGCTGCCCAGGCCGCAGCTGAGGCGGAAGCTGCCGCAGACTGGGCGCCCAAGCGGGATCACAGGCTTGGGCCTAGGCCCAGCCCACGAGTGGGCAGGCTGTTCGACATGTGCCTGGACCTTTTGGTGGAGTACATCGAGGATGTGGAAACCCTCTATGGCCTTCCCTCTGCCATCAAGGTGTGCTCCTGCTTGGAGTTGAACTCACATTTGACATTGCTGCATGTAGCTCCCAGCAGATTTTCAAGTGCTTCAGCTGACCCACTTGGTTTTCTTGAGGCATAGCTATCACCCTCTATGAGCATGCTGCAAAAGCATGTTGCCAAGCAGGCGGGACTGAGACTTGTGCGCCTTCACAGGTGCAGCTGGCATCGGCGGTGTGCAAAGCAAGATTCCTGACACCCACTGTGTTGCGGCTTTTCACGGAGGACACACCGGACGAGGTGGTGCTACCTGAGTGCTCCGCCCTTGAAGCACCCTGCCTCTCAGAGGCCATGGCCCAGTGCGCCTCACCAAGGTAAACTTCCTCGCCAGGATGGAACACGTCCCTCTGCATTGCAGCACCTTTGTATATGTGTAACTTATCATGCGGTATCGCCGTAGTCACAAGGCCACCTTCAGACATGCTTAGTGATCATCACATGCCAGGCTGGAGCGGCTGGAGCTGGGCACATGTGGCAGAGGCTTTGGCGACGTGGCGGCAGCAGCCATGGCGGACAAGGGTTCCCTACCCGGGCTGCGCAGCCTGAGGCTGGGGGGCGCCTACCGGCTGAAGGACGCTGACCTGGAGCGGCTGCTGGCGTGCGCGCCTGATCTGGATCAGCTCCGCCTGCCCCAGTGCTCCCTGCTGCAAGACGCAGGCTGCCTCCCCAGGCTCTGTCCGGGGATCAGGTATGCACATTAACCCTACTCGGGACAGGTCGGCATCTCCACAACTGATCCACATTGTCATTCATTGCTCCGTGCAAAGAGCTGCTCATGTTTGGTGAGAATTGTGATGTTGGCCCACCTCATCGCACACACTACCCGGGCCTGATCAGAGTGCCTTCAAGCGCTGCATCCCCAAGAGCGCATTCCTTAGCATTGTGCATGGCTTGCAGGATACTGGACCTGTCTGCATGCAGAGGCATCAGCGCCTCCTCTCTGCAGAGCGCCCTTCCGCAGCTGAAGCAGCTGGAGGTGCTCCACCTGGACGGCAACCCGGAGGTTTGCACACCCCACTGCACCCATGCTTGATGTCAAACTGTGCGCCTACCTGCTACTGAGATGCAAGAGTGCTGTGATCGATGCTGCTGAAAAGGCAAAGGACACTCTCCTGAGACAGCGAGAAGCATCAAGAAGTCCGGGCTTGTCAACTTGCAGCGTTCTCTGCTGCACCTGCAGCAACTCCGCCAAAACGATAGCCCCGGCGGCCCAAGAAACCAGCTGCATGCTGCCAGCTACCAAAAGCATATTCAGAAGCACAGACACAGAGGTCGCCAGCGTCGAGTGCCCTGCTGCAGGTCTCGGACGAGCTGCTGGCAGAGGTCGCGCTGGGTTGCTCCCGCCTGCAGCGCATCAGCGTCTCCAACTGCTCCTCCGTCACAGACAAGGGCGTGCGCGGCCTCGCGGCGGGCGCTCCGAGGCTTCTGGCGTTTGTGGCGGACGATGTGGGGCGGCTCACAGATGGCTGCCTGCTGGCTCTAGGAGAGTCCTGCAAGTCCCTGCAGGCGAGCCTTCCTTTAGCTCACAGCTGTGCTGAGCCCTCATGGCATGTCTATCCTCCTGCAGCGCCAGTATGCTGGCCGAGGGGGAACCCTGCAGAGCCAATGGCTGGACATATGATTGGCTTACAGATGCTAGCCACAGACTCCTGCTTACAGCAGCGCTTTGCAAGGTTCAACTCTCTGACCTCCAGTCATTGCACAGCATGACTGCTGGCAAGTAGATTTAGCATCTGTGGGTATGCATCTGCCTGTCAAGTATGCATGAATAGCGGGCTCTGATGCTGGGTGGCACCTGTGCAGGTGGCGTCACTGAGGCGGTGCACCAAGGTGACTAGTGTGGGACTGGCGGCGCTGACGCTGAACGGGTCCCTGCGCAGCCTCAATGTCTCGGGCATCAGCGCTGTCGGCCCGGGCCTCATGAAGGCGCTTGCAGACTCTTGCTCGTAAGTCGCTTTGCAGCGTGCTTGTTGTCTAAAGTGTCCTTGCTACAGTTCACCCGCTGCAGGCTATTTCAATATAACCTAATGTGTCAATGGAGCCGTAGTACCCAGTGCAGCATCAGCAAGCTGACAGCAAGACCCGCAACTTGAGCCTTCAAGAGTACCTTCACCCATGTTTCCTACACTTTGGTGGGCGGTTTGCAGGGATAGTTTGGAGGAGCTGAATGTGTCCTGGTGCCGCGGAGTTCCAGAGCCTTGGCTGGGCGTCCTTGCAGACGCCTGCACCTCCCTCCGCAAGCTGACTGTGTTTGGCTGCTCTCAGGTGACCTCTCCTGCTCACAAGTGCAGTATAGCAGAGCTTCGGTCTTCTTGTTGTTGCTGTGTTGCAGGTCTTTGCTTCACGACGTCGCGCTAATGCTGACACACCACTGAAGAGGGGTCCTGTGGAATTTTCTGTGCACTTGAGAGGCTACGTACACTGCAGTCGAGCATTGAGGGTGGGATGTGGTCATCTCTCATCTGCGCGCTGCTGTGCAGGTGTCTGAGAAGTTCCTGAACGGCCACAGCAATGAATTGTTGGAGGTGGTCGGGGTCAGCATACAGAAGAGCCCTGCCCCTCAATTAGCCAAGGCCGCGCTCTTGATGGCTGCAGAGGACTGATATGTCAGACCCAAAGTCGATGTGCTTTAAATTGATCATGCCAGCAGCCGTCACGAGAAGCGGCTGCCACTGGCAGCCGACATTAGGAGGTATTGAGAGAGCAGATAAGGGGGTTGACAGTGAGGTGGACGAGCACCAACGAGAGCTGCAGTTGCCTGACTTTGGCTGGACCCTTTTAAAATAGAAAACAGACAGACTGGCAACGGTCCAGGTTGACAGTGTCACTCATGAGAGATTCTTCTGTAATTGTACAACATGAGAAAGTGCACGTGTCGGGAGCATCAGCTCCATCTTGCAGTCAGGACATATAATGCCGCCTTGTCACCCTATCCATGTGTGGGTACTTACAATGTTCTGCCATGCTCATCCCCTTCGTTTGTGCCTCATCACTGACGTTCACTTGTCATGTAGGCTCCGTCCCATGAGTCAATGCCATCGTTTTCTCAGGTGCCAGGAATGTTGTAGCAAGCATATCAGTTGCTGGCAGCAAGTGCCCGTATGCCCGGAGAGATGTCGTAGTTCCGGAAACACGCTGGCATGAGCCTCGTATCACGTACAGACCTTATTGAAGGCCACATCAGACAGTCTTAATAAGATGATCACTACTACTGTGGCTAGTGACCAGGCCTCTACTAGTGGCCTGGCTGCTAGTAATTTGGCTTTCTAGCAATTGTAAAATATAGGCTTTCACCTGTACACATGACAATGTAGCAGGTGCATGTGTGTAAGTACATGTTTGCTGAGAAGAAGCTGCAGCACTGGACTACCCACAGCTGGCAGCTTGTTGCACCATAGTGCTCAATATTGCCGTAATGCACGAACAAGATGTAGTGTTAAGCGCCATAGATTGAGTATCTAGAAGTTTGCCCTCACAATTACCCATTCTTGGTCCATTTTATGCTATAGCAGCACATTCTGATCATTACCTAAGTTTTCTTCTTGTAGTATCGAGGTATTTTGTTGCAACAAGAGTTCAGACGCTTTTCAAAGCCATCCCTGGTCCATGCTTGATTGCATAACACAGAGACACCGGCCCGCGCAAGGCATTCAGGACATGCCTTGCAACAGCACTTCCAAAGATTGCCGGGCTGGAAGCTGGGGGGCGATCGTGCTGTCCAACAGCGTGTGCCTTCCCTAAAATACTCTAGGGGCCTTATCCGTTGCTGATGTAGCAAAGACTGCCTCCGTGCCAAGTCAATATGTAGAGGCAAGAAATCCATGCTTGACTGCAGGTAAATCTGTTCCAGTGCGGTCACTTGGGCTTCAAGCTGTGACCACGTCTCCATGTGCAACTGAAGGCTCCCTGCTGTAATGACGGCAAGCGTCCGCAGTGGGACTTCTGGATGAATGTCAAGCGATAGACTGCATTGCAGGTTCAACACAACAAGCACCTCTAGACATGGCATATAAGATGGCGTGATGTGCAATTGGAGTTCCACGTCTGCTATCTTCCCAGAGTGTCCCTCTTCCACAATAATTTGCAGATGCTTCAGGTTGTGCATAGCAAGCCACTCCCACTTGACCGGCATGAGCCCCCACTTGTGGGGCCGCAATCTCATAAGCCGCTGGCGAAGCCACGCCAGTCTTGTATGTGCCGTCCACCCGCTGACCATAGTTGCGTAATCAGATGTAGGCGCTATGCTCTTTCCGGTACTGATATCATGCAAGAGACAAGGCTCTGGCAAGGTCAGCTTGCCTAGAAGGCGAACATCTTGCAGTGCCAGGTGTTGCAGGTGCACGCACCCAGTAAGATCAATAGGATGGAGGATTCTAGTACCAGGAGACTTCACATACAAAGTTATTATACCTTTTAGCATGCTGATGCATTGGAAGGCCTCCCCATCCTCCTCTTGTCTGGGCCCCTTGTGAGAGCGTGCGCCTATATCTAGCACCAAGTGCTGCAAGTTAGGTAGGTCTAGGGGCATGGTCACTGTCTTGACCTGCAGTGTCAGCACCAATGCGTGCCTTGCGAGGACGCTCAGGAGCACGCCTTCAAGGCTGCTCTGATTGAGAGGCACCTGGGGCCTGCCTATGATGTGCAGGCACCGCAATAGTGGCAATGTTCTGGCAGCCCGGTCAATGTCTGCGATCTCGGCTGGGGTGAGCTTCCCCGTCTGGTGCAAGCGCCACAAACTCAAAAACATGGAGTGGCATGCGGACCACTTTTTGGGCTGCAGCTGCCTGATATTCACCCGCCCACTTTTCCAACTTTTGCTGCGCACTTCTGCGGCAAGCGCCTGTCTCCTTGCGGCATAGGATGCACGGCTAGCGCCGCAAGCCATGGCCCAGTCCGTGACATCCATGAATTGACTGAGCTTGCCCCACACATCTGCTGGCAGGTCCATGACCTGTACAAGTGCAAGCAGACGTGGATGATAGATGCACATGTGAGTATGTCACCTCTTGCCTTACAGACATGCGCATGATGTCTTTGCGGCGTCAATTGGTGTGCAGCATACTCTGCAATGTACGCTATCACGGGTTTCTGCGGCTTATTTTGGAGGCTCTACCATAAATCTACAATGCCATGATTGTAGAGCCCTGTATATCATGATACGGAAAGGCAGTCGGACCACAGGACCTCTGGTAGTATACACAGCAGAAGGATTCTTGTACCTTGTCCGGATCTTGTGGAGTACTTTGGGTTTGGTTGTCGACGAGGAGAAAGAGGTACTTGTCAGATTTGAGCTGAATGCCTGCAATGCCCCAACGGAGGCTCGCACACGACTGCACTCGATCTTTACACAGCTATATCTGTAACTAAAACGTTCTCAAAACTTGTCGGGTAACGGTCAGCGCAAGTATCACATCGTCATATAGAGACGAGGCGCCCAGCAATTGCCCGCATGCCCGAGAAGGTGCCAGACGTCAGGAAGCTGAGGAGGTCTTGCTGGCACCAGTTGCATGGTCCTGACTGCAAAGTAGGAGGGAAGCGTAGGGACATTTTCAGCTGGCCTGTCCTGGTCCTACTACATTCTAGCAGGTCAGTCATATCACCAGGTCTCTCTCAAGACAGTGCAGCAAGTGTGCATGACGCATGTCACATACAGTAGCAGCACCGTTATCAACGTCAAGAAGGAGCTTCAGAAGTGCAGATCTAAGTTGTACAGCAGGTATTAGCTCAAACATAGCCTACTGGGCTACACGCGGCATGAGCATCCTAGACCGCATGCCCCAATCGCTTGACGCAATCTCTTTGGCCTTGCCTGCCAAGCGCAGTTCAGGTCGAGCAATGTCTCGGGATGGGAGGCCATCCTCTCAGCCTGTGCTTTCTGTGAGGTGTTCGTCTCCTATCAAGTGGCCCTAGGGAGCCTTGAATGCCAGAGGTTGCCATTCTAGGGATGCCTCTCATGCTTGCAGGCTTGTCAGCCACCCGTTGTCAATTGATTGATCTACACCAATGCATTTCAGAGCTGTACAGAGACACTGAATGGAGGTGTCACAACAGCTGAACCATTCCATATTTGTCATGATTGACAATGCATTGGCTTGAATATCAATATGGCTACGTCTACCTCTTTCTGCCAAACCTCAAAATTGAAAGCCCCATCAATGAAGTGGACCTGTCATGCATACCATTCATCTACGAGTCATGGAATACACTATGCTGGTATGTCATGATCTCCTAGGATCCTTTCCGCATTGGGATCTCAGATGCTTTTTTGAAGCCATCTCTTGTCCATGCTTGACCACACAGGACAGGGCCTCACTGGGTCGACCTAGCCCAGTGGTTAAGCCGAACGGTCTATGTACCCGGAGGTCTGGGGTTCGAACCGCAGTGCTTGCACGGGTTTTTCGGACTCTAGGGGTTTAAGTAGGTACTCGCCCAAAGTGGTGGGGTGAATGCGCCGAGATCGTTGGCCTGTCTCGTGCCTACCTTCGGGTAGTTGAAGAAGCCGGCTTGCGAAGCTTGCCAACTGGCCCTTGAAGCGGGGGTGAGGCTTACCTCGTACGCACCTGGCTGTCAAGCTGGAAAGCGTGTAATTCATTCATTTCATTCATTCATTCATTCATTCATTCATTCATTCATTTATTCATTCACACAGGATAGGAACACCGGCGCGCGCAAGGCACTTGGGACATGCATTGCAACAGCACTCTTGAAGGCTGTTGGATTGAAAATTGGCAGGCATGCGTGCCTTCCAACAGTGTTGCCCTTCCCTGGAGTATTCTGCATTCCAAGGAGGCCCTATAATGGAAGAGGGCCAAAAGTCGCAGCTTGACTGTAGGTACAGCTTTTTAACCGTGGTGTCCAAAGCTCCAAGTTGTTGCCATACTGCAACATTGAGTCCTAAGGTCCCTGCCGCAATGAATACAAACGACTTCAATCGGATCTCTGGACTGATGTAAACTGATAAATTGCACGGCGCATTGATCTCAAGCACCTCCAAGTCTGGCATCACAGATTGCAATACACAAGCTTCCAATTGCGGATCATCTTGTGACCGTCCTCCTCCCAAGTCTCCCTTGCTCAAAACAAGCCGCAGCTGCCTCAAATTACGCAAATGGGGAGGTGTCCAACAGACATTCAAGGGTCCCCTTTCCCGGGGCAATAAGCTCAGAAAGCATGCCAAGCTCGTATGTATTGTCACCCCACCAACAAGAACCGCAACAGCGGATCCAATGTGAATTTTGCTGCAAGAAACAAGTAAACGCAGGCGGCATCCCTTTGGCAAGGCCATGCTGCCCTCAAGTTGTGTATTTTGCACAGCAAAGTGTTGTAGATGCACGCATTTGGCTAAATCTATGGGCTGCGTGATAGTGTTGTTAAAAGATTGAACATACAAGGTCTTCAGACCTTTCAGCACGCTGATAGATAGGGAGGGTCCCCAACTGTCCTCTCTGTCGCCTTTGAAGAAGGTTGCGCCAAAATTCAGCACCAGATGCTGTAGATTTGGGAGGTCCAGGGGCATCTGTATTGTTTTGACATCTAATGTCAGCACTGGCGCCAGTTTTGCAAGAATGCTTACAAGCACGCCTTCAACGCCAGTCTTCTTCAAAGGGACTTGAGGTCTGCCTATGATGTGCAAACACTGCAACTCTGGCAATGTGCCAGCTGCCTGCTCAATCTCTGCCATCTCTGCTGGGGTGAGCTTCCCATGCCACCGGCATAGGTTCAAACAGAGAGAGTGGCAAAAGGGCCATCTTTTAAGCCGCAATTGCGCCATCTTGGCCTGTCCGTATTACCAGAATCCACTACGCACCTCTACTGTGACCAGACGCTTCCATGTGGCGTAGGATGCATGGCTGGTCCCGCAAGCTCTGGCCCAGTCTTGTAGCTCCATCATCTGACCGATCCTGCCCCATACATCTGTTGGCAGATCCATGACCTGTACATGTGGGAGCAGAACGAGGATGACTATATCACTCTGACGGAGTCGCTTCGACCTAACATCAGGCCCCCTGACATGACACCCATGGTGTGCTGCACATCCTATTTGCAAGCTTCCACAGACTGCTGTGGAGTACTTGGAGCTTCTGCTGATCTGCTTTTTTCAATTGCAGACCTGTGTTATCGGCATACGGCGCTTGTACTCACCCTCCTGCGCTCTGAAAAGGGAAGCTCAGAAATGGTGGCTGGCTCTTATTTGTCGAACGCAAATCCGAGGTCTCATCGCCAGCTTGGGAGGCGAGTCGGGGTTCCGCACAGCTATAACGTCAGAGCACCCAGGAGTGCATCCTCTTCGGGCATAGCGAGGTGTGTGAAGTATGTCATAACACTGCGGGATCTGTTCATTGGATGTTGACGTGCTCAGGGAAGCACTGTGTCAGAGTGATCTGCCGAGATGCCCAGCAATTGCCCGCATCTGAGGAAAGACGCCACATGAGGAGTCTTTCATGGCACCAACATGTAATAGGCCAGGCGAAAAGCTTCTGACTTGACAGCAATGTCTTATATGCACCAATCAAGTAAATATTAGAGGGATCTCAAGAATCCATTCAACATAACTGTCTTCCTTTATTTTGGGTGTCCGCCTCCGAGGTGAGTCACTGCAACCTTAAAGCCATTTGGGGCATATTTCCCATAGTACGCTGTCTAGCCCAGAGCCAATATATCGTGCCATGCCAAGCAAACACCAGACCAAATGATACAGACATATGACAGGCAAAGCAGTCAAGTCTGCTATGATGTACCGTCAAGCCAGTAGGGTCCAATCCGCTGAGTCAACATCCAAGTAATAAGTTCACACTGTGGCACTTGCGCACACCTAGTGAGGGCAGTGTTCTTAGGGTTTACGGGTCTCAGACATTTCTATTGCAATGGTGCCTCAGATGCTTCTCAAAGCCATCCCTCGTCCATGCTTGATCACACAGGATGGGCACACCGGCTCGCGCAAGGCACTCAGGGCATGCGCCACAGTAGCACTCTTTCAGGTTGCTTGGCTGGAAGCCCTTGGGCATTTGCGCTGTCCAGCTATCCTGCTCCATAATAAGATACTCAAGGAGCCTCAGCTCTGCCCTTGGCTCTTGCGCACAGGACTCCTCTAGTTCTGTCCTGTAATCTGGCGGGAATGCTTTTCCCGATTGTAGGTACATGTGCTTCAGTGTTGGTGGAGCTTGGTGTATCAGCTTGTGCAGATGCAGGGTCCCCGATGATATGATGACGAGCACCTTCAGCGGAGGTATGGGATCCATCTCAACTTCCACACCGCACGGCATATTTAGCTCGAGAATTTCCAGGTTTGGCGTGAGGCCAGACTTGAAGTGCACTTTCAGTACACCCTCTTTGCTGCTCTTCTCATCAATACATTCCTTGGTCATGAGAAGCCGCAACCGCTTCAGTCTTTCCATTTGGGGAGTGTATCTTAGTACCCACCCACCGTCCCATCTGTTGATGTCGCTCATCTGCCCTCCGTAGCTTGGGTTGTAGCCAATTGTCAGCCCAGTGACTAGAGGGGCAACATCTTCTGAAACTTCTTGACACACCTGGTGGACTGCACTGTGAGCGTGCAATAGACATCCTGCTGGGAGGGCTAGCTTATCCCGAGCCACAAGGATTATACCTTGCACAGCTATATGCGTCAGGTGCACGCTACCTGTCAGATCTGTAGCACATATTGGGATGCCATCTGATGACTGTAAATACAGAGTCTTCAGACCTTTAAGCATGCTGATGGCTTCGAAGAGTGAATGCTCAATGTCCTCCTCCCACCAGGGTCGATAGTTTTTGGCTGAATCTATATCCACTACCAAATGTTGCAAAGCGGGGAACTCTAGGGGCATTTGTACCCTCTTGACTTGTAGAGTCAGCACTAGAGCATGCTTTGCGAGAAGGCTCACAAGCACCTCTTCAATGCTGCCTTTTGTGAGAGGCACCTCAGGCCTGCCTATGATGTGCAAGCATTGTAAGACTGGCAGCTTGCTAGCAACTGCTTTCAATTGCTCAAACTGGGCTGGAGAGACCTTTGCAGCCTCATGCAGCTGCCATGTATTGATCCACAGAGAGTGGCTCGTGGACCACTTATTGAGCTGCAACTGGCTCAGGTCAAGGCAGCAACCCGGGAAGAGGGGCCACATGACGCGATGAAAGAGCCTGACAAGGTTTTGCTGAACCTTGCCCAATTCATAGCCTACCTCCGCAGCAAGAAGTGGCCTCCCCATGGCATGGGATGCACGGTTGGTGCCGCAGGCCATGGCCCACTCTCTGAAGGACATGAATTGTCCAATGACGGTCCAAATGTCCCCTGGTAGGTCCACTGCCTGCAAGACAATGAAGCTCAATTTAAGTCACTCTGAAGGGGTCTACTATCAGCCCTTATGCTGACCCTGTCTCAGCTGCAAACGTACACTCCTGCTGCATGCGAGTACTATGCAGTCCGCACGTTCATTTGGCCAAGCTTGCACGATGTTGCGGACTTCTTAGCGGCTATGCTTTTAACCGTGCCCTGACAGGCTGTCAAGTTTTTGACTCAATTGTACGGATGCATGGAAAGCTGCCATCTCTACCTGTTCCGTGTAGGAGCGAGGATGCCCGTTCCAGCTTGTGAGCTCAATCTCACGGTTGCGGGGCATCCTGACAACTGTTTTGAAGCCTGCGTAGGGTGATACTTTTCGATACATGGCGATATCTCTGAGAGCCTCTTCAGTGATGCTGTACCTTTGCGTGTTTCTCCAGCGCAACAATGTTAGCCTTACAGAAGCAACAACTTGTACTACAGGTAAGTAGCCTTGAAGGCTGCCAGCAGTGAGAAACCGTGAGAAACTAGTGAGAAACTGTCAGGGGAGTTTCCAGAATCCTGGAAGCTGAGGAGTTCTAACTGGCACCGTGACAGCATAATCCGAGTCACGAGAAGAATAGGTCCAGCCTGTGGCCCACCATTACACTGTGAGCCTCTTGAAGAGCAGGTTGCAGGCTAGTCAGAATGACTGGACTGGCTTCCTTACCAGACGAGGTCGTGGAAGACATAGCAATACGAATTTCAAACAGGGAAGGGTTTGAGTCTTGGTGTAGAGTAGCCAGCACAAGCCCTCGACTATGGAACGTCAAGCTTCCAGTAATATCTGGGTGCTGCCCAGGGGCTTCCTCCGCGTGGTAACACCCCTCATGATGACTCAACTCAGAGTCTGAATCATTCATGATGTTGCCCTCTGTCAGTCTGCGCAGCTGTGATCATGTGCCTGCTGTGCAGCTTCCTTGTCACCAACAATGGCGCAGGCACGAAGATGAGGTCAATGTCTCAACTGTGTGCCTTGAAAGGCCGCCAGCATGGGAGTGCCAATCCATCTCAGAGTACGGGAGTACAAACCGCGGGACGCCGCAAAGGAGTCAAGGGGCCCAGAAAGAGATTTCAAGTTTAACTTTGTCAACGCCGACATCCTAGCAACATTCATTCATGCAACACAGGCAGCTGGTGATGTTGCATGTGAGTCCTAGAAGACGTGGGCCTGTGCTTTATGCCCGCCGGCATGATCAGGATATAACAGGCGTGTAGAGGGGAACAAGTTGTTGCTGAGGGGGGCATCCACATCTTTCCTCCCAGTGTCTCTTATTGGCATACTGTGGTGGCATTGGAGGGCATTCACCTTATAGAGCAATGCAACACCATTGTGCTCCTATTGTTCTACGCTACTATTGAGTGAGCTTCCGATCACTCCATTGGCTACTATAGCGCTGCATTGCAAGGCGGCGACTCCATCCTGTCATATCTGTGGACATCCACGACGTGCCCCGGGCGTGCCTGTAGGGCTACCACATATCGCTGATCTCTGACAGCCGCCAGCACTCCCTTGTGTGGCCTCTCCTCGGGCAAGTGCTCCCTGGGCTCTGTTAGTTCCGTTTTGGTGTCGCCACGGTGTCTCTGCAAAGCATGCTATGTCAGCAGCAGGCAGGCATCGACCTCATTGCTCCACCTCATCTTTTGCGCTACAAGTGCAAATGCAGGTGTGCAACTGTGGCACCAACAAATGTAGGCAGATGGCACGCATGCTGGGCAGTGTAAAGTGGCAGCTGCTGGAGGTGGTACGGTAGCCATTGTCTTTGGACATACATCAGCGACTAGATCACTTGCTCACCTCGACATTTTGATTCTCTTTCCCTGCCTGTGAGCGGTCCACCCCAGCATTGGGGCAGGCCGCACGCCGCAGCTTTCCTTCCAGGTCAGATACCTGCTGTTGCAGCTGCTGTGCATGCTGCTGATCCCTGCGCGATATGGCGTCCTGCTCTGCTGCCATGTCTGCCAGGTCAGCGCGCAGCTGGCACGCCAGGGTGTCCGCGCGCTCCTTCTCAGCAGCTGCCGTGCGCAGGCTGACGTGGAGTGTCTCCAGCTCACGCTTCAGCCGTGCCTTCTGAGCGTCGATGATCTGCGCCGGCACATCATGTGTTGTTGACATCCGGCCACTCCAGACAAGGCATCACAGAGCGCATGGCAGTCAGCTTGTACTTGGATGAAGCTATTGAGAGGTTGCTGCAGCATATGCATGAAGCGCTACACCACCAGGCAGAGTGCAATGAAAGCCTGAGGAAGCCTCCAGAATGTCTGGGCACAGCGCATCTCCTCTGAGGTACCACGGCCTTTCTCAGGCCCTCCCGGAGCATATGAGAGGGTGCTTTACACACCTGCAGCGCAGAGTCTCTCTGCCGCACAGACGCCATGACAGCGTCCCGCTCCTCCCTCAGCTCACGCACCCTCCCGTCCCGGATCGCCAGCTCGCTGCACAGAACGGCGCAGTTAGAGAGATCGACAGGTCTTGAAGAGTAATGCATACTGCATGCACAAGGTTAAGGTCTCCCCTATGTCAGCCTGCTGACATATTTGCATGCTATCAAGCAGTCCTATACGGGATCCAGCGCATGAATTCTGAGGACTGACCAAAATGCAGCACAGGTTGAGGAGTACAAAGCAATTGCAGCTGCAGTGCAAGGGCAGGAGCACCTTTGGAACAGGTCTTTGAGGCTCTGCAGGGAGGCCGCCTTGTCAGCTTCCGCGCTGCGGCGCTGCTGCGCCAGCTGCCGCTCCAGCTCAGCGCGGGTCACCCCCCACGCCTTCCTGCTCTGCAGCTGCTGCACTACCTGCCTCTCAGACGCAAGCGCACTGCATGCAGCACACCCCTTCTGTGATGTCTCTCCCCTGGCGAGTGGGATATGTCCCTTATATGCCAGCTTACTTTCAGCGCTGAAGGGTAAAGTCGCTGGTATCGTGGCTAATGTCTCATGTTACGGCACTATGCCGTGTGCTGCAAGGATGTCACGTGTCTAGTGTAGCAAAAAGCTACAGCAGGCAATTAATAAGAGAAAAGCTCACCTTTCAGCCTTGGCCTTGTCCTGCTCCAGGTCCCTTATGCGCGCAGCAGCTGAGCAGAGCCCTCTGGCCTTCTCATCCACCGCCTCCCGCAGCTCTGCAATCGTGTGCTGGTAGCCCTCCGCTGCTAGGTCGTTATTGCGCTCTACAGCGGAAGAATGTGCTGCGGATGGGGAGCTTGCATGCTCCATCGCGGCGTGTGGCTGCGTCTTGAGAGCTGCAATGTGGCAGCCGTGCATGGCAGCTGCCTGCGCCTGCTGTTCCTGTAGACAACACAAAGGTTCTGACAACCATTGAAGGACAGCAGCGCATCATCAGGTACCACGGCAGAAACCCACCTGCCCAGGTTTGATGACCATTTTCCTCAACACACCGTGCCCTGTTCAACATAATCTGATAACACAGAGGGACACCTCAGGCCAGTCTTGCCTCAATCAGAGCAGGGCCTTGCATACAAGTGGCAGACTAGTCAGCACAAGCGCTCTTCTGGGTCATTAAAAGAGTCCTGACCTTCATCATGCTGAGCTCCTCCTGCAGCTGCGCACATCTTGCCAAGGCAGCTTCCTTCTCCCGGGTGGTAGCTGCAGCGCCTTCCCGAGAGGCCTGCAGCTGCGCCTGAGCTTCCTGCAGCTCCCGCTGTGCCCCCTGGGAGTCCTCAGGAGGCACGAGCCGCGCAGGGCTTTCCTGTGTGTCAGTATGCACTCCTCAGGCTCAGGATTCCTAGTCACTGTTCAGACTCACCTTTGGCAGCGTCTTAGAATCACACTGTTCACAAGTCGCAGTCACCATGTCAGTGCTCTACCTGATACTGAGGACCGTCAGCAGGGCTCAGATGGAATAGAGCTCCCCTGTACTGCAACATCAGCTGCCAGCTTGAACATGAGCAGCACCGGAAGCCAGCTCACCTGCTGCATCCTGTTCAGGCGTTGCTCCATCTCGGAGCACTGTCGGGAGAGGGCCTTCTTCTCGGCTGCCACAAATGCAAGGCTGTCCTGAGAAGCCTGCAGCTTCCCCTCAGCCTCCTGCAGCTGCCTCCGCGCCTGCCCCAGCTGCCCTGAAAGCCCCGCCTGGGCATGCTCTGCCTGCATAGGCAGGAGACCTGCACTCAACACCCTGAGAAGATGCAGATGTCCTGCCGAAAATGCTGATGCTGTCGTGCTCTGTCATGAGACGGTCCTAAGTGTGGCTGAGACATCCATGCATGTGTCACAGCAGAGGAATCTAGAGTTTAGGTTCTATGGGCACATAAACCTCGAGCATCAGAAGCTTCCAGGTGACAGGCGTTGGCACCTGTTCTAGCTCTTTTTGCAGAGAAGCTGATTCAGCCAGTGCAACCTGGAGCTTTTCCTCTGCCAAGTCAGAAGCCAGAGTCTCTGCAACTCCCGCCAGGCAGACCTGTGCCTCCTCAGCCTTGGCACGCTGCAGCTGTCTCAGCTCTTCCTGCAACGATGCGCATTGTGCTGTGGTGCTCGCCTCTGACTGGCGCAGGCGCTCAGCCTCCTGCTGCAGCTCGGCACCTTTCGCCAGGTGTTGCTGCTCATTCTCAGCCATGGCACGCTGCAGCTGCGTCAGCTCTTCCTGCAATGACGTGCTCTGCGCTGTGGTGCTTGCCTCTGACCGGCGCAGGCACTCAGCCTCTTGCTGCAGTTCCGCGTCTATTGCCTGGTCCTTTTCAGCCTTGGCACCCTGCAGCTGTGTCAGCTCTTCCTGCAGGCGACTCCTTTGTGCTGTGGCGCTTGCGTCAGACTGACGCAAGCGCTCAATCTCTTGCAGCATCTCGGCGCAGCGCACATTTGATTCTGCCTGCGTGGCCTGCAGCTGCCTGGACGTCTTATCCCTTGACACGTGCAGATCTTCTAACCTGGACTGCATAGAAGCAGCTTGCGCTGCAGCATCGGCCTGCGCTTGCTGGAGCTGCTGAGCAACCTCTGCATGGAGGCTCTGCGCTCTCAGGCTCTCCTGCTGCAGGGTCTGGTTCTGGGCCTTCAGCCTGGACTCGCGGCGTTGCAGCTGGCTCAGAGCTTCTCCCAGAGACAGGAGCTCCGTCTCGTTGCTGGCAATCTCTGCTTTGAGATCCACAGCTTCTTGTCTGGACAATTTCAGGGATGTTCTGAGCTCTGCAACGGCCCTGTGCAGGTCACTGACCTCCTGGGCATGCTCTGCCCGGCTGCTGCCCAACTGCTCCCGGAGGGCCTCCTTGCTCACTGCCACCTCGGCTAGCTGCTGACTCAGGGCGCCACTGTCAGCATTCTGAACCTCAGCTGCCACTCTGAGGTGCTCCAGCTCTGCGTCCCGCCTGGAAACATCCTCTTGCACGGCAGCTACCTCACCTGAGAGCGCCTCAAGCTCTTCTCTGAGAGACACCTCTGTGCTGGCTAGGTCTGAGAGCCTGGCCTCCACTGCAGCACACTCCCTTGCGGCGTGAGCATGCTCTGCTGTCTTATCAGCCAGTCTGGCTTGCAGAGAGTCTCTCTCATGCGTGGCGGCAGCATGCGCTGACCTGGTGGCTGCCACCTCAGCATGGAGCTGACTCATCGCCTGCCGAGTTTGCTGGGCCTGCGCTGCATTGGTGCTTGCTTGCCTCTTCAGGCTGTCCAGCTGGCGCTCAGCCTCAGCCTTCTGCGCAATGACTCGCTGCTCAAGTGTGTGGAGCGCCTTGCCTAATGAGGCTGCCTCCGCCTCGGCTGTTCTCGCACGCTGCAGCAGGTCTCCCGCCTCTTTACTTGCAGCTAATGCCGCCTGCAAGCTCTCGCTTTGTCAAAGACTGCAGAGTTGTGCATTTTATCCAGAGCTCCCTGACACACTTTCACGCTGAGGGCAACATCCGCGCTGATGCAGCATACGCAGCTGTATGGGCGCCAAGCAGGAGTCTGCACTACAGAGCGGCAGACACTGATCAGCAGGGTGGAGCCGCCAGACTGCTGAGGTTTAGGTGAGACAGACTGCCTGGGGAGAGCACACCTTTGCAGCATCAGACTGGCTCTTGGTCAGCTTTGCTGCTGCAGCGTCAAGCTGTGCATAAGCAGACTTCAGGCGCGCTTCCTGGTCTCTGCAGCGCCCCATCAACTCGCCTTCCTGAGCTGCAGCTACCTGCTTCAGGCTGTCATGCTGTTGTTGGAGCAGGCTGACGTCAGACAGTGTCTTGGACTGCTGACTCCTTAGGTCATCTGACTCCCTTTCAAGGCGCTCCACAGCCTGAAGAGGACATGAAAAGTTATGCCAGCTGTACTATTGTATATAATGAAGAAGCCGCTTCTTGCAATACATCCAGCACCCGCCTCAAGGTTGCCCGCTGATGATCATGCAAAGATATCATGGGCCTGAGCAGGGATTTTGGCATAATGGAAGGTGGAAAGGAGCATGTCACCATACCTGCTTTGCCGCGTCTCGTTCAGCGGTGGCAGATGCGGCTTGGCCTGCAGCCTCAGTGCTCTGTGACATGAAGAAGTCCCGTTCCATCCTGGCCTCCTCAGCACGCTGCTGCGCTGTGGCCATGCCTCTCTTGGCCTCATCAACATGTGCCTGCAAGGAAGCCTCCCGCTGCAGCTGCTGAGCATCAGCGCGCTGCGCGTGCCCTGCATGCGCTGACATGGCAGCCCGAGCCTCCGCCAGGTCATGGGCTAGCTGCGCATTGTCCGCACGCAGCGCTTGCACTTGCTCCTGCAGTGAATGCATCTTCAGGCACTCATGCGTCCCAAGCGGGTCAAGCCTACCACTGTGAATGGCATATGTCAGGACCTGTACATAGTAACACCACAGGAAAGCCATGCGCATGATAGGAAGCTGTAGACAATATCAAGTCAAGTTCTGCATTGGAACAAAATTATATAATGGCTGACTCGCTGTATTATGGATCAACAAGCAGACATGCGTACCACGTGGCTGGCCATGTCACGGTGCATGTCAGACATGGTGGCGCTGACTTCCCGGTCGCGCTGCGCCAGCTTCTGGCGCGCCTCGTCAGCGGCCGCAAAATCCGCCTTGGCCGCCTGCAGCTTCCTGGAGAGGTATGCCGCCTGCAAACAAGATTTCCAAGACCTTGACAGAGGCTCCCATCCTGTCCAAAGGCAAGCAGGCATGCCCTCAGCCTTTTGAGGCAAGACGAGAGGACTACAATACATATCTGGAAGGCCACAGCTGCTTACTTACTGCAAAGTTGAGTTGGCCTACATTTTGATCATGGTTAGAACTGAGTTCTCTGCAGGTGGACAGTCGTCAATTTGAGAGCGAGTGCAGTGTGTCACCTGTGCTTCCTGTGACAGGACCTGCTCTGCCAGGGTCTTCTTCAGGGCTTTCAAAGCTGCAATCTCCCCCTTGGCAGCAGCTGCCTCGGCAGCTGACCTGTCTGCTCTGCTCTGCTCCTGCTGCCTGATGTTACGCTCCTGCACACCCGCAGCACACTTCTGCGCATCAGATGGATGACAGAGCAGGGGCCAAGGCGTACTCAGCAATGAGGATGCAAGGCAATACGAGTGTTCTGAACAGCAGGCGCACCTCGGCCAGCTCAGCAGCGGCATCTGCCAGCTGGGACTCCAGCTCAGCGTGCTGACTGTGGAAGATTGCCTGCAACTCCCTGTAAGCAGCTTCTAGACTGACCTCGTCTGCAGCTGGGCCCTTTTGAGATGTTCTCACCTGGAAGTCAAAAGTACTGCGTCAGCGCAACATTCGGCAATGCTCCAGACAGTAAGCCAGAACAAGAGGCTGCCTCAAAAATCACATCTCAGGCATCACGAGCTCAGCAGTTGCAGCTCGGTTTTCCTCACGCACACAAATGGTATCAGGGAGTCCTCGAGGTGAAGCTCACAGCTGTGCGGAGGTTGTCACACTCCAGTAGCAACTCCTCCCGTGCAGCTGCCAGGCTGCTCAGCTCCTGCTGGGCCTGCTCCAGGTGCTGCTGTAAGGCTGAAGCTGCATTGGCCGCAGCAGCCGCTTCCCTGTTCAGCACATCAGCAGGGTGTGGTCAGGACGCTGACAACGCTTATGAGCCAGCACCCATATGACTTCATTTGCTGGTGCGAGGAGATGCTCCTGGCATGTGAGGCAGCTATGAAATTACTAGTTAGATATTAATTACCCCTATATGAAATGCAAATATAGGATGCACGAGACTGCGCACCAGGACAAGCAGTTTGTGATATATAAGTGTGCTCGCGGAGTGAGTGACCTGTTCCCACCTCTCAGCTTCCGCCTTACTGCTCTGCAGATCTTCAATGACCTGGTCGCCATTCCCCAGGCATGTCTGCAGCTCTTGCACCTGAGCCCTGAGACGGTCATTCTCCCTCAGAGTGGTGTCCATGCGCCTGTGACGCACATAACAGGAGTCACCAACTGGCAATACCTGAGTGAGGTGATGTTTCACAGGGGGATCCTCCAGGTGTCTGATGCTCAAGCGTGATGAAGCCCAGATTGTGTCTGAATGATCGCCTTGAGCGCAGAATCAGCTAGAATGCTGAAGTCTATTTACGATGATGGTGAGCCATCCAAGCAGGCCATGAAAATAATGAGACAATGCCAGGTCAGGCGGGCTGTGATGCTTCCGACTCACCCTGCGGGTGAGCTGGTCAGGTGTCCAGCAATGGGACTGTCTTCTGCTGCGGCCAGCTGCTGCTGCAGGTGCCTGACGCTCTTAGCCTGGGCTGCCATCTCCTCCTGAGCCTCTCGCAAGGCCGCCTCTGCATCATGGCGTCCCTGCACAGTAGCCCATCCGCATCCCATGGATATTCCTATGAGGAACCTTGCAGTAGCCCAGGGGGCATGCCATCGGCCCCTCTTGCACTGCCTGTCTTATGCATGTCTGTGATAATGCTGCATCACACGTCAATGGCTGTGACGACGGGTCAATCATTGAGGGCACATGGGGGTAAGCAGGGATGGTACCCGAAGGGCTTCCATGTCAGCTTCCACCACCTGCTCCATCTGCGCGCGCATGTGCGCCAGCTCCATCTCCAGCTTGCTGCGCTCCCTGCATTTGCGACACACACAGCAGCTGACCTCCATGCATTGCTGAATGGTTGGTGACGCAGAAGGACATTTGGAAATTGCCGTTTCACTGAGCGGGCTATGGAGAGCGATCTCAAGCTCTTGGTTACCCAGAGCTGCAACAGTTTCAGTGCAATCAGGAGGACAGACCTGCGGTCCTTGAAGCTCTGGCGTTGTAGCTGCTCGAGGGCGGCCTCCTGGTCCTGGCACAGCGCCAGCGCTTCGGCCAGGCGGCCGCTCCACTCCTCCTCCACCGCAGCCAAGGCGGCCTCCTGAGCGGCCGCCTTTGAGGAGCCATCTCCTGCCGAAGATGGGCGTGCCTGCATGCCAAAGGTGCAACCTGATGGGATCCTAGCAGGTCTTATGGTGTCAACATCTCAGCCATGCATGCGCTCCATGCCTTCTCCATCAGAGGTATCATCGAAGGCAACAGCGCAGCCAGTGCTGCCCCGTGCGCTATCTGCTTGGAAAGGACCCGCCTGCATGTCAAGAGGGCTTGGTGCAGTGGACATGTGCAATCTCCGCGGCACACATTTCTGGTGCAAGTGATGGTCCTCTTTCGCTTCGCCTCATACTACGAATTACAGAGATATTGCACATACACGACTGAGTTGCTCACCTGCTGGAGGGCCCTGCAGGTGTCATTCAGGAGACGCAGCTCGCTGCGCAGGCGCTTGTTTTCCTTGGTCAGCGTCGCCAGCTCGCCGTGCGTGGCCTCGTTGACGACGGCCTTGTTCACGATCTGCTGTGCGCGCTGCGCGAATGCCAGCGTGGACTGGCTCTCACGCAGGCACGCCGCCGCGGGGCTGACGTTAGCAATGATCACAGTCTTGGCATTGCCGCCCAGGGAATCCTGCAAACATGACACAGGCTCTAGAATGTCTCAAGGTCTAAAGTCATAGCACTTCCGGAAGGATTTAGCAAGGCTGCATCACTGCGCTGACTGTAATGGCGACAGGACACCGAAGGTCTGATATGGGCGTCGTCTGTTATTGCGCCGCACAAGGCATGAGGCATCTGACAGGGAGGTGCAAAGGAGAGCCTTCCACGCATGTGGGGCAAGAGGCAGTGGGAGACCTGTACACTATGGCTAAGAGAGGGAACTCCAGAACACTGTCTTTAGCATGGGTGGGAAGCGCGCCTGCAGCAGGAAGGTGAGCTTGGAGTCGCGATAGGGGATGTGGGTCTGCCCGGAGACCAGCTTGTTGATGACCAGGCCCAGCGCGCTCAGCGACCTGTTGATGGCGGATGCCTCCTTCAGCTGCTGCCCCTCCGAGTCCGCAGCCTTCTGCCGCTCACTGCCTGCACGCATCGCCACCCTGTTTCAGGCAGAAATACCGACAAAAGCTCTCTTCCCATTCATCTGCAGCCTTCTGCCGTGTGCTGCCTGAATATGCATGACCT
The DNA here is from genome assembly GCA_963930925.1 of Coccomyxa viridis. Taxonomy (NCBI): domain Eukaryota; kingdom Viridiplantae; phylum Chlorophyta; class Trebouxiophyceae; family Coccomyxaceae; genus Coccomyxa; species Coccomyxa viridis. The sequence goes on along the minus strand of CAWVOJ010000006.1, from coordinate 244,985 downwards.
CAGACAGGTGCTCTTGGATACGAGAGATGTTGCCTCCACTAAGGTGGAGCTATCGTACTGGGATTGCATCAAGGGACACGTCTGTTATTCCTCGCCGACTCTCTGCAGCATTGTGGGAAATGCTGCCTGCACTAGTTCATGGGGTGAGGGATAAGCTTCGGATGGACAAGGAATTCATACCTGCCAGGTCCACCAGATGCAAGCGCGAGGTGCGGAAGGACGTGATGCCGTCCTCAACAGCGCGGGACTCCAGGATGCAGATGAAGACGCAGTGGGATCGGGAGGAGCTTGCATTGGTCCTGGTCTCGCCTGTGTGGCGCCTGCTGATGCCCATGGTCAGCAGCTGCAGCGCCTCGTCACCTGCATGTCACCATCAGCAAAAGGTCACATGCTGGCACATGAGACATCCCAACGCTCTGTCTGATATACAGCATACTGACCTTATGGATACACAGGGATGCCGCTTGCAAGCTTGTAAAGGGAAGTGCCGTCTCGTTTATTACAATGTGCAGGTCGTGGCCTCAAGCCCTGTTGGCGGAGGTATGGGCATCTGACATGCATGTTACATTGCCTGTGTCGGGGCGGTGCACAGAGTGTTGGTCTGCAGGGTGAGGACCAGCAATCTACCTGAGGTGACGACCTCCTCTGAGAGACCCTCCACATACACCCCGCTCTTGAGGTCTTCCCGCAGCTGCAGCTTGCCAGCCTCTGGGCACAGCAGATCTGTGACATTTTCCTGCAGGCACGAGCACAGCGCTTATACCTGCTCTGCGTTGAAGATCATGCAGGTTCTTGTCAGGAAATGCATTGAGGGCATCTTTTGTCAGGACGCACTTTCATCAAGATTGTCATCAGGACGTGCTTAATGATATCATCGAGGTTGTACACATAGTGCCCAATATGTTCACTACGGCGGGCAGGGCAAAAAGCCGATTCACCTGGTAGATTTCAACACAGCTGACTTTGCAGATGTAGCTCAGCTGCAACCCATCCCTCTGCAGATATGCAGCTTGTGAGAGTGCTGTTGAGATGCGAAGCATGCTGGGCATGCGCGCAGGGCAAAGAAGAGAGTAGGATGCCTCGCATGCAAAGCATGCATGGCAAGGTTCACCAACGGGTGCTTTCCCTCACAGTACAGCATGCCAACGACCTTAAGAAGGGCTTGGGCCATGTCAAGGCTTTGGGGAGTTCGGGGTGTGTCCATGATGTATACCTGCTCCCTCTCCATGTCGGAAATGCGCTGGAACAGGTGCTGGAATAGCCGGGGTATGAGCCCCGCCTGCAAGAAGCCAAAATGGTTCTCAGACTTGAACGGATGCACGATAGGAATACAAGCTTCTGTGTTGATGCCATTCTGGTAAACACAGAGCGCACACCGCAGAGCGGTGACTGAAGGGCCACAGTATGACCTCCCCTGATTCTGCAGCTTCATAGAGATGAATGGCGACAAGGCCTGAGCAAGCACACCTCAGGCGGCAGATCAGCAGCTTGCTGGGTCAGCTCGCCCAGCATTGTGTAGGTCTTGCCGCTCCCGGTCTGGCCATATGCTAGGATTGACGAGTTGTACCCATCCAAGCAATTCTCCACAATCGGTCTGCCCACAGCTGCAGGCAGAAAGACCTTGAGTGTCAGAGACCTGCCAGCACATTCGCGGCTTCTGGCATGTCGGAGCATGCGCGGCATGCCTGCTCATTCTGTCCCTCTGTCATGGCCTGAGGTGCTTCAGCCTCAATAGCTTATGAGGTGCTCGGTTGCCCTGATGGGTGACTTTGTCACCTGCGCACCACATGTTCATGTGCTGTGTGATTTGCTGGTGATGGTGAAGGTGGTTTAATGAGTGGAAGATTTGTGGCAGCTAAAGCATACAATAGGTTCCTGCTCACCTCGGAATAGCTGCTCCTGGCCCTTGCCTTGCCCTGCCACAAAATCAAAGGACAGCCGAGACTCCTCTGCGCCGGGCTGCACGCACAGCGTGCGAGCATCCAGCTGCGAAAGAGCATGCTTGTCGCCTGCAGACATGTCACCAAGGTCCTGACAGCCCAAAACCTGTCCTTTCCCGTCACATTGGATTGCCAGCTGTGTACCCTCTTATCTATATTGTGCAGAAAGCACACGTATGGTATCAAGCTTAAGGAAGCATTGTGTATAGCAGGGCTATGTTGTGGGGTTATGATCTGCATGAGGCAGCAAGGCTGACCTTGTTCTGCATCGCTCAGCGGCCTGATTCGCACCACCACCTGCGTTACCAAGCTGCCCTCGTTCCAGACCCAGATAATCGATGCATGTCAGGTGTTCCAACCCCCAGCGTCATGCTGACATCCTGAGCAGGGTCTTACCTTGACATTGTCTCCTTGGCCGCCCAGCTCTTGAGACACTTTTGTGGCGGCCTGCGAGCTGAGCGCAAGCACTCTCACACTGCTGCCCGCCTGAGCAAAGAGGACGGGCTGCACGCACAGAGGCAGGTGAGATATGTAAATTTGTTGGGGCTTTATACCAAAAGTTTGGGTGTCACATTGCAGGAAATCAAGAAGTTCCTGACTCCAATATACCGTTGGAGGCGTGCTGTGGCTGGAATGTTGCTGTTTGACCGCCACTGGAGTATGTTGCTCCACATCCTCTGGCCTAGAGTCAGGTGCTTTGTGAAGGCCAGCTGGAGACAGCTTCTCTGCATTGCTGTTGTCCCCCTCGTTTTCTAGATTCTCATGTGCAGGTCCTCTGATCCCATGCTTTCGTCTGGTGATCATCGTGAGTAGGCCAGTGTCACGAAGGATATGGGCGCAAAAGCGTACAATGAGTCCCTCAGACCTTGTTTCAAGTCATAAGATAGCTTATATCTCCAACATATTGTTGATTGACCGTGCTGAGGGCGGCAAATGCCTAGAGCGCGTTTCTGTCACAGCTCTGTTTAGAAAGGCAAAGCCATGTGATAGGGTGATGAATCGACACCAATTTTACGTAAACGCCCCAAGGAGTGATGTCAGACCACGTGCTTTTCAGTCCACGTGCAGGATTTTTCTGCACCTTTGCGCGCATTCGGGCCGCAGCGTGGTAAGCAAGGGGGAGGCGGCAGCGGGCAGTGTTACTCAGCATTGGTACTTTGTGTTGTGACCTTGCTTACACGGAGCCTCCTGCCTGAGAGCTCTGACACAATGAGTGTAGCGCCTCAGAATGCTTTCTGTGGCCTGTGACGTCAGGGTGGGACAGTAAGCGGCGAGAGCAAGTGCGAGGGCTTTCTGATACTGATCAAACGGACCGTGCAGAGAACCTTACTGTGAAGCCAAATACGTCAAAAGGCAGTCTCAGCATTTAGGATTCCTTAGACGGCGGGACGATACTCGACTCTGAGGTCACCCCTCGCGCTGTTGATGAGCCCAAGCCTTTGCCATTCGGAGCTTACGAGGAGCAAGGAAGGCTCTGTATCTTCCCTGAAAGGACTGTCAGCAGACGCTGAGCATGGGAACGGTGGATGACCAGAACTCCGGAACTGAGAGCCGGGAGTTCACAGCCGTTCGAGTGACGGTACCGCCTCTGACCAGTCTCATGTGTATGCTATCTCTTTTGATCGTCCATCTCTAGCACATCAGTGGTATATTTCCGGAGCGCGTTAAGTAACCACGTGACGGGCCTTCCACACGCAGAACCTCAGCCCCGACAGCACTGACACAGGATTGCTGCAAGAAGTATTTGCATCATGTGGTAACGTCAAGAGCGCCGTTCTGGTAAAGGGACAGGGAGGCCAGAGCACAGGAGCGGCCTATATTCACTTTGAAGACCATTCCTCGGCCAAGGTGGGAGGGCTTAAGTAGATGATGTCCTGTATGTTGTCTATGTGTCATGCTACCATGGGACCTTGTCGTTTTAACGCTGCTGCTTGGGGGAAGCAATCAATCTGCTGGCCAGAAGTATCCCCGAGGGCATGCGTGGGGCTGGCCTAAGTGAAGCCGTTGGTCTCACATGCATGATGAAAATGTCCAGAGCATGAAGACCATATTCACCTGACAACAGCGAGTACCCTGCTTGCAGGCTGTCAGTACAGATAGCCAGTTCCCAGTCAGCTTCCGGTTTAGCATTGTGAGAGGTTGCTGATCTGATACGCAGGCAGCAGTGCACGGCATGAATGGCGTGGACTTGAACGGGAGCGCTATGGAAGTAGAGCCGGCGCATGGAGCGTCAATCAGCGCAGAGAAGCCCAGCGCTCGCTCGTGCAGCATCTTCATCAAGGGCTTTGGACCCGAGGCGCGTCCCCAAGCACAGCCATGCCGTAACGCTGTGATGACCCGCTGTTGTTGTTGCCACCTCATGCAGAGGCGTTTGTCAGCTCCACAAGCCATCTGCGCAATCTTCTATGGAAGCATGGTACCCGTGCAAAAGGCCATGCAGGCTCAGTTGCTATAGAATTGCAATGAGAGCAAGGTGACACCATAGTAGTGTATAGCGTTCCTCACATCTGGTTTCATCCGAAGCCTCAAGGGTGAAAATCTGGTGACATTGCATGCGTGTGTGGCCATGCAGTGGCACTGCGACAGAGGATAGCTACTGACATGTTTGTACATGTTTGGACTTAGGTAGGCACAGAGGCGCTGAAAGAGGCGTTTCAGGATGCTGGAGACATTGTCTCGGCCGTGGTCATGCGCGACCAGGCAGGCACAAGCCGAGGCTTCGGCTTCGTCAACTTTGAGAAGCCGGAGGCTGCAGACAAGGCGGTTGCAGATTTCAATGGCGCCCCGCACACGCAAGGCACATGGCTGGTAGGCTTGGAGCACCTGCTCAACATCTCTCCTTGAGTGGCACAAGGAATTGCCCTTCAGATGCACATCACATGCTTTGACCCTGGAAGTTGATGCTGCAAGAGCATGGCAGAGAGTATGGTATACAGGCTTGGCTTCAGTGCTGCCCATAAATACTGGGGTCCTTGCGGTCAGAATGCTGCTGCGTGCTCAATCATCTATTGTCATACGGTCATCTGCGCTGTTCCTGGGTTGTCAGGTTGTACTCATGGGACCAAGTCACAATGCCATGCGCAGGTGAGGAAGGCGCTACCAAAGACTTCCAAGCAGGTGCGTGCACTCATGGCCTGCATTTCTCCCCAAAGCCTTACCTGACAAGCTCTTCACCTGATCACCTTTGTCCGAGTCTTGCTCTTCATGGTGAACACACAAGCAGGGCGCTTGCAGTTCCCGGACAAGCGACCCGAAAGTAAGAGTCCGCATTGCAGGAAGCCGTGGGCAACGATCCCTGCACACTGTATGTCAGAGGCCTTGAGGCGAATGTAGACCGAGACCGGCTGGAGGCCATGTTCCTGGTAAGGCAGCCTCTGCCTGCTGTTCACTGACTGCCGAGCTTTGTGAACGGAGACTGCAGTATCTTGCTGCCCATGTTTCAATGATATATCTTGAAACATCCAAGGAATTTGGCAACATGAATGGCAGCACAGAGCTTTAGGTCCTGACCTCTAAAGCAGTGTTGTATGCGCTATCCACTGCATCCTGACCTTGATTGAGCGCAAACAGAGCGATAACCTGATCTCATGAGCGCCGTGCCTTGCAGGCATTTGGCCCCATAATCTCCTGCAGGATACTGACGGACCCCAAAACAGGCATCAGCAGATGCGCAGGCCTGCTGCGCTTCGAGACGCCAGAAAAGGCGATGCGCGCAATCAGAGACATGCACGGCAGACAGGTTACCACACAACCACAATCTTTGCTGTGATCCCGTTCATGCGCTTGTAGCCTCGGGGCTGGAGATAGCTGCCTAGGTACCAAACTTACAGACTGGCAAGAGTCAAGATTTGAATTGCATTGCTCGTGCATGCTGCAGGTTGGGGAGCGGCGGCTGCATGTGTCAGTCGCACAGAACGGCCCCCGATTCCAGAAGAATGCGCCTCGCGGTTTCGAGCAGCCGCGCCCGCCCTACGGTAGCCCGATGAATGTATACCCACCTAGCTTCCCGATTGGCATGCCAAACAGGTTCCCTGTCCCGGTAGGGCACATGGCTGGCTTCTGGAGGACTGCTGTCCTGATGGCATATTTCTGAGGCATGAAGGCTTTCTGAATCGAGAGATGAAGCCCAGTCGTCCACCATGCTTTCGCTGTTTAGTTCAAATTGGTGCCTCTGTTGGAAATGTATGATGCAGTGACCCTTTCTGCACCTCGTTGTGCTGGCAAATGTCCGCACTCTGGGTTCTGTCTCTAGTAAGCACCCTCGCCCTGAGGAGTACCTGTGCTGCTGCAGATGACTGGTGCAATGCCGCATGGCGGTAGCCCGGAACAGGCGCAGATGATGCATGCTGGGCAGCAGGGCCATGTGCCCCCTGGCTATGCCATGTACAATCCTGGCATGATGTACGTGGGACCGCAGGCAAGCTCCTGTCATTCAGCTCCTGTTCCTGCTCCTGCTGCATCTGACACAAGCGCCATGCCAAAGCGTTCTGCCCAGCCTCTCTGAGCTGCTAGGATGCTCCGGGTCGAGAAACATCTTACATGTGTCTGCCCTCTCGTGTGTGTGGCGTAAGACATTATACTCTGTGATGTGCAGGGCTATGCTCAGCCCATGTGGCCGCCAGGATACTACACGGGCAGCCCCTTCTCTGGGAGCCCTCTCAGTGACTATGGTCCCATGCAGCATTACCAGCAGCAGCAAGCCATGCAGGGCATGAACCGGCACCAGCAGGTCCATGCTTACTCCCGCCTGCTGTAAGCCCTGTGCCTGGGACATGCACATCTTGGTTGTTCCCAGCAGAAAGGAGCCGATCATCACCACTACAGGCTTGCAGCATGAGTGAAAGCCTCACTGCTGTAAGCGATGCAAGTGCAGGCGCAGCAGTACTACATGATGACGAGCGGCCAGGACGGGACCTACTTTGACGTGGCCAGCGATAGCTTTGTGGATGCGGGCCGTGGCTACAGGAGCGCGCCCATTCCTGCGCCGCCGCGGCGCGCCCGACGTGGCGGCCGCAATGGCAGCCGAAAAAGTCTGGCCAACTCAGGTGTAGAGGTCCTTCTCCCTATCACGCAGTGATCATCTTATGACCCCATTCTCATTGCTCGGCCAGCAGGCAGGTGGGTGGAAGACTTGCTGCACATGGGCTTATAACGCCTAGCCGCGGTCCTTGCAGCTGTATTTGTTGCAGGCATGCACCCCTGTAGAAGCTGACTGGCTCGCCAGATGTCGCTGAGCACACTGAGTCTTGGCAGCATGACATTGGAACATGGTGTCACGCCCGCGGCCCTGTGCAGGGCCCTCAGACAACTCAGGCGCAACAGGGTCTTTGCAAGAGGCTGCGGAGAGGACGAGCAGCACAGAGGACTCGCTGGCGCAGCCTGGGCCGCCCACCATGCCCAGGCCGGGCGCCCAGTGCCTGTCGGACGGGCAGCTGGACGGCCTCATGGGCCAGCTGGCGCCCATGCACGACGACAAGATGCGCAAAGACCTTCTGGGTCAGCCACCTGCTTCTTCACCTTGCAATATCACATTCAGGGATCTTAGCAATGTCACATTGAAGACCTTCTGAAGCTGCAGGCATCACATGTGAGAGTCTGCATACAGCTCACGCAATTGCCGCACAGGAGAGGCTGCATCGTTTCCTGCTCCTTGTACATCTCACAAAGCTTGTGTGCAAGGCAGAGGGTCCATCTGGGTGCAGAATTGCACTGCACAAGATGGACATCATGGTCTGATGTGCTTAGAGGCGCTCTGCTTGCTAAGTTCACCCGGAAGTGCTTGGTAGGCTTGTTCACACGCAGGGATAGCTGTTCTGCTTATTTTCTTGTAAGCAGTTGAACATTCAAGAGAAGGGCTTGTGTCCTCATGCATGTGCTTGCGCAGGTGGGCATGTGTTTGCGCTGATTGAGGAGGAGCACTCGGAGCCGCTGGCAGCTGAGGTCACCAGCGTGCTGCTGAACATGTCTGAGGGGGAGATCCTGCACATGCTCCGCAGCAGAGATGCCCTGGACGCCCAGGTATTGTATACCATCACATGTATGATATCCGGCTACCCGCTGAATTGATGCTAGGAAGGCAGGTCTGCTCAGCATCATGTGGGGTGGCTTGGTCTCCTCTGGGATGTCACTTGAGGCGCCAAGGCCTCCAAAGTTGCCTCAGGGCGAGCTGCAGATGCAGCGCTTCTCCAGTAGTAAGGAGCTGTTGCTCACTCCTGTGAGGCGTGTCTGCAGGTGGCTAAGGTGCTCGATGACATGAGCACGCCAGCTGCGGGCAGCGTGGGTAGCAGCGGGCACAGGAGCGCCTCTCCTGCTGTCCAGCAGGCTGCCCGGGAGCCCAGCCCGAACCCAGAAGCCTTTGGAAGGCTCAACATCGCGTGAAGACCTGAAAACCAGTCCACCAGATACTAGGCCAGACCAAGGACCAGAGTACGACACCCCGCCACCCGACTACTTCAACAGTCATGATGACGAAGACCATTCACGGGGTGCCAGGAATTGTGGCGGGGGTCCATAGTCTTGGAGAAGCCAGCTTGTTCTGCTCTGCCTCAACCTGAGCTGCAGTGCGCTGTCACCTCGACGCCAGAGCACCTACAGATGGCCGAGCACGACTTTGCGCGGCTCAGGATATAGGGACAACAGCACACTAGCAGAGCCGAGGGAATGTTCCAGGGAGAGAGGTGCCCATTCTGAAGCCCCAGGTGCCCATTCTGGGCACTGTGATGCATCCGGAATTACGCTCTGGTGAGCAGAGCATGTTTCTGGAGATGTCACTACTCCCTGGAAGAGTGATGAATGAGACAACAAACGAGGTTTCGGATACTACAGAACGCGCAGGCCTGCTTCAATGAGCGCGCCAGCTTTGAGGCGCAATGCAAAATCTCTGGGGATTGCTGTGATTCCTGGGCATATCAAGCACAGAAGAGCATAAGGTCTCTCTGATTGTCTTCTCTGCGGGGCGGGTGCAATTGTTGCAGTAGAACATATGCAGCGCAGCCGCAGACGTGGCTGGCGTGCAGCAGAGGGGATGCATGCACAGCAGGTAGAGGGCGGGGACTTTACAGCCTCACGAGGACCATTCCACAGAAAGGAGCTTTAAACACACACAACCAAAGCAGGAGCAATTTGGGCTGGGGTACATTGGGACCCTCCAAGACTGCCTGAGAATTTTTTACCAACATAAGCTTACACCCAACCAGCATTCAAGGTGAGCAGGGTGCGCCAATGAGTATGAGCCTAGGCTTCTTGACTCCTTGATTCGGCGTAGGATGAAGGATCTTTACATGTGCGCCCAGACCCTTGCAGCCCATGCAGGCGCACATCAGCACTCGGAAGGCTGCATTCATCATCAACATCAAAGCCAGCATGCATGCATTCGCGGACAGATGAGACACAGGATAAGAGCCTGTCTGAGCCCGTTAGTCACAGAATGCTTTCTTATTCAGAACAGATTCTTGACTTGGGAGCAGCAGTATTTGGGGATATAGCATCTGCAGTGCTTATTTGGGAGACAGCAAATCTCGGAGGCACGCCAGTCATCATCTTGTGGAAGGTGGACTGGGCAGGATGCTTTGAGGCTTGTGGCTCTACAGGCTTTTGACAAGGCAATTGAGAATTCTGGCAAGAGCCTGAGAGCAAGCAGCATAAGATTTGATTTGGAATTTGACAGGCTTACAGCTACCTCCATCGAGAGACAGGTCTGTGCTGCTTGCTTTCAGCAAAGGCGCAGATACAGCAGTAGATGACAGCCCCCCTCTTGGGGTGGCGTTAGCTCAAGCCTAGAGGCATATTAGAGGGATATCTTGATATTCAGGGTGTTGCAGGATATGGCTGTGGTGCAGCATTTCCTTGGGCAGTGCTCACAACAGAATGTGATCATACATCAGCTGAGTTCTTGGACAGCTGCATCACACATGCAGACTTTTGGTTGCAGTAGGCGGGTGCCAAAGATATATCCTCAGAGCTTTTCAGGCTTCCAGCGTTCAGGATTGCATATCATGTTCGCAAGCACTCCCTTCCTGAGCTAGGGCAGCACGCACAATTGGCACCCACCATTCTGTTAAGATCCACTGAGGACTGAACTGTCAGAACTGTGCATGTGTACTACATAGCTATGAAGTGCGATAGGATGCTTGAAAGCAAATAAATTCTTCAATTTCGCATGTAGACCCACATGCGTGGTGCGTAGGCTGAATACACGTACATACGCATGCCTAGGGATGGTTCAAAACACTGTGAATCACAATTTGTGATGCAAGGAACACGGACTGTGTATACCAATGGCTGCAATTGATATTACACCATTTCAGCTATCACAAGTACTCAGTACTCCTAAAGCCGTGCATGTGCAGTGCACCATGTGCACATTGTGCACCCACCTCGATGTAAGGGAGATTATAGTTTGAGAAAACGCTGTCACTGAGCGAATTGAGCTCTGATCTTGTACAAGATCAACATCTTGAGGGCTTCAGATGCACCCATCCTCAGGCCATGGAGACCGCTCTCTCCCCTGAGCCTCTAGACCTAGCAATCCCCAAGATCACAAGAGCCTGCGATCACCACTTACATAGTAGCACTACCCGTGAAAGACCCGACGGAGCATCTTATCATTGGTGCTTCTACGTAGTATACTGTCATAGCAGGAAGCCTTGATGTGCTATGATGCAGCCAGAGCCGCCGCTATTCGGGCGCCGACCGCAGCATTGTGCTTGATCAGGGCGATGTTTGCTTCGAGGGAAGCCCCTCCCGTCAGGTCCCTGATGCGCCCCAGCAGGAAGGGCGTCAGCTCGCTTCCCTGGATGCCCTTCTGCTCAGCTTCCTGCAGCGCCTGCTGCGTTGCTTCCTCCACTTGCTGCCCTGCTGCAGCATGCTCCTCCGGGATGGGCACCCCTGTACAGGCACAGGTGTGCATAGAAGGTATTCCAAGAGACGTGCCACCATTCAACCATAGATTGGGGGCTCTTCAAGGCTGCTAGCTGCATTCAGCGGAGGTCCGCGTTGCGGGCAGTCAGGCTCGCTTGACAAGCGTATGGTGGTAAGCAAGTTATAGCAGTCTCTGTTGATGCTGAGCTCCCCAGCTCCTCATTAAGTCTGTTGAGACAACAGAGTGTGTACAGAAGGGGCGGCGCAAAAGGCACCTATCACAGCGCCGCTGCCGAGGCCCAGCTCCACATTGTGCCTGATCATGGCCGCAGCCATGTCAGCCGAGTCCAGCCTGGCAGGCGCTCTGCAGCCGCTGTGCCGGGTGAAGAAGGCGGGAAACTCATCAGCGCCATATGCCGCCACTGTGACTCCCTGCGCAGGACCATGTCCTGTCGAGACTCGTCAAATATCCACCATCCAGTCTTTGCATCTTCCAGCAGCCGCTGTTCCCAGAAGGCCAGACAGTGGTAAGTAGTGTAAGCCGCGACTGGGAACCCTCTCAGAGAACAGCGTTCTCCTCAGCACCCAGGTGACAGGCTATCAGGTTGATAGCCACTGCTGGCATCACCTGAGTCTCCAGGTATTCCAGAGTCCTGGGAATGTCCAGAATGGACTTAGCCCCAGCGCAGATGACAGCCACAGGGGTCCGCCCAAGCTCAGTCAGGTCTGCAGACACATCCATGGTGGCTTCCCCACCTCTGTGCACTCCTCCAATCCCTGCACCCCATTCACCTCCTTCGCCGCTATGACTTCCCTGCAGATTTCTGGGATCTGAGATCACAGCTGCTGGTGACACTAAGTCTGCTTTCAGACCCCTGTGCTGACAAGGGCCTCACTCTTGTAGCCGGTGAAGGCTATTGACTGTGCTCTACCAACTTCTTGGTCCTCGTTGACACAAACACGCTCTGAGAAGTACCCTTGCATGTGCAGTACCTTGCACTATCTTGCACCTTGACAGGCTCTCAAGGCTGTGAATGACACATGATATTGTGGCAAACACTCTTCACCTCCAGTGACAAAGACATGGATGCCGGCCCTGGCTGCCAGCAGCATTGTGGCTGAGACTGTTGTGGCGCCATCCAGCCCCTTGGCCACGACCAGCGCCAGATCCCGTCTAGATGTCTTACACACATTGAGACCCCTGCACATCATACCCTCACATCATCAACAGTCCACGTAGGATAGACAATGCTGCAGCGTCCTGCATCAGGATACTTCACATATGGAGCTGCGCTCGGGATCCGGCTTGCTCTGCGGTGCCAGCATGAGAGCGCAGAGGGCAGATGTATATGGAAGTTCTGATGATTGGATAGATCCAGCGCTTGGTCTGCCACCTGCGTACCTCTGACCCCTGAGCACATGTGCAAGCAAGCTACAAGGGCTTGTGCAGCAGTGCTGCAAGAGGTGGAGAGCAAAGGCCGAGCTCAGAACCTTGAGGCTAGAGACTCCAGCTCGGAGTCAGTGAGGCCAATGTGCGGGACGCCTCCCAGAATAGCTATGGTTGCTGGCGTGGCGCCATGCTGGCGCACCACATCTTCCACGGCCCTTGCAGTCTCCAGATTCTGCAAAGCCACACCACTTTAGGCATCATGGATGTAGGTCTACACAATCATGGTGACCTCAACATCTCTGCTACAGGGGGAAGCCAGATCTCTGGGGGTAAGGCTGCTCAATCCAGTGATCTGGTGCCTCACGCAAAGCATAATAGTCTTCTTATCTGCAGAAAGGGACTCAAAGCAGTAACAAGCCAAGGCATGCTGGCGCATCCTGCCCACAGTCCTGTCTCAGGCCTACATTAGACTTTCCTGGAAATCAATGTAGACGCAGCTTGGTATCTACCTGGGGGTAGGGCATGCCATGGCTGATAATGGTGCTCTCCAGAGCTACAACTGCCGTGCCTTCCCTAAGCGCCTTCAGTACATCTGGACTGATGATCAGTTTGCCCTGCACACCATCAACAGCTTATGCCCTGTTTTGCCTGGCCGAACAGCCAGCCAGAGATATTGGAGCCCTGTCAGCAGCAGGACGCCATAGGTAGATCAATTGGCGCCGCTCTTGCAAAGTTAGGTGCTCGCAATCACGCTGCTGACAGTGAACATGTAGCGCCTCAGGAGCGGGCAGCCCACCTGGGTAGCCGCAGACTGCGCAGTGCTGAAGGCATTCGAGAGCGCCCCTGTCAGCTGCCCAGACAGGTTGGCTATGCGTCTCTGCCATGACTGCCCCTCCTCTTGCTCTCCGTTCCTTGCCTGTGCATCAAGCAGAACATAGCACGCATGCCCTTCAATTGCCCCTCTCAGCTGTGCAGGGGGGCTGGACAACCATGAAGACGTGAGACAGTATATACAGTGTTGGTTGGGCGAGAATTGCTGGTCAGTATCCACCCTTTCATGACTGTACTGGGGTCCCTACCGGGCTGATGCGCTGTGTGAGATTGGTGAAGCTGTTGCTTAGTTGAGTGACTCCAGCAGAGAGAGCAGGCAGCCTCTCGCCCCAGCTGAGCCCCTGCATTACGGTTCCTTGCGATTGAGACGCTGTGCATACTTGTTACCAGCGTACCAGCGTAACAGAAGGTTTGTGACATTCACTGTACAGGTCAGCGTGCCAGGAAGCATAGCAGATATGCATCGGCATCCATCGCGACACTTTGAAGACAATCTCGCAAGTTAAAATCTAGTAAGAAGGCTGGTCTGCTGACCGTGCTGCTTTCTTGTGGCCTCTGCTCGGTGTCAGAGTCCGACATAGCTTACTTGAGCTGATCTCAAGAGCCGTGCATTTGATGGAAAGCAAAAAATGGTCAAGATGCAGCAAATGCTCTGGCACACATTGTTGGGGAGCTTTTCAAGCGTGAGAGAGGCGAAACAGGATGCTCAGCTTCCAGGCATTGCGTAGCTTCCCAGTACAGAAGAAGCGGGACCCTGCACGGAGATGGGCTAAAGGCGATGAGAAGTGACACGAAAGAAACACCAAGTCAAATCTTGTATAATATAAGGTAATTTGGCTTGAGGAGTGCCCGCAGACGTATACAAGATGGCAACCGCGCAGCAGGTAGAAACAGTCATCAGGGCTTCTGAGCCCGACTTCAGGTAAAGCCTTCCCATACATGCACCTGATCTCATGCAGCTGGTTTCCCCTCTCTTTGCGCGAATTATATGCAGCTATCGCGGTATGAGGAGGCACCTTCTGACATGGGCTTCCTTCATGCAGGAACAAGCATGACCAGCTGGCCTTTGCTGTGCATGCATACCTTATTGCCGATGGCTACAGACTCACAGCCACAGGAAAGGCCGCAGACGTCCCCGACGAAGGTATGCACCTGAGTGGCGTCCTTGGTATACCTGTCAGATGAGCTGTCACATCACTCTGGTCTGGGCCCTCTAACCTTCACGAGCTGCTGCAGAGATTCCGGAGGACAAGAAGAGGTCCAGCGTGAAGGGATGGAACCATATGGAAGACGGCTACGCCTTCCGGTATGAGGACCCCACAGGTGAACACCATGAGCTTCATGTGTGCTGACACTTGCCTGTTCTTTCCGGCTGCCTTTCTCGTGCTGCTACCAAGAACGCAGCAACGCACTAAGGCTCATCCCTTCATCATGCTGTCTCGTGCTGCTACCATAGTTCAGCGATGCACTCAGCTCGTGTCTGTACCATGCTTGTATCGTGCTGCTGCCAGCATGCAGCAATGCATCTATGGTGTCTTGTGCTGCTACCATGATTCAGCAGTGCACTCAGCTCGTGTCTGTACCATGCTTGTGTCGTGCTGCTGCCAGCATGCAGCAAGGCAATCAGGTCAGGTCTCTATCGTGCTTGTGTCGTGCTGCTACCAGGATGCGGCAATGCAATCATGCTGTGTCGTGCTGCTACCAGGATGCAGCAAGGCAATCAGCTCGTGTCCTCATCATGCAGGGAAGCGCAATCCACTCATGGTGAAGATGGTACCCATGGACGGCCATCTGCTGCTGCAGTGGATGGCGCCCAAGAGCTTCAAGGAGCCCCGCCTGCTGGACCTCGACGTCAACAACTATGTGGACGCCCCTAGCGACACAGCAGGAGATGGTATGGCGTTATCTGCCCTTGTGCGCTCCGTACAGGGTGTATCTTGCCGACAAACACTCTTTTGTCTGCAGTACTATCTGGTCCTGTCTGCAAATTCTGCCAGAAACGGAGTGACCTGGTGCCCCATGGTTTATTCAGAGGTTCATGCTGAGGGGGTTCTTTCCACTGTGAACTACATCATGCCAGCAGCTCTATGTTGATGCCACTTCACTTAGGTCTTAGAGCTGCTACGATAAGCGATCAAAGCAGGTGGCGAGGTATCCGCTGACAGCCTCCTGGCAAAGGCGCTCAGTAGAGCAGTGGCCATCTGTCAGTGCTACTGAAGCTACCTTGGAGACTTATCAGCCCTGGCGGTCTTGCATGACTTAGAGCTTTGTGTGCCTTGTGCAGATCCAGCGGCAGGCTACAAGAGCATGGACGACCTGGTGGCAAAGCTGAGGCAGACCTTTCATGGGCATGCCGCAGAGGCGGCTGCCAAGCAGCAGCCAGCTGCAACTGTGAGGGAAGCCATCCCGGAAGCTGTGGCGCCTGCCGCTCAGAGCCTGCGCTCTGATGCGCCTGGCACATCACGCAGCCCTGCCCCAGACATGGATGATGACTACCTGCTGCGTGAAGGTTTGAATACTCACACCCTGTACATAGGAAGCGGGCACCAAGAATGCCACTATGAGTATACATACGTTCATGATGCAGAGAGTCTCCATAAGACATTATGGCACCCTTGGATTTGAATGTCAAGGCATGAGATTTGCGGGCGGCAGAGCGCAAGAGGATCCTTGCGCAGGCAGACCATATGAGAAATCCAGATTGCGAGGCACTCGCACATCCTGCTTGTAGCGCCTTTTGCATATCCTCAGTGCATGCTGCGGTCTCTCCTTCCCCAATACTTATACGTAGCTCATATGAGTAGCTGGCATGTGGCATGACTTGGAGCATTCTTGCAGGGCCCCGCAATGCAGGTCCACGCACAGGCGGGATCCCCCCAGTGCCCAGCATAGGCACAGACGACCTGCACCCGCCCATGCCGGGCATCCCTCGCGAGTTCCCAGGCCCGGACGACATCCCCTACTCTGGAGGTGTGTCTTCCCCTCTCCTGTGATGCACCGATGCACAGTGGTAAGTGTAGCTGCCGCTACAGCTATAGCTGATGTGGCTCTGAACAGCTGTGATCGAGGTTCTCATCCAGGGCCGGGTTGGCACCGTGTCCATTCTTGGAACCCTGCATGCAATCAGTCTGCAGGAGTGAACGCTGCAGTAAAGACAGAACACGGCTACAGCAGGGTACATGTTGGACCGTTGTGATGCTGGCTGTGTCATTCAGGCCTGGGTGGGCCTGAGCGGCCGGGAGGCATTGGCGGTATGTATGTGGGCCCAGATGACCCCATTTTTGCAGGACGCTTCCCAGGGCGTGGCGGCATGGGCGGTGAGATTCTCCTTCTCAGCAGCACCGCCCCATCGTGATGTCACAGTCGGGTCACAACACTTGTCACGTTGCACTCTTATGAGAACTCTGCTCAGCAAATGCGCAGGCACAGCCTCCTTCCAGCATGTATAACCTGTAAACATCTGGCTGGCACTTTGGATGTATGAGACGGAAGGACTCATGCGGCTATAGTGCTGGCGTAATAAACTTGTTTGTGTATACGTTGTAGGTGACTTCGGCCCGGGCATCTCAGGCCGCGGGCGTGGTAGGGGCTCCTTCCCCGGCGCCATCTGGGACCCGATTGCGCCACCTGGCATGCCGGTGATCACCCTGCCCATGTCATTGCCTGCCTGAGAATTTGGGCTGCTTTGCACACACCCAAGCATGGGCTTCATGTCTACATGGCCACTTGCAACAACCCAAAGGACTGGCATGCAAGCATGCCAATGGATACCCTGAAATTCAATAGGCTCAGCCTCTCGTGGCTCTCTTGCTGTGCGATCAAAGCGCAGACGAGAGAAGGGCCTTGTGGGTGAGGGGGCCATCAGGCACCGTGCTGAGCAGATTCCTGCGCAGGGCTTTCGTCCGGAGGACTTCCAGCGCGGGGCAAGGGGAAACACTGGCAGGGGAGATGTGCACCCTGACGTGATGCCTCCAGGGCCTGGCCACTTTGACGACAGCATGTTTGGCTGATACCCTGATGGAGCAGCACACCGGCTAATCGTATGCAAGAGGTCGGGCTCCATGAAAGAAGGACCGCTGTCATCATGTAAACAGTCCAGATGTGAAGGCCGTATGACGGGTTGGGAAGGCATTTGCATGGACGAAGGACAAAGAATGATGGATGGAATGGATCCACAGTTTGTATAAGAGCTCCACATTAGCTGACCAAAATGTTGTGAGCTCCTTGACATCGTGTGGCAAAGCACCTTGAGCCCCGCCGTTAAGAAAGGGGCCGCCCTCTTGGCGAGTCTCACAATGAGGAGACCATACATCCCAAGCTTAGCAGCGTGCTCTTCACTAAGTAGATATCCTCTGCTGGGTGAACCAACGGATTGCAGACAGGCTGCCTGAGGTAGCAAGCCGGCTGCTTGATTGCTTTCTGGCCTTGAGGACTTGTAAGACCAGTCGGAGCTCACCATGAGCACGAGCAATTTGCCCGCCGCATGGGCTGTGTATGACCTCGCTATGGTCAAAGACTGTTGCTCACCGACCGCTGTCATGTCACGGATAGTTTATGTCATTTATGATCCTGCCACAAGGCCACGTTGCAATATAGACTTGTACCTTGGGCAATAAGGTTCTGCCAAGATTTGATCTACTTGGCAAGGCGTAGATGACCGCCCTCCACTTGAGAATATTGTGACGTGCTGGCGGTGCCTCTGTGAGATTGTGTCCTACCTTGCCTGAATTAGCTTCATCTGGAATGTTTTATGATGTCTTATTTTGGCATGATCTAGGAGACTTAGAAGACCATTCTGGCTTCTTTGTTTAAGCAAAGCTCTTCTCTGCTTCTGTAACACACAAATGGCCTGAGGTGAAGCAAAGCCCTGGCTCTCAAATGAGTCCAGAGGCCGTCATTTGCCTTGATGTTCCCCACTGCTGCTGGGTGATGCATGTACTGCTAGAACACTCAACCCCGACACCTGCTACACCAACTACCAGACGACCAAAGAGTCAACCAGACCACCAGACATCCTGACAACCTCGACCGCTGCCACGCAGCGTAATACTCTCCTCTACACCCTTGTATTGAGCACTGTGAAGCACCTGTGGTCAAAAAGAAACCGTAAAGTTTTCGGGGGATCTGAGATCACGGTGTCCCTTAATATCACCACACTATTTCATTGCTAGCATAAGTGCTACGGCAATCTCTTCCGTACTATGGTATTTTGTTTTAAATTAATTGACCATGGACTGAACATGCAATAGTAGACGTGCGCCATTCGAAGTCTCCCTGCTAGCATATCACGAGTTTCGGGAATCCTCTTGGCCAGCTAAAATGCAACGATGGAGTGGATACGCGCTTGTCCCCATCAGCCACAAGATGTCTTATTACTAGCACGCATAGCATATGATCATATAACAAAATCTGAGATCATCTTTGTCTAGCAACGCCTTGAGCTTATCAGCTTGCTGAGCGCATTGCAAAAAGTTGAAAGTAGAAGCAGGGTGTTCAGTAAGTTGTAACTCTGCTCCGAGTCACACCTAGCTTGATGGATGTCTACATGAACACTTGTTCCGGCGCATGGCTGCTTGGTATTGGGAATATACGTGTGTGGCTTGCTAGCAAGCATAACATCCTGGATATTATTATAAGACTGAGGTGTCGCATAGCACCTTGTGCATCTTAGAGTTGAATGGAATGTGGGTTTTTCTGACATCATGTCATGATCCTGGGGCCGGCCCATTGTGAATTTTATAGTGAGGCCACCACATGGCATGCATCCCATGCATGTCACACCATATCATAACATGATGAAACCCAGCTTCTCCATTTCGTAGGACCTTACTACAGAAGAGAATGCAAGCTTGGCCCTGCCTAGGCTTGAGGTAGCAGTGTCTTTGCTTGAATGTCCTATGGAACCAATCATGGCCCGCGACTGGGCCCTGCCAAATTCTGAGACATCATCATAGGCGCGAGCATTTTGCCAAGTGCACGCGCGAATAGCTCCGTGCTATTTGGGCCCGAGGTGTTCCTCTGCTCACCTTGAAAGCTTTTATTGCACGGACTTGCCAAGCATACTCCTCCATCATGAAGCTATGCTCTATAGCGTGACTTTTATGCCTTGCGCAAATAGGTTTTTCTACACTACGTAATTATGGAAGGACGCATAGTGAGCGTTGTCAACTTGATCGTTTGGTGGTCTACTCTTGCAACTTCATGCTTGTAGAGAAAAAGGCCGTGCCAAGCCAGCACGCTCTTTGAGACCCATGACGGGCATTGTGAGACAGACATGCTGCATATACCATGTATATAGCAGTTCTTGAGCTGCTCCACAATATGTGAGGTTGAGTAAGATCAAGGTTTGTCGCTTGCCCATGGCTTAGACTGCCAATATTGTTTTGACACTTGGTAGGACTCATTTATTGGGAACCAGCGTCCTTTGCCTGATACCCTCTTTGACTTGCTCGGTGTGAACCATCACGTGGCCACCAGGTCTGAGGCATGGCCGCACAAGGGCTTCACTGCATTGCCACGGTGACAAAGCCATTGCCAGAGTTACCAACCAGGCCTGTGCAGGTGCCGCCAGCACGGAGAGACGCAGCGAGGAATGAGGTGCCAGCAAGGGCTTGCGCGGGGCGGTTGCCACTACTATCAATGGTGCCGCCTCTGCCGCCACTGTAGCCAGCGCCGCCTCCGGAAGCTGTCAAAGCACCAGCATACAACTTAAGACATGCGGCACAAGATAGCAAATCTACTAAGAATCACTTTACTAGGGTAGGGTCTGGACGGTGAGCAGCAGTTCCTTCCATGCTAGAGGCCAAATGGAACCCCCGTTCCCCTTCGCAAGGAAAGATGTTTGCTCAATTGAGCACTGGTTTAAAGGGCGCATACCAGCATACCGCCCTTCGCCTGACCCCCCACCGCCACCGCCTCCATACCCGCCATCCTATGGGGAGCACACACAGGTCACTCAGATCGACTTTGCTCACAAACCTGCCTTAGTATAGGCCAGTAGGACTGAGATTGCGCATCTTACTCATACCCAATCAGCCCTTTCAAAACGACAGCAGGGTGGTTCGTCCAGATTCTCTTGGGGACTTACCCGGCCGTTAGCACCTGATGTGCTGGGTTCACCAGAGCCACCTTTGTAAGTGCTTGTGGTGTCGCTGATCGTTCCCCCACCCCCGCCGTATCCGTTGCTGCCATTTCCTGTGCAACAATGGACCAAGGTTGACTTTCCAACCTCACCCCCAATGATCACATGCTGAGTGCGGGCAGACGGCCACACTAAAGCTTTTATGGCTTAGAAGAGGTCGGGAGCATACTGTGTCACTTCCTTGCGCACACTTGCCTTGCAACCAAGGTTGTCCAAAGAGGGGAGCTATTGTGTGAGCAGGCAAGACTCCCCGCACCTCCTAAGCCTGGCGTGCCTGCTTGTGCACCTCCTGCCGCCGGTCCGCCAACTGGCATTGTGCCAGGCAGACTGCACATGAGTGAAGCTTGTCCAGGTGACGAAGCAGATCCAGATCCAGATCCACCGCCACCCCCTCCTGCAAAGTTCTAATTTTCCAGCATTCAGAAGGTGCCAAGCTGTTGGGTTGGAGAACGTCGAAGTGATATACTTGCTCAAAGCCAAGCTTTGGAACATAGACCCATTCGTGACCTCATGTGCAGGCATATGTTGTTTAACAATAAAACAGAAACCATACCTGCCACAATTGTTGGCGTTATTGCACCAGCCGTGTAGACGGCGCTCAGACCCCCGCCACCAGATCCATCCGAGCCGTAGTAATTGCGGTCGTCACTGTTGACACCTTGCCCTGCAACTATGATGGGGACCGTGGCTCCGAGGGGAAGGAAGACAATGGCACGGACCACAGCTCCGAGCCCTCCGACTGCGGTTGGGGCGGATCCGGCTCGCCCGGCTGTTCCGCCCTGCCCGCCTGCCACGGTGAACACGTAGTTGCTTGTTGCGGGCGCTGTGTAAGTCTGCAAGCGACACCACCATGAATTCTTGCACGCATCAGCCCTTTTTGACACAAGAAAGACTCTGCCATTGCTCCCTGTACCTTTCGTTGTTGTGACCAAGACAGGCGCAAAAAGCACGGGCGAAGCCCAACATCATATGTTGTGTGTCCATCTAGACGCACAAGTGCACAATGTGCCGAAAGGAGTCTTTCAAGGCTTTGACACACCTGGATGCTGCCTGTGTATATAAATTCCAAGATTCCTGCGCGTACATGGGGCTCTCAACAGTTGCGTTGCGACAACTCTTTCCATAGATAAGCTCTTTACAACGCCTGTGATTGAGGGTGGCCATGTCAATGACCAGATGAAAGCAACCCGAGGCACCTGTCTGACCGGTAGCTCCTGAGAAGCCTACACAATAGAAGCTCTGAGTTGTGCTATCTTATCACCATCCGCGAGTGCAGTGAATGAATGGAGCTGGGGGCTCGAAGGTCCAAATATTGATAAAGGACTTTCATCAACAAACATAAAGCAACATGACACACCTGTCGAGCCAGTATCTCCTTCCGAGCCTGCGGTTTCAGAGGATTCTCAATTGTGTTACACAACGACAAGCACATAGCATATGCAATAGAACACATGTGCAAGCATAAGGCTGCCCTGGATGCAATGCAGTGCTAGGGCCAGCATGAGTCAGGATGCACTCATTCACCCGTCACACTGGTAGCTCCTGTAAAACCAGTGGGTCCTGTGTATCCTGTCACTTCCGTTAGTCCACTTGCTCCTGTGAGGCTGGGGATTCCTGTGAGGCGTGCCCACACAAGCGACTCTCAGTCTGTTGACAAATGGGCAACACAGGGGGCATCAGAGATAGTCGGAGCACAAAGTGAGTATAGCTAGCAGGATGTTGCCCATCAATTGTCCGCAAGAAGGGCTGAGCTGCTTAGATATCTCCTTCAGGACCGGAGGACAGAGGAGTCGGACATTGCAATCAGGCAAAGTGAGGTCTTGCACCTGTGATGCCAGAAAGCCCTGAATTTCCAGGAGAGCCTGAGATTCCTGTAAGCCCTGATAGTTTTTGGCCCATGCCTCCTGCAAGTCACATTTTGAAATAGTCCTCAAGCTGCTACCATCATTCATGTTCAGCCAGATGATATACCTGTGGTGCCAGCTTGGCATGCATGTTCAATCAGATGATACACCTGTGGTGCCACGCGCTGCCGCATCGCCCGATGAACCTGCAGTGCACATCGCTGGATGTTGTGTGTGTAGTGCAATGGTGCTGTGAACAACATCGCCCTGACAAGGGACAAGCTCCAAGAAGTGGGTCTCGATGGGAGCAGGTTCAGACCAGCAGTGCAACCAAAGGTGGTGCATAATAATGGGTACATGCACAAGAAAACGGGATTGTTACTCACCGCTCTTCCCGCTGAGCCCACTATGTCCAGTAGCACCTGTGAGTCCCTTAGGGCCTACAGCAGCAGATTGGACTTGCAACATGTCTTCTTGCAACCACAGCAGATGGTAGCAGCGTGTCAGCCACACTGAGCTTTACGCGATAGGCAGCCAAACATAGGAAAGCTGAGGTAAGTATTCGACCGGCTTGCCCAAGTGTAGAAGGGCTCACCGTCTTCCATGAGACCACTATTGCCACTATTGTTGGATCTGCTGAACCCTGTATTGCCCAAAAAGCCAACGCCGCCAACACTGCCAGAAAGTCCAGAGCTACCTGCAGAGGTTTCAAAAATCTGTTCATGACAAGTCACTGAACCTCAATCATGAAAGGCGGTAGCAGCTGGGGCAACTTCAGAATTGATGAAGATGTGTCAGAGAGGTCGAGGAATGGACCTGTGATGCCACTCCAGCCCTGAGCACCCGTAGGTCCTACACATAAAAAGCAGACAGACACTTAGGCAAGAGGTCTGTAGAGATTATGGCAACAACATCCAGCCTGGGCAGTGGGCTCTATGGCACTTCTTCTTCTGGTTGTGAAAGCTTTGTGATGTTCCTCCAAAGAGAGCTTTTGGTGCACATGCGAGCTTTTTGTGATGTGGAAAGGTAAAGTGATACAGCATCCAGGGCAACATACCATCCAGGCCATCTATGCCATTTGTCCCAGGCGTACCCTGCAGTGCAATGCGTACAGCATGTAAGGAACGTACATGTAAGATCTGACATTCCATGAATGAGTGAAGAAGACTATGCTGATTTAACAGGCGCACGCCTGTGAGTGCATGGGCAAATAAAAGAGTTTGGACACACGGGGAAAAGCTCCTGTAGCTTAGCCTCAGCTGCGTCCAAGACAGCGACACTCTGGGCATTGGAGGCTTCGAGACTGGCATCGCTGGCCCTCAGCGCAGCATTGGCAGCCCTCACTTCCGCAAAGGCCGCCTTGCTCATGGGGAGGAGATTGTATGCCTTGTTTTGTGCGATAGGGCCCACCACCTGTGATGCTGCATACAGTAGACACATGGCGCTCAGGACTTGCTGTCTTGACACAGCCACACTCTCACCTGAGTCCAGAGAGAATGGGGCTTTTGTTGCCCTCCTAGCACAGATTGGACACACCAGTACGCGAGACATCTTTGTGGCTCTGGGAGTACATCTGCGTCCACAGAGAGACTTGCCACATAGCAGGATGGATGGCAGCATTCGGTGGATATTGCCACTGCTGAGAGAAAGAATTCTTGGTGTGAGTACCACTGGGCAAGCCAGTGGAAGCGGGCTTGACTGTACCTATGTCCTCTGCTGCAGCGTGGGTAGCATGGATCATGAGGATAACTGTGAGAACTTTCACAGTGGTTGTGCAATGGCGCCACCCCATGGAGATTTGCCGCATCCTGCAGACCAGTCACATCATTGCATAAAGCTGCTAATTCACTCGAGCTGTGCCATTCGCCAAAATCAGCCGCCCTGACGCCGTATAGAGATCACATGTTATCAAGTGCCAACGCCAGCTCAGCTTAGCGGGCAAGCAATAGAGTCGTCTACCCAGCTGGTGCAGCACAGGTGCATCTGATCGAAGAGATGGGACAACGGCCCTCTTTGCAGGCACATAGAGCAGAGGCACAGAGGCGAAGCATGCAACAATGCCGGCCTGGGACAGGGTGTGGCACCCACCTCCTGACAGTGGTTCTTACAGCATGAGGAAATGATTCATTGTAGCTGTTGCCCCGTACCCCGAGTAATACCGTGCGGACTGCACAGGGAACGACAATGTCATTGAGAGACGACCTTCACTCGGTTCTATGGCAACCACTCTGGAGCATCCGAATATTCCATAAGGACCGTGATACTGTATCAGGACACCTGCGCACTCGGAGAGGTCCCTACCAAAGATCCAAGCAGCGTTCTACGTCCTCGTGCGGATGAGCTTGTGGAGGGTGCGCATATGGAGCCACAAGTGGCAAGCGTCGCTTATGCTTTCGAAGTCGACTTGGAGCCAAGGAGTGCTGAGCTGTCATCGCCCAGCCGACGGCGTTGGCGTCCACCTGGCATGCTGTGGCATGCTGCGAGTATTGTGTTGCGTTCTCGCGTCCCGTCAAGCAGAATGATCACATTGGTGGTGAATGTTGCACAGGTACCAAGTGGTGGGTGTCTCGGGCCAAGCTAAAGAGCAAGCGTGAACTGCTTTGGTCTTGGGAAGGCCTGCGGTACACACAATTGAGGTTGGATGGAATGCTTATGCAGAGATACTCCATTGTGAAACGGGGCGAGATATCGAGCAGGAGCTAGTGCAGGTAGTGCACATTAGCGCAGTAGGTCTCGTCAAGGTGCCAAGCCGTGCACACATGGACAGTGTGCACGGCTTTGGACAACCTCACGATACACTTCAGCAACTGACCCCGCATGTGTGGGGATACACTGCTTTGTCGAGCTACTTCTCATGCAGGACGGTCTTGCAAAGCTCCGAAAGGCTCGAGAGGACCTCTAGGTGGAATTGGTCCCTTATGAGATATCTAGTGAGAAGGCAGATTTATGCACAGCTCTGCTTTTCTTACGGGCAAGCTACCAATAAGCCCCTTTCACTGGACCTGACTCATTTTATCAACCTTTGTGCAAGACCATATGTGATTCCCACCGACTACATAGTATGGTGGCGTTTAGGGGTGCTTTAATTTAAATTAGGATCACCAAACTCTCCCAAGCAGGAAGGCATGATGCAAGATACTCCCCAATTTTCAGAAAATTTCCGGCAAAGTGCAAGAGAGAGAAAAGCGGACAGCCCCGGACACGGAAGCAATGCGATGCTCGTGCATGCAAGGCATCTAGAAAGCAATGAAGACGCGTGACACAGACGTCAATCATTTTGCGGCACCGCAAAAGGCAGCAAATCAGAACCAAGACGCACAAACCTTACACGATGAGGGGCTCCATGCGTCCCAGAACACCTTTCACGCATCTCATACCCCGTAGCAGCCGATAGCCGCGCTACCGCTGCGTTCTACACTTCACCCCGCCAGTCCATCGAGATCTGAGAGCAAAGGCAGTCTGTACGAAGGCACAGCGGCCCGAAAGGCACTCACGCAATCTCAAAACGGTAAAACACAGGTACGACGTAATTCGGTGCTCACTCCTTTGCGCAGAGGACGTCGCAATCGCAGGAAGATCGGCTACAGCGACGCTGGAATTTTATTATTTATATGTGGTTCCCACATATTGCTATGACCCCAAAGGGCTTTCAAGGTTAGGGCACGGGACAACTTGTACCTCGAAGGCGAAACGCTTGAAGAAGCGTGTTGCCCCATGGGCCTACTATATTTAGCTACTAGCTTAGTAAGCTTGTAGCTACTTCACCGAGAGGTCGTGAGAGTTACAACTCACTTTGAAAGCCACCGGCGATTGGCTGATAAACTCAAGCTTATACAGAGCATTTTGCGTGCATAGATTATTTATTGGTCATCTTGGTGCCACCACGGTGATATATAGTGATACATTGATATAGAGTAGTTCCATGATGAATGATATGCTTTCTAGCAAGCCACACACGAATAATCCCCAGACCAAGCCGCCATGCGAAGCAACAAGTCTTTATTGACACATCTGTCAAGCTAGGTGTGACTCGCAGCAGTGTTACAACTGGTTGAATGCCCTGCTTCTACTTTCAATTCTTCACAATGCGCTCAGCAAGCTGATAAGCTCAAGGCGTTGCTAGACGAAGGTGATCTCGGGTTCTAGTATATGATCATCTACCATGTATGCTCGTAGCTAAATGGCAAGATATCTTGTGGCTGATGGGGATAGGCGCATTCCAACTCCATCAATGCATTTTTACCGGCAAAGAGCATTCCCGAAACTCGTGATATCTTAGCAGGGAAACTTCCAATGGTGCACATCTATCATTGCATGTTTAGTCCATGTTCAATTTTTCTGACCATCACAGTATCATAGTAGGGAATTGCCGCAACCCTCATGCTAGCAATGAAATAGTCACATAGCCGTTGCCCGCATTTCCGGGTAGGCCTGTGCAGGTTCCGCCACTAGGCACGGCAAGGAAGGAGGAGCCAGCACCGGCTTGTGCGGGAACGGTGAAGGAGCCGACGCCACCTCCACCGCCTAGATAGCCAGCACCGCCCCCAGAGCCTGCCAAAGCACAAGCATGCACCTTGAGACATCCGGCGTGACAAGTCCTTGCAGTTCATGCCGAGAGTATTGCCAAGCAATGCCAAGAGCTACGAAGCAAACGTTGAAAGGGCTGCATACCGCCATCAAGTCTACTACCTTGCCCACCGCCGCCGCCACCACCATATCCGCCGTTCTGCAAAACCAAGACACATCCATACTAAAGGCGTTTGTCTCCCTTTATTGCTTGGTCGATCTCTCAATCCTTCACATTCCTAAGCAGGCCTTTCGCTGCTCACACTGTTTCAACCTGTTTGTGCCAAAGTTGTTTGATAACCTACTTTGCCGGGCAGACCCATTGGTTCACCAGCGCCTCCTTGGTAGCTGCTGAAAGCATCGCTCACGGTGCCCCCACCCCCTCCGTTTGAGTTGTTGCCATTGCCTGGAGGTATACAAATTGCTTTTGAGCTCGGCCTTTGTCGAGTCCCGTTCCCGGACTGTTGTGAGACTTGAATGCCGTGCGCTGGAAGAGCGATGCTTCATCTGCGGTATATGGCCATTGTTTGATAGCGTTCACTTTGCATTATGAACATTCCTTTGGCGCGTTGTTGTTGCGAAGGCCCCGCACCTCCTTGCCCAGCGGTTCCCGCTTGTGCACCTCCTTGCCCGGCTCCGCCATTTGGCATTGGGCCGGGCGCAGTGCATGCTGTTGATGCCTGCCCGGTTGATGCATCTCCACCAGGCCCCGAACCACCGCCGCCACCGCCTGCAATGACTTCATACGTTCTAGATGAGGGTAAAAAGACGGAATACAAGCAAAAAAGGCCTTTTGTTGAATATGCCATTGCTTGACGTTGCCCAACAGCCTTCTTAGGAGAGGATGGCACACCTGCCACAATAGTTGGCGATGCTATGCCAGCAGTGTAGACGGCGCTTAAGCCTCCACCACCTGAGCCAGGCTGGTAGTTGGACCCTGCATCGGGGCTTGCGCCCTGCCCAGCAACAATGATGGGGACGATGGCTCCTGCTGTCAGGTAAATAGTGGCTGTGACTGTTGCTCCAAGCCCTCCGGGGCCATTGGGGCTTCCTCCGCCTTGTGCACCCGCCACAGTGAAGAAGTAGTTCCCTGCTACTACCGCGGTGAAGTTCTGCAGAGGCACAGGTGCGTTTCAACTTCACCTCTGCCAAACTACAGCTTGCACTGCATTGGATGAAATGCTTACCTCTGGACTCAGCACTTCTTGCCGCCCACACAACATGGAGCACGTCACACATTTGGGTGACATCTCCCCTCAAAGCCCGCACAAGCTGTCCATCTAGACATCCATCACGTGTGGGGCTTTCTATTGCACCCGCACGTGTATACAACACAGAGTGTGGAGGAAGATCAAGGCCTAGACGGACCTGCATTCTGCCTCGGTAGTTGTACCTAAAAAGAAATGCACCTTTTTGCCCACTTAGGCCTGCAAATCCAACAGGCTTTCATTTGTTATGTGAGGACAGCTGTTCTCCCATATGCCATAGGACGCCTGCTGCTGATGGAAAGAACTGATATGGGAGAACGAGCAGGCCCTTAGACCCGCGCGACACACCTGCGACGGGCACTCCAGTGAGACCTGCACATCCGGAGGGCTCTTAGCTTACAATAAGGGAAACACACATACATCTTTGGCAATACTCCTCTTGGCTTGGGAAACATCAACGTGGCAGGCAATCACATGGGATTGCATGCATTGCAATGCAACCTACCAGTCCTGCCTGTTGCACCGGTGTCTCCCGTGATGCCGGTTGCTCCGGTGTTTCTGGAGCCCAGAAGACCGGTGGCTCCTGTAAGGCTGGTGGCTCCTGCGTGCCCATGCAAGTGACTCTGAGTTGCCATTGATGGCGATATATTCACCGCTAGAAGTCAACGTGTCCTGCTCGTGTCAGAGAATAGAGCAAATATGCGCAAATCCGATCAAGCCTTGGACAATCCACCATGTCTTGAGCGATTGAAAAGTCACTCACATCTACAATCTAGGCAGCCGCGCAAGGACAAGGGGAGACTAACATTGTCAGACGCTCCAAGCACACCAATCCGAGTACTCACACCTGTGATGCCGGAAAGCCCTGACGTTCCGGAAAGCCCTGAATTCCCGGTGAGCCCTGACAGTCCAAATGGGCCCTTGTCTCCTGCAGCCGCTTGTCGACTCAGCACATGAGCAACTGTCATCAAACGGCATTAACATCTCATACGCCCGATTGGGGTCA
This sequence comes from Coccomyxa viridis, assembly GCA_963930925.1. Taxonomy (NCBI): domain Eukaryota; kingdom Viridiplantae; phylum Chlorophyta; class Trebouxiophyceae; family Coccomyxaceae; genus Coccomyxa; species Coccomyxa viridis. The sequence continues at coordinate 216,200 of CAWVOJ010000006.1, read as the reverse complement.
CATACCTGTGGTGCCTAGCACTCCCGAATCACTTGATGCACCTGCGCACTGCCCATTGCTTAGCACCATGATGGGTTGTGGGCTACTGTCATGGGACATGTTTGCCCTCCACAAGAATGAAGCTCTAAAGATTGTGTCTAAATGGCGTCAAGCAGATTAAATCAGTGCTACCAAAGGTGGGCTACTGCCAAAATAAGAGGTCAGGAACACAGGTTTGCAGCACACCGCTCTTCCCGCTGAGCCCACTGTGTCCGGTGGCACCTGTGAATCCTGTGAGGCCTACGGCAGGACATCAGACTTGCAAGATGGCACCACACAACCACAGAAAATGGCGAAGCGTGTCAGCCACAGTTTCACGCGATATATGGTCAAACAGCAGAAGACCAATGTGGATTTTCCCCAACGTGCCCAGGCGCTCACCGTCTTCCATGAGACCACTATTGCCAGCATTGCCTGATTTGCTGCTGCCAATACTGCCGGAAAACCCAATGCAACCTGTGCCGCCAGTCAGGCCCACGCCACCTGCAAAGGTATCGGAAATTGTCAGCCTTGACGAGGTTATCGTAGTGCGCGTATGGGAGCTGCAACGGGAAAGGCAACTCGGATCGCAGCAGAGACAAAGATCACATCGCATCACAACAGACGGATGGCAAACCTGTGATGCCGCTCCAGCCCCGGGGACCTGTGGGCCCTACAAATACGGCAAACAGGCACTCAGGCCAGAGATCTGTGAAGCTTGTCGGAACAACATCAAGTGAGCTGTTCGGAAGTCAGACTGATATGACAACCATTAGACGTTCCTCCTGACTAGAGCACGCAGACTGTCTTCGTATAGGTGCAAGGTCCAGAGCAACATACCGTCCAGGCCATTCATGCCATCTGTCCCAGGCGTACCCTGCAGTGCAACGCATGAAGCATGTAAGCAACGTACATGTAAGATCTGATATTCCATGAGTGAGTGAGGAGCACTACGCTGATTTAATTGGCGCACGCACAACTGTGAGTGCATGGGCAAGTACAAGAGTCTGGACCCACAGGGAAAAGCTCCTGTAGCTTGGCTTCAGCTGCGTCCAAGACAGCAACGTTCTGGGCGTTGGAGGCTTCAAGACTGGCATCGCTGGCCCTCAGCGCAGCATTGGTAGCCCTCACTTCCGCAAAGGCCGCCTTGCTCACGGGGAGGAGATTCTCTGCCTTGTCATGTGCGATAGGGCCCACCACCTGTGATGCTGCACAGATCAGACACCTGGCGTTCAGGTATTGTTGTCTTGACATAGCCACACTCTCACCTGAGGCCTCATATTTCTCAGAATGGGGCTCTTGTTGGCCTCCTTGCACAGATTGGACACCAGTACGCGAGACATCATCGTGGCTCCGGACATGCACATGCGTCCACAGAGATTCGCCACACAACAGAATGGATGGCAGCATTCGGTGGATGTTGCCTCTGCCGAGAGGAATGATTACTGGTCTGAGTACCACTGGGCATGCAAGTGGAAGCAGGCTTGACTGTACCTATGTCCTCAGCTGCAGCGTGGGTAGCATGGATCATGAGGAGAACTGTGAGAACTTTCACGGTGGTTGTGCAATGGCGCCACCCCATGGAGATTTGCCGCATCCTGCAGATCAGTCATATTCATTGCATAAAGCTGCTAGTTCACTCGAGCTGAGCCCATGAGATTCTGACAGCGGACTTCGCCAGAACCAGCCGCCCTGACGCCGTACAGAGATCATATATCATCAAGTGCCTCAAGCTCAGCTTAGCGGGCAAGCAATATGGACAGGTAGAGTCGTCTACCCAGCTGGTGCAGCACAGGTGCATCTGATCGAAGGTATGGGACAACGGCCCTCGCTGCAGGCATATAGAGCAGAGGCACAGGGACGAAACATGCATCAATGCCGGCCCGAGACAGGGTGTGGCACCCACCTCCTGACAGTGGTTCTCATAGCCACCTCTTTCATAATAAGATGATCCGTTGTAGCTGTTGCCCCGTACCTCGAGTAATATCGTGCTGACTGCACAGGGAACGACAATATCATAGAGAGACGACCTTCACTCGGTCCTATGGCCACCACTCTGGAGCATCCGAATATTCCATATGGACCCTGATACTGATTCAGGACACCTGCGCACTCGGAAGGGACCCTACCAACGATCTGAGCAGCACTCTACGTCCTCGCGCGGATGAGCTTGAAGATGGTGCGCATATGCAGCTGCATGTTGCAAGCGTCGCTTACGCTTTCGAAGACGACTTGGAGCCAAATCTAGGAGTGCTGAGCTGTCATCGCCGAGCCGACGGCGTTGGCGTCCACCTGGCATGCTGTGGCATGCTGCGAGTATTGTGTTGCGTTCTCGCGTCCCGTCTTAGGCCCCAGCAGAATGATCACATTGGTGATGATGCTTTGAAGGCATTGCTAAGCATCTGTTGACCTTTCATGCACCTGTCACAGACCTTCTTGCGACAAGTCGCACGCCCTGCAAGGTCGCTTGGGAAGGCAAGAAGTGCTGCATCATGATACTGGCATACAGTCTTGATCAGCAAGAGATGCATCTGAACGCTGCGACAAAGTGTGTATGCTAAGGACTCGCGGCACGGGACGAAGCACGACCCAGTGGGGGAAAAGTGGTAAATCCCGCATGTTATGAGTCTGGCCTCTTCACCGAGAGCCTGTTATACCCAAACCTCATTGCCCGAGTGCTACTCCCCACCGGCGGTGGACTACTTCCCTATGCTCTGCCATACCAATACACTGTGGCCAATTATTGAGTCAATGGCCCGTTGGGCAGGCATCTCATTCTTCTCAGGCTATGGCTGACTCTTGCAACGTTACACCAACAGGGGATGCTTTCCAGGTTTATTTTGTTCTTCAGCTGACTTTGCAGATTTTCCTGAGGCATCTCATGTCACATGAGTTCCATGGTGGAACAACCACGCATCCAGTGCTTGCGAAGAGGGAGACACCCTAATCATTAGGGCACCATGATGGCAGATGGCAATGTGGATTGCACAATAACCCTACATGACGTCCTTTTCATGCCTCTGCTAACGCGTTCCTCACAACTCATCCCTTGTCAAAGTTGCTTGGCAACCACTTTGTCTGCGGATTCGTTATCAAGGCTACTGGGTTTCATTGCTATTAGGCCGGTAGCAAGTTGCTCTTGAAACCTTGCAATGATGACTTCAGGCTCTGCAGCCTTTCTTGTTCCGCCCACTTCTGCCATTGGTAAACTATACCACTTGGCAAGTGAGATAACCAAACCCTCAGGGCCTGAGGACCACCCTTCTCGTGATGGAAGGGTGTTGCTATGACCATCGGCGCCGACTGCCAAATGCCAACTGGCGGCCATGTGGTAGGCAATCAGCAAGTGCCTACCACATGGCTGAATCTGAGAACCTCGAATCAGCATGATGCCGAGCACCGCACTGGTGCATCATGACATGATGCTGTGTGATGCTTGTATAAGGGTTGGAAAATCTGAAAGTGCGTACTTGCCCTCATTTGCAACCAAATGCATCCAATGCACCGTGCAAAAGTTTCAAAGATCAGCGCCGACTGCTAATTGCCATGCGGTAGGCAATCAGCAAGTGCCCACCACATGGCTGAATCTGAGAACCTCAAATCAGCATGATGCCGAGCACCGCACTGGTGCATCATGACATGATGCTGTATGATGCTTATAAAGGCTCGAACACCAGAAGAGTCTTTGTTGCCTTTTAAGCCCAGCTGCAACCAAGTGCATCTGATGCACCGTGCAAAAGTTTCAAAGATCAGAGAGGGACTTTCACTTAGGGCGCCTTGTACATGGTCTGATGCTTCATTTAGTGCCACCATTTCTGTGGCAAGCTGGAGGCCGGAATGGTATATCTACGGCGATGTCACTGCAACATACCCATTGCCTGTATTCCCAGGCAAGCCGGTGCAAGTGCCCGTCACGGATGAAGCAAGGAAGGAAGTGCCAGCACCGGCTGTACCAGCATTGCCGTCGCCTGTAAAAGCTCCTGAAAGCCCTCCTGAACCACCCGTCCACCCTGCACCGCCTCCTGAGCCTGCCAAACACACCACATGCACGCACCTCAGAATGACCGTCATGTTGTTCGTATCACACCTTATGGTCCTTGGTGTCATATGACACACCTTATGGTCTTTGGTTTCGTATGTTACACGCATGGCGTTGCAATAAGAAGCACCAATGCCTTGTATGCCAAACAAACAGTCGCTCTTCATGGAGAGCAGCATTTATCAGGAGGTTGCCAGGCCCACGCGATGTGTGTTTGCGTACCGCCATTCCGTTCGTTGCCATCCCCACCACCGCCACCGCCACCGTATCCGCCATCCTATGGGGAAACGCAAACACATAAGCATTGATTGTCGTTACAACCCTTTGCCAGAGGACACGCACATGCCCTTGATTTACAATCCCAAGATACATAGAACCCATGCGGTCCCATTTGTTCCAATAAGTTTCAGCCGCCAAATTTCAGGAGCTTACAGCGCCACTCGAGGCGCCTCCGGCTTCACCAGTGCCACCCTGGTAGGCGCTGGCAGTGTCTGCCACGGTGCCCCCACCACCGCCGGAGCCATTAGCGCCATCACCTGCAAAAGAGTATGTAAATTGGAGACTGGTCCTTGAGCTGCCTCATAGATGCCTAACATCGAAGTAGCTGCGCATAAAGCCGCAAGAAAGCCATTTGTTTGAGAAAGAGCGACATTGGGGGCGTGTCAATTGCATGTACTCCTCCATGAAAGGTGCAACCGCATCCATGACAAGAGCGACTGTTGGCGGGAAGCTTGCGGCGCACCTCCCAGCCCGGAAGAGCCTGCCGTTGCACTCCCTGCTCCCAACCCGCCAGATGGTGGGGTACCAAGCGCATCACAAGTCGTTGATGGCAATCCAGGCGTAGCAGGAGCCCCAGAGCTACCTCCGCCGCCGCCTGTGGCAGGTCTGGACCCCATAGCTACAGTGCTAGTTTGCTCAAGATAAGGGTCACGCTTGTGAAGAAAACTTGTGACAAAAAGTCTGCTTCTGAAACACATGCACTCAGATAGAGTGATTTTGCAGCTGAAGTCACAAGAAATGCGCCCAGGCCATATGAGAAGAGAACACTTGGCAAGCACACCTGCCACCACGGTTGGCAGTGTAGTTCCGTCAGTGTAGACAGCGCCATGGCCTCCGCCACCTTGGCCAGCTTGGGTTGCGAATTGGGTGGGATTGGAATAGCCCATCCTCGCCACAACAATAGGAACAGTGGCTCCGGCTTGCAGAAAAACAGCGGCAGTGACCACAGCTCCAAGCCCTCCAGCTGTGGGTATCCTTCCTCCGCGGAGTCCGCCTTGCGCGCCGGCAACCGTGAAGAGATAGGTCCCTGTTGTTGGGGCGGTGAAAGTCTGCAGCAACGTAGGGGCGCTTAGCAAACTTTGCGTTCCACATAGCCTGACACATGACTGCGACATGCAATCAAGAGAGACGTCAAAAGCATGTGCCCATGCGGCCTTGCTTCGTTCTGCTTGAGACAAATTCGTTGACTGATATCCTTCTCAAACAATGCAGAGCAGGCCAAGTAGAGTCAAAGCTCGGACAGACCTGGATGCTGCCGGTATAGGCAAATAAGAGAGCGCCAATATCACCGGTGAGGCCTGCAAATTTGCAAGGCTGTCATCAACTTCTTTGCCATCAGCATGATACAAATATTGTACATCATGTGCAAAGAGCCCCTTGCGCACGTGCAATGGTAGTAGAAGTAGGATGAGTAGGCAGTCGGAATTGTGAAACTGCACCTGTAATTCTGGCTCCTGTGAGGCCTGTACATCAAGATGAAGCTTTCAGTCATGCTACAGGAGCAGAATAACACCAAGCAATCGCAGCCCACATCCCTTGCAAGAGAGGATTGCTGGTGCAGCAGCATCTACATGGACAGGAATGGTGGATGAAGACCAAAGGGCGAACCTGTCCAGGCGGTAGCTCCTGTCAAGCCAGTGTTGCCTGTGAGGCCAGTATTGCCGTTTCCTCCCAAGCGGGTGGCTCCTGTCAAGCTTGTGACCCCTGTAAAGCCTGCCCACCCACACAGGATGGTCAGTCCTGTTGCAGTAAGAAAAGTACACCAGATGCAGCAAGCAATAGGAGAGGGACTCCCGGAGTCTTGGAAAGAGCTGAGCTTGCTAAAGGTGTGATGCTCTGTTGACCAGCTGTGCCATGGGGGTGGTGCGATGCTGAGATATCGACTGATACAGATGAGGAGAGGGAACAGCAAGACGCTTTCAGAAAGTAATGTGAAAATCTTGGACCTGTGATGCCAAAGAGCCCTGTCATTCCCTGGACCCCAGATGTTCCAGAAAGCCCTGACAATCCAGACGCGCCATGGTAGCCTGCAAAGGTATTGCCAGCTCAAAAGCTGGCTCATCTGAGCTCGCATCAAGAGCAGCTCCGCAATTGGCGGCAATCAGATAGCGCACCTGTGTCGCCAAGCATACCACTGGCTCTCGATGCACCTGCACAATGCCCCATCATAGCCCGAGACGTATCAGTGAACTCACCCAAGCAGTCAGAGTTGAGGGCTGCGAGTCCTTTGTATGAGAGGCATCCTGCTCATGAAGGGCAGGGCTTGCAGTCCGAAGCAGGGCACTGCCAAGATTGCTGACAATTGCAGTGAAAATCACACCGTTCTTTCCACTGAAGCCGTTCTGTCCGGCGGCATCTTTGTAACCGCTGGCACCTGTGTAACCGCTGGCACCTGCAAGTGCTCTAAAGTCTGTGCGAGATGCCGTCATGCATGGCAGAATTACTTTGTCCACATGCCTTGTGCATAAGAACGTGAAGGGAGATGCAAGGTCCAAAAAGTTCTTCTACCAAGAGAGGACAGCCACATCTGCTTATCACAATGATCACCTTCCACTATGAGACCAGTACTGCCGTGTTTGCCGGGAAAACCAGTGCCGCCTAGAATGCCAAAGAAGCCAGTGCCACCTGCAATGGCATCAAGCAAAGGTCATCGTTGACCAACTTCTAAAGACAGTAGCCACTCCTGATATCTTTATCTATAAAGTGGTGGGACATAAAATGCTTCAACAGAAAGGTCAGACCTGTGATTCCGCTTCTTCCTAAGGTGCCCGTGGGTCCTGTGCAAACCAGTGTTCCAAGCTCAGAAAGGAACAGCTTGTTCAAAATTTGGCAGAAAAGAGTGAACATCTGAAGTGCTTTGCCTAAGCCAATGTGCTCCGTAGCACTTTGTCTAAATTTACACGCACCATGCGGACTACGCGAGCACAAGACTGATGCAACTTCTGGGGAACGCACCGTCTAGACCGTTGATGCCATCCAACCCAGGTAAACCCTGTGGTGCAGGATGTCAAAGGTGTCAACACAGGCGCACAAAACTTCTTGCATGTGTTGACACGACGCAGTTTCAAACTGTCAAGTTGACATCAGAAAGTCACACGGTGGTGGGAGTTGATGTGAGGTGGCGAGAGATATGCAGGGATCCCTTGGACGCACAGGAAACAGTATTTGTAGCTTGGCCTCTGCAGCCTCAATGCGACAACACTCTGTCTGTTGGCTTCTGCAAGCTGGGCATTGCTAGCTTTTATTTTGGCGTTGGCGGCTCTCAACTCTGCAAAGGACGCCTCACTCACAGGGAGAAGATCCGAAGCCTTCTCACGTGCAAGCGGGGCAATCACCTCCGAACCTGCAGTCAATGCGCGCCAGCGAGTCATTGCTGCTAGTTTGACATAGCCACACTTCCGCCTGAGGCCTTGCTGAATGGCAAGCTGTTGTCTATTGCTGTATGAGACACAGAAAGCGAAGCAATTGTCGCAAGGCTTTTGTAAGCAGATGATAGATCTGATACATTCTTTGCACACAACATGAAGAGGATGTGCAGCATGCGCACACACAAGGTAATGCCAACTCAACAGGAATGTGTAAGTCCTCGTGTGGGGCACAGCATGCTCATACCTATATCTAAAGGAGTGGCCTGGAAAGAAAGCATCAAAAGTACAGCTGTGATCAAGTACAAGGTACCGTGTTGCCATCTCACAATGTAGTGGTGACTTCTGCACAAGAGCAAAGCAAACAAAATTGTGAAGCTGTTGTAGTCGCAGAGACGCAGAGCGACTGTCGCGATAAGCATCCAGTGCCCCAAAAGTCAGCCGCCAAGATACGATACTTCTGAAAGCAATGTGCCCGCCACAGTGGCGATGACTCTTGCCATGCCTGCTTGACCCCTCTCAATACGTATGCGCCCTCCTGTTACCGCCCAGGAATGGAATTCGCAAGGTCACGTTGGTTATGATGATATAGCATTTTATGTGAGCCAACTTTACTAAGAGCGACATCCCACCTGACTGAAGTGCGGGATCTCCGTGATTTGGTACCCATAAGGTCACGAACGCTTAACAGACATTAACACTCACTCGAGTGCAACTTCCTGCGCGAGGTATGACGCTCACACCGCAGTGATACCTGACTTCAGATGTGGCGGCATGCACTCTGCACAGAGCAGCTGCGAGGAGAAAGCGGTTGCAGTAGTTGCTTTAGGCCACCTGTAAGTCAGAAGACTCGTCCGTTTCCCAGTGTCGGTTGTTAGGCGTATGGTGAACTTCGCAGCGCGTGCCCTAATGATCGTGCTCGGGTAGTACTCGAGCTTCCACGACAACATCTACCGCGCATTCTTCTCAAACCGAAACATCAAGCTGCATCTACAGAGCGGCTTCACTGGAGCCTCATCATGTACTCGAGCTGTTCTCCTCAAAGTGGTACTGGAGCCAAATCGGGCGATGGGTATTCAGCCGACGGCGTTGCTATCTGAGCTTGCATTTGGATCCGTGGTGCTGTAGGGCGGAGTAGTGAGTGGCCTAGGTACGCAGCAGTGAAATATTACGCCGTCACCCAAAATTAGCACATATCAAACATCTGTGCAAACCCGGCCAGCTATCATACTTAGTAAATCCATTAGTCATTTCACGGCCCTTCACACCAGTGCCTGATACTGTAATATAGCACATCAGCACAACAGCTGTGCACTGCGTTTTAGCAACCGCATAGTGGCCGGAAGGGGGGAGCTGATCGGGCTTTCCGGAAAGAGACCAGGCAGCATGACAGAACGCCATGCCAAGACTCATATTCTGGAGAAGATAGACCTCGCAAGCATATTGGAGCCCCAAGAGCTCACATCTCGGCCTGCAGAATGCAAAGGCATGCTCCTGTGCTATGCGTGAGTGGCTGTGCCTTAGTTGCTCATCGGACAGAATGCTGAGATGCTCCGTTACGATCCGTTCACCAAGCTCGGGACGGTGTAGCGATCTTCCATCTATAGTCGATAAAAGCACATTCTATAGTGGCCTGATCTGCTGAATTGTTGCTTCGAGGTGCTCAATGCGAATATGCTTCTCCGCATGCATCGACCTCCCTTGTGGCCTCATTTTTCTCTAGGCTGGCAGCCGTGACGTGGCTGGGCTAAGTCGGTGCACCTTTCTCCTTAAGAAAGGTAGCTAACGCGCCTGCTACACCAGACAGCTTTAACGAGGGTCCCCATGTCCATCGCAGTCATCTGCACGCTTGGCCCCTCATGTCGGGATGTGGAGACGCTCATAGAGCTGCTGGAAGCAGGAATGACAGCTGCGCGTATAGATCTAACGGTGTGTCGACCCCTCAATCTGTCTCCCTGGGCTGCTTTGCATGGCCTGGTGGGCCTCATGTACCTGTGCCTTGCTTCCCTGTTTTTGCTTTGCTGGATGTATGGTATGCACATCTGAGGGTTCAGGGTAACATAGAGAAGAGCTTTGCACGTGACAACTGGAGCTGCTCTGAGGCATGCAGCTCTGCTCGTCAGAGCTGCCTAGGCTGCTGGAGGTGGCATGAAGTCAGAGTGCTCGGTGCAGTGGGGCTCTGTGGACTACCACAAACAGTCCCTGAAGAACCTGCAGAAGGCATCCCAGCAGACCAGGCGCATGTGCGCAGTCATCCTGGACATTGTGGGCCGGGAGCTCATGATCAGGCGTGACTTCACTCTCGACCATGAGGTGAGGCAAACCCTCCACAGACAGGGCATTATGCCTCACTGAACCAAAGCCTTGCACTGCACAGTACTGCTTTGTGTACTCCTGCCCTTCATTGCTCTCCTTTCTGATACCCAGTGCTGAGCCTGTAAGAGCTGCTAACAGGGCCACCGCCTGGGCCGGGTGCAGTAATCAGATATACATCAAAGGCATGATTGTGCAGGGCTGGCCGGTGCACATGGAGGGCTTCGACATCAAGAACGGGCAGGAGGTCAGGGTGACTGCAGATGAGAAGGCGGAGGCCTCCTCCCTCGTACTGCCCATCAGCTACCCGCACTTTGCCCACATGTGCCAGCCTGGCGACACCCTCTTCGTGGGGCGCTACCTCGTCAATGGCGCCGACCAGTCGTCTCTGTACCTCGAGGTGGGAGCCATGCATGAATCACCGCTGTGCTGCGCACTGGTCTCCATTGCTGTCAGCCCTTCCCCAAACCCTAGGTGTGCAGGCTCCCTGGTTGGCCTGTTCATGACCCTGCAACTCACAAGGCTGAAACAGACATTGCCGCCTTGCGGCAGGCATGATGGCATTGTATGCCTTCATGCGACGCCCCTCATCTCTGCAGGGATGAAGGGGCTATGCGGCATGCCTGACAATGTCATGCATGGGGAGGGAGGCAGATGGCAAACTGTATAGAGGCCGTGTGCAGGTCAAGGACATCAAGGGCGACGATGTGATCTGCACAGCACTGAACGATGCTCACATGGATGGCCTGCTGACAGTCATCCACTCTGAGCGGGGTGGAGATGGCATGTCCTCCCTGCAGACAGACCTGCCCCTGCTGACAGAGTACGATGAGAAGGCCATCAAGATGTTTATCAAGGAGCACGAGGTACGAGCTGCCTGCTGACAGGAACCCATAGCTTCAACCCAAGCCCACTCAGAGCACCGCAAAACAACCACAGCAACAGGTGCTCAGCGAGCCAGGATCCGTGCTGGATCTGGGCATGACCATGAGCCTGCTCCCCACTGCGCAGCAAGGCTGGGAAGTTCAGCGACTCAATTGGCAGCTTTGGCTTCCACAGCCAGCCTCACAAGGGCGACAAGATGCCTAACTCAGCTGAGGAGATTGAAGAGCTGACGGGAAGCATGCTGCGCAGATCGACTACATCAACCTTACATATACCTGCAGCGGCATGGATGTGTATGAGATGCGGGAATTCCTTGACGAGCACGGCGGTGAGCACATTAAGATCATTGCTAAGGTGTGCGCCTGCTGCCCTCCCCTGTCCCTTCTGGCCCTACCGCTATACAAAGCAAGACATCGTATGGCCTACTAGCAGCCAATGCCTGCTCTAAACAGATAGCAAGTGGCTTAAAAGGTTCCCCTTCTAGCACCCTGGGACCTGTGCTAGTGTCACTGCAGGAGCACAGGCTTGCAGATGCAGATGACGCAACTGCCGTGCATTCACTGCATTATCATTGCTCGTGCAAGCATGCGCCACAGGGCTTGGAGAGCACGTAAACAGCATAAGTATATTCTCCGCAGCTGCACAGCGGTGACAGCTTGTGGATACCATGCAGGTGGAGAACATGGAGGCGCTGCGCCACTTTGACAGCATCGCCGGGGCGGCCGATGCCATCATCCTGAGCCGCGGCAACCTGGGCCTGGACGTGGCTCCCGAGAAGACGGCTGTGGTCCAGAAGGCGGCCATCAACCGCTGCAATCTCCTGGTGCTGGTCCCACTGCTCTGCTCCTGTTTCCAGTGTGAAGTGCTGCCAACATGTGGTCTGAGAGCGTCCCCTATCACTGAGTATAGATATGTTGTCTGCTGCGCCTGTGCATGCTTGTGCTGGGAGGACAGCATTTGCTGTATACACAAAGGGCTTGCATTCTCGCCTTCATCGCTGCTGATAGGTTGTTGATGCGTGACGGTGTGTCATGCAGGGAAGGCCTGTCATCATCACGCGATTGGTGGACTCCATGGCAGAGGCGCCCAGATGTACCAGGTACCTTCTTGCCCACTTCATGCAAGGCCTGGGATGTAAATATGTGCTGAATATATCATGCCAATCCTATTTCTTCTTCTGGGTTCTCTGTTTGGCATACAATCTGCAGAATGCTATCGGGCTGTGCTCGGCCTGTCAAGCAGGGCTGGGACTGAAAGGCTTGCCCTGGTCAAAGTGTGTGCTCCTGTGATGGATGAAGTCCTGTTGCTCGGGCGAGGTCCCTCCCCAGGAGCAGCTGCAATAGTCCGAATGGACTACCCAGGGCAGCATCGGCTGCAGCCTGTAGTGACGCATCCACTGTCTTGCAGGGCGGAGGCGACAGATGTCGCCAACGCAGTCCTGGATGGCGTGGATGGCATGCTGATGGGCGCCGAAACCCTGCGCGGGAAATATCCCGTGGAGACCGTGCGCACAGTGCTGGCAATCTGCCGCCAGGCGGAGCTTACCTTCGACCACGAGTCCCACTTCGACCGCCTGATGGCACGCGCCATGGAGGTAGGTTACTGGGACAGTGCAACCGAGAACCTTATTTTTAAAATTTCCCTCCCCCTGACTCGCAAACAGCCCACAGTGGGCAGAGAGACGCAGATGGACAGGCAAGATTCAGCCCACCAGAAAAATGTTTGCAGCCTTCAGCCTAATATGACCCGTGCTGAGTTCATCAAATTTTTACCAGGGGTGCGAAGGACACTTGAAGTGTCTCTGCTTAGAAGAAGAGAAAGACGCTTGGATGCCCTGAGCGTGGCTTTGCTCCATGTTCAGGATGATGAGGCAGACATGATGCTGGACAGCAGTCACCACCATGGGGACTTCCTGTCACCGCCAGGAGGCCACTCGCCTGACGCAAGGGCTGTCGCCAACGCCAGAGCCACCGCAGAGACGCTGGCTCATGCAGCAGACGCAGTGAGCCGCGAGACTCCGGAGAACCCGGAAAACCCTGTCGTGAACGGAGTGCAGCAAGGTAATGCCCCCAAGCACATGCCAGCCTACCCCGCAACCTTCAGGGAACACTCGAGAACTTGTATTGCGACTGCAGCTCCTTCAAGTTTTAACAGGAGTGGAGAGGTTGCAGACTGCAAACTTATGCTCATAGCTCAGTCAGAGCCAACTTGCGGCCTGGTGGGCTTTTGCCTTGTAAGCAGCGCTTGCTAGTCTGCATCAGGACACTGCTTGTGGCTGGCAGCCTCATAGGAGGCATCCTGCCTTTGCCTTGCGCTGCAGATAGGCGCCCTGTGAAGCAGTGAGCAAGAGCAGGTATCATGCCAGGAGACATCGAGTGGGTGCTGGTGGCACGCAGACGTGCACTATGTCCAGCCGGGCCTGCCCCCGGTCCACCCCAGGACGCCCACGTCAGCGGGCAGGCAGGGCAGCACAGAGGGCGAGGGATCCTCTCCCAGCTTTAGCGCCTCTGGGCCCATGCATGCAGGCCACCGCTTCAGCAGCAGCAGCAACAAGGTGACTCGCCTCTTCTGCGTCCTGCTTTTGCTGGACCCAGCTCATGTGGCACCTCTGTCATTCATGTTGATGACGTGGCTATATCAACCGAAATGACAGCCAGCAGTACAAGATGGAGGGGGCCCCTCTCTGCAAGGTGCCTCCCATGATGTTCCCAATGTGCTGTGCTCACATGAAAGGACACAAGTCATCAGGCCAACGCGGAACAGTGCTAGCTTAGTACATCTGTGGAATGGGTCATCACACACCCAGATCAGATTGTTGGAACGAGCCAACAAGTGCACGACCTACGCCTAACCCAGTTGCGCAACTGGGTCAAGCAAGCGATAGGGCCAGATGGTGCAGGCTCAATCACGCGGGCATGGGCTGTGCAGGTGTCCTCTTTTGGCACCCTGCCCCGCGCAATGAGCACGGCCGCCTCTCTCGGAGAGCAGGCCGCCATGGCAGACAGCCGCAGGAGCGAGTCCGCCATGTCCAAAGTGGAGTCCATAGCATCGACTGCCGTGCGCGCAGCAGCCAAGATGAATGTGAGGCCTGGTCTCGTCATGTTCCAGTGCCGCCACAGCTGCTCAGCTCTCGCTTCTTGACTCTAGGGCCTGCTTTGCATGTATGTCACTGTTACCACCATGCCATATACACGGAAAAAGCTCAGGCATGTGAGAAGCTTCCCTTGCACCATGTGTCTTCTGAGACGGTCTCTTGAGCAGTCTTCTGGCTTTTACTTCTCAAACAGGCCCAACAGCCTCTGCAATTTTGGCTGTGCAGGCTGGGCTGATTATCTGCTATGCTGGATCGGGACGCACAGCAAGCCTGGTGGCCAAGTACCGGCCCAACGTGCCCATTCTGACACTGGTTGTGCCCCAGCTCAAGTCCAAGGGCCTGGCCTGGGAGCTGGAGGGCCGCTCCCTCGCGCGCCAGTTCCTTATCATGCGAGGTGTGTTGTCTGGCTGAGTGTAGCTAGGCCTGAGTTTCATCCCCCAGACTTGCCGAATGACTAGCATACCCGTCAGCGGCACTGTGCAGGGGATGCAATGCAGCTTGTGCACAGCTGCACAAACTCAGCATCAAAGGCAGTTTGCAGTCCTTCATGTGGTGTCTTCAGATGCGGGGCCCCATTTTGATTTCAAATGTCCAGTATACATCATGACGGCAGGGCTGTGAAACGTGCCGTAGACTGACCTCCCTGCCCGCGTGCGTGGATCTCCTACTGGGCCAGCCCTGCCAATGCTCCTGCCCCCAGCTCAAGGGGCCGCCAGGTCCTCAAGGCATCAGGCAGACACCGAGAAAGCATCAAATGTCTTCGGAGATATGCTCAAGACCATGACAAATTGGGGGTGTGACTGCAGGCCTCATACCCATGCTGGCAGCGCCAATGGCGGGCGCGGGTGACACGCTATTGAGCCAGGTGCTGTCCATGGCGGTGAAGCGCGGCCTGGTGAAGGCCAAGCAGCATGTGGTGTGCGTGCTCAGCGTGCGCGGGGACCTTGTGCTGAACGTATGCCAGGTGGACGACAAGGGGTCCGGCCTGCAGAGCAACCTGGCCTCCCTTGGTGAGTCGCATCTTCACGTGCTTCAGAATTGCATGTGCACCGGCGTTCATGGTGCACCTGTCTACAAGTTGTAGCCTACAATGAATTGGGCCTCAAGCAAATGTTGCCTGTGGGCATTGCTTGGGTGCCCTCTCATAGAAGTGGTTCAGGCCCACAAGCAGGCCAGAGGACTTTACGTGACGTGCAGACAGATTGGCCTAGGCTGGCACTGCCTGGCACACTGCCAGCGCTCTAAAGCTTTGCTATAGGATACCCAATGATGAGACAAGACCTGCAAGACTCAGGCATGGGTTGTGCTGTATGCTTGCTACTCACCTAGAGTGCAGGACGCCTTGACACAGTGGCTTGTGTGTGCAGGGTCAGAGCTGAACCTCCCAGCTGTGAATGGTGATGCCGCTCAACAGGAGGCTGCGATGACATTCTAGGGTCGAAATCAGTGAGTCTGAAGGCTGAATGTTGAGGGTCGCAAGGGCTATTATCCACAATTAGGTGTGAGGTGAGGGACATGCTGTTCTACGCATGGGGTTAAATACTTCATGCAGAGTACTGGCGATACAGAAGTTTGCGCAAGGGGATGGCGCCGAAAGTGATGCTAAGAATTAAAACACGCTACAGGCAGTGCATTTGCATCTGAGGAGGACAGAACCCTTGCGGGCAGGTTTTGACCTGTACATGCCCACTTTTCAGGCCTACTGCTTGCATGCAAGGTTTTAATTTCTAGAAATGATCATGAGGCATTCAGGCCCACATTTAGCTGCCTAGCTCCCAGAAGGTTGAGGCCTTGACACATATCAAGAGAAATTATGTAATACGTATACAACACTCAAGCCATTTAGGGCTGTCATGTGTCATCTGCAATCAGATGTGTCCAGACACTTTGAGACGCACTTGGGAGGCCATGCAGGTCAGCCTGCTAGATGCAATCTTCTTATCATGTTGTCAAAGGAAATGTGCAAATGCCCATGCACGGGGCAGACTCATGCTAGCACAGGCAGCTCTATGTTGCGCTCCAAAACCAGTCTCGTGGATCGCCTGAAGGCTGTAAGCATGGGCACCTCGAGAGCTCTCACATCTCTGCTGATCCAGCTCCACGACACCGCCACCATACATGTACAGTCATGACTCACAACCCATGCCATTGGAATTTGAGGCCTAAAGAAGTCTTGAAAGCCGTGGACTGCGGTGGTATCAGGACATCATCGGAGACAACGCTGCACACACGCCCATCTGAAACGAAAAAGGGCTGCCACAAATGTGTGCCCAGGTTGCTGCTCATTGTACGTCACTTTACCTGCAGCCAGTGGGGCTGCTTTGACAGTCCTATCCTGAACAAGAGTCTCTTGGGCTCTTAAATCTCAGCCCATATACAATGTAAAAATGTGCATGGTGGAATGGTGCCACCATAGCCAAACGGCCTGTTCACAGGCAGTGCTAATTGAAATCATGCTAGCTTGGGAGTGTCTAATACCTGATAATGCCAAATGTGTGTCACACAGATGTGTAGTGTGCCAGCTCTGGGCGTCAAAGCTGCTCCAGTGCTAGAACCCGCACATAACATGCTGATGGAGGCTCAACAAGCTGAGCTCACGTCACTCTTGCTGGAGAGAGCATGAGGGCAGCTGCTGAGACAACATCAGCAATGAATTCCAATCCCAGTGTGAAAGTGCATCATGAGCATCAGCCAGGCTGTTGTCCCATGATGTCACCCTGTCAGAAAGCTGCACAGAAGGGCTGTCGCTTGAGGGCAACACGCTACCCTTTTGTCGATTTGTGCTACACTCCAGAAAGGAGCGGCCAGCTCCCTCACAGTGGCAGGGTTGAAAGATTGTCGTAGGACAGCTCACGCGAACAGCAGACTGCTGCACATCCTAAGCCGCTGTCCTGTGCTCAATCTGCAGAACAAAGCTACCACCGCAGCATCAGGCTGCTTACAAAATTGCTGGGACCGACACAGCTCCAAAGCGTCTGTGCATACCTTGCTGCAAGAACATACGACCTGAGAAGCCACATGGACTCTCTACTGTATACAGGCATTCACCCTAGCTTTGAGGACCAATCTGAGGGACCTGGGCTTGGGAGGATTGCTCAAGCACGCTGTGTTGTGTAGGTGGCCTTGGCAGCATCCAGGTCACCACCACTGGCCAGAACAGGAAAGGCTGCGCCTGGGAAGTAGCCAGGCAGCTTGTAGTCATTGGGGCTGCTCTTGGGTGAGTCATTGTCCGGTTTGCCATGAGCGGCTCCAGCTACGGCGCGATTGTAACCCTCTCCCCAGATACCCTACAGAAAGTATTCCTCCATTATTTTGTGCATGGAAGGTTGCATAATCAATAGGGTGGTGCCTGTTGCGCAGCGCAAGCTTCAAGAGAGACCTTTCAAGGCGTCCCTCCCCTCCCCTCCCCTCCCCCCCTGCTTTCTTGGGTCTCCACAAGAGTGCGCACGTGCAAACTCACACCTAAAAATCAGCAACCTACAAGACACCTTGTGGTATGCAAGCGCTCTATTGACTTGTGACGCAGGTGCTGGACAAGGGATGTAACAGTACCTCAAGGTGCTCAGGAGGGAAGAGCAGTGCAGCACTGAAGGAAAGATGGTCTGAGTCCCCGCCGCTCTCCGTTCTGCTAATGCGTATCTCCAACAAGTCTGCATGCGGCAAATTGAAGCCTGAGCTCCTTGCTTTGATGCAAAAGCTTGCGCACCCCTGTCACGTGCTAAACAGGAAGGGCCATCCCTAGAGCTGGACTTGTTGACTGCCTTATTAGCGAGCCCACTGCGTGGGAGAGGACCAGTGGACAGTACCTGTCTCAATAATGAGTTCGCTGCCAGATGCAAGGCGGGAGATGGCGATGCTGCCAGCTGGCAGGACCATGGAATACAGTTGCTTGCTCAGCTGCCTTCGCATATCCATGCCCAATTGCTTCCCGTCCACACGCACTGCAGGCAAAGGCTTTTCCTGGGGATGGGGGGTTGGAGTAACAATAGAGAAGGTGTCGATGCTTATCTCGGCAATGCTGGGTCAGGAATCGCAGGTGGTTGGGCATGCTCATCTGGAATCGAGCTACTAATATATTGCTGTGGCCACAGCTTCTACTGTGCCATGACAGCCAATAAAGGCGCAACGCGCATCTCAAGGAACAAGTGGGAGCAGAGAGCACCTTGCAGGGAGCTGTCCTCCTGAAGCTCTACAAGGATGTTGAGTCCTCGGTAGAATATTCCCACCCCGTCCTGCAGTACAAGCCATGCTGCATCAGGTTTTTTCTAGATGTGACAAGCTTTGCTGTCATAATAGATTGGTAGATGCCCTGTCAAGGTCTGAGGCATGATTCGGAGACTATCGGCTTTGTTGTGAAAAGAATATCCTGCTAGCCTGGAAAGGCACAGCTGAAGCTCAGGGCTCACCACGTGCATCCCCAACTCAGTCAGGCTTTCTGCGGGCTTCAGGTGCATGACTACCTGTGGGAGCAGCATTTTTCAGCAGGGCTTGGCCCACCCGTAACACAGGCTCTCATACTGCATGCATGCAGGGAGTAATACTTGATACAGCCATGATGCTCAATGCAAAGACTAATTATGAGCTGTGACGTTGTTGTGACAGTCCGTCATACTTATGAAGCTGCAATGCCTGCTCCAGAGTCCCTCCTGATTGCTCCTGTGCTCAAAGGGGTTTCTGGGTGCCGAGTAGCGACAGCTTGAAGACACGCACCCGATGGTTGGCATCCTCGATGATATTATAATAACCGTCAGGAGCTCCGTTGAAGCCCACCCTACGGCCGCTGAAGTCCACAAAGCTAGACCTACAGCACCAAGGGATCCGTCAGGGCTATCCGTCCTCCTTTCAAGTTCATGAGGGCGAAAGACTAAGTGTGAGCTCTCACCCCTCTGACTTCTGCTCTCCTGCAAGGATCTGCGAGGCAAGGTCCAGCATCCCGGACCGACTGTCTATCTCAGCTTTTTGGGTGTGCGCATCTGTCTGTCGCAAAGCTCGCCTTAGCGTGTGCCCCTTGCCGACAGAGACTCCATGCACACGCTGTGCCGAGGTCCACGATGAACAGAAGACCAAGAGGACAAGACATGCCAGAGCAGGCATCCTTGCTGATGACACTCGCCTGAGCTGGAGGAATGCAGCAATGGACTGACTTGGGTTGTTGCTGTTGAACCCACTTAAGGTCGACTTCGGATACACGTGGATCCGATTTTATTGCGTCAGACGAAATGCCGAACTTCCGATGGCACCTGCGATCTACTTGCACGGGATCATCAGTCATCTCTAGACGTTCGGCACCATTGCGGGGGTGATATACGATCGACTACCGGCAGCCTATAACTGTAAGGGTAACACGAAGGCAAGTGCACAGCAAAATAGTGCGAGCTGCAAATCTGCTGCCACTTTCGGGTGGGCGTGGTGGTCCGAGAACTTAGCGCAGGAAGCTACACCAAGCCACGCCGTTCTACAGTGCACTGGTGCCATGTACTGAGACAGCCAGCACTTCATAATACCTTTGGTTTGAGAGCAAGCTAGGACCTTGCGAGGCATTGTTTCACCAGTCAAGACGAAGCCTTGAAGCCTGCACTGGCCTATAGTGCAAGCAACTACTCCTAGGATGCCTCTGCAACAGAATGAAATCAACGCTACAACGCAGCCCCCGCCTGTACGCCATTCTGCTGGACTGTTGGGATTACATTTGACTGGCGACGCCTCAGAGAGGGTGCTGTACCGGAGACATTGCCAGTGTCATTACCTGCATGCAGGTATGGTGGTGGGTTGCTGATTCAGAGTACTGCCGACCTGTGTGCTGTTCATCTGTCTGTATCACTGCATGCTGACATTAGCAGAGAAGACAAGTTCGATGTGCAGAGTGCACTGCAGGTGCTCGCAGATGTAGTACATCCCAATGATGGCTGCAACGTATATATGTGTCTGCTTTGTGCTTATCCATGTATCATTCAATCTGTGGTCGTGGCGCCACAGCAAGGATGCACTGCTGTTCAGCACCTTGTTAGACATTCTGAGGCTCACCATTGAGCATTGCTGAGTCAAGGGCAGACAGGAGGTTTGCCATAGCAGCGCCGTTCGCATCGCTCATGGCCAAGTCCTCACTCTGCTGCTCACGGACAGCCTACATCACAGACATATACAAACCGTGACCTTCCCATGTTGATGGCTGCTGCCGTGATACCATCCACAAGAATTATAGGCACTCTCGCCTTTCTGTGGCTCTTCAAAAGGCAAATAGTGGGATTCAATCACGGGGATGCGTATCTGGAGGGCAGCAGCCCGGTAGCAGGTCAGATTGATCAGCCTTGTAGGGCGTGTTGGAGCGGATGTAGTAAAACACCTGGGGAGGGGCGGCAGCAGGGGCTGCTGCAGGGACCTTTGCATGAGGACCGCTGCTGATGGGAAAGATAGCCTCTAGGCGCTTCACCAGCTGAGCCTGATCGGGCTCGGAGCCGCCCTGCTGCACACGACATATTTCTGGCAGCATCAAAAGTGTGAGGCCCAACATGGCAGTTCCCATGGTAGGCAAGGTTCTTATAAATTGTTAACAGTGAAGCATCACCACAAGGATTGAACAAGCCGTTCCAGGCCATCCAGAGAACAGATGGTGATCTGAGGACGCTGAGTGGGCCGTACCTTTGTGGCTGAGCTGCCTGCTGCAGCACTGAAGGGCTGCTTCAGCTGAGCCAGTAGGGCGGGAGCCTGGGCATGTTCTCTGAGCGTCAAAGAGTCCTGCAGAGCGCCTGCGCAGCACACAGCCCTTAGCGGGGCGCACATGATCTCACCTTTGCAGTGACACATTGATGCATCACGAAAGGTTGGAAGTGGTGCCGAACTGCCGTGTTGCAGCATGATGCGCCCATAGAATCCGCCCAATCTGGAAGGGTTATGTGTAACAGGTGCCTCTTTCTAAATCCGGATGATGTGAGGAGGTCTAGGGCTATAGAGCAGCCCAGAGCACAAGCAAATGACTTCATGTGAGTATGTCACAATTTTCTACCGTGAAAAGCCTCTGAATCACTTCCAGAAGTGACACTGACCTGTTGCACTTGTGGCAGAGCTGCCGTTAGCTGCCTCCTCGGAGCGCAGCCGCTGCAGCACCTTCCCCGCAGCAGCCTCATCTGATGGGCCAAAGCCTAGGTCTGGAGGGGCTGCTTCCAGGCCATGGTTGGTCAGCCTGTGATGTCCAGGCACACAACTATCACAACCAGGCAATCAAGACACTGTAGCAGGTCAGCACAGGGTTTGAACATCGGGACCCAAAAAGGTTGTTTTCAGGCTCAGGTGTGTCTGGATCATGTGCCTAATCCTATGCACAGGGGAATGCAGGACCATCGCATGGCAATGAGGCCAGCAGGTTGAGCTCTCTCAATACTACCCAGTCCCTCACAGTGTTGCAAGGATGCACTTGTGAACTGCCTTGCCTGCCCTCTTCAAACCCCATCATTTAAGGTGAGTTGTCAAGGCTGCAAAATGGTTCCAGAGACTGACCTGAGCTGGGGGCACTCTGCGGCAACGAGGTGAAGCAGCAGCTCCGGCAGCTTCCGGGATCCTAGGGCAGCAGACAGACGCAGCAGAAGGGCGTTGTAGACGTACAGCAGCACCAGCTGCTGCGCGGCGCCAGCGGCCCTAAATTGGCCGCCATCCGCCTGCAGGCACAATGAATTTCCTTTCTCCAGCATACAGCTCAGCACTGAAGTCCCAGCAATGATAACAAGCATAAAGACAGCAAGGCCTTCCAACAGCTGCAATATCTCTGGAAGGTTGTAAGGTTTAGCAAGCCGTCGCGCCAGGAATTGAAGTCACGAGCAGCTTGAACCCTGCGCAAGTCTTGTGGCATGTCCTCACATGTGCAGAAGGGTCCTCGTGCCTGACGTAATGATGGCTTACCTGGGACAGGACATTGCTTCTGAGAGACAGCGCCCACTGCAGCGCCTGCATTCTGGCGTGTAGCCCTGCTACCCTGAGCAGGGCCTCCAGGAGGCTGTCCAGCGATGCCAGCGAAGCAGGAGTCCCCCCAGCGGATGCGGCCTGGAAAGGCATGACAGCATCGACTGTCATGGCAGAGGGTAGCACTGATGGAGTAGCACACTTCAAGCGACCCTTCTGTAATGCAGCAGCAGCCTTCTATGTACAAGATCTACTACCAGCATCAGCCTTGTATGGCAGCCATGCCACTTGATATTACACCTATGGCACTTGACCTATCACATTCGTGTGCCTCACCTCTTGCCATGCAGCCGTAAGCACCAAAGCAGACTGGCTGTCAGGCAGCTGCCCGTCAACCTGCTGTAGGGCTGTACTCCCCAGTAAGTGGGCGCTGGTGCGCTGAGCCGGCTCTGAGCTGGCCATGCCACCAGCAATGAACTCCGTCAGCGCCCGAGGAAAGCTCAAGCCAGGTGCACGTACACCCTGCACAAGCCACACTCTTTAGGTGGAGCAAACCTTGTGTTCTGGGGCTGTGCAAGCGCAATATTTCTGCCGTACCCATTGCATCGGATCTGCCTTGCAGAGTTAGGCGCATGTGCTTGCCCACATTCAATTGAATCCATTAGGCAATGCTTTGCTCTGAAGGCTGAGCTCACGGCTGCTGAGCACTTACAGGAACAAATGAGGGGGTGAGGTACCTTGGAGGACCCCTGCAAGGCTGCTTGGAAGCAGGCCACTGCATTGTTGCGAGGCCCGGCTGCCTCTGCAAATCTAGTGGACACGCCCCCGAGAACCTCCAGGACAAGCCCGCTGGACCCAACTTGTGCTGCCAAGCCACTTATGAGCCCCAGACTCTGCTCTCTGGCTCCCCCTGCACATCCCAAAAACCTTGTAGGTCAGCAGGAGCCTAAACTGAATCAGCTCTGGCTGCATGCAATGACACTGGTTGACAGGCATGGAAAAGCATCTGGAAGACGCAAAAACTTTGTACAGTCCCCAGGAAGGCTTAAGAGCAGTAGGGCGGGACGTGGCTTGTAAGTGGTAGGTGGACTGTGTACAGACTTATGCTCACAAAACCTTGCTTCACACAGAAGTATCTCTGGTAATCCAATGTCTGATTGAGAGAGGGTCAACATCAGCTTACTAGGTTTGGGCATACCAGGTTCTGTGCCTGAGGGTTGTATGGCAGGGCTGTGAGCCTGGGTTGCGGCTGCTAGCATTGCATATGGAAGCTCCTGCATTGCCCTTCAATATCTAATTCACATTGGCAGCCAATTTTGCTGCTTAAGTATGTGCACTCACAGCAGGTTGAGACTGCACCATATCAGCAAATGATAATGCATCAGCATGGGAATCTAAGCAGTCTCCATTTGCTGTACCTAACAGGGGCAACTGACATTATTGCATCAGTCCTGCGGCCGTCAAACACATGGCCAGCAGGGCGTAGCCTTTCCAAGGTTCTCTCTACTGAAACCTCAGGCCCCAAAAGACAGACCTGCAGTGCAGAGATCAGCGCTGGAATGGCGAAGGATGTAGGCAGGCTGCTGGCCTGGCGGGAAGCCTCCTGGAGCAGCACGGTCTGCTGGGGCGCACCCTCCGGCAGCCCACGCATGTGATGCAGCAGAATGCTGAACACCAGATTGTCCTGCCCCTCCCTCCGAGACACCTGCAGGCCATCAGAAGACATGTTACCCATACATGGACCTGCCTGGGTGTAAACTACCTGAAGATGCATGACATGCTACGATCAATGATCTTGGCCTTTCAGGCTACACCCTTTTCTGCCTGCTCAAAAGCCCTCTCTCCCTGCAAATGTAGCAAATCGTAGCAAAGATTGCCGCAACTTGTCCTCCCTGCTCTTTCGGCACTGTATAGAGACCTGACACTCTGATACCTACAATGCGGAACAACCACCTGCTGCAGCCTCCTGATGGCTGCAGCGTAGGCTTCTGGCTGCGTCTTCCAGACCTGCCTCCTGTCCATGAACGTGAGCACCAGATCAACAACTTCTCGACCCTCCCCTGCATCCTGCGCACCCACCAAAATGCAGGAGTGAGTCCAATACCCCACATTATTATCAAGGGATAGTGGTGCGCAAGCCCCTCATCTTGGCAGGCACACTGAGCAAGAGATGAGATGTCCACATGCCAGAAGAAAGGCTTCTGTAATAGTGGCATATGCCAGGTACACCGACTTATCTGGCACACTACAGGGCAAGAAAGGGCAAAGCAAAGCCCTGACAACAGGAGGAAGTCACAAATGTAAGCACACGGAAGGAGGAATGCAGGACACTAGGGTGGAGGGTGGCACCTGACAGAGGTCAAAGAGCGCATCCATGCATGCCAGGGCTGCCTGGACAGGCTGCTGCTTTCCCTGCTGCCCTGCCAAAGGCATGTCTGCACAGTGCAAGCAGCTTATCGCAAGTGAATATGCAGGCCTTGTTGTGCCCAATCATACACTGGAAGCGCTCTTGCATTCATGATTTAGATCATATAAGGAGCAGTTCCCAGCCTGCAGAAAGTTGTGTGAGGTGCAAGGGGAAGGGAGAGAGTGGCTTCACAGAGCAGGGCCCCACCTTCTGAAGCTATCTGGCTGCAGGGCAGGGGTCCACCCGGGGCAGTCTGCTTCTGCAAAAGCTCCATGACACATTCAGCAGCCTCCCTGCGGGACTGCTTGGATGCATAGACACGCCCGCTGCAGCACATATTCAGCAGGATTAGAGACGTCTGGATTCATCTGGTCAGGCTGACTGCTTGGCCAACAAGCACCTACAAACATCTTCTCACAGCGTGGTCTGGATCAGGTCTGTGCATTACAAGCATGCGAGAAAGCGGCATTCCAAGGGCACGCTGCTCACTGGTATGCTACTCTGTCAGGTAGTGAGAGCACCCAGAAACACAGTCTGGCGTGGCAGATGCGAACCTGTACACAATAAACTCACGCAGGGCCTGCAGCGCTGCAACCTGCAGCCTGATCAGGTCCCCTTTGCTAGGAGCAGCACCCGTGGCTCCTGTCAGATTGACCCCAGACAGGTTGATGCTGGGTAAGAGCAGGTGCATGAGCAGCTGCACCTGCGGAGCAAAGTCCAGGGAGCCCTGCAGGATCAGCAGCTGAGATGAAGGCCTGAACATGATCAGGGCACCCCATGCCATCCACCAAAGCATCAGTGCGCTGTGTGTCAGCGCTGCACAGCTGGAATCTCCACTCAGGATTTCAGGGCAGTGTGGAAGATGCAGAGGCCCTGTGCCCCAAAGTAGACTCTGCTCCTGGTCTGGCAATAAGGTCAGCAGAGGCATGTGAGAGCACCTGTGTGTGCACGTATGCACCAAAAGCCTGCGCTCCCCAGATCCGCGCTTCCAAGTTCTGGTTCTGCAACAGAGCCCCGACCTGCGCCATGTGCCAGCTTCAGCTCGTGTAGACTACATGCTCTTGTGAGCTGTGTCTGCCATGTCATATATGCCTCTGTGCTGCATTTGTGTACAAGTCTTATGCAGGGGCAGCTGTGTAGTGCCCAGTGTGCTTGGGAATCTGTAAAGGGACATGTGAGCGCACCACGCTCTCGTGTGCCCTGCTTGAATCCTCTGTCAGGCGCCCCTTCTCCTTGTCCTGCAGACAGAGGCTACTCATGAATACAGCTATGGCAAAGAAATTGAGCTGAGCGCACATATGATGCTGTGCACGAGTTGCATGCACCGGACCTGACTGTGGAAGCCTGTGCAAGCCTGCTTTGCAGGCGTGCCCATGATACAGAGATCTGCTGCACAAGTCTAAGCAGTCAACAGGTGGGCTTCTCATGACAGCAATGCATTGCAGTGGCTGTGCTTTCATGGGAGGCTGTAGGCCTGTGAGGGGAGCTCATGGAGTGATGCAGGGACTCACCACACTCTGGGCGATGAGCTCCCTGGCAAAGAGAGTGGAGTCCTGCGCGGGCAGGCGCTGCAGCAGGTAGGTGAAGGCTTGCGCCGCCACTTGCACATAGCCATAGTTGCGGCTGTGTAGCTCCTTGTGTGCTCTTCGAGCCAGCCTCCTGGATGCCTGCATTGCATTGACGCTTGTTCCCTGGGCTGTGCTTGGTGATGCAAAGCTGGGTTTCAGGCAGAGTTGGGTGAAGCAGGGCTGCTACAATTCCCAGCAAGCTGCATTGTAGCTAAGCACATGTGAAGGCTGTATCTCAGTCAGCAGTATTGGCTAGGTGTAGGGATCTCAATACGTCATGGCTGAATCTGCCTCAACGACAGCATCGCTCTCCAGCCGTGGGCCGCAAGGAATATCAGATCATGCACCTTGGGTCCGCGATGGGGGTTCTTATCGATGTACTCGTAGAGCTTCTTGTACTTCCTCTCAGTGGACGCATCAACCCTCTCCGAGACCTCAGGCTGCTTCTTGGGGAATATGTCTGGCACCAGGAGGTTATAACGCTTCACAGGAAACCTGCTGCTGGACGCTATCCCGAAGCAATTGCATCCACAGTCCATGTCTTAGATGCTGATGGCAGCACCTTATGTCTCGTCCAGGCAGCAATAGCCTCAGAAGCTGCTCAGAGAATATTCATCAATGTTCAATACCACGACATACTGTCCAGATGGGCGTGTGTGCGCGCATGTGCAAGTCGTTGGGTTCCAGTGCAATGTATACACCTGGATGTGCTTCTAAAATGTGCTGACTATCTTCCTGAAAAGGGATGCAGGATATGAGCGGTTGCTCCAGGCGCTGGACACCACATAGAACAACCACGGTGTGGTGATGGACAATCAGATGCTCTACGCCTTGTCGAGAACGATTTGTGCTGGTACATTTGAGCGGGGGGCCCGTGATGCCAGAAGGACATGGGGTCCCCTCGCTGATACAGCAAGCTTGTTGTAACGCACTTGCTGGGCAACACGGCTTTCTGCTCCCTTAGCACATCGCAATGCATTGTGACGGGCAGAATGTGGTTTTGGGACACGCCGACATGATGGGATTGACGTCACATGGTCGCGCATGAGGTTCACAGGTCTTGGCCTGCCTGGAAAACACGCTCACATGCGGTGCGCGCCGGGCAGCATTTCAGGCTTCCAAACGCCCATAGTGCATGGTCAGCAGCAGCAGCAGCGTGTATCCCTTCACGGGGGCCAGAGTATCAACCACTTATTTCAGGCCCTGGCGAGTGCTACAAAGGGGGGAACCTCATGCAAAGAAGCCCTTCTGAGATTTTATCTATCAAATTGTACCCCGATCCACGGTAACAACGCCCACGCTTGGACTGCCAACAGCAGTGTATATATACCAGCATGCCACGCCAGGAGGAAGCCTGCTGGGATATGAGCACTATGCAATGACCCCAAGCGAGTCAGCAGACTTATTGGAGGTGTCGTGCCCAGAAAAGGGTTTATCACCGTGCTCATTTAGCTGAGGAACCCAGACATGGCCCCCGCGGAGCATGGCCACTCTGCCGTACTCTAGCCGTACAATTTATGCCTGGCGTCCGCCAAACACAATTGGATCTTCTTCTGGAGTGCAAAGGACGCCCTACGGCAGCCTCTAGCTGGGTGAAGGGGCCATCGAATCTGTAGCTAGATCACCACAAGAGCACGCCCAGATCTAGGCGGTATTTAGTCACCAACACACTTCGTCACCAAACAAAGCCCCAGGCGTCACCCTAAAGCCCTTGCGCTGGCTGTACGTCTCTCTATCCTCTCCCATCGAAGGAGGTGGAGTATGCATAAGCGCAACGGCGAGGAGCTGTAGCGAGCGCGTGAATCTGTTCCCAACGGGCGATAGACGCGACAGGGAGAGCCCGCGCCGCTGATACACACAATCCCAGCCCGCTCGGCGCAGGGTTCCGGGGCGCAGCGTCTGCGATCATCGCGTTCAGATTCACCGCTGACCCGTGGATCGCAGCAGGGTAGCGAGAGACGCGTGTAGCGCCCGAACACCAAGCCAGGTTAGCTACGCTTCTTTTCGATAAGGCGGGCTCTCTCAGCCCACATGCTATCATCCACCGGCCCAAATGCCTTTGATCATCTGTGTGCAAACGATTCCGTGGCTCAGCTCGAGGAGTTTAAACAAGAGTGAGGCAGAGTGAGGCCCAGTCCTGCACATGGGTGCCACCAGCGATCCAATACAGAACGATGTAGCAGGCATTTGTATGGTATATAAACTACACATAAGGAGTCTGGTAAGTACCGAAGGCCGGCACACACTGCATCTATGGTGTTATGGGTGCGACATCTCTGAGTGCTGCGCAACTTTTCTGCAAGCATGCATACTTCGTGTCTGTCTTCTGAACGCAAGGTGCTAGAGACCAATCATGACTCTGCCATTTTGCAATGTCATGCATCGTTGCGTTGCACCGCCCGCCTAGCTTTTCTTGAGGCACCAAGGGGAGCACGTGGGCTTTAGCAGGGCATGGCCTGCTATGGTTTGCTTGTCTGCGCAAGTTTGTGTTTCGCACCCAGTTTGGGTAGCCTTTTGCCAAGGAGAATTTAGCTTGAGGCTTTGAGCTGCCAGAGTGCTGCTGCCTGTGCGTTGGCCTCCTCAAGGTCACTCAGGAGCTTGCCTGACAAGATGCCTGCCCTAAGCTTTTGCAGAAATTATTGTGTCATACCTGCAGGAAGGAATCATTCAATCGCAGCAGCACTTTGCGTACCAGCAATGGGAGGAGCCGGCTAGGGGCGCCAATTGAACCCTGAAGTAGCATGTATGGGGGCAACCACTCACCAATGCTTCACCAGCAGGATGAAGCACAAAGGCAGCAGCAGCAGCAGCCTTACCAGCAGCAATATCAGCACATCAAGCAGCAGAACCAGGTATGTGACCAGGCGCTCACAGCAGGCTGTCAGCATGCCATGCAAGCGCCTGTGCTATGTGTGTAGGACACATGTCCAATGCTGAGCTGGCCTCTGACCATGACTGTCTCCTGCTTGAGGGAGTGCTGTGTGCCATGCGCCCGCACTTATGCGCCCTATCTTGCATGCAGGGCCATGGGTTGACTCCCTGGCAGCCTCCAGCATCAATCTGCCCCCCATCGCCCTTTGACACACTCCTGAGGCCTGCAGTGCCTCAAGATGGCGCGCAGCTATCTATTGCATCGCCCTTTGACTTCCCATCCATCCCCAACTCTGGGTCCACCTTTCTGTCTAACATGTCTGGGGGAGCCCAGAGCAGCACTTCCCTTTCCAATCGCATGCCCCCATCCCCGTTTGACAGGCCAGGTGAGACACTTCTCATGCCTTTTGGTGCATTCATGTGCAGCTTTACTGAAAGGACACTGCTGGGATCTGCCTGTCAGACTGTGTCGCTCTCAAGGTGGCAGGTATGGACCTCAGCACGTGCATGATATTTTCAGCTCCTGAATCCTTCTTATGATGCAGCCGCACAACAGCAGGAGGGCAGTCTGCTGAGGCGTCCGCATGATGTGCAGGGGCTAGCATAGGAGCAGGCAGGGTTCAGC
Source organism: Coccomyxa viridis (assembly GCA_963930925.1). Lineage (NCBI taxonomy): Eukaryota > Viridiplantae > Chlorophyta > Trebouxiophyceae > Coccomyxaceae > Coccomyxa > Coccomyxa viridis. Next base: position 186,843 of record CAWVOJ010000006.1, on the reverse strand, counting down.
AGCTGCTGCAGAACTCGCAGTTTGGGGGGCATTCACTAGGCCGCCCGCCACAGCTCCCTGTAGATAGGGCTGCACGCTCACCTTTTGATGTCGCCCTTGGTAGGTTTTAACCCCCTATCAGAGCATGTACTGACCTGAGAGGGCAGTTCTGAGTCTTGAGAGGGCAGACCTTGATGGGTGCGGGCAGCATGGCAGCAATAGTCCCATGGATCCTGGTTGGGATGTTCCTACTTGTGTGGCCTTATCAGGCTGCACAGCAGTTTGCAGCCCTGTCTCCTTATACATGCCCTCCTCTAGCTCTAAAGCACTTGAATTAGTATCTCACAGCAATACACATCGTCTCACTGAGAGCTCCAATTCTCTGTATCAGAGTAGGCTGGCTCAAATTCTGACAAGGCCAGAAATTCCATGCAGGCCAAACACATCGCAGCCTCCAGACGACCTCCAGCAGCAGCATGCAGCACAACATGCTGCGCATGGGCGGCGGGCTGCCATTGGGCGAGAGCTTCAGGTCACTGGAGCGCTCCCTGGGCAGCGAATGCAGCCCGGCCACCAGCTACGGCACGCACGAGGGCGGCGATGACCTGGACGGGGTGACGCAAGCCAATGTGGAGCGCCAGCAGCAGATGTATGTGCGCTACAGCGGCATGAGCGAAGGTGGGCGCACATCCTGCTGCCAAAGCTGGAGGCAGTCATGGGTATCTGGCCCTCTGCTTGAGACCATCTGCGATGCAAAGCAATTTTCCTAATTTAATTTCAGGAGCGAGATCATTGTTGCGCATCCAGTTGTTGACCCCACCTATGGTCACAAGAGCAATATTCCCCTGAAAGGCAAGCATGCTCCCGTATGTGCGTGATATGCACACAAGCTCTGCAGCGCATATGCATGCAGAAGGGGCCTGCTACCGCATGCATGATCACGTCACTGACTGCTTTGGCGTGATGCTGTGCAGCTGTCCCCTGCACTGAGTGGAGCGCACGCGAGAGCCTGGCAGCGGAGGCTGGAGCCATGAATGATATAGATTTGCGACAGCGGGCTGAGGACATGCCGCTAGGAGTCTCCCTGCGCATCATGAGCGCCCCGGCGTCTTTTGCGCTCCCCATGGTGCAGCGGAAGCCTTTCAAGCCTGCCTTCCAGGTATTTCTCACATCAAAATTCTGAGTGCATGGGAATGCATTGGGCTTTCAACAGTGCAGCACCACTGCTGGCCTAACGTCACAGCTCTGGCCATGCCGGCACTTCAGCGTTGTGGAACTGGGCAGACGTAAGTTTGCAGGACCACTCCCTGCAACCTTGCTGTGATATGATCCAGTCTGATTACGCTGGTGACAGGACCTGTACAGTGCAGAGGGCTGTTGCAGGTGTCCCGCGCAAGTGTGAGCTTCCGCATGGTGCTTGGTGGGGACTCAGCACGCTGATACCGTGCAGGTGCGCATGGAGGTGTCGTACAGGAAGCACCTGTACCTGCCGGCGGCCATGGAAGTGCATCCGGTCAACGACCAGGCGCACGGCAAGATGGAGCAATGGGCGCCCGACTCCGAAAAGATGCAGGCCGAGCTCGAAGGCAACCGCATGTCCAAGAACCTGAGCGTGAGCCCTGCCGAGCCTCTCCTGTCCGAGCAGACACCTATGGCAAGCACGCAAGCACAGTTGTGCTCTGCAGACTGCTTCACCTAGCGCGGAAGCTTCTGTACAGCCTGTACAGAGCAATCACAGGGTCTGAAGAGGTTTGACCGCATACAATTGTGCCCAGCTGGCTGAAGCTGTGAGTCATGTGCTGCTGGTGCACCTTGCTATTGACTGAGGCTCTCATTGTGAGGCCTCTCTCTGGTGATATTCTAGTGGCGTCCTTTCTGTCCAGGCAACCCCAATGTCTTGCGCAAATGGAATAGGGCTGGATGTGGCCTCCACGCCTCACGAGAACCTGCACCTGGAGGACTTCCGCTTCACAGACCTCAAGTGGGCCAAGTCCTCTCGCATGTCCAAGCGCTGGCTTGTGTTCTTTGTCAGGATCAAGGTGCGCTTCCGGCTAGACTACTGTTCTGACCTGCAATGTATATGTCATGGCGGGATTTGCTCTTCGTCAAAAACCCTGCTTTCCCAGCACACTCGATATCCTTGCGCGGTAGCAGAGTACGTACATGATTCTGAATGATTCGCTGAGACACAGTGTTACAGCCTCAGGCTGTGATTAGCTGTTGTTACCACAGTAGATGGCAGTACCGCTGTGCAGTGCAGCAGCATCCTCATGGCTGGAGATAGAGCTCTTGCTTATGCTTGAGTTGCTGCAGAAGCTAGCTCAGCTCCTGAAAGCTTCTGCTGTTCTGCAGAATGACATCTTGTACCTGCTGTACAAGCTTCCCACGGTGGTCATATCCCGGAGAACAGACCAGTACAGCAAGGCGCACGAGATCCTGACAGGAGTCGCAGCCTCAGCCGCAAAGCGCCCAAGAACTGCCCCAATGCTGCCCGCTGGCGCGGCCTCGGTCCCCCCTCCGGGCATGCTGCAGCACAACTCGATGGGCAATGCAGACGGTCCTAAACTGGTGCACGCGTCCACCGCCCCTGAAGGTGTGACCAACACCGCTCGGCTCTCACTGTAAGACATTAGGTCTCCAATATTTGTGATAATTGCTGCTGTGTCCAACACCGTAGTTGCCCGATGCAAAGGTGTTGGCCTTCAACAAAGGTGTCCAGAATTGGAGGTTATGCGCAGGCGCCTTCCGGGACGCGGGTGGGCAACCGCTGGTGGTGGACGGCGCGTACATCCGGCAGTGGATCCACATGCGCTACAAGGCCTGCAACTTCAAGCGCTACATGTCGGAGTCTGACATGTCGGTGAGCCCTTGCCTGTCTTGTTCAGATTGTAACCTGTAAAGTCACCAGATACTTCAAGAATATAGATAACAGCCTACCACAACCAAAACCCTCCTGCAGGTGTGTTGGCTGTGCAGAGTATCACCAAACCGCTTCTTTTAAGAACAAAGTCGAATGACTAGATTCCATGCATGACGAAAGATGCCTACAACAAAAGTCTGCTGGTGTGTTCCCTGGCCACTGCAGTGAGGGCATTGAAGCACCCATGCGGGTAGCACCTGCATGGTAATCTATCAGCAAATGGGCTAGATCTGAGGGTGTCATAAGCATGCAGGCACTGTTGCATGAGGCTGGAGTATATCCCGGAGCCCCTGGCAGCAGCGCAGACGCCTTCCCTGTGGACCCCGTGAAGTGGGAGTACTTCAAGAACTGGTTCCTGAAGGCCCTCAACGTCCTGCTCCATGTGCGCACCCCTCTCCACACCATGCTGGATATGTAATGCAGGGTTTTTTGCATGCTTATACTAACCTCAGGTGCATGGCCGACTGACTGCAGACATGTAGTGAGACTGAGGCAACCAGAGGTTTGCTGTGTCAGCATGCCTGGAAGCAACGAGGAGGTCTGTTCAGGTGCAGTATCGCAAAGCTGACAGGGCATCATGATTGCAGGTGGGCAAGATGTGGGAGGCAACCGAGCCGCACGCAATCTGCGGCTTTGCAGTGACGCGGGAGACAGCCGAGGCGCTGCTCATGGTGCAGCCGACAGGCACCTTCCTGGTCCGCCTGTCTTCCCAGCCGGGCGCCCTTGCCATCAGGTAGCCCTTCTCTTCAGCCGGTGCAGTGATACGCAGATGTGCACGTCTTTTCATCGCCAAAAGGCCAGCCCTGCTACGGCAGTGGCCTGCATGAGACCACCCTGCTGATATGGCGTATGCCATGCATCTCTCCTCTACTCCTACCAGCTATTGTGGGTTCGAGAGCTATGCTATGGGTGTCTCTCCCCATCAACTGGGTGCTCTGCAATCAGAGTGTCAGTCAAAATGTCTGACATGTATACTGGTCATCTGAGCGTATGCTGTGCGCCCGCAGCTGCTGCGTGGAGCAGTGCCCCGGCAGCCAGGCCTTTGTGGACCACCTGCTGGTGGATCATGTGGACTTGGTCAACAGGGACCTGCCCTCCTGGGTGCATGCGCACATCTACGCCACCCACCTGCTGGACTTCCTGGGCGAAAAGCGCCACCCCAAGGTGACCCTTTGGCCGCATATCTTGGGGATGGTTGCTCAGCTGCATCGCGAGCTCAGCATCACCCTCAACTGGGCAGCGGGCTTGCATGACTGGCAACGGATGCTGTAAGAATGATTGCATGTCCCCCGTCCAGCCCTGATGTATTTGGTGGTGGCTCCCTCATTTGAGTTATAGTCTTGTTGGTTATTGAGGTGGACAGGTAGTGAATATCTGCGGTTAGGATGAGGAACAGTGCCACTGGTGTATATACTGCTCAAACGTTCAGTGCTGCGCCGCAGGAACTTATCTTTGGGCCCATTACATCAAATAGTCAGCAAGCAGGGTCACCCCGCGGGGCGCCTGAGGCCCCTCAGGAGTCCCCACGCCAGGCCCAACCGGCAAGCCCTCAGCTGGGCGCTGGGCAGGCCTCCTCCCCGCCCAACCTGCCCAGCCCGCTGCCACTGCGGTCACCGGGCAGCTCGTCCCCATCCAATATGCCCCTGGATCACCTGCTGATGCTGGCCAACATGACCAACAGCCAGACTGAGGACTGGAACGCCTCGCCACGGATGCGCAATCAGACGCCCAGCCCCACCATGCAGGGTTCCGGCTTCCACCACTACCCTTCCTTCCGTAGGGTCCTTTTCACACTGCTCCTTCTCCCTTCCAGCTGCCACGCCAGTGCGCCTCAGAGGCACGATGGTCAGGGAGTGTCTGGTACAGGGCCCCACTGTCTGCAAAGCATTGTTTTCGCACACATGTGTTTGCTGCTTGCAGTGCGTCTCCCGCTATGTAGCACAAGTGTGTTGCGTTGCCCAAAGCAGACCTGGTTATTCTCTGCAATTTACTGATCTGGGGCAATCAGCTCATGCGAGGGCCTGTGTGATGCAGATGATGGGCAGCAGCTGCCAGACATCCCGGAGAGGGAGCTCAGCCTGGACGTGCTGAGCATGGACCAGTTGGGTGCACAACGCTTGGAATCTCTGGGCGCTCTGGGCAGCTTTGGGCAGCAAAATCTGGGCTCCTTGGGCAAGTTTGGTGGGCTAGATCATACCTGTTCAGATCCTCAATGTGATATGGCTGCTATGTGTATGCGCCCATCCAGGATCAGTGTGGGGCTTTGATTGTGATAGCGGAGAGGCATGAAGCAAGGAATGATGAGGGGCAGCTGCGGTATCTCGTTGGCCCTAGACACTCTGTGAGACACCTGCTGGTGTAGAGTATGCAATTTGACTCCATGCAGGCCCTTCAAAGCTGATACATCAGCGGCATGTATCACTTCGAAAGCTTGGTCACAGATCCTGCTGCTTTGCAGGTTCAAATGTGGGCAGCCGCAGCAAGCTCTGCCTGTCAGACTCTCTGGGCAGAGGGGAGCCCTTAGGGCAGCGCCTGGAGTCCCTGAACGGGCAGGGGCTGAGCTCTGACAGCCTGGATGGCATCAGCAGGCAGCTCCTGGGCAGCTTGGGCAACCTGCCGGAGAATGACCCGGTGCTGCGCGACATGCTGGCCTCCATGGCCAGTGCGCCTCCCATGCTTGGCGACATCTCTGATGGTAAACATCTCCACCCAAAAGGCCTGCCGTTGCATCATGGGTGCCATTCGGGCTTCCAGGGTCTATGGTATGGCAACCAGCAGCCTCTCTTGCATTGAGCAAAGGCCCATGGGCAACCGCAGTCTGGCAGGTCAGTCTTGCCCCTATGGGACACGGAAAATGTGAGCATTTGCCTCACCAACACCGGAGCATGAGAAGGTAATCGTATGCACGCTGAGCAGTGGGTGCGCTGCGCAGGTCGGGGGCTTGCTAACATGGACATGGGTCAGGGCACGTGGGGGTCCCTCGGGGACATGACGTCCCTGAGCAATCGTGGCGGTAGCCTCCTCACAGATCTGGACCCTGCTAGGGTGAGCATTATGTCTCAGCCCTGCTGTCTGCCATTGCAGCTCTGTGATCTGGTCTGTGCACAATGATGGTGACATGCGCTGCCGGCCCTGCTGGTGTACCAGGAGGGGTAAATTCCCTAGTACGGGGCCTGCTGTGTAGCTTGGGCTCACATCTGCAGCACTGGGCCCCTTCCCATGTACACACAGCATCAGTCTTGCCTTGTAGGGTAGCTCAAGACTGCCGCTATTCACTAGCGTTGCTGGACCAGCTCAAGTGAGCATTCATCGTCAGGTGTTGCGCATGGCTGAGACACGGGCTTGTCATGCAGATGGCGTCAGTGCGGGGCAGCCTGGGCCCCTTGGGCGGCTCCAGCTTCACCTTCAACAACCCCATGGGTGACACAGAGATGGCAGACGCGGCTCACGTGACTCCAAACTTCCATGACAACAGGCATGCACCGCTCACCTCACCTCATATGCGTGGTCCTCTCAGGCTACTACCTCTGGTCCTCTGTGGCTCCCAACTAGGCTCTCATCGTGTGATTGACTGATGACCATACATTCCAACAAGCTCAGGAGGTGGCATGGGAGGGACAGGCTGTCTGATGTTGCCCAAGCCTGCGTCAAGGATGCACAATAACCAGAGTGGCTTTAGAGAATTCACACTGCCTGGACATCACGTGCTCCGCAAGAACGCTGTTATGGGAATGCGACAGAAGCCATCACTGTTCCGCTTGCTTTCCATTGCCTTGCAGTTGTCCAGTATCTGTATTGACGCACGGGAATCTGCAGACTGCTTGCAAGGTGCACTACGGCTGATGCTCATGGGATCTCTGCGTTGCAGGTTCCTGAAGAGCCCAGCACAGCAGCAGCAGGAACATTTCCAGCAGCAGCAGCAGCAATTTGCCTTCCAGGATAACTACTGGGACCCCCTCGTGAGCGAGGACCCCCAGAGCTTCAAGTACGGGCCCCCCTTTGGGCATGGCTTCAACAGCAACGGCGGTCAAGGGTGAATCTGCCATTCCCCTGGTCCGGGGATTAGCGTGGCTGCAGCAGAGAGCCCACCAACTCGTAGTGCCAGCTCAGGCCTTCACTGTCAATGAGGACGCTGCGCCGGCAGCGCAGCTAGCGATGTGACGAGGAGCCCGCTGGAGCGCGCTCTCGAGCATTAACGGGCAATCTAAATCGGTTCCGCATCTCATTCAGAGCGGGCATCCTGCCAAATAAGGGTCCGCAAGGCTTGCGCTGCGCATGCGAGCTGCACAGCCGTGTACTGCAATGCTGAGGAGAGACAAGAGGCAATCAGAGTGATCATCAGGATAGGGGCGGTGGGTGGCGGCGTAATGATGCTTTGCGAGCTGCGGGCTCGTCATCCTTTCGCAACCATGTGCTGCACCTCCGGCCCGGAAGCCGAGCAAGATTGAACGCAGCGTTGGGCAGCCACCCATCGCCAAAGGCTTGACTGGAGGCAAGCTCCACGGCCAAGTCTGGCTCCAAGCAAGGTCACTGCACATTGATATGACAGGCTTGGCCTTGAAGCCTCCAGCCCCCTTTTTCTTGTTTCAGTCCTGGCGAGCGGCCAGGTCTTAAAGCCGCGCCTTGGCAGGGGCTTTTAGGGCGTACCATTGCTTCTTCCAGGCTGTTCGGGATATTTCTAATCCATTGGAGGGCAGCGGGGGTTTTGCGCGCAACTGCATTAAGGAGGAAGGCACAAGGCAGCAGAAGTGGCTGAGCCAGAGGAGAGGAGAAAGTGCTGAGATTGAGGTAATGCAAATGTGTCCTGCTCAGGCCCATGAGGAGTCATGAGATGTGCGACCACAGCCATCCCACCACCTGTTGCTGCTGCCTTTTCAGAGTGCAGCGATTTTCGCCCCAACAATTGTGTCTGCGCGTCCCATTTGCATCCTGATCGTCCTCTTTGAAACTGCACCTTGGAAATGAAACTTGGCTTCACTGCGCTTCCTGTCTACCCCTTCAGAGCAGCAACCAGAGTGCGATCTGCATATCTTAATTCAGTCGGTATATTCTAGCATACCTCGGTCTGAGCGGGTGAATGCGCTTCAATCTTTTGGCTCATAAGAGGGTGTGAGCACAGACCTTGGGAGCATATGCATTCCAGGCATAGCAAAGTCAGGCTGCCCGCGGGGCATAGACCCGGGAGAACGCGTTGATTTCTAAAGCTGCTGGGCTGCAGCTTTCAGCGCAAATGCTGAATCGCAGGTGCCGTCAAGATAGAGACGTGTATGCCAACGGGTCATGAAATTGCAAACTCTTAACTTTTCCGTAGGAGCCTTTCTTCTCGCATTTTGCAAAGACTGGCTCCTCAGTTGGAAGGGCCTCTGTTGCGAGTCGCGGCAGTTTTTGGGCCCTTCCAAGTATCCTGACTCCCCATGACCCCCAAAGCAGATCCTTTCTGCGCGTGGTCAGGATGCAAAGTTTCAAGAGTTGATAAGAAGGCTCGTGTAGTGAGTTCCAGATTGAGCTTGGACTGCATATAAGTACTTGGGCAATAGCATGGCTGAGAGCACACTTACTTGTATCTGGGGCTTACGCTTGGCGTGCCCTGCTGATGGGTCTGGCCAGTCCTAGGGCCTCATGTGTGTATCATCGTCTGTGTGTTAGTCTGGGAGATCATCAATGTCTCTATCGTATGTTCACATCTCAGGATAACAAAGCCTCGCTGAGTATGAGAGCTGCGAGTGTCTCCAGCATGTGCATCGATGTCCTATCCAAGCTTTCCAAGCTGTGAAACTGGGTTGGAGCTAACAAATCGGCAAGGCCTTGCTGCATGTAAAAGGCCTAGGCCTCTGCATGGTGCAGAGGTGTTCGGGATGAATCCTGTGGGGGGGTACTACAACATCCTCCTCAGCCAGAGTAGACAGCATTGGCCGGCCTAGGCATGTGCGTGTTTGCACAGCCAAATTGCACAACAAGTGTTTGGCTTTGCAAATGCAAGGTACAGTCGCAGCTATGACTGGCTGTAGAGTTAGTTCAGTCTGTAAAAGAATTTCAGGAGCACCGTGTTTGGGCTTTCATGAAATTGATCAATGTGTGATTGCACATATAAGATTTATTTGCCAGTCCTATAACATTAGACACAACTATGAAGCACTCAAAAGGTTATACTATCCGTCTGATGGGCCGGCCTCACGGCCTCAGCTGCCTCCCCTGGACGTTGAAAGTGTAATAACAACTATTATTAATGCCACCTCCATCAATAGACTTTTTCATGTGCACGTCATGTGAGCGTTGGCTCTCATCGAATCGTCTGCCATTCTTGATTCTGCTGTGTTATCCGCAAAGTAGGTGCACCCAATAAGCTTGCATGCATGTCAATTGCTCCCCAATCCTTGTAAAATTTTAAGCCTACCACAGCTGGCTGGCAGGCACCCTTGTTGCTACATCAAATGCCAACGGTAGAAGCTTATCCTGGATCCTCTGCGATGGCGCAGATGCGTTTCAAGAATTCATATGCATTTATCATGCATGTGCCCCACCTGCGGGACAATCCAAGGTCTCAGACGCTATTGACAGCATCAAGACAGAAAGGTAAGATAAAGAGCCATCGACCTGGGTGTCATGCCAATGCCTGATTACGGCAGTCTGCAGTCAAAGGTTTACTTGCTGAACAGCACTGTAGAGACTCCAGACTCATGTCAGAAGCCAAGACAGAATCGTGACAGCCATTAGGTCTGGCAGCTCCAGGAGATGCTGACTCACATGGCGGCATTGGCAATGCGCGGCGTCAGCCCCCTTGTGAAACCTTTCATGCCCTGTTCTGTCCACAGTTGCCGTACAGTTGCATTCAGTGTGGGCCTCTGACCAGATGCCTCCCTTTTAGACACCTGCATTTGCACACTGTATATATAGCCTTGCATTGCTTGCTTTCGAGGCTTCCATGGCAACTACTTCACGCATGAAACCTGTGCTTGAGTCTTGAAGACCATCACCACCTTCAGGCAAACGCACTTCAGAGATAACTATCTAGATTGGGCAGCACACACCTCTTCTTCTCCACGACAAGTGAGAATATTGATTGGGCTAGGACATCACACATTGTTTGACTGGCAGCAACACTGACCTGCAAGCGGGTTTTGACAACATCCAGGGGGTTTGTGAGGGTGGCTGAAGTGCATCCTGCGCACAGCGCTGAGGCCGTCTGCACTGCCAGGATCTCAGAGCTCCTGTGCGGGAGCTCCGCTGCGCTCGCCCCTCGCCACTTGTCTACCTGCGGCCAAGGCCAGATCCACATGTTGGCATCATGCTGCAAAGCAGCCTGCTGAAGGTCTGCAACATAGGCTCTGAGAGCAGGGTTTATAATCAAGAAGCCAGAGACCCCTGTCAACCCCAGGTTGTGAGGCGGCTTATGCTGAAGTCCATATCGTGTTGCCTCTCCAGCTTGCCCAACAGAAGCTGAAACCAGATTTGAGAAGTACTGCAGGGGGCACCTGCTGCCAGATCAGCTTCTGGTATGCGCCGTAGGCGCCCCACCAGATGCCGCTCGTGGGCACAAAGGTGGCGATGCTCATGCCGAAGCCCCGGTACAGGCCCAGAACACCCTCGCTCTGCACGGTGCACATCATGTTAGCCTTGAGCACGCCTTGCAGACACTCTGCTCACTGTCTGCCAAGATTGGCCTCACCGCAGAACTCGCAGTGCACAAGCCCTGACCCCAAGAGACTTTCCCAGACAGATACGTGCTTAGTCATGCGTACTTATTATCCTACAGCCTCAGCAAGTGACAGATGCTTGCAGCCAGCATGAGATTCTGGCATGCTGGGAGCTTCACAAGACAAGGACAAGGTTCACTGTCTGGCCGTCTGTTGCGCATATGCTTGTTGACAGACTTACATCAGGTGCAGGTGCGCTGCTGCTCGTGGAGGGGGCATTTACACCTGTACAATGTGACGCGCCATCTGGATGCCACTCGCGCGGACGCGCGTGCTGGCTTCCGCAGCCAGCGCAGCTGCATTCGGCCCTCCGGCACTTGCGGCGCTGACAGACCCCCCTGCGTGGTGTCACCCAACCCATTAATGCCTTCATCACCTCCCTCTCCGCATACAGACCCTCTCTACCCTCACAACAATGGCCGTGCAAGAAACTGCCCAGAAAGGCCTGCAGAAGCCAGAACATCTTTCGCTGGTCGTTCACCCCACATCGCACATTCGCAATTGCCCCAAGCGACAGTGTGCATTGCGGATTCCCTGCAGAGGCCTCAAATTGGCCATGTGAAGTGCTGCTGTATGTGCAGCAGAGAAGAGTGGAGCTTTCACTCACCTGCAACCATGAGGCGCTGGCTGACGACATCAATGGGGACGATGACAGACTGGGTGACCATGGAGGCGACTGCCCCCGCAAAGGAGCTGGCCATACCGGCCCTGGCGGCCTCGTTAGGCGCCCACCTGGCCATGGCAGCCGTTTTGAGGCTCCAGGACTTCGTGGACTCCAGCGTTGTGAGATATACCTGCGCATGCGAAAGGCTTTCAGGGCCGAACACTGGCTGAAGTTGAACCCCCTCTTTAACAGTGGCCATGCTGAGATAGGTCCAGATTCATACACCCATGCAGTGGTCCCAGCCTGCTCAGAACCTCTGGGGTATGTAGCTTCTGCGCAGACTCTCAGTGGCACTGAGGTGAGCCAGGCTACCGTTGCAGCAATGCACAGGCATGGAGTGTCCCATGAGAAGCCTACCCCTCTGGCTGGTATGACGCCCACAACAACAATACCAAAACCTCTGTAGAGGCCCCGAATGCCATCTGTGGCCAGCACCTGGCGCACAACGTAAGCAGCCCCCTGCAGCACAGGGGCATTCAGGACTGAGACATACACTGCTATAGGCTCCACAGGCTTTCCAAACACCATGAGTCAATGTGTGGTTATGCTGTAGTGTAGCAAAAGCAGCAGCGCCAAGCAGACTGCAAGGGCAAAGAGGGTGTTCCCACCCTGAAACCTGGAGGGGCGCCATCCATGGCCATCTGGCGAGTCTTTATGACGCTCAAGGGGTATAGGCATGTCGTCAGTCCCTGTATGCACGACGGGCTGAGCCACAAGGTGTACTAGGGAAAATTCCGTAACAGCAGGTGATGCTTTCCGGGGTAGTTTCTTACCGAGAATATACCGGCGCCGACAAATAAGAATTTCTTCTTGTCCAGCCTGCAAGCAAAGCTCATTTCACAATGGCATTCATGACGGGAAAGCAGTTTTGCACTGTAACATCCGACTGTCCCGAGAGCTGTACCTGGACCAATCAATCTCCTCTGGGCTTTTTGACCCCATGTTAGTGATGATAGTACTTCTTTCAAGGGAGTCTGTATCAGACACAGCAAGGCAGCCATTGGCACTGTGTGATGGAAGAATTCGAGGCCATAGGTGCGTGCCCTACAGAACAGGGCCTTGCACCTCTCTTGCCCTGCAAGTAATGATAGACCAGGGAGAAAAGAAAAATGTATTGCAATTTGAACGACGGGCAAGAGTGAACAAATCTTGCGCTCCACTGACTACAGATTTGTCATATTCATGAGTAATCTCTTGGAGTTACAGCTGACACTGGGTAGGTACCCATCATCTGCGCTAGCAATCAATTTGCAGCGTGCAGGAAACGACGTGTGATGACCCCGTTGCCTAGGGGTGGCACATCGGAGAACCGGTTGCACGCCTTCCGTCGTCACTTATGCGTCTGAACATAGCGTGAGCAGCAATACGATACCAATGGTTCGGGTAATCGGACAATAAAGTTTAGACCCACAAACCGCAAGGCTTCGCTCATACACAGAGGTGAAAGGGGACGGTCAAGATTGCATCCGGAACCCTGCTTGCTACTCAGCTTAGGTACAATGACTTCTTCCTTCTTGCTCTGCCGATGCTGGCGATGTCTTCGAAGCATAGAGTGCTGGCTTGATAAGTCCTACGCACGATGTCAAACGCGATAACATTCTTGCAGCGAGGACTCTCTCATGGCGAAGAGGGTGGGCGCACAGCCCAAGCCTGGACTCGCAAAATACGCGCTGGCCCTGCTCTTAGTGCCGCTGGTGGTTGCACTGCAGAGAGACCACAGCGCGCGGGCACACGTGCATGCAGGCTCAGTAGATCCTGAGGGCCATCTCAGGCAGCTTATAGAGCACAGGTGAGGGCACCTGCAGTCATTCCTTACGGTCTGCAGCGCACGTATTGGGCTATCCAGCAGCTTGTTATGTGCAGATGAGCTGCGCGTGCATATCTCTTGCATCAACTTAGACCTGAAGAGGCTGTGCAGCATCAGTGGACCCCTGTCAAGTACCAAGCACACGCAATTTTGGCTGCTGCGATGCTGTCTCAAAAGCTTTTGCGCTCGCATGCGCAGGGACAGGAAGCAGTACAGTCAGCAAGCAGACTATGCTGGATTTGATGCGGGCGCAGGCCTGGACCAGGCGGAGGTGCTCACAGCTGGGGAAGGTGAGTCACTGAACATCAGGTCTGCATCCTGCCTGCAGCATTGCCATGGTCGCATTAGCCAGGGTGGAGACGCCCAGGGATCATTGCTGAGCAACGCACAGCTTGCTTGATCTGCGTCACACGCAGCATTCTACTCCATCATCAAGTTTGTCTGGATGACCGCGCCTCATCATTCGGCGCCAAACAACACCCAAGCAGTTGTCTCTCAGGACCCTGGGGCGTCATGAAAGTCTCAGCAGGAGACTGCTTGCTTTCAGGGGAGGGTGAATTCGAGGGGGAACACCGGGCTGGACACAGGGCGGGAGCGCATCACAGCAAGCCGGGCGGGGGGCCTGCAAAGCCGCTGTGCAAGAACTTTGGGCAGCTGCCCAAGCTGACCGGGGAGTGGGTAGACCACCCAGACCCCCAATACAGAGGTATCTACAGCCAGGTGGGGACAGCTGTCACCCCAGATTTGCCACCTCTGAATTTCCGGGGATGACAAAAGCCCCACTCATGAAGCTGCGGATACAATGAGTTCCTGTCAGAAGAAGGCTTTGGATTGTGTCCTTTGGTGGCAGCACCCATGCTGAGACTTTCAGCACTGACTCCTAAATCTTTGTCTGTCTCATGGTTGTGAGGCTGCATTGGTGAGAGGGAGTCGGCTTGCTTAGTCATTGAGAGGGGCGAGACATGAGCTGGTGCGCAATGTACCTGAGGTCAATGTGGTGTGATGCGCAGAAGGAGCAGTGTCCGGCGTGGGGCCAGGACTTCAACTGCATAGATGCGAACAGCCCCGAGGAGAAGAAGCCCAAGCTGATCGCCAAGGAGTACCGTAAGATCTTCCGGCCCCACGAGTGCGACCTGCCGGAGTGGGACGCTGTCGGCTTTGATAAGTGCGCGCTCCCACCGACTCCACCTTGCGCACAAAGTACCACTTCCCCCTTACATTCTCGAATGAATAGCCTCACTGCTGCTCGCAGCAGGCACTGTGCCTCACATACCACTCGGTAGCCAACTGCACCAGCATGCTCTCGTATCTCTAGTTCAGAAGTGTTACGGTTGGCAGTCAAATAAAGCTGCTTGCTAGACTCCTTGGCCTGCTGAGTGCTGACCCACCTTTCACACATCATGCAGGTGCATGAAGGGTCGCAAGATCATCATGATTGGCGACTCGCTGACATGGCAGATGTACAACTCTCTGGCCTGCCTGCTGGCGCCAGTCACTGCTGACGGCTTTTCTACACTGTGGGAGAACGCAAACACTACTGTGACAAAGAACTACAAGGGAAGGGAGTGGCCTGAAGACCGCCACATCTTGAAGCAGTACTGGTGAGTCACCAACATCTGGGCAGACTGGAGCCCGGGCCCGGGCACGTTAGCCGCCAACACAGGAGGCACAGAAAGAGACCAAGAGTGCCACATCAATGGACTGTCCTAGTGCTCTCCTTGAGACTGCCAATCTTTGGCCATACAGTGCGGGAATCACATGAGGTGCTGTGCGATGCTGTCATGCCTCTCGCATGTGGCCCCGGCAGAATTGCCCTATCACGCTAATGTCACACCCAGAGGGCCCAGCATTGTATCAGGCTGTGTAACCTCTGCGGCAGTCATCTAATCATCTTCTGCTATCTTGCTCCCTTTCTGTGCAGAGCATGAGAGACCATGCTGCATCTGCAGGGCGGATGTGAAGCTCGGGAACGGGGGAGAGATCCATGTGCGCTGCTTTGGGCGCTACAACGCCTCCCTCTGGGACGATGTCTTTGCGGAGCTGCCGCCTTTGACAGCACAGGATGTTATCATCATCAATTTTGGAGCCTGGTACCCGCGCTTCAACTTCAATGAGCCCAGGGTATGGCTGTCCGCTCAGTCATGTAGCAGTGTACACCAGACCTCCACGTGCACTGGGACGGCTTGTTTCCCGCTTTGGCAGTCGAAAGAGGTGCCATGCAGGTGGCCCTCAGATGGGTAAAGCATGGATGCAAGCGCCTATCTTGGTGCCAGAATGTTGTACACAGTGATGAGTCAACAGAGTCTGCTTGACGCCATATGTTTCTGAGGCACATAGCGTGCTTGAGCCAGGCGTGTCATGTGCAGCTGCCGTGGGAGTCATTCCAGCTCGACATCCGGGACCTCTTTGTGGACAAGCTGTCCAAGTCACCCGCGCAGGCATACTGGCGCACCAACTCCCCAACGCACTTTGGCGGGGCCACCGGCACCTTCACCGCCATTGAGGAGGTGCGCACAGGCCTTTTGTGGAGCCCCTCTCGCTGTGGCTCAGGAGACCCTTCCAACGTACCATGGCCATTCTTGGTGGATATGGCTGTGGGCAAAAGCGCCAACAGGTTGCCTTCATGTTTGAGGAGCCACAAGGCAGCATGCAAAGTCTCTATTGCCAGCCGCAGCATCCTGAAGAGCTCGCGTGCCATGTACAAGCATTGTCTATGTGCTTGGGGATCAAATTGCCAAGCTTGTCTGTGTGCGGGGCATGTTGCAAGGCCTCCTCGCGCAGGGAGGAGACATCACACCTCCTGTAACCTTGATGAAGTGATAGGTCGCGCATCGTGCACAACAGGCCAGCCAGCATGCACCATGGTCCCTGCCAGCTCTGCCTCGGAGTCAGTGCACTGAGCGTTTGCATGACGTGTGCAGCCGCTGGAGGGCGTGCCCGTGCGGGAGAGGTGTGACCCGGCCTCCGTGGGGGAGTACTGGTTCCGGGAGCATGTGGTGCACACGCTGAAGGAGTGTGGGCCGGCATGCAGCAACATCCGCATGCTCCCCATCTACGACCTCAGCCTGTCCCGGCACAACTCGCACCATGGGACCTTTGGGCGCGGCAAGGAGACCGGTTACACAGACTGCCGGCACTATTGCGTGAATGTCATTGACTGGTGGAATGTTGTCTTGTATGCTATGATGTGCTTTTGACGAATGACCTAACTAAAGATTGTCTTGATCAAACATGCACTGAGCTATTCAGGCATGGTTGCTCAGACACGTGACTATTTAGCACACACAACGAGTGCCTGAGCTGACTTCAGCAGACAGATTGGAGGAAGGAGGCCGCCAAAGTCTAACTATAGAGCTGTCTATTTCTTTACAAGAGAGTGGCTTGTGTGGACGCAGCGCAGTGAAGAGGCATATGCATATGCTGTTTGCAATGAGCATTGTGATCTCCTAGCGCAGAGCGGAGCTTGCGCGCAGCTCCCGCGTTGCAATTGAGTGTACATCTTGGCAATTGGAACAGTAGGTGAAGTGTGAGGTTCGCTCATGAGCTAAGATTGCGCATCTTGCATAACGAATTTGCGACATAGTTGAGTAGGATGTGCATACTTGCCCTCCCTTGGCTATTCTCCTGATGTCCTGGTATGTTAAAACCCATATGCATATCCCCTTCTATGGCGGTGCTCAGTCACACACATCTGTTGCAAGATGGTAAATTGCACCCTGTGCCTGTCGAGGCGGACGCTTCAGACACTACCTATGATACATGACATCTGAAAGCTTGGAAAACACACAAGTCACCTATAGTAGCTCCTATAGCAATGAGCTACTATAGCAGTGAAGCAATAGCTGAGCATAAGTACCTGCAGGTCTTGGGAAGCCTTCCACCTGTAGATCTACCCTATCAATGACAGCACATGATAAATCCCACAGCCCTTGACTGCCTTTGCTGCTGATGAGTCCTCCTCAGGACTGGAGTGCAAGCGGCCCTTGTGATTTCTGAAGATTAGGTGGGCCATGTTTGTCAGAAGTTGAGTCCACTGGCATTTCTTGCACTCACTGACACAGCCAAACACTGCACCTCTCTTTTTGAGCAGTGCCTGTCTGCAGCAGCCTGGATGGCTAATCGTAAGGCCCTTTGCTGCAGACTTGACGGCTTTCAGATATGAGACTGAAGGGGTACGAAGGTGAGCAACACCTTCCCCCGCAAGCAACGGCAGCAGCCTCTGTGAATTCTAGGAAAGGCCCAGACAGCACAGCACAGGGCACTGTAGTGGCCAGCTCAAGTGTGTGTGATGTGTGCTCCCCTGGGTATCTGATACTCACTTGCCAGAGGAGCGTCTTGTGCTGCTCAGTAAGAAAGCACATCTCCATAGTGCTGCAACTATGTGCTGCTGACATGCAAATGTATGCCTAATCCGCCATACTGACGAGTGAGACCTGTACATACAGCCTGCACGATGCAGGCTTTGGTGCTCTTGAGCAAGAGCTTGTCAAATGGCTTGAAGGTTCTGACAGCTTAGGCAGACGTCTGCACCATGGCAGGCACCGCATCGCTGACAGCTGCTGCGCTGCTGGCAGGCGGCAGGGAAGCTGCTGCAGGGGCGGGGAAGGCGCTGCTGAGGTTGGGCGCGCCAGCAGGCTGCTGAGCTGGCGCACTGGCTGGCATAGGAGGAGGCAGCAGCCCACCGGGCTGCGCTGCGCTGAGCCAGGCTGGCGGCTGGGGTGCTGACATGGCAGCGCCACTTCCCTGCAAGATATGTGAAGTTGCTCATGAGACAAGCAAGCTGCTTACATACGCCTTGTGTATACACGAGAAGGGTCAAATGACCACAACTGCAAGTTTGTCACGACTGTGCTGAAAGTTCTTGCATGTTCGACTGGTGGGTGACACCTGAATATTCACAGGCAAAAAGGTGCAGCGTGCATTAGTGGAAGCATGCTGGGCTTGTGGCTAGCTCACCTGAGCACCAAGCAGGCTGTAGGGCAGCGGAGGGTTGACGACGGGGGTGGGCACGGGAGACACGCCCGCACTGGCCGGCAGCTGAAGCGTCGGTTGGCCACTGTGAGTCAGAGACATGGGCAGCGTGCCAATAGTGCCGAGCTTCTGCGCCTTGCTCAGCAGGTAGGAGAACTCGCTGCCGGCATTGTAGCCATCCTGCACCATTCATTCACCATTCAGGATCCACAGAATCTCAGGAGCAGAGTCCTCTTGTAAACCGTTGAGAAGGCGCCATAGACTCTGAGACTGGGTGAACACAGGGTCCGGCATAATTCTAACAGACATGCAGTGAAGGCTTCCATTGAAGCTGCGCAACACATCTTAAAACATGCACACCAACCTGCATCATCAGGCACACAGGCCAACATAAATAACACTTACCATGTTCCCCCTAAGTCAGGCAGATAGGAAGCAGGGGCTTGCCTTGGGGGCATGGGCCTCCCAGATCTTCTTGGCCTGGTTGAGGTGCTGCTGTGCCTTCTCCATGTTGCAGCCATCCGTGCCGGCCGACTGGAATGCTATGCCCAGCGTCAGATGCATCTGCCCCAGCTGCAGCCAGCAGGGATAGTGCTCAGCCATCAGTCAATAGGCTCTGACCAGGTGCGCTCACAGCTACAGCGATTGAAAGCTGGGATCGCCAAGATGTGCTTCCTACTTCTGACAACATGCAGGCTTTGCCGTCAGGCATCCCCTCAGCCAGGGGAAGCTGCAGACACAGAGGAGATACCAGCATGGCTCGGGGCGCTCACGTGAGGGTGGGTGGAGCCAATCTGCTTCTCCATGGCTGCCAGGCTCTCCTCCAGGCGCAGCAGCTGGTTGTTGCTCCACTCCATCACCACCTTGTCCTTGTTCCCCGGCTCCTCAGGACCAACCTGTGTCAGACACGTGCAAGGATCAGGCATCGCTCGATGCCTGCTGCTTTGTCGGCTGCCAGCATGCAATCTTGGCAGGTTGACACATTCTTCCAGGATGCAGGAGTCTTGAATGCATGAGCCAATGTGCTAGACTCTTCTCATGTGGCGATGGAATGCATGGCAAGATCACTCATCCATCTCCGACAAGCCTCACATACCCAGCTGCTCTCTACATGCTTGTATGGTGCCACACTGTGCTGTGTACAGCCCGGGAGGATGCCTCACGTGTGGGAGGCTGCCGCTCTCGCCACTCTGCACTTGGGACCCTGCTGGCTCGCCTGCCTCAGCAGCCTCCTCACTGGCTGACGCGGCCTTGGCTGCAGAGTCCAGCGGAACTGGAATGGCAACCATATCGCCCTCACCTGCAGTCGGTATACATTGCTTCAGAGAGCTGCGTGTTGGAATCTTCGATGCTCAGCGAAGGATGTGCTAATTCATTGCAACTGCAAGACAAACTACCAAAAACCCCCATGTGTGGAGTTCAGGCTGCCAATCCGCTCTTTTTTTTGCAAATACACCCAGACTTTGTTGTGATGCTAGGGTGATGCTCTGGGGTTACCTGTGACGTCAAAGTCGGGCATGGGCAGGTTCAGGATGTTGACTTGCTCGTTGTGGAGGCCCTTGCCCGCGTTGGGCAGCTTGGCCTGCTCCCGGGCCAGGCGGCTGGCGTTGAAGCCCTCTATCAGCAGACCCTGCTGCTCTGCGCGAGCAGCAATTGCCTGCTGCGAGGAGTTGGCATACCTGCAGACAGCGTACTCTCAGATCACCCACTACCCCAACCACTGGCCAAGCTTGGGGGCCCCAGGTCTTGTGGGAATTTCGAAGGGACCATTTATCTTGACCAAGAAAGATGCCCGTGCTAGCCAGTGCGTGACCCTCACAAATAGCAAGGGTCATTAAGACGCACTTTTAATCCCACTGCCTAGGCCTAGTGCTGGATGGGCAAGCTTTTACCTGCCCCATTTGGTAGTGCAGGAGGATGACATATACAGGTTTGCAGTGTGTCAGCATCCCACCTAGCCTTGGCAGCCACACTACGTGGGGAGCGCCCAACGCCCTCATCATCAAACAGCACATGCTGGTGATTGGCCATGGCGGCCGCCAGCGAGGCGCCACTGAGCGCCCGCTTGCGCTTATCCCCGTTCTTGGGACTGCAGCCACCAGCAAGGGTCAATCATGCCCAGCGCACCTTTACAGAGCCCTCCAAGTCTGACGAGCAACTCTGCAGACTGTTGTAGGAAACGCATATAAGATGGCCTGTTGATCGTGGATACAAACTGATTTATCGATCCACGTTGTGAGATGCAGGAGAAAGCGTCATGACAGGAGCACTACTGATGTGCATGCCCTGCAGAAGGCTTGGAAAGGAATCACAGTAATCTAGGTGCAGACCGGGACAACAATTACACATCAATCACTAGAATACCTGGGAGGGTTGGCAAGAGTATCGCCATTCTCTGGCTCCTGGAGCTTTCGGGACTTGGGCGGGGCTTGGCGCAGCCCCGGCTTCCTGCTGCGTGCGTCATCCTTCACCGCCCCACCAACTGCAGGCATGCCATGACCTCAGTGACGAAGGGATGTGCAGCAAGCCCCGCCGATGCTTGGGTGGGAGCATTCGGCCAGCTGTGAGCAGACTTCAGTGACGAGAGCTCAAAATAGATGCGTGCATACGTTCATTCAGACACCAGGCATGTGTGGTGTGACCTCAATGCTACCATTAAAACCACCAAGAGAATGCAGTGAATGATCACCAATGCCAGTGCCAGCGGTGGAGGGCTCAAATTCATTGCCCTCATCCCCGGAACTGCTCCTGTGGAGCTCCTGAGCAGCGTCCAGCAGCAGCATGATGTTCCCATTCTCGCCCTCACTGCCCGCGCCATGCTTGCCCTGCACGCAAGAACTCTCCCTCAGAGCACGTTTCTGTCTTGCAGACTGCTTTGCAAGTCTGCCTGGTGTGAAGGACATCCCACTTCAAGAGCCGAGCTGCTCAGTCCAGCAGAAGGGGTGTCAAGCCTGCTGCAGCAAAGCAGTTTTTGGCCATAGAGAGGTGTTTGCTTACCATGCTCCGGCTGCGAGCGGTTGGTTCCATCTTGGTGGTGGGTCCATCCACAACCCCCGTCGAAGCCGCCCTGGAAAGGTTTGAGCGCCCCCAATTCTGCAAAGGGTTCCCTTCTCAGCAGCAGAAGAGCATGCACGACAGGAAAGAGTGCTATTGCTATCACAGGACTGGCACTACTGGTATCCTTGGCAACCTTCTGAAATCTGAGAGAAGTGGCCCCTTGAACAGAGGGGAGCACGTATGCATCTGTGAAACATCACCATGCGCTCAAGGGCAAGGGCTTACAGGTAGGCCAGCAGGGGTCTGCCCGCTGCGGGCAGGCCCATTCCTGGGGCGCTTCAGGTGGCGGGGAGGCAGCAGGGGAGAGAAGCCGGGCGGCCCAGAGGTCACACCCTCAAACCCTGAGCCATGAACCTCGTCATCGTCCGCCTCTGCGCAGTATGAGCATCCCCTCAGTCAGAAAGGAGTGCATCTCGCAACCCTTATAAGCTCCCACAATGCAGGGTCCTTCTGACAAGACAGCAGGCATGGCATGCAAGTTATAGGGAAAGCAGATGGCCCTGCAAGGATTAGGAGCTCCAGACAGTGGGGGTATTGTGTGAGCGACAGCGTGAGCAATGTGGCCATACCTGCAGCGCCCTGCTCTCCTGTATCGGTCAGCTCAAAGCCCAGCGGGGAGCTTCCCATGCCGCGTGCTCCAGTGGACAGTATGTCTGTTGGGTCCATCACGAACAGGTGTCCGCTGTCTGTTCGGCCCTGCAGATGCAACAGCCACAGGGCCCTCAAATGTGATGTTCTGCTGACTCGCGCAGAGCCGCCGGGACTGTCGTGTCTGCACAAGGAGTGTAGTGCACACAGCCTTCTGAAGGAGAATGGTGGGGAGATTATTCCCAGGTGAACAGCAAATCCTGATCAGCATCTCGCCTCCATTTGTCCCTCTCGACTTGAGGAAATGCATGGGTGTTATGGTTGATGGCAGGGCACCCACCTCAAAGTGGCCGTTCTCCTCAGTCGTCCACTCCCGCAGGCCAAAGAGGCCCTCGTGGGGTCGAACAAAGATGGAGTTGACGTCGCGCCGCTTGAGGTCGGTGTACAGCGCAGAAGCCATGGTGGCGTCCGGCGTCTTACCGTTGCAGTTGATGAGCCCCCGCTTCATGGCCAGCCGCGCAATCTCTCCTACAACACCACACCGCCTCACTCACCTCCTGAGTCTGATGCCCAGTAGTCATGCAAAGCAACTACGTTGCGCCCTTCATCATTGCGTGGCAACTGTTGGGGCCTCTCTGCCACGAAGGACATGCGCCCTGCACAATCTGCCTCAAATGCATAGCAGCATGTGCCGGGGACACGCAGCGATTTTCGCACCTCCTGCCGCCAGTAGTGCTTCTGCACCTTCTGCGCAGCACATTGAGGCAAAGGTGGATGAGGTTGGGGCATGCTGCCTCACCTGTGGACATCAGGCGCCGCTCTGCCCGCAGAATCTCGGCAGCAGCTGTCTTGAAGATGCCGCCTCCCCCATTCGCAGCCTTCTGCGTGCAGGCCACTGTGAGACATGCTGTGGTCACCATTATGGCCCCAAGATGACCAGTGCCAGTGCCAGACACTTCCCGGATCATTGCTCCTCACATGCAAGCACGGCTGATATCTTCTGGCGTTAAGCAGGCTTCAGAGGTGACAATGACGGTGGAGACGTCAGGTACAACCAGCTTTGACAGGATTGCATGCCCACCTGCAGCCTTTCAGCAGCTGTCTTGGGCCGCACGCCTGTGAATCTGCCTGTCTCGTCGCGCACCGGGACGGTGCCCCGCTTGTTCATGCTCATGCTCAGGCCCAGGCCCAGAGGGACTGCTCCAGCGCTGACAGGGCGCCTGCAGCAGGACATCAGTATGATTGCCATGAATCCACTCGCACAAATGAGGCTGTATATTGCACGAAGGACCCCATGCTTCACTCCTGCTTGGTTGTGGGGATTGTGCTGCTTTGCCTGTTACAGTGTTGAGGATGGCAGACAATGGCGCGAGCAAAGGCTTGGCTTGCTGTGGTGCATGAGCTGTTGTGACTAGCATATGCTCCTCTGTGTGCTGATCTCAGTGCGGCAGAGGGCCATGCCACGGCGTCTCTCAAAGGGCGCGGCACTCAGACGACTGAAGGATCCCATGTGCTCACCTGCCCGCAGAGATGGCCGGCCTGTCGCTGTCTGGAGAGCTCAGCTCCTGTTTTGGTGTGGTGGTCCGCTGCAGGCGGGACCCTGCAAGCGCGAGGGGCGCCTCCGCGCCATCCTCCCAGGTGCGTGGCTTCACAATCCTGCCCCGGCTGCTTGTGAGCTGCTGATCTGGCGGCGTGCTGGGAAGCTCCAGCTCCCCAGAAGGGCGCTTCATTGCCATCTGCAGCAGCAGCAGAGCTCCATCAGCAATGCAAGAAACGACTTCTGCAGCTAGCAGATGACCGTCAGCGCTGAGTTTGCAGGCCTGCATGGTGCCTGTCCTGCACTTGCAAGCAGTGGAGCCTGTGACACCTACAGACTCCGGCTCAACACATCTCTGGCACATCCATGATGCGATGCTGGCGCCGAATACAAGCGTCCGTAAGCGAGGAAGCTTCAAAAAGTGTTTACTGCTGTCCAAAAGACCTGGCTCTCAACCTAGGCCTGTCGATGATCGTGTGAATTGCCCACATGCAGGCACTCATACTTCAAATAAGCTGCAAGCTAGCAGAAGATGCCCACGATGGCAGGACCACTGACATTTCCTTCAGAATTGCAACAGGCAGCGTCTGCAAGCTCTGAAGAGAGACGACCAGAAACGTCTGGACAGCCATTGCTGTCCATCACACTAATTCAGAGGTGACTTCGTTCATTCTGTTGCAGGACGCTGACATTCGTGCGCAGGAACCTTGGCCGGACATGGAAGCACTGAGATGCCATACCACGCGGAATGAGTCCAGAATGACCCGGGAGCACCGCCGCAGATATCTCACTCACGGCTGATCTCCAAATTTAGGCAACTGCATGGGACGGCAGGAGCGGCATCTGCGTCCGATCGGGGAAAAGCCGCCTTCCAGTGGCGAGATGCCAGCGGTGCTTTTCAACCTCGGAGCCAGCCGCCCCTGCCGACAGAACCCGGCACGGCCCACAGACGGACCTCCTTCAGCTAACTGCCAGCCTTGGCGGAGCCCTCACGAACAAAGAACCGGCTGCAGCGCCAGAAGCTGGCCCGCAGAGCTAGCTTGTGCGAGGGTTTCGTGAGTTGCCGCCTTCCTTGGGTCAACGCGCCCGTGAGCTAGGATACCTACGCACGCTGCAGGATAGCGGATGTACCTTCCGTTCCCCGGCTGAAAGCTTGAAGTAGCGTCCCAGGCTGCTCGCCGCACCTCGCAGAAAGTGCCCTGCCTGCTGTGCCACACCTCTGGCTTCCGCACTCACGGCAGACGCTATGCCGCTGCCTGTGTGCCCCTTGATGCGGCCCTCGTCAGCCTGTCCGGACATTACCCGTTTCTTGCGTGAGAAGAGTGCGCAGAAGTGCGGAGGCTGCCATGCCCAGCCAGGGTTTTGGGAGGTGAAGTTGATGTGCTTGCTAGATCTGCTTGCCCCGACCAGATCTCATGGCCCTAAATCCCTGCACACCATGTCAACGACACCAGGCACCACGGCGTTGACCGAGCACATGGTTGTCCTTTCCGATGTTTCATCGTGCAGCTGAGTCGATTACCTTGTCATGTCCTGGGTAATCTCTCAAACTTCTGATCAGCACGGCTAGGGGCAAGCGGTCCCGAACCTCCAAAGATGGTCGAGTGCTCTTTATGTGGTATCATGGAGAATTTGGAAAGGTTTTGGCGGCATGAAAGGAAAGCTCTAGCTGCAGCTGAGAACTGAGAGTCAGGGCCAGATGTGGACATCGGTCCGTTTTTAAGCCGCACAGAGTCACTCATCAGACTGCGTACACGCTGCTTTATGCATCCGAGCACTATGCACGAGCAGCTGCGTGCACTGCGAGAGGACGGTAGCATTGGGTAGGCTGGCAATATATCAGTCATGCAGTAGCAGCACTCCAGTGTCAAAGCTGTGGGTGACAGAGATGCAACAGCCTCTAACTTCAGGGTCCCTACTTCAATAGTGCAGGTTACACCATCGTCAAATGTTTAGCTACTCGTGCAGAACTATTCATGTAGCACCAATACCACTCGAGCATGCAAACTGGCTGCCACCTGCAGTTGACACTGACTCAATGATGGCTTGAGTGCTTCTGGTCTTAAATCAACTGTGGGTAACAGCCTGCCATGTGCTCGGGACTCAGGGGCTGTCTCCCGCTATGATTCTATTCCCGATTCTTGCCAGCGCCACAGCTCTAAGATACATGAAGTCCATATACACTGCAGCCGCTGCTGCACATGTGCGCCAGGCTCTTGCAAGGGTCAATGTTCATCATGGTTATATACCCCTCAACCCTCCCCTTTGCCTGCAGAGTTCTGTAGCCTGCGTCCCAGGTCTGCCTAAGAGCTGCAGCAAGCTGGCTTCTTCTTCTCCTCCTTTGCCTTGTCGTCAATCACGATCTTTGTCCCGGACTCCGGCGCCTGCTTGTCTTCTGAGGCCAGAGCCTTCTTGCTGACAATGTGGTAGATCTCAGTGAGGATCCTCTGGAATGCTGACTCCACATTTGTACTCTCCAGAGCACTGGTCTCAATGAAGGAGAGACCCTCCCGCTCGCAGAAGGCCTGCAAGCACAGTCCACTTTCTCGGCTCCAGGACTCCTAGCTTTCAGCAGCAACTAACACCAAAGCTAGACAGCATCACGATCTGTTATGCCTGTGAGGGCTGCTCATACTACCAACTAGGGACAGGTTTGTAATGCTGTCCCAAGGATGCAATACAGGGCTCAAGCCAGAAGGAGCAAGTATACAAGGCTGCTATATCATAGTTACATGCTGCATCCTGCTGCTCTGCCACTCAGCATGTAATTAGCTGAAGCGCTAGTGCGCTGCAGGCTGCTGAATGCACACACCAAGCAGCATGCTGGCATCCTTGCAAAGATGAGGCTGCAAGCTCTTGAAAGCTGAAAGCTGTTGTGCACATCACCCGACAGTTTGCTGCTTTATTGCCAAGTCATCTAGCTTCCTACAATGCTAGGGAGAGCTGAAGAAGGTACGACTCAGAAGTATACCTGGGCGTCGTCAGTCTGCACTGACCGCAAATGCCGCAGGTCACTCTTGTTTCCCACGAGCATGATGACGATGTTGGAGTCTGCATGGTCCCTCAGCTCCTTCAACCACCTCTCCACATTCTCAAAGGTCACTGCAGCAGACAATTTAAGGAACCTTGGCTGACAGTACTGCCCAATTCTGCCTTTCTGCAAAAGTTTGCATCACACAGACCTAATAACATATCAACACTCAGATCTGCTAAGCCACACGCTCAGGCGTAGGCATATAAGTTCCAGGAGTGGGCCAACAGGCCATTGTCAGGACACTGACAAATGTATAGATTGCTGAGCACATGCAGAAATGGTCAGGGAAGCCACACGTATCCCTGTCAACACAGGAAAACAAGATATACGCACCTTGCTTGGTGATGTCATAGACCAGGAGAGCTCCTACAGCACCTCGGTAGTAGGCGCTAGTGATCGCACGATATCGCTCCTGTCCAGCTGTGTCCCAGATCTGCGCCTTGATGGTCTTTCCATCAACCTGCAAATGATAGGTCGAGTGAGGATGAGACGCCATCGATTGCACAGCTCTGGCACAATACCGAGATACAAAAACGCTGCCGCGAATTTTGGGGTAACCTGTGATTCAGCAGAACGCCCGATCACCTGGATGCTTCGAGTGGCAAACTCCACGCCAATGGTGGACTTGGACTCCAAGCAAAACTCATTGCGGGTGAACCTGCTGAGCAGGTTTGACTTCCCCACACCAGAGTCTCCAATCAGGACAACCTTGAAGAGGTAGTCGTAGCTGCAAGCAAACAACGATGCCATCAGACATCCCATAGAGTATTGCGACCCTTGGCAGCGCTGCTCATCCGGAGCGAGGGCGATGCCTCATGCCCAGGCAGTGCGCAGAAGTTGCTGCAGCATACAAAGTCAGCAGGGGATGGGGTCAGCCTCGCACTCGTCATCAGCCTTGTGGTTCATTCCTCTGCTCATCCTGTGCTAATCTGCCTGGCCAAATCGCTAGACGTTCAGGGCTTGCACCAGCAAACCCGCTGCAGGGTCACTCCTGAGAAGCTCCGAGCAACACCCTGCTTATGCCCTTGGCTTCAGCCCGGTGTAGCTCTGCAGAACGTTGACCGTTTGGATGCCACTAGACAGATGGACACGGTCCAGAGCTCTCTGAAACGGCCCACTCCATGCAAGAGCATTTGGCACATTACTGCATGGTAGGGCTTGCAAGGGTGAAAACGCGTTGTTGCCAGCCCTAATGGCGCCACAGGCCGAGCGCTTTCTGGGCATTCTCCACAGCACACGCTTGCGGCAAGCCGGAACAGATGGTAGCGGGGACATTGACGTTTGTACGGCTCTTTAGAAGCCATGCCAGCAAGCGTGTCCCTTGTTCATCCCCAGAAGGTGCGACCAGGCAGAGTGCGGTGCTCAATGCGCCATCACAGCGCAGGAAGCCATATAGGACTGCTGATGGGCTTGTACTGTCTTATGAAAGGCCGTTGCAGTGTTTCTTGCCTTGCATGACATATATGCGGTGACAGCAACACAGTTCTGATCTTCTCATCTTTCTGGTCGCTTGCGGAAAGCTCAGAGCGAACTCTACCTCTCTTTCGAGCATGCGGTGGACGAGTTGTCGCCTGCATCTGGTTGAGCACCGTGTGCATATTGGCATTGTTGGGCCACAGTGCAGCGCTTTCGCAGTCACTGCGACAGAAGTCCAAGAAACCCAGCATTGATGCATCGTTCAATGTTTCGACTGACCGTGGCTTGCATGGGGACACGCTGCTGCGAACGACTCCTGGGAAACGCGGTTTCACAGCAAGGGCTGAGGCGATATTTTGTGGTTCAGGCAAGCTCAGCAAGACATGAGCACACCAGCATACACACTGCCTCATCATAGAAAATTTGGCAGCCTGATGTTGCCAGGCAGCTACGAAGACCAGCCCCCAGCCTGCTGTGGGCATCCTCAGGGCATGCAGGGCTATGAAAATGGTGACAGCATGCCACAGCGAGGTACGCAACTGGGATTGAAATGCAATGGTGTACGTACATGCATGCGTGACTTTGAGAGCACTTGGAAAGTCCCACTCCACTGCCTTGTAGAACAGAAAAAGAATAATTGCTCAGGGCGTTGCGTGCTCACAGCATCAGCTGTGGGCCCCTACACCATATGTTGAAAAGCGTGGCGCTGCGCAGACGGAATGGCGATGGATGTTGCTCAGCAGCAACAGAGCATGTCTTCATTAGAAGGCGAGGGGGAGCCCCTGGGAGACAGTGATTACAAGCAGCCGGGGCTGGACTTTCTGTCTGATAACGACGACTCTGAAGTCAGCGACGACAGCCGGCCAGGACATGGCAGGCAAGCCCCTTCAGACACTGCAACGTCCTCAAAAAACAGCATGAGCCATGCGCATTTAAGATGATATTCGTGGATGTATGTCATGTAGCTGCCTGCCTTCAGCACATTGTGAGTGTTCACTTGGCCAAGCCAGGGACTCTGGGGGATTGCAGACCCAGCTGACTGGCAAGTGGCTAGCACATGGATGATGTGAGCTTGCATGTGCAGGAAGAGGAAGAGGAGGCCTGAGCAGGAGCCTGAGCCCGAGCGGCCAGACACAGAGATGCGGCAGAAGCTGAGGCAGCGCAGCGCAGAGGAGGACACCTGGCAGGATGCAGACGCAAACGGGATCTCGCGCTCGGCCTCTGCAGACTTTGAGCTTGACCCAAACGCCCCTGCTGGTACACTCCTGGGCGTGCCTTATCGCCGCTACACAACCGCTTTCGCGTCTATGCTGGACTCAGTGCATTTGAATGCTTTACGACCGCCGCTCGGGGGAGAGCTGCCGGACTCTGACATGTGCTTATGGGAGAGCTTTTCCCTTTCACTGACTGACTTTGCACACCAGTCTGCTCCATTTGCAGCCAGGCACATGCATTGTTGCTAGGTGAAGTGCTGGGAACTGCAAGTAGCGCAGGCATGTTGCGCAATGCCGTACAATGCCGAGGCGCCCTGGCTGCTGGCTGCAGTGTTGGCGAGGAACGTGGACAGGGAGCAGGAGGAGGAGGAGCGGAGGCTGCTGCAGGGGTCCTGGGAGATGGCCACCATCCTGGATTTCCTGGAGCTCTTCCGGCCCTACCTGAACCTCAGCCGCGGCTTCACCGTGCACGAGCTGGAGTCAGTGCTGATCCTGTCTCCCGGGGGCGAGGGCCTCCTAGGCTCGCTGCATATAGTAAGTGTGACCTCTTGAGCCATTAAAAACAAAATCCCTTTTCTGAAGTCTGACTCCCCAGGGTCATGCGCTTTCAGAGCTGTCACCTGACAAATATGTGGTGCGGGCATGCATGCATCTGCGCAACCATATATGACTTGTGTTGTTGTGTTCTGAGGTCAGAACATATGCACTGACCAGCAGTCAACTGCGTGCAGGACCTGATGCGCGGCATCAGCCAGCGCTCAACCATCACGCCGCAGAACTGGACCATGTACCTGTCGGAGCGCCTGAAGCAGAGGTGGCGCATGAGCAGAGAATGGGATCCGCCCCCATTCTCCCCACGAAGAAACAGAGAGGCCATGGAGTACTCGGTGCTGCCCCTCATGGACAGGTGCGCAGACAGCCCACGCTGGGCATCGGCTGTAGAGTAAAGTGCTGAGATCACTTTGGGGTTCCCAGCTCATGCAATGGACAGTGAGTGCTGGCCTGCTAGAGACTCACCAAGCTATGGATTGTACAGGATTCCCAAAACCACGGAAACTAGGCTATCTTTCTCCTGCATGGTGCCTGACGCTGCTGGCCCTGTTGCAGGGTGCAGGCGCTGAAGGCGCTGTGCGAGATCCGGCTGGAGAAGGACGACATCGTGGGCCTGATAGAGGACGCCATCAAGCCCTGCAAGGCCACGCGGCAGGCGGCCAAGCAGACGGGCGTGTGGCCCTCCCTGGACGACTTCCGGCGCGAGCCCCTGGGCGAGGACAGCAGCGGCCTCATCTACCACTACTTCGACCTCCACCTGAGCCCAGAGGGTATGAGCCTTGTAGTTGCTATTAACCACTCCATCATGCAGAGACGGCGCTGTCTGCACTGACATGAAAGGTATCTTCTTCCAGCTGAGAGCCTTGCTTTCAGAGGTGTGTCATGGCCTTGACAAATTTCTGGTAGACAGGTGCACCCTTACCATTTCTCTGAGAGCAGACTGTACTTGATCAGCTCGGAATGAAAGGAAACTTCTTTTTCACAAGGAATTCATCGCAGTGATGAAGATATTGCTTTGGCCTGGGGGCACAGAGCATCTGGATCTGAAAGAGGCCTCTCTTTGGCTGCAGGTGAGGGCAGGCTGTACAGGGAGACGCCGGCAGCCCTCACAAAGGCGAAGCCCCAGAAGGGCAGGGGAGCTGCAGCGTGGGAACCCCAGGACGGCCCCTGGGAGCTGCTGGGCACCACCTCTGACGAGCTCACAGAGATCGGGGAGAAGCTACAGCGCAGCAAGAAGGACCAGGACCGCACCCTGGCTGTGAAGGTACGTTGCCATGCAGAGCGGACGTCCGGACAAGAGGCTGGCACTGCTGGTTGCACACATGTCTTGCATTTCTGGTCCAGGTTGTGCACTACGATAGGTGTCAGTTCCTGCGTGACGCAGCATAGCCTCTTGCCAGTCCCCAACTGCATAGTCTGCCATGCTACAGGGTGCGCTCTGCACTCTGGCTGGTCTGCCAACAATACATGAAGCGCTGTTGCTGCAGATACTGGAGGGCATCGTGCCGGGGCTGCTGCGCAAGAAGGAGGAGGAGGAGAAGCGGCTGCGTGTGGCGCAGCGCATGCAGCGCCAGATGGACAACATCATGCTGGACGAGAACGGCGGTTTTGGCCGGTGAGCTCTATGACTACACCTGATGACCTTTGGGAGCCTCTGCCTGAGCTTCTCTAGGATTGGTATGCACGCTTCCCCTACTTTCAGTGAAGTAGGAAGGCTGGTGCGGTCCAATTCTGGTGAAGCCCAAACATGATTTGCAGTATCCACATTGGCAGCAGCAGTGTGATTTGGACGATGACCAGCATGAAGCAGTACCTTATGTGCCTCTCTGCTTGCCATCATGAGCACATCGCTTCAGACGCCGTTAGTCTTACTCAATCTAGGGGAGAGCAGGGCTGACATTTTGGTCCGACATGCAGGGCACGGCGGCAGCGCAAGCAGATAGACTACTCAGGCAATGCATATGACAACATGATGCGGGCAGCCATCATGCGCCAGGGGCGCCAGGAGGAAGAAGCAAATCGCAGGAGGATGGCCCTTCCGGATGATAGGTGAGGCCCAACAACCTTTTGTATCATGTAATGAGTTGTCTGGAAGGGTCACACTGCTTTTTTTTGTGCGCCTGGCAAGTGTGGGATGTCAGGGGACACCACATAATGGTCAAAGCCTGTGGCATATGGCAGGTCTTGCTTCATCTCTAGGGCTCAAACACGAGTCTTCCTTGTCAGCCACCCTGTCTCCTACCGGCCAATGGCTCAGGGCAGAGGCTGAACGCTGCTATCATGAGCCTGATAGCAACTCTAATCAGAGAAAGCGAAGCCCTGCCTGCAGGCTGTCTGATGCAGAGGCGGCCAAGCTAGGCATGCGGCGCGGCCGCTCTGCCTACAATGCAGAGCCCATCCAGTGGGACGCTGGCCTGCCCCTAGAGCGCCGTGTCAAAGGTACCCAGCTTTGCTCACAGATGCCTGCGCCGCCCTGGTTCATGTGTGGGAATGCGATGTTCATCAGATGGCCATACCGCCTGCTCAACAGCTTGTGGGTGGTGCCAGGGAAGGAGTTTTGCGCACCCTCCTGTAGGGATTTCAGAATGATGGGCTTTTTCGCGGGATTGCATCTTGAAGCAGGCTATGTTGAAGCCTGCATGCTGCTCCTGTATTCGACTGGCTGTTGTGTTTGAGGCGATTGTGGCGCCAGAAGGATTGCACGCTCTCGAGGCACACATCCCCATACAGCTCCCGATTGCACCCAGTCTGCGCAGGCGCTGCCAGCTCCAAGGCTGACTCCGCAGCTCCATCAGCACCCTCAGGCGCTGCATCCCTGGAGGGCTCCCTGCGCGAGCCTGAGCAGACCGAGCAGTCCAGGCAGCAGCAGGACGTCCCCGAGCTGAAGGTGGACCATGCATCCCATCCGTATACATTTCAATTCGGTGACTGTATCCTTAGCACAGCTGCTCATGAGATATGGAACACCAGATTCGGCCTTCTAGACACTCTGCAGTGTCTATGCGACATTGTGGGTCCTTTGTAGCACGTGGGCATGCTGAAGGACAACTCTTGAGTCTGCAGACGCGGCGCTCAGACAGCAGTGTAGGACACATCATGAGGGGCTCTTGTTGCGGGTAGCTTTTCAGCGAAGCACGCGTCACTTGCGGAGGGGCAAGAGTGTGATGCATGTGGTGCAGGAAGAGACTTGGCAGCAAGCCAGCGAGCCACAAGAGGAGCCCAAGCCAGTCCCGCAAGCAGACGCTGAGCCCGCTGTTCAGCAAAATGGCAGCTCTTGGACTCACATTGAGCCCGTAAAGCAGGAGCTCAAGCCAGTTGTCCGGTTCAACCCTCTCCCAAAGGTCGGTCCGCCTCTTCCTTCTCCTGGCTGTCAAGTCATATCTTCTGTCCTAAAAGCAGGAATCTTGAAGCAACTTTTACCCCAGAAAGCGTGAGCTTTCTGCCAGCCAGGCCCATGGATTGTGCATCACAGGCAATTATTTACTTTGCGCCGCGCTGTTTGAGGTTGCCAGTCCTGAGACTGCGCTGCTCATGTTACAGGAGGAGGACAGGGTGAATGAGCAGGCCTACATCGATGATTATGATGAGCCACTGCCCAAGTGGTCTACCCATCAAGCGAGGACCGTCATGTGACACTGCTGCCCATGTTGTAGGATCTTGGAGTGAGGCATTCCTTGTGTGGGGTCCTAGTATTCTTTGCAATGCCGCAATGTGCATCTGTCTCACTGTGTGGGGCTGTGTGCACTGTTATGCGATAAGAAGGCGTGAGTAGTATTGCATCATTGGCATAGGTCCACTGAATCAGAACGCATCCTGTAGGCTGAGCTGCTCAGAAGTGTACATAGACACCTGCGCAGATCAGCAAGGAACCTTATAAAGTTCCGAACCTTATGCACATGCTGCTGAATTGCAGAACTGATGGGCAGCCCTGCCATTATACTACGTAGCTAGCAGGAAGGAAACACAACAGGAGTGGGCTGAGACGCACTTTGGTGTGCAAATCACTGGAAAAGTGCCTACCGAATGGAAGGAATAGTTGCCTGCCTTTCCCCTGCATTCGAGGGTTTGTAAGCTGGAGGGTTTTTGTAGCATTGATTCCGTTGACCTGCTGTCCTCTCGCGCCCAGCTCCTCAACATCGCAGCGGTCCTTACAAATTTGGAGCTTGTATAGTGAGCACTGCTCTTCGCAGCTTCCAGTGCTGCAATGGGGGAGGTCGATGATGGCCCTATGTGGCGCTGTTGCTAGTACAGGGAATACGTGGGGACACTGAGCAAGAGAGATGTTGGGCCTTGCTGCTGGCTATCCTACAGCTGCTAACGTCTGCAGATACGACGGGGCAGGTAAGGGGGCCAGGCTTTCGTCGAAAGTATCCCTGAGAGCAAGGGCCTGCAAAGCAAGGCAGCACGGATTGCAGTGCAGCCGAGACGTGCTCTCGCCATTCTTAAAGAGGTGCGATGCACATTTATTAGACCCGCTTGGAGCACCCAGGGCAGCTTCTAAATGTATATTGCTTCGACCATACTCACATGGCATCTGGTGTCGTCAGATCTCTGTGGAATGAGCGCAAGATGATCTTGCTTTCCTGACATGTGCTGACGAAATTTCAGGGTCTCTACACTTCATTCTGAGCAAGTTTTGTGTTCTTCCGATGTACAGAGACTTCAGCTGTAGAGCAGTAGCGTCCTCCTCTTCTGGCAATGGTTCATCCCCCAGCAGTCCTTCCAGCAAGAGCAGCGACTCAGCTCTGTCGCCCCTTGGCTCAGAGGTAAACCGCATCAGCTTTCAGCCTCAGTACACTGGGCTTTCCACAGAACTGTTCGAGAACCTCAGGTCAGAGCTGGGGCTTCGAGATGAGGCCAAGGTGTCTCTGCAGGCCAAGGCAGCTCTGGTGCAAGTGCAAGAGGCAATTCAGGAGAATACACCAGAGGAGCTGACCCCTCTGGTGGAGGCCCTTGACCGAGCCAAACGGCAGCAGGAAGAGGCCACGGGCATCAGAGAGGCGCTTGAAGCTGAGGTGAGTGGAACCCAGCTTCTGAATCCCCCCTTCCTGCGACTGCTTGGAAACATCCACAGCATCTTTAGCCGCCAGGCATATTGCAAGGTTTTCTGACACAGATCGGTTGCCCATGCATGCACATACTGCCTGTAATTGCTTGGGTGGCTACTCAGAGCCCTTTGGCGCGCACAGCAGCTGTGCCTTAAGCTGCCATGCGTCTGGCTGCACCCAGCGTAAGCCAACCACTGACTCGGTCTGCAGGCGCAAGAGGTGGCTCAGCTTGCCATTAATGCTCGGGAATCCTGCAGTGCTGCTGGAAAGCGCCTGGAGGCTGTCAGGTACCACTCATGCTCTCATCTAATGCTGCAGGAACCAAGTACACTCATGTGGCTGAATGTGCGATGCAAGCTACTGCATACTGTGCCTGATTAGGATTGGGGAGCCTTGCGGCAATTCACAGCACCCTACATATGGCTCCTAGGTCTGCTCTTACATCGGATCTAAAATCTGCACTGGCACAGTGGGACCGCAGAAGGGCAGATTCAGAGTGCAGAGACCATGGTCTCTCCCCGGCATCACACAGGCAGAGCAACGTGATTCACTGCGCTCACAGGTCGGATCTGGAGTCTGCGCTGGCGGAGCGGGACCACCTGGTGGGAGAGGTGCAGCGCATGCAGGCGGAGCTGCAGAGCGAGAGCGACGCCGCTGCAGAAGGCGAGGACGCCGTTGTCGAGGAGGCCGCCGTCACAGGTACCTCTCCCTGCAGCTCTTTGTGCTCGTGTGCTAGGCTGACGTATACGCTTGGCGCATGGGCATCGTGGGAACGGTGTTTGGGCATTGACAATTGCATGGGCATTGTTTGGCTGCGCCCTCATTGCCCTACAGGCATTCCTGCCCACGCAGACATTTACGGAACGCAAGATGTTGAGGAATCCACAAGGGGCATTAGGAATAAACAATGCTTATCTTGTCAGACCATATTGACTGAGCCATTTAAGGCCCTGTACAAGGGCTTGTGACCCCTGATATCAACTGGCGCTGCAGAAACCCAAGACCTGGGTATTCGGGATCTGCCGGACGCGCAGGCACAGCTGATCGAGATGCAGCTGCATCTGGAGGAGGTCAGCTACAATGTGGACATGATCCGAGAAAAGGTAAGCTCATAGCCCTCTATGACTGAGGCATTACCCATGCACAGTCCCGGCACACCTGTTAGAGCTGGCATGTAAGGCTGCGATAGGAACTCGCGTCTGATGCATTGGGTGAGAGCAGCCTTGCTCGCCTGCAGGTGCAGCTGCTAGAGCAGAAGTCGCAGGCAGCCGAGGCAGCAGCACTGAACGCGGAAACAGTTGCGTCAGCGGCCATGAGCGCTGCAGAGAGCGCTGTGCGCGAGGAGATGGAGGCCGCTGCGGTGGCCAAATCCACAGCCACGGCCCTGAACAATGTGCTGGGGGAGCTCAGGGCGCTTGGCGTGAGCTTTGAGACGACAGACAAGCTGGAGCGCAGCTTGGAAGCCAAGGGCGTCAGCAAGGTGTAGATCTCTTGCTGTCTCTTGTGTGCCACTTTCAGCCACGTGCATGAGTAAGCTTGACACTCATATTCGATTTGACACACAATTTTGAAGCATTTCTGAAACTGTCCTCATCATCTTAGACCAGTGGCTCTTCTGTGACGACAAGTCCATGGATCGGCTGTCATGAGCCAATACATCAGCCTGCCAGGAAGGGTATCATGCAAACTGATGATCAGCGAAAATCACATTGTGTCTAAGGCTTTGACGTGCCCCAGGCCCATACAATGTGTTCTGCGCTGGACAGGATGACCTGGAAGCCGCAGTGGACAAGGCTTTGATATCAGCAGAGTCCACACCAGCACAAGCGCCTGCAGCAGAGGCGAAGCCAGTGGAAGCTGTGCCTTCTGTCATAACAGCAAAGGCTGCAGCAAAGGAGCCTGAGAAGAAGCTCCCTACTGTTGCCACACGGTGCGCTCACAAGACAATGCTCCCGCCATGTGCATGGGGCACCCACCCACACTGCAGGGCAGGGGCAGCCTTAGGACTGGCATTATTGGCCTGCCAAATCAGATGTCTTGTCAAGTCAGATTTTTCTTTCTGTCCCACCTTTGCTGAGATGTGCAGCAGCCCGCTGAGTCTAGGCTGTGCTCGCTGTCGCACGTATGCGGTCTGCATGCTATGTACGGGCTTGAAGTGTTCTGTTCCGTCCAGAGCGCCTATTTACTACCATCACACTGGCGCTTGCAGGTCATTTGATGAGGACATGGGCTCACCTAGAGCAGAGCCGGCCAAGCTGCTGCAGTCAAAGTGGGTCATGGCGGCCCTGGCTGTGGCAGTCATTGGCGTGGGGCTGTACACCTTCCGGGACACCGTTCTGGCCGGCAGCGTCAACTCCAGGCTGGTCAAGGTGTACGCGCTCCTCTACCAGGTCAGCTCCTGCCCTTGCATATCCACAAACTGCCTCTCAGGACAATGTGGGGTCTGCGCTGCTATGTGTACTGGCGGCAAGTGCTGAGCCTTGCAGACTCGCTGCCAGGCTGCTGAAGTTGCACGGGCCTCCCGACCATACAATCAGCTGTGCTTGCGTCTGGGGACATTCAGTGTCTGCTCTGCTCACCTGGGACACTCGCGTCAGGCTGTTTATGGTGCATGAGGAACAGCGCAAGGCCGTGGGAGAAACTTCTGTCTCAGCAGAGGTGTGATGCAGGCAAAGGAGGCTGTGGTGGGAGCGCTGAAGCAGCTGCCGTGGCCGGAGATCCCGCATGGGGAGGAGGGCCTCATAGAGAGCGTGTGGCTGCTGCTGACGTCGGTGGTGGTGGTGCCCCTGGTCTGCAAGCTGCCCGGAGGCAGCCCCGTCCTAGGGTTCCTGGTGCGCTCACCCTCCGCTGCTCTTCTCTTGCACGCACTGCCGTATGGAATGTAGAGGGCTTGTGAAGAGCATGCTGACTGCTCTGATGAGCCAGCTCTGAGTCCTGTAGTGTGTAAGCACTCAGGTCATCTACCTGCTGGTATCATCCTGAGCTGAGTGGCAGTTCAAGGCATTGGGACATGGCACCACTTCAGGACCCAAGAGGCCACTGGATGACATCACAGAACAGCACTATTCATGACTGGCCTGAATTCTGTCTGCAGGCTGGCGGGGCGCTGATAGGGCCGCATGCGCTGGGCATCATCAAGGACGTAGAGGCTGTGAGGCACCTGGCGGAGCTGGGAGTGGTGTTCCTGCTGTTCAACATTGGCCTAGAGCTCAGCCTGGAGCGCCTCAGGCAGATGCAGAAGTATGTGTTTGGCCTCGGCAGCGCTCAGGTGATCCACCCTGTCGCTCACTCTACACAGCTGAGGCTACTGGCAGTCCGCAGAGCCCAGCATGGCTTCCACTCCTACGGATGACCTATTTGCTCCTATGTGTGCTCTCTCATGGGTTGCTGTAGTGTTCCATGAGGCATGTGGTGCACACTAGGGTCAGGCATATATTTGCACCCTGATCTCCCCATTTGCCCTATGCCTGTGAGTTCCCGCTTGGCTAGTTCCATTTGACGAGCAGCCCTCACCAAAAGGGTCATGTCCCCTGAATGCCTGATAGTACACATGTAGTGCCCTCCTCATGCTTCGTTTGCTGGATATCTTGGCGCTGCTTACCTGCGTTCTGTGCCCAGGTCGTGGCGACGTTGGCTGCTGTGGCCTACACAGCAATGGCAGTGACAGGATGCAGCGGCCCGGCTTCCATCGTGCTTGGCGGAGGCCTGGCGCTCTCCTCCACAGCCGTGGCCATGCAGGTGTGACCCTGTGGCTTCCAGCATGATGCTTGCATGCCTTCACGAGGCCTCTCGACACCTTTGAGTTTGCTGGGCGTCCATACCCAGGATATGAAAGCCCGCTTGCAACATAGGGAACGCTGAGCTCAGGCTGCGCATGCAGGTGTTGCAAGAGAGAGGAGAGACAGGCTCCCGGCATGGACGAGCAACCTTTGCTGTCCTCCTTTTCCAGGCAAGTGCCACCTGATGGACTCCTATACCAACTGCGCTTCCAGCAATGGCGATTCCTTGCGTCTCAAAGCTACTCTGCGCTGCCTGCCCATAAACAGACTGGTGGCGGATCTCCATCTAGAGAGATATCTTTGAAAGATGCACTACCCATGTGGCTTGAATCATACAGGATCTGGCGGTGGTAGTTCTGCTGATGCTGATTCCTCTCTTGGCGCCGTCTGAGTCAGGAGCGCCAGCAGGCCTCAAGACCATCGCTCGGGCTCTGGGTATTGCGGCTCTCAAGGTGACTCCCCACCAAATATGCAAGCTCTGGAAGGGATCTCATGCATGAAATTTGTCAGGCAGCTTGCCTGTATCATAAGCCGTTGACGGGATTGTCTGATCACCTTATTTGTGTGTCCGGCAATACAGATGGTGTCGGTTTCTCTTCGGCCCTGCTGCTCGCACATGTCCATACACTTACACTATGGCTGCCGAAAGTTTGCATCTTTCGGTCTGTCAGCTGATCCGGACCCTTCCCGACCCCACGAGGAAGAGGTAC
The DNA here is from genome assembly GCA_963930925.1 of Coccomyxa viridis. Lineage (NCBI taxonomy): Eukaryota > Viridiplantae > Chlorophyta > Trebouxiophyceae > Coccomyxaceae > Coccomyxa > Coccomyxa viridis. Next base: position 147,873 of record CAWVOJ010000006.1, on the reverse strand, counting down.
AGTATGAATCGTTCCTCCATTTTGCAGGCTGTGGCCTGCATTGGGCTGATCATTGCGGGCGGGCGCACCCTGCTGCGGCCCATCTACCGGCGCATGGCCGACATGGGCAACACCGACGTCTTCGCAGCCACGACCCTTCTTGTTGTGCTGGGAACCTCAGTATTGACCCAGATAGCAGGCCTCTCCCTGGCACTTGGTGCCTTTTTGGTAAGGCCCCAGCAGCATGATGCAATGAGGTTTGTGCAACCTGAACAGATGTAGCATGCATCTAACATCTACGGCTGCAGAACGCCCCTCACTTATCTCCTTCATAAGAAAAGGCCCTCCTGGCCATTGTGTGCTTCTGGGTGTAAGAGAAAAGGTCCTCAGCTGGGCACGCACCAGACTGCACGTGAGCATCAGATCCAGTGTGTGCATCTCAGCCTCTGATGTCAGCACCAAGTTGCCATGGGCATGCACAGGCGTGGTCGCATGCAAGATACAGCATAATGTCTGCCACCACATATTGTGAGAAGAATGGCACCATGTGCAGGCGGGGCTGCTGATTGCGGAGACGGAATTTGCGCTGCAAGTGGAGAGCGACATCGCGCCCTACAAGGGCCTGCTGATGGGCCTCTTCTTCATGACTGTGGGCATGGAAATTTCTGTCGGCCTCTTCTTTTCCCGCATCAGGACGGTGGTCGCAGGCATCCTGGGCCTCCTTGTGGGCAAGGTGGAGTCTCATCCCTAACCTTGTGTAGCACCAGTGCTTGCCAGTGAACTGTCTATTCCAGTAGCACTTGCATGAAGAAAACATCCAGGACACCAGCTGATAGTACACATGGGACATTTTCTCCTTCCGACACTGAAGACACAAGCCAGAAGGAGCAAGTTCGCACTCTGTTGCCATCAGCTGATATGGGCAGTGTGTTCACTGCCGACATCTTCCCTGCTTCCATGCTCCAGGCAAACATGGTACGGTGCCAGGGCAGGCTTGATACTTAACTATGTGCATGTGCAGGTGGCTATAATCACGGCTCTTGGTCCCCTGTTTGGGCTCTCCAGGATCCAGGCTGCCCGCTCAGGACTGCTGCTTGCCGCCGGGGGAGAATTTGCCTTTGTGGCCTTGTAAGTCCTGATTGCAGCCTGATGCCCTCAAGTCTTTCAATGTTTTCTTTGGAGCCGCTCTTACCCGTGACACCAGTTGTTTTGGCCCAGATGCCTCCGCATTGTAACCCTGGTAAATCGTACAGCAGCCATGATGCCAAGCCTGCTACCAGACTTGGGCAATCGGGCTGATTCGCGGCACCTCTGGTGACGCTTGTCGTGTTGACATGTCAGCTCCAAGCAGTAGGCAGCTGTCAATGCGACGGAAGCACCATTGAGATGTATGATGTAGGGCCAGCTTGGTAGGCCAGTGCACTTGACAACCTCCTTATCTGTCATGCAGCGGGGAGGCCATGTCGCACAATCTGCTGCAGAAGGCGATGGTGAGCGAGCTGTTCCTGGTGGTCGCGCTGACAATGGCGCTGACGCCCCTCATGGCCGAGATCGGCCAGCGCTTGGGCAAGGCCTTTGAGAAGAGCGACGTCAAGGCGCGCCCCCTTTAATTTGCGATCGATGAAATAGCCTGTTACTGTCCTGGCAACATCGTCGGAGTGGTGTATCTAAAGTGGGAAATTGCAATGTGATGGTTCAAATCCCATTGCCCTTGCTGGCCTTTGCTTTCCTTGCACAGCTCTGCAGAGTGCTCTGCTAGTCCAGTCTGCTCGTGCCTTCCTAGAACGTACACTGACTACCTCGGCATGATCTTCTGCTGAAGCAAGCTCGAGTGCTCCTCATGGCCAGTCTCCACACAAGGATCCAGGGCATTTGACTGGTCGACGCCACTGCAGACGCTGCAAGCCACGGAAGGACAGACAGAGGAGCTGCGGGGGCACGTCATCATAGCCGGGTTTGGGCGCGTTGGGCAGATCATTGGGCAGCTGCTCGCCGAGCGCCTCATTCCATTCGTGGCTGTGGATGTGCGCATGGACTGTGTTCAGGTACAGATGGCCTTTCTTGTTCTGCAAGCATATAGAGAGAGCGATCCTATCATCTTGCAAGCTCCTTGGAGCACGACTGTTCCTAACATCACCAATGTGGGGTCAGACAGGCAGCATCATGCATGTAGGTTGTGCAATACTGTATACTCTGCAAGGGTGCATGTGTACCATGATGAGACGTCTGCATGCAGGCCGGGAAGGCTCTGGACCTCCCGGTGTACTTTGGGGATGCTGGCAGCAGCGCTGTGCTGCACAGCCTGGGAGCCAAGCATGCAGCCTGCGCAGTAATCACCCTTGACACGCCAGGTGTGTGCCCAGCTTGCTTGCTCCCCCGCTACAGTATGCACTAGTACATCCAAGACACACCCGACCTGCTTCATGTCTTCCATCTGCATTCACACAGAGGACTTATAAGCACAGCACGACCCCTTCGCTTTGAGGGATGGTCTTGCTGATATCTGATTTGTCACGCAGGAGCGAACTACAGGAGTGTGTGGGCCCTGCACAAGCACTTTCCAAATGTGAAGATCTATGTCAGGGCACATGACGTCATGCATGGGCTCAATCTAGAAAAGGTGTGGTCTCAGGCCCAATCTACCATTTGCTGTCAGGTGGCTGAAGCTTGCTGGTGGCTCCAGCGGAGACTTGACATCTTCAGAGGCAGTTCGCGCAGAGAACAGCCTTATGCATGCACCTTAGACAGACGCATACTGCTTGTTACATAGTGGGATGCTGGCTTGCAGCATCTCAGATTGCACTGATGCTGTGGTCTTCTAAGGATGTATGGGGAATCACTGTGCCGGCTGTCTCACTCACGCTTGTGAGCTCCTGATGTCAACCCAAACAGGGAGCAGCTGTGACGCATGCTTGCTGGCTGTGACAGGCGGGCGCGACAGCAGTGGTGCCAGAAACCTTGGAGCCCAGCCTGCAGCTGGCGAGCGCGGTGCTGAGTCAGCTCAACATGCCGCCGGACGACGTGCAAGAGGCCATCCAGGAATTTAGAAGAGCCCACATGGGCGAGCTCCAGGTGCGTGCTCTTGCAGTTGCTCTCAGTCCTTTGAGGCTCAGGGTCTTGCCACTACTTATCAGGCATGTGATTCCCAAGATGCTGGTGGTCTGAGGTCTGTGTGTATGCCCGCTGTGGATGTTCATTTGCAGAGCACAAGTACGTGCACACACGACAGGCCTGTCGTGAGCCGCCATCTGCATGTTGCCTCCAGTGAGGGAAGACATAAAGGCTGCTGGGACTTGTATGCTCCTTAGGGTAGCATCATTCTTGACACTGATGCTCTCTCGACCTTGTTTGCACAGGCGCTGTGCAAGTCCAGCGGAGCTTCTCTGGGATATGGCTTCCCTACAATGGATCTTGACGAGGACGAGATCCCAGGATTTGATGACAATGGGCTTGACGGGTTGCCAGAGCAGCCCCTAGTGATTGCTGTTCCCTGATGTTCTGATAGTTTACTCTCTGCTTTCCTGAGCCTCAACACTTGCGTGTACACAGTACTTAAGAGCTACAAACCTGTGTGAGCTCAAGTCCGCAGTCAAGTCCGGGCTCCCCTTAGCATTCATGATCTTCGGAGCCCGTTTGGGTTAGCAGGGCTCACTAGTGTACATGTCCACAGCGTGACATTATCCTTTGCAAATGTGACTTGTGGTCAAGGTGGCTGCTGTCAAGACAGATATGCAGGGTGTTACCCTGCTCACCAATGCATGCTCAGCCTCATGGTACAATGTGACACGGTCTTACATGCCCCAGTGCATGTTCCTTCGAAGTGGATCCCATCTCGATGATCATCTCATGTGTAGTAGGCTGGAGAGAAGAAGTTCTGCATGGTGACATCAAGATGAAGTTGCACACAGAGGCTATGCGCACATCCACGGTGCACATGGCTGCCTTTGGGGTCCACAACTTCGCATTACGAGAGGATAGCAACACATGTACGTACACATGCAAGCAATGCATCTGCCAACCCATATATGACCTATATAGGACCTGGCATGTGCATGGTCCCTTCTGCATGTACAGTATCAAGCCCTCTTACGGGCTCTGCTCTCTTGCCATAGGTACATCAACGAGTTGCCCTGATGTTCTGCCTCCTAAGTCTGAGTTAGGCGTCCCCAGTCATGCTCTGGTCCCTGCTGCTGCCATGCGTGTGCCGCCGCTTCTGCGGCTTGTACATGACCGTCGTCACATACTTGCTCTTGTAGCGGTGCGTGGTGCCCACCACAGTCGCGCTGATGCTTCTGCTGTTGCGCTGGCAGTAGAGGTGGTTCAGGATCACATGCTGCGGCCGGGGCAATGATGAAGTTGCGTCTGCCAGCGGCGGCACGTTCAACAGCGTCAGCTGCAGGTGCGGCGGCATCGAGGGCGGGTCCTTTGCAAAATCCTCTGGGGCAAGGCGCGGGTTGTTGTAGCTGCAAAGCACACGCAAGCCTCAGTCGACAACTCACAGCTTGGCCATTGCTCTGCCTTTGTCTCTGCAGCACGCCTTTAAGATCTGTACAGCAAAAAGTAGATCATCTCAGCAGGCTTCATCTTGAGTGCATCACGTGCTAGCGATTACCGCGCTCAGACACTGGGCACTCTGTGTCCTCACAGGTCCTCATGCCGGTCCCTATAGGGACACTAAAGACCTCCCCCTTGCGGCCAATCTAGATGAGGTCTGTGATGTAGTCTTGATGCAGACTTCATACAAGCCATCTTCAACAATTGGCGGCAAGGGGAGAGCTTCAGGGCCCCAAAGAACTGGCAGATTCGGGCATCAAGGATATGCGTTGCCTGCCCGTGCCCCTCAAATAACCTCTTAAGCCAAGTGCCAGTATGCTTGACTTGTGTGCGTGGCATGCAGGAAGTTGAAGGTAGAGCCAGGGCCAGGTTGAGTGATAAGCTCTGACCTTTCTGGGGGCGAAGGCGGTGGCTCGAAGCCCACAAGGCTGTCCAGGTGGTCAGGGACGTACTCCTGGACCTCCACCACGTTGTTGATGATGTTGCGCTCGTCATGCATGGCCGGCATGTCCGGCGCATACTTCCACTCCCCGTCCACGATGAACTTGTACTGCAGCAGCACACCCTCGCGTGAGCCAACCACCAAGATACACTCCATACGCAGATGTCTATGAGTGCTCAATGCGGCAAGTGCTCCAGAACCCTACACCATGTCTGATGTCTTTTTCGCCTGAAGCACACAAAAAGCAGAGGGGAAAGCAGGTTGCGCTTCAAGATTCCAAGCGCCAGAACAGGATGTGTTGCAGCAAGTCACCTGGTAGACGCCCGGAGGCAGCAGCTTGACAATGGTGAAGTCTTTGCCGGAGCGCTGCATGGTCTGCCTGGTCGTCCAATTGTCAAAGGACCCCTCCACCTCCACATGCTCCCCTCCATGAGTCCCTGTACCACACCTCAGAATTCTCAGTCCCCCACAGCTGCCCAGCATACCTACCTACATGTGCGTTGTGAGAGCCTTGGGCACACGGGACTGCTCAGGGCAAGGAGCATGTGACACAAAGGAAAGTCCACAACACTCAAGCACACCTCACCCATGACAGCAGTTGGTGTTAGGCAGAAGGCAGAGTGGCTAAGTTCAGACAGTGACCAATGCGGAGGGTGATTGAGGAGGCAGAAGCTCACAGACTATGACCGTAGGGACAAGCTTGGGTGTAGCAGGCCACCCCTGGATGCCGTGAAACTCTGCCGCATGATCCCTGACTAAGGGGGCAGACTCCGACATGGGCATTGGATCCATCGCCATTTGTGGACTGCACGGAGACGAATGCCCTTACAGTGCCACAGGTGTGGCCCTGTTGATAAATGCACTGCTCCACACAACTCCTGACTACAGTGAGGTATGACATTGGCCTGCTAAGTGCCCCCTTTAGAGCAGCAAGTCTACAACGATGCTCCTTAATTGGCAGCAATAATGGGGTGGCCGAGCTGCAGCTGATCAGAGCTGTGGCTGGCCAGGCCATGTGATGGGGCCGTCTGTGTGCTGTACCTATATGTGAGAGGTGACCCCGGAGCTCTCGGGCTGGGAGGCGGGGATCCAACTTGAAAGCTGCCATCCTCACCAGGCACATCCTCGCTCGGGGCACGCTTACCGTGGGCATTGCCCTGCGTGCAGACATAGGTATGTTGAGGCTGCTTGCCGAGCGACATCAGCCCTTAAGGAAAGATATTTGGCCGCACTATGCATTTGCAAAAGTAGGTGTAAGGTTCACCATCTCAGTGAGCGGGCCACGGCCTCAGGGCCTGCCCCTACAAGCTCATTGCCAGTGCTGACAGAGGGGACAGGAGCTAGCTATGCTTCAAGCGTTCGATATACAGCTGGCCCGTTAAATGTCACCCCTCTTCTCCGCTCCTGTGATGTCGTACGTTTTCCTTATTTCGAAGTGAAGCAATTTTGACAACGAGCAACTCTGGCTAAGCTACATCCTATGCCGCACTTTAGGCGATGAGGCTTGTGCAGGCCCCCTATATTGCAACAGGCACTCGGATGATCCACTTCACGGCTTGCGAGGTGGAGGCTTCTTCTTGTACAAATGGCAAAGATTGCTGTTGTGCAGCCAATGCTGACATGGCATGGGCACCTTCATTGCTAAAGGGTACATGCCGCCTCATAAGCCTCTCACTATAAATCCAAGTAGTACACCACGAAGGTCTTTCGTGGTTACCAAAATGCTATCACGCTGCAGCGCACCAGTCTGAACGAGACCAAGCTTCTAAAGCGGCGGGCCCTAGTAAGAAGCTATCACAGCCCGGCAGTCTACACGAGGAATCGGCATTTCCTAACCAACTGCAGGGCCTCTGCTGACACCACATTGGGAGGGTGCCCTACCTCGCTGCGTCAGGGGTGTTTGGGAGCATGGTGCGGTCCATTACACATCATGCCTGTAGCCCAAATGAAACGCAGTAAGCAAGAATCTCAGCCGCAACATGATAATGCGAAATGCAGGAGGAGGAAGAGAAGCTCAAGGAGCGCCTTCACGAGATGTCTGACTACCAATCATATGATTTCTCCTTCAAGGTGCCACTCCCATACAGTATCAACTTGCTTTTGAGACCGTGATCTTTCCTCTGCAATACGAGGATTTGAAAGATTACAGTCTCATCAGGACTCAGACCTGGAGAGGGAAGTTCGAAAGCAGGAGGACAAGAAGGGAGGGGCAGCGATGCAGACATGGCGCTGGTTCTATGTGGTGCTCATAGGCGTCACCGTCGCCCTGCTGTCAATGGTCGTCAACCTGGGCATTGCTGGCCTTAATTCTCTCAAGATCAAGACCACCGAGCGCTTCATCTCTGGGCCAGGTGCACCTTACCTCAGCCTACGTGACAAACCTATGCTGAGCTGCAAAGTGCTGTATGGAAGCATCTGCTCGGGACTGCACCATCTCCTGCTGATGCCGACTCTGGCATGCAGGGGACTTCTGGAGGCCTTACTTTTTATACGTGGGACTGTCTGCGGTATACGCTCTCCTTGCTGCGGGCATCGTTGCATTCTGGGCTCCCGAGGCTGCCGGCTCCGGCATGTCAGAGATCAAGGTGGGCTGCAGCCCCTCACATCTTGGCTTCCTAGTATGCCTGAAGCGCAGCCTACCAAGCGTATTCTATAACGCTCTCAGGCTAGCCGCACACTGTCACTCACGCAACCATCCTCAACACTGCTGGTGCACAGTTGGCTCTTCATGCAGCCTGGGAGTGTTGTGTGGCCGCTGCAACTCCTGAAGCTGCGGGTTTAGTCTGCTCTGCAGAATCTGGGCATGTGTCGCAGGCGTACTTCAATGGAGTGCATATCCCGGGGCTGCTGTCGCTGCGCACTCTGATCGCCAAGCTGGTCAGCGCCACCTTTGTACTGGCTGCTGGGCTCATTGCGGAGGGAGAGGCGCCCTTCGTCCACATCGGAACCATTGTGGGAGGCGGCATCACTGCAGCCGGCTCTAGGCATGCTCCTGTACCACCATCCAAGTGCTGCATGGGAAAGGGCACACCCTTTCTTGTGACTGCTTATCGAGAAGGAAGTGACACGGAAGGCCTCTATATGCTGTGGGATGATGGACATGCTTGTCACATCCTCGCCAAATGCAATCTCCAACTTCAGGACCAGCAGCTAATGCAGAAGCACTGTGCAGTGAGGCTTATGCTACGATGTAGTTTCAGGCTGCCAGACCAGGGTGCACTCCTCTGAGTTTCTTATGATATTAATGCGTGCTCTGACAGAGACACTCTGCTTTCTACGCAGATCGCTGACAAAGCTCTTTGGAAACCGCTTTGAGGTCCGGCTGCCTCACAAGTGGGGCGGCCGTTTCAGGAATGACTACGACCACCGAGACTTCTGTGCCATTGGGGCCTCTGCTGGTGAGCGTCTCCACCCCTCACTGCAGAACCAGCAGCAGCCTTCAGGACCTGCAGTAGGCAATCTTGCTGACAGCCCCAGCTCATCGCAGCTGTCTCAAGATACTGAGGTAACAGGCCCAGGGAAGTCAAAAAGGGCACAATTGTTTCAAGCACAAATCTTCCCTGGCATGACTTCTGGATTAACTCTGGAAGTGGCTGCAGGCATAACAGTGGCGTTCAATGGGCCAATCTCTGGGATGGCTTTCATTGCAGAGGAGAGTGCTGCCAATCTGGGAGGCCCAATATTTTACAGGGCCTTATTCGGCAACTGCATAGCTCTGCTGGTGTTTAATATCCTCACGGCTGCATACAACACCCAGGGCTATTTTTGGAACACCAGGTGAGGATTCTGTCTTCACACTGCACTTCTCACCTTCTCCTGCTTGCCTGGAGAAGCCATGCCTACCTTGGCCAGATCACAATCAGAGCAGGCCATATCCATACCACCCATGGCTGATGTAAGATGATCACGGCACAGATGGCTTCTATACATGGCAAAGGATATTCTGTAGGACGGCAGCGTAGATCTGTATTCTCTGCAGACTATTCACTCAGCTGGACACCAGCACAGCCAGCGTGCTGGGGCTGGAGTACATGTGCCTTTGGGAGGTACCCCTCGTGATTGCCATGAGCTGCATCATTGGGTCATTTGGGTCCCTCTTGATTGCGCTCAACTCGACCCTCGTCTACCGGCTGCGCCACTACCTGATCCCCAATCACTCGCGCTACAGGTGACTCATCTGCAGCTGCACAGCCTGCCCTGATGCTCCTGGTTGAGTCCTCAATTCACTTAATTGGGGTCCACCGGCTGTCGACAATTTGTCAATAAATGCTTGACAGCCCGTCAACTGTCAGGTTGACAGATATCTTGGTAAATGAGGTGAAAGGAGCAGCTTTGTGACTTGGGTCAGAAGGTAACAGGAAAATGTTCGTCACTGTCTAGCACAACTTCTAGTCTGTGAGTGATTGCAGCATGCAGCAATGTCCAGAGTAAGAGCCGATCGGAGAGCATAGTCTCCGCATGTCTGAGGCATGGGAAGACTCTGGCCACAAGTGAAGCTGGCAACATCAGCCAAGCATGCCCTCAGTCCCTTTTGTACCGCAGGAGGACCCTGGAAGTTGTGGCACTGGCAATCATCACAGGGACCATCTGGTTCGGCATCTCATACGGATCCCCTTGTGCCCCCAAACCTTCGCCACAGGATCAGGCTTCCTTCTACCCTCAGCCCCTGCCCTCCAACATCGTGGTCTTCATCAGCTATGACGAGTTCCCCCAGCTGTGGTGTGCGCCCGGGGAGTACAGCCTCTTCGGCCAGGTACCTTTCTAGAAGTCTTCTGGGGAGCTCATTGTGATGTCCCAGTCTGCTTCCACATCCAGAGCTCCCAACAAGACATCGTGACTGAAACTTGTGATGCACGTCCCGCAGACCATGGTAATGCTATGCTCAGAAGCAGTCTTTACACATGACAGATGCCTGCTGACAGCTCCAGACTTGTGCACAAATTCATATGGGCATCCTGCTCGCAACTTGGTCAACGTCAACCTTGGCGAGGCTAGTAGCTGCAGCTGCTGCACTGGATGCAGACAATCACCTGTGACAGGCATGAGTATGATGAAGGCGCAGTGTTGCGCAGGTATTCATGCGGCCGCCGCGGATCATGCTGCGCAACCTGGTTGACCTGAGCCTGGGCCAGGCGGATCGCTCGACGCCTCCGCTGCTGGGGCCTGCCGTGACCGCGCTGTTCGCCTGCATGACATTTGCCATGCTCACCATCACTTACGGCGCCGGAGCAGCGCTGGGCGTCATCACGCCTGTCCTGCACGTGAGTGGTGTACCTGCAAGCCCTGCAGGTCCTGGATCATCTGTTGCATCCATACTGCTGCTACATTTTGAGTCTTGTTGTGACATGGGACTGTACAGTATGTCATTAGGATGTCGACCTGGCCTTCGATGCTTAGCGAGGGTGGCATTAAATGTCGCGCAACTGTTGACGATCCCTGGTCCCGGAACAGCCAACAGCACAGACAGAGAGTGGCACCCTGAGCGCGCAGTTCACGGCTTCCTTGTCGCCATGGGCCTTGTTCATGACGCACCGAGCGCATGCAGTTCGGCGCGGCCTGCGGGCTGCTGGTGGGGCACGGCGTGCAAGCGATGGCGGCGCGCATTGCTCCAGAGGAGCAGGTGTCTCTGTCGCTGTACGCCGTTGTGGGGGCGGCAGCGTTCCTCAGCGGCTGCGTGCGGTACAAGTCGACGGCCATCCTCATCGCCATGGAGAGCACTGGAGCATTCTTCCTCATCGTCCCCATTGCTATTGCTGGTGGGGTACCCAAAATTTCCCCAAACCATTCTCGCCAACCCTGCCCGTGGGGCTTCTAATCCTGTAGTGAGAAATCGAGGGTGGCACACCTGTCACGATGCTACAATCCTCGCCCACAGGTATTAAATATGCACATGACAAGCAGTGCTCTCTCGTGCTCACAACTTGCCACAAGACTTCATCGACGGTGTCTGATGCTGAGGACAGCCTGCTTTCACCACCTGGTCCCCTCCAGCTTAGCTTGAGGTTTGGGCATGAGCACATGTCATGCAAATGCCCTAGTGTGTCGCCCTCTTTGAGAAACTGAGCGTGCTGCGCAGTGTTCTTTGCAAAGCTGGTGGCTGATCTGTTTGGGCGCGGGCTCTTCGAGACATACTTGGAGCTGTCCTGCGTGCCCATCCTCGAAGAGCCCATGACCAGCTCGAGCATCAGCAGCATCACGAATCAGCTCAGTGTCGCTGACGTCATGGCGCAAGGCGTCACAGCGCTGCCACCTGTCATCGCCGTATCAGAGCTTCTGCACACTCTGCAGACAACCCCTTACTCGGCAAGTCCACTCTCTGTGCTCTCATGCCTTCATGCACAGCCAACACAAGCAGAGGTGCTTATATGAACTTTTGTCTACTCTGGCAAATATAAGTAGCGTCTGTTGCCAGAAAGCCAAGCGGTGTCTCTGTGGCTGCAGTCATTCCCAGTGACAGAGGAGGTTGCAGAAGCCAAGGTGCCGGGGCATGAGTTCCATGTGCTGGGAGTCATAGAGCGGAAGGCGATTCTGAAGATGCTGCAGCACCGCGTCGGCTTCTGCACGGCTGCCAGCTCCTGTGATCACCTGCCCAGGCAGAAGCCGGAGCTCATGAGCCTCCTCAGCCGGTTTGAGCAGCGGCCACTGAAGGTCGACACTGATGAAGACCAGGCTGCCATCATCAAGTGCGCATTTATGGCAATGCCTAAATAATAGAAATGCCGCCATGGCATGCTTTAAGCACCTTCGCTCGTGCATATGGCCTGCTCATGACATGCTTAGCCAGTACAAGAAAGGCCCAAGACGACCCTATGGGAAGACCTGCTGGCAGGCTGTGATATTTGGAGGAAAACCAAGGGGGGGATGAGTGGTGTTGCACCTTACTGTCCATGCTGTCCAGGGGTATTGAGGAGTCTGATGCTGACGTATACCTGGACTTGAGGCCGTTCATGTTCCGGGGCCCGCTGCTGATGCAGCAAGGCGCCAGCCTCACGCGCGCGCTGTCCCTGTTCAGGCAGATGGGCCTGCACCACATCCTGATTGCGCCGCCAGACCCTCGTGCCATCGGCTTCGTCACCCGCAGGGTGAGTCAATGCAATCTATTGTTTTCTTAGTGGGTGGTTTTGTATAGAACAGGGAGGCTCGTGAGTCGCATGGCTGGCATATTAGCGAATCAGGCCTTCATCACCTCCATATGCTGGGCTGTATTGTCTCTGATCTCAGCCATCAAGCAACCCCCTCAGTTCCAGGGGGGCTCCTTCCACTTGCTGCAAACATGTAATCCTCCAGGTACCTTCTGTATTGCAGTTGACTGAGACGTCTCGGAAAAGAGAGTGCAGGGATTAGAAAGCCTGCCCCATGCCAGATGAGGGCAAAGTATCTCTCCCTTTGCAGGATCTTGCAATGGAGAATGCAAAGCTTGTCCGGCTGAGGAAGAGGAGAGACCAGCGGGCACAGCAGGAGACTCAGCTTGCAAACGGCCAGCATGGTACGACAGAGATTCTCAATGGGAGCTCCTCCCATGATCCAAGCTCCGCCGTTTGAGAAATTGCTCACCACGCAAACTCTGCCGCACAGCCCTGCTGACCGGCAAGACAGCGCAGATGTCAGTAGTGCAAGACAGGAGGCCAGGACAGCAGATGCCTATCTGGATTGGGGCTCTTTTCATGACTCATTGCAACCACAAAGGAGTTTGATGCTGCACAGCCTTGCTGATTAGCCTAGCAGCACGCACACCTTTAGCAGCAGATTAGACACTCCTAGTGTTCTGTCTAGCATATAGAAGTAGGTACTTCTTTTTTATGCTTTTCCGACTTACGCCAGCTGTTTGACTCTTTCAGTCCACATAGCAGCAATGAATTTGCCGGACTCCGAATTGCGTCATACTGGGATGTTCTTTACATACGGCAGGAGCCGTTCCTTTGTGTAATTCCAGGACTTGTAGTGGGGATCATCTAGGATGTCTAGGACTGCTCCATGGGTGTGTGCCTTAAACTTTCTGCCAAAGAGCAAGCACTCATGTTCCATACTCTTAAACGTCCGAGCTGCTGCGCCTGTCGCACTTGCAGTCTTAGAAGTCTTCCAACCTTGGGTACCGGAGACATACGATTGTAGCAGACTTTGCGCAGACGCAAGAGAATGCGAGTCCCACGCAGCCTTGCACATGAATGGAGTGTCGCCCATTCTGCCTGTGCGCATCAGGAACAGCAGCTCCTCATCTATAGCATTGGCCCCCATGTCTTTTGGGTGAGCCCCTGAGGGGTCTGTCTTGCTCCAGTCCACCCAGGTCAACCACCCATTGCGGAATGTCTCATTCTGGCGCTTGTGTAATGCCAGTAGCATCTGAAAGTAGCGCTCAGGCACCTGCAATGTGCGCACCACATAAGGTCGCATGGGAGTTGACCCCTACATGCATGCGCTGCACACCAAGTGCTGCAGATCTGCAGTCTAGGCCTGAGCTTGTACAATTGAGCATTCATCACGACGCCCTGGTGGAGCCTCAATGTAAGAGAGCACTAGTACCCATGAAGACCGGGGTGGTGCTCACATGGCAGCTTTTGCAGTGCTTTGAGAAGGCTTCAACGAGCTGCTTATCATCCACAGCTAGCTGCGCATGCTTCCTGATGAGGGCCCTCCAGTGATCCCCCTTGCGCCAATGGCGCGCTCTGTTCACGCCATGCTTGCTCTCCAAGATAGGCCTCCACTCCCTCGTCAGCCAGAGCAACTCCCTGCGCGTGCACGCGGCACAGAGTGGCCTTTCTGACATGCCGGGCAACAACCCAGCGAGTGATGGCAAGGCTCACCAAACGGCGCTGTGAACGTGGCTATTGAGAGGTCCCACCGTGAGGGGTTCTGCACGTGAACCCTGCTCTTCTGCTCATGTAGCAGCTGCATGTACAGCAGCGCAGGCGGGTACAAGGGTATGCAGCTCTCCGACAGATGCACAAACCGCTGATTCAGCCTGTCTGCACATACAAAGCCAGGAGTGAGAACACAAGGTGTTATTCTGAGTGCATGTCTCATAGGTCGGATCCACCATGCCCTACATTCCCATGCAGAGCAAATGGTTAGCATGTCCTAGGTTTCAGGTGTGACTCTACCCTGATCATGGCCAACGCTCACCCTGGAGTGCAGCTCCCAGCATGCTGCGAGCCACCTCCACCAAGTCATAGGAGGCATACGCGCTGCTAGGCAGCCTGTTGCCCACCTCGGACCCGTAGAATATGCTCTCAGGCCGGTAGCCCTGCCACTCAGGATCTGTGGGGTGCGTGTAGACCTGCGACGGCGCCAGTATGTGTAATTACGAGTGAAAGGCTGTGTGCAACTGATACAGCCGCTGCGTTGAGAGTGCTGTGAGTTGCTGGCGCCCCCTGGGATGGCAACTGGTGAAGGGCCCTACATAGACCCGCAGCTAGAACTCATCATCCGAGCTTGCCATATCTCAGCGAGCAGCAAGCTCCTCTTGTTGAGCACGGGAGCCCCTCACCGTGAACATGTGCTGGCGCCTCACGGGGTTGCTGTGGATGCTCCTCTCTATCATGCACGCTCTGTGGGAGGAGACCCGCTCCACATCTGACCATGTATCTGCCTCCCCTCCATCTGTCCTTGGCAGCAGCACCATTCCCTCTGCCTGTCTCATCCACGCCTTCCAAAAGGCCTCCTACAGGCGTTCCCCTAGTGAGAGTAACGTACCAGCTATCAGCCTGGAGTACATGCGGCCACTGGTGCTAGCACACAAGCTGCTTGCCAGCGTGCCAATGACAGCGCTTGTATTACACCCGCCGGGACGTTACCTGGTGCATGGGGCCCCTTGTCAGGAAGCAAAGAGCCACCTTTGGCATGCCCAAGGACTCTGCGCACATGTCGTGCCACTGCGAGTCCAGGCGCCTGTGGTACAAGGGCTCACCCTCAGGCTGCCATCTGGGGAGGGACTGCACCGGGGCCATCCCATCATTGTCCTCAGGCTGCGCCTTGAGGGCCTGCAGAGGCAAAGCGATACACAGATGAGCACCCTGTGCTGTCACTTTGGATGACTGTTCGCGACATTGGTAGACAACTTGCGCGTTGACACATTGCTGATGAGGTGAGTGCCCCACATTTTGATGAGTGTTGACTCTATCCCACTCTAGAGGTCTTCTGCCATCAGTGCATGCAAGCATGCATGGTCACCTTAGGTCCAACAAGTCTGTGTGCAGCAGCATCATTCCAGGTCCTTGTGAAGAGAAAAAGAAGGCAGAGGTCTCCCAATCTGACTGCCCGGTGTCGGCCTTTTGTGGATCTTGGACCCATCATTCCATCATGCTGTAGAGACTCAATATGTTTTCAAGAACATTTCACCGATTCTGTCCGTTGCGCGTCCGGACCTCTCGAAGCCAGCCAGCGGCCTTTTCAAGGCAAGAACCATGAGACGTTCCGGAAAATGGGCAAAGTAAGGCATACAAACACATGTCAGAGAGCGATATCAATCAATATGGCATTAACATAGAGCGGCATAGCAGAGAGCACTCCTGGTGATTGTGACGGGTATCGAGCCAAACTATCCGGAAGCTGTAACGCTCCCTTTCATAGTTGCGCGACTGCTTATGTCTCACCTCTTTAGCGCACTGTACATGAAGTGAGGCTCTTTAGCTACTTGATATCGGTTGCATGCTACTCCCGCGACCAGTACGGGTCTAGATGAGGTTGATTGACAACAAGATCCCGGAATGCAGAAATCCCACAGATAGTGGCAGTAGCTCGTCCGTCGTATGCTCGGAAATTAAAATGGGCTTGGTGAATTGCTGCATCACAACTTTCCACACCCTCAGTACCTGTCATATGTGTGTGCAACCATTCTCTCGTCTGTGTAATTCCAGGATGAGAACTGGGCGTGGCTGAACATGTCAAGCACAGCGCTGACAGTGTCTGCCTTGAACTTCCTCGCGAACAGTACACACTCATGCTGCAGGGGCTTGAAGTGCTTTGCAATTCCCCCTGCTGCGGACGAATCCTTGTCCATGGCCCAGCCATTTTTCTCCGAGACATAGGATTGCAGCAGCTGCTCTGCTGATGCGAGGGGTGCTGAGTCCCAGGCAGCCTTGCAGCCTCCTGGAGCATTGTCTTCTATTTTAGCCGTGCGCATGACGAATAGCAGCTCTTCATCTATGCTGTCGGCATCAGCATCCCATGGATGCCAGCCTGAGGGGTCTGTCCTGCTCCAGTCCACCCAGGTCAGCCAGCCATTGGGGAAGGTCTCATTCTGCAGACCATGCAGCGCCAGCAGCATCTGGAAGTAGCGCTCTGGCACCTGTGTAGCAGGCAGGCATCAACATACGCATGTATAAACTAAAGTCATCTTTGACTGCTGAGAAACTGAGGGTATGAGGCACTCTTACAGTGGGATGCCTACTGACATCAGTGCTGAATGACTCGATGAGCATGCATAGCCTCATGCATGAGCAGCCTCATGAGCACTCAGGCAAATCGCCGGCGTGCAAAGTTCACGTGAAGAAGCATCAAGCCCTGGCGTTGTTCCTGGTAGGATGTGGGCAGCCTCACATGGCAGTCCTTGCAGTCCTGTGAGAAGGCATCGACCAGCTGGCGGTCGTCCGCAGCCAGCTGGGCATGTTTCCTGATGAGCGCTTTCCAGTGCGAGCCCTTGCGCCAGTGCTTGGCCCTATCCAGACCGTGCACTGTCTCCAACGTAGGCTTCCACTGGGTCTGTGTCCAATGCGCCCTGCAAATGCATTCATCCACATTAGGGTGGTGTCAGGGCGGGGTGTAGCAGCAGTCTTGCAAATGCTTGCTGACGTCCCAGGCATGTGCGGCGGTTTAAGCGCAATTCTGCTCTCAGGGCTCGACAACACTCTTTAGAGGCGTGCTCGCCTGTATCCCTTCATCTAGTATAGTGAGAGCAGTAACAAGCATGGAGGACGTTACTCGAAAGGGTCATTGACATGCACGCGGCTCTTTTGCTCGTGCAGCAGCTGCATGTAGATCAGCGCAGGCGGATACAGCGGTATGCAGCTCTCCGACAGATGCACAAAGCGCTGGTTCAACCTGTCTGCATGCATGCAATAGCACACATCAGTATACCAATCTTCTTGTGAAAGGCCAAAGCTTTGATGACACTTCAGTGGACCTGTCTAAAACCACGCTGACCTTGCAGCCGAGCAAGTTCAAAGCAGCTAAGGGCAAGTGACACTGCTACACCAACGACCACAATCACGGACAATATGCCCAACCAGCGACGACCTGAGTGCAGAGGTTGCTAGAACACAGCCCTGCAGCTCACCGTGCAGAGCGGCTGCTAGCAGGCTGCGCCCCGCCTCGACCAGATCATAGGAGGCATATGCAGTGCTGGGCAGCCGGTTGCCAACCTCTGATCCATAGAAGACACTGGCTGGCCTGTAGCCTTTGAAGGTGGGGTCTGTGGGGTGTGTGTACACCTGTGCCGCTGTCCGGAGTCAGCTTTGTTTCTATCGTTGGCACACAGTCTCCAGCACATTGCCTCATCACCCTTGACACTTTAGGTAAGGCATGCAGACTCTGCGCAGCAAGATTTTACACTCCAGAAGGAGAGGCTGACATGAGCGTAGACCACAGTGCATCACCGCGCAAGGGCTCTCACCGTGAACATGTGCTGGTGCTTCGCGGGATTGCTGTGGATGCGTCTCTCGACCGCGCATGCTCGGTGGGAGGTCATGCGCTCCTGCTTCGTCCATGCGTCGGCTGGCTTTGCTTCGGCGCCTGGCAGCATCACCAGCCCCTCCACCTGCTGCAGCCACTGCTGCCACATGGCCTCCTGCCATGTGCAACCTTTTCTCAGGGGCTATGCATGCGATGGGGATGCCGACTGTTACGAGGCGCACATCTTAGCTTTATGACGGCAGACTGGCCTTATAGGGCTGTAGCCTCTGCACATGCCTGTGGTGCAGTCAGTACTCGCTGGCCTCCGCTAGCCATTGGCATCACTGCGCTGGCAATGAGGACACGACAGAAACATGCGAGCAGCACAGAGCAACTCTGTATGGTGTTCATGCCACGCTACAAGGAGTGATAACAAAGGCCATGCAAGGGATATCATCACCTGATGCACAGGGCCCCTAGTGAGAAAGCACAGCGCCACTTTGGGCATGCCCAGCGACTCAGCGCACATGTCGTGCCACTGCGCACCCAGGCGCCTGTGGTACAGCGCCTCGCCATTGGGCTGCCACCTGGGTAGGACCTGCACTGGTCCCAGCTCCCTGCCGCCTCGCCCTAAGGAGCCCTGTGTTGGTACCATCACACAAGTTGCCAGCACATTTAATCATCTCACGGTTGCAACATGATTGCCTCTAGTGCTTTTGGGGTGCCGTTACCTCGTCTTCAAGCAGTCTCAGGCTGTTTGTAAGCTGTGTGCACCCTGTGACTATGAACAGGATGCAGACAGCCAGGGGGGGAAACCGTCCAGATCGCTCTTTGGACAGCCGAATCATGCTGAAATACCAGGAAAACTGTGCATCGCGTACTATGCGAGCTCTCGGGGTATACATCACGCAGGCGGACATGTCGAAGCTTGACTGCGACCTTCCCGAGGCAAAGGCCTCAGGTGTGCATATCACAGATCGATGACGATGTGATCATGTCGCTCATTTAGAAGTGCGCAGAGAGCCAGGAAAGGACGTAAGAGGGGCCGAGCCATGTCGGAGTTTCTTTCGAATCTCCGACATAACGCTGGCAATGCCGCGCGTGAAATGAGCTCATCCACGTCTGCAGATCTTGGATGTCCTCTCTCGCAAAGTGTCGTATAACTGAGTGATTGAAAGAACGTGATCGTACAGATATGCTTCGCATGCCGAAGGGGGGATTGCGCAGAGCGACAGGCGCTGTTAACGTGAGGTGAGGATGTTAATTCAGACAACTGAGAGACATTGCTGACGAATCTCCATTGCAGGATGTCTTGATACGTAGCTTCAACTGGGCAGAGTGCTCCAACATTTCTGCTTTTGCGATCAGCTGAAGTTCATAGGACCATGCACAGACAGCACACCATGCCTCATGGCCCCTGTTCTGCTCTGCTGTCAGAGCCACGTGTGGCTGCAACGCCCTTCAGGAGCCTCAGCAGCTCTTTGCGGCACCTATCAGCTGGTCAGGCCGGGAAGAAATTATCGAGAGCTGTCCAGCGCACAGGAGCTGCGGACTTGCAAGCCTCAAGGCAGCCTGGCCCCAGCAAAATGCAGGCAGCTGGCGTAATTGAAACAGAAGCAGCTGCGCAGCAACGCTGCCAGAATGCTCCAGAACGCTTGGCGAGCTCAGCACTGCTCAGGCGTCTGACAGCAGTGTCCACAGCCAATGAGGCTCTGGACGTATTCTTGCAGGATCCTGCTGCCAGGCAGAGCCCAACTGACCTGCAGGGCTTCACAGAGGCAAGAATCACATCCTGCAAGAGTGTCAAAATGAGATGTTGACTCACTGCTGGGCCTAGTCCAATTCAACCCTCTAGGTGGCTGGACCCTGCAACACAGTGCAATTGCGGGCAAGAAGCCAATCGCAGGAGGTGAGACGGGGATGCGTGTGCATCCTGCGTGTCAGACGGCACTCGCATGTGCAGGAGGAGTGCAGAGCGCTGATCTCAGCATGCATGGCCAGAGGCAACGCCCAGCTGGCGCTGTCCATCTACGGGACCATGTGCAGAGTAGGCCCTGGCAGCAGCAGCGCCACTGCAGACAGGCACCGAGAGCAGCTAGCCTGGCCGCCTGCCACTCTGGAGACGGTCTCAGCTGTGGTGGGCGTTCCATGCTGCGCTGCTGTTCTCAGGACGCCAGTAGCAATTTGTCCTTGCTGTTCCAATCAGCCTTGGTTTGAATTTGCCAAGTGCCTAATTTTCTGCGGCCGCTCTCACATGGTCAGTGTGGCGACATAGGAGGCAGCTGGGTGTTTGGCCTTGCAGCATTCTGTGTTATTCTACGTTGACTGGCTCACTCTCTGCATGGTGTGACTGTGCTTGTGGATGTCGTGCCAGACTCTATGTGACCATCGTGAAAGACACATCTGTCTGAATGCAGGTGATGGGGCTGGCAAGGGCGCTTAGACTGAGAGATGCGTATAGCGCCATTGCTGATGTGAGGCGGCGGGGTGTTCCCCAGGGAGATGAGGTCCCTTTCGGGCAGGTTATAAATTCTCCCATGGCGGCCGGGGCGCCCTTGACAGTAGTCCATCCGCACGAGGGCTGCAGGGTGCGTCAGCATGCCTCTTCCTCAGACCTATACTCTCCTGGCTATTGTACAGGCTGTGTCATGGCCCAAGATGAATCACACGCTGAACCTTTGCATCCTATTAGGCTAAAGACAGCATCAGCCCTGGATTCTGCTGTGATGCAGGTGGTAGCATGCGCCTCATCCAGGTATGAGGTTGAAGTCTTCAGTGGCGAGGTGGTGCGGGTAGAGTCGGAAGCTCTGGTACAGGAGCAGAGCCTGCTCCTGGCGGCGGCACGGACCGCCAATCTCTGGAGAAAGCAGCCCCTAGCGTCTGTGCATCAAATGGTGGTGCGCGCGCCTGACGGGCAGGCCAGGACCTTCCGCTTTGGTACAGAGAGTGCTGACGTGCCTGCTCAGGTAGCTCCCTCTGCGTGCTGAGCATCACATGGGCTATTAGTGTTCCTAGCGCACCTGCAGATTCTTACGGCGGAGCATGCCAGTCATGGTCGTGGAGATGTGCAGGATGTCTTTTTGTCATGTCTCCCTCCAACAGAGAAGTATCCACACTGTACACTGCACAGCCAACCCAATGGCCAATGCATGCAAGGGTGACCGCAGGCGGGGGAGCGGGTCAGCATAGTGTGCTCTCCAACAGAGCGCAGCGCGCAAAGCCTTCAGCAGGGCCGCTTCAGGCCCTTCGGCTCCGGGCCTCCCTTCACTAAGCCTGGGCAGCCCCTGTCAGCGACCAACCATGATACTGGGAGGGAGCATGCGCTACAGCCCCCGCCCAGCAGCGCAGCAGGCATCCCGAGCTGGGTGCTGCCTGCAGCAGTCCTCTTCAGCGCCAGCGATGCTGCCAGCGGTGATCACTTGTCCCAGAGCTGAGACACAGCCCTTGGAGCAGCCTGGTACTGGTGCACTATAGAATGTCTGCACTGCAAGAGAGCTTATGCTGCAGTTCAATTCTCGCTTGTTTTCATCCTGTTATACCCTTGCCAAGCCTGATAGGGCACACCATGCAGGGCTGCTAAATCCAGCCATGCCCCTCTTGATAATTGGAGCAGCAGCTCTGCGGCCATGGCAGGCGTGTTGGGAAGCACAGTTGTGATCCCACGCTTGAGACAGGTTCCAGAGCAGTCCCTGCAGCTGGAGACCGTCCAGCAGAAGCTGCTGGCGCAGGTGACATCTCTCATCCCCCTGTGCTCTTCCTTGACGATGAAGTTCAGGGCATATGTATGCCGTCTGGCAATGTATGGTGGACTGATGCAGCGCTGTCCCTTTTCTGCCTCATGGCAAACTGTTCTGCTTCGTTATCTTTCCCACAAGACGCTGCTCACGCTCTGTGCGCTTGCGCAGCACAATGCGCTGGTGGGGCGCATGGACCAGCTGGAGGCGGAGGCAGGTGAGGATGTGCGTGTCCTGGCGCGCATGTGGCAGCTGCAGAACAAGATGGAGTCTGTGGGCAGCGGCGCCTCCTATGGTGGGCCTTCTGCATCATCTTTCTGCTTTGATGCGGATCAAAGTTAGCAGTGCCCTTGTTGGCACTGTGCAGAAGGCAAGCAGACTTGCGTTCTGCTGCGAAGAGTGCATCAGTCTGGGTTGTCTGTGGCGAGCCAGATGTACCCTCTAGATAGGGATGGCATTCTCTAATTTCTTGTTGGCATGGCGGCTGCATCAACATGTAGCTGCCTTCACACAAAGGGCATGGGCTTGAAGGGACATTTCTGCGAGCAAGAATACATTTTCTGAGTTGACATACAGGTGCGCGTATAGAGCGGGCAGCCTCTGCCATATCAGGCCTTGAGCTGCGCCTAAGCAAACATCTAGAGCTGCTAGACGGGTGCGCTGTTCCTGTACTTTGCACACTATGCTAGAGCCATGCAGGGTGATCACACTTATTGATTTCATGTACAAGTATGTTGAAGAGACAGCACTTGCTGAGCCCCTTTGCCAAATGTCTCGCAAGAGCTGTTCCATCATGAATTGTGGATCTGGCTCAAGCGCAAAGATGAGATCCTCAGTGATGGAAGCCCTCTGCCGGGTCGTTTGGCAAAGGGGCTCAGCCTGCATCGCTCGCAAGCCTGAGCCTTTGTGAGCATGCAGGTACTCCCGAGTGGCAAACATGATAGAGATAGAGGTGGAGATCGATGCAGAGCTGCCTGCCGCGGAGGTGCAGGGCATTGCAGAGCAGATCGACCGCCTGGAAGAGGTGGCAGAGATGCAGGTGCGAGCCCCTCCCAAGGCCAAACTTATCGACCAGTACTGCAGGCTGTGGCGCTTTCAAGAATATAGTGGTCTCGTCCTGCTCAGGAAGCAGCTTTCCTCAGCAGACGTAGGACGTGTGGCTGTGCTTATGTCTTCCCCAAAAGCTGCAGTGGAAGGCGTGGTAATACAAGGCCTACTGCGGCAGGACGCAAGGCTGCAAGTAGCAGGACCACCCACAGCTTGAAGTGACAGTAGTATTCAGGGCGTGTCGCTCATCTCAAATTGGATGCGACATGACTACAGAGCATGTTTGGGGCATTGAGGATAGATAACTGCTTCTGTGCAGGCTGACTGGAAGTTGCAGGCTGACGCGCAAGATGAGGTTGAGCGCATATTGAGAGCCAGTTGAGGCCTCCAGGCTTTGCAGCTTGGAAGGCTTTGTGGCTGCATGCATGTGGCATCTTTGGCATGCGATGCAGTCATTGACTGCAATTTGTGACCTCAGTCAGGCATGTGAGAGGGACATAAGTACTTGGAACGATGAGAGACGCCTAAGGTGAGCAGCAACCAGAGGGATGCCAGACTCTTCGGTGTGTGCTATCATCGATGCTGCGCAAGTTGAGAGGTATATGCCTATGCAAATATGTACGGCCTTGGGTGCTTGTACCCTGGTACGATGTAAGCACTGCAGCCTGTTTTCACCTGCCCAGAGAGAGAGAAACATTACATCTCTTCCAGCCACCTAGGGCTGATCAGATGCGCATGCCTGGCCCTCATCAAGGCCAGGATTTCCCGTACATATCCCAATGATGATTGCCATTCCCATACAAGTAGTATACCAGCTACATGTGTGATTCAAGCACCAAGCAAACTATACCCGTACTGTGCGCATCTTTAAAAGATGATCTTTTGAGTTTATTTGTTGCTGGCGTGAAATCATCACTTAGTGTCCACCCCGAGCACATCCACAAAGTCTGATCTCCCCCCGTACAAGATCCAATTGCAAGAAGCACGACATACAGCCCACATAAGAACAGGAAATGCAGAGGAGTCTATGGTGTCTCACCACTTGAGAAAAAGCACCGGGAAATCCAGTGAACCACCCCTGGAGCCTGGGGTCCTTGACACAGCAATGGCAGTGTCTCAGGATCCTGAGCTGACACCAAGACGTGAGCAGAACTTTCGGGTATACATACTGGCACGTCATTGCCGTCCTTGCGTAACAACGATTGGAATATCGGAACTGCTGTGCGGTGAGGTAGAGGGCTGTTGCAATACTCGTGTTATAGGTTCGCCTATCAGACACAGGCTGACAGCTATAGGTGAAGGGCAATATAGCGGTGAGGATGTGCAGCCGACCTGCTCAGCTTGTATGACAACAATCAGTGAAAGGCATGCGCATGTCGACCTTTGGCACCCTCGTCAGGCAGCTGCGAGGCCTACCTGGTGCCACTAGTCATACCAAACCATTCGTGACACCATGCGGTGGCATCCAAGGCCACCATATGTCTGGTGAGGCTTGATGACTGCCAACTACTTGGACACGGCCTACCTCTGACCCACAGCATGGCGACAGGGCTGACCGGGTGCCTGTCTGTACAGTACCTTCAGCAGCTGTGAGGAGGAGACATGACAGGGATGTGCACTGCTCAGCCGCCAGCAGCGCCTGCTCAGAGACCATAAACTCAGCAGATGTTTACAGAGCTGTAGAAGGGCGCCTAGGAATCCTGAGCACGTCTGCAGTGGTGACTCCCACAGTCGTAGCCCCTCGTCATCTTACCCGGCTTGACCTGAATGTATGATGCTTTCAGTCACATACAAGTGCTACCGATGTCCACAGCAAATTCCTCAGTATGCATGCTGAAGGTATCCTATTACAAGGGGCTTTACATAGCATGGGCGCAGAACTGCTCTGCGCTGTAGGAGACTCCTCTGAACGTGTATCACTGTGCAGATCCCAAAGGTGGAGCCTGTGAAACTAATCATCAGCGGCCCCAGCGGCGTTGGCAAGGACGCCATCGTGAAGGCGCTGCAGATCGCCCGCCCAGACCTGCACTTTGTGATCACCGCAACATCCAGGTGTGATTCTTGCCACATCAGAAGCTTGAGCCATGATTGGCTTCCTTGACGTCAGATTCTGGCTTTGTTCGCAGCACCTGCATTCCGAGGGGCGGCGCGCCTGAGCACACAATGTCTTGGTACCAAACAGATGCGACCAAGGCGCATAGCAAGACGGCATTGCCACACACAGAGCTGTTTATGAGGCAGAACGCTGCTGCGCAGCCTAGTCTGGCCATGCATTACGAGCATGAAAGGGAGTAGCAAGGCTCAAAGAATGTGGCAGAGGCTGAGAGTAACTTTGGTGCGCGTTTGCAGGCCGATGCGGCCAGGGGAGAAGCATGGAGTGGACTACTTCTTTGTGAGCAAGGAGCAGTTTGAGGAGTGGATAGAGACGGGGGAGCTCTGCGAGTGGGCAATGGTGTACGGCGAGTACAAGGGCATCCCCAAGTCACAGGTCTGGCTCTGAACTGCTCCCGGCCCATACCTCAAGCCAGCTCCCAGTCTGCCTCTGACAGTGTTGCTGACGTCCTGACGATCTGGCAACACACAGGCATCTGCACCTCCAGACGTGCCTTCCTGTCTATCAGGTCCATGCATGGTGTGTCCTCTGAAACTGCCTTGGCATAGATGTTGTAAGGGCAGGGAGCGGGGTGAATGAATCGATTTTGGGTGCAGGTGACAGGCGCGCTCTCGAGAGGGACGGATGTAGTGTTCCGAGTAGACATCCAGGGTGCCCAGACAGTCCGTAGGGTATTTCCAGACGCCGTGTCCTTGTTCCTGGTAGGGACATCTGTCTCTTGGCGGGATGTGTGGCATTCCTTCCTGGTCTGTGATAGGCCCGTCACACATTCACATGTGACTCTCCATAGCTGAATGTCCACATCGGTCAACCTAATTGAGGCTTTAATTGTTGAGGCAGCCCTCTGAGCTATCAAGTCTGTCCAATGCAGGTGGCAGAGTCAGAGGCAGCGCTAGTGAAGAGGCTTATTGACAGAAAGACGGAGGTCCTGGTGAGAGCCTCGACCTCTGCAATTGTCTGACAGTCACTGGCAAGGAGACATGGGCACTGCTCTTCACACCTGCATCTTGCCCATGGAAAAGGAATGCGAGATCTGACAACCTCTGCATCATTGCAGGACAAGATGTTGACGAGAGTAGAGACTGCCAGGAAGGAGATGCAGCACATTGGTGACTTTGACTACGGTGAGTTGGGCATTCTGGTCGTGTGTTGCCGGCAGCCAAAGCTCCCATTTACAGCCGTGGATCTCTCTCTAGGGATTTTTCTCCTGGCAGCAATTTTGGCATGCAGATTGTCTTGTGTCGCTTTGAGATGATGCGAATCCTTACCCTGCGCTGTGCAGTGGTGGTGAATAGAGAAGGGAAGCTGGAGGAAGCAGTCGAGCAGATCAACAACATCATCACAGCAGAAAAGCATCGATCCAGCAGAGTTCGGTGGCAGGACGCTGACGTGATGCCGCAGGAGCAGGAGGCTCAAGCAGAGATGCAGCCAAGCTTGCAGTGCTGACAAGTGCCCTGTAGTGAAGGGGCCCTGTAGGACTCCTTTTGCACCTGCTGAGGGGCCTGATCCTTTCTCGAGTGCCTTTCACAAAAGCCATCAATGAGTCGGAATACAGCCCGTCTGGGCAAGTGTTGCAGCAGAAAAGCAACACATGCCAGCAGCAGCAATGGGCAACATGTCAGACGTGGCGAGGCCTTGACAGGGCTTTTTGTATCATAACAGCCTGCATAGAGGCATGCGCTTGTAGGTACAAGGCACTCAGATGGGCAAGAGCGCAGAAACCTTGGGAGGCATGCATGATATCAGCCTGAATTCAATGATACGTCATCTCAACAAGGACTGTACTTTATGACATGAGTGAGCAAAGCCATGCCTCTTGGAGGTCTTGAATCCGATTCGACATCTATGATGGACAGTCTATAGCTACACAAGCGAGTGCAACCAATCAGGGGGTTATTGCTGGCCAGATCTGTTGGGTGTCATGCTGGGATAGTAAGCAGCAGCTTTTACAACAGAATGCCCTTTGCGCAGTCCTTGCAAGCCTCAACTCCTCATTGCTCGATCTGGATCTTTACCCTTCACACTTAGCATGGAACATTCATATGGAAGCTGCGTGTTGGCCGCGAATACAATGCTGCGCTCGCGCCTCATATATGTGCCACTAGTAATTGAAGGGCGCCTGCGTGCAGAGACAATTATTAGAAGTTATATCTCTTCCAGCCACACAAGGCAACGATTTGCAGGTCTGGGCCTGATGTTGGTGGGCACTTTGGGTCCTTCGGGCAGCCCAGGACTACCCTAGCTAGCTTGCTCAGCCGTCTAAGACGGGCCGTCTGCATGGGCTGACGTCCAAAAGGAGAAGCTGCTTTGACCTCTTCTTGCCGTGGATGAGTGGCAGTTCCCCGGAGAAAGTTCTGACAGGTGTGGTGGTGAACAAGAGAAAATTGAGCAAGAAGCTGGTGCGCGTCCCTCTCCTGTAGAGTCGGTGTATGGCTGGCAGCAACGGAACGACTCATGTCTAGTCTGATCAGTAAGCTCTTGTGACTTGGTATGCAGGTCTTCTTTGATCTTGAGAGTGCAGGGGGGGACATCACTGAGCTTTGCATCAAAGCAGGGCCTATTTTCACAGAAGCACAGGTCAAGGGCATTCGTGACGACGTCAAGGTTGGGGACACAGTCACATCGAGGGGCTACGCAGATCCTGGCGAACCAAAGATCATCCTTCTGTCTAGCATAGCAGTAACGACTAGATGGACAGATGAGCATCCAGGGGAGCACTTTGTCCCAAGATGTGCCTTCAAAGCTCTTCAGCACTCCGACTCAAAGGCTTCGCAGGTGTGCCAAGGCTGTACTCCACACAATGTTCCCTTTTAGCAAGGACGCGCCCATGCTAAGCCGAATGACAGAGGTTGTTCCTTGATGACAACTGCATCAGCCTGAAGGGGCAGTGTTGGCTGTCCAGGTGTGCAAGTTTCACATCAACGGAGGCTGTCAGAAGGGGGACGACTGCCCGCACCTGCACGTGGACCTTGCAGCGGCACCGAGAGTGCGCCAAAGCTGGGTTGCTGAGCGGTGCGCACAGCTTCCCTCAGTCGTTCCTGAATGTCACCAGGTCTTGATACGGTATAAAGCGACATGTGGCAAGCTTGTTTGACACACAATCCCATCTTGGTTTTCAATACCCCTTTGCCAAGCTTCTTGTGACGGAGCCTGTGAAGTCTCGGGGGCTCAGTCTGTGCTGGCGGCCTGCTGAGCCCGAAGCCTTCAGCGATCCCTTTCAACTGTGATGATGGTGTGTGGTGAAAATGGTTGCAGGAAGCAGGCGCGCAGGCAGGCTGCAGCAGAGAAGGGGGATCCCCACAGCGGCAGCGCCGCAAAGAAGAGCGCCAGAGCAGCCGTCCTGGCGCAGTGGCTTGTAGACACCTACGGGGTGGCTTACCTGAGCAGCGGCACAGGTGAGGGATTACCTTAAATATCTGCTGTGCCAGGCATTCCACATGATACGAAGCCAAGGGCTTGACAGGCTGCAGAGGTTCTGCAGCAGAACCTCCCTTTGCTGCGTCGACATGAGGAGTGCCTGTGCAGGCGTAGTGGACGTTGCAGGAGGGAGAGGCTCGCTGTCTTTCGCCCTGCGAGTGCAGCATGGGGTGACATGCACTGTGATTGATCCCAGGCCCCCGAAGCCAACCAAGGAGCAGTTGCGCTTCTTGCAACGGTCCTCAGGCAGTGATGCCTGCCCAATAGACCTGTCCGGGCAGCCCAGACAAGGCCGTGGCCGGGCGGATGGCAGGGGAGACCTGCCCGAGCACATCCAGGCAGCCTTCGATGAAGACTTTTGGAGCGGGGCTCATGCGCAGAGGCTGCATGCTGCGTCTCTTGTTGTCGGCCTGCACCCTGATCAGGCGAGCACTCGAGCTGCGACTTGCATGATGCTGCACAGGGTCAAAATGAGAGCTGGACTACTCTCATGGTGAAGCAGTGATGCTTCGCAGGGTCCGCTGTGGTAATAGGCAGGGGTGCCTGAAGCGTGACGGGACCTCCTCACTTGTGACTTGGGTGCTGCAGGCAACTGACAGCATTGTAGACTTTGCTGTGAGGACAGGGAAGCCTTTTGCTGTAGTGCCCTGCTGCGTCTTCCCCAGGCTCTTCAGGCACCGACGGCTGCCTTGTGTTGCCACCGGGACAATCAGAGAAGCAGGGGACTGTGGATCTGCCAATCAGGCTGTCGAGGGCATGCGTTACCAGCTCAACCACGGCAGCCGTAATACAGCCTTGCATGAATTGCCGAAGCATGACAGAGATTCTGCCAGCCCTGGGCATTGTCAGGCAAGGCCCTTATCTGAGAGCCAAAGGGCTGAGTTGCCCACAGATAAAGGACCCACAAGTCAAGATCCAGAGCAGACGGATGCTGAAGGGGAGGCAGTGATCACTCACGAGCAGTTGATACTTTACTTGCAGCACGTGGGCGGAATTGGTGCATGCACAGCCCGGGTCCCATTTGATGGCATGAACACTGTTGTGTACAGGTTGCCATAGAGAGTGCCATGTATAGGTCACATGTTGAGGCACAAATTAGGGCAGATAGCTGCATTACGCTTGGCAACAATTGGTGCCTGAGCGCACCTTTTACACCACTGTCAACTCACATGTTGACCTAGAACTGGCACTGCTTGATGGGCTTGATGTCTGCAAAATTCCACCTCTAGTTGCTGTGACAATTACAGCGAGTGTCCCCAATACTTTGAGCACAGTCTCAAATTGATCTTCTCTCGTTATTATCTCTACCACTTGCTCAGCTCTGAGACCCATGTCCAGAGACACATGCCCATGCCAGCAGCTGAAGGAAATGTCCTTCAGTGGGCAGCCTATGAAGGTGCACCAGCCCTCAAGGCCTGCCACTCTGTCCAATTTTCTTGAGGCTGATATTCAGTGAGCTGTTTCAGATTTACATCTAGAGAAGGCCATTGCTGGGGTATCCTGGGAGAACTCCAGTACCCTGCAGAATCAGTGACAGCTGAGCATGAGTTTGTGGGACGGATGGCAATCTACATTGCTGCAGGGCGAGAGACCGCACCGACCAGTCCTTCTGGGAAAGGCATTGCTCACCTTGAGTCCTAGGATGATGCCGATGGCCACCACGTGACCTGCACAAGTGCTGCAGTGTCAAGACCCCATGCCTTTGCAAATGCAGCTCACCTTCTGATAATGCTAGCAGTACTGCTTCAGTTACGCAGCACGGCATCTCCCACAAGAGCACTAACGTGCCGATACTGTAAGTGCGGCTTTTCAACTCACAGGTCCTCTGTGTGACGGTGGCTTGCAATGTCTCAGAGCTCTGCAGCTGCGCCTCACCGATTGTTCCGAGGTAGAGCACGTCTGTGGCTGTGAAGCCTGCTGGGTCGCCTGTCTTCAGTCCAGAGTCGTTGCCCTGCAGCTTGAGTCCAGGGCTGGCGAGCCTGTTTGCGCTGGGGGTGAGGCCAAAGCGGCCGGCTGCCAGGAAGATGGTGGTTGATGCCACCACGATCTGCACAGCTTGACTCTTCAGCTGAGTTGCACTCTACCCTGGTGCTCATGCAGCAACCTCAAATTGCTTCTGGCTAACATCGCATTGCATGGATCTCCTTTGAGCTGTTCTTGACTTTTCATGTACCTGATACTTGCGGCATGTGCAGTGATTTGGCTCAATGAACAATGTGATGCCAGTGCACCTGCAGCTTACCAAGTTGTTTGCTGAGCCAATGAAGCCACCAGCACGGACCGTCAGATTTGAGCGCCTTGCCAGGCGTGGCATGGCTGCCTGCACGATACACGACAATGCCATTGGATGAATCTTGCATTATTGCCGGTCCTAGCAATGTACAGGGATTCTGCCTTCCCCTTGGGAGACATTCTGGAGTACCCTCGATTCAGACAATATGCAAATGCTATGTGCTGCTCTAGAGTTGTCTGCTGCATAGCTTCACCTTTGCTGCGATAGGGCGAGCCTGTGGCCTGAGCCCGGTGAAGCTGCGGACTGCTGAGGAGCTTGCGGTCATTGTGCTGGACGCCATTTCTCCCTGCAGAGCTTTTGCGTCGCCTCTGCTTTCTCACGAGATTGTAACTGCGCGTTTTCTAGTCCCTCTCTGCAACTCGATAAGGATGCGATCTCGTAGGGCTGTATGAGGGTCTAAGGGGTCGTTAGCAGATGTAAACAGGCGAGGCGCGTCACTCAGATTCCTGGCACTGGTGGTGATGCAACTCTACTTAGTAGTATACTGGTGATGCTGAGGATTCTGATCGCCTTCTCACCGACTGGGAAATAATTAGGGGTCCCTGGTATAAAAGACAGATGACGGTGAGAACCCGCCTTCTGCAGCAGGTGTTCCGCAGCTTGCGGCAGGCCACTAGCCGTGTCGAATCTGTAAGCAAAGCGGCTCTCGAGCATCCGACAGTGACACTCGTTGCATGCGCTCCTCAGCAGTCCAAGGTGGGAAGCTGATCTTGTAGTATGAGTAGCCAGTGTTGTTGCCAGACTGCAGAGCAGTAGCTTGACGGCAAATGCACATCAGAGTAAAAGATGAAGGAATTGTTGCGATGCATGCGACGCAAGCTTTGTGATCAATGAGAGCTTCACTGGCAGAGAATGAGAGTCTCCAAACTCATGCAGAGAATGCCCTGGTCCTGTCTGGGCTATGGCTTTGCCGCTGCGAGTCTGGTAACTGTTGCAAGCCCCCTCGAAGCCTCCTGCTCGCCTGCTGTTGCTGCGCCCCAGACAGCAGTAGGTCTTTCATCGTATCCTGACACCCCAGGCTTGCGCTTCGAATCGCAAATCCAGATGCACTTGCATTTTCCGCAGCAATTTTCCGGCAATTTTCTGTAGGACGGCATAAGCATAATTGCTGCTCGTGTCATGCTGTAGCACCCTCTCACTTGCTCACAGACCAGCCTGAAGCTATTCACTGGAGGGCATATGTGTGTAGGGTGTTGACCTCAGCAATGCAGGCATGACGGCTGGGAAGGCTAAGCTGCAAGTGATCTTCGTGCTTGGGGGACCTGGCAGCGGGAAAGGCACTCAGGTCAGTCCTGACGTTGCGCAATGTCTCGTGCTTGTCATTGTCTAAGCATACAACCCAATGGCCTCTCCGACTCCAGCAGCGTCCTATAGAGATGTGGCTCAAGGCCCTGTCCACACTCAGAGAGCATCGTTACTTAAGAATGTGTCTGCGTTGGGCAATCAGTGCAGCATGGCCTGCATACCAGCTGCCAGGCGCTCTGACGCTGGCAGCTGCAAGGCTGGTACAAAGATTTCTTGTGTCAGTGCAGCAATGAGATCATGTGAGGATTGCAGAGCCTGAAACCGGTGCAAAGGCTTGGGCAGATTCCAGCCTGTGAGATACCGTCAAAGTCTGTCGGTGCAGCTCTGAAACAGTGGGTGCCCGCAGTGTGCAAAGCTGGTGCAAGAGTTCGGGTTGCTGCATCTGAGCGCGGGGGACCTGCTGCGGGCGCACATGAAGTCGGGGACGCCCGACGGCAACATGGTGGCCGAGATGATCAAGCAGGGCCAGATTGTGCCCTCCCGGGTCAGCAGCCGCTCTCTACCTGCATGCAGCTGAGACTGCAAAGCTGATGACATGCAACTGAGATGGTGCATGTGATAGAGCTGGGCTCCTGCATGAGGCCTTCAGCATGCCACTGCCTCCTGCTCGCTGTCAGTACGCAAGGCATGGGCGTGGGAATCAGCATGTGCGATGTGGCTGCAGGTGACCATCAGTTTGCTAGAGGAGGCAATGCTGAAGGGCGGCAAGCAACAAGTGCTCATAGATGGCTTCCCCAGAAATGAGGAGAACAGAGCAGCATTTGAAGCACAGGTAATCTATCCTTGACAGCCCAGCCTGGCATGCATCTTTCAGACAGGAAATTGACATATCATCATTGACGGTCATCCTCCGCACCACCTCTTCAGCAAGGGTTGTGACTTGTAGCTGGATGCTGTTGGCTGCGTTCAGGCCGTGCGCACATTGAGCAGGATAGACTGCTTATTAATCATCCTACAGGGCTCTGCTTTATGTTTGTCATATCAGCCCATCAATCTGTCAGGCACTGGCTGACGTGCAGACGGGCATTGAGCCGGAATTCGTCCTGTTCTTCAACTGCCCCGAGGCCGTCATGGAGAAACGGCTGCTGGGCCGGCAGGAAGGCCGCACCGACGACAACATCGAGACCATCCGGAAACGCTTCAAGGTGCGGGGCAGGCATGCAGCGCACGGCATCGCCCGAGCATCAGTACACATAGCTCACTGTTTACAGCTATGGACTGTGCACACGCTGTGCGTGCGTCAAGCTGTCGAGCACCCTTCTTTGTGGATGTCCTCATGACAGGGAAGTGCTGATGTGCAAATGGGTAGATGTGGCACGTGCAGGTGTTCATGGAGAGCAGCATGCCCATCATTAACTTCTATGATGCCAAGGGCAGGGTACGTAAGATAGATGCAGATAGGGACCCAGAGGACGTCTATGCAGATGTGCGCCCTCTGGTGGAGGCGCTGCAGAGCTTTGCTGTTTAGGGTTCAGCATGTTGTGTGCTGTCTGTAGAAAAGATATGGTCGCCTTCAGTGTACAGCTGTACACTGCAGGCTGGCACTTGACCCTGACATGACTTGCTAATGTTAGGGCTAGAACTAGTAAGTCGTGACTGTTATCCGCTTTTCAAAGTGCTTGCTGCACCTTCCGCATTCTGGTGGCATAATACAGATCCGACCTAACCACCACCACCCTTCTGACAGTGACATTCACGGGATTGTAAGCCTACTTGGGACTTGGCCATCTTTCCAAATCAAGGCTTACATTGGCGTGCCACATGAGGCGACCTACCCTCATACCAATAGATCCATGAACCTATATCAGATAAGGGATGGATTTGTCCGATCCATGAACCTATATCAGATAAGGGATGGATTTGTCCATCTCAACAGCAGCAACAGCATTCTATGTACCTGTGCCACCTGGACAGCCTACAAAGTGTACAAGACAGCTGTGCCAAGGCACTCAAGCTGAGATGCCCAGCGATATCGGGTGCGCAATACCCATCAGTGCAAAAGCAGCAAGTCCGACTGAGTCAGTAACAGAGAACACAGGGGAAAGCACAGCAACTGGAAGTCCATTTTTGTGCGACTCTGGCATTTCTACCCGGCGCATTCATGGTGCCCTGACTTCTGGGCCACCTCCTGGCTGTACATATTTGGCTTGCACATCATTACCACCAGCATGTTTCTTGGATACCTTCTGATAAATTTTCAGGCTCTATGATGCCTATGGTAGATTCCGCAGCCAGTTGGCAGGCGCTGAAGCTGCTGTATGCGGGCCTTGCCAAGCTTTACTGCAGACTTGCACAATTGCACATTATATAGTAACCAATTCACTCGGCCACGGCACAAGCCTCAGGCGGAGCGCTGGATGCAGCTCAAATGAGGTGCTCCAATAAACACAGAATAGTCCTCGGATGCCTGCAACTTTGGCAGCATTGTGACACACCGACGTTCTCAAGGATGGCACTTGGCAGACTACGTGTTCTGGTCTCATCATTTCAACCCGAGCTGCACTATCTAAAGGCAAATTGGGTCTTTCAGATACCATTGCTTGACTGCTTAGCAGCCTCCATGCTACCTGAGGCGCATCATGCAACACATCCAGGAAGGCCAGATATTAGCCATCCTGCCTCATAAAGGGTGCCTTTCTCATTCATATGTAGCTGCCTCGCCACCCTCACAGATGCAGCCAGCCTCGATCTCACCTCCCCAGCAGGATCTGGATGTGAACTCAGACAGGCGGCTACTGCCGCCTCTATAACTGCAACACACCGATTCAGCTCGTCTGCAGGACAAGCGCAGCCCTAAACTTAAATGCAGGCAGATCCTCGTATGATATTCCTGATTGGCAGCGCCTCTCCAGCAAAACGTGCCCACAGGGGTTAAGGGATTGCCCTTTGCGCTCACACCAAATCACAATCCACACAATCAGGGTTTAGTGACTTGATGCATCCCTGCAGCTGACTCTGACGATGGCATACACAAGCTGGTTTCACTACTCATGGTATACTTGGGTGAAGACTGCAAAGCAGCAACATTGCTGGTCTTTGCCGGCTCAGCAGCTGTTCAAAGCACATGCAGGCGAACACCTGGAGGGTTCGCACCACTTCCAAGCCAACAAGTCTCGCAGGCAATGCTTGTTGGATTGGAAACAGTGCTAGCAGCATGGGTCGGCTCTTGTCATGGCATTTGGATCAGAGGGAGGCATTCACTCTTCAGGCATATAGTGTCGCATGCTAAGGTATGATCGTAGTGCTTTATAACTGGGCACTCACGCCCTGCTTTCCGAGGAAACCAGTCATGCAATGCCGTTGAGTGGGAGGATACTCTCTCCTGGCAGCAGAAAATCATGCAGATGGAGGAGACTTGGCAGCGTGCCCACTGCCGGGCATGTTGGTGCTTACCAACTTATGGCGCATGCATAAAGAAGATCAGAGCTGGCTCTGCTGGCACTTGTGCACCTGTGCCCTCTTTTGTATGAAGGGTATTTGCAGAGTGGCAGCCGCTGGTGCTAGCCATGACACACCTGTGGCCCTGGACTGCAAAAGCTGCGTTGGCAGCACTCAGACCTGCAGCAAAGGCTAAGGAAGACTTCCACGCCCCAAATACGTAGGCCAGGTCGGGTTGTCGTGTGTAACGGCTGGAAACGCGCATGCCAGTCAGCCCTGATAAGTATTCGAGGCGGCACTGAGCGGCTGCTGCAGCCAAGCGGCCTGCCAGGCGGCAATGTGCTCGGGGGGCAGCGCAAAGGGCCCCATCTGAGGGTCCCCTGGTGCCGGGTACATTTCGGGCAGGTAGGGCAGCCCGGGGTCAGCGGTGTTGTAGACAGAGCTGTTTTGGTTGCCCAGATCAAGAGCGGTCAGGCTATCCATCATAATCTGGGACATCAGCGCGCTTGAAGCCGGCTGCGCGGGCACAGGGCCGGCAAAGGTCTGGTGAAGCTGCGCCAGACTTATCGGGTTGTGCGGGGACAGACCAGGGAGACTGACCAAGGGGTTGTAGCCTGCCGGAAGGGCGTCGACTGGGGCATTCATATACGGCGACGCCGGTTGCTGGTTGACGCCCTGGCCCAACGCTTCCAGGATGCTCACCAGCCTTGCCTGCGACATCAAAGTGGGTCCGTTACATGATCTGTTTCGATCCCCTACCTGATCATCAGGGTGTCTAGATCAATTAATCCTTCAACCACATTGTCAGCATTCAGAACACATGCAGGCACCATATATGCAGCACCGCACCTGTAGGGCGGGATCACCCGCTCCAGATGGGCCCAAGTTGCCCACTGGATGCCCAGGCTGCCCAAAGTGGTCCACTCCAGTTGCCCATGACTCTGGGCTGGGTAGGATAGGCATGGGCGGGCAGGCAGTACCAGCAGGCTCCATCCATGTTGGGCCCGCCAGACCAAGCGAGCTTGGGTGGGATGATGTCTTGTGCAGCGCCAGCATGCTGGATGTACTGCCAGTCTCTGGTACGCTCAGGCTTGTGGAAAGAGCCTCTGGCTGACTGCCTGTCCTGGGCAGGCGTCCAAAGGCTCCCATTCCTCCGCGAAAGTCCTCTGAGGTCATGTCACAGCTGGCAGCCTTGGTAGCTACATGCTCTGGAGCAACTTTTGCAGCAGCAGCATCCTTTCCGATGTTGATTGGGCCCCCAATGCCTGCTGTGTCTGGAGCGATAGGCCTGAAAGGCTGCATCAGGTCTCCTGGAGGGGCAGTGCTGGCCTCAGGCAAACCAGTGCCTGCACGATAGGTCACAACCGCTTTGAATGCCTTCCACTGTGGGTCTTGATCAGGGCAGCCAGTCCTGCTGTGCCAGTGAGAATGGCTCTCACCACGGCACCTGGCAAGAAAGTCACTGGGCTAATTTCCAGGGACCAAGCAATGTTGTGACTTGTAGCAGCAACCTGTGGCTATAAACTAGGCTGTAGAAAAGAGGGCTGGATGAGGCTGGACCAGCTCATGGCATACGCGCCTAGAGGACGAGAACATGCCTCGAGACAGCGATTGGAATATTCTCGGGGAAGGTACGCACCTGTAGGATGTGGTGCTGACAGGGGCACCGCAAGACCCTCTGGAGCCAGCAGGTTCGCATGGGAGGGAGTGTGAGGACCGCTGCTGCCTTCTGGCTCCTTGCTGGCGCAGGGCTGAAGGGAGGGCTTGCTCCTGCCCGAGGCCTGCCCACTGGGCGGTTCAAATGGCTTGGCCAGATAACTGTAGGCTGGCAGGCTGTGCAGGCTCCCGCTGTCTGACGCCACGCTTGCCTGCGGTTGCAGCGCCTTGCATCAGATCACCATAAGACCCCCAGAATACACACACGTCATGGCTGTCCATGTTGATCACTGGTATGAAAGTGTATGGCGCTTGGTAAGACCATCCCTTTCTGAAACAAGCATATACAGGCTGTTAGTGTGGTCAGCAAGGACTGTAGCAGAACAGTCAGGCCCATGCATAACATAGGCTGGCAGAATGGAATTGCATCTTGGAATTGTGAAACATCCCACAGCACCAACCACACCAGCACATGATAGGATGCTACATCTGCCGAGGTGCGCCAGAGGGAGCCGTACCTGCCCAAGACTGCTTTTCTCTGGCAGTGATTGGAACGGTCTGCCCATGCCACCCTTATCTTGGCCTAAGC
This sequence comes from Coccomyxa viridis, assembly GCA_963930925.1. Classification (NCBI taxonomy): domain Eukaryota; kingdom Viridiplantae; phylum Chlorophyta; class Trebouxiophyceae; family Coccomyxaceae; genus Coccomyxa; species Coccomyxa viridis. The sequence goes on along the minus strand of CAWVOJ010000006.1, from coordinate 110,760 downwards.
TCTCAATTGGAGGCAGTCCTGGTGATCCAAACCTCTGTACGTCTGGCTTGAGATCCTGCAGGGGCATCCAGCAGCCAGTCACATTCTGGGCTTTGTGCCACCCGAAGGGCTGCCAGCTGTTACAGAGCCCTCAACGTGATGGTGTATGACTGCACTGTGTATTCCTCCTTGGCCAGGGCCATGCACAGGTGCAAGTGCAAGTGCGCAAGCAGCGCGAGCGGGCATGTTATGAAGCAGGTCTGTACGGCAAAGCACAAATGCAGCTGCCCTGTCAGGGACAAGGAGGCAAGTCTGCAGGCGTGCTCGTAGAGGCACCTGAGAGCCGAGGCCTATGGCTGCGTCCACGTTCAGGGGCAGCAGCCACTCCACAAATTCGCCAAAGCCGGCCTGCAGCTGCTTGGGAACACTATCTGGGACCTCCCTGCATTCATCGCCCCATACACGTGAGGCCCCGATCATGCAGACTGAGACACATGAATTCCCTGCACAGTCAGGGTACCAGGTGCATTGGCAGGATTCCGGTAAAGTCTAGCATGGAGTCATGAATTTTTTGTGATTTGCTTTGGAGCGGACAAACTACCACTACTTGGACCTCGAGGCTGCCAGTGTGCACAATTGCGGCGTGAGTGGCAGCTGCAGGTCAGGGCAGATCAGCCACGTATGTGCATGTGGGCAATGCAGACCATTTAGAGCTTCCACTCAGCTCTCGCACGGGATGAGACAGATAGGCTCACATGTATGGGCACTTGATGCTGCTCAGGAAGTCCAGACCAGCTTGTTGGGCAGCTGCAGTCTCATTGCGCCCATCCCTTGGGAGCCTTTGGCTGCGCCCTAGCACAGCACAAGTTGCTCCAGTCACTCATCTCAACTGCTGCTACATACATATATTATAAGGTTGGCTACACAGCAGCGCTGCAGGCAAGCTTTATGGCTTTTGTCACTAGGAGGCTCTAGGTTGAAAGCCAGGGTCACATGTGGCACTGGCTGGGGCAGTCCCGTTCTGAGCCTTGCAGAAAGAACAAGATGACAGCTGCTTTGCTGCTGTCTTCTTCAGAGTCCAATACCACATACCGGGCGCATTCCAGTACATCGTCACTGAGTCGCAGCAGGGCTAAAGACTCACCCAGTATGATCAGCAGGGCCCTAGAGAGGTCGGGAGGCGGGCGCGCACGTATCGTGTTCTGCAGGTTGCTCAGCACATGGTGCAGCGCCAGCAGCGTGGCACCAGGCGTCAGAGTAGGCACCACGACCTGTATACGCACATCAACCCTGACGTGGGGAGATGCCAGGCGATGAGCAGGAAGATGCAGTCCTCAGGATGCTGCAGACACCCATGCGCACATGTACAACACTGGGTGCCTGGGCAATGGTTGAAAACCGGTAGAATTAGCTGTGCCCTGTTCAGCCACCAAATGAGCTCCCTGTGACAAGCCGCACCAGAAGCTCGCAGGTACAGGGCTGCATGTGAGAGACTGCCAGGTCAACAGGGACCGCGCTGTGCGCAGTCAGGGCCTCACCTCAATGGCATTCTCGCCGCCGGAGATGGAGGCGGCGAGGCCGTGCACGTTGCCCTGCAGCGCGGCGTTGAAGCGCTTGAGCGCGCGCAGGCGCTGCGGCTGGCTGCCGCTCTGCCACAGGCCTTCGATGATGGTCGCGTACAGCGCCGCGTCTGGGCGGCCCCTCGTCTCCATCACCTCGTTCAGCACCTGCGCGGAGCAGCTCGGCCTGAGAAGGGTTGTTGAACGTACTGCACAGCATGTCATCTGTCCCATTCTCTTTCCATGACCTCCACCACTTGCACCACCCCATCTTTTCGTATCACTGACCCCATCCCAGGCCTATTCCAGAAACGTGAAATCTATAATGCATGCACGCTGTCTATGCAGGCAAGAAATGTGATGGGAGTGTTGTCATCCAACGGGACTCTTCCAGGAAAGCACCTGCTCTGCCCAATCCCATTTGCCAGCGCGCTGGTAGGCGGTGGCCAGGGAGGTGAGAGTCAGGGCATCTGGCCGGCACAGACCGTCCTTCATGGCTGCATAGATCCGGCGTGCCTCCATGGCTTGAGCACCTATCAAAAGCGACAGCAGAGAGCTGAGGTCCCGCTGAGGCTCTACCCAGGTCTGGTGCAGCAACTGGCTCAGATTGCAAGCACACCCACGAAAGAGACCCTTGATGCTTGTACTTGGCATGAAGTACGCTTTGCAGCAGCCAGATGAGGCTGGTGCCCTTGACTGATGTAAGCTGCCAACATGGAAATTGACATCATATGACAACCTTGTGCACAGGCAGACATGGCGGCGTTGAAGATGGCTGCGTTGGGCGCCACGCTGTCTGCAGTCACTCGGTGGAACAGCTCCAGAGCCAGCTGCCACTGGCCGCTCTTCTCAGCTGCGCAGATGAGGCTCGTGTATGTGATTGCATTGCGCCTGTGGCCCTCGCTGATCTGCACAGAAAGCGCATGGTCATGTAGATGAGCTCCTTGACTTGTTCTCTGCGCTCTTCCAGCACATATAGGGTAGCCTATCAGATGCACAGACAGCTGGCATGGCCGCACATGGGGTGCATGGGATTAGGAGAGTGCACAAGAAAGCTCACCATGATCTTGTATGCAGCCAGTGCGTCCTCCAGGCGGTCTGCCTTGGCGTAGGCTGAGATGAGCGCAGTGTAAGTCGTGTCTGTGGCCTCTATGCCCCTCATGCACATTTTCTTGTACACCTGCATGGCCTAAAAATTTTAGTGCAAGCGCAGGCTACCCAGTGCGGTCGGACGCAAGCTGTTGCCTCCACGGCGAGCCCAACAGTTCAGAAAGCTGCAAACATACAGAGGGAAGCAGATCTGCACTGGCCTCTAGGCAGCCATAGGAATGATGATGGCTAGGGTTTCCTAAATGAGCACTTTGTGCTCGGGTCTGCGACAGTGACATTGTGCTGGGATGAGCTTGTGTGAGCACGTACATGCAGGATTCAGCATATTGCCGCTGCCTAAAGAGAGTGAGCAGAGCAGCATACCTCAAGCGCCTGCAGCGGCTGCCCGCAAAGGTTGCAGGCGATGATGATGGTGTTGAAGGTCCGGGCTTCTGGCTCCACCCCCTGCAGCCAGAGCATGCACATCTTCATGCGAGGGAATTCAGGATGTCTGTTGCAGGCAACAGGCCTATCTCCTCTACAATGAGCTTCTGATGTAACTGATCAGCTCTGAATCTATGACAGCTGCAAAGATCCCCAAGCCACTGGTGGGTGAGAACTGGTGTCATCCATCCAAACAGGGCCCGAAGGCATGCTTTGAAGTTATGCAGCCCACCTGCTGGTCAATGATGTCCAGGACTCCGATAGCATCCTGCCAGCGCCCAGCCTTGCCCATGGCATCGATGAGCGTGTTGAAGGTCACTATGTTTGCCTGGAGACCATCAGCCTGCCACATGGCAAACCGCTCTCACCGCATGCAGACCATATCCACCAACCAACATCAGGGTTCATTGGGATGACGGCTCCTCAAAGGCCTCAGACATGGGCTTCCTGTGCTCATACTCTTCATACCATGGCAGAATTCACTGTTGCAATCGACCACACTCTTCATCATTCCCATCAGGAATTGCCCATTCCGGCAGTGTCCAGGGCACGGGACTATTAATAAACAGGGCGCCTTTTGGAGAAGTGCCAGGGGGAAACCAGAGAGAGGGAGACTGGTGTCGTACCTGCAGCTTCTGGAAGACGTTGAGGGCCATGTCAAGGTCATTGTTCTTGATGCAGACGTTCATGAGGCAGGAGTAGGTGTGCACGTTGCAATTGATGCCTCGCTGCCGCATCTTCCACAGCAGCTCCACTGCAAAGTCCATCTTGCGCAGGCCCCCACACAGGGAGATGGCTGCACAAGGCAGCAAGGCTGATCATCTATGTCGCAATCGACAGACATACAAGGCGGGCCTCGAGGACATAGGCTAACGCAACACACAAATGCTAGGCACAGACCCCCACTTCTGGACCAGCATCACACAGCATCCCAGGCAAGCACGGCATATCTGGTGTTTGCGTTGGACAAAAGACAAGTGATCTGTTGGCACCAGTCAGGCCCAGTCTGGCAGTGGGCACAAGGATGTGCTACTTGGTAGGCAGGCAGCACCTGTTGTGAAGCTGAAGACATCTGCCAGAGGCGCCAGGTCATGGTTGGGGGGCAGGTTCTGCAGCCAGTCAAAGAGCTCCAGGGCTTGCTGTCCGTGCCCAGACTTGGAGAGCTCCTTGAGCATGGCTGCCAGGCCCCTGGAATCCTGGTAGTAGAGCCTGCAGCCAGCAGCACCAATGAAAATGTGCAACATACTCAGCTGTGCTTGGCGCAGCAGATGCAGCAGCGCTCTGCGTGGCAGCTTCACAGTCACTTGCTGTGTCTCTTATTGTCGCAACAGGCCATGCTAATCAAACTGGCATGGGTATCAAACTTCTCAACAGGTGGCGCAGGTTGTCTGTGAATTCCGCGGAATGTGGTGCTGCCATTGTCCTTACATCAGGGATGAATATATAGTTGCTGCACATGGATGGATGACAGGTGATGGCATGTAAAACCAGTGGGCGCATGAGATGGAGTGCACACCCGTGCATGACAGCAGGCACAACAGGCTCGCGGTGGGGCAGGCTCTGCACAATGGCGACCAGGTCCTCCACAGTTGTGTCCCGCCAGGCCACCATTCCCAGCTGCTGCGGCCCGGCCGGAAGCTGCCCCTGCACTGCCTCATCCCCAGACAGCTGCTGCCACATGCGCCTGCGCAGCACAGAGCATCAAGAGCTTCAGAACTGCCGCAAGTATAACAGGCATGGCTGCGAGACCTTCACATGCAGCAAAACTGCCATGAGAGATGCTTGACTGCTTGTAGCCTGCAATGAAACCCCCAGGTAGTCCTTGCAAGAACTTTGTGGGGCGTTGATGAGCGTGTGTAAGCATGCCTACACATGCTGCCATATCCACTGATTTAAGCTATCTGCTTCAGTCTTGAACAAAAGACTGTGAATGGAAGCAACATGCATACAGCTATGATCTTGATAAGGCCAGGACGATAGTGTGCATCTTTCTATCCGACAGAGTCTGACAAAACACTGCTGTAGCAGCAGGGACATTTGGCATTGGCATGCAAATTTGCTTCTTGGCAGAAATATGCTGCATTGCCTCTCATCAACATGGGTGGCACAGTCACCGCAGTGTGGGCATGCTTGCAGGCATCACTTGCCTGTACCCCCGCTTCACATTGGCAGGGCCCTTCTGTTGTGGCCCTGGCATCATCTTCCTGGGAGCTCCTTTCAGTCTGCTGGTACCATTGAACAATGGCATGTCGTCCAGTCTCTCTGCATTGTTGCCGAAAGGGCCATAGTCTTCGCGATTGAATGCCCTGCCACCGCTGTCTCGGTAGCTAGATTGCAGCTCCTGAGAGGTCTGGGGCACAGGCATGCTCCTAGGGCCCAAGCCCGGGCCATCGGAGCCGTCAAGAGGTGCAGAGTCAAGTGGCCCGCCCCCGTAGAGCACTGATAGGTCCATCTGCAGAATCAAAAACCAATTGCCATAACGGCTGTCGCATAGACCGCAAGTGGCACCAGCACGCAATAAGGTGAGCAACACTACCTCTGGTACGCTAATGTAGACAGTTATGACACGCAGAAGACACACCATAATGTCAGCTTTGCTACGAGGTAGAAAAGGTTCTCGTCTTCCCGCGGTGCCGGTAAGCCTTCCGCAGACAATGGCAGCCCTCGCCCCAGGGATGCCCTAACCCAGGCACTCATGATCCATTCACATCATATTCTTCCTGCCTGAAAGAGCACAGAGAGGTGATCACGGAGATTCACTAGGCGCGTGCAACGTTCGCTCTCCTTGCCCCCGCAGCCTCGGCAGCCTCGGGATGTGAACAACAACCACCAGGTGTGACTCAGACAACAGAGTTCACACCTCCAATCCACATTGTGCGCACCTTGGACTCTGTGTGGCATTGTGGTACTGCAAGGTGTCCAAGATAGGCACGCCACATGCATCGCACCTTCGAAGCTCGCAGGCCCATTTGTTTGTAGATCGTGCCATGGCAGCTGTGAGATGAGATATAGCTTAGTACTTTCGGTCCTCTATTGTGTCATTTCACGCGCACATTGCAAAATGGCAGCCTAGGTTTTCTCAGGGGTGAGCGTTAGAAGCGTTAGAGGTGTTTGCAACAAGGACGCTCTCCTTGTTGCACCAACTGAAAGACATGGGGATTCCAAAAGAGCGCGAGAGCCACTGTGACACCCTGGCGCACATGCACTGGCCAAGTCAGGAATTCCAACGTTGATTGATACTGCAGCTGAGGGGGACGAACAACTCGGAGTCTCTCCGCATTATTCGTCATTCGAAGAGCCGCAGGCCCTCAGCAAGTCAGCCCACAAGAACTCTATACACCTCACAAGGCCATTGCTGCTGCCTCTTCCCCTCATGACTCAGTGAGGCAGTACAAGCCTTCGAGAGGCCTTTCTCGGGGAACGTAGACGGACTGCGACACATGCGCACATTCTTATGGCAGCCTCGAAGGTCATTTAGGGTCCTGCACGTCAGAAGAGAAGTAGCACAGCGCTGCCTGTATATAATGGAAAAGCACGAATTTTGGTAGAAGGCCACTCCCTGTACCCAATCTCCACCAAGCTGAGCGCCATCATGGTACATAGTCAACCACAGCGCTGCATCCAGGTGGACTTGCAGACTTCAAGAGACAAATAAGGAATGCAGGCATATGTGGTGCTAGGCAGTTATGGAGAGATTGGGCATTCTGCCCCCTGACCAGCCATACCACCTTCTAAAGCCACCTCGAGGCTGATACAGGTGCCCTACACTGGTCATCCTGATGCAGTGTTCAGTCTCTTTCTAACCACACAGGGAGTACAGTACGGGAAATTCCCCGGGCCATGAAGATGACTTCCTTGAGCTGGTGGCGTTGACACAAGCACAGCCGAACATTATCATTCTCCATATTATTCTAGTGCATGCACTGCATGTCCCAGAGCAGCAACAGTACTAAGAAGGAGAACGATAAGCTCATATAGACGGTGGACTAGCTATCAGTGGCAATCTGAATTTCAGATTCTGAAGGCGCATGACAAGCATCCGCTATATGCACAGACTGCTTCGCAGATGAGCCCAAGCTACACACTGGGAGTGCTCATGAGAGCGCAGATGGCATCATGAACCCTGGGCAGGACTTTGCCCCAAAGCATAAGCTCACATTATGTGTCGCTGATGTGCATAGCTCCAGATGAGCATGTCTTGCCACAGCACTTGGTCACCAGCATGCTGAAGCTATGCGTGCGATGGGAAGATGTCTGAAATATGCACTGGCATCACATCGATTGGCACTGCTGAGAAGCCCTCCACTGTCCTGAAAGTGGCCACCTCTCCCGCAGTCACAAAGAACACTGCAATCCTGAGCGGCGCCTTCCTTGCAAACAGCCCCATGCGCTTCAAGTACACCTCCTGCACAGACACTCCGCCACTGCACCTGATGTCTTGTCATCTGTAGAGTGCGCTCCCTGCTGGCGCCCACATTTGCCAGAGCGCCCGCAGCGTATGCCATACAACTGGAAGCACTGCTAAGGTCATGCGGGACTTGCTGATGTCATGTGCCATTGATGCTTTGCCTGGGCTCTGCAGCTGGCTGAGAGCCTGCCTTTGCAGGTATGCACAAGCAGAAATTTATATGGCACTTCAGCAGATGTCAAGACTGTGCAAACTTGTGCAAGAAGAATGTGGCACCTTCCGCGTTGGCAGGTCAAAGTGTACAATGAGGGCCATGCTTGCAGGCAAGCCCGTGCTCTCAGCCACCCGCAACCCGGCATCTGTCGAGACCAGCACATGCGCAAGCGCCCGCTCTGCACCACAGCGCAGCAACCAGTGTTCATATGGCATGCGCCAGGTGCCTACAGTATCATGAATTGGATGCCAGCATTTGGACTCGACGGCTCTCTAGCCAGGGAGGAAGCAGTGCAGACATCCCGGCTGGTCTGCGGAGGCTAGTAGAATGGTGTTGCATCCATGCCCTGCGCAGCAGCACTGAAGAGGCCCCAGAAGATGCGGTCGAGGTAATCACCTTTGTCTATAATTGTGGGACCATCGCCTTCGGATCCAGGCCCATTTCCATTTTCTAGATGTCCCCCCACGCTCCCGCCGTTTCCCTGCACAGCAATTGTTGGCTTGTAAGCACCTCCAAGCAGCCGTCAAGGACCATATGCCGTTGGCACCAAAACCTGTAGCCTGGCTCGCAGTCTGTCTGCAGGGCTGCATCATGACAGCAAAGCTTACTGAGTCGCTCTGAGTGTGCGGCACCCTCCCGCATCAAGGCTGGAGAATGCCACAAGGTTCAGTACACGAGCTCACCTGAGGAGCTGATGCAGCATGCTGTGAGCCTTCAGGCTGGCTGCTGTTGCCCTCGCCAGGCTTGTAGTGGATGGCCTCATGGAGGTCCTTTGCATGCAGCTGCAGGACCAAGGTCCGTGCGTCGTCAGACAGATCAGAGTGCTGCAGCACAAGTATGCAAGTGAGCTCAGGCTGCAGGGTTCCTGCCTTGACGCTCTATGCAACACTGCTGCTGGAAGGAAAGGTCATCAGATGGCTATGCAATTGCAACATCGCATAGCCAGCGTTGACAGTGGGGTCCCACCAGGCAACGGACAGATGTGTGTTGTATGGGTGACAGGCCAGTCACAAGAATTTCCAGAGCATCCCTTGAGCTGCAGGGCACGGCACTGCCTCAGAATGCTCTACATCATGTGGCGCGGTCCTGCATGTCACATCACAGCCAACAGCACCAGTGCTATGGAATGAGATTCCATAGGCAGACCTGAGGGTGCAGAGTCACCTGCATATTACTGTACAGCCAAAGGGGCCGTTCGCCTGTAGAGCCAGCAAGAGATCCACCAGCGTGGTCTGCAGACACAGACGTTGCTCGTGATTGCCCATAGAAGCCAGACGAGGTTGTGTCGGCTTGAGTGAATGTTTACGACTAGGGACCGACTGTGGGATCTCACCAACTTCACTTCTGAGCTGCTCACTGCAACGTAGAACTGTTGAGCTGAGCCCAGAGAGCTTGTCCTTCCTTCCATCAGACCGGCTGGGGACGAGCTTCGGCAGTCACAACAACAGCACGATCTCTAATGACAAGTCTGTGCCTGTAGCAGAGCCATAGTCGACTGAACATCGGCACGTGTAGCGGTCTTGAACTGGTAGATCAGGGTTTCAAAGGAGTGCTCTCGCGGTCAAACGTACTGTCCTACAGGCCGGTATTGGCACACATGTCATTCCAGCGCAGAAAGCCACTGAAGGGGATGCAGGTCTGGCCATATATGTCAGCTTTTCGATGCAGGAAGCTCCCGGTCCTGTGGTGGAAGCTGAGTGTTCATGTACCGCAATCTGCGTCGCAGCGTATCCTTCTTCTCCTTCTTCACAGCGAAGACAAATGAGCTTTGAATCATCATCAATAGCATAAGTCAGGCTGCCTACACATTTTCCTCACATGAGCATGCCATCAAGTGTTCATCTGCAGATTCCCGCTCATGAGCTCTTGTAACATTCCCGCTGGCTGCAAGTCTCACAAGGACAGCGCTGCACTATGGCGCACCAGCATAGATGCACCCAGCTTGCTGCACGACCTGCAGGACACTGGTGTCATAGCCGAGCTGCTGCGCCACAGCAGCCATGAGCTGGAGGTTTCCAGGGTCATAGGGTATTCTGGATACCAGGGAAAGTCCTATGTTCTTGGTCTGCCACCTTTCGATAAAAGAGTTGGCTGATCCAGTCCTGCATGCCCCATTGGAGGGTGTTGTGGGCGGTCCGGCGCTCACAATGGCCCACTGATACCCTGCAGCCAGTCCGAGGTCTTTGTGTTGATCATAAGACTCGTCCTCTGAAGGCATCCACAGACTCCCTAACAATGGCAACGCAGCTGTCCTAAAACCATATCAAGAGATGTGTTGTATGTGAAAGCGCCAAACCAGCTGAAGATGAGCATGAGACACCCGGTCCTAAGCTCAGGGCTATATGCCATCTCCTCTGGACCCCATGCATCCACCTTGGCATGCATGGGACACAATCAGATATGCTGCTCGTCAGGATGGTGTTACCTTTGAAGTCTGCGGCGCCCGGCTGGCTGGGCCCTGCTGCCACAATCCATGTGGACCCCAGCGCACTCAGCGGGACATCCCTTGCAGGGTCCAACGGTATGGGATCCGGCACATCCACCTGGGGAGTCAACGCAATTAGCCTCTGACCCCAGCAAGATTCATAGCAAAGCAACAAACACGCGAGTGTAACAGAGATGGATCAGTCCTCTCTTCATGACAGCGCATGGCAGGCTGCCATTGTTTGCACAGCAAAAGATGCACCTGCATCGTGCAGCTTGCAAAGTAGCCATGGCATCTCACATAGTGATGGGACAGATTGCCATACCAAGACATGGCCTGTGATGTTGAGGTTGGGGTAGGGGAAGTATGGCCCTGTCGCCCATGCTGCGGGCTCACTCGCATTGAAGACCCTGGCAGCGATCTCGTACTGCAGACTCCTGAAGGCGCGACAGCCTGTTGTGTGAGACTAGACACATACCCATACTTTTGCACTGCAGCCTTCTGAGTTCATATGAAGTTGCTGGGCTACAGGCACACCACTTCGCCGCAGGTTCGCATGCACCGGCACATGCTGCATCCAAGACAGGCAGGGACTCACCCCACGCCCCCGCTTGTCAGCGCCTTGCCGTTCACATTGTACAGGTTGGAGTAGTCCTCTATGATGATGGGCTTCTGCGCATCCAGTGGCGCTGTCAGAGGCACATCATGCACTACACTGGCATGCACTGCCGGGATTACCGCAAGCTAGGATGTCCAAGGTCACACTGTATCTCTCTTATACACCATGCCTGTGAGCTCAAGCCACGGTGTGGTATCCAATGGCTCCATCAGAATGTCACCAGGAGGTCACTGCTGTCAGTGGGTTTGTACAAGGCCCGAAAGCAGAAGAGGGTGGTCGCGGGCTGGTAGTACGTTGGTTGCTGCACGGCACAGGGTCAAGCTGAGAGTGTATGCATTGCATCGACATAAATGTTGCGGGCTTGGTGCAAGCTGCTCTGTGGATGTGGTCCCTGCAAGGACTCCAACTGAACATGCATGGCAGGCTGAAAAGGCGCACCATGGCCTGCGTGTACCAAGGGGCCGAGATGAAATTGACCAGGTCAAAGTTCTGCAAGGGCCCCAGGCCGCTGGGCGGGCAGGTAGCCACCTGCGTCAGGCTTCTCCTGGCGTCCTGTGGACCACAGGCAACACCTTATGGCTGCCTTCAGGGTATGACAAAGTGTCTGGCATGAGGCTGATCATCATATGCTGCGGAGCGAGCCCTGTTAGCAGTTGCCAGGACTAGAACTTGCATATCCAAGGTGTGGGGCTGCTGGTGTCCAGCTCGGTGCAAGCTTACCTGGTAACCCTGGTGCTTGGAGTTCAGGGACAGGTGATGAGCCCCATCGACGCTGCTCGCGGCCCTGGCACACATTACGGTCAGCACACTGATAAGGAACGACGCTTCTGCATTGCAAAAGGGTACAGCCCGCCCTTGAAGTCGTTGCGTGCTGCAGCTGCTCATTGCAGCAACTTGCTATTTGTCACCCCACATATCGGCCAACCTCTGCGGTAAGGCCAGGCGCTGATCAATAGACCCCAGTATGGCGCATGTGTAGTACAGCGGATGCCGGTAAGGCCCTTCCCTGTTTGTCTTCCGTGTGCTCCTTGAGCTGTCAGTCTTGCATTTGCAATTGCAGCTGACGTCATCCTTGCTTGCTAAAGGGCTTTAGGCTTTGCTCAAGGTCTATGGCATCTTCCCTGCATCATGCAGCCTGCATGGTGCCTCAGAAGATGTGAAGGAAGCCCCCTACTGATGCATCGCAGCAATGCAGAAGCGATGATGCCTCGATAGAAGGTGCCTCGATTTGGCCATAGACCGTGATCAGCTGCCGCAACGTATTGGAAGACGCACAAATGTTGGCGGTGGCAGTGGTGGTCGTCGCAGTGTTAGTTCTGGTTGCTTGGATTTTGCGTGGTGAAGTGCTGCACTGGGTGGAGTGTTTTGTCGCTGGCGCTGCAGGTGAGACCGCCCTGGCTCCGTCTCATCATACCCATGTCACAGATCGCGTGCGTGTCCATACATGCTATCGAAACGAGCTCTGGAGGTTCATGCATAAAGCCAGCAATCCTTTGACATTCTCTTGGAATCTGCCCTCCAGGAGGACACAGCCAGCCCAACAGATGGCTGCAAGGCAACTACGGCCCAGTCAATCAGGAGATCACTGCAAAGGATCTTGCAGTTGAAGGTGCCTTGCCCCCTGCGTTGGACGGGGCTTTTGTAAGGAATGGGCCCAACCCACTTCAGAAGCCTGTGGGAGGTCACCATTGGTACGAGGCCTCTCTTGTTTTTGAGTCCCAATGACACCCTGTAGCCCCGAGAGAGCTCGGTTTCTTTTCCATAGACATACATTGCCTTGTATGCATTGCTTCCTGTTCAAGATATCCGCCCTATGGCTTGGCGCACGACAGAGATGGTTAGATGGCACAGCGCACACTGCTTCAGTAGCCTGTGGCATTGTAGCGGGCCAGAGTGATGTGCCATGGGTGGTGCAGGTTTGATGGGGAGGGAATGCTGCATGCTGTGCGCATCAAAGCAGGCAAAGCATCCTACAGCAATGCCTATGTGCAGACCTCCCTTATGAAGCAGGAGAAGAAGGCTGGCAAGCCCCTCAAGCTGCAGGCATGCCCCCTCTTCACACTCTCTCACTTGTCACATGCACTTTACATGACGGGCCCCTCACGGCGCTCACTGGGTACATGCACTGTCACATGCGGGAGCCAAGCGGGGCCTCCCCTGCAAGAAGATTTTCATGGCGAGTGAAATTTCAAGAGCAGGCTGTGTGCAAGTTGGTGCATACCAGTAGCAAGGAGGCGGCAATAGATCAGAAATTGGTGTGCATGTGCAGCTAGGAGCATTGGTGGGGACAGAGGGTGTTTTCCACTACATTGCATTCAAGCTCCGGGAACGGTGGGGGCTCATCGATACAAAGGTGACCCCCGCTGCCATACAATTAATGCAGAGGTTTCCGTGAGTGGCAGCCCCTCACATTTATCTGCGTCCAGGCATCACTGAAGGTCTGGACACATCAAGGGGCTGACAAAACGTGTCTTGACCTGCAGGATGGGTTCGGGACAGCCAATACAGCGCTCACCTTCCACAACAAGCAGCTGCTTGCTCTGGTTGAGAATGATCTGCCATTTGCGGTAAGGAGCCTGGATTTCTTCTGCTCTCTTCAGTACAAATGCATGCAAAGAGCAACGTGCCGATGGCAGCTTCCACCCTCTTGTATCCCTCCATTGCCCCTGAAAAATGGTCAAGGGGTTTATGTGAGAACTAGCAGGAAAGCCTGACTGAGAGTGTGTGTGTAATGCATCTGGGCAGGTGAGGGTCAATGATGATTCACACATTGAGACACTGGAGCGCCAGACATATGGCGGGAAGTTGAGGGCACCCTTCACTGCCCACCCCAAGATTGACCCGGCAACAGGTGGGTCCACATTATAATCAATCTCCAATGTGCTTGTACTCCGAGAGATGCTCCCTGAAAGGTTGTCACGGGTGGTTGCTGAGGCAAGCGCAATGGCAGCTAATCACATGTACCCTACCACACAATCCTTTTTGTGTAGGCCTTCCCCGCCCTCAGCAGACCTTTGCGGGACCTCTTAGAGATCTGCAACTTGTTCTGAGCACCAGCGCAGGTGCTTGTCCAGCATGTGCCTGCATGTTGTATTGCGACACCTCAAAACGAGGACCTGTGCAGGGGCTCTGTATGGCTTTGGCTACAGCTTGAGCAAGCCCATGCTCCACTACTTTGCAATAAGCATGGGCGGCATGGTGAGGGAGGATATAGACATTACCTTGCCAGACGCCACCATGCAGCATGACTTTGCCATGACTGAGGACTACGTCATCTTCCTGGACTTTCCTCTGATAGGCGATCCCGAGGTGCGCCTCTGACAAGCCCAACACCCAGAAGGAAGAGGGTTGAGCTGCCTGTGGGACTGATAAACTTGCTTCCCATCGCAGCCACTTGCGCAAAGTGGACAGACTCTCCCGCTGCATCAATGAGTGCTCTGGGATTAAGTACACTGGCTTTTAATGAGGCTTCTCCCCTGCAGAATCTCAAGAAGGGCTTGCCGATGCTGCTGTTTAACAAGGAGCGCGCGTCTAGGATTGGCGTGCTGCCCAAGGACGCCTCCAGCGAGGCCGAGATCCGCTGGTTTGAGCTGCCGGCCATGTACGCCTACCATGTGGCCAATGCGTGGCAGGAGGGGAGCCGGATACGCATCTTCCTGTGTGTCTATGACGACAGGGTGCGCTCCGAGCCTTGCTTATGCATCGTTGCCGTGATACTGCCAACCATCTCGGCACCTGGCTTAGAGCTGATGCTCTGTGAGTATTGTGAGGACAGTTTGTAATGATGTGCAGTGTCTGTCTTTGAGATGCACAAAGGCATATGCATATGCACTGAGCTCAGGCTCTGGGGAACCCTGTGCAGTATGACTTTGGATCTACGGTGTCGGAGGGGCTCGCACGCATGAGTGAGATTACCATCGACTTGGACAGCGGCAGCTGCAGCCTGCACAAGGTTGATGCAGAGCTGTGCTGCGAGTTTCCAGTGGTCCCAGATAGGCTAGTTGGTGGGCCTCTCCAACAAGATCGCACCGGAGAGATGTCTTGTCACTGCAATACGGCAGATTTGATGGGGTGCCCACAACTATGCTTCCAGGGCATGCTGATATACCATTCCTGTAGCATCTCCAGCCAAGCTCAGGAGTAGCATGGCACCATGCAGACCCCTGAGATGTGCATGCGTGTGGCGTTCACTGATGGCCGCAGAGTATACAGATGACAGTGTGTCATGACATGCAGGAAAGAAGACGCAGTATACATATGCTGCCATGGTGGAGCCACACGGAGACGGGCTTGGTGATTCAGTGGGCCTGGCCAAGTACGACCTGACTTCCTCAGACGGGGCAGTTGCGGCCACGCTGCGCTTTGGTGAAGGGCGCAAGGGTGGCGAGGCAGTCTTCGTCCCCAGCAGCACCAATGCAGCAGAATTGAAGAGTGAGAAGTCAACACCCATGCATTCACACTGCTGAGTACATGGGCAGGCCTTCGTAAGTGCACTTACAGGGGCACGACACTACTCTGTATAATGAATCGCCACCCCACACATAGTGTATCCAACAACTTTGCGCAGTGCATAGCAGAGGACTGCAAGTAAGATTTGCTGGTTGAAGAGATACTGAGTGAAAGTACTCACCACCCCTCATCAGCAATGATTTATTAGACCAAGCTAATCCTAGCTGAGGAGAGCATGCATGGGGACACTTGTGCACTCAGGCAAGATACCGTTGTGACATGGAAGAGATACCTGAGGCTCGGATTACATGCAGGCGAGGATGATGGCTACCTGGTCCTGTTTGTGTATGACGAGGGCACGCAATCCAGTGACTTTGTGGTTTACGATGCCAAGTCCTTCTCAAGCAAGGCGGTGGCAACTGTCAGGCTTCCCCAGCGGGTACCGTATGGCTTTCATGGCAAGCATGTGAACGCTGCAGAGTTCCAATCACAGTTCCCCTTTGACATCCACTTCCTGCCAGATCTCTAGTTGTACACCACAGCCTGCTGTGCAAATGCATGGCAAACAGCCAAAACAGATTGCGGTAGAGCTAAGTCTGCTGCGCACATTGGCCGGCATGGCCAAGTAGTGATGACCACCTGTGCCTTTCGAAAGTTGAAGTTGCGCACGCTCTCAAGTGCTCAAATGCTTGGAGCCTCCAAGTTGGAGGCCTCATGGTGTATCTCGGCATGTGTGTGGAGAATTGTAGCCTGAGTGGCCCATGTGTTGTGAAGAGGCCATCAGATTGTGTACCAGAGCTTGCAGTTTGTGGGTCAAGTAAGTCCTTGACCTCTAGAGGATATGCTGGAGTTCCTGAATTCAGTCGTACCTTACAGGTCTGGCATGAGTGCAGACTCGAGCACAATCTTGGACGTGGTTTCAGAAGTTAATCCAGTCAAAGGACCATGTTTGCATCACATTAACAGCCACAGCGTCACAAGTGCCAAAGCTCTCAACAAGCAGGCCCAATGCAGAATCATCACAGTTGCGCGACAAAACATCTGTCTGTTTGTTTGCCAGCACTGCAGACGTCTCTCACTCAATACAAACCTGTGCCAATCACCGCTCCAGCTCTGCCATGTCATCAAGCAGTCTTTGCCTCGCTTGAGGAGCCCCCAAGGTCCAGCTTTGGCACTGACTCCTTTGCCTTGACAGCAGCCTGCGCAGTTCCAGAGTGTCAGCTGTCTCTGCTGGCGATCCCCTCATCACATGCTTAGGATCCATAGAGAGGTTCACTGGAGGAAGTACACATGAGCACTTGCTTCAACGCTGCTGGCGACACCCCAAGTGGAAGCCAAAAACTCATTCACCTGCACTTGTGAGCTTTCTGCCCTACAGGAGCACACATCTCTCCGCTGGAAGGAAAGGTTTCACAGCCCTAGCTATGGCAATGTACCTCCTTGGTCTTTTCAGCTGCCACGCTGCCGTACTCCTGTGCCTTCTCGCCAATGTGGGCGGCTGTGCCGATGGTGGTGTCGATGCCCTCCTTCAGCGGCCCCTCCTCGTGGTCCAGAGTTCCCCGATGCTGCACAAGGCAACTCACAGACTGAGTCAAAGCACTGCGCCAGTCCCTGCTCCCCTAGGATCCCAGGGGCTGTACAGTAGATGCAGGAATACTCCCTTCGCCTTGGTATCTGCTGTGTATGAGAGCAGTCTTGCTCAAGAGGTGTGAGTGCTCCACGGAGGCTTCCACGTCGTGCTGAGAACCAACCTCCATGCTGATGGTAGCTCAGATACTAGAAGCAGGCGGGTGTGTATCACCTGACTGACTGGGTATTCAATGGGTGTAAGTGTTCAGCATGCACCTGCACTTGTGCAGAGGTGCCCGCGTATGATGAGCATACATTGAGAAACAGCGCTCACCCTGGGGTTCATCTTGTAGACAGCGAATGTGAGGCCGGTGGCGTACAGGGTCCAGCCAAAGTAGGGGACCAGCAGGTAGGCTGCGGTGGGGGACACACTGTGGAAGGAGACAATCGTCGCAGAAAGGACTCCCAGCAAAGCTGCAACAGGGCACACAACACATGTCAGGAGGCCCTTTCGCTGACACCAGCTCCGTATGAATAATTAGGTATCTGCCAAATACCTCGCGCACAGAGCAGCACCCAGGCACCAGCCTTTTTGGCAAAAAAGAGTCTAAGAGAGTCTTGACTTGAGGCAAAGAGGTCAATACTGAAGGGGCCGCACCGGTGACGTCAGCCAGGGCAAAGCCGAGCTCGTGCTTCTTGAAGAAGATGGGGCTCCACGCCAGGTTTAGCGCCAGCTGCACGGCGTACAGCGTCAGCGGCGTGAAGCCGCCGCCCTTGCGCCACACCTGAATATGACCACGTGCTGTCAGGCCAGCTGCCCCTTACGATCATATTTGTCCATTTGCTGAGTCCCACAACGTACCTTCCCTTCCCTTTGGTCCTATGCGCCACAGTGAGCCTCGCATACAAGACATTAAGTGCCACCAAGCTGCCAATTTCACGATACACACATGGGCCTTCAAGTCCTGTATACACCACACGGTTGCCGTGAGCCTTGCAGGTTTCTAATTTACAGGCCAAGCCATGCGATGCATCACGGTAGAGTGTCAAATGTCACTGCCTGACATGCAGCGGAACATCCGCTGATCGGGACCTGTTGTGAGGGCCTCACCTCCCATGAGGCAACCCCCATCGCTGTATATAGAGCGCTCCATACAGGGCCAAACACCCAGTTTGGTGGGTTCCAGCTGGGCTTCTTCAAGGTCTGCACAGGCGCAGTCCCTCACTTGGTGCTGCAGCTACAAAGCAGGAACTCTGTGAAGACACACAGCATGCTCAGACAAAGCTCAGACAAAGGGAATTGCGCCATAAGGGAGAGCGGGGAGAGACACACCCTGTACCAGCCCTTCACCTCGTCCTGGATGCCCAAGCCAATGCCGATACCAGCTCCCAGAGGAATTGCCACAGCAATCACCTGCACAGAAACGCATAGAGGCATGATTGGATAGCAATTGTTCTGACCTAGGAAAACTGCAGCTCCTAAACGACGGACCTCCCCTGTCACGTATACCATGCACGACCAAGCAGGTCTGCCACCGTGTCATGTACAGTTCACGTGAAACTCCTGAACACATAGAAGAGACAGCTGTGACTCCCGTGGGTGCCTTTATGAAGGCACAGCAAGGTCCAAGACTCGATCTTTGTGGAACACTGTCAAAGATGGCCCCTTACGGGCCCTAGTCTACATGCAGCTCAAAGGCAGTGCAACCACGTCCAAATCGTCTCTATATAAGGTCAGCGCCACAGCTTGACAGAGGTGACGTTGCGAAGACCAGGCAGCTCAACACTGGGTCCCAGGGCCTCACCACAGACAGAACGGTCCCCATTGCGCGGAAGTCTGCTGCGGAATAACTGGCAGAAGAGGTGTCTCTTCAGAGCTGGGACCACTTCACCGAAGGAAGTCACAGCAAGTGCAGCTGTCCTGTGGGTCCTAAGCAGGCAACCTTGCCAAGGGCTTGCACATTGCGCTCAACAGTCCGAGACGAGTTACAAAGATGCCTCTGAAGCCTACTGTAGCATTCAAACTACAGAGAGTTGCTGTTCGGGCAGTATCAATGCTCGTGTGAAGCCCACGAAGCTTGTCCAAGGTTGTACGAATGTGCTAAGCATGTGTCCAACGCACAATCTTTCCCAAAGTATCCTACCTGTTGCCCTCTGTCATTACACTACTCAATATACTCAGCTTCAAGACTTAGGCTAGTTACATGCCCAGATTACTGGATGCACCCGCTGAACTCTTGGCCAAACCATGTCCCTACTGAAGCGTTGCCTAGCGATAGCCTTCTGGGGTTGCGTTGGAGTGTTTGCTATCACCTGGGTCAACATAAACTTCTTCAATGGCAGCATCTGCAGGTAGGACAACAGAGGTACATCAGCACGCAAGAGCAATAGCTGGTTTAAGGCTGACTCCTGAGGTGCACCTTTGCAGCAACAAGGAGCTCTCACAACACAGGAAGTACGCAGCTGGGAGAGCTTTCGGTGCTGCTGCTAACGTGTCTGGCGCATCAGCACCTTGCGCATCCACAAAAGGTGCCTTCAGTGATGCAAGCAGTGACAGATCAAGGGATGCTAAGCGGAATGCATCTGAGCCAGACACACAGCCAGCGCCTGGCAGTCCAGCAGACGGCACAGTCAAAAGCCTGGATGACGCTTCGGTAGAGTCAGAAAGCTGCGAGAAGCCAAAGCTGCATTGGCAGCTGCTGCCCAGGCATGGCTGCACCGTCAAGGAGATGGTCTGTGTTGATCAGGTAGGCCTGCAGAGCCAAGCCCCAGACAGTGCTCGAGTGATTTTGCTCTCGGTAGCGTCCATGATAGATGTTCTGCGTTCATGTGCAGGGCCGTTTCATTGTCTTTGGCGATGAGCGCGTTGTGCCAGGTACAGAGAAGCCTCAGCTTGCGCCGCCTTCCCAGAGCACAGATCTGTTCGGTTGGGGAATGTGCCGGTTTGCCCATGCGCGGCGCTGGTCCATGAACCTAGCTGACAGAGGTACACCATGATTACCTGGAACAGCAATGCAGGATCCAACTTTGCTGAGGGCCAACCTTTCTTCGAGGCGTTTGCCTTCCATAATATCCCGGGCTATGCGGACAACCTGAAGGTACTCGCGCAGCCCACTGGCTCTGAACATCAGCCTGCGCGCTGAATGCACAAAGACATCTGCACAGCAGCGGAATGTTTGTCTGCAACAACTTCATGAGTCTTTGCCTTACAGAGAAGAGGAGGCCTGATATACACTCCCATGCAGGGCACAAAGACGGTTTCCTTTCCCCTGCTTGTGCGTGTTAACTCCAGCGCGGATCCACCGGACATCAGGGACCCCGTCTTCCAGCAGTGCTCCATCCCTCTGGTGTGGTGGCCATGGTATGCATTCGCACCTTCACGCGGTTGCAGCCACTCCTAATGGTGGTGTAGGATGCATGGCATGGCTTCTGTGCTGATTGTATGCCTTGGCAAATACGCTGATCAAATCTGAGCTCACTGTTCCTCAAGAGCGGCAAACAGGGCTGTGATTGTGCCCTGAGGTGCCAGTGCGGACGAGGTCTGATCAGTAAAGACCTTGCTCTGACTGCAGGTGGCCCATGAATCCCTCGGACTTCTTCCTGCAGAGCGTGCTGCCGCTGGAGAGGATGCTCAGAGAGGGTGTGTTTGACAAGGGCATCCAGTATGTGCCTGTCCTGGACGGGCTGCAGCAACCCAGCCACTTCCAGTGGTGGCTGTCTCCCTTCACCCGCCACAAGGTACCGCACAGCTCATACATCTAGTCATCATGAGACTGTGGGCTACTCACTCCTGACTGGTCCAGGCCTTGCCAGCCTGGACAAGACATAGCGTGTCATCCCTGCATGTATGCCAGAAATCCAGGCTGTATGTGGTGCCCCATGGTTCAGCTGCAATTTGCAGGTGGAGTCTTTGGAAGAGGTCTCAGCGAGGACCAACACAGGGCGGCGCTGCTTCCAGCGCATGGTGCTGTGCAACCTGTGGCAGTTCTGGCACTGGCCTCCGGGGCGCCACTGGCTGGACGGCCTCCGCCCCAACTCTGCTGCCCAGCAGGTCAGCCCTTCTTTACGGACTTTATCATGTACACACAATGACATAACTCAAAATGCAATCTTTCTCTTCCCCGCACTCAGCACTTCATACTTTGACAGCAGCCTTGCCTCACATCAGCTCCCGTTGGCCTCCAGGAAAGCCCGGACAGCAGACTTGCTGTCCCTCACAGTACTGTGCCTGCGATTACCGGTGGGACGAACCGCTCTAAGGCTATGTATGCCTTGCAGATTGCAGAGCATCATTTGGACACGGATCGCAGCCTACCAGCACCTATCAGGGGCCAGGCTGGGCTATTGAAGGTCTGGAGCCAGGCTGCTGCTTTTGAGCTTGCATGCTGCAGCACATCAGCATTGTGGGTTTTCTAGAAATGCCCTCTCTTAGGACCATCACTAGATGTCATGCCTGATTAGGGTGCCGTGCCGCAGGTGGCGTTCATTGAGCGGAGGGGTTTGCGGGAGATCCTGAATCTCGATGATGTTATCAGGCAGTGCAGTGGCCTTCCTCTGGGCCATGGCCGGACAGCACACTGCAGCCTTGTCAGCTTTGATGCCAACCACGACTTTCCAGACGCTGTGCGGCTTCTGCAAGACATGGATGTCCTGGTATGGTGTGATGCCCTTCTCCCTGGAGGGATGGAGGCGATATTGAATTGACCCTGACTGTTGCAAACATCAGTGCACGTTGGCCGCTAAAGAACACCATCATAGCATGCTCCTAGACATTGCGGAATTCACACCTGGAACATGCATCTCCTCCCGCCTTTACCTTTCCTGCGCGTTTGTGCGTTGAGCAGGAGCTCAGAAGGAGAAGGAGAAGCTGAGCCATAAACTGTCATTTTCACTAGCCTCATGGTCAGTACCTTTACTTGCATCCTGAGTCGCGTGACTCGGACGATTAGATACCTTACGCTCGTGCAGATTGGGATGCATGGGGCTGGCCTCGTGAATGCCTTCTTCATGAGGCCAGGCGCAGCGCTGATAGAGATCTTCCCCTGCCGCTTTGGGGACGAGCATCAGAGGAACTACTTCTGGCACCCAAGCCATGCAGAGATGCAGACCTTTGCCTTCCAGATCTTTGTCACAGATGAGGCTGCCTGCCAGCCGTCTGAGCTGCAGAAGCATCCAGACGGTGAGCTCAGGCAGCTCCCCACTGCCGCATGCCCTGACGCTCACAATGCTGAGCGCCGGTCCAGGATGGCTGGCACAACTGACAGTGGTGCAGGCATGTTGGAGGACCATATAAGTAGACGTGGCTGCTCCGTGGCCGATCGAACCACATTCACCGGAGAATTGTATTTTCTGGTCATATGCGTGTGATTATGGTACGCGGCTGGTCTCTGCTCAATGATTCCGTTGACAGCCGGTGCTCAGAGAGCGTGCGGTTGATGCAGGTCTGAACTTTGCACAGGGCGTCCAGTTCATCCATGCTACACTTGCTCGGGATCAGGACATAGTGTTGAGCCTTGAGCTGGTTGCAACAGCCTTGGAGAGGGCTGCAGAGGCTCAGGTTAACACTCTGGCCGCGTATAAGACAAAATTTGCCGAGAACCCAGAGTTCTTTGTGATTAATCAGGGATACAACCTGACCCTTCAACATCATTAGCGTGGCAAGCACATTGAGGTCTCAAGCTATCTTAGCAGGGAACTCAGCCGACACATACACCATGTTATCAGATTGAAGCAGTAGTTTAAGGCCATCCGGCATGGAAGTGTGCACTGGCTGGAAACGTGCAAAGGTTCTGAGCCAATTGAGACAAAGTTGTTTATCTCATATTCTGTGAAGAGGCAAGTATGTTTCCGGGGGTGACTGACACTGTGAGGAGGGTCCTTACATGAGGTAAGGAAACACTGCACCACTTGGCTGAGACTTGTACAGGATTGCGTGCGCGAGCTACAAGAAGTGAGTTCTGGGAGACCATTCCTGCTGTGACCTGTTGCTGGACAACTACATTTCATACATTGCATTCCTATCGTACACCTTTGCACGCAGCCTAGTCAATCTGAACATCCCGCAGATTGTTGGCAGCGGCTTCGCTCTTCCTGATCATGACGGTGAGCACGCCCTTCTCCACCCTGCAGCATCAAGACCACTCCTGTCAGACAAGATACACCCAAAACTTATTGCAAACGCCACCTATCAAGCCATCAACCACCAGCCAGCCTGCATCAGAGCATCAAGCGGGAGAGCGGGCGTGGTGTCATCTGGTGCAAGCGGTCATGAGGCTAATCACAAAGCATTTTAGCTCAATGCTTGCGCAGAGGAACAGTCAGGCAAGCAGGCAGTGCGTGCCAGGGTGCGCACCGAGCGGTGACAGCGTCAGTGTCGGCATCCTCAGGCAGCTTGAATTTGCGCTCAAACTTGCCAAAGCGGCGCTCAGAGCGTCGCGGGTTCTGCTTGGAAGAGTCCTCATTGCCCTCCTCAGCCGAGGCCTTGGCCCGGCGGCGTTCCCCTGACAGAGTCAGCTGGCGCTCCTCCTGGTTCACCTGGATCTGCATCATGCACAAGCCTCCTCAGCACCTCCTGCTTTCCCTGAAAGGATTTTGCACGTGAGGTCATGTATGCCGGAACTTCAGCTGTCCTATGTTGCTAGTACTGTGACTGGACAGGCCTTAGCTTGCACTGCACCTGACAGCTTGAGCAGGAAAGCACTCTGGCTGCAATGCTCTGGGACAGTGCTAGGGATCTCTGCACAGCGTGCGCTCTTTATGATGTAGGTCTTTGGAAGATGCATACCTTGATGTCTCCCTTCTCCAGCCCGGGCACATCTGCGACAAAATTGTAGGCATCGCCCACGTCCTCGATGTCGACTGGTAGGATGACAGCGCTGGTGAAGTCCCCAGCAGCCTGCAGACGAAAGTGTTGCATCATAAGCATGCCACTTGGGGGACCACATACAGACTCGTCACGCAGCAGCCCCAGTGGACACCTGCCATGCTGCTGACAGAACGAATGCCGGGATGAAGTGCTCATTGCGTCACAAGAGCTGCACTGCTGGGAATGCGTTACTCTATGTTAGGGCGGCAGGTTTAGAAGCACAGACAGCGCACCTGATTGAAGACAGACTCGCCGCGCTTGAAGTCTCGCATCATCTCCTGCCAGCGCTGCGACTCTGGGTTGATGCCCCACATGCGCAGCATTGCCTCCCATGCCTGCGTGTTGCCTGGCGCATAACCGCCCGAGCTCCATGTAAATGGCCCTGCACAGGAAGAGGGCTGCATATCAACATCAGCTGCATGTATTGATGTGGGGTGCATGCTGCCTTGGACCATGAGGAACAGCATCTCGTGCTACGTAAGATGTGATGGAGAGGTCTGCTGCCCAATACCATGGAGGATGTTTACACGAGGTGGCGCGCGCAATAGGACATCCCAGCAAAGCGCAACTGGCTACAATACATGACGAGAGAGGAGCTTGCAGTGCACACCGTATGTGCCACAGCTGCCAGCGCGAGGGCGGCGGCTCTGCTCTCGTCGGGCGCTATGTCCTGCGTTAGTAGGTGTAGAGTAGATGCGGACGCTAGGAGCTCGAAACATGCATGTTGCTGGAGAAGTCTGTGCTCGGCACCTGGACAGCAGAGCTGGGTCAGATGATGCCTCACGAGTCATCGCTTAACATCAGAATTGGTGTTGTTAAGAAAATCGGATACGTCATCTGCCGATGCTGCAAGGCCACACTAGTTGTAATTCCATGAGAACCCTGCCGTACATCGATGGCCAAAGGGAATGGGCCGGACACTCAGCGTAGGATCGCGCTGTATACACTGTTACGAAAGCTAGCTAGCCATGACTTCCAACGTGATGTCTGAGCTCCATCATAGAGCGGGGAATGTGCAGGCTCGCGAGGGCCATGCTCACCTGCTGCTTGTCGAGGCAACTCCGCCTCGATGCAAAAGAGTGGGAGAGGCTGTTGAAATTGTCGCTGCCATGGCCATGTGCTGAAGTCGGGAGGGAGGCTGGCTTTTTGTCGGTCCGGGGCTGAACGAGCAGGTCAGAAATCCTGTGCGAGCACTGTGCAAAAAGTGACGTCGCCGGAGTTCAGCAGCCCCTCTTATACGCCGGCCTTGCTGTCCCCGTTACGCTTCCTTACGTGAGCTCTGTGGAAGCATCAGGAAGGCCCGGGGCGTGCTGTCCCAGGGCCAGACGCTGCAGATGGCCACGGCGATATTACTGTATTGCTGAGCTCATCTCAGCACAGCACGACACAGCAGCGCCAGCGTCAGCAGAGTGACTGAGATCGTCCCTGAATCTTGCGGGGCATGGCTCAATTCATGCCTGCACGAGGCTTGTTGAAGCTGCGTGGGCCTGATCATCTGATGTGGCGTGCTCCAGCGCGCCCTTGAGCTGAGCAGGTGCCACTACCTCTGCATATCCTGTACCAGTACCTATCGGAGAAGCTCGGGCTTCTGCAATGCTCGTGTTCTGCCTAACGCTTTGCAACATAGTAGCTGGCTATCAACCACCACTGTGTCATTGTGTCGGCGCCGAGTGAGCAATTTCATGTTGAATAACAGACTGCATCCTCTAAGCGCGGCAACGAGATGGCGAGCTTTTGCGCAGGACAAACATGGATCCATGGCTTCAACTGCTCTTGTAGTCTAAGTCCAAAGATAGTTGAAGCCTTGGGGGGGCCGCCAGGCTCGTCTGTTGGGAGTCATGGTATCGAGATGTCTAACGTGTCTCATTGTGGGGATACCATGTCTGGCCAGTGCCTTGATGGCCCTGGCCTCTGAGGGATCTTGCGGGTATGAGAGTAAGGCGCCGTCTCTGCCTTCTGCACTGGCCTTCCTGGAGGGTCATGCGGTGGAGGCAGAGCAGGATCTGCTAGAGCTTGCAGCATTGCCGTCCATATCGTCCATGCCAGAATACCACACCTATGTCCTGGACGCCGGAAAGTGGCTTGTGAAGCGTCTTAGAAGAGCTGGCATGAAGGTATGAACCATTCGAACCTAATGCGCAGCTACCAGATGCCATGCAAGCGCATTGGTGCAGAGTCTCTTCCTTAAATCCAGCTCAGGTGCTTTTCCTGTTGCAGCGAGCCCAGCTCTTGAAGACTGCCGGCCTGCCAGTGGTGTATGCTGAATGGCTCCTTGCGGGCAAGGAGGCACCGACCGTGCTCATTTATGGGCACTATGGTGAGATGTCTGCCCCAACCTCCAGCAGTGGGCACCTCTCTGCAGGCTGCACCTAGAATCCTCTATCATACCTGCCATTGCCTACAGCAGAAGCCACGGGCATACAAACCTCCCAAATGTGTTTGAGCTGCGTGCTGACATTCAATCATCTGCGCATGTGAAGTGCAAAAAGCTTCTGTAGTGTCCCTGCAGATGTCCAGCCATACTATGTCTCCTATGCTGACGCGTGGACATACCAGGCGTTTGACATACGACTAGAGAATGGGCTTTTCCACGGGAGAGGGGTCACTGATCCGAAGGGAAACATCCTGATGGTCATTCATGTGAGTCTCAATGCAAGGCCCAGGGTGGTGCTTCAATGTAACCTCTGCGCACATCACATCATTTACATGTGCCACCCAGGACCGCAATTGACCCATCGATAGATTACAAAGCACAGGTCATCCGTGTGGATGCAGAGGGCTTTCTCTGTTGACCTGCTCGCCAGCCAAATGTACAGAGCAGCCTGCAGGTCTTCCTGTTGTGCATTATCTGATTTTGGTTGTTGCGCAGGCCCTAGAGAGCTGGATAGCCAATGGTGGCCTTCCTGTGAATGTGAAGGTAAGCACAAATGCCCTCAGACCTAACTCAACCCCTGTCCACTGCCTTCCCAAGGGGTCAAGTGTGTGGACCCTTGTCCATAGCAATGTTCCTTCAATTTGCAGCTTGCGGGCCTTGTAAGCAGTCCACACACTCTCTTTGGCCTGGTCATCACTGCTCCCAGCCCCTGCTCCTGCTGGAAACACATAAATTGCTGCAGGCATTTGCAAAAGACGCAGGTCATCGCGCTCTGTCAGATTGTCAAAGATCTGATGGCAGGCTCGCGGCATGCAACACAAACTCTGACGTCAAGATGCAATGGGTTGAGGACATGGGGTGATAGGTACAAGGGGTTGCCCGTGGCACCTACCCAGGCCAATGGCAGAGCTGAGCATTGCAGGTGCTGCTCGAGGCTGAGGAGGAGACTGGGAGCGCCAGCCTGCCGGGGCTGGTGAAGAAAAAGAAGGCGCTGCTGAGCGCTGACTTGGCGGTCTCATGTGACAGCGGCCAGGTCAGCGAGGACCAGGGCGGCATCCCCATCAGCATGCGCGGCCGAGTCTCCTTCGACCTGGACGCCCAAACCCTGGACCACGATGTTCACTCGGGTATGCCACCCATCTCTGCGCTGTTCCTGGACACCTCCTGTATACCAACCAACAGACCGCCTCTGCACAGAGTGTAGTACACCTCGATTCGCTGCTGAATGTGCTAAGCTGATATCATGCTTGCGAGAAGCTGATGTCATGCTTGTGAGAAGCTTCTTTTTGCCCTTGCATCAACGCTCGCATTACGAGTGAGGAACTGCAGGAAAACCACACAGGTTTTGGTATCAGTAGTACACAGGGATCATCCCTCACCCTGGCATGCCTTACAGGATTCCTGGGAGGATCAGCACAGAACGCGCTGCATTCGCTGGTGGACATGCTGGCATCCATGCGAGCGCCTGACGGGACTGTTCTTGTAGAGGGCTTCTACAAGTGAGCGCAGTCGTCCGAATTTGCTTTGGCATGCTGTACCGCTCCTCATCTCCTCCTCGCAATATCTTTGCGAGGAGCAGTGGCAATGCCTGTGCTGGCTCACAGCCGCTCTATTTCCCATGAGGCCTTAGATGTGTGCAGGGGAGTCCAGGAGATGACTGATGATACACTTAGAGACCTGGAGGACTTCCCTTTTGATGAGGAGGAGGAGAATGAGCATCTGGGCAAGCCGACAGATGCGCCCTTGGAGGGCACCCAGAGCCTGGTGAAGAGGTGCGCCTGTGCTTTCGAGCCCAAAGTGCGTGCAGGATTGGCTTGGGCCAAGCCCGTGACAGCCCTGCAAAACACGTTGAGCTGTGATAGGATGCAGCACTAAGTGTTTTCAGCACTATTGCACTGTTGATCTGCTCCACACATAGATGCCAGACTGCTTGCAGCACTCGGCAAGCATCGTTGGGCTGCATGCGTGCAGGTGGCTGCAGCCCACTCTGGAGATAGTTGGGATGCAGGGAGGGCACACAGACAACGGGACGCGTGGCGTGGTCATCTCAAAAGCCTTTGCAAAGATCATGTGCCGGCTGGTTCCTGATCAGAATGCGAGTGTCGTCCTGGAGTCCATGCAACAGCATGTGGCGTCACATGCGCCGCCCCACACAAACTTCACACTGACAGCTGTTGCCAGCCATGGACGGCTCCTGACGGAGCCCTACTTCATTCCCAAAGATGCGCCAGGCAACATCGCAGCAGCCAAGGTAATGAGCGCACTCTGGAGCTGCCTTGTAGCCAAAGTCTGGCACCCCGCAAATGCCTGTGAGCATCTGTGTCCAGAGGTCTGGTCCCAGAGTGTCCAACTCAATCTAGCACATATAGAGTAAGTGCAAATCCCTTCCTTTGTTGCGATTTGCTACGCAATGGACCTCTAATGATGTTGAGAAAAAGCTGCCTCCGCAACACAGGTGCTAGAGGAGCTGCATGAACAGCCTGTGCTGTGGTATCGGGAGGGGCACTCGGTCTCTGTGTGCCATCTCTTTGAGGAGTACCTGGGATTGAAGACCACCCTGTTTGGCTTTGGCTCCCCGGATCACGCTGCCCAGGCCATGGATGGAGGGTCCTTCAGAAATGATGAGAAGTATGCCTTCTATGAAAACCCCCTGCCAACTGTTGGCGCAATTTCCGTCCTCATTCTTGCACATATGGGCTCTGATGCTTTCACGTTTTAGGGCTGCGTGCGAGATCTCTGTGAGCGTGGCCCCTGCAGATTTTGCTTGTGCATGCAGTCTGGACCTGGAGCAATGCAGACCCAGAGGACTTCACAAGCAGCTACAGCACAGGTCCAGCCTTGTTTTTCACAAGCATTCAGTATCACTTATTTGCAGGTTGTCCAGGGACACGTACCACAAGGGCGCCAAGGCGTGGGTCATGCTCCTTCAGGAGCTGGCCCATGGTGCCCAGCCAGCTGCGTGCTCGCCCACAGAGCCAGATCTCGAATCAGATCCGGGGCCGAGTGAAGGCTACAGCGACCTATGAGAGGACTCCGTGCCAGCCGATAGCTCAAACCTCACGCCAAGACGCGAGCGCATGAGGCTGCAACCTACGGTATCTATCTCTCAGGCAATGCATACCTCTGCAGTGTACACAAGAGCTGCCTCAGTTCGGGTATCTGGCGAGTTTCATCACATTATGGCAGTCCCTTGTGCAGTGACGGCCAACTTTGTGGCCGATGCCGCGCTCAGGATCCTCTCTCTCCATACTGCAGAGTGAGCACTGACGAGAGCATTTCACCAGCCTATGCTTCTATCATTAGTGTTGCGTGCTTCCAATCTTTAAAGTGCAATAAGTTACTTTTGCCGAACATCTGGCAACATGTTGGGATGCGGCAGATAAGGAGACAATCCACTGATGGGGATTCTGGCCCTGTATTGGAAGCTGCTCTGAGGAGTGCCTAGGGCAGGCCGTGATACACATGGCTGAACCACATCAACTATCAAAGCATTGCTGATCACCTGCAGCTGGCGCCTGTATAATCGCGGGACGTCACGCACACTTTGTGCGCATCGGCTTGTTCATGTAGACATCATTGACCTACTGACTCCTAGCAAGGAGTGACTGAGTCCCCACGTGACAAAGCCCTTTGGGCAAGGCTGGCTTCTTGAGTAAGCATGGGCAGCGCAAGATCTGTCTTGTGTGCGGGAGGCATGCTCCACATGGCAGGCGTACTGTCATGTAAGAGAGCCGCACTACCGGGAGGTTTGCGGATGTGCCAGCCGGTGGGCGACTGGCCAAGCTTGCGGATATGTATAGTACTCGTGCTTCAAACCGCTCTGGGAGAGCGTTTCTTGACCGGGACTTGGGTTGTGTCTTCCACCCCCTGGGCTCAATTATGTGGATCCAGAGCGCCAATCAGTAGCAGCTTCTTTGCAGGCACCTGCATATATGGGTTTAATCTTGTGTTGCTTTGATGTCATGTTGCGGTGGTTGTGGTGTCCGCTCAGCTGAAGTCTCAACTGATACATCAATGTATTTACCAAAAGGTCAAGTTCTCCTATGTGGATGACGGATGGATAGCGAGGTCCTAGCAACACTAATAAAGGATGACAACATGCACCCAGTCTCGCTGTTAAGAAGCTTTGCTCTTATCTGTCACGCCGTCATGATGACAACATGAAGCAGGCGAGAGGGCTCACTCAGACCAAACTGAGCTCAGCTGAGCAACACTGAGGAAGGAGCAGTAGCAGACTCTATATATAAAGCAAGTGAGAATTTTAAGGTGTAAGAAGGTAGTGTGCTAAACCTCCTGCAAAATTGTGCGCGGTGATGAGCACAA
The DNA here is from genome assembly GCA_963930925.1 of Coccomyxa viridis. Lineage (NCBI taxonomy): Eukaryota > Viridiplantae > Chlorophyta > Trebouxiophyceae > Coccomyxaceae > Coccomyxa > Coccomyxa viridis. The sequence goes on along the minus strand of CAWVOJ010000006.1, from coordinate 80,443 downwards.
TGGTTGTGCAGTCATGCGAATATATTCATCAATGTTTGCTGCATTGACATACAATGGACAGCGTGCACGTGATATGTTCACGGTGCATTACGTGATGCAATTGCTCGGCATTGCAATCATTTCCTTGCATTTGTACCCTTTACAGCAGGTCATGTGCAATATTTATCCTAAGCATGCTTGAATTTCCCTCACAAGGATGGCGCCACAAAAGGTCATTATCAACTCAGAGGCAGCTCTGTAAGGTTGCTTGGTATCATCACTCATTCGTTAAGCCGTCGCTCACACAGGCAGGCCTGACATGGCAGCATCATCTCATCCACCTGCATGCCAAGTCTCTCCTCAGCATAGGAGCACACCAGGGCGTTATAACTCTTGAAGTCAGGCTTGCGCATACCACAATTATTGTTGCACATCAAAGTCACAACATCCTCCAAGGAAAGCCCATGGCGTTGCATGAAGAGAATTTCCAGGAGAATATGCCGGCAGAGTCCTTGGACATCATGGTAGGCTTCTGGCTGCCAGCCGGAGGTCGACATAATAGCCAGGACAACCGATGCACAGTGTGGGTCATGGCTAGGTCCTGACCTTTGAGGAGTTGGAAGGTGGCCTGACCAGCTCCCCTTCTCCGATGTTGAGAGGCGCAGGATCTTATCTTTAGCTTTGCATTCTTGCATCCTTTCCACAGATGCTCCACACAATGTAATAGTTGACAGCAGCGTAATCAGCAAAGGTATTGCAAGGCAATCAGAGAACCTGCAAGGAACACTCCTGTCAACAATGCATGTGCACCTTGGAATCTCTGCATCACAATGTGCACAACGAGCCATGTGTTCCGTAGAATATCTGTCCGACTCTCCTCACGCCAGAGGTGGCCGTCATATGCTTGCATGCTGCACAGATGTGCAGAATCACATGCGCACCAGTAATTGGAGGTGGGACTGCTCAGTGATGGTTGCTGAAGAAGGAATTTGAGCTGATCTGCTCTTGGTGCTGTGATGAAGCCTGCTGGTAGCCTGCAACGTGCATGCTGTAAGCTGCCTGGGGATGCACTGGCTGGCCCTGCATGTACAGCAATCATTCTCTCATGGTCTTGAGCAGAAGCTCCCAAGAGCAGGTACCAGGGTAGGGCCTAATTATGCCACTGCGCTGGGTAACGGACAGGTGCCTGTTGATGCACAGGAGACCCAGCATCCTGGTAGTCGCCATCTCTGCATGTTGTGCAACCTGGCAACAAAGAGCTCCTTTGGTCTTGTCTGCGCAACAGGCCGTAAGGGCAATCAGCACACTTAGGAGACGGTGCAACAAAAGAGCTTTCCATGTATGGACAGGGTTGCAGCAGGATTCAGGCAGGCCACCTGGAAAGCAGCTTCCATGCCCATGCCCATGCCATCAGAGTAGCCATAGGGGTGCAGCGGGTGCACAGGGATTGCGTATGGCAGCTGGGAGGCTGGCAGGCTGTAGCCCTCCCAGTGCATCTGGGAGTGCATCTGCGAGGGGCCTCCCTGCATCAAGCAGGACTGCTGTTGGGTTTCAAAGCATATCATCTCTTGCTACATGGGATGCAGATAGATGGGACGGACGACTTGGGCTATGAGCCTAGACACTTGGCATCCCGCTCCAAGCAGGGCAGATATTTTTTAACCAAGGCGCTGTAGCCTTTCCGATCTGAAACAGAGCATTCACAGCAGGGAGGCAGAGGAGATGCACCAGCTGCGTGAAGTTCTGGGTGAATTGGGTGGCGGGCTCTGGCATACCATAGCCCATGCTGCGCACATCCACTGGGATTGCATGCCGCCCATTGCCTGCGGAGCATCTCATTGTGTGAGGCAGATTGGAGAACCATTCACCCTTCTCCAACCTGCTGATTCATAGCCTACAGGCACCAGTACTGCAATGCCAGTGATAAGTTCAAACCATCAATCAGACCATCAATCACAAGCAAGATGGCAGAGTTGGATGATTTGCTTGCAGGCGCCCAAATCTTCATAGAAAAGGCCTACGTGAATGCAGGCTTGCATACCTGCCACTCTTGTGTATAAATGCATCACAGCTTATGCACCGCTTGCTTGGAGAGAGCGCAATAAAATGTGCGTACGGCAGGGCTCACCGTTCATGGCAGGGTAGCCTCTGCCAGCGCCGCGGCCGGGGCGTGGCGGGCGCTGGGCGCGCTCTGCAGTGGGCACGGGCACAAAGCGCACTGAGTGAGCGCCACCCAGGGCAAAGGCCCGGCTGTCAAACACCTGTACACCGTATCAGTGGTTTGGTCCTGATTGACATCTCACTCGACTTACCAGCACGACAGCCTTTGCAGCTACTAGGCTTTCTAGCAATGGTAGGAGGCTGACATGGCGGCCAGCACATCAATTCTGCCGCGATTGATCAGCGCCAGGATACGCCATGAACATGGCCCAGCGTGCACTCCACATGCTCTAGCGTATGCACTAGTGAGCAGCTTGCAATGCTTGCCTGGGAAAGATAGAGAGCAGGCAGAGCATACCTTGCTGGGCTTGGCCAGCTGGACCATGCTCTGCTTGAGATTGGAGAGGGGCCCCTCCACCAGGCAGCGCGCCTCCTTGAAGTGGTTCAGCAGCGCATTCCACAGCGGCTGCTTGCTCAGGACCTGTGATGCACGGCCCGCCTTGATGCATGTACGCCAACAGATGACGTGAGCACCGCCTGATTCTCATCGTCTCTTGGGTGATGTAGTGCAGACAGTCTGGCAGGGTCAATTGTGTTGCCGCTCACTTTCTGCAAGATGGTGCCAAGTGCTTCACGCAGTCTGAAATGCCTGATTTTCCAAGGGTGCACTATTCAAGTACCAGGGCCTTGCCTTTGGGTTTCCCAGGATGACCAGGCCAAACTTGGCACGGGTGAGGGCCACGTTGAGCCTGCGGGGGTCGCTGAGGAAGCCGATGCCCTGGTGCTCATTGGATCGCACGCAGGACAGGATGATGTAGTCCTTCTCACGGCCCTGGAAAGCGTCCACGCTGCTGACCTCCACCTGCAGCCATACATGCCCCTCAGTCTCTCCCCTTGTATCCCTCCGCCTCTGCAACAGCTGGACCCAGGAGGAATGTGGGTAGCAGAGCACTTTGCCCACTGCAGGACATTCACAGCGGCACGATGAGCATGGGGCCCAACGCCCCTTAGAGTCCGCATGTGCATGGCAAAGGAGCCCGTGGCGCACCTCGGCATAGAGGGAGGGTGCAAGGGCGCCTGAGCGCTGCATGGCGGTGAGGACATGGGCGCGCTGGCCCTCGTAGGGGGTGATGATGCCGATCTGCTCCGGCTGCACACCCGTCCGCATGAAGTGCGTCACTATCTTCTCCACCGCCGCAGCCTCTGCGCAGCGCACAGACTGTGACCCATCCCGGCAGCGTCAACTGAGCGTCGTGCCACAACAGAACACTCACGGCCCCCGCCCTCTCGGGTCCTCTACTGCAAGCGTCCGCAAAGGTCTGCAACCTGCAGGTGCCTGATGCCTGCTTGTCGTTACATGCAGGTCCTGCTTACCAGCGCAAGGGTTCAAGGCAGGAGAGACCACAGCAGAGGAAACGTGACATATAGAGGACACGGACACCATGCCTGTGCGGTTGAGGAAGGAGGTGCCGGAGACAGAGATTTCCTCAATGCCCAGCTGGCTGTAGAACATCATGGGCTTCTCTGCGTCTGGCCAGGGGAATGCCACAGCCGCCTTTCTCCTCTCAGCTGCTGTCACTCCATTCTACAGCAGCATATGAGCTGGTCACCTTCCATACAGCTTCCCCATAGCTGTCCCCATGATAAGTGGCATTGCAACGGCACACATCCCAGTGTTGTCTCTCTTGAGGCAACCCGCAGGGACTTGCCTTGAAGGCAGTAAGATAGGTTACTCAATTTGCCACTATGCAGCATGACCACGTTGTTTGCCCTGCCTTCAGCCACAGTGCAGGGCCTCCACTGCACTGGCGAGGAGCATACCTGGAGCTTGCCCTCGTAGAACATGTTGGAGGGGAAGAGGGAGAGGGCAGGGTGCATGCGGTATTGCACCACCAGGCGGTGCGGCTTGATGCCCAGCAGCACCAGCCGCTCAAACAGGGACTGGCACAGACCCGCCTTGGACGCCTGCAAGCCAACCTCGCTCAAGTGCCATGCACTGTACGTCAGCATGGCTGAGGCTTGAGTGGTTCCGTAGATCTGACGACCAATCACAGTTTGCAGGGTACTCAGGACCCATGGCAAACGCAATAGGTGATCGGGAGTTGACACGTGCACGCGGTCCTCCTTGAAGTGTAAATCATCAAGTACAGCCTGCACCATCCAGAACTGGGCAGTGCATGCCATTTCTCACGCAGCGTTTTGTAGCAAATCTCCCACCAAGAGGGCCACTGGGTAGATCTTAGCATGCTGGGCAGGAGGACAATCATGAGAGACAAGGAGCGCGATGCCGCACCTTCTTGTTCATGATGACGGGGCCCAGCTGGCAGTGGTCTCCCACCAGGACGACCTGCTTGGCGCCCAGCACCAGCGGCATCAGCGTCTCCGGCTCCGTGGCCTGCGTGCTCTCGTCCACCAGCAGCTGCGCGCCCCAGCACACCCCTCACCGCTTGCCAGCCACCCATCTCGATCTGACATAAACGGTGCAGGACAGCATGTCCGCTTGGCGAATGGCATGCGCAAATGGAGCTGCAGGGCAAGGCAGTAGCAGCTTTCTTCCTGCCAGCAGTTGGGAATCTCAAGTACCTTACGAAACCTGAAGTTGCTGAGCCTGGGGTCGCCAGCTCCAGCGCAGGTCACGCAGATGACTTCAGCTGCCTGCACAAGCATGCTGATCACATCTTTGATCGGCAAGAGCACTGTGACTTGGTACGCCCAGTGCAAGGCCTGCCTTGCTGAGACAGAGCAGTCGATAAACAAGGGCGCACAGGGCTTGCAGGGCCTCTGGAATGCCTTTGCAATGAGGGTCAGCTCAGGGCCATGGGCTTCTATGGGGTCACCTGGAGGAGCTCGCGCTCAGTGGCTCGCTGCAGGGAGCGGTACTTGCGCTCATCAGATGCTGACAGCTCGCCCGCATCCTCTTTCTGCTGCGCCAGCTTCTTCAGCACGCCCTTGTCTCCCAGGTCCAGATTCTTGACCTGCAAGTAGAACGCATTTTGATGCACAGAGGGCATTCTTTCCGGGGCATCAAGGTGCAACCTTTGTGGCGCATCGGGTGCCTCTGGAGTCTTGAAGCTCTCACGACGCACACCGCAGACAGAGGCATTTCAGCACCCTGCATAAGACGAACGCACAACATGCGCCCTGCTACAGGATATCATGTGAGGGTCCTGATGCTGCACTTCCAATGCAAAAAATCCCTGATGCGCTCAAAGGATTGACACAGGGGTAGCGCTGTGCTCCAGTAGTGCAGCCAACCCGGGTGCCGTCACTTTGGGCTCTGCGGAGAAAAGGTGAAGAATGTCGTACCATGTAGTGCAGCGTGAGGCTCTCGACAGAGGACGCCACATCTTCTCGGGACTTGGCCATCAGGCGCACCACCTTGAGCCCCGTCAGTGCAATGCGCTCTGCCAGCTGGTCCACCGCCACATTGCTGGGCGCTGCCACCAGCACCTTCACAGTGATGGACAGGTCATCTCTGCATCTCTGGCCAGAGGGAGAGCTTTCAAATGTAGAGATACACCCAGAGCGTCTGATTCACTCAAGGGCCATATACCGTCAACAAGTGCTATGTTTCAGGCCTCTATGCAAGGCAGGCCACAGCAGGGACTGTACTTTGAACTGAACGACACACGATGTTACCAGGTGTGACCTGGACAAGTGCTCACAGACCTGCGAGCCTGACCCATGGCGGGCCATGTGGAACACCAGGCTGGCAGAGGTGACTGTCTTGCCCGTGCCAGGCGGGCCCTGGATGAGGGACAGCGGTGATGTCAGCACAGACTGGCAGGCCAGGATCTGGGGCGGGTTCAGGGGTGGCAGCCCGGGAGCCGACAGCACAGTTGGCACGTGTGCCTTGATCAACTGAGGCTGCACCTCATGCCCCAGCAGCCTGCAGGGCAGTGACCCTACTCTCAGTGCTAGTCTCAATATTCTCTACAGAATTCAGAAAGCTCAGCATTGCTTGCAAGGCCACCTCTTACGCGTGCTCAGACGCAGCTGCTTGATGAGGCTTTGCTAAGCTTTGCAGTGTGAGAGGCGTCATGTCATACATTTCAGGTCTCTAGCATGAAAGGGGGTCTGTAACATACCTGTGGTAAAGATAGCCAGAGACAGACGTCTCATCCACAGCAAAAAGCTTCAAGGCATTCTGCATGCGGTCAAAGGTTGTGCTCTTCCAGACATACTCCACAGAGAAGCCCACGGTTGTATCTGTTGGCGGCTTGGCGCCCTTTCGGAATTCCAGGACAACCTGCAGAACACAGACAATTCAGCTGTCCTTCAAAAGCCAAACGTATGCTCTTGGCAGCTTAGCATGGTCTGTGGATGAGAAGGCCTTTCACAGTGTGTGCACTGCTGTGGAGGCTGTCCCTTCAACTGACAAGGCAGGATTGGCGTTCAGTTGCATGTGGACAGTTGACCCACCTCTTCAGAAGCCTCGTCCAGCCTGATGACTGTGCCGAGGCCCTGCCATGCCTTGTTCAGAGGCCCTGAACATGTGTGCTTCAGCTTGAGCTCATCACCTGCACAGGCAAGGTGCAATTCTTGCCTACCTCTTCACAGAAGCCGGCAGGATGCCGAGACATCCTTGTGGAATAGCCAGTTCAATGCCAGTCATGCTGTGACCGGCGGAGGCTCACCTGTTGTCAGGCGGAGGTCATTCTCATCTCGCTGGAACACAAAGCGCGCCAGGTGCTTCTCGTTGAGGGCCACATCCCAGCGCACAGTGACATTTTGGCGGCCCTGGGACTCCTTCATCATGCGATCATACTCTGCTTCCAGCTTCACCAGCGGCCCAAACACATTCTGGTACGCATACGCGTCATCATACCTGCACAATGTTGCAAAGTTTCTCTTTGTGACGCTGCATAACTTTAATATTTACGACTCAATGCTGACAGGATGCTAACAGTGTGCAGTGACGTCTCTTTGTCGTCATGCTGTAGGAGACAAAATATCTGTCATTGGGTGATGAGAAAGCTGCTGCAGCAGTCCAGGCCGCACAGATGAGCAGATGGGTTACAATTATAGGGGTGCTGGTCAGCAGCTTGCCTCAGTGCCACAGTTGGTGGCTCCTCGTCCTCTCCAGGCTTCTGCAGATCATCTATGGTGGCAGCTGGGTTCTCGCGCCAGGCCTCTTCCAGAGCTGATATCTGGCCCAGTGTCAGGTGCCTTGCCCGCAGGATCTCCTGCATGCATGCAATTTTACTGAGCAGACAGTCCCCGCTCTGATGCAATGCCTCCTGCAGCTGCTGACTGGATCAGTGCTCGAATCATATGTGCACGCTCAAGTTGACATCCTTCCACCCTGCACTGGTACACCTCGCCCAGAGCAGGGCAGGATGCCCTCACTGGACAGGTGGCTTAGCAGCATTGCTTCAAAGGGAACTGCTGCATCACCATAGATGCTATGCTCATCCTGGACATATACATGGAGACCTCTGCTAGTGCTAGATACCTGCGGCGAGGGCTGCTTGACCAGCCAGGGCATGAAGGCCCTGTCTTCTATCAGGGGCTGCCACAGAGTGAGATCCAGATTGAGCTCCTTGATGCCGGAGGCGCTGGCAGGGTGGTCCCGGCACAGCAGCACCACGCTGTTCTCGCTCTTCACCGGCACAAAGCCCAGCGCAAAGGTGTTGCGCGAGCCGCAGGAGTAGCACTCCAGCAGAGTGTCTCCGAGTGGGCTATCCCTGTGCAGCTGCACCTCCCTCAGCCTGGCTTTCACCTGCGCAAGACAACCAGTGCTCAGGAGCAGAGGTACGCAGGCATGGAATGGTGTTCCAGCTTCTGCAAGAGGGCTGGGGAAGGACTCTAGGTTGAGTGGGCAATTTGCTCAGCGGAAGTAAGAGCCATGCTATTGGAACCTCCTTCGCAAGCTGCAAGCAGGATGGGCCTCACCAGGTGAGTCAGGATGCACGAGGCTGTTCCAGTGACTCGTCCATTGCAGAACCACTTTCCTGTCTTCACACATTTCACGACGCAGGATGCGCTGTGGATGCCACAGTACCTGCAATTTGTCAGCATACCTCAGACTGCTGCACATTGGGATATCAGGGAGGACAAGGGCTCCTATTGAACATTGCTTAGGCGTGAGCAAAGAGGCAGATCACACATGAGAGCATATATTGCAAAACGTACGTGCATGCCCATTCTGGCACCTCCTTTGGGGCAGTGGCTTCGCCTTCATTGTCAGCGCCCTCCTCAAAGCCCAGCTGCAGGTGAAGAAATCAACGAGCTCAGGCTCCTGCATACATCAACATGGAAAAGACGCACTCACGCATAAGAAGTCCCTTAAAACTCATACCTCTGTGAAGTGGCCAGTGAGGCTGGCAATGCTTGCCTTCTCGGTGCCGTCTACAACGCCCTGGGCCTGCAACAGACCTCCTAACACGTTAGGCCCTGCCGGTCTTGTCTCGCACAACATCCAGGGACAAGAGCATGGCCAAGGAGTACATACACATGTTTTAAAAAGGGCGCAACACACCTCTGTCGGGGGAGCCAGCCCATCGCCTTCCCATGGACCTCGGCTCGAGTCCTGCAAAAGATGCCTTAGTGTGTGATCGGGGTGTCCTTTCTGGTATATGACAGATGACAGTCCCAATTCTAATTTATACACTTTGTTGTGTAGCCTGCCTACCTGAGTGAACTCTGGAAAGCCGCTGGCCTGGGTAGCATTCTGTGTGCCATACTCTAGAAAGCTGTACCGCAGACCGGGATCCAACTGAGACGCTTGCGTATGAGGAGCTCCCTTCTGCTTTTTGGAGCCCATCAAGGAAGTGATACTGACGGTGTCATTGTCTAGTGAGTGATGCGGCACATGCTTCTTGCTTGGCACTTGGCTCAGCTGCAGATCTTAATGGCAATGATGCCGTGACCTCGATTCCGAGTCAAGCCTCTGCAAGGTTTTGACAAGTCCGCAAGTGCAGTAGAAATCACGCACTGCATGGAGTCCGAGGTGTGCATGACCACCTTCCTTCCGTGCGGCAGCTGGGTTCCGGGCATGCACCTCTTGACGGCTGGCACAATATGCCAGTGCACCATAGTAAGCAAAGTAGGCAAGATGACGGGCCTCAAACTGTACACATACCCCAACAACAAGAACGCCTGGAAGGCGCTCATCGCAGCAGAGTATGTGGGTGCCAAAATCGAGGTACCTGCCTTCGAAATGGGCAAGACCAACAAGACCCCGGAGTTCCTGAAGCTGAACCCCAACGGCAAGGTAACTCAAAAGACACCCTTATTGATGCTGCTTGACAGCAGCAAAGTTTGAGGTGATACATGACAGGCAGTATCTTCTGATCAACGTGCTTGATCTGGACCTTCAGGCCGCTTCTTTCAAACTGTTGATGCTAAGTGTCGTGACATACTCCCACGAATCTTATCATTTCGCCATCGCAACCCTTCGATGACAGAGCCAAGCAATTAGTACAGCAGATACCGTGAACACCCCCTTGAGGTGACGGGTACTGCGCAGGTGCCCACGCTCGAGACGCCCCAGGGAGGCGTATTCGAGAGCAATGCAATTGCCCGATACGTGGCCAGGATTGCAGACAAGGGCCTCTTTGGCACAACAACTTTTGAAGCGGTATGGTCCAGCTTAGCTTGGGTACCTTCCCCAATATTCCAAAAAGATGTGCTTTGCACATATACGATCATACAGGGAAGGATGGATGTACTGAGTATGTCTGACATGCAGGGACAAGTGGAGCAGTGGATTGACTTCACGACCCAGGAAATTGATGCTCCCATGCTGTCATGGTTCCTGCCCATCATTGGCTTCATGGAGTATAACCAGAAGGTAAGCGACTGTCTCGGGTAGCCCCAAAATCTGATAAGGCCCCTCCTGCTTGGTTTTCAGGTTGGCAGCAATTGTTGACAGCCTTGGCAGCTTGCGTGCACCAGCTGACGACTGGACTCTAAACTGCAGAAGGAGGAGGCAGCCATCCAGGCTGTCAAGAAGGGCATGGGCGTGCTGGAGAAGCACCTGCACTCCCGCACCTTCCTTGTGGGCCACACAGCCACCCTGGCAGACATTGTGGGCGTCTGCAATCTATACTTTGGCTACACAAAGGTACTGTCGAGTTCTGCAACCCATGCATGCTTTGCTGGGCGTTGCAGACCCCGACTACACGCCTCTTGCCCTGCTGTCTCAGCACATAAAACATCATGACAGAGATCGTGACTTGAGGAGGGGAGTTGACCTCCGCACTGCATGGCGCAGGTGTTTGACGGGTCCTTTGCGAAGGAGTTTCCGGCGGTGACCAGGTGGTTCATGACGCTGGTGCACCAGCCGCAGTTTGCCAGGGTGATGGGCGAGGTGGAGATGGCCAAGGAGCCCATGAAGTACGACGGCAAGAAGAGCCCCGCCCCAGCCGCTCCCAAGAAGGAGAGCAAGCCCGAGCAGCCGAAGAAGGTGCAAGAGAAGGCACCTCCCGCAGCAAAGGTGAGGCTGCTTTGGGGTTTTGGGGCCTTGTTTCCATGATCATCCCCGCATGGCCTGGGGCAACTACTGGGACTCATGGCGCGACAGCATTGGAGGAGGCCTGACTTGGCATGTCCATCTGGCAGCATGTGCTGTCAGCTCGCAATCAGGCGCATCACACTGATCTTGCAAGCCAGCAGGAATTGATTTGTTGGCCCGCAGTATGGCTCAAGCATCTGTTCTGACCAATATGCCATTGCTGACCTATATTGTTGTCATGCAGCCGGCAGCACCTGCGACGCCAGAACCTGAAGAAGAGAAGCCAAAGGAGAAGCCAAAGGACCCCTTAGCAGCCCTCCCGCCCAGCAAAATGGTGCTGGATTCCTGGAAGCGCCTCTACAGTAACACCCCTGCAGCCAAATTTCAGGAGATATGCGTCAGTGGCCTCTGGAACGGAGCAGACATCCCTAACTCGCCTACTCAGGAAGTGCGCAGTCTCCTGCCGTTCTCCTGACGCACCGCAGATTCTTGCTGGCTATAGTGCTCATCTGCGTAAACCACTCCTGAATTGGGTGCCTCAAAGCAAGACGAGCGAATATGAAATTATCTCCTGCTGTCTCTCACTGCTGTTGCTGGCTGCGCAGCACTTTGAGGGCTTTGACCCTGAGGGCTTCAGCCTCTGGTTCTGCGACTACAAGTACCCGGAGGAAAACACTGTCAACTTCATTGTCATGAACAAGGTGAGCTGGTGTGCACTCCTGCTCAAGGATTGTCTGTGCCTTGTTTTAGACTGGCCGTTGTACACAGCTGTCAGTGTCAAGAAGGACTGCCGGCATCAATATCTGGGTTCCAGGCACCATCCCGGAGTACTGCTATGTGCTGAGTTGACTGCAGATAAGCTCTGACCCAGCATGGTGCTTGCAGGTTGGTGGCTTCCTGCAGCGCATCGACTATGTGAGGAAGCATGCCTTTGCTGTGATGAGCATTCTGAAGAACTCTGAGGGCCAGTTTCCCATCAGGTACATGGGTCACACCCCTATTGTTTGCAGGAGTTTATCTTTCCATATAATGCTGGCTCTAGTAAGAATTTTCAGCTGAGGCATTCCCCGCATGGTGTCAGCGTCCCTAACTTGCCAAGAACCAGGTGAATATGGGCACCTGAATCTATGTTACCAATGTAGGACAGGAGTGAGCTCATGTAAGCATGGTCAGGTACCTGGTACAAGCATCAGTGCCCTCTGCAGGGGGTTCTGGATCTTCAGGGGGCAGGACATCCCCCCAATCATGAAGGAGGAGTGCTTCGACCTGGATCTCTATACCTGGACCAAGATCAACCCCAGCGATGAGGTGATCACCCCTCTGGCAGAGCTGAAGCATCTCATGCAGCTTCATGTGCCTGTGAATACCCTGTGGGGTGCGGCAGGCTGCCGCAGGCAGCAAGGAGAGGCAAGACCCTATCATCTGCAGGAACTAGGAGCTAAAGCAGTTGTGTTCCTGTGCAGGAAGCACGAAAGCGCATTGGGTCAATGCTGAATGAAGAGGACAAGATTGACGGGTTGGAGAATGTGGAGGTGAAGGTCTTCAAGTGAGCAGCATTTGCTTCAAGCCAGCTCGGCTGCACAGCTCTAGGTGTAGCTGGGCATGGTCACTGTGCCCATGCACACAGGTTGACAGCTTACTAAGAGGTCAACACAACCGGCCTCTTAGACTTGGCATGGCTGCAGCGCACTTGAGTCAGGCTAATCAGCATAGTTCCAGGCCCTTCATCCTTGAAACAAGAGTGGAAAGATCTAGACATACAGCAATCGAGAGCATTCACATGCGCATGGATTCAATGTTGTCCGAGTCAGAGGCTAGCTACCTCTGTCAATGCATCATACAATGTCCGGGTCAGCTGAGGAGCATCACAGTGTTCTGCAATTCCAATCAGTGCTATTAATCATGCCATGATCTGTAAGGTGTCTGAGTGAAGAGGCTGTCAGCATCACCATCTGGGACAGCATTGATGTGCTGCACACACCATCATCAAATGCCTCCTACGTCAGTGGGATGTCACACGTAGAGCTGTGCCCCTGGCATCCCTCTCCTCAATCGTCCTTCTTGGCCTCCGCTGCTGTTGCTGAGTTCTTTTTAGGGTGGTACTTTGCTCCTTGGGGCCGTTTCTTCGCAGGTGATCTGGTCAGCACGCTCCAGAACAGACCGGCAAGCAAGGCACCCGAGAGAGGCGCCACCCAGAATACAGCCATGTGCTCCGTGATGTCATGGCCCTGTACCAGGCACAAGGGGTGAGGTGCTGCAACAGGAGTTCCAGACCCTGAGGAGTCGCCTTGGAGGGCCAGCACTAACTGTTGCATTCAGGTGACACATCATACACTGCTGCAATTGGGTCATGAGTAAGCACCTGTAGATAATAATTCCAACTGAAGGCATGGGCCGGGTTCATGCTGGGGCCTGTCAGTCCAGAACCAGCCACAACCAAAACTACTGTGGCGACCAGTGGCAACAATGCGCCTACCAATTTAAGCTGTGTGCCTGCGGACGCATGCTCATCAGATGTGTGAACGCTGATCAAGAGCTGTCCATGTCCAATGTGCGGGCTTCAACAAGGCCTGCCGGCAGTATCTACTGCCGAGTCCTGTCAGGCTCTGCTGACACCCAAGCAAGAATGATGCTTACCCATTGATGCAAAGATGGCTAGGTTCAGAAGGAAGGCCAAAGCAAATTCGCAAGCAACGCCGGCTGCAAGGGATACTCCTGGCTTCACTCCCTGTGCGAGAGGGCCCAAAGTCCTGCAGCAGGCTTTCAGTGGCTCCTATGTGGAAATGAAAGCTGGGCCCCACATATGCTGGTTCAATCAACTGTAAGCACGGCTATGACTTCACGCTCAAAATGCAGTGTATAACATGTACTCAGAGGGTGCGACTGACACCACTAGAGCAAAATGTCCATGGTCAGCAAGAGATGGACTCTGCAGAAACTAAGACTGTGCTGGCACTACCTCTTCCAGGTGCTGGGGAGGACATACAGGGCTCCACCTGCCCCAAGAACACCGCCACCAACCTGTGCAAGCTGCATCACACCAGGACAAGAACTCAGTGGCAGACATCAGGCTGCCGACAAGCATAGAGCTTTTGGCTGGCCAACAGTGCGCATAGCTTCAACTAGAACGGTGCATTGCACAGATGTGCACAGGTGAATTGTCTTGGCAAGCAGGAGCAACTTACCATTCTCAGCACATGGCTGGCAAAGGGGCCCTTCCCGGCCGCTGCAAACCCCAGGCTGTTGACAGGGTTATTCAATGTTCCCTCTCCCAGCACGCTCTGGTTGAAGGTGTCCAGTACAACAAGAGCCACCACTAGCACTGCCAATCCAGCTGCTACTGGAGGCAGTCCAATGTATTCTAGGCCAATGGCTGCCTGCATGGTATATAGTTCACTGCAACAGTGCTTGGATGCCCTCCCCAAATGGAAGTTAAGTTCGGTTAAGTTCGACACACCCACCTCTCCAAAAGTGGAGCTTGCGAAGACGAACACCGCTGTAGCCTGCATGTGAGGGACATCTATAACTTCCGGAGCGACCACATCTCCAAAGCACTCGCAGCGCATGAATTGATCCAGTGGGTAGCCTGCGAAGTGCTGTTGACGAAGCTGTTGAAAGTCGAAGATAGCCGTACCGTGAAGTCAGCAAGGACATTCCCTACGAGGCCTTTGGTAATCTTCTTAGGGGGTATACGTCTGACCTGCTGCCTGGTCTTTTGTCTCTTGACTGTAGCTGTCGCCATTGTGGCGAGTTTTTGCGATTGTGAGCCACCTGAAACGGTCTCAGAGTACTTGGAGTCTACTTATGCAAGAGGATGCCTGTATAGGGGCTCGGTCTCTAGCACAGTGCGGCCTTTGACCTCATGTGAAGGTCCGTTGAACTGGCTATTGGCCAGTACAGATAGACACACCCCAGCAGACAAGTATGCGATATATTTTGCCTTGTTTTTGAAGATATGACCAAGTGCACGGCGCTCAGGGCTCTCGCAGCTCCCCTTTTGCTAGCTGCCAGCTTCTCCATTTCGCAACACAGCTTCCGGCTTCGGCATCTCGTGTCCGAGTATCGAAGAATCCCTCCTAGGACTCATATCACAGTAGCTGTGACCTTGACCGTGTTGTCGATGTTCCTTAGGTGCTTCATGGCACCTCGTCTGCTTCCAAACGTCAATTGCACTTTGAGTTGTGTATTGTCACGCAGTCAGGAAGCCTGCTTTCGGCAAGCAGTGTTGTCGCCCGTGCCTGCATCAGTAGTGCAACAAGATTAATCCACTGCGGTACCGTGGCTTGTCAGTCTATGGTCCGCTTTCCCTGGCGCAAAAAGAGGGAGCAGAACGCAGCACAGCAACAGACCCATATTGACACAGAGTCATGGGCTGAAAAGGATGCTAAGGTCGAGGTCACTCAGCCTAAAGGCTTTTTCACAAAGGTGAGACGTTTCTCCTCGATTGTTACTCGTTGTCAATGCCCGAAGCACGATGAAGAATTGTAGGTGCAGTGCTGTGGACAGCAATGCCTGTAGTGTGGTGTTTTGCTTACCTTTACAGGTGTCTCTGAGAGCCAAAGTGGATCTTCCACCTGATGATGTGTATGAGATTCTGATTGCGCCAGACAACTCGGCTGTCTTCAAAAGCATTAAGGTCAGTCACACCACCACGCAATTGTACGGATAGCAACTCTGGCAAATTTTCAAGTGTGACCTTGCTCTGCATGCTGATCTCAGCGCCCTGCATTCAAGCCCGTGGAGAACTTATTGAAGCAGCTTTCATGAAGCTGTTGTCGTGCATGCAGGATGTGACCTACAGAAAGGTGCTGCATGATGACAAGAAAGGACGGCAGAAGGTGGAGGTGGAACAGCTGGCAGCCTGGAAGTTCCTGATGTTCAGTGGCAGCTTTGCGACACGCCTCTTTGTCTTTCAGGACAAACAGCAGCGCACGGTGGGTGCAGAGCGGCAGCATCCTCTCATGACATCTCGTTCACCTGTTTTGATCACATTCTAGAGGTAAACCCTTCTTGTGCTCATGTACCATTGCTTCAATTTCAATACTTGACATGGCTAACTAGCTGAGTGAACTCAGCTGTGTGCTTCTCTCTCACAGGCGTTGGTGTCCCACGAGGGATCATTGTATAGCTTTCATGTTTTGTTTGCAGGTGGACTTCAAGCTGGCGCGGCCTGGCTTGATGAAGGACTTTGCAGGAAAGTGGACGGTGCAACCCTTCACGCAGAGCACTCTTGATGGGCTATACAATCAAGAACAGCAGCCTGTAAGACTAGCACCCTGGCACAGCTTGACCAAGTCGCTCACCAAAGGTGCAATCTGTCTGAGCCAAGTCGCTTCTTCAAGACTCTGCTATGGCTTATTTTGTTAGCCTCAGTGCTTAGATTTCCTGAAGACACAAGGGCTCCTTTCAAACCTTAAGTAAAAATCCCCAAGAATTTGCTCTCGAAGCGCCAATGGCCCGTGGCTGGCATAATCCCATGTGTGTTTCATGGCAACTAAGAGTGGGGAGCGTATCTTCTGCCTTACAGGTCTTGGGGATAGCACGGCAGAGACATCCCTTGTGACACTAGAGCAGTCTCTGGAGCCCAACTTCAAGCCTCCAAAGCCCTTTGATGGCCTTATCAAAGGCAAGTTGAGCTCCCTAAGCTTGCAGCAGCAAGTCCCCGCAGATCTGGGTTTCTTCAATCATCACTATGAGCTCTTGAGTTGCTTGCTGTATACTGACGCAACGTCATGGTGCCTGACTGCCTGTAGGTATGCAGGCATTGCAGCTCAGCAGCTGAAGAACATCCTGGATCAGCTAAGAGGCGAAGTACCCAAAATCAAGTCAGGTAAGCCCTTTCCTTTGAGGACTGTCATGTGCAGGCTGAATATTCTTTCGCCGGCCCTTCCCGCACATGATCAGGCGTCTGTCGAGTACGCGAGATTGCGCTGCAGGCAACCCCAGTCTGGAAGCATGGAAGGTCCGACCAGACTCCCAGGCAAAGCTTGGCAGGGATCGCCACCACATCAGCAGCTGTTGTGAGGAGGACGACCTTGATGGTGAACATGAGGGGGTGCCAGCGGAGAGGTCCATGCTTCAGCAGGTGCCACTGGCAAGCATTGGAGACACAGTGGTGACGCTCCCGGAGGCGCATGATGTGCCTCCCGGAGAGCTGCACAGCCAGCATGTGGAGCAGCCTGGGCAGAGCTGGGATGAGTGGCCCACCAACAGCCTCTGGGGCGCTCTGGCAGGTACGCAGCTGTGCTGCATGGTCTTGTGCCTTGTTCGTGGGGACATCACAGAACACAGTCATATGCAGAGACTCAGCCACAGGGGCCACATCAAATGTGACTGCTGTCTGATGCAGCAGGTCTGGTGTGGCTGACCTGTAAGGTCCTCAAATCCTTACCAGTCATGCACATGTGCAGGTAGCAAGAAGCAGCGGAAACAAGTGATGTGGTTTGATGCTATCATGGATCAGCAGCACCAGTGTTTTGGGAGGGCTGGCGGAACTGCTCAGTATGGGCGCAGATCATAACACTGCTCAGACAGCATCGCGAGCAACGAGAGCAGCCACGGCCTGCTATACCACTGCTGCGGGATCCAAAACTCTTGTGCACCAGATCCATGGGGCCTTTCAACCCTCTGGAGGACAGAGATTGACTCAGCTGGACATTGTGCTTACTGGAGAATGTTTAACGTCAACAGGCATAGGAGAGTGGGCTGAGGGAGCTTACGCCGTACAAGGTGCTCTTGAACTTGTATTGAGATTGAGATATCTGTTTATGACGCAAGATCTGTCAAGCTCCTTTACAGTCGTGACCGGGGGCAAACATCTATGCGGCCTTGCTAGTCTGACACTTCTGCACAGCTGCGATCAGATTATCACATAACGGGGCTGAATACAGCATCAGCCCCCCAAAAGCCGTCCAATGAGGGCGAATGTCAGCCCCACTCCAGCTCCAACCCCAACCAGCCCCAGCAAGGAGGTCCCTCTGCCCACAGCCACCTGCTGCACCGGCCCTCTGCCCTCAGGGCCTGGCTTCGGCTCTCCAAGAGCTGTTGTCTCATCTGTGAAGAGCAGAAGTCTGTCGGTAAATCTCAAGGCTGCTGATGCGCATAATTTGTATGTCAGGAGCAAGGCAGTGAGCGCAAGAGACATAGAGTCTGCAGTCCCAGCTGGCTTACTTGTCTGCTTATTCCAGTAGTAGACCTGCCCAGTCTCTTTGTGGACAACCTCTTTCCAGGGGTCTGCGCTTCCAGCAACGCTGTTCTGATTGCTGGCGTCTGTCAACGCAGAGTTCCTTGAAGTCTTTCGCTCCTGTTGTGGCCCGTCTCTGGTTCTGTAACTAGAAGAACTGCTCTTGAAGGTTCGCACACAGCTGAGATTTAGAGCTGCACATACAGGAGGGTGTCAGTGTCCACAGACTGCTTAAGGTTGAGCCAGGGCTTCCAAAGCTCTGTAGCAGCTATTTGGACGCAGAGGTGACACAACATGCACCTTGCTATCACGATCCTGCGTCTGGTGCTGTTGCACAATAGCTGGTTGAAAGCTAGGGTGCTCCCATGAAGCAGCTTTGACATCTATCTGGGGGCATAACCTGCTAAGGCTGGTGTCAATCCCTCTGCAGAAGCGGCTGTCGATGGTCCATGCTGTAGCCAGAGGATGTTGCCAAATTTGCGGCATTGCTGCCAACACGGACCTCTGCATGAAAGCGGCAGTCTGTCACGCTCACAGACACGTAGTAGGATTAGCTTGCTAGGAATTGGAAGAGCAGTACACCTTGAGAGTGCCATCAGGCGGATATCTGGACAGCCCTGTTTCGGTATACCCGGATTCACTTGTTCTTTCAAAGTGGCAAAATCAATCAAGCAATGATTGTTATGTTACTCCTTGCGAAGATGTCAAAGCAGTGACTCGTATGTGTGCTGCTAAAATTGACTTCTCATTTCTGGATCCTATGGGTACTTGCTCAAGCTAAGTGCAAGAGGTAATCTCGACGAGCCCCTTTGATCACACCTCAGCAACCACATGTACATAAGCATTGTGTTGCCTTTCAATGTGCGTGGCGAAGACTTCCTTCGACCGGACGATACGGTATTTCCAACGGCTTCATGGCAGCTTCGCGGGCAGAATGGGACGCTGTGTCAGGACATCCTCCGGGATGGAGCCCACCCGGCCCTAGGCCTTCCATACCGAATGTGTACAAATATACTGTAATTCTGACCTATTTGCTCAGGCTGGAGCAGTGCCAGCATGCAGGGCTTGACTTTTCATTCGCCTCGCCAGCCTACACTTCCTCGGACAAAAGTAAGCCTGTCTCATGCAAAGCTTTACCTTAGGCCTTCCACGTACTCACTAAGTTCTCAAATTCCAAATGGGATATTGTCGAAGTATAAGGTCAGGCACGTCGCTGTCAGAGCCGAGTCAGGTGCTAGCAGTGAAGGCCCCCTGGAAATTATTGCCGCTTGGTGGAGGAGCGTCACGGGACAAGGTGCGTGGGTCCTTGAGCATAGAAGACTGACTTCAGATTGCCTACTGGCTTAGCATTGATTGAAAAGGCCACAACATGCTATGAGAGGACTGACTCCATGCATCATGTGTGCTCATCACGATTTAGGCCCCACAGCGGAGAAAACAGTCGAGCAGGCCAAGGAGAAAGCAGCCGAGCGAGTCGGAGAGAGAGCTTCGGGAGCAAAAGGTGGAGCCCCACAGCAGTCTTCCGTTGACAAGGAGGCTGTTGGTGCAGCAGCAGAGACAGCTTCCAGCGCCCCTCTGAAACCTTACCCAAAGGTGGCTGACACAAAGCATGCAGCACCGAACAATGGAGTCAAGAGACCAGCCACAGTCAGTGCGGGCACCCAGACTGACGCTATCAAGGCTCCAAAAAGGAATGGCTCTGAGTCAGCTTCCTGGGACCCTGCTGGAGCCGCTCAGACGGAATGGGGAGAAGCTGACCAGAACAGTAAGCCTGGGCTACTTGGTACGCTCACGCCTCATCAGCATTTGAGATTTTGCACCCTCGCACAATTCCCACCAGCAAGCTCAAGGACCTGATTCTGAAGTCTCTTTTGAATTCTCTCTGTCCTTTGGTTCCACATATGACGACGGATGTCAAAGCAGTATGTCACAACGCAGGATATTCCATTGTAGCAGGACTTGTGCTTGTGGCGCTTCTCACAACATCATTCCTGGTCAAAGGCTTTGGTAAGATGCTCACATACACTATGCGTCCAAGACCAATAATCAGTCTGTTGATTGTGTGCTTTCTCCAGTTCAATGGTCTGTGGAAAAGCAGAGAGGAGGCCATGTGTGCATCGCAGGCCACTTACGGCATAGCAGGCGGGAGAAAGCACAGGCCACACCTGCCATGATGGAGGTGAAGGAGAGCAGGAAGCTGAAGAAGCGCGCAAAGGCAGCGGAGGACACCCGGCTGTTTGCCGACACCAAGCAGGAGAAGCGCATCCTGAAGGACAAGGAGTCCATTGGAGACCCCGCTGCTGATGCCCAGGGCTCTCAGAAGATCACAAGAGCGTAAGCACCTGTAAACTATGCATTCTCATGTGCCCTTGCTCTTGGCCTCACACCTTCCTTGATCAGCAGCATCATTTGCGCTGGACCTCTAGCATTGCATCGGTGCTGCAGCAAGTGCCAGCACTCTGTAGGAGGAGTGCCTGCAGCATCGTGTGAGGATAGTACCCATTTTGCAGTGGCGACTTCAAGCCATGGAGCAAGGAGGAGCTGCAGACAATGAAGGAGGCTGGCGACAGGGAAGCAGGCAAGCTTGAGCAGGACACCGGAGCCAAGCCTTCTGCATCCTCATCAAAGGCGTGGCTCTCCTCCAGAACCTCCCCACCCGCTTGTTGATCCAGGTCATGCAGACTGCTCATAGTGGGCCAATTGATTACCAGCTTCAACATTCACACTTTGGCGTAAGAGGCATATACTGTGCTTCTGTTGCCGTGGCAGCATGGAGGCAGCTTAGCTCCCTCTATGCGCATACAGGGGCGCAAGAAGCAGCAGCAGCAACATATGCAGGAGCAGCAAGCCCAGAACATTCAGGATGGGCATCCCAGAGTGTGGGTACCCGGGCAGGGCTGGGTAGCCATAGACCCGGACTGGGAAAGGCAGGCCAGTGCACCTTCTACACATGATGAAGACCCGCAATCAAGCGCCCTGGAACAAAGTAAAGCAGGGCCGTCACAGGACAGAGGGCAAGGATATGATGCAGACAGCGAGACAGATGGCAATGAGCTGCAAGGAACGGCTTCTGTCAAGGCTGAGGCTGGCAGCACTCAGAGTGCTGATGCAGAGCTTGATGAAGATGAAAAGCAGCATAGAGGTGAGGAGAGGCGCGAAGGCAAGCCAGTCCAGTCAGCATATGCCCTGGGTCAGGGCATCCAAGTGTCAGAGGACTCAGGCCGCGAGGGTGAGGAGCATGACAGCGCGCTAGGGTGGCAGAAGGAGGCAGAGATGTCTGAATTGAAAGACACAGAGCGCACAGATCAGGAGCAGGTGGGCGACCAGGCTGAGGGTAGGGGACACAGTGAGAGGCAGGGCGATGGTGAGTCACATAGGAACCATCAGCAGGATCAAAGCATGTCAGCCTCTAGCACAGCTGATGGCCAACAGCAGCAGGCCACAGCAGAACCCTCACACAGCTCTGCGAAGCATGCGGAGGATTCAGAGCCGAGAAACTTGCGCCTTGGCAAGGTATGGTGCTTGCAGTTGTCTATCAAAGCTTGCCTTGAGCCTCATTTGTAGCTGCAGAGCTTACCACGCAAATCATCCGGGTGAAGGGCATGGCTGGAATTGGGCCTGCACAACCTTTTGCCCTCTTCATGTGTCACGTGACGTGCAGGTGCGTGAGAAGGACTTTGAGCATGAGGAGGAGGGGCCGCTGCTGCCGCTGCCCAGTGTGGAGGAGGTTGAGCGGCCGCAGTCTGCCGTCGATACAGCAAACCTGCAGCTCCCCTCTGACCTTTCTGTGTCCTCACTCAGGCAAGCCTGCCGCCTGCAGTCTTTGCTGCCTTGATGTGGTACCAGCGCACTTGTCCCCTCAACCACCGGATCCTGGAGACGCGCCTGGACAGGCAGCGCATGACATGCACTATGTGAGGCTGCTCTGCACTGTTGCAGGGATCGGGCAGCAGTGGCCATGAGGGCATCCTTGGCTGCGGGAGAGTCGTCTCATAGGGCAGCCTCCTACTCCTCTGCCGCTTCAGCAGCTGCCTCAAAGGCCGCACAGGCCGCTCAGAGGTGATTGCCTTGCTGGTCTGAGGAGAACCCATATCCGTACTACATACACATCTCTGAAAGGCAGCACCGTCCTAGATGACTCCTTCACTGCTCGGTGGCAGGTGCTGCTCCTTGGACTGATGCAAAGCCTTCCCTCTCCTTTGCAGTGCGGCTCAGGCAGCAAGCTATGCTCAGCGAGCACTGGATGCCCGGTCTGCAGAGGAGCTAGAGGTGTCTGTTCTCCGCTCTGCGAGGGCCAGGGCACAGGCTGAGGAGCTAGAAAGCAGAGCAGCAAAAGCGGCTGCCTTGGCAACGGCGCACCAGGAGGTGTCTGCCTCCCAGGCAGATGTCGCAGAACAGGCAAGGGGCATCGACCACAGATGCGATGCTATGCACTCTCATCATGTCCCAGCCTCACAGATGCTGCAGAAAATGCCAAAGTGCCAAAATGCATCTGGAAAGCAGACTCAAGTTTTCTTGGAGCAGACAGCGCTCCTTCAGTAGACAACCTCCACGCAGGCTGCTGAGTCCGGCGCCCCTGCCCACCAGGACTTCGTGCAAAGCGCAAAGCGGCGCAGTGAGACCGCATGGTACTCAGCCAGGAGCACAGGTTAGACGCCTCCCTTTGCATGCTGGTCAAGAAGTGTCAAGCGTGTGCACTGGCTGGCCTGGTAGACTTTCTGCTGCCGTGGCACCTCCAAACTCAACATGACAAACCTTTGTCAAGGCACGAGCTGTGGTCTGGATTTCTGCAACCCTGATCATGGCATAATGATTGCTTGTGTGCAGGCGAGAGGATAGGGCATGCTCTCATGGGGTGGATCTCAACAGCGTGGCTCTGGCTGCAGCAGGCATGGCATGTAGTCCTTGGCTGGGGCCACAGAGCACTGTTTTACCTTGATCTAGCATGGAATTGGGTTGTGGGTTTCGCCACACATGCGTATGCAAGGTTGAAGGGTGCATTGCGGAGATGAGCTGCATCCAGGAAACCTAGAAGAGGAGCAGAGATATGTAAGCTCGGATTCACGCAGAAGGTGATGTTGCGCTATGCTTGCTGCCTTGTGAAACGGAGGCAGGCAGTCCTGAACACTGACCAGGTGCCAATGCAGAGATGTCTTCCAAGGCGTGTGACACTCTCAGATCTAAATCCGTCTGTACATGTAAATCCGTCTAGCTAGACTAACAGGAGCCCAGGCCCGGGTGGCTATGAACCCACCCTGCATTCCAACTCTATTTGCTGTAAGGATGAACAAATTAGCCAGTATTGTATGCGGCTATCTCTGTCTGTGCATAGTCTCGTCATATAGTGGCAAAAATGACGACCACCGATTATTAATCGGCGCTTCGGTTCACGTGGAGCGGGCCAATGGCCAATCCTTATATGCAACGTTTTAGCCCTTCATCGAAGAAATGATGTACTGCTTTGCATTGCAATGACTTCTCTCAATTCCATTGCAAGTGTAGGCCTCTGATGCGTGCGACACTCGACGGTGGCATGGCCTCAGAGTACTGGTCCTTCTCGCACATGCTTCGTACATACACAATGAGCAGTCAGGACGCTTCTATCATTCTATCAACGTCAACATGAACCAGTATCAGTAAGTAATTTTGCGCGGTATCTGGTGCCATCGACTGCCCATGCCTAACAAGTATATAAGCAAGATGCTTGCACAGCTTGACAACAGCGTTGTCTGCATAGCGGAATAAGTGACCAAGTAGGCATACTGAGAACACTCATGAGGTTAATGACCCATGTGACGCAGTCTTTTCGAGGTTTTGGGCCATGGCAAGGACTCTACAGTATACAAGGGGAGGAAGAAGCAGACAATATGCTACTGTGCCATCAAGCGCGTTCCAAAGACCGCAAAAGCACGTGTTCTACAGGAGGTGGGCTCTGTTAGCCTTTGTCAAACAGATGCTCCAGGCTTTCGAAGCATAGGTCACGAGCCTTCTCAATCCAAAGCAGCTTTTATGCAGGTCCGAGCCATGACGGCACTCCAGCACAACAATGTGCTCAGATTCCACTCATGGTGTGCCGCCCGTTTGCGCTTTGCTGAAGGAATCACGAATTGCGAGCAATGATGCACAAGTTTTGTCAAAGGCGCAGACAGGTCATGTTCTGTTACAAGTGACCACTAGATAAGCGCTGCAGTAAGACTGCAAGGCAATATGATTGTCTGTACATTCAGGTGCGAGACGAGAAACCACTTGTGGCTAGTGCTGGAGTATTGCGTGGGCGGTGATCTGCTGACTCTCCTAAAAGAGGAGCCTGTGCTGTCAGAGGATTCTGTACGCGGTTTTGGTCAGGACTTAGCGCTTGCACTTCAGCATGCGCACGCCAATGGCCTGGTGACTTTCATCTGCTCGCATCAAGGACGGACGGCCCACCCTGTGATGCTGTGACCCTACTGCATCAGGATTGTACATCCCTGTACCGTGATCTGGGGTCGCGCCTGCAGGATTTGAGCTTGGGCAGCCAGCCTTGCTGTATGAGTGTTCAGAAGGTGCATGAGGTTTTCGAGACCCACACTGCAGGTGTACTGTGATCTCAAGCCATCCAGCATATTGCTGGATGAGAAGGGAAGCCTCAAGCTGGGCGGTTTTGGCCTGTCTCAGAAGATTGCCACTGTCCAGCCCTTGACACTGCAGCAGGTGCCCCTTCAATACTCTTCGATCTTGGCGCCTCAAGCCCTGCATCGTCCGGCCTCTGTGGCGCGCGCATCATCCATGCAGCACAGGCTCTATGAAGAACGTGTGGGACTCTGGTGAACTGGCTGCAGCATCCGCGCACATGCAGGCAAAGAGAGCATCGCCGGCATACATGGCGCCGGAGCTGTTCCAGAGTGGGCCGCAGAGCACAGCCAGCGATTTGTGGGCACTGGGCTGCATCCTGTATGAGTGTGCGGCTGGACAGCCGCCCTTCTCCGCAAGCTCACCCACACAGCTGGTGCAGGACATCATGGCAGCAGACCCCGCCCCAGTTGCAGGTGCAGGCTGAGCTGGCACACCCCAGATACTGCAATCCCCTGCATATGCTTGAGGTGATGCTATTGGAGCTGATCAGCAGGGCCCCAATGCTAGCATGCTTGCTTGTCTTCCACAAAGTTGCAGTACTGCTTGAAGTTATACCATGTGCATTCTGAAGAGTGCAAGCAGCTCTCTAAACTCTCTGACCTGAACCATGCTGGTTCACGTCCAGATGTCAGCGCGGCCTTTGAGGATCTCATCACGCGCCTGCTGGACAAGAATCCTGCCACCCGTATTGGGTGGGAGGATGCTTGCCTGGGATGGTGATGCGGGGTTTGTATACCAGAAGTGGGGTGTGTGCCTAGCAATTTGTGTTGCCTCAGCCTATAGCCCCAAGGCCCAGGTTTCATGTCTGTTGACTGCGGCATAAATGATCAGCCTTTCTGCCTTATATAGCTAACTCTCTGTGTGGGGGCTGGCGCAAGATGGACTTTGCAGTGGAGCTGCTGTGCAAGATGCGGCAGCGAGGCATCAACTGCAACGGGCACACCTACTCCTGCCTCATGAACATCTGCATCAATAACAATGACCTCAACTTGGCCCTCAACGTCTTCCAGAAGCTGCAGGTACAACACCAGTCTCCCTCCCTCTGACTTCCTCCTGCTACCTTTCTCAACAGGTCTGTGCCCTGGACACTGTCAAGTTGGGCAGTTCCTGATGGAAATGATGAAGAAGTGATGGAGAGTATAGTCTGTTGGATCATCGTACGCATGAAGAGCATGAGCACAGGAAGCACATGCATGAGGCCATTGCGGAGCTGTCATCGCACTGAACCCTGATGTTGGATTTTCTGCTACTGATGCGGTCTGCATGCGGTGACTGCGGTTTGCCATGTGGCAGGATGATGGTCTCCAGGCAACCATAGTGACCTTCAACATGCTCGCCGATGCCATAAGCAGGGCGCTGGCAGGATGCTGTTGGAGTCCTGGATATCAGTAAACAGCAGGTGGGCTGCATATCTTGCAAGCATGCCTTCGGGCCCCTGTTTGGATGATTGCCAGGCAGAATGCCTTTGGGTTCTTTGCAGCTGTCAAGGGTTCAGAGCTAATCAATGACATGCAGAAGTTCATCATACAGGAAACAGGCCTGGTGCCTGCAACAGACATCCTGACACCCTGCCATGTCCCTCATATGTTCATGTGCTTACTCTTGCTGCAGGGGGTGAAGCCAGAAGCCCGGACCTTCAACCACCATCGTCTTTGCCTGCAACCTTCGCGAGCAGCCGCTGCAGGCACCTGAGGTAGGCTGCTCTGCTCACTCTCTCTGGGCAATGACAATATGCTGAACCCTGCGTATATGTGTTCATACAAGCACATTCTAGCAGAACGCAACTGCTGCAGACCCACACATGAAGTGTTCAAACTGGAATATCCTGGC
The DNA here is from genome assembly GCA_963930925.1 of Coccomyxa viridis. Classification (NCBI taxonomy): domain Eukaryota; kingdom Viridiplantae; phylum Chlorophyta; class Trebouxiophyceae; family Coccomyxaceae; genus Coccomyxa; species Coccomyxa viridis. The sequence goes on along the minus strand of CAWVOJ010000006.1, from coordinate 54,221 downwards.
CATCACTGTTCTCCTTGTGTTGCTTGGCTGCATAGAGGCCACTGCAGATCTCTTTCCTCTTTATTTTTGCAGCTTCCTGACATGCCGGGCTGGCCATGGAGGCAAAAGCTTGCCTCCAACCGCACTGGGTAGCCTGCGCTTGCACTGAAACTTTGAGGCCATGCAGGTGTACAAGAAGATGTGCATGAGGAGACTAGAGCCCACAGACACAACCTACACAGCGCTCATCTCAGCCTACGCCAAGGCAGACCGACTGGAGGACGCACTGGCTGCATACAAGATCATGGTGAGCTCCCCCTACAATCTCCCAATCATGTGCACCCCACATGCAGCCATGTCAGCTGTGTGCTGCATGTGACAGCTACCTTTCTACGCTGAAAGAGCGCAGAGATACAAGTCAAGACTTTAACTGCATGATCATGAGCTTTCCGTGCAGATCAGCGAGGGCCACAGGCGCAATGCAATCACATACACGAGCCTCATCTATGCAGCTGAGAGGAGTCGCCAGTGGCAGCTGGCTTTGAAAACAGGGTGAGGGATACGGAAAATGGGGTGGTGCAAGTGGGAAAGGAGGTCATGGGAAGAGATAACATGCTGTACAGTACAATCAACAACCCTTCTCAGGCCAAGCTACTCTGCCCAGGTGCTGAACAAGGTGATGGAGACGAGGGACCGTCCAGATGCGGAGCTGTATACGGCCATCATTGAAGGCCTGTGGCAGAGCCGCAGCCAGCCGCAGCGCCTGCGCGCGCTCAGCCGCTTCAACGTCGCGCTGCAGGGCAATGTGCATGGCCTCGCTGCCTCCATCCCCGGCGGCGAGACTGCCCTTGAGGTGAGGCCCTGGCCGCACACAGCGCGGTCCCTATTGACCTGCCAGTGTCTTACATGCAGCCCTGTACCTGCCAGCTTCTGGTGTGGCTTGTCATATTACCGCACTGTTGGCAGGCTTGCGCATGGATGTGTGCAGCATCCTGAGCATCTTCCTTGTTCCTGCTCACCGCCTGGCGTCTCTCAATGTCACCAAGTCAGGGCTGACAAGCATGTGCTACAGATCGTGGTACCTACCCTGACGCCTGGTGCCACAATGCTGGCGCTGCACTATGTGCTGAGCAACCTGCAGAACACGATATGAGCGCGCCACATTGCACCAGCTCCAAGTGGCAGTGCCGCATATCTGGGCTCGTCACACTGCACCCCTCTATTGCAGACTTGTTGAGAGGTCAAGTGATCGAGCTGCTTTGCAATCATGCTGGCAGATGGCTGAGTGCTTCCAGATGCCTGTACAGGTCAGGTGCGTGGCCAAGCTGCAGCCAGAGTGAAGGATCTTGGCGTTGTAGGAGCAGTTAGGACTGTCTGCTGAGCCGCATCAGGTGAGGTCCCTTGCTCTGCATCGACGTGACGGGCATCACATCACAGTGTACTGAACAATCTGGGGCAAGGCCTGATAGCCCTTGTGCAAGGCTGTTCTGATGTTGGCTCAATCCCTCTTGACAGTCCAATACTTCGACACCCGCAGACTGTCGTTGCCTTAAACCTGCTGACAGACCATCAGCAGACAGGTGTGCCATGCGCTATGGGTAGTAAAGCGTGCTCTGACTCTTGACCCCTTCATCCTGTACAGGTCTGTGGAGCGGTCAGCAGGGGCAGCTAGCTGCACATACTCTCAGCGGCAACAGCAGCTGTGGGCATGTCATAGGTCCCAGCTCAGCAAAGCATCACATGGAGGGCGGCAGTTGTGGAGTAAGGACTGAGGGCCGCCCTGCAGTTGCTGTGCACGGGAGGCAACTTCAAGTCTAGCCTCAGGCCTGCCTTGCATGAAGAGCTTTTTGCAGGCTCCAGGGTGTGTGGCACATCAGATAGTGGGAAGGGATATTATGATTGCTATATAGGAGCATATGCTCCAGGATGCTGTAGATCATGTGAAGCCTCAGGAAGAATACCATGCTCATCACAGCAAAGGCATGCTTCCTCACGTAGTCAATGCGCTGCAGGAAGCCACCAACCTGCAAGCACCTTGCTGGGTCAGAGCTTATCTGCGGTCAACTCAGCACATAGCAGTACTCCAGGATGGTGCCTGGAACTCAGATATCGATGCGGGCAGTCCTTCTCGACACTGACAGCTGTGTACAACGGCCAGTTTAAAACAACGCACAGACAATCCTTGAGCAGGAGTGCACACCAGCTCACCTTGTTCATGACAATGAAGTTGACAGTGTTTTCCTCCGGGTACTTGTAGTCGCAGAAGCAGAGGCTGTAGCCCTCAGGGTCAAAGCCCTCAAGTGCTGCGCAGCCGGCAACAGCAGTGAGAGACAGCAGGAGATAAGCTCATATTCGCTCTTTTTGCTTTGATGCACCCAATTCAGGAGTGGTTTACGCAGATGAGCACTATAGCCAGCAAGAATCTGCGGTGCGTCAGGAGAACGGCAGGAGCTTGCGCACTTCCTGAGTCTGCTCCGTTCCAGAGGCCACTGACGCATATCTCCTGAAATTTGGCTGCAGGGGTGTTACTGTAGAGGCGCTTCCAGGAATCCAGCACCATTTTGCTGGGCGGGAGGGCTGCTAACGGGTCCTTTGGCTTCTCTTCTTCAGGTTCTGGCGTCGCAGGTGCTGCGGGCTGCATAACAACAATATAGGTCAGCAATGGCATACTGGTCAGAACAGATGCTTGAGCCACACTGCGGGCCAACAAATCAGTTCCTGCTGCCTTGAAACATCAGTGTGATGCGCCTGATTGCTAGCTGAGAGAGAGAAACATTACATCTCTTCCAGCCACCTAGGGCTGACAGCGCATGCTGCCAGATGGACATGCCAAGTCAGGCCTCCTCCAAGGCTGTTGCGCCATGAGTCCCAGTAGCTGCCCCAGGCCATGCGGGGACTACCATGGAAACAAGGCCCCGAAGCCCTGTGGCAGCCTCACCTTTGCTGCAGGAGGTGCCTTCTCTTGCACCTTCTTCGGCTGCTCAGGCTTGCTCTCCTTCGTGGGAGCGGCCGTGGCGGTGCTCTTCTTGCCGTCGTACTTCATGGGCTCCTTGGCCATCTCCACCTCCCCCATCACCCTGGCAAACTGCGGCTGGTGCACCAGCGTCATGAACCACCTGGTCACCGCCGGGAACTCCTTCGCAAAGGACCCGTCAAACACCTGCGCCATGCAGTGCGGAGGTCAGCTCCCCTGCTCGCGTCATGACCTCCGTCATGGCATCTCCTGAGACAGCAGGGCAAGGGGCGCATGGTCGGGGTACGCCACACCCAGCACAGCCGCAGACAGCAGCCATGGGACGCAGAGCTCTATAGTACCTTTGTGTGGCCAAAGCCGAGGCACCCACAGCATCTGCCCCCCAAAGGTCCAGAACCCCCTGCAGACAATGTCAATGCTCATATCATAGACCTGACATGGTTCTCAGCAGGAAAGGGACGCTGGCGCCAATCCTCAAGTCACGATGTCTGGCATAATGTCTTATGTGCTGAGACAGCAGGGCAAGAGGCGTGTAGTCGGGGTCTGCAATACCCAGCACAGCATGCATGGGTTGCAGAATTTGACAGGACCTTTGTGTAGCCAAAGTATAGATTGCAGACGCCCACAATGTCTGCCAGGGTGGCTGTGTGGCCCACAAGGAAGGTGCGGGAGTGCAGGTGCTTCTCCAGCACGCCCATGCCCTTCTTGACAGCCTGGATGGCTGCCTCCTCCTTCTGCAGTTTAGAATGTCCAGTCGTCAGCTGGTGCACGCAAGCTGTCATGGCTGTCAATAATTGCTGCCAACCAAGCAGGAAGGGCCTTATCAGATTTTGGGGCTACCGGAGACAGTCACTTACCTTCTGGTTGTACTCCATGAAGCCAATGATGGGCAGGAACCATGACAGCATGGGTGCATCAATTCCCTGGGTCGTGAAGTCAATCCACTGCTCCACTTGTCCCTGCATGTCAGACATACTCAGTACATCCATCCTTCCCTGTATGATCGTATATGTGCAAAGCACATCTTTTTGGAATATTGGGGAAGGTACCCAGGCTAAGCTGGACCATACCGCTTCAAAAGTTGTTGTGCCAAAGAGGCCCTTGTCTGCAATCCTGGCCACGTATCGGGCAATGGCATTGCTCTCGAATACGCCTCCCTGGGGCGTCTCGAGCGTGGGCACCTGCGCAGTAACCGTCACCTCAAGGGGTGTTCACGGTATCTGCTGTACCAATTGCTTGGCTCTGTCATCGAAGGGTTGTGATGGCGAAATGATAAGATTCGTGGGAGTATGTCACGACAGTTAGCATCAACAATTTGAAACAAGCGGCCTGAAGGTTCAGATCAAGCACGTTGATCAGAAGATACTGCCTGTCATGTATCACCTCAAACTTTGCTGCTGTCAAGCAGCATCAACAAGGGTGTCTTATGAGTTACCTTGCCGTTGAAGTTCAGCTTTAGGAACTCCGGGGTCTTGTTGGTCTTGCCCATTTCGAAGGCGAGTACCTCGATTTTGGCACCCACATACTCTGCTGCGATGAGCGCCTTCCAGGCGTTCTTGTTGTTGGGGTCAAGCATACTCAACATTCCCATTCCCTCCCACGTGATTGCCAGCTTCAGGGAGCGCCGCGCACAGCGAGCGCCGGCGCCGCGCAAGCACCCGCTGCACGCACCTGCCAGCACCTTGCTGGGTCAGAGCTTATCCGCAGTCAACCCAGCACATGGAGGGATGTGCTGCCCCCTGAAGATCCAGAACCCCCTGCAGGGAGCATTGATGCTCGTTCCAGGAACCCACATGAGCTCAGCTCATTCTTGTCTTACATTAATACAATAGGTTGGGTTGCCCTGACCACATCGGTCCTGGCAGGACAGGGACGCTGGCACCATGCGGGGAACGCCCCAGCTGTAAAGCCTTGCTGGAGCCAGCTGTATATCGACAGACAAAATCCTGCAAGAAGTAGGGGTGTGATCTATGTACCTGACGGGAAAGTGGCCCTCAGCGTTCTTCAGGATGCTCATCACACAGCAAAGGCGTGTTTCCTCACATAATCGCAGCTCAGTGAGCTTTGCGCTCCTGATCGGCGCATTGAAGAGGTGTCGATTCTATGAAGCTTCTCAAGAAGCGGTGCGAAACCACGTGCGCTACACTTGCCAGCATCGGCCCGCAAGGCCATGACTGCATTTCAGTTGATCAGCGTTACTCGTGAATGCCCTGCGACGAAGTCTGCATTGAATGCGCAGGCCAGTCAGGCCCGCAGAGCCCAGCCAACACTGCGAGCCTTTATGTAGGCAGTCCTCGACTGTGAATTCTTATAAGTGGCAGGGCCCCAAATTACCTTAAATGAACAATCTTTAATCTTATGGGACCGTAAAAGCGTTCAGGCAGGACGTCTATCACCGACAAGGATATCTTATTCATACACACCTACCACGCCCATCGTATGACAGCTCCAACCCATGACAGAGGTAGGCTCTCTGAGGTCGGTTATCTTCGAGAGTGCGGGGTGCGTATCATGAATGCACACTTGCCAGACAGCCCTGAGTATCACTCCTACCAGATTAACAGCCTAGGTCACAGAATATACACACAATCAAGGAAACTGTAATATGTTGATGTCAACAGCTCACCACTTGCATGCCTTTCCGCAGAGAGTCAAGGTGGTCATTTTGCCAGAGGAGCCTGGCAGAGGCCCAAAATTTTTCTCGATAACAGCCGCACATGACGCGCGCTCTGTCATTGCTGCCTTGAGAGACGGTGTGGGACCCGGGGAACTTAACGATGAGCCTGGGAATACCATTACTGCAGACCCAAGAAATATACTCCAGCCAGAGCCCGCTGTTTACACCTACACAGTGTCTCAGCACCATGCAGGTCATGACCCAGCTGCTCAGAAAACTGCATTTGACAAAGAGCACCATATGCAGCGCGCAATGTTGGCCAGTTTATGAAGGCACAATGATGCAGCTGCTGCTCATGGCTGCCTTTGCTGATGGGACAAATCTGGCTTGCAGGGTCTTCTCGGATCCCTATCATCAATGCTTTGGAGCAAGCCGCAACACACTTGGCCAAAGAACAGAAAGAGGACGTCGTTGTGAAAGGTCTGGCAGCGTTCTTCGGCGACATCGCCACAAGGGTTCCCGAGGACGACAGGTGCGTATCCCTCCCTCTGCAATTTCTCAGCCTGTCCTTATTATCCCGCTGACCATGCCCGATCGTGTTCCAGAACCCGACACATGCGCTTACTCACAAGCTTAAGCCCACACTGTGTGACTCAGAGACGTCCTTATGGCGGTCCAGACAACCTCTGAAAGTCTCCTGTTGCTGAGCTCGTCTCAATGCATTAGGCTTTTATGCCTCCAGTCGGTGTGCAGGCGTGCAGCTGCAATCAAGGCCCGAGATCTCAAGGACCAAGAGTCAAGCGACACAATCAGATGGACGGGGACCAGGTTTCCAGTCTTGCAGCGAGACGAAGAGCTTCATGCTGCTGTCTCGCACATCGCCGAGCTCTGGGCTTGCGCGCATGACGCTCACGCGGCTGATAGCACCGAGTACGCTGCTCCCTTATTGGCGTTGTAATGCATGATACCTTTCTGCTATGAATAGCAGACAGCCATGTCACTCTCCCATGTTGGAAGACGATGCTGAAGCACTCTGTGTCTGCAGGTTTCTACGCAAAGCACATCTTCAGATTGTGCTGGGGGTTCCTGGTGTGGGCAAGACCACATTCATGACGCAGCTAGGGAGGTTGATCCTGGACCGCATGGACAGGGAGCCCGAGTGGCTGACGCAGCATGGAGGCTTCCGCGAATGCCTACGGAGCTGCCTGGACACATCCATTCCGCACGTGTTCACCCTGGTACACGCGCAGATCTGCCTTTCCATTCTCAGAGCCTCTCATGTCTGAGAGGAAGTCTGTGTTCGGCTCGCATGCAACATGTCAGCTGCCAGGTAGTTTCCTACTGTGACAAGTGTTGCTGCAGGACCTGCAGAAGCATGTGAGCAGGAGCTTCGACAGCAGTGCGCTGGTCAGCGAGCTCTGTGGGGAGCCTCGCAGGATGCTAGCGCTCCTATGGCTACTGACTGTCACGCTTCGCCTACGGCCCAGCATCCAGAATCTGGCCCAGCTAGTCCAGGCATTGCCAGATGACATCCTGGCATATTTACAGCCAGAGCACGTTGCAGTCTATGTGCAGCAGCACGTGCCCCGGGCAGACCCCCTGTCGGAGACGATTCTCTTCTTCCAGCTAGATGAGGTGCTTAATGCTCCAGAAGACCTCGCCCCGCGCACACCCTCTGTTGATTGCAATCCTCATCTCGTATCTGACGCCAATGTGCTCCAGCTTGCGGAGGTGATCTGAACCTTACTCTGTGTTGATCGCAATCCTCATCTCGTATCTGACGCCAATGTGCTCCAGCTTGCGGAGGTGGTCTGAACCTTAGTGCTGGCTGTGCAGGCTTGCGCTTTGAAGCCCACATTGCGGAAGGCGATGCGGGCAGCGCTTGGTGAGGTTGCACCTACGAAGCTACTCACGCCCCGCACATGCAGCACCCATACCATGGCTGCCAGCACCCGCTGGGGGCGCACAAGCGTGCGCATTGCGGGGGCGCTCTTCACACCAACATCACAGCAGGTAAATGACTTCCTGCAAAGCCTTTCTTGAGCACTTGGGCAACTGGAGAGCCGCTGTGTTGGTCTGCTTACTGCTCTGAGCCAACAGCGATTGCAGTTGTGTGCCGCTGCTAAAGCATGGCATGCAGAGTTTCGGGCTCAATAAGGAGCTATAGACCTGCCTGTCTGATCATGCAGCTGCTAAACATGCAGCAGCCTGGCATGGAGTCCCCAAGCACGCCTTCAACGGCAACACCTACCGGAGGACACACGCTGCACCAGACCCCCGCAACGGCGCGCGGCGATGACGATCTTGATCATGAGTCTGACCTTGCACAGCGGCTCACTTGCAGTGGGGATAGCGGTGTGTTCTGAACCATGCATTGCCTGCAGATGCAAGCCTTGTCTTGGAGAGCACACAGAAATTGATGTCAAGCGCAGCTGCATGCTGTGGTTGCGGTTGTGGCACTGCATACATCACAGCCTGTATGGAGGGGGAATACTGCTCAGAATGAGAACAGCATGAGTTCATGGTTGCTGTGATGTGCCATGAATACCAGAGCTCATGTTAGATCACAAACCTTGCAATGTCTGGTGTGCAGAGGTGCACGCAGTCCACCTAGGCCTCTTGCAGGAGGACACCATGGAGCAGTTGTTCTTGGAGGTTCTTGAGGGCCTTGGTCTGCCCCTCACCAGCCTCCCACCACATGTGCGGCTGTACCTCAGATACATCGCCGGGGTGCCAAGACAGCTCCAGCTGGTCTTCGCGGCGCTTGCGCTCTCACCAGACCCTGAGGCTTTCCTGCGCAAAGACCTCCACGATGGCCTGCGGCTCCACGAGGAGCACCCTGACAGGTGCGGCAAGCTTCGACGACGCATCATATTGTCAATGCTGTTGTAATGGTGTTCAAGGTGGTTGTCGGCAGCTAGAGTTAATCCCAAATTGGTGCTACTAGGCTCACCATCACTAATCATGAGGCACACCAGAATCAGGATTGTAAACATTTGCAATCAGAGATGCATCAGTATTGACGGTGCGTGCAGGCTCGGACATGTGCTCGAGGTGCTGCGCGAGCACCTGAAGACACACGTCTTGATGAGGGGCGACAACAGCAGCCTGAGCGAGCGGCCCTTCTTCAGGAAGGTGTTTGAGGCTGCCGCGCTCAAGGCGCTCAGCAACACCCCAGTGAACCAGCATCAGATTGTCGCGCCGGGAGCCAGCGACAGATGCCCGCTCAGCTGGTCCATGCTGCAGGCGCACGGCTTCGTCTCTCTCCAACCTGTGGGGCCAAAGTTGTACCGCGTCATCATGAGTCCTGCCATACTTGACATCTGGCTCGGGCATTGTGCAGGTGAGGGTGCTTCTCCTCATGTGATATCCCAGACAATGTCTGCACTGTGACAATCCATGTCCTTAGGTGCCAACTCTGGGCCAGGTCATTCTTTGTGTGAAGATGGTCAAGCCAGCAACTATGATAAGCCTTGACTGAATAGCACCACGGCGCGTGGTGCAGGCAGAGATCTCGCGGCTGTGTACAAGCTCCAAGATTCAGCGCTCAATGGCATCGCAACAGCCAACTACAACAGCCGGGTATGTCTCACAAGAATCTAGGTCTGCGGGCTAAATATGACTTGCTTCAGCAATATGCATATGACCATGCTTGTCTTGCTCCTGTCGCAGACAGGACCCAATCACGTGAAGCTGACCCACAGTCTAGTTTGGTTTTCGGCTGTGCATGCTTGATGAGTCTGTAGCCGCAACTAACTGTATGACATGTGGGTAAGCGGCATTGACTGATTCAGAAAGGGTCTGCAGGAGATTTTGGACCTGTGCAGCACCCTGGCGCTCTTCAGGATCACACACAGCCTGGCGCAGTGTTCCTTTGAGGACAGCTCCAAGACCCTGCGGGACATCTTCTGCTTGCCGCAGCATGTCATCGGCAGCGCGTTTGACACGCCCCTTGATGTCTCCTCCCTGAAAGATTTCAGGGTGTCAGTGAGATCCTGCACCTTCCCTGCAGAGCCCTCTGATCTTTGAGATGCCTTGAAAAGTAGTGCCACTACAAGTTGTGGACTGAGTGCAGCCCTTTCTGAGCGCTGCTTTTCACTCTTGGGCCACGTGGCCTTGCATACAGGTCAATGCATCCTGCACTGCATCGGGAAGTGTTCTATAGACGTGTGTGCACTTTCAGGTCTTGACGCACAAGCCCACATCGTCAGAGATGTCCCAGTGGCTGAAGACAGGGGAAATGGCTGTGGCAGAGGGCGGCCAGCTGGTGGCAGTGGACGCATATGTTGGCTGCTTCGCAGACCAGCGACCCGACTGGGCAGTGCGAGTGAAGACGATGTCCAGCAAGGTCCCGTACCTGCACCTGCAGGGGCAATCTAAGCAGCTTGCTCCCAAGAACAGGTGAGCGCAGTACAAGCGTACCACAGCATAGCATAGCAGGGGTATTTCTTTCCTGGGTACGTTTACCATGAAGGGCGTGGACTGCAGACCTGTGTATGTCTGTGCATGTGCGAGCATCTGCTCCTCCAATAAGGCAGGACACCATGCCCTCAGCTCTACTGAGGATGATTTGTGGGTCAGTCAATGGTTTAAGTGGGGTCTGGCATATCCAAAGAGCGGGAAGCTGCTGTCAATCACATTGCGGCCTTGTTGAAAGGATCACCAAACACTGGAGTAGGGAACATGTGTTAAATGGCTAGGCTAAAGCACCCAGCAGCAGCAGCTGGTCTGTCAGCACATCAGATCTGCTTATGCTCAGAAACTTGTCTTGGCCCTTGCAGGAGCAAGGCTCCCGGGGATGGGGGCCTGAGCCTAATCACCACTGAGCACAACAAGATGCACGGCAAGCATGAGCCAAATGCTGCACTCTTCGTCGTCACTGATCAGCACATGCCAGCAAAGCATGGCATCCCCAACGTGGCCGTCCTAAGCAGCTACGGGGAGGGTGCCAAGCATATCATGTACCATCCAGTCGTGGTCTTTGTGCGGCTCCTAAGAGACCTGGAGCAGGAGTGCCTGGGTGCATCTTTGCCCGCTGTCCCGGGAGTCACGGTGCGCAATTGTCCTTGGTGGAGATGTATACTGACCTGACAACCCCTTGGAGGTCATGTCACTCCAGCGGCCCCACACATCACTGATATTGCCTTGTCTGTTGCATATTTTAAGAGCAGCAGGGCCTCTCCTGCTTTTGAAAGAGTCACTGATGCAAGCAATACTTTGCAGGCAAAGCAGCGTGTCCTGGAGAACAAAGCCTTCGCTGAGGGGCTGAAGCAGGTAGGCATCTGACTTAGCTCTCGTCCAGACTACTTACTCTCCTTGCGCCCTGACGTGCAGCGTGTAGTAGGTCAGTGTGACACCAGTGCATCCCATGTCACAATGCATGACATGCAGGCTGCAAAGGCTCCCGCCAAGGGGAAGAAGCCTGGTGCTGGCAAGTCGGCCAAGAGGAGAGGCACTGTGGCAGCTGAGAGGGAAGCTGCTGCGACAGCCGCACGCGCTGCACTGCAGGAGAACACAGCCTCTACTGAGGGGCTGCAACAGGTAGGCATGTGACTCAGCAAGGCGTCCAGTCTGATTCCTGTTCTTGCGGCCAGATGTGCATTGTGCAGGAGGTCAGTGTGACACCAGAGCCTTCCATACGACACTGCATGACATGCAGGGTGCAAAGGCTCCTTCCAGGAGGAAAGCTGCGGCTGAGCCGCCTGGCAGGAAGCCGGCCAAGAAAAGCCGTACAGCGGCAGCTGAGAGGGAGGGTCCAGCAACATCTGCACTGCAGGGGAACACAGCCTCTACTGAGGGGCTGCAACAGGTACACATGTGACTCAGCAAGGCATCCAGTCTGATTCCTGTTCTTGCGGCCAGATGTGCATTGTGCAGGAGGTCAGTGTGACACCAGAGCCTTCCATACGACAATGCATGACATGCAGGCTGCAAAGGCTCCCGCCAAGGGAAAGAAGCCTGGTGCTGGCAAGTCGGCCAAGAGGAGAGGCACTGTGGCAGCTGAGAGGGAAGCTGCTGCGACAGCCGCACGCCCTGCACTGCAGGAGAACACAGCCTCTACTGAGGGGCTGCAACAGGTAGGCATGTGACTCAGCAAGGCGTCCAGTCTGATTCCTGTTCTTGCGGCCAGATGTGCATTGTGCAGGAGGTCAGTGTGACACCAGAGCCTTCCATACGACACTGCATGACATGCAGGGTGCAAAGGCTCCTTCCAGGAGGAAAGCTGCGGCTGAGCCGCCTGGCAGGAAGCCGGCCAAGAAAAGCCGTACAGCGGCAGCTGAGAGGGAAGGTCCAGCAACATCTGCACTGCAGGGGAACACAGCCTCTACTGAGGGGCTGCAACAGGTACACATGTGACTCAGCAAGGCATCCAGTCTGATTCCTGTTCTTGCGGCCAGATGTGCATTGTGCAGGAGGTCAGTGTGACACCAGAGCCTTCCATACGACACTGCATGACATGCAGGGTGCAAAGGCTCCTTCCAGGAGGAAAGCTGCGGCTGAGCCGCCTGGCAGGAAGCCGGCCAAGAAAAGCCGTACAGCGGCAGCTGAGAGGGAAGGTCCAGCAACATCTGCACTGCAGGGGAACACAGCCTCTACTGAGGGGCTGCAACAGGTACACATGTGACTCAGCAAGGCATCCAGTCTGATTCCTGTTCTTGCGGCCAGATGTGCATTGTGCAGGAGGTCAGTGTGACACCAGAGCCTTCCATACGACACTGCATGACATGCAGGGTGCACAGGCTCGTTCCAGGAGGAAAGCTGCGGCTGAGCCGCCTGGCAGGACGCCGGGCCGCACTGCGGCAGCTGAGAGGGAAGGTCCAGCAACAACTGCACTGCAGGAGAAAGGCTGAGGTCGAATAGGCAGGCAGCAAGAGGACAAGAAGTTGAGAATGTTTGCGTCAGGCCTGCATTTTCAAGGCATCTTTCTGACAACGATACTCTCATAGGCATATCTTCTCAAGACTAGGATCAGCTCATGGGCAGAGAATGCGACAGCTTTGATGTGTACGAATAATGAGTGGACACAGTGTATTCTGAACATCATAAAGTGCTGCAGGAGTATTTGGCCACTCTTCAGAATGGATAAATACATTCAATAGTCCCCGTGTGATGATGGAGTGATGACAGATCTGTCTAGACTTGCAGGATTGCTATCAAGTAAGCCTCACGAGATCAGGCCACAATATATTGATTGATTTAAGAAGCACCATTACCAAATATCGTGTTGCGAGCAACAACAGGAGGGTGCAGTTGTGGTGCATCCTAATCGAGCTGACCTCAGGCACATATATGTATATACTGCTCACTTGAAGACCTTCACCTCCACATTCTCCAACCCGGCAATCTTGTCCTCTTCATTCAGCATCGACCCAATGCGCTTTCGTGCTTCCTGCACAGGAACACAACTGCTTTAGCTCCGAGTTCCTGCAGATGATAGGGTCTTGCCTCTCCTTGCTGCCGCACTCCACAGGGTATTCACAGGCACATGGAGCTGCATGCGATGCTTCAGCTCTGCCAGAGGGGTGATCACCTCATCGCTGGGGTTGATCTTGGTCCAGGTATAGAGATCCAGGTCGAAGCACTCCTCCTTCATGATTGGGGGGATGTCCTGCCCCCTGAAGATCCAGAACCCCCTGCAGAGAGCACTGACCATGCTTACATGAGCTCACTCCTGTCCTACATTGGTAAGATAGGTTCAGATGCCCATATTCACCTGGTTCTTGCCAAGTTAGGGACGCTGACACCATGCGGGGAATGCCTCAGCTGAAAATTCTTGCTAGAGCCAGCATTATATGGAAAGATAAACTCCTGCAAACGATAGGGGTGTGACCTATGTACCTGATGGGAAACTGGCCCTCAGAGGTCTTCAGGATGCTCATCACAGCAAAGGCATGCTTCCTCACGTAGTCAATGCGCTGCAGGAAGCCACCAACCTGCAAGCACCTTGCTGGGTCAGAGCTTATCTGCGGTCAACTCAGCACATAGCAGTACTCCAGGATGGTGCCTGGAACTCAGATATCGATGCGGGCAGTCCTTCTCGACACTGACAGCTGTGTACAACGGCCAGTTTAAAACAAGGCACAGACAATCCTTGAGCAGGAGTGCACACCAGCTCACCTTGTTCATGACAATGAAGTTGACAGTGTTTTCCTCCGGGTACTTGTAGTCGCAGAAGCAGAGGCTGTAGCCCTCAGGGTCAAAGCCCTCAAGTGCTGCGCAGCCGGCAACAGCAGTGAGAGACAGCAGGAGATAAGCTCATATTCGCTCTTTTTGCTTTGATGCACCCAATTCAGGAGTGGTTTACGCAGATGAGCACTATAGCCAGCAAGAATCTGCGGTGCGTCAGGAGAACGGCAGGAGCTTGCGCACTTCCTGAGTCTGCTCCGTTCCAGAGGCCACTGACGCATATCTCCTGAAATTTGGCTGCAGGGGTGTTACTGTAGAGGCGCTTCCAGGAATCCAGCACCATTTTGCTGGGCGGGAGGGCTGCTAACGGGTCCTTTGGCTTCTCTTCTTCAGGTTCTGGCGTCGCAGGTGCTGCGGGCTGCATAACAACAATATAGGTCAGCAATGGCATACTGGTCAGAACAGATGCTTGAGCCACACTGCGGGCCAACAAATCAGTTCCTGCTGCCTTGAAACATCAGTGTGATGCGCCTGATTGCTAGCTGAGAGAGAGAAACATTACATCTCTTCCAGCCACCTAGGGCTGACAGCGCATGCTGCCAGATGGACATGCCAAGTCAGGCCTCCTCCAAGGCTGTTGCGCCATGAGTCCCAGTAGCTGCCCCAGGCCATGCGGGGACTACCATGGAAACAAGGCCCCGAAGCCCTGTGGCAGCCTCACCTTTGCTGCAGGAGGTGCCTTCTCTTGCACCTTCTTCGGCTGCTCAGGCTTGCTCTCCTTCGTGGGAGCGGCCGTGGCGGTGCTCTTCTTGCCGTCGTACTTCATGGGCTCCTTGGCCATCTCCACCTCCCCCATCACCCTGGCAAACTGCGGCTGGTGCACCAGCGTCATGAACCACCTGGTCACCGCCGGGAACTCCTTCGCAAAGGACCCGTCAAACACCTGCGCCATGCAGTGCGGAGGTCAGCTCCCCTGCTCGCGTCATGACCTCCGTCATGGCATCTCCTGAGACAGCAGGGCAAGGGGCGCATGGTCGGGGTACGCCACACCCAGCACAGCCGCAGACAGCAGCCATGGGACGCAGAGCTCTATAGTACCTTTGTGTGGCCAAAGCCGAGGCACCCACAGCATCTGCCCCCCAAAGGTCCAGAACCCCCTGCAGACAATGTCAATGCTCATATCATAGACCTGACATGGTTCTCAGCAGGAAAGGGACGCTGGCGCTATGCGGGAATGCCCCAGCTGAACATGCTTGCTAGAGCCAGCTGTAGGAGGCGCCGCGCAGACCCAGCGCGCCCCCAGCGCCACTGCCGTGCAAGCACTCGGTGCAGCACTGCACCTACAATTCTGCATTGTGCCTTGGGCACTGAAAACGACTAACAATTAAAGAGAAACGTCTCACCTTTGTGAAAAAGCCTTCAGGCTGGGTTACCTCGACCTCAGCATCCTATTCAGCCCATGACTCTGTGTCAATATGGGTCTGTTGCTGTGCTGCCATTCTGCGCCCTATTTTGCGCCAGGGCAAGCGGACCATAGACTGACAAAGAAACGGCACCGCAGTGGAATAGCTCGAATGCACAACTGATGCAGGCACAGGTGTCAATTTGCCCAAAGCAGGCTTCCTGTCTGCGTGACAATACACAGCTCAAAGTGCAGCTTACGAAGACGAACGGCACTGTAGCCTGCATGTGAGGGACATCCATAACTTCCGAGGCAACCACATCTCCAAAGCACTCGCAGCGCATGAATTGATCCGGTGGGTAGCTGTTGACGAAGCTGTTGAAAGTCGAAGATAGCCGTACCGTGAAGTCAGCAAGGACATTCCCCACGAGGCCTTTGGTAACCTTCTTATAAGAACCCCTCCTAGGACTCATATCGTAGTAGCTGTGACCTTGACCGTGCTGTTCATGCTCTTTAAGTGCTTCATGGCACCTCGTCTGCTTCCAAACGCCAGCTCCACTTTTGGAGAGGTGGGTGTGTCACCTAACTTAACATCCATTTGGGGAGGGCATCCAAGCATTGTTGCAGTGAACTATATACCATGCAGGCAGCCACCGGCCTAGAACACATTGGACTGCCTCCAGTAGTAGCTGGATTGGCAGTGCTAGTGTTTGCTCTTGTTATACTGGACACCTTCAATCAGAGCGTGTTGGGAGCGGGAACATTTCATAACCCTGTCAACAGCCTGGGGTTTGCAGCGGCCGGGAAGGGCCCCTTTGCCAGCCATGTGCTGAGAATGGTGACTTGCTCCTGCTTGCCAAGACAATTCACCTGTGCACATCTGTGCAATGCACCGCTCCTGTTGAAGCTATGCGCACTGTTGGCCAGCCAAAAGCTCTATGCTTGTCGGCAGCCTGATGTCTGCCACTGAGTGCTTGTCCTGGTGTAATGCAGCTTGCACAGGTTGGTGGCGGTGTTCTTGGGGCAGGTGGAGCGCTGTATGTCCTACCCAGCACCTGGAAGAGGTAGTGCCAGCGTCCTGGTGTAATGCAGCTTGCACAGGTTGGTGGCGGTGTTCTTGGGGCAGGTGGAGCGCTGCATGTCCTACCCAGCACCTGGAAGAGGTAGTGCCAGCGCAGTCTTCCTTTCTGCAGAGTCCATCTCTTGCTGGACATTTTGCTCACAGTGGCGTCAGCTGAGTACATGTTGTACACTGCATCTTGAGCTTGAAGTCATAGCCGTGCTTACACTTGATTGAATCAGCATATGTGGGGCCCAGCTTTCGTTTCCACCTAGGAGCCATTGAAAGCCTGCTGCAGGACTTTGGGCCCTCTCGCACACGGAGTGAAGCCAGGAGTATCCCTTGCAGCCGGCGTTGCTTGCGAATTTGCTCTGGCCTTCCTTCTAAACCTAGCCATCTTTGCATCAATGGGTAAGCATCATTCTTGCTTGGGTGTCAGCAGAGCCTGACAGGACTCCTTTAACTTGGCAGTAGACACTGCCGGCAGGCCTTGATGAAGCCCGCACATTGGACAAGGACAGCTCTGGATCAGCGTTCACACACCTGATGAGCATGCATCCGCAGGCACACAGCTTAAATTGGTAGGCGCATTGTTGCCACTGGTCGCAACAATAATTTTGGTTGTGGCTGGTTCTGGGCTGACAGGCCCCAGCATGAACCCAGCCCATGCCTTCAGTTGGAACTATTATCTACAGGTGCTTACTCATGACCCGATTGCAGCAGTATATGATGTGTCACCTGAATACAACAGTCAGTGCTGGCCCTCCAAGGCGACTCCTCAGGGCCTGGAACTCCTCTTGCAGCACCTCACCCCTTGTGCCTGGTACAGGGCCATGACATTACGGAGCACATGGCTGTCTTCTGGGTGGCGCCTTTCTCGGGGGCCTTGCTTGCCGGTCTGTTCTGCAGCTAGGCCGTTCTAGAGTTCTTGGACAGTGGTAGGTTGTGATGACACGTGAAGCTGAAACATTGGCCAACCCTAGGGCGCCTTTCCTGCTGGCCGCAGGGCTCAGCAAGGGAACGGCGATTTGTTAGGAAAGCCACAGCACTCATCAAGGTGTGGGCAGGATTGGGTGTCAAACCAAACCTTTCTACCTAGAGGCCAACAGCAGCTACGCCTCTGAACCGTGGTGGACGTTGGAAGGGGCGCGTTCTCGAGTTCCGACATGCTTGGGACGGGGAGGGGCCATCCCTCGTACGTCAGCAGTACGGACCGGTGACGTCCTGCCGACGACCCACACAGTGACGCCGTTGGGATGGGAGAGAGACGTCTGTAATACGCAATTGGGCCGTCCCGGGAGACGGCATAGTGGACGGCTAGGAGACATACGTCTGGTGTTCCACTGACGTCTCGATGACGTCTGCAAGATGTCCATGTGGCGTATCTCAGATGTCCTGTGCATTAGGCAGCTGTACGTCCCTTGCAAGTATCTGAGACGTCGATTGGAAGTCTGAAGGACGTCTCTCTTACATCCCACACCAGTCCTTTGCACATCATTATCCCCCTTCCAAGGGAGCTGCTGTATAGACATATAACATGTACAAAGACCCCTCTAGCTAGAGCAGATAGCTGACAGGCATGCTGCCACCATGCTGAGTAGGTCTCCTCTCTGCTGCTGCTGGCGCCTGCTGCGTCTCCACTCTCGGCTTGGCCGCGCCGCTCCCGACCATTTGCGTCCAAGCTGGGGGACTGTAGCGTTGCGCATGCATTTGATATATGGCTTCAACACCCTCCCCAGCACGATAGCACATTCCTGCAACCCACAGTGACCGCTTCCACGTCTGCCTGCATGTGCAAGACTCTCTAGCGCACCTCCAATCGACAAGCTAGGACACAAACATGTCAAGGCGCCGAAGGCGGTGGTAGCCAGCAGGCAATGGATCAGGAGCGCCTCTGCAAGAATTTCTTTTGCAAGCATTTTCTGCGGCAGATACGTATCAGGCAGGTTGTACGGACTGTCAAGTGATGCAGTATCTCATGCTTTGGGACTGGCTGCCCTGGCACGAGGTGCGTCACGCAAGGCATGTCCATGCAATTTTACCTGGGCGCTGCAGGCCTTCGCCGCGCGCCCTGCTTGTCTACGTCAGGCGTTGCGGCCCATGCGCTGCTGATCCAGCGCCCAAAGAACGGCATGCACAGCGCTACTATTGAAGAAGCGGAGCAGCCGCAGCTGCGCAAGGCACAGGTCCTGTTGGTCGGGCCCTGGGCACACAAGCATGGTCAGGCAAGTCCGCAAATGCAAGCATGTGGCTTTTGTCATGCCAGACTGGCACTGCTGGCACTCTTCCTCTCAAAGCGGTTACTTGTCATATAGAGCCTCTGAATTCATCTCGCATGATTGAACAATATCATGCTGTCGTGTGGCATTCAGAGCAGATCATGCCCCTTACCTCTCAGCGAAGCTACAGGCCCCTCACTCGCAGCCTCCTGCTTGCCCAGCACCTGCAGAATGTCTGCTTTCGTCTTGTCCAATGTCGCGGACTGAAAGAGAGCAGGGCAAGCCCTGGCTGCACCTGCACCCCACACCTGCACCCGCTCACTCCTCTCTGGTCATGGGAGCTTGTCATGCTGACGGAGTCAGTGCTGCAACAACAAACAAGACATGCTTTCTCTCAGACCTGCAAAAGGTATTGCCAGGATGATAGCGGTCTTACATGCGCATCGCGTCACCGCATGTGCAGAAGCTGGACATCAGAAGCGTTCTGCATCACACAGATGGATGTTACTGGAGGCAATGCATGGCCAGTAATCATGGAGGTGCTTATCCCGCTCAACTTCCACACGCTGTTGTCTGGCAGGGCCAACTGCAGATAGGCTCCAGCGCTCAGCTCAGCGTAGGACTCAGGCCATTTGCCCCTGCACAAAGTCCCATACAGTCACAATAAGCGTCTGTCACCCTCCTGTTCCCAGTATGCTTGCTAATGCTGCTATGCTCGCTTCTCCTGAGATTCTCCCCACCCTCGCAGGACTGCTCTCAAGCCTTCATAAGATTTATGCATCTTGCTGCAGATTGCTATCGTCTTGTACTGACCATGCAGGTCCTGGAAAACCTGCATCACTGAGGTCCTAGCAGGCAGCATGACTTGTGGGGAGCGTCAGCATGCCACAAGCAGACTGCTCTGCTCCACTTTCTATAGAATATGCAGCCCGCAGAAGGCAATGACAGCACAGACATCCTGCCTCAGAGTTGCCAATACATGACATGGCAGGCAGTGCAGCACCTGCAGGTGGAGGAAAGGGCTCAGAACTCTCCTGGCCAGTGTGACGTCAGCGCCTGCTTTCACATGTGGGCGCGCGCAGCGCAGTCTGCAATCCAACTCCAGAGGCATGGAGAGGCCCAAGTCATTGAGCCATGCTGCAAACCTGCACCTGTGAAAATGTTATCTTGCTACCGGTCACAAGCGCAGACCTCACAGCCTGCAAGCTATCAGAAGCTACTCTAAGCTGCAGACGGGATGTTCCCTGCCTTCAGACCCGTCCACAAAGCACTTCAATTGGCATCATGCCTGTTGTCTGCACTTGTATAGCACACCCTTGTCCTCAGTCTCTTGACCGCAGTCATGCCAGAAATACACAGGCAACATACTGAATTGGTTGTGCAGAGGGTCACATCATGGTCCTCTGATTGACTGGGCTGTAGCACCTAACTGTGTCGCACCTTATAAGGCACGCGAGCTGCGCACCAGCAGGCTAACCACACATGCCCATTGGACACAGTACGCCCATTGTCCGGAGCACATCTCCTATCATTGGAGATAGTATCCATCTCCCAGCCATTTAACACAGTCATAAACTCAACCTGCAGCAGCACAACCGCTGGGTAAGCTCATACAGGCTGCCATTGTGTTAGACATTACATGTGTCGATCTGTCCAGATTGACAGACACTACTTATATGCATTGGCATTGTGGATGATGCACCCTCCTGAGCGTTCCTCGCCTGTTGCATCCTAGATCGCTGGTGTCCGCCTATACTGAGACAGACCGTGCTGAAGACCTTAAAAGGCTTAGAAGCCGCAAGGGACAAGCTCGTCTTGACAGGCAAGATGGGTGCCTGCATGCCATGATGTTGATGCACTTCAGGCTCCTTGGCATGCAAACCTGCAAGGGTCGTACCTAGAGCTAGCACATGCACGGCAGCAATGCTTCAGAGCATGCTGAGCATGTATAAGAACACTGCTTATGGGAGGCTGCCTTTGTCTAGCCACATTGGCTAAGCTCATGACTGTACCTACTTGATTCTGGCTAAGCCTCCCTAGTGCAACAGGCACGAATAACATCACAGGGAAATGGGGCCCAAGCCGGCAGCATTCCTGACATAAGAAATTGATCTGCTGGCTAATGCTGTACGCAAGCCTATAAGTCACCATCAGAGGGCTCGAAAACACCCAGAGCCAGACCATCGGCTATAGTGTCAGCTTGGCTGCTATATCCCACACAAAACTGTATCACTATCACCGTTGAAAAGGAAGAGATTGGCTGCGGGTCGTAAGGGTGCAGCTCGAACAAGGGCCTGATCCAATCCTCGCGCCTAAATGCTAAGGCTTTGTTTCGCCGAGAAATTTGGTCCGGGAGTTGCTCACTGCTTTTATAAAGGAATTCCGGCAACACTGGCAGCTCTTCAGAGACGAGGTGTGTCCTTCAGTGTTAGCTGACTCATGACAAACCCCAGCGCAGGCTGGCTTCCTTTGGCTTGGTGCGCACCCTGCCAGTTGTGTGACGACCCAGAAACACTATACTGCAATCCCGACCAATGAATGCCGCTTTCGAAGCTATTGATGCTCGTCTAAAGCCGGGAATCCAATGCATTGCATCTGAGCGTGTCGCCAAGCCGGCAATGGGCATGTCGGCTCAGCCTCAATATAAGCCTTCGAAACGCCACAGAGAAGGCCTGTGGACGTCGGATATGCGCGTAAGGGCCGTCTGTGAGACATAAGGGTGTTCCGGTGTCGGGACGGGCACGTGACGTCCATGTGGCAGCTTGATGAGGGTCGTTTAACCTTTAGTGTATGGCAGGGACACGAACGCCGTGGTCCTCGCATGATTTCAGATCTACCATCGCTGACTCTCTGACGTTTTGAAATCGCGCAGCACTTTTCAACTAGGGAACTTGGTAGTGTGTCGATAGGCCTTTCAAGTAGCTCCGGCATCCGCCACGATTAATTCACCGGCCGCCTTTCTGTGTTTCACTTGGATCCTCAGCTCGACAAAGCAAGTAGGGTCCTAGCGAAACGCGACTACTGCTTTACCCTCACACGCATAGATACGTCTCTCGTGTGCGCTGCAGCGGACGTCGGTCGTGACTACGAGCTCGCAGTCGGTACCTCTGCAGCACCAGTGTATATTCGGAGTTGCTGCTGCTCATTAAAAGCCCGCCTCAAATAAACACGTATGGAAAGTACATGTTCTGAAACCGATAAGGTGTGTGATTCTGGATAGCGGCTGATGAGTGTAGAAGCGTGCGCAAGGAAACGCACTGAGGATCTTGCCCAAGTAGTTGCGGCGTTGCATCACATGATGTGTGTGCTTGTTTCCAGGGACAAATGCTTGAGGTAAGCATCTTGCCCAAGAGGGATGGAAGGGGTCCGTTGAGGTTCCCGACGTCGCTGCAGCATGACGCGGCCATCATTATATACCATTTAGAGGAGGCACACGGACCTGGAACCCTAGCTGACTCCCAAGGAAATGTTATCGAACCCGACCCAACTTGCCAACTAAAGCCAGAACAGTACTTCTTTACTCTGTCGAATGCCATTGAAGGTAAAACTGCGAGTTGTCATCATGCTTGCCGTCTTCCTTGAGATTAGAAATCTACTTGCAAGGGAGGGGCTGTCTTTGCAGTTTGGAAACTTTTACAGCTGGTCCTAAACACACAGCTTTGTAGTTGCTTTACCCTTATAGGCTGCCCCGCGCAGGGGCCGCGCGCATACGTGTTATCAATGCGCTTGAGCAGCAGGCAGCACACTTCACTGCACTTCAGAAGGGTCGTGTTGCAATAAGCGGACTTGCAGGCTTTTTTGGCGAAGCCCTTGCCACGAGAGCTTTTGAGGAGGACAGGTACTGTTCGCTTTGTCATTATTGGGGTCCCACGTATTGACGGCCTGTCACAAGCACGGAGTTTATTCAGTCCTCGTATGTTGGATCATCCAGGTTCTTGATTGAGATTAAGCCCTTGCTGAGGCAAGGTGCGAAGCACCACAAATGCTGCCCTGCATGTAATTGTAGTGCCCCAGCAGCTCCCTGCATGCTCCTGAAAGTCTGACCTTACATGGCAGTCTTGCAGCTATATTGCAAGCATGGGAGGTGCCTACTGGCCTAGTGCCCCTCTGCAAAGCAGCCATGAAAGCGCGAGCTTTGAGGAATAGCACTAGGAGAGGGCTTTGCATGAGCATGCGCATCCGAACTTGAAATGGGGAGTCGCTATCATGGTATTTAGGACGGCATCTGAAGTATCCCCTATCGTGGGTGTTTGTGCAGGCAAATAGAGGAAGAGAAGAAGCGCCTGCGTAGTGAGCATGATGGGAGGGATGTCAACAGATGGGTGGGGGCGATTCCCTTTGCTCCAGCGTGATCAGGAGCTGGACGAGGCCGTCTCCCATATGGGACAACTTTGGACCTACAGTCATGATAGCCTGGCGCTTGATAGTGCCGAGTAAGATGCTTATTCAACATCTGGCCCAAAGCATTGTCCATTTGAGCATCAAGCTGCCCATCTCGGTATTCGTCTTTAGTGCAAGATGTTCATGCCAAAGCTTCCTACATGTGTAGGTTTATGCA
Source organism: Coccomyxa viridis (assembly GCA_963930925.1). NCBI lineage: Eukaryota > Viridiplantae > Chlorophyta > Trebouxiophyceae > Coccomyxaceae > Coccomyxa > Coccomyxa viridis. The sequence goes on along the minus strand of CAWVOJ010000006.1, from coordinate 31,285 downwards.
AAAGGCACACCTGCAGATTGTGCTCGGCGCCCCTGGCATTGGCAAGACCACCTTCATCAACAAATTGGGAAGCCTCATCCTAGACCGCATGGACAGGGAGCCCCAGTGGCTTGCACAATATACGGGGTTTCGCGAATGCTTGCGGAGTTGTCTGGACATATGCATTCCCTACTTCTTCACCTTGGTATCTGCACTGAATCCCTCCTCCTTCTTTCATGTTTGATGGGAAGTCTGTATTCTACTCATGTCTTGCATGTGAGCTAGTAGCGCAGAAGTAGTGGGTTGTTACCTTCAATTTACAGATGACCGTCGTTGCTGCAGGAGATCTCGCGGCATGTTAACGCCAGCTTCCAAAGTAGTAGCCTAGTCGCACACCTCTGCAGTGACCCACAGAAGATGTTAGCGTTGCTCTTTCTATTGGCAATTTGCCTACGTGTGAAGCGCACTATCAGGACTCTGGCGCAGTTGGTCCGGGGGCTGCCCGACCAGCTTTTGGCCATCCTTCAACCTGAGCATGTTGTGGAATACATACAAGCACACTTGCCACGTGGCGATCAAGCCTCAGAGACTTTCATCATATTCGCGTTTGATGAGGTGCGCTTGTCACGGCTGCAGTTCAGTCATGCAATGTCATTTTAGCATTGCTCATCTTGTATCTGATGCTAGAACACCGTTAGCATATGATTGTGTGTCAACCCACAATTTGATTGTGTGCAGGTGTCCGGCCTTGGCCAGCATTTGCTGCGCAGATTGAGGGGTGCCCTTGGCGAGGTGGCCCGCGCTAAAGGATTGATGCCCCCTAGAGCAAGCTTTGCAATAATGTGTGGAAGCAACCAATGGGATTGCCCAAGCCTGCACCGAGAGAGAGAGCTCGTATTGACTCCCGCCGCAGCTGACAGACCATATAGCAGTGCGGGCGGTGCGGATGCCCATAGCATGTCAAAGGCAATGCATACCTTGCAAGTGAGTTGCTTTCTGCCAACCCTCTCGTGAGCCCTTAGCCCTTGATGGATCGGCTGCCTCAAAAAGCTGTTTGGAGAGAGCCATAAATGCTCGTTTGCCATTGCTTGGCAATCAGGAGATCTGCACAAAATTAAGCTTAACACCTGCGTGAGTAATCTTGCAGCTGCCCTGTGTACAGGGGCTACAGGCGCTCAATACTCCACTCGCACATGGTTCAAGAGAGCTAGCATCAGCATTGGAGGAGTCATCTACGAGTGTTGCAGCGCAACATCTTTTGCCCGTCATGCGAAGCCCTGAAGGTTTCCTACCTGATATAGGTATCATGAGCATATACCATGCACGGCTGATTAGATGTTGTATGCATAAACCTACTTTCTGCATGCTTGGTTGGTGTCCTTCTTCACACAAGGCTACAAGTTGTCACATATGCTGTGCAGCTATACAGAAAGTGTACCTGAGTTTGCTCACTATGGACAATATGGAGCTCATCATCTGTGGGATTCTTGAGAATTTTGGAATCAGCCTTACAGGCCTTGGGGTATCAGAGTATGTCAGGCTCCTCCTTAGATATATACCAGGGGTGCCTAGGCACCTGCAGCTGGTATTTGCAGCTCTCGCCGAGTCTGCACATGCTTATGAATTTCTGAGGAGCAAACTTCTTGATGGCCTGCACATGATTAAGGAGCATCCAGAGAGGTTGGCTGCCTTTATTATATTTATGAATGGCAGCTATACTCAGCTACACTTTATAGTACCAATTTCAAGCCTTGTCTCCCCCTAATGCATAAAGCGTTACCTATGCAACCCTTGTTGTGTTGGTTCTTGCAAAGTGAGAGCTTGTGCCCTTGGATTTTGCGCAGGCTGAGGAGCGTCTTCATAAGGTTGCGAGAGTTTGTGTGTGAGGCCATGCCGATGAGGGGCGACACAATTTACCTTCGTGACAAGCTTTTCCAGGCAGCTGTGCTGAGAGCTTTGAGCAATCGCCCGGTGCAAGAGCACGACACAGTTTTGCCAGGAGTGAGCGAGTACCCCTTGACCTACACACACTTGCAAGCACACGGTTTCATCTACCTGCAAAGGTTGCCATCTTGGCAATTTCAAGTGATTATGAGCCCTGTGATCCTCGACATCTACTTGACTGCACACGCTGGTGAGGCGCCACTCACCCATATTTCCGATCTGCCGATATGTCATGATGTCGTAGTAGACTCTATGCAAGTCTTCTCTTTGAAAATTGCTAAGCAAGATTGATGTACAGTGGGTGACCAGTGCCAGCGTATGTTGGGTGCAGAGCCTGATCTCTTATCCATCTACCAAGGCCACAAATCTGAGCTGTACGGCATTGCGAGCATGAGTGACGTAAGTAAGGTGTGCACATCATCACTTAACTCTGCTTCAAGTGTGTGCAAATTACAATCATTGTTCCTCCTTCCTTCTTCTCTTTGCCTTCCGTGCATACAATAAATATCATTGTAATCTCTTACAAGACATGTATGGTGCAACACTTGACTTGAATGTCTGCAGGATACTCTCACCCTATACAGTTTTACATTCATGTTGCGTACAGCGCTCATTTTGGCTAGATGCAATTCTTCTGGCTTCGGCACATCTATCCGTGACATTTTGTGCTTACCGGCGGAACTCGTGGGGCCGGCACTTGATGTTCCTCTCGACCTATCCTCCCTAGACAACCTAAGACTGGCAGTAAGAGTTTATGCTTTACCTGTGAAAGATTTGGATGATTGGTATGCAATAGATTGACAACACAATGCACAATCTTGATGTGGGCTTGACAATCAGCCAAGATGTTGTTTGTAGGCTGTGAGGACTTCCACATATGCTTCTGTGCCTATACTCTGTGCTAGATCCCCTCTCTTTCTTAATCCATTTGTGCTTGTAGGAACTTAGAGCCAAGCCAACACCCACGGAACTGACGTACTGGATAAGACATGGCGCAATGAGGCTTGATGGCAGCGGTATTAGGCTTGTCGATGCCTACACAGGGTGCTCAGATCAGGGAACGTCTGTCTGGGGCTGCAGGCTACGCGCTTTAGACCCTGCTCTTCCACATGTCCACTTGCAAGGGCAATCAAGGTGTGTCTTATTGAAGGGGATACAGACTCATTGCGGGTAAGGATATCCCATGAGTGGTGAAAGCCATACTAGGATCATTATGCAAGATGGTAAGGAAGAAGGCATTGCTACACATGTTGAGCCTCGTGTGAGTCCTTCCAGTCATTCGTCATGGAAGATGCAACGAGCCAATGGATGGTGCACAAGCACTCTTGTGTAAGTCGCTCCAAAGGGAGAGCAATGGACGTGCAAGGCCACTGTGCTTGACAACACCACAGCGCCGGTGGCTGTGTAGAATATTGCCTGACGATGCTTTCAGGCATTTATTTGATGCTTGCAGGGCTGCGCCAAATGACAAGGGGCTCAGCTTCATTCAATCTGATGGTGCAACTCTGCACAGGGATGACTATAAAGATGCTCCTGTGTTGTTGATGATGGACCAGAGCCCGTCAGCCATGCACCAGCTGATGACGATTGCAATATTGAGCACCCTTGAGCATCACTCGGGCGACACCCAGGCCCCAGTCTTGTACCAACCAGTCTTGAATAATGTGCGGTTGATGGACGACGTAATGAGGAACTGCATGAGCGCATCCATCCCCCATGACCGCCGCAAAGAGGTAGGCAACCATTACCCCTCATTGGCCATTTGCTCAAGCAGCAGAGCATACGACCAATTAGCCTTGAGCCTCTTGTGCGCATGTCTGAGGACATATGACCCTCATGGTTGCAAAGATGCATGGCCCCTCATAGTTGTATGAGGGTGCACCCAAGGATGTAAGGTCCAGGAACTCAATCCTGGCAATACTATTGTAGGGAAGGAAGCGTAAGCTGTCGTTGGGTGATCATGCCAGGGGCTAAGCAGAGGTACGCCGAGCAATGGCTGCAATGCTATGTGTCACACTACCACAAGAGTGTATGGCGTCCAAACCCAGCAGCACATGTACTATGCACGCGCTTGATTCAATCTTGGGTTGGCAATTACATGCTGTGCAGTCTGCATCAAGGGAAGGTCAAAGGCAGGCTCTGAGACCTCCATGCCCAGTGGTGATATTCTCCGAGGAGCTCATGTCCCCATTGATGTGCAGGCTGCTTGTCATGACCACTCTGCTCCTGAGTAGCGCCAGCCCCAATGGCGCGTGCAGCCTACACGATCAGGCCTAGCGAACGGAGTAGGGGTCGTTGGCACCCGGCATCCTTCTGCACCGACCACTGCCTATGCGGTGCGTGCCGTCCGCTCTCCTTGCACTCCTCAATGAACAGGGCCTTATCCATAGGATTATGTGCGTTGTAGTTGCATAGCATGATGTGTTGGTGGAAGCAGCTACACCCCTCACTGATTCTGCAGCTATGTGACCTCTCGAGCTAAGCAATGCAATCACATGCACTCAACTTTCCACCTACTGGCAGTGCATGCAAACTATTCTTGCTTTGCCTGACTAGAGCAGTCCGCGTAGCCTTGGAGGCCGCTGTCTGCTCAATGAAAGACCCTTTTGAGGCCGCTGCTCAGACACTGAATAGCCACCTGGGCATTGAAGCGCAGGCTGCGTCCAATAAGGCGGGCAAAGCAGCCGATAAGGCAACCGACACTGCTGAGCAACCACCTGCCTCCTATGGACGCCACCAACACTCCGGCTGAAGCTGCTCCAGTGGTAAGTCTGCATCAATGACTCTGCTACGCAGTTTCCTTCACCTGCTCAAAGACACCATGACAGTGCGTCCTGTGTACCCCTTTGCTCTGCCCAAGTATCCTGAATACACCTGCCTTCTGTCAACCGCACTCCTCCCTCTGTCAGATGCAAAAACTCAACGCTCTTGAGACAGGAGATGGATGAGAGTGCATGACTGCTTCAAGTCATAGAGGGGGCAGCTGGTGGGCTCACAATGCAGTGATTTCCATGCAGGTCCTGGTGGGCGCAAGTTTTCCCTGACAGTTCCTGCCTCTATGGCCTTCACCTGGGCGCTGTCGAGCCATTTGCAACAGGAGTCAGCATGTCACCTTTGCTGACCTCTCTGCGCCACAAGGTATCTCCATATCCTCTGTAAGACCCGGACCTTTACAATCTTTCACATTACCTTGTGATAAGTGTTCTGCCATGTGACATGGGAGTCCTTACCTGGCTTGGGCATGTAGGCCTGCAGTATGAGCACTGACTGGATCACCAGGAATCACTCTATGCTAGCAGGCTTATCATGCTCAGGCGGCCTTGGTCTACTGCTACATGAAGCGCTGCGCTGTTGCTTGAGAGTTGTGCCGCTGCATCACCCGAAGATACTGGATGCATGTCTATGTCATTTTGCTCATGCGCTGAACGCGTTACATTGTACCGTGTATGTGAGCATCTTGCACGGTGTTGTCAAGGGCAAGCGAAGCTGTCTGAGGATCTCCTGGTGTGCAGGTAGTGAATACGGATCAGACACCGCTAAGCCCAGCCTGGGGGCCGCTTGCTCCCGCAGGATGCTACCAAGGAGGCATGCACTCTCTGAGCTGCAATGTGCTGTAGCTATTGCGCATCACTGTGAAGGCTGCAGAGCGCTGGAGGACATGCCTGCAGCATTGGCGTGACGCAGAAGACCCTTAGCACACCAAGCCCTGTCATCGTGTCATGCTTAGGTTTTTAAAGGAGCCTGCTTTGTGATGGCAGGCCCGACAGGACACACTCTGATTGTGTTCAACACTTCAGGAGCTTGCTCAACTTGTATCACCCTCTTGGGGATGCCTTAGTCGGAGGTGTGCAATGGACTCTGATACTTTATGGAATTGGCAGGCGACCAGGGCTGAGGCGTAAATGCACAATCGGGTGTGCTGCCAGGGGCTTCAGGACAGTGAGCAACACAGTTGCAAACTGCAATATTGACTTGATTGAATTAATTATGACAAGGCAATGAACTCCGCACTGCCACCCAGATCCTGTACGTGTATCGAGAGACTTCAATAGCTGTCCACAGCCCCTTGAGTGCAGCTCTGTGCAGAATCAGGCAAACAACATAAGCCTTTAAGAGAGTGCCCCTTCATCTCTACCAGTGCATAATCTCATCATCCTCAGTGGCAGTAATGACACGCCTCATGACGACCAATTATTATTGATTGGCGCTAACGATTTACGTGGAGCGGGCCACTCTTCGTATGCAACATTTGAGCCCTTCATCACAGAAAGGATGTACCGAGCCGCATCTGCAATGACTTCTTACAACCGAACTGCAAGTGTACGCCTCTGATCCGCGCATTACTTCACGGTAGCGTGAGCTCAGCCTTCTCGCACATGCTTCGCACATACAGGATGAGCAGTCTGGACGCAACGTCGACATGAATCAGTATCAGTAAGTACTGTTGCGTGGTGTTCTGTGCCATCGACTACACATGCCTAACAAGTATATAAGCAAGATGCTTGCACACAACATCGTTGTCTGCATAGCAGAACAAGTGGCCGTAGCGAGAACATCCATGGGGATAGGACATTTCTATGCAGTCTGTTCGAGGTTTTGGGCCATGGCAAGGACTCTACTGTGTACAAGGGGAGGAAGAAGCAGACAATATGCTACTGTGCCATCAAGCGCGTTCCGAAGACCGCAAAAGGACGTGTCCTTCAGGAGGTGGGCTCTGTAAGCCTTTGCTAAACAGATGCCCCAGATTCCCAAGCATAAGATCACGAGCTTTCTCAAGTCAGAGCAGCTTTCATGCAGGTCCGAGCCATGACAGCACTCCAGCACAACAATGTGCTCAGATTCCATTCATGGTGTGCCGCCCCTTTGCGCTCTGCTGAAGGATATCAAATCGGGCATAAGGTTTGTCGAGCACGCAGACAGCGAGGTCTTTGTCCTGCTGCAGTAATGTTAGATAGGTGCTGCAGAAGGACTGCAAGGCAGTACGGTTGTCTGTACATGCAGGTGTGAGACGAGGAACCACCTGTGGCTGGTCCTAGAGTATTGTGTGGGCGGCGATCTTCTGACCCTGCTGAAAGAGGAGCCTGTGCTGTCAGAGGACTCTGTCCGCGGTTTTGGTCAGGACTTAGCGCTTGCACTTCAGCATACGCACGCCAACGGCCTGGTGACTTTCATCTGCTCGCATCAAGGACGGACGGCCCACCCTGTGATGCTGTGACCCTACTGCATCAGGATTGTACATCCCTGTACCGTGATCTGGGGTCGCGCCTGCAGGATTTGAGCTTGGGCAGCCAGCCTTGCTGTATGAGTGTTCAGAAGGTGCATGAGGTTTTCGAGACCCACACTGCAGGTGTACTGTGATCTCAAGCCATCCAGCATATTGCTGGATGAGAAGGGAAGCCTCAAGCTGGGCGGTTTTGGCCTGTCTCAGAAGATTGCCACTGTCCAGCCCTTGACACTGCAGCAGGTGCCCCTTCAATACTCTTCGATCTTGGCGCCTCAAGCCCTGCATCGTCCGGCCTCTGTGGCGCGCGCATCATCCATGCAGCACAGGCTCTATGAAGAACGTGTGGGACTCTGGTGAACTGGCTGCAGCATCCGCGCACATGCAGGCAAAGAGAGCATCGCCGGCATACATGGCGCCGGAGCTGTTCCAGAGTGGGCCGCAGAGCACAGCCAGCGATTTGTGGGCACTGGGCTGCATCCTGTATGAGTGTGCGGCTGGACAGCCGCCCTTCTCCGCAAGCTCACCCACACAGCTGGTGCAGGACATCATGGCAGCAGACCCCGCCCCAGTTGCAGGTGCAGGCTGAGCTGGCACACCCCAGATACTGCAATCCCCTGCATATGCTTGAGGTGATGCTATTGGAGCTGATCAGCAGGGCCCCAATGCTAGCATGCTTGCTTGTCTTCCACAAAGTTGCAGTACTGCTTGAAGTTATACCATGTGCATTCTGAAGAGTGCAAGCAGCTCTCTAAACTCTCTGACCTGAACCATGCTGGTTCACGTCCAGATGTCAGCGCGGCCTTTGAGGATCTCATCACGCGCCTGCTGGACAAGAATCCTGCCACCCGTATTGGGTGGGAGGAGCTTCCGCAGCACCCTTTCTGGGAGAGCCCACTGCCCCAGGCTGCCGTGCCCAAGCAACCGCTCTTGGAGGCCTTCATCGCACAAAAGAACCTGGCACCACACAAGGGAGGCACGCCCAGCCATGAGGTGAATCCTTCTCCACACAGTGCCAAGCAGAACCATGTCAGCTTTGCCTTGACGATGAGACGCTTACTCCATGCCGATCCTGTAGAGGGCTTTTGCTCTGCCGGAGCTTTCCAGATTTGCCTCTCCTGTGATGCAGAATGGCAATCATCACCTGCAGAGCGTGTCGGCAAGCAGCATAGGCGACTTGCGGCGCATACCAGCAGATCTGCCCAACCGTTCAGAGGCGGATGAGCACATGAGTGACGGCTTGGAGGCATCTGCGGCACCTGTGAGCACTGAAACTGTTTGCCTGAACGGCGATCACGCAGCACCGACCTCTCAGAGCTCTTTACCCAGCGCAGGCATGCTGCTTCTTCATGCCATATCTTCCACATCTTGCTCTGAGCACCTGCAGTGTGCGCCTGCTACTGCAGAGACAAATTTGGCTTGATGAGCGTTCATCATGTGCCAAGAGCAGATCCTGCAAGTATGAGCAGGTAGAGACTCGGGCAAAGTACCTGCTGAAACTTTACTGCCTCCATTCCTTGTCATCATGCTACTGCAGACAGTGCATACCAGCACAGCAGCGAGGCACTGGAGCATGCCATCCTGGATGGAGGCGAGACGCCTGCGTTGCCATCAAGCAATCGCAGACCGCCTGCTTACGGCGCAGCAGGCGCCCTTCGCCAGCCGGACTTTGGCATGCAAGATGCTTCCAGTGCTGGACAGGGCAACACAGGAAGCGCTACAGGTGATCTTCTGTCACAAGGGCAGGCAGGCTTTGGTACTGGGAGGCAACTTGACAAAAAGTCTGATGCTGGTTGTGCAAGGTGAGCCTCTTACGCACGACTGCACAGACAGTCATCCATGACTGTATCCACATATGATTTGCAGGAGGTCAGCAAGATCATAGCATACAAGGAATAGTGTGGCACGCTTCAGACAGGAGACCTGCCCCCATCGTGGCCAACGTATCTATCGAGAGGCTTAGTCTAGCACAATGGGATGCTTCAACTCTGCCCTTTGAGGCACTGGTGAGCCCATCACTTCTGTGTGAACCTCCCGCCATCAGCAAATATGAGAAAGCCAGCGTCGCAGTACGGGGCTAGATATGGCTGGCTCACCAGTGACTGACCTGTAAGCAATGGCACTTTGCAGGGCATGGAAGATTTTGAAGACATGGCCGAAGATGAGGCTGTGGACTTCTTCAGGGAGGTTTACGACTCTCTCCAGGGCGCCGGATCCGCCAAGCTCAAGGCAAGACCTCCACTGTGCGTGAGTATTTGAGGAACAAAGCTGCGTCAACAGCGAGCTCCTTATTGCCACCCCATGCACATGCGGAGCAGTCCATGCAAACAGGATCCACTCACAAGACAGCATGTAGGACAGTGTATCGTGGGTGGGCATAACCATGATTTGTGAGCAATCTGCCAAGCACGCAAGCAGTGACAGCGCTGGGTGCGTGCAGGTGAATGTGCTGAACTACCTGCAGAGCATCATCAGCGGGCAGGCCACGGCAAACCCCGTCATGGACTCCCCCATCACAGCACTCATCGTGCAGATGCTGCGCGCGCCGCAGCAGGGCGCCTTCCAGGTGCTGCTGGCCACCATCCTGGGCCTCCTCGTCCGCCACTGCACCTTCATCCCCGCCGGCCTGGCGCAGTGCGGTGAGCCACCGCCGCCAAGCAGCCCCCTGACCACTCACGGCACCCCGCTTGCATGCATGACGTGATCCCTGTTGCCTCAGTACATACACTGCTTGTGAACACAATTGGAGGACAGGAAGGCATGCAGGCGTGCTGGACACCCTGACAGAGGCGCTGGGCACAAAGGATGTGCGCCTGAAGAGGCGGTGCATGGCCTGCTTGGGCGAGCTGCTGTTCTACATTGCGGCCATGCCCGCAGAGGCTCGCGATGCCGGCTGCTGGGAGGTCCAGGATGCCACGCTGTCAGCCGTCATTGGCCTGTTGGACCCAGCTGAGGACAGCATTGTTCAGGTGCCTGCTGCCCCTGTGCCCGTTGTCTCCGGCATCTAGGCTTAGCGTAATACTTCTCCGCTCTTGTAGTGTCTGGACCTCCTGCGCCTGAATTGGGACTCAGCAGGCCATGATGTAGGTGCCTGCTCCGGTCTTGTTGTGCAAGAACTGTTCCACATCAGGCACACAGCACAAGGAGTGGAGGCACAGAATGGCCTGTCTTTGCTGACAAAAACATTGGCAAGCACATGTGTATGACCACTGCTGAGTCATTCCTGAGGGGGATGAACCCTGCAGCATTACGCTGTGAAGACCTTGGAGAACCTGTACACCAGGTCGGACCTGGGGGCGGACCTGGGGGCTGAAAGCCTTGCCCAGCCAGGCACTGCAGGCAAGATAGACCAATCCTAGCACAGCTCATATACAAGTCTGCGTAGCCTTCTCAAGCTCAACATTCTGACATGTGGCAGCAGGTCTTGTCATTGGTTCGGCAGCAGGCTTCACTTCAATGTCCTCTGGCATGACTTAGCTTCAGGGCCAGGAGGCAGCATGCACAGCATGCTGCGAGATGGGTCTTAGATGTTATGAGACTCTGTGACCCCATGCAGACGTTCTGCTCAAGGTCTGGACGAGCGCCCAGCAGGAGCCTCTGCGCACCTGCGCAGCATCAGCTCTGTGCCGGATGTTGCGCTGCTACCCTGGTTTGGCAGGGCCTGTCACCAGCCGGCCTGCCTTCATTCAGCAGGTGGGCAGCAGACCCCAGCCATTTGTGGAGGTTCCTGGCCTGGTTTGGCGATCATGCACATCTCGCTGTCTCTCATGTAAACTTAGTCAAGGCCATGCACTCAGGACGAATGAGTGCGGGATCAAGAGTCCCAGGTGCAATTTCCATCTTCACAATACTGGAGGCTTCTTTATGTCTGATAATTGGTGATAAGTTCCTGTATCACTGGTGCATCTGTGCAGGTTGCTGCAGGCTTGTTGGCCTCTGCACAACACTCGACTAAGGTCCTCTCTGTAAACCTGCTGAGCTTGGATCTTCAGCAGCCCGCGGCTGCCAGTCGCCTACAATCGCTTCAGCAGGTACATATGTTGCAACTTCAACCACTATCTATTGCCATCCACATGGTATCAACTCCAAACAGAAAGCGTGAAAAACTCCAACAATTTGGCGCAGAAGCAGCGGCAGGAGCTTGTGCAGAGCTTGATCAGCCTCCTGGAGCCAGCAGATCTGCTTGCAGCCAAAGCACTTGTTGCACTTGGCCTCCTCTGTGAAGCAGATTATGGCCTACTCAGTGCAGTAGTGCATCCGCAGCTGCTTCAGCAGGTGGGTCCTGCCTCAAGATTTGCCTGATACAGTCAATCAGAGGCTACATCTAGAATTGGGATCCCCCGAGCACGTTCAGACCCTGTTAGCCATTCATACATGCCAGGTCAGAATGAGAGCAGCCCAGTGCAGCAGATGCAGCACTGCTGAGGCACAGCTTCCTCTCTATGCAAGGTGGCCAGGCTCGAGGCGGTGGGGAGCCAGTCTGTCATGATTGCTCTCACAGCCATGAGGCAGAGCATCTGCAAGGCCATGGAGGTCATGACATCTGAGGTATGTGTGGCTGCGCTACCTGGCAGCGCCTGGTCTGGAAACTCGGGCATCCACGTCTCTTGCGCAGAGAGGTTAAGCTCTCAAGGGGGCTGCAAGGTACACAGCCATGGCAGATCTCCGCTTTGATGACTGCGCAGGTGAATTGCCACCTGGTGAGCAGAAGACACATGGAGCCAGTCAGCTCTGCTTTGGAGTGCTTCCCAGCAGTCCTGCAAGCCCTCACAGCGCGGCCCTTGCAGCTACCTGCCCTGACGGAGAGCTTCATAATGGACCTTGCAGCTGCTGTAACCACTGTGACCAGCGATGAGGCGTTGGGGGATACAACCTTGTCAGACTTCAAGGCAAGATGGGCTCTGGACATCATGCTGTTCTCATAGGCATACCGAAGTGCATGGTGATGCGTCAACGCGAAGATGGCACCTTTACAAGTCGGTGCAGGCTTGATCGATGTGGGAAATGCCAATTAACAAAGGGTGCATGCAGGAGTGGCTGCTGGGTGTGCTTGAGGCTGTTGTGCAGCAGCATGAAGTCGATCACCTGCAAAGGTGTGTATTTACCTTCTTTTCATCATGTGTAATGCTCAGATTGGTCGTCAGCAGGTGCCAAAGCTTGGCACGCTCGTAATCACCGGATGTCCTGCCGGCACCGTCGTATACCCAGTAGATTGACCTATGCCTGTCTTGGCATACCTGGGCCTCACTGGTCTGGGGTGTTATGCCGCATGAACCCTAGCGGGCAATATATGAGTTGTGATGGTGGGCAGGGTGCTGCTGGAGCGCCTGCTGCCGGCCTTGCTGTCGGCTGTGGCCACGTCTGGAGCGGATGCTGACACGCGCTTCAGCTGCCTGAAGGTCATGAGCGATCTGCTGGCGCTGCTGCTGGACCTCAGCGCCGATGGTATCGCTCCCCTCAATTTTGCATCTCCTCAATGCGCAGGCTGTCCCTTAACATCCCTCGCTGACATAGCGGACAAGATCAAGGCTGTCTCCAAGAAACTGGCCCTTTGCAGACTTCACAGCTTCAAGGCACGCATGCCTCGTGCAAGACTCTACTCCTCCAGACTCTGCAATGTTAGCCTTTCCCCAGTGCTGCACGCACCGGGACTAATGCCAGGCCCAGTGAGTAGCTCGTATCGCAGGCAACCCGTTGACTGGATACCCTGTAGTGATTGGAGAATTTGATGGGTAATTGGCGGTGGGAGTGCAGGAGCATGTGATGACGCCCTGACAGACTCCCTGGCATACCTGGTTTCGGAGCAGCTGCTGCCTCTGGTGCCGGAGCTGCTGAGAGAAGAGAAGCCTATTCCAGTGTGGGCTCTCAAGGTGGTGGAGGAGTGCTTGGAGTCCCTGCCAGCCACGACCATCCCCACGCTGGAGAGGTGTCTGTGCTGCAGTATCCGGCATTACGCCTGTCTTGCTGCAAGTCAATTGCATGCCAGCTCTTCCTTTATGCCTCACACCGTGACATTCTTGGCGGGGAATCCTGCGAAGGACATCAGCTTGAGCTGCATCCCCCAAAAGTAAAATGTCTGGTATGTTCTGCCATCCGGGTCCTGTTGCGACAGCCAATTACCTCAGATCTAACATTGCATCCTGCTGAGCTGCTGAATTCTCTGCGCAGGCTGGGGATGATCACATGCTTCTTCGAATATCTGGCCCTGGAGTCGGAGCACAACAACGTGCGCAACATGCGCATCTGCCACCTGCTGCTCGAGCATGAAGCGGTCACGTCTGCGCAGCTGAACCAGGCAGGCGCATACAGCCATGTGAGCTATTTCCACCATTCTTTGTCTGACCTATATCAGCGGAACATCTCTTGACACAGCTGATGAGCAGACTGGCAAGAAAGTATTATACCATTAATTGGCACATTGATCGTTGAGCTCCAGCGACAACTCATGTATTGATTGCAGTTTTCACAAGGGCTTGCATGACGAGACATACAGCAGGCGCTTTCCTGTGTGTGCAGGTGGCGGCTGTATTGCAGTATGCAGCGGAGAAGGCCATTGAGAGCTTCCTGCCTGTGGTGCTGGAGCTGCTGGCGTCCCTGCTGGAGGCGGACCGGAAGGCCCTCTCCAGTCAGCAGCCAGGTGCACATGTGGCTCTGGTCACTATCATGGCTGACTCCTATAGCGATGTGCCACACATGGGCAGAGTGGCAGGGCAATCTGATTGTGCACCAGCTATTCTAGCAGCACAGAGAGAATCTCATCTGTGACTCCTGCTCTCCAGGATCCCAGAAGGCAAATCTCGGCCGGTTTTGGCACAGCAAGCCCTTCAACACATGCCGCGGTTGACATGATGAGTGAGAGGGAAGCTGGGTGATGCAGGTGCTGGAGGGACAGAGCGGCTCGCGACCTCCACAGCAGTACTGATTCAATTGGCAAACACATCAGCGCCGGCCATAGCCAGCACGGCCGCAGCTTGTGCCAATCTCATGCTGGACATGTGGTCTGACTGACTGTGGGGCGCAAGACTTGTTTTGTTGACACTCACATCAGATCGTACAAGGCGAATTCTGGCAGGCAGGACTGACCCGAGAATGCAAAGACTGCTGAGCGAGACACCGATTGTTGTTGCACATTTCAGAGAAATTGACTGCACACATAGCATTGTGGATGCTTGCCCCTTTGTTGTAGCACGTCCTCAGGACAGGGGATATGCTCTTCATCTTACTGACCATCTGACATATTCGCTCATTGGGTATTCTGTTTGCTGCCCTTCCGTGTGCCAGGCATGCCATGCTATTCAGTTTGAGTCAGTACCACCGACCCGAATGCTGTAACTCCTTGTCATTGTGCAGCATTCTTGGGAATGAAGTCGTACATAATATTAGCCAATTGACCACTTGTCATCTGAGTCACTCGGGCTTGCTGCCATCTGGGGGAGGGTATCCTGCAGCCTCTGTGATCCACCAGCTAGCAGCATAAGTGCGCGCAGCGTCTTGGAAGAGACAGCGCATGTTGCTCTGATCTCCTGTCCTCACGGCATGCAGAAATCCCTCAAACTGCTTCTCGTACATGTCATACTTCTTGTCTAGGGGCACCTGCACAAAGAGCCTCCTGCTCAATCATGCCTCGCATGGGACATTTGGTTGTGATTGTCCAATGTGAGCAGCACTTGACAGGGTGGTCCCGCTTGTATGGGCATCAAGACACAAAGACATAGCCTCCATATGCATCGCGCCAGTGTCGGCTCACCTCAACAAGGTCATCAGAATGCGGTCTCCGCACAAAGACAGCTGGGTTCTGGTAGGGGTCCCTGATGGCAATGGCAAAGCCATCGCCAAAGATGTCCAGCTCTGTGTAGAAGTTCGACCCGTGCATGAGTAGCGTGTGGTTGAGGGACCCAACAGCGCCGTTCTCAAACTTGAAGAGAGCAATGGTGGCACGATTCACCCTGTTCTCTGCCTTCACCTGCACGTCATGCAAAGAGTCTCGACCAGTAAGCCAACCTGACACCCAAGACACTTTCGCCACCATGGTCACTACGATGACTCTGTCAGCAATTCTGCCTGGCTTTACCACTGTGCTTGGCGAGACTGCATATGGGATACGATGAACACATGTCGCCTGTCATATGCCAGGATTGATCTTGGAAACGCTTCAGATGCGCTGTGCCAGGAGGGTGTGAAGCTGTGGGCTGCGGGGCTTGTGGAGCGCACGGTGTGCTCGGCGCCGGGGGGCGGGGGCATGTCGGACAGCTCCATGTCCGGCCCCACACCCACCGCCTGTATGGAGTCCCGCTTGAACTCCGACTTGGACAGGTAGCGCATGGCGTCCACAAAGTGGGTGGCCTGCTCCACGATGCAGCCGCCCGACTTCAGGGTGTCCCACCACGCCGGCTTGGCGATGTTGTTGTATGTGCAGTTGTAGCGCCCCACAAAGGACACCGGCTTCCGGCCAATCTGCCGCAGCACACGTCGGGCTTGCATACCATGTCAGCTCTGCCAATTCACATCTTGGAGAAAGGTAGCTGACCAGGACGTCAAGGATAAGCATTCACGACAAGACAGGCAAGGGGTCTCACCTCTTCTAACAGCGCTTTTGCCGTCTCGATCGCTGGGTTGTATCGGAGCATGTAGCCAACAGCTATGATCAGGCTCTGCTCGTCGGCAATCCGCTCCAACTCCTGCATGCAGACAAAGCCCCCAATCAACCGCAGCTGTACAGAGATATGAGGCCCCAAGCACTGACGCCTCCCACGGCTCATAGTGTGGGTGTCACAGCCACGTTTCTGGGCCGTGCCAGACATTTCCTGGTCTCGAAATACCCCCACGCATGAGGCAAGCACCCACCTTGCCAAGGCGGCCTACTTCCTCTGTTGGCCGCATGCTGATGGGCTTCTCGATGAGCATGTGCATGCCTGCCTTCGCCAGGTCGTACTCCATCGCCGATGACGGCACATCCAAAGATCCTGGAGGATTCACATGCACATGAGTACCTTGACTAGATAAGATATCACATCCAAGTTGCCTGATTGCATTCAGGTTCTTCTGAGCATGTTAGCTGCACACTAATGGCGGTATATTGTGATGCTCCACCACGCAAGACTTCATGCTCACCATGCAGCCACGGCGGGACTCCGATGATGATTGCATCCGGCTTCTTGTCCTTGGTGGTCTTCTCAAGCATCTCGTGATAGTCCTTGAATACCTGGCACCCTTCCCACTTGTGCCCGTTCTCACCATGGCTATGCTCCTTCACCCTTTGCTGCACAAGCAGTTTTAGCTATATACCTGCTGCACCTTGCTGCACTCTGTGCGACATGTGAGGACCACGGTAAATCCAGTAGAGTGCCTGTACCTTGGCTAGTTCTAGATCGGGATCGACGATGGCAGTAAATTGCACGTTGGGCATCCTCTCCAAACGAACAGAATGGTTCCATGGGCCCTCCTTGGTTCCGAAGGACACGCCACCAGCTCCAACAAATCCTAGTTTGACAAGTTCCTCGTTCTCACTCTGGAGAGCATTGGACGTAGAGAAATTCCTGCGCCAATGAATGGATTGAAAGACTTGCCAGAGGGGAGATGTGTGAATATAGTACCGCACAGGGAAGAGAGAAGCAACCTGGAGGCAAAAGCTGCCACAGAAAAGCATCTTTCAGTGACAAAGTCCCTCTTTAGCCGTGCGCTGGTGCGTCGCAATATGACGCCCAGCATGGTAGCGATCCGGTACAGAAGACGACGGGTCTCAGCGCTCTGCTGCCATCTGTAGACCCCTTCACTGCAGACGGCTCTCTTTTAGGTTCATGTATCTGGGGCTGTCCTGTGGTCCGGCAAGTATGCCTGCGATGTCATCGTACGGAGACAAGCAGCTATGACTCAGATCACTGGGCAGGACCTCAGCCCCACTCCTGCCCGAAGCCAACAGCCACTTGCTACTCATCTCCGGCCCTGTTGGATGTAAGAAGCTAGAAGCTCTCACGCGTTAATCTAGATACAAACTAAAGTCAGCAACGTTCCTCTAATCCGAGCTTGAAGCGGTTCTGCAGACGGAGGTGGTGCTCAGTGTTGAGTCCAGAGTGTGTTGTGTATCTGGCCTTGGCTTGAGGGCCCCTCATAGACCCGGACTTAGGGCTATCATTGTAGCAGGGCATCTCGACGCGAGAGCGGAACAACCCTGTAGGCAAGCTGTAGCCAGGGTTGTTGGAGGCGGCCAGCCGGTAGGGGCCCACTCCATGCATTCGTATACGTCTTGAATATGCACGGAAATGTGAACATCTCCATCCGAGGCATCGCATTTTGCACATGAGGGCTAAGGAGAAATAATGTGGCGACTATGGCAATAGTCGTTTTCAAGTGCGAGCACCTCATTCAGGTGGTGCAGACTTGGTGAGATGGGGAAGGCAAAACCAGCAAAGCACACCTCTGCGGAGCTGGCTGCCAAGACAGCAGCATCCCTCACAAACAAGGGAGGTGGTGCAGCTGGAAAGACAGATAGGTTAGGGGGGAAGGTATGGCAAGACTGGGGCATGCTCGAGGATGTCTTGTGTCTGTGTCATCTCCCCTGCTCCGACCTTAATCCCCACGTGTATTTGATGTGTCCGTCTATCCTGCAGGCTGGCTCGCATGCAAAGTACAAGTGTCACATATGCGCTCAAATGGTTCCTGACATGAAGACCATGCAGGTGAGACTTTCTTTCTGAAGGTCTGGTCAACCAGCCACAATTATCTATCAATCTGGCGCTATCTCTGGTGTCGTCTGCCTCTCTGAAAGTGACATTGTAGCGTACTATGTATGACATGTGGATGTCGCAGGTGCACTTTGAAGCCAAGCACCCCAAGTTGCCGTATGAGCCAGAGAAGGTTGTGGACATGCATGCCCTTATGGGAGGCACCACCCAGGGCGTCGCCGTCAGAGGCAGCACAAAGAAGAAGTAGCTGGAACAGAGCATTGCAGTAAACCACAGGCTTGTGTGAGTCCCGTGCTGATGTACCATGCCACCTCCATAAGATAGCATTTGATCTGCATGCAACCTCGCGAGAGGAGATCTTGCAGGCTGCGTGGCAACAGCTACAGTGACTGCTTTGCTGACTTACAGCTTTGCTGGACTTGACAGCACTTATATGGGCTGTTTATGCCATGATTGCGTGCAACACAGCTTGTGATCGCATGTCTCGGGTTGGTGGCCATGCAAGCTTGTCTGGCTGGATTTCGATGGTGAAGATAGTCTGACTTGGGCATTTGGAGAAATGCGATGATAGTAATGCGTGCTGTCAAAGATATGGAGGGAACAATATGTTTAGCACAGGCGTTGTGTGCAGCTTTTGTGCCACTCACAAGATCTGGCCAATGCCCAAAAACCCCAATGACTGATGAATGCCCAATTGGGAAATCCTGACAAAGCCCAGACATGGGTTGCAACCTTGCACCAGAGAGGTTCCAGAAGCCTATGTCAGTGTGCATCAACAGCATATGTACATATGGTATCCGTTGATGACATGCAATGCACGACCGCTGTGATTATGTAGCGCAGCCTTGCATTGTCTAGCCAGTGAGGAACCTGACGGAGGCTCAAGCTTGCGAAGACTGTCGTGCATATCTGAGCTCTGCACACAACGCAAATGACAGGCAGTAACTATTGCAAAAGGTGCTTGACTTTGTGCCAGCTTGAAGCATGTCCAGGCTCAATTTACTTGACCTCGAGATTACTAATTAAGGCAGTGCCATATGCCGGTATATCGCAGCAGCAGCAGCAAAATCGCATCTGCATACTTGTGGCATGGTGGATGGTAGGTGATGCTGCTCTGTAAGAGCGTATCCGAGTGTATAGGAGCTTGTGCACATCTGTCCCTCTTGCGGAATCTTTCTGTCAACAAGCTTTGTTCATATCTCCTCTCACGCCCCATCGTGAGTATGTCCACACAAACCGCAACATGCATGGGACTTGCCCTACGCTGCAGGTTGTGCGCCTCCTCGGCTCATCCTCTCGAAAAAACCAGTGCCAGATCCATGCATATGCTGTCACTTCTTCTTATAGATAGCACATAGCCGTGATGGCTTGAAGATCTTGGCCTGCACATTGGGTGCATCTCATCAGGCGCAGCCCTGTGCATGTGGTCCATGTAGAGGTGCCCCTAGACTGTGTATGCTCCAATCACATTTGGCCTGATCCCCCAACTGGCTGTATGCGTCCCCCGTGTTGGCACGCAGGCAATGGAGAGCGGCTTGCTGCTCACCTGGAACATAAAGTTTGGCGGAGTGTTGATGATGACATAGTCCGGGTCGGCTGCATACTTCTCAAAGTCTGCTGGCATGCCCTTCTTGGTCTGCATGCTCCAGGGAACAGGTTGAAACAGCATGCCAGTGAAGGCCAGCTCTGTCCCCTCCGTCTGCCCGGTCTCTTGAGCAACCTGAGTGGCACGTTGGGAGTGTCTGTGACCCATTCAATGGCAGCTGGGTACACAAATGAAAAGGGGGAGGATGAGGCCCCAGGCTGACATGGTACTGCTGGGAGACATAGACTACCTGCTTAGCAAACGTGGGCGAGCCAAGCAGCTGCTTCAAGTTCTCCTCGGATTCCTTTGCAAGCTCAAACTTTCCATCATAGCTGCAGTGTGCAACACACAAACAATGGAAGGTATGCAGCTCTGCCAAAATGACTTTAATGTGTGATGCAGAGCGTGCATGCGTGGCAGTAGATGAGGGCGGCCTACGCTTCAGACTTTTGTTGACCCTACCTCTCTATTATTCTCAAGCCCGCAGCTATTTTAACTGCTGATCTGCATGTGCTTGCTCGCAGGTTCTGCCTTCTGAATCCTGACCCGGCGCAGCATTGCTTGACACTGCCTATAGATTTGGTTGTGATTTGTCTCAACTGCGGTACTGCGTGTTGTGGAGCGCAACAGGAGGTACTGCAAGCTGAGTCCACCACACCCACAGATGGCGTCATGTTCTCGGATGTCTACAGATTGTCCGAAATTCCCACAGAATGACGATTCAGTGCTATGTGGAGCATGGCAAAGCGTAAGTTCACATATCTGTTGATGGCTGTGAAGATATTCATATCCAGCAGTCATTGCCATGCTGGCGCCATGTCATCGCGGTCCAAGAATCGACAGAGACAGCGGAGGTCCAAGCACCTGCAACTCAAGTCTCGTTTGAAATAGAAACGTCTCATGAAGTGGCAATGAAGCTTCGCTGCTTGTTTGACATTCATAAACCTTGCATGAGACACATCATGTACATGCAGCGAGTCAGCATTTGACACGCTTAGCACTCTGAGCTGCTGTTAGAATAACAAGCAAAATGGCAACCGACGAGGATGCAGTAGCCAGCCTGGATCGTGTCCTTACACGGCTTGCCCTGACAGAGGAGAGTGGTTTGGAGCAGGTGTGATCACAATCAAAACGACTCTCGGTCCACCGAACACAGCACGAGGTTGCAGATGAGATCTCCAGCTAGACCATGTATGATTTAACATGCGCCTGTTGATTGCCTTTGGATGATCGAGGAAATTTCTGCCCACTCAGGTCCTGGCAAAGCTGCTACCGATCGTCATAGGCCAACTGAAATCAGGCCAGCAGAGAACACGTTCCAAGGTGAGACAACAGCGTTGGCTACTATTTTGAGCGTATAGGATGCAGTGCTGACATAGAAATAGTCCTTGCAGCTCGTCCATGTCCGGCTGGGTGCAATTAAATGACCAGACCTGCAGTAAGCATTAGCACGACACGCAGGTGCTAGAGCTCCTTTCGCATGTGAACAAGCGTGTCAGAGGCCACAATGACATCAAGCTGCCGTTGCTGTCCTTGCTGGAGCTGTACAAGCAGAACGCTGGACAGCCACTCGTCTGCAATTTCTCCCTGGTGTACATGGAGATGGCCTGCGAGCGGGCATCAGCAGAGGAGAGACTTGAGGCGGTATGCAGCCTCGTGCAACCTTGACAGCTGCAGAGAACGCAGAGTGCACTGTTCTTCCCATGTTTGCTCGCCAGGCGTGATATGAGGAGACTCTCATGTGTAGGCCCCGCTGATGCTAAAGGGCATCAGTGATAGAAGCCCGCAGCATAAGGAGATGCTGCTCCGTATGGCAGTGGCAGGGATGCAGAAACTGAGCAAGATTCTACCAGCATCAAAGCCAGGGACAGAAAATGAGCTCTTGGCCCGGTGAGAGGCACACTCATCTATCATGATTGAACAGTGCTTCCAAATTTAGCATGATGAGATCAAAGGTAACATGCCTAGCAGGTAACGCACAGACCTTATGCCATCTCCTGGTGTGCACAGGTGTCAGTTTCTGTCTTCGGACAGAGACCGCCAAGTCTTCTTGGAATATGCCATGAAGTTTCTGATGTATCAGCCGCCAAGTCTATTGCATCAGGCTGCAGCTCTGCCACAGGGTGCCAGGGGATCCTCCACCAGATCAACACAACCCCAGAGTGCTACAAGAGTGAGCTCTGTACCCGTCTGGCATACATGCAGCAGATCATGCGTGCCTCCTCTGGGCATGGCAGCAGCAGCACCTCACCTTGTACAGGCATGCAAGCTCAAGGCCTCCTCTGGGTGCTTGCTTCAGGCCAATGGCAGCAGTGGCGCTCCTGGATCTGGGCATGCCTTGCAGGAGACGGCACCAGATGCTGCGCCACCTGTGCCACCTGGTCTATGCCCAGCAGATGTCAAGGAGATAGAGGGAAAGCATCCCCCAGAAGGTGCTGTAGCTGCATCTTTTGACAAAAACAATGCCCTGCCAAACACAGCGCGGTCTGTCTAAATGGCATCTCTCTGGTTGCCAGATACAGGTCGTAGTGGTTATGTTCTGCTCTCCAGGGGACACTCTGTCAGAGGCGAAGCTGGGAATACTGAACTTCACAGCAGCCTGCCAGATTGCGCCAGCAGAGTGCATCCTCCCATACCTTGTGGCTGCTGCTGATCCTGTTGACCCTGTGGCTCAGAGGGGGGAGGAGCTGCTCAAGAAAAGGTGCTTTTCACATTGGTTCACCTGGCCTCAGGCTCACCGCTTGCCTTGCCTGCTTGCAGATTCCTCTCTCTTGCAATTCCTCGCAAATGTCATACTCTGCCATGCAATCTGTTCATGTGTGATTGCGGCTACAATATTCTATTGAAAGAGGGGCTGTAGCACAACAGCCTGCTGCGGGTATCTGAGAGTGGTCTGGCCGTCTGCTCAGGTGCTCAACTGACGGGAACAAACCTGACGTCAGCCTTGAAGATGCAATCTTGATCCAGCATATGTTTTCCTTGTTCCATGGCTCTGAACCGAAGCATGCACAGCTGCCACCAGACAGGAAGGTGCAGCCAGCTTCACCTGCCGTGCGCGCAAGGCTCATGAGCCTGCTGAAGCGCAGCCTTGTGGCAGCCAACAGCTTTCCTGACAATCTGCAGGTATTACCCTGGCGCATGGATTTCCCTGCTGCTCTTGTCCTCCTGCCTTAGCACAGCACATCAGGCTTTCCACTGCATGTTTGGGCCTACACTTGAACATATGGAGCAGAGGCTCCACGACATGTAAATTAATGTGGCAGACATGCTTGGTGTCTGCATTGCAGGCCATCTTTGCATGCGTCTTTGAGGTGCGTGGGACCTTGCGGCTCAAGCATTCTGGAATGGAGTTTGCAGTCTGGACATTCAAGCATGCGTCACAGGAGCCCCTCGAGCGCGCTGCCAAGCCAGCTCTGCAGGGCCTGCTCATGCTCCTGGACAATGGTGCGTTATCGTGAGGCGCATACTTCCATGGCTCACCCCCTGATTGCAGAGTATGCCTCAGGGATTGCATGCCAACCATGCCTGGCTGCTTCGTCCTCAATCCAAATTTGCTGCCCTCCAGATACCTCGGCAGGCTCTGATATGGCCAGTGCTGCTGTACGAGGCTTCACATACCAGGCCATTGGGCAGCTGGCGTCCCGCGTGCCCAGCCTGTTCACCTCTGACGTGTCCATAGCGCGCCGCTTCTTCCAGTCCCTCTCGACGGAGCCCGCCGGCGTGCGCTCTGCGCTGCAAGAAGCAGTCAGCACCCTGGCCTCAGCATATCAGGACTGCACAGGTGCTTTGCTGCTGGCCCAGTTACAAGCGCATAGCAGGCTCGTGGTTTGCATCCTGACCAATCTTTTGAGAAGTCTGTGAGTGCTGCTTAGACGGTGCAAGCATGAAGCCATGCTGTAACAATGAAGGTCTGCTGAACAGCACAATGCTCTCCTCAGGAACTGCTCTCACAGAGCTTGAGGAGCTTCTGTTGGAGAGTGTGGCTTCTGAGCAAGAGGCTGCCAAGCTATGCGCTGCCCAGTGGGCCTCCAGGCTGTTTCCTCCGAGCCATGTGCCATCGCGCTACGTCTGTGTGATGGCTGCCGGGGATGCCAAATTAGAAGTGCGCGAGGCTGGCAGCGCTGGTCTACACATACCTGCTTCGAGTAGTCCAGGCAAGTCAGCCTTACACCTCTGATGAATTATCAGCTAATCTAAGATGTCAATCTTGAAGATGCTGGAAGGTCATGGACCAATCGTAACACTCATAAATGCGCAGGCTCTCAAGATCACAGGCCTGTGGAGTATCCCACACCAAACGCTGTAACCCAGTATTTTTCTCAGAAGCATCCCTCCCTGAGAACTGCAGTTGATATGGGAAAGCCGCTGGTTCTGCCACACAGATCCTTTGAGGCCCTGGTACGTACACGGCCTTTGTTTGCCAGTTGCCTTCAGTTGGTCATGCACGAAGGTCCTTCCTGGGATCATGTGAATCAGGGGTTTTCCTGCAGGTGTCCTTTCTGAGGGCATGCTGTAAGCAGCATATCAACTCAGAAGCCTCAACCAGCAGCATGGAGAGCTATGTGGGTATGTATCCCTACCAACTGGGTAGCAACTCAGACATGCTTTGCATGCTGATGATACTTGCCTTACACAGCAGTTGGTGACCACAGGAGTGGCATTGCAGGGTTCTTGGAGAATGCACTGGTGCGTGCTGCTCCTGGTGACCTCCAGGCGGTGGCTTTGGAGGCCATTCTTGAGATGGCTGCCGCTGCGCCTGCAGACTTTGCAGGGTCCTACAGGGCCAAGGCGCCCTGGCTTCAGGGGTTTCTAAGCCACATCAACCAAGCAGGTGAGTCTTCAGCCCCATACCGTTGCCAGGAGATGGAAACACATGGAGTAAGTCGATGCACGCAAACAGGACTATGTTGTCCAAGTGCTGGGCACCTAGGAGCCCTACTTGAAGGCCGCCTGTAATTGCATTACCGTCTGTACCTGATCTACTGGAGTGCCCAGTACAGGCACTACAATTCTGGCAAAGCTGTGCTTGAGGTCAGATGACCTCATGGTATAGCGAATGGATTGTGTATCTGCACGCAGTGAGGGAGATGGCAGCGCGGCTCTTGGGCATCTTGACAATGGCCCTGTCAGCAGACAGTGCGTCTGGCCTGCTGGCACAACTTACTGAAGCGCAGGACAAGAGCGGCAAGTTTGAAAGCAGAGAAGGCAACCTCACAGCTGCAGGCTTTGTTCTTGCCCAGCTCTTGATGGGTACGCCAGCTCATTCGCCTGCTTATATCGGATCTCAAGATGTCCCGTAATGCAGAATTGCATTTCACAGATTTCAGGAAGTCTTCTGTTTTATCTGTGAGCCTTGCTACAGCAGGGAAGACATAGATGCTCCTTTGCATACATTATGTCTGTGCTGCTGCCTCAGGTGTCCCATCGATACCAGAGCAGGCCCTGGGCTCTGCAGTAGATAGCCTCTGCAGCGCTGCTCAGGACACAAAAAGCACCCATGCAGCTACTGCTGCCTTGGCGCTCGGTCATGCTGGCTTACAAAGTACCCTGCCCCTACGGATCAGCCTTGATGGTAGGGCTACATTTCCAATGCAAGACTCTCTGTGCAAAGCCAAGTCGTGATCCACAGATGGTACTGGTCATGCATTTGCCTACCACCCAAAAGTCTAATGGTCTCAAGCCTCGAGCAACATATCTTGTACAGGTGACCCTGTCAGCCAAAGCTCTGGTGACTCTCAGCTGACATCTTGGCACGCCCTGTCAAGGGCGCTGGGTGACCTTATGAAAGCAAAGGAGGCAAAGGTAAGTCGTTACCTCCGAGTTGCCCACTACCCTGACATGCTACTCCATGCTGGAAATTATGAGAAAGAGCATGCACGCTTCTGTGCAGGTTGCCAAGAAAGCTGTCACAGCAGCTGGCTACCTTTGCAGAGGAGAGCAGTCCCCTGAGGTCCTTGATCTCCTGGTGACTGCAATGCTGGACACAGCCAGTGTCAAGTCTGATGTCCTCCCTTTCGCTGCTGGGGAAGCCCTCTGCTTTGCCTTTGGAGGTGTGCTCACCTCATCCGATACCATTGCATGACACGCCACCTGCGAGGATCTGGTGTGCGCTATGCACTGCACTGGTGTAAATGCCATTGGCATGGAGTATCTCAAACCTGATCCCTGGGATTGTAAGGTCTGTCAGAAGTTGTAGCTGTTGGGCTCACCTGTGCAGGCGTCAAGGTACCTCCCGAGCGGCTCCTCCACACGCCTGTTGACAGTCTTGCTCAGGCTGTCGCTCAGGATGCAGGCATGCCGGAGGCAGAAGGGATGCAGGTGCAGACATGCCAGCACAATGTCCTCTCGATGCATGGCACAGGACTAATCTTCCTTGCCGCAGGTTGCCATGTCATACGAGCCCGCTATTCTTAAGTGTGCATATAATGGCTTGTAGGTAGACAGCGGCCTCGAGAGTGAGCCTGACAATACGAAGAGGACAACCATACAGGCCAGAGTGCTCGACAAGGTTCTGAAGGAGCTCATCTTTGACTCCAAAGGCGAGGTTCGGTCAGCGGCGTGCGTCTGGCTGGTATCGCTTTGCACTTTCACAGGGAAGCAGCCTCAATTGCTGCAGCGCCTACCGCAGATCCAGGAAGCCTTCTCCAATCTCCTGGGAGACAGCAGCGAGCTCGCTCAGGTGGATCCAGGCCTGCATGCAGCTGAGATGCAAGTGATCGTCTGCAGGTCATCAATAAGATTTCTTGCTGACCAGCCTCACTGGCCCATCCCCACAGCAAGGCTGATGTTTGGACATGTCACCTGCTGTAGGAGATGGCAAGCAGGGGCCTGTCAGCGGTATACCAGCTGGGCGATGAACGTGGCCGCTCAGAACTCCTGGGATCCTTGATGGGCACCCTGCAAGGTGCACAATGCTCTCTCAACAATTACTTTCCCTGGTGCATGATACGCCATGCTTTGGTGGGTCATTGAGAGCTTGGAGGTGGGAGGCCGGTGCTGCCTCTGCAGGGGGTGCCAAGAAGCGGGCTGTGAAGCTGACGGGAGACAGCAAGGTGTTTGAGGAGGGGCAGCTGGGAGAGGCACCGGGCGGCGGCTCCCTGACCACCTACAGAGAGCTCAGCGCCCTGGCGACAGAGATGGGCCAGCCTGACCTCCTCTACAAGTTCATGGACCTCGCCAACCATGCCTCGGCCATGGCATCCACTCGGGGCGCTGCATTTGGGTGGGCTCCTCCCTGAAATTTTGCTGTGCTGTACATATCAGGGACAATTGTCAGAATCTGTATGTCTGCTGTGGATCCTCTGTGCACTGCATGTCTTATTGTGGTGGCACCAGTCTGTCAAGTAGGAGTTGATGCGCAGGTTTGCATCCATTGCCAAATTGGCAGGGGAGCAGCTGAAGCCATACGTGGCGCAGCTGGTGCCAAAGCTGTACCGGTATCAGCATGACCCGAACCCGCGGGTGCGGGACGCCATGACCCACATCTGGCGCGCCCTCATCGACAACCCCAAGCAGGCTGTGGACGAGCACTTCGCAGCCATTGTGAAGGAGATCCTGACAGAGATGGGCGGCCGCCTGTGGCGCAACAGGGAGGCTGCCTGCTCCGCACTCTCTGACCTCGTGCAGGTGGGCGCCAGAGAGAGTTCAAGAGACAATCAAAAAGCTAGGAACGGATGCTGCCTGTCTTGCCGCTTGGAATGCATTGTCAGAACTTCCATATTGCGTATCATACAGCTGTTGAGCTATTTGCAAGGCGCCAGCCCTCCTGCTGCCTGCTGCTCGAAGATTAGTGGTCATCATGTGGATGGGAGAAGAATGCCCATGGAGGATTGGCTGACTGCAGCACAGAAGCCTTGATTCACCACCCGTCAAGATGCGCCTTTGGTGCTTGAGATCCATCGCTGCAGGGGAGGCGCTGGGCGCAAGTGGAGCCACACCTTGAGGAGATGTGGGTGATGACGATGCGCGCCATGGATGACGTGAAAGAGAGCTGCCGCGCGGCCGCAGCCACAACAATGCACACCCTACAGAGCGTCACTCTGCGCCTTGCAGACCCTGCTGCAACAGCCGCCGAGGATGCAGCCAAGGCCATGAATATGATGCTGCCCTTCCTGTTGACCAAATGTAGGCCACCACCCTTCTCATGTTTTCACATGCGTGCACTCCCCCATTCACACGTGTCTCACGTGCACGCGAGGGATCAGGCCTCACTTTCTGCCTGCAGGCCAGAAGAGTGATGCGAAGGAGGTCCAGGCAGTGTGCATGATCTCCATTGCCAAGATGGTGCAAGCTGCCAAAGCAGCCCAGATCCAGGCGCATCTAGTGCAGCTCGTCCCTGCGCTGTTGGAAAGCCTTTCAAGCATGGAGGTGAGGGAAACCCCGCTAGAGCATTGACTGAGAGGCTCTACTACACAGGCCCCTGCTTGGCGGTCTCTATCAGCAATGGTCTCCCCAGGAGCTTGCACGCATGATGCAGGTTTGCGGTTGCACTTGTGCTCTGTGTGCTGAAGTGTTGGATGTCTGTGCAGGACCAGCGCCTGAACTATGTGGAGCAGCACGCGGAGCGCATTGGGGTGGACGCCGGGCGGCTGGAGAACCTGCGGGTGTCGGCAGCCAAGGGGTCCATCATGGGCGACACCCTCGATGTGTGCGCACGGCAGGTTGATGCCCAGAGCCTCGAGGCCCTGGTCCCTGTGTTGAGCCAGCTGGTGAAGCGCGGGGTGGGGCTCAACACACAGGCTGGCGCTGCCCGCTTCATCAGCAGTCTGGCAATGCGCATGGGCAGTGACCTTCAGGCCCAGAGTGGAGCACTCCTCAAGGCGGGTCGCCTGTCCATGAGACACTGCCGTTGAGCATGTGCCCCTGTCTGTGAAGGATGCAGTTGGTTGTACGGCAGAGCTTGCCTTTCACACGACATTCTGCATGATTGAGCTATGGGCGTTTTAGGCTGTCGATTCATATCTTTCTGGGTTGTCAGAGTTGTGCGATGGACTTCTCACATTACTGCAGGCGCTGATGTCTGCGGCACGGAGCGCTAGCAGCCCAACAGTGAGGCGTTCCTTTGCCCAGGCAACTGCAGCAGTTGCTAAGACAGCCTCAGAGGCCCGCACCGCGAAGCTGGTGGCGGATGCAGTTCAACTGTACTCTGATCCAGGTGTGACACATTTGTGTACTGCCTTACACTCCGCAAAAGAGGGCCAATGTGCAAAAGCTAAGGTTGCTGGTGACAGGAACACCTTTGCAGAGCTTCCGCTCCTGAGATGGTTCTGCTGCTTAAGGTTGGCCATACCTTTAAAGCCTGCTGTGGCTTCCAGATCTCTCTGGCTTGAAGCCTTCAAACGCAGATGCATTGGGGCCGTAAGGCATGATTCCCCTGTGTGCAGGAGACCTGGTGTCACGGCAGCTCTCTGGCCTGCTGCTGAGAGAGCTTGTGAGAGGCGACATACTGGCCGCGCATGGTGCTGCAGCTCTGCCCTGTGCCTTTGTCGCCTGCCAGGATGAGGACAGTGATGTCCAGTCCATATGGAAGGATGTCTGGGAAGAGGGCACTGGTAGTCCTGCAGCAGCCGTCCGGCTATACCTTGCAGAGATCTCAGCCCTCATCTGTGCAGGTATGATTTGACACATTGCAAGGGCCCTGACATTATGCATGGGGCTCATCTCCTTTTAGAAGGTTGGTGGGTAAAGCAGACACCAGCCGGCTCAAAAGACGATCATGCAAAAAGTGTCTGACATTGTGCGGTGGGACATTTGGAACAGGGCTGCAGTCCCAGCAGTGGGGACGCAAAGTGTGCGCAGCCAGGGCCGTCAAGGCCCTGTGCGAGATTGGGGGCAAGGGCAGCCTGGCGCAGCATGCAACCGGCATCGCTAGGCAGCTCCTGCAGGTGTGTTTGCTCACTGCGGGGTTTTCTCAGCCTGTGGCACCCTTGCAGGGTCAGTTTTGGTTAGCAGTCCTGCTGCCCCATCCAGAATGCATGCCTTCAGTCATATCTGATTATGAGTTCAATCCTGCAGGAAATTCCTGGAAGGTTGTGGGAAGGCAAGGAGGTGGTGCTAGAAGCCCTGGGATGCCTGGTTGCAGCTGAGCCACACTGTGTCCAACCTGCAGAGGATATAATCAACGCTCTTCTCGGTGGGTTGCCTTGCCTTGTCTTCTTGCTGGCTGATGCATAAGAACATGCCATTGCAAGGCCTTGAGCCTGATGCTCAGCGCAACTTCTTGTGATTCAGCAGCCCCTGACTGAGGTTGGGCACCTTGACAGGTGCCTTGGACAGGAGGAAGGCTGGCTTTGTGGGAGCTGCCCTGAAGGCTCTGCAGGGGGCAGTTGCTGCCCTACCCGGCGTCAAGACTTCAGATGCACTTGCAGCCCTGCTGTCGCTTACAACGCCCAAGGACCCTCCGTCGGCTGTGTCCCAGAAGGCAAGTCTGTCCCCAGTGGCCAAGCAACCTGGGGAAGGATTGCATATCTCAAAGTGTACACGTTGGCTTCAGTGTCCTGTAAATATGGCTGTCAGGCCTCTCCAAATGCTAGCTTGTGCTAGCCATTTGAGCTCTCAATCTGTGTTTTGTAATACTTTCCATGTGCAGGA
This sequence comes from Coccomyxa viridis, assembly GCA_963930925.1. NCBI lineage: Eukaryota > Viridiplantae > Chlorophyta > Trebouxiophyceae > Coccomyxaceae > Coccomyxa > Coccomyxa viridis. The sequence continues at coordinate 1,284 of CAWVOJ010000006.1, read as the reverse complement.
TGATGCAGCAACAAAACCGGACACAGTTGTTCATCTCATGGGCGTATTGGCATGCCTTGAACAGCTGTGGAAGCAGTGCAGTCCCTCCGAAGCAGCAGCCTTTGGACAAGACATTGCTTCCGCATTCTCGAGAGGCATCTCCTCAGGTATGTGTGCCTATAGCAAGACTAACATGCTGGACTAACATCATCCCGTTAGAGGACCCGTGCGTCTCACATGCATACTTTGCCCTTGTCGGTCTGGGGGATAACACGGAAATACATATTGTGCAGAAAGGTCATTGGCGGACCGAGTGGCAGGCCTGGGCCATGTCACTGCCTTTGTGGATGGCATTGCACGACACATGCAAGCTGGGGCTCAAGGCCTTGATGGCTCTTTCCTGCTGCAACCCTTACTCCCAGGTACGAGGGCCATTCTTGCTGCTCCCTTTGCCATTATCTGGTGTCACATCAATGAAGAGCTGCTTGTGTGCATGGTAACCTCTCTGAGTTGCAATACAGCCCTCATCTGCTGTATAAATACTTCTTTGACAGGCGCTTAGGGCCATATGTATAGTTGTTCTACATAAACAGTGCCCTGGCACAAATGTATTCATCTCCTTACATTGATTGGATTTGCCATACGGGTGCAGGTCTTCTCATCAGCATGCAAGATGCAAGATACAGTCAGCTGCGGACCAGTGCATATGCAGCAGCAAATGCCATAGTGGAGCAGAAGGAGGAAGTTGCCTTGTCAAGAGAACAGCTGGAAGAATTGTCAAACACAATCTCTGAGCGATCGAAATCTGAAAAGAACCCTGCATTGCAAAGCAACATCCGCAAGCTTGTAGAGGCCTTGTCTTTGTAGAGGGCTCATCATGATTACATGCGAAGCGTATGACCTTTATGCTTGTTTAATTTTGGCCTCGACTCGAGGAGCTCCTTGCGTGCTGGATGGGCAAGTCATATGATATGACTCATATCATGTAAAGCCAAAGTGCACGTGTGTCCACCCTGGAATATATTGTTTTATATACGATGACCCAAGAGCTCTCTCCGAAACCCTACTAGGCATCATACAGTATAGGTATCGGGTTGTGCGTGCATGATTTGTGATCCTCAACCAGGGTTTGGGGTTTGGGGTTTGGGGTTTAGGGTTTAGGGTTTAGGGTTTAGGGTTTAGGGTTTAGGGTTTAGGGTTTAGGGTTTAGGGTTTAGGGTTTAGGTTTAGGGTTTAGGGTTTAGGGTTTAGGGTTTAGGGTTTAGGGTTTAGGGTTTTAGGGTTTAGGGTTTTAGGTTTTAGGTT